>CM057455.1:1291893750-1293206875 GCA_016271365.2 Neoceratodus forsteri | reverse complement strand
ATGGAAAATTGCTTTATGTTTAATATTGTTCAATACACTGTGAGTGTTTAATGAAGCCCAAAGAAATCCCATTGTCAAACCATATTAGTAACTTAAGCCTTATTTCTTTTCTTCTTTTCTTTTTTTCTTTGTAATTTTCTATAGGTACTCCCAAAATTCCCTGTACTGATTTTTGTGAGTCAGAATCTCCAATTTCCATTTCTGAGTCTCCCCAAGTAGGAAAAAGAGCTGCATATGAATTCTGTGATTCCACAGATTCTGTGGCTGGGGCTGGGACTGCTTTAATGTTCCTAGTGGACCTCCGTGGAGGAAATGGTAATTGCTGTGTCAAAGCCACTGATGTCTTATCCTCTGGTTCCTTATAACAGACAGGTTCTAATAATTCTGTATTTTGGACAATCTTTTCCACTTTTAGTGATGTGGTTTTTATCTCTAAAGGTGGGGGGGAAGGAGAATCACCCTTTCTACTGGAAGAATATCAACTGATTTATGTGGTGAGGTGGGGGTTTCCGTAACCTTAAGCTCACTTACTGATCTATTCGCTGCCTCTGGGGCATGATGAATGATCAAATCAATGCTTCTGCTTGAGGCCTTGTTCTTTACTGCCCAGGGGCATTCTCTAAAAGCATGGCTATATTCCTTACAAAGATCACACCTTGTATTATTAACACACTGCATTGTGACATGACCTACCTCTCCACAATTATCACATCTTGGGCAGTCACAAGTGCTTGAGATGTGAGTTTTTGAACCGCATTTATAACAGGCTCTAGGCTGACCGCTATAAAAACAAACCCCTCTATCTCTTCCCAGCAGGAAGAAGTTAGGAATATGTTCTACCCCTTTTTCAGATTGCCTTAGTTTAACTTTAAATTTCCATCCACCAGTCCAGAACTGCTCTGTATCTAGGATTGGCTGAGGATCTCCTTGTATATCACATTTCAGGGATAACCAATAAGTGATGTCCTCAACGTGAACTCCCTCATTCCGAAACATAACAGTTACATGTTTTATTAAAGGTTTGGAGAGTGGAATAACTAAAAAAGGGGTCCATATGGGGGAAAAATTCACCTGCTCATACCTTTCCCAAAACTTATCTAGTAAATATGCTGAACGGAAACTAACATCATAATTATCTTCTCCCAAGATGTTAAAAGCAAATACCTCTCTGGGAGAGAACCGAAGAGAATCTTTATTAAGTAATTTCCCCACATAATACCTATCTGGCCTGTCAGCCAGCCCTCCTTTATATCCAATGCATACAGCATTACATCTAGGCGCTGCTTCTCTTTTTGCTTGATTAAATAATGAAGACATTAAGGGTTTACCTAAGGTATGCAGTTCACTAAGTGAGTCTGTTAGAACTGTCTTGGTAACATTTTCCTTTACATCCACATTAGCATCAGGATTGTCTTTTTTGACTGTCTGAAGAGTAATCTTTTCAACATCCCCTCCTGTTTCACCCAAATCAAGTTCACCACCAGGTTTCCACTTAGGGGAGTTGCTAGGTAGATCCAATGTTGTGTCCCATGCTAAGTCTGGAGACCAGACTCCATTTACATTTTTCTCCCAACCAGCTGCTAACAGGGCCCTTGAGGTGACCAAGTGTTATCATGCGCTAGAGGAGCAATTCTTGTGACAGTAGAAGAAACGGGTATTTCTGCATGTGACTCAGAAATATTTGTTCAGTTTTCTGAAGGTGTTAGCAGCTTCCCAATATCCACCTCCGTAGTTATCTTTGTCCCAAAACTAAATTCTGTTACCCCCTCTTGATTGTGAGCATCCGTTTGATATTTTACCGGGTATTGAAAAGAGGAACACATATTGATCCCTTCTGCAGGTTTAAAAACAAAACCTGTCTCCTTGTTTAAATTAACAGTTTTAGCTTCAGTGTTGGATTGGGATGTACTCACCGGTTCAGCCAGTATTACACTAGAGGGAACAGACTGCGTAACACTCCTGGTCGACAAATCTTTCAAACCACCTAGAAACTGTATTATTCCTGGGTTCACAACACTTTTCTCCAAAAGGATCTCTTTATCATTCACAGGCTGTGCTGCACTCGGTGCAACTGCCACTCTGTTGCCTTTTAGTTCCGCATTCCGACTAGTGACCCGGATGTTTCGGGTGATCAGCACATTTGCTTCTGAACTACACTCTGCAACATTCATAGTTGAAGTTATAGCAGGATCCTCCACTGACATAGCAATTAAGGAACTCCTGTTGTCTTCTTTGACTTTAGTAGTTTCAGTCATTAACTCAAATGGCTCTATAGTCGATATCGTTTCATGGTAGATTTCTTCCCCTTCACACTCCAAGAATGAAATTAGCTGTGAATCCATCTCTGCAAGTTGTGCGGTCTCCTTGCTTGCCACTTCCACAGCCTTCTCCTCACCAGTCACAGCATGTCCTCCTCCACTGTCCTCCTCCTCCGCCATCTTGGTCCCACCAGAAAATGGGTCCCCCCTGCTCACAGGAAGCAGGAAGTAGGGGAATTTCCCCAGTGTCCTGGCCAAATTTCCCCCCATTCACTAAAAATACCACCAACAGCTTAATCTGGTTCAAAGTCAGTTGGCATTCATCTGTATCCCCCTCCCCCCGGGTCGTGCCTGAAAATAGGCAGAATTTGTTTACTGCACTTACCCGGTCAACAAAAACTAAATAAATAAAGATGAGTGGGGGACTGGGAAAAATAGAAAAACAATAGCATTTGTGCAGTGAAAGAACACCATATGCAGAAAACAGGATGCAGCAGGAGGACCAGAAAAACTACTGTGGCAGGGTGGTGGGCAGTCAATTTCAAGAATCGGAAGAAATGTAAAAAAAAAAAAACATTAAAATACATACAAATATTGTTTACTCAGTGCAGATGATCTCCCTCAAAGCACAGGTGTGGGGATTCATTAGTAGTGAATTCCTGTCTGGCTGGTTTCAATCTCTCTCTCTCTCTTTCCTCTCTCTCTCCTCCCTCCCCCCTCTGCCTAGTGTGGCAGCTGGCAAATTTGGCTGTTTATTGTCTGGTCTGGTCAGGTCTCTCCTGGCTTCCACATTCAGCAGATGATCCTCTTCTTTGCACAGTGCAGCTCAGCTCCTGAAAACCAAACCATGTTTGGCCAACACACCACATCCTGGCATTAAGTCCCAGGTGTGCTGCACATGTATGGATCTGAACATTTTCTAAGGGGGTAGCAGTTTTGCCAAGGTAACACTTCCCCAGAAAAATGCAAACTGTTTCCTTTTAAAACTTCTGACCACTCTTCCAGTTTAGTAAAGTCATCTTGTAGCCCTTGCCATCCTACTATGCTGTCCACCACCACCCCCATCTTGGTATCATCAGTGAACAAACTGATCTTACTGCTGATGCCATGTGAGATATCCAATATGAAAATCCCAAACAGCTCCGGGCCCAGTACCGAGCCCTGTGGAACTCCACTCATCACAGCTCTTGGGGATGAGAGTTCCTCACCACCATCACCCTTTCTTGCCTCACCTTTAGCCAGTTCACAATCCAGTTCACCATCTTTGTCCCCTCCCCCACATACTCCAACTTTCCTCCCAACCACCCATGAGGCACCAAATCAAAGGCTTTGCTGTAGTCCAAATACAGGACATCCACTGTATGGCCCTTGTCCAGTTCCCTTGTCACCACATTGTAATACTCAACTAGGTTGGTCTGGTAGGATCTTTCTGAGATGAACCCATGTTGCTGACTGTCCTGGAGTCCATTGTCTTCCAAAAAGGTCACCAGCCTCTCTTTCAGAATTGTCTCCATTAGTTTCTCTACAATGGATGTGAGGCTTACTGGTTTGTACTTGCTTGTTTCATCCTTTGGGCCACTTTCATGGAGGGCACCACGTGAGCCATCCTCCAGTCCTGTGGTATACATCATGTGTTCAGGGAGGTGTTGAACAGGTTTGCCAGTTGCCCAGCCAGGACTCTAGGATGAATGCCATCTGGTCCTGCGGCCTTATCCATCCTCAGAGCCTTCAGACCTTCCAGCACCCTGCTTTTTGTAATTACCTCATCTGTCACCCCTCCCCACCCTTGCTCACCTTCCCCATCCCCTGAGGTAGCTGCCCACCCTTCTCTTTCATGAATACAGAAGTACTCATTTCGTGCTTCTGCCTGATCCACCTCTTTCACCACACACCCCCCATCCTTCCTAATCCCCACTATCTGTTCCTTGCAGCTCCCTCTCTCCCTTATGTACCTGAAGAAGTCCTTTTCCCCATCCTTGATGCCCTTTGCTAGCCTCTGCTCTCTGGAAGCCTTGGTTGCCCTAAGTAGTCTGGTTACCTCTAGGGACTTCTTCACATACACTTCCCTTTCCTCTCCCCTCTCCCTCCCAAATGTCCTGAACCTCCTAAATGTTGCTTTTTTTTGCAGCCAGCCCTTCCAAGGTCTCCCAATTCAACCAGCTTGGTTTCTTGACCCTACCCTTCTTGTTCTGCGTCTTGGTATATGACCCAGTAGCCTCCACTAGCTCCAGCTTGATGATTTCCCATTTTTAGCATGTATCCAAGTGTGGATGAATTCCTGCCAGACACCTCTCCAAAATTGTCCCTATCAGAACAAAGTCAGCCTTTCTGAAGTCAACCATCCTGGTTCCTTTACCTACTGCTTCCTTGCCCATGTTGAGTGTTGAGTGTGAACCACACCAAGTTATGGTCACTGCCAGCCAGTGGGTCTTCCACCCCCAGTTCCCTTACAGCCTCTCTGTTAGACAGTACTAGATCTAGAGTTTTTCCCAACTGAGTCAGCTAATTTACCATCTGTGTCAGGAAGCTGTCCTGGAATGCATCCAGTAGGACCTGTTCCCTTGGACTCGAGGTGGCTAGGGTGCTCCAATCCACTCCTGATAGACTGAAGTCCCCCACAATCATTGTGTTCCCCTTCCCACAGACCCTGATCTGCTTCTCTAATTCCTTGTCCAAGTCCTCAGCCCGAGCTTGTGGCCTATACACCACTCCCATCCTAAGTGTCCTGCTTTTTGAATCCTGGAACTGCATCCATAATGCCTCAGTCCTATCCTCCTCCCCCTCTTCCCTTGCACACCTTATCCCCTTCCTTATTTAAATTGCCACTCCACCCCCTTTCCCGTTGCCTCTATCCTTTCTGTACATCCTATACCTTGGGATCATCAGATCCCAATCCTGGTACTGGGTGGCCCAAGTCTCTGTGATGGCCACAATATCCACCACCCCCACTGCCAAGAGAGCCTGTAACTCAGCTGCTTTGTTCCCCAGGCTTCTTGCAGTCAGAGGGATGACCCCCAACTTGTTCCCTTCCCTTCCTTAACCTGTTTCTCTCCATCCTTAACCCCCTCCTGCGATCCCTCCCTGGTACCATCCTTGTTAGCTTGGGGGGTAAACTCATTCAGCTCTCCTCTCCTGTGGCTCTGCATTCCTGCTGCACATTCACCTCCCCCACATCCAGTTTAAATCCACCTTAGTTGCTATGTATTCCCCCAGCCTCTGCTTTAATATCCCCTCCCCACCTTACTCAAATGTAGTCTGTCCTCTGTGAACAGGTCACTGTTGTCCCAGATGTTACCCCAGCCTCCCACTAGCCCATACCCTTTGGTTTTGACACCACTCTCCCAGCCAAGTGTTGAACTCTTCTATCCTTACTTTCCTTTATGTGCTTGCCCTGGATACTGGGAGCACTTCTAAGAAGGCCACTGATCCCCCTGCCTCCTCACACAACTTCCCCAGTTCCTTGAACCTCTCCGTTGCCAACCACACCACGCTACCTGCCCAGTCATTTGTACCCAAGTGCACCATTACTTGCAGTTTCTCCCTTCCTCATTTTGCACACTTGAAAATAGACTGTCCCACCCTGTCCGCTGTCAGTCCAGGTACTGCTTCCACCCATGTTCGACTATGCCACTCCCCTTTGCTTCCCCATCTTACTCCTTTCAGGATTGAGTCACTCAGCACTAAAATCCCACCTCCCACCTTTGTGCCCCCGCACCATCCTAACTTCCTTGCACCTGCTTTCAGAAGCCATTCTGTCATATTCGTGGCTTGATCTGCCTCCTCTGCTATGCCCCCTGCCCCTACCAGCTGATTTTCCCCTTTGCTTTGCCCCAGCCTCTACCCTTGTCCTGCTCCCTCCCCTATTGCTCCCCTCATCTGACTTGCCACCCCCCACCCCAATGCCCTTCCCACATCATCCTCCTTCCCTACTTCGCCAGGCCCTACTTCCCACTTCTCCCTCCTCTGCCTTATCCCCTTTGCCTTACCTTTTACCCTTATCCCTGTCCCCATTGTCTGTCTGACTGTTGCCCCCTAAGCTTACATTACCCCCTCTTCCTCCTTCTCCCACTTGGAGAGATCCACCCTCATCATCCACTGTTGAAGCCAGCGAAGTGAACCTATTGCTGGACCCAGTGTTTCTACTGTTCACGCCTTCCCTTATGCTATCCCTGGATTTCCCTTTGCTGCTTCTGTAATTATTTACCCTGTTCCTTAACCTTTTGTTGAATGATTTCTTTGATCTGTTTAGTCACAACTCACTTAAAAGTGGCTATGGCTGGGTGATGAACACTAGGGCAAAATGTGGACATTCAGTAAATCAGTCTGCTGAACTTCACCTTCACTTGTGGCTGAAAGCTCATCATCGGCTGTTAGCCGTAGGAGAAAATCAGTGTCCTCATCCTCACTGAGGTGGGGGAGGAGCAGTTTAGTGAAGCGTATACTTCTTTGGTCAGAGTCACTATTTTTGTTAAAGTGATATTTAAGTATAACTTTACACAATAACTTGAACAAGTACACGTGTACCTTGAATTTGCTCAGGTGGGGAGTGGGAATGAATGTTAAATCTTTTTTAAGTACACTTGTCTTGGGTTCAGTTAGTTCCAGATCTAATAAATTGATAATTTGGAGCTTTTTGGAGGATTCCTGTCCCTTATGACACATTTGTTTGATTTTTTTATTTATTTTTCTTCCTGTTAGGCATCTTCTTGTCTTTTTTCTATATTTGCTGCCCAACTTTTAAAGCAAAATTCATGATTGCATAACGTTTGACACTGTATTTATAGTTAATGTCCTATGGTGTCCCTGTATATTGCTGTATGTGGGTCGGACCAAACGGAGTTTAAAAACATACATACAGGAACTCATTAATTCAATCTCCAACAAGAGAGAGTGCAAACCAGTGGGGTTACACTACATTCATAAGCATAATTCTGACCGCAAAGACCTATGTTTTATGGGGCTCGACCATATGCCAGTAATGAAACATGGGGGTGACAGAGTGAATTTATTGTTGCAAAAAGAGAGCCAGTGTCTGTATAGACTTAAAAGTATGAAAACTACGGGACTGAATGATGATCGGGACTTAAAACCATTTTTACATAGGAAGTGATAATGAGTTAGGAGTGAGCACTTTGTACAGACAGTTGGTGAGACCCCATCTGGAGTACTGCGTGCAGTTTTGGAGACCTCATCTATGCAAGGACAAAGACAGGATAGTCAGGGGGGCAGACTTTGTGGGCATGGGAAATAGTCTCAAGGATCACTTGAAGGGGATTACATCAATGACAAGTGTGGAAAGGAGATGGGAGGTCATAAAACAGGGACTTCATGAGGCAGTCAGGATCTGCGCTAAGTTGAAACGTAAGGGAGCAAGGTCATATAAACCATGCTGGTGGTCCAGTGAGGTACAGGTAGCGGTCAGAGAAAGAAGGCGGCTTACAAAAATATAAAACAACAAGGGGATAGGGATAAGGAAATGTACCATCTTGCATCTAGAAAAGTCACCCGGATGGTGAGGGGAGCAAAGTCCAGTAAAGAGCAGCAGCTGGCACAGGGGATACATGGAGGGGAAAAGGGGTTCTTCCGGTACATTGGGGAGCAGAGAAAAACTAAGGGCCATCTCAGCAGATTGAGATCAGAAGGATGGTGGGTGGAAGAGGCGAGGGACCAGGCAGAGGTATTTAATGAGTACTTTGCCTCTGTGTTCACTAGGGAGGGGGATGGGATATCTACAAAGCAAGGCACGATGGGGATAGAAGCGGCAATGAGTGGGATCAGGGGAGCAACAGAAATGGAGCAAGAGGAAGGGAGAGGTACCCCAGGGGTGTCACATCTGGATAAGGATAAAAAGGCCAGTAAGGTGGAGGGGACGGATGATGCTATATCCGCCAAAAGGGTGTGGTTAGCCCTCAAGGCCCTAAAGAAAGACAAATCTCCTGGGCGGATGGCATTCATCCAAGAGTACTATGGAGTGGGCGGACATACTGGCTGCACTGGCGGAGCTCTTCAACAGGTCACTTGAGACAGGAGGGTACCTAGGATTAGCGAGAGGCATGTGGTGCCAATCCATAAAGGGGGTCGAGGAAGTATCAGGTAACTATAGACCCATCAGTTTGACCTCGGTGGTGGGAAAATTAATGGAGAGTATACTAAAGAAATGATTGGGGTGTACTTGGAGGAGGTGGGAGGTCTGGATAGTTGGCAACATGGGTTTGTGCCAGGTAGATCATGTCAAACCAATCTTGTGGAGTTCTATGAATGGGTAACATCAGAACTGGACAGGGGAAAGCCTGTGGATGTATTATTCTTGGACTTCAGCAAGGCGTTTGACTCTGTCCCCCACAATGGTCTGGTGGAGAAACTGATGGGGTTAGGAGTAGGCCCTTTGATGGTCAGATGGATTGAAAACTTGCTAGCTGGATGCACCCAGAGAGTAGTGGTCTGTGGGGAGCTCTCAAACCTAGAGAGGTTGGTAGTGGGGTACTGCAGGGCTCGGTCCTGGGTCCGATCCTGTTTAATGCATACATATCGGACATCAGGGAGGGTATAGGGTGTGAAATGAGTCTCTTCGCTGATGACTCCAAGATGGGAGCAGTAGTTGAGGGAGAAGAGGGAGGTTGGCCCTGCAAGGGGACCTGGACACCCTGGAAAGCTGGGCTCACACATGGAAATTAATTTTCAATATCACCAAGTGCAAGGTGTTGCATCTTGGGCGGGGAAACCCTAAACACAGGTACACCCTGGGAGGGGAGGCACTGGAGGCCTCAATAGGGGAAAAAGACCTAGGGGTCATGGTGGATGCATGTATGAATAACTCTGACCAGTGCAGGAGAGCGGCCAGCAAGGCAAACAGGATGTTAGGATGCATCGTAAGGGGGATCACCTCTAGGAGCAAGGAAGTGATTTTGCCACTGTACAATGGACTGGTTAGACCACACCTTGAGTACTGTGTACAGTACTGGAGACCACATTTGAAGAGGAACATACAGCTCCTGGAGAGGGTACAGAGGAGGGCAACTAAGATGATATGAGGGCTAGGGGATTTGACGTATGAGGACAGACTTGAGGAGCTCTGCCTGTTTTCATTGGAGGAGAGGAGAGGAGAGACGGGGGACATGAATGAGGGTCTTCAAGTACCTCAAGGGAATAAATAGGGTAAACATGGAGGGATCTTAGACTAAAGCAGGAAGGTATCACCAGAGGGCATGGTTTGAAGTTGGAAGGTGGAAGGGTGAGGGGAAAAGAGGAGGAGGTGTTTCACTGAGAGGGTGGTGGACCCTTGGAATGCACTGCCTACTGAGCTGGTTCAGAGATCCACAGTGGAGGGCTTCAAGAGAGGGTGGGACAGACACAGAAAGTGGATGTATCTGATGATAGCCTGTCCCAGGGGGGTGGGGATGGATGATAGGGGTTTCTGGAACACAAGGGAGGGGAGGGCCTTGGCACCCAACTAGGGATCTATGGTTCGAGCAGACTCGATAAGCCGTAAAAGCCTAATCTGCTGGCAAATAGTATGTTAGTATGTTAGGATGGAAGCAGTCCAGAGGAGAGCAACTAAAACGATGCAGGGTCTACATTAGAAACCATATGAAGAGACTGAGATAGTTTAATATGTATACCCTTGATGAAAGGAGGGACGGGGGGGGGCATGATAGAAACTTTTAAGTACCTCAAGGGAATCAACAAAGTCCAGGAGGGTAGCATCTTTCAGAAAAAGTGATGTGTAAGAACAAGGGGGCACAATTTAAAGTTAGAGAGGGGATGGCTCAGGGGTAATGTGAAGAAATTCTTTTTCACAGAGAGAGTGGTAGATGCATGGAACCGCCTTCCTGGAAAGGTTGTGGGGTCTAAAACAGTGGGGGAATTCAAACATGCATGGGACAGACATAAGGCAATTATAGTGGGGGGTTACAGGAAGTAGGCTGTTGGTTAACTAGAATCTGCAGCTTATCCAATAGGTAGGGAAATGGACAGAATGGGTGGGCCAAGTGGTCCTTATCTGCCGTCAAAGTCTATGTTTCTATGTTTTAGATGTCTTCTTGATAAATAGTGATTCTGAACAAGTGCCACTAAATACCATACCAAATGAATGAAATATCAAGAAATGTTATGTTCATTCAGTTTTGCCAGTAGCAGTTAAATTTACATTCTGTTTGTTCTCTGTTTAGGCATATGTGCCATTTTCTGCATGTGCATCCCCATGAAGTTAAATAGATTTGTGCTCTGAACTCATTTGGGTGATCACGGCATTTCTGGCACTTGGCTGCTCTATTACTTA
This sequence comes from Neoceratodus forsteri, assembly GCA_016271365.2. NCBI lineage: Eukaryota > Metazoa > Chordata > Ceratodontiformes > Ceratodontidae > Neoceratodus > Neoceratodus forsteri. The sequence goes on along the minus strand of CM057455.1, from coordinate 1,293,196,339 downwards.
GGCATCAGAATTGATTGTTGTGATTTTCCTTTATAACACTTTCTAGCTCTGTGACTGCATCTATTAATATGAATTTTGATGTATATGTGATTATTTGCAATATGTTCACACTGAGCTTATTTTCTGACTGCCTTCAATGTAATTGTGTTTTGTGCTTTATGTTTTTCTATTTGAAAGTTGTTTTATTTGCATGTAATTTTGATATTTATTCTAATTACACATACCTGTTGATATCAAATAGGGCTGATATAAAAATGTTGCTTTTCCAGTTTTGGTCACACACCCTGATGAAGGCAGTTTTGCCGAAGCACTGGGGTAGTTTGGCTCTTGCTCCAGCACCAGCACCATTTTTGTCACAAAAAATGTAGCTTTCACTTTCTGCAACTTAATTTCATGTTTTTAATTTATTTGGTACCTGGGATTGCTGCACTTTGGATGTGTGCCACTGGTATGGGCCAGGTCCTCTTCAGCCAAAACCCATGTCCCCCCTCACCTGCCTGCACCCCCTTCTCCTCCTGACTCTCTGTCTCACTCATTCTAACTTAAAAAAACAAACAAAAAGAGTAAAAAGAGTAGAAAACACTAAACGGGGTTAAAAAGAAGCAGAAATAAGTCTTCAATGTACACAAAATAAGAGGTCAATTACAACTAAACAAAGACTGACTGACTATAAAGTAAAAATAATATTTCCTTTATACCCGAGGTTCCAACATCACTTCCTCAAAAGGGCAAAGGACATACACCTGTCATAACCTTAACAGCCCAGCACACTGATTAGGGGATAGATTCACACCCACGCTCACACACACTAACAAAAAAGGAAAAGAAACTAAACAGGAAGGGAGAGAGACATGTGGGGACTTGTGCAATGCAATGGCTGTGGGGTGGCAGTCTTTCAGGAGACATTCTCGAGGTTGCGATGCTTCCCTATTTGCAGGCACCTTTATGGTCTGAGGGAGGAGGTTACCCATCTCCAGGCCAACCTGGCAAGGATTCAGAAACCTCCTCCCCCACCCAGGGACCACCAGGGCCACTGCCGCTGCCTCAGAGGTTGCCAAGAAGGTAGAGCAGTTGGACCATGGTGGGTGAGGGTGGTGGATCAGAGGTACATACCTCCAGCTGTATCTCTCCACAATTCATGCAACATTCTGGTGGAGCGTGGTTCTTCTATGGAGGCACCAGAGGTTGCTGGGAACCTCCACAAAGGAGACCCAGAGGATGGTGGCACGAGACCCCACAGGGGAAGGAAACAACTCCTGGTGGGAGACAATCATTAGGAGGGTACTACTGGGGGGTAGAGTGGAGAGGGATGTAAGGTGCCAACCTGGCACCATGGCTGGGAGGGACAGGATGTGAATCTTCAGGATCGTGGAAGCAATGGCATGGGAGAGGCAGCTGGATGTCATTGTCCACCTAGGAACAAAAGACCTGGCTGGGAATGGGATCAGAGAGGTGCAGTGCAGGAGGAGCTTGTAGAATTTGAGAGGGGTCTTAGACAGGTAGCATGCAGGGTAACCTTCTTGGAGGTGCTGCCTGTCTGTGGCATGGGTGAGGCTATGGTATTCCACACCATGGGATTCAATGAATAGTTAAAAAACTGGTGTGGAGCTCAGGGTTTGGGCTTCATTGAGGACTGGGGGTCCGCTTGGAGAGATGCAGGCCTACCGGCATGATGGTCTGCATCTGTCCAGGAGGGGAACCAGGATCCTAGGTGATAGGGTGAAATGCTTCATTGGCAAGCATTTAAACTAGCCAAGGGGAGACACTGAAAAGAAGTATGGAAATCTCTACCCCCCCCCCACAAAACATGGTAATTAATGGGGGGTCACTGGTGGGCAATGAGAACAATGGGTAGGATGGTAGGCTTCAACAACTGCAGTGCACCAATCTTTCTAAAAATTGCCTGGAAGGTGGGGGAATGTTTAGTGTGCAACCATATAGAGAAACTTAGAAAAGGAGATTTAGGGTCTTCAGGAGGAATTAAGACAGGAAAGGCAAACTGGAGGTGGGTTTAGCCCAGTACAGGAGGGAGGGAGGAGGGGAGAGGAGGGAGGGTAATTTGAGCCAGCAGTGGTGAGGGGAGGGTCAGAAGAAGGGAAGCAGAGACAAAGAGGCCCTGCCCAGGAAGAACGATTGCCAGGGAAACCAGGTCAGGAGATAAAAGACAAATGGAAGGAGGAGACAGGGACTTGTGAGGGGAGGAGAAGAAGTGGCAGCAGTCATGGAGCGGAAAGGAGGGAACAGGTTACTATGAAGAGAAAGAGGGAGTGGGCATTTGTGAAGGGTCTTCAGAAAATAGTTGTGCACTGCTAGAGGGGAAGAAGGAGGAGGGAGGTGATGTAATTGGAGGAGTAATTGATAAATGATTGGACCAAACTGGAGTGGGGGGATGTTCTGCTGGGAGAATTGCAACAGGGGCAAAAGGGCAGAGGAGCCAGGAATGAGAGATGGAGATGAATGGAAGCAAGCAGGGAATAAGAGGGGTGGAATCTTAGTGCTGAGGGACTCAATACTAAGAGAAGTTAGTTGGGGTAGCTAGGGGGAGCGGCATACTCACATTTGGATGGAGGCCATGCCAGGAATGACAGCGGAAAGGGTGGGACAATCTCTTCTGAAATATGTTAGAAGGGGTAGGGACAAGCCTCATTTAATTATACATCTTGGGACGAATGACCTGGCTCACAAGACAGTAGATATATTCCAGAGGAGTTTTGAGGACCTAGTACAATTATGTGAGGGGGCAGGAAGATCAGTAACTTTTTCAGAGATACTTCCCGTGCCCAAGGCAAGCACAACAAGAAAGCTGAGAATAGAGGAATTTAATGGATGGTTAAGAACCTGGTGTTATGGTAAAGGATATGGGCTGTTGGGGGTGGGCAGGGAGGGACCTAGGAGGACAGTAGTCTCTATGCCAAGGACAGACTACACTTGAGTGAGGAGGGAAAGAAAGTGTTGAAACAGAGGATGGAGGAGTACATAGAGGAAGCTGAGAATTTAAACTAGGAGCAGGGGGTGGGAAGTGGGCAAGAGACATGCAGAGACCACAGGTTGGGAAACCATTTGAGCTTACCCCCATAACAGTGATAAAGGACAAATGGCAAGTACTATTGGAGATGCTAGTAAAGGAGGGCAGGATGGGAGGGGGTGAAGGGTAGAAGGTGGTTACCCTTAATTCTAGGAGCCTTGGGAGGAAAACTGCAGTGTTACAGGTGCTCATGGCAGAGGGACAGATGGACATTGCAGCCATCACAGAAACATGGGCCACCCTATACAATGACTGGGACTTGTCTGTACCAGGGTACAGGTTATTTCATAGGGACAGCGTGATTGGAAAAGGAGGGGTGGTGGCACTATATGTGAAGGAAGGACTGAAGTGTGTAAGGGAGGAAGGGAAGCAGGGTAGTACAGAGTCACTTTGGATGCAAATCCAGGATTCCAAGAATAGGATTCTCAGAATAGAAATGGTGTACAGGCCACCATCTCAGATGGAGGAGTTAGACAGGGAATTAGCAGGACAGATCAGGAGGACCTGTGAGAAGGATAGTGTGGTGATTGTGGGGGACTTCAACATGCCAGGAGTGGACTGGAGTACCCCAACGACCAGGAATAGAAGAAAGCAGGTACTGCTGGATGCCTTCCAGGGCAGCTTCCTGCTGCAAATGGTCAGTGAACCAACCAGGTTAGGGAACACTCTTGACTTGTACTGGCAAATGGGGACTTTGTGAGAGAACTTACGGTGGAAGAACCATTGTCAGGGAATGACCACCACTCAGTATGGCTCACATTGGATATAGGCAAGGAAGGAGTGAAATCTGGCACAAGAGTGCCTGACATCAGGAGGGCTGACTTTGGGAGGATGGGGGAAGTGGTAAAAGGGTACCTGGCCAGAATTCAATCTAGTATGGACACTAACCAGAGGTAGGAGCTCATAAAGCTGGGGATAGTGGAGGCAACCAAAACCTGCTGCAAGTCCCAGAGCAAGAAGGCTAGGGCTAAGAATCCAGGTTGGTTGAGCAAGGAGGTCATGGAAAAGGTACTGTAAGGAGGAAAAGAACTGCCTTTGGGAGGTATAAGAAAACATGGAGGGGGGAGGACAGGGAGGAGTACCTGACGGAATCGAAGGAGATGACATGGGCAGTAAGGGGAGCCAAGGCATCTATGGAGCTCAGGCTGGCACAAGGAATTAAGAAGGGGTAGAAGGACTTCTTTAGATACATCAGGGAGAAAAGGAGCTGTAAGGACCACATAGTAAGGACTAGGAAGGAGGGGGGATTGGGTGGAAGCAGAGTGCAATAAGGCAAAAGCTAAATGATTACTTCTGCTTGGAATTTACTAAGGAGAAGAGGGGGATGATACCCAAGAGGGAGTAATGGCAGAAATGGGGGGGGGTGACAGATGGGGAAATCATGGAGGGCAGAGTTCGGGAGGGTTTGAAGGCACTGAGGGTGGACAAAGTGCCAGGCCCAGATGGTATCCACCCCAGGGTACTGAAGGAGCTGGCAGAAATCCTTGCAGGCCTTTTGGCAGACCTATTTAATGCCTCACTACACTCAGAGTGTGTACCTCAGGACTGGAGGATGGCTCATGTGGTGCCCCTCCACAAGAGTAGCCCCAAGGATGAACCGGGGAACTACAGACCGGTGAGCTTCACATCCATCGTGGGTAAGCTGATGGAGACTATCCTGAAGGAGAGGCTGGTGGCTCTCCTAGAGGCCAAAGAACTATAGGACAGCAGACAGCATGGCTTCATACGTGGCAGATCCTGCCAAACCAACCTGGTGGAGTTCTATGACTGGGTAACTAGGCAACTGGACGGGGGCCATTCAGTGGATATCCTGTATCTGGACTTCAGTAAGGCATTCTACTCAGTGCCGCATGGGAGGCTGAGAAGTAAGATAGAAGGCACAGGGGTGAGTGCAAAGCCAGTGAGATGGATAGGGGACTGGCTTCAGGGAAGGCAACAGAGGATGGTGGTGGGTGTGGAGTTCTCACACCCAAGGGTCAGAGATGAGCGGTGTTCCACAGGGCTTGGTCTTGGGATCAGTGTTGTTTGGGATATTCATTGCAGACATATCATTGGACATCAAGAGCAAGATCAGTCTGTTTGCTGATGATACCAAGATGGGAGTGGTGGTGGATGACCTAGGGAATGGCATGGGTTACAGGATGATTTGGCAAAGCTTGAAACCTGGTCAGACACCTGGCAAGTGGTGTTTAATGCCAAAAAGTGCAAGGTGCTGCATTTTTAGGTGAAGAAGCCAAGAAGGAGTTACCAGTTGGGGGGAGTGCAGCTAGCCCAGACAGAGGAGGAGAAGGATCTGCCGGGGCTCATTACAGGGTCAATGAACAACTTGGCACAATGTAGGAAGGCAGCTGCAAAGGCCAACAAAATGCGGGGTTGCATTGCAAGGGGTATAACCTTGAGGTGGAAGGAGGTGATTCTGCCACTGTATAGGTCATCAGTTAGACTGCACCTGGAATACTGCATGCAGTACTGGCACCCGTATCTGAAGAGGGACATTAAGTTACTGGAAGGGGTGCAGCGCAGGGCAACAAAGATGATCAAGAGGCTGGGGGACTTACCATAAGAAAGGAGGCTGAGGGAGTTGAACATGTACTCGCTGGAGGACAGGAGGGACGGGGGGACATGATTGAAACCTTTAAGTACATGAAAGGAATAAACAAGACAGGTACAGAGCGGCTGTTCAAAGTAAGGGAGGGGAGGGACACCAGGGGCGATGATATGAGACTGGAGGGAGGAAGGAAGGTTCAGGAGGGAAATGAGGAGACACCTTTTTACAGACAGTGGTAGCTGGGTGAAATGTGTTACCTGCAGAAGTGGCATCTAGTTGAACAGTGAACTGCTTCAAAAGGGGATGGGACAGGACAAGGGGGAGGGTCAATGGAGGGGAACGGTTGAAGGGAGGGGCAGCTGCAGAATAAGAGGGGCTAGCTACACATTCAAGCAGACTTGATAGACCTCTAGGCCTTTATCTGCTGGCAAGTTTTGTATATTCGTAGGTAAACACTGAGACAGCAAAATCAAAAGGGAGCAGGACAGGGGTCAATGGAGAAAAAGGCAAAGGCAGTAAGGACAGGGATGGGGCTAAAAGAGGTAAGGTTATCAAAAAATGAAGGGTGGGGGTCACGTGATGGCAGCTTGAGGGCAGAAGTGTCTGCTCCCTGCTCTCACCCTTCTCAGCCTAAAACTTAATATTTTTTTTGTAATTATTTATGCTGCTCTTGCTCCAATAGCCCTCTCACTCTGGGGAGCCCCAGCAGCATCACCCTGGCATCTACCATGCAGCGCTAGTGCTCCCAGGACTTACCCCTTGGTGGGATCGGCAGAGCGGACCCTCCCCTACTAAGACCAGATCCAGTGCTTGTGCCATGGCTGACCAGATGTGGGTACTGCGAGCTCCCCCATCATCCACCTGGAGCTTTTTCTGGTGTTTTCTTGTGCTGCTGTGGCCGCACAGAGCGCAATGATGCCTGCAACAGGGTCACACATTCTCCCATGCACACTCACATCAAGCGTCTGCCGCACTCCGCACTCACTCTGTAGCAGCTCCATGGTGCCGAGCCCCAGCCTCTGCCAGAAGTCAGGCATGCACTGGACACTGATCGCCCTCCTCCCTGGAGATGGAGAGCAGTCTGTCAGTGCTCTATCCATCTTCATCCCTGCCAACCCCCGGTGACCCATGGTCATTCCCGAACATGGGTCACTGGCATAGCATGAGTTAAGGTGCCAGTGCCTCAGCCCTCAGTGCCACCGGGTCTGCCTAAAACTTCATTTTTTAGCAGTTTTTCTTTCTTTTTTGCAGCTATGAAGTTTGCTGAGTCCTTACCTGTCTCCCAAGGATCACCTTCTGGTTGGCTCAGGGCTTCTTGTTGAAGGGAAAATGGACGCAGATATGAAGAATCTGGCACCCTGCCATACTCCCTGCTGAAACCCAAGCAGGACAAGTCAGCTAAGCAGTCAAAACTGCAGGCTTCAGGGGCTGCGAAGTCTACTGCAACACCTATAGCCCTTTGGGAAGAAAAGATCATGGCAGAGATCACTCCCTTGTAGATTGCCATGAAGATCCTTGTGGAGGAGCTCCAAAATTTATGTGCTTCAATGGATTCAACAACCCAGCAGGTAGGGGATGTGGAGGCCCGCATATCCTCGCTGGATGACTGGAGACTTTGGCTTGACCCTGAGATTGTGGCTCTGTGGCAGCATTTAAGGAAAACTGAGCACCAGCTGGAGGATCTTGAAAGCTGAAATAATATTGTGGTGTTGAGACTACTGGAGGGGGTGGAGGGCCTGCAGGTGAACCAATTCATGCAAAAAATGTTGGAAAAAATTGTGGGGCCCTCTCCTAATGGACTGGTGTACATGATGGAGCGTGAACACTGGTCCTTGCACCCCATGCCTCCACCTGGCTCTCTTCCCCAGTCCATTATCTGCCGTCTGCTCAACTACTTGGTTCAGCAACATATTCTGATCAAAGTCATAGAACTGAAAGAGGTGCTTTGCGAGGGGAAAAGAGTCTGAATCACCCAAGATCTCCCACATTCTTTGCGGCAGCGAAGAGTCACTTTCCACCCCACTGTGTCTAAGTTGCTGACTGCCAGCATTCATTTTCAGGTTCGATAGCCCTCCCTTCTACAGGTTCAACACGATGGTGCCTGGCTTAGCTTTAAAACAAATGATGTGGCTACAGCAGACCTCTCCATATGCTTTCCTAGATTAGTTTAAGTCAGTGGTCTGATTTCTGTGGTTTAGTGGCAGCTGTTTAATGGACTGGGTTGTCTAATCTGTTAGTGAGTTTTTGCCAGTGGAACAGGGTTCTGTTTGGGTACCCACCCTGCACCTTATCTGCGATCAGCATTGGGACTTGCTGCTGCTCTGTTAAAGGACTATGGCCAGTGCTAGCTGAATCTCTGGCAGCAGGGGTGATGCTCTGATGTGGACATTGCTTCAAAAGCTGAAGCTTTTTAGGACTGTCTCCTGAGCCTCTGCAGCCCTCCTGGCACTTTGGAGTGCATCTGTTGTTCTAGGCTGATTTATTCTTTGCAAGATTGTGCTGCCATGTGATGTAGTTCCCTTGATAGTGTTTTGGAGGTTTTACATTACCGAGCAAGATTGGGGTTTGATTTAGGATACCTCACTGATCGACCTCCCCCTGTCATACAGTTTCCATGTCCTTGAATGGGGGATTTTACTGTTCCTTAGAATTGTATGGGTTTGGTTAAGTTGAGCAACCTGGACTGGGCACAAGTTAAGGGCCTTTTAGTTATTCTGAATTGTCAAATTGTTTGACCATCGGAGGCCTGCTCTGGTCCCAATGACCCTTGGACTGCTCCATGGACATTTTGTTTGTTTACTGTGTGTGTATGTATCTCTTGCATTTGGTTAAATGTTGCTTTTTCTTAGCTCCGGGGGGTTAGTTTGTGCTTTCTTAGCTACCAGAGGTAAACTGGTCAATGTTGTGTCTTGCTTTTTGGGCTTTGGGTGGGGGGTGGGAAGAAGGAGAAGGGCCAGCTTCACCCAACATGGGTGAGCACACTGTTGGAGGTTGGTCGGATGTACTGGGGGTATTGCTTTTTTCCTTGTTTTGGGGTTGTACTGTAAGTTTGGGGCTTGGGTGTTCAGTATAAATTTCTGTCTTGGAATGTAAAGGGGCCCATAATAAGCAGAAGCATTACTCGTTGCCTTATCACCTTCAGAAGTCTACTCCCAATATAGTTATGTTACAGGAAACCCATCTAACTCTTGAGGAGATATTAGTTTTCAGAAGGCATTGGGTGGCCCAAATATTTAGGGCTGGGGCTCATATGTAGAAAGGGAGCATGATCATCCTAATTGTTAGGGTCAAGTCATTTCAATGGACAAGGGAGTATTAGGATCCCAGGGGACATTTTATTTTGCTCCAAGGTTGTCTGGGTAGTTTGGCGGTTATACTTGGCTCCATTTATGGCCCAACTACTGTTTGTCCTTCTATTTTCTCTGACCTTAGTTTCCATCTTTCCTCATTCCCCCTGATTACCTACCATTCTAGGAGGTGATTGAAACGTAGTTCTTCAAAATAATCTGGACCAATCACGCCTGAATGGGGGGTTGTCTCCTGGTCAAAGGGGTCTTGGTGAATTCATAGATCATTGGCACATTTTTACACCCCAAGGATAGAGAGTATTCCTTTTTCTACTCTGTCCGTAAGACTTTCTCCCGAATTGATTTTTCTGTTGAGTGGGCCCTCCCTCCTGGGTCTGGTGCCAACATTTTACCAAAGGTCCTCTCTGATCATGCTCCCATTGAGCTGATTCAGGTCCTCCAGTAAACTGAGGAGAGGGATGGGATTTGGAGACTGAATACACAACTCCTAACTGACCCTACACTAGTTGTTTGCCTGAAGGATGTTATCTGCAATTTCTGGGAGGCCAATGAAGGCTTGGTTACTAGGCTGGATTGGCTGTGGGGGGCCTTTAGATGTGCAGTGTGTGGTGAATGCAACAAACTGGCCTCTGAAAGGAAGAGGAGACACACATAGAAGGAAGATAGATTGCAGGCAGTAATCAGGCACCTGAAAGAAATCAGTCTGCTATGTCCTCTTCTTCTGTTTAGCAGCAGCTGGAGTTGTCTTGGCTGGCTTATGCAACATTGCTTGCTGAAAAGGCAGACCTGGCCATCACTCATCCAAATTCCATATATCTTGAAGCTGGCGAGCTTGCATGAAGGTTATTAGCATGGAGGCTCCAGCAAATAGAGGAAGCTAGGGTGGTGGCATCTTTGAGACCTGGCCCAGGCCTCGAAATTCATTTCCAACCCAGAGACATTGTAGTGACTTTTAAAAATGTTTTTCAGGATCTCTATGCTGCTGATCCTCTCTCACTGGCTGACCAGGTCAAGATTGCAGAATACTTGTCCAGGCTTCCTCTCCCCTGTCTTTCTTTTTCTCAGCAGGATTTTTTGGGAAAACCCATTTCTATTTTTGAGGTTGAAGTGGTGATTTGCCAGCTCTCTTTGGATTAAGCTCCAGGCCCTGATGGGTTTAGTAATAATTTTTACTTCACCTTTAGGGAGCAGCTTTCCCCTTTCCTTGCTCAGCTGTTTAATTCCTTCCTCACCGATGGATTGGAGGATTTCTCTTTCACCCAAGCGTGGGTTACTTTATTGTGAAAACTGGGTAAAAATGAGCTTCTGCCTGCAAGTTACAGATCAATGTCCCTCCTTAACTCGGATCTAAAGATTCTAGCCAAGGTTCTCGCCAATAGGGTCAGGTCAGTTTGGAATGCTCTGATCTCACCAGTACAGGTGGGATTTATGTCTGACTGCTTGTTTAGTGAACACACATGGAAGATGTCGTACCTGATTTCTGTGTCTGGGAAGAGAAGTGTCCCTGCGGCCTTGCTTTCCCTAGATGCAGAAAAAGCCTTTGATCGAGTCTCGTGGCCTTTTCTGTTCAAAGTTTTAGAAAATTTTGATATTCCAGATCATTTTTGCAAGTGGATTCATATCATGTACACCAATCCCTCAGCCTGGATTTACTGCAATGGGCTCTCCTCATCCCCATTTATTTTAGGACTGGGGACTAGGCAGGGCTGCCCACTACCCCCCCTTCTTTTCAATTTATACCTGAAACCCCTTATTCTTCATTTACAGAACTCTCCGGACATTGAGGGTATACAGGTGGGGGGGACCATCAGACTTTGGGTAGCACTATCCAGATAATGGCCTCGAACAATTACTTTAGCAAAACAATGTATTCCAGACCAGACATCCTTAATCTTACTAATGCCAGTCCCTTGTGGAACTCCAAGATGTAATACAGCTTTCAAGGACTCCAACTCCTCACCTGCACACCAGCTGATTAACTTTTCTCATGCCATGGAATCTGGTACTACTTTTGCGGTAGTGGGACCCAAAGGATTTTTGGCTGCACTTGACTCCATGTGGGGACTGATTGGTAAACAGGAGATCCCAGCAGCACCTCAAAGCTGTAATCTAGTCATACGGAGAAGATATGGACAAGTTTATGAAAATTATCCAAGAGGTTTCTGCCACCAATAAACTCAATTTGTTCAGGGCTTATTAGGTTGTCCCAAACTTTGGCAATCCTCACGGCCAAAACCTTTGCTAGTATCTTAATGTCATAATTCATCAGGGAGATTGGCCTATAACTTGTTACCTTATCCTTAGGTTTCCCTGGTTTTGGCAAAACAATAATAGTGGCTTCTAACATGGTGGAGTCAACAATACCATAGGTACAAAAATGGTAATACAGTTCTTGGAGGATCGGAACTAGCTCCTTTTCAAAAGCTCGATAAAAATTTGATGGAAACCCATCTGGTCCTGGAGCTTTGTTGAGAGCAAGGGATTGGATGGCCTTTGATATTTCCATCTCCGAGATGGCTGAGATTAGATGGGCTCTCTGAATTTGACTGAGAGCAGGAAGAGAAAGTTTAGAAAGATACTGTTGTATCTCAGACTCCGTGGGACTATTAGGTGGATAACTATAAAGGTTCCTATAGAACATCTCAAACTCACTTACTATAGCTTTAGGAGTTGTCAATATGTTTCCACTTTCCTCCTTAGTTATACTAGCTATTAGCCTCGATTCTTCCTGCTGTCTTAATTTAAGAGCTAGGAGATGCCCAGCCTTATCTCCTTAATCTAGATATCTAATGTGAGTTTTAAACAAGGCGTATTCAGCCCTTTCCCATAAAACATTTGCATATTGATCTCTAAGGACCTCTAGCCGCGTTAAGTTTTCCCTTGTGGGGTTAACACTGATCTTCCTCTCCATTTTTTGAATGGAATCTAGCAGGGATTTTGTTGCTGCTTCTCACTTCTTTTTCCGGTTCACAGCTAACCAGATAAACTCCCCTTTTAAAAAGCATTTCAGGGAGCACCAAAATTGGTCATATGCCTTAACAGATCCCTTATTGTGTTCTATGTACTGTTTACTGTTGTATTATGTACAAAACAGGGTACTAAATGAGAAAAAGACCAAGGTAGAAAGGTCAGTGAGGGATGCTGCAACAGAAGGTAAAGCCATCAAAAAATGGAGAGCAATGAGTACCAATGCCCGTAGTCTGAGTAACAAGGTTCGTGAAGTAGTGGCCTTGATGGAGGAGGAACATCTGGATATCGTGGCAGTCACAGAAACATGGTACACACAAAACCATGACTGGGACGTAAACATACCAGGATACACTATCTACAGGAGGGACAGGGAGGGTAAAAGAGGAGGAGGAGTAGCTCTTTACATAAGGGAAGGAATCAAAGCAACAGAACAAATGGGTAAACAGGGAGGAGAAGAAGCACTGTGGGTAAATTTGGAGACCGACAATGGCACTACAATCCGCACTGGGGGTTGATACAGACCCCTTCTCAGGGGAGGAAATAGAACAAGAAATGATAGAAAGTATACTTAGAATGGCAGAAAAAGGGGAGATATTGCTGATGGGTGATCTGAATATGCCAGATGTTAACTGGAGTGCAGTTGTAGCAGCCACTTCTAAGAGTGGGGTTATTCTAGATGCCCTACAGGGGGCATGCCTTAGACAACTAGTATTGGAGCCCACTCAAGAGGGAGCAATCTTAGACCTGGTTCTCTCAAATGGAGATGAAGAGAGGATCACAGATGTAGAAGTGGGTAGCCATCTGGGAACTAGCGACCATCAAACAGTATGGTTCACGATAAACACAGCAATAGAGTCAAGCCATACAAAGACAAAGGTACTGGATTTTAGGAGGGCTGACTTTGCCAAAATGGGTGAGTGCCTAAGGAATGCACTAGCAAATGGGCAGGAAGGAGGGGTGGAAGAACAATGGGGAATAATAAAAACTGCCATCACAGAGGTAACAAGCCTTTGTGTAAAGCAAATAAACAAAATGAAACGAGGTAAGAAACCACTGTGGTTCTCAAAGGAAGTGGCAGAGAAGGTTCAAGAGAAAAAGAAATCATGCAGGAAGTACAAGGAATCACAGAAGGAACAGGACAGATAACTGTATCAGTTAAAGCAAAAGGAAGCTGGGAAGGCAGTCAGAACAGCAAATGCCCAAACTGAGGAAAAGATAGCCAACTCAGTTAAGAAGGGGGATAAAACCTTTTATAGGTACATCAGGGAGCAAAGGAAGACCAAGGGAGGGATAGTGAGGCTTAATAAAGGGAGGGAGGGTGGGCAGAGGGAGACTGTGAAAAGGCAGAGATACTAAACAAATATTTTGCTCAGTATTTACAAAGGAAGAGGGAGGTACCTAAAACAAACAGTAGAAACACCTGGATACAGAAGTTGATACCAGCCCATTTACAGAAGAAAGGGTTCTGAAAGAACTCTTAAAACTGAAGGTGGACAAAGCAATGGGGCCTGATGGGATTCATCCCAGAATTCTAAAAGAACTAAGGGTAGAACTAGTGACACCACTGACTACCCTCTTTAACAAATCATGGGAGGATGGGGTGGTACCCGAGGACTGGAGGAGGGCAGATGTGATTCCCCTTCACAAAAGTGGGAGCAAGGCAGAAGCAGGAAACTACAGACCTGTTAGTTTAACCTCAGTGGTAGGGAAAATGATGGAATCACTTCTGAAGGAAAGAACTGTTGAGTATCTAGAGGCCAGAGGGGCACAGGACCCAAGGCAGCATGGATTCACAGCGGGAAGGTCATGCCAGACAAATCTGATAGATTTCTTTGACTGGGTGACCAAAGTAGTTGATCAGGGAGGGCTGTGGACATGGCCTACCTAGACTTTAGCAAAGCATTTGATACAGTCCCACACAAAGATTAATATACAAGTTAGCCAGCCTGGGAGTGGGTCCCAAGATGACAGCCTGGGTAAAGAATTGGCTGGAGAATAGGACACAGAGGGTAATAGTAAATGGAGTCCACTCTGAAAAAAGGGGGTTAGTAGTGAAATTGCCATGAGGTTCAGTATTAGGACCGGTCCTCTTCAATGTTTTATAGCTGACATTGCAGAGGGACTGGAAGGAAAAGTATGTCTCTTTGCAGATGACACAAAGATCTGCAACAGAGTTGATGCACAAGGTGGAGTGGAAAGGATGAGAAGGGACTTGGCAAGGTTAGAGGAATGGTCAAATGTATGGCTGCTTAGATTCAATGCTAAGAAGTGCAAGGTAATGCACCTGGGAAACAAAACCAGGAGAGAGTACACAATGGGGGTGAGATATTAACAACAACAAAATGGAAAGGGACCTGGGGTAGTCATATCAGATGACCTAAAGGTGGGCAAGCAATGTGAGAGAGCAGCAAGGAGGGCTGGGGGATACTGAGATGCATAGGAGGCATCACCAGTAGAAAACAGGAAGTTATTATCCTCTGTACAGACAGCTGGTGAGACCCCATCTGGAGTACTGCATGCAGTTCTGGAGACCCAATCTCCAAAAGACATAGACAGGATGGAAGCTGTCCAGAGGAGGCAACTAAAATGGTGCAGGGTCTGCACCGGAAGACATATGAAGAGAGACTTAAGGAGCTGAATATGTATAGCCTCGAGGAAAGGAGGGAGAGGGGGGACATGATAGAAACTTTCAAGTACCTCAAGGGAATTAACAAGGTCCAAGAGGGTAGCATCTTTCAAAAAAAGAGGTGTACAAGAACAAGGGGTCACAATTTGAAGATAGAAGGGGGAGCAGCTCAGAGGTAATTTAAGGAAGTATTTTTTCACAGAGAGGGTTGTGGATGTATGGAATGGCCTTCCAGAGGAGGTTGTGGAGTCAAAAACAGTGGTGGAATTCAAGCATGCATGGGACAGTCATAAGGCAATTCTAGAGGGTTGGGGTAGGAAGAAGTAGGCTGCTGGTTAACTAGGATCTGCAGCTTATCCACCAGGTAGGGAAATGGGCAGACTGGGTGGGCAAAGCGGTCCTTATCTTCCGTCAAATTCTATGTTTCTATGTTTCTAATTGAGTCCCGTATCTTATTCACAATATCTTTTTGTGATAACATTTGGGCATTAAGCTTCCATTGGGTAACTTTGTGGATTGAATGAGGTATCTTACCCTCCAACCAAATCATTGAGTGGTCTGATAACACTCTGGGGAGAACCCCGCAATCTAATGGACATAACATCATATCTCTGTTCACTAGGAAAAAAAATCTAACCGTGTGTAGGATTTATGATACATTTAATAAAAGGTAAATGCCTTTTCTTTTGGGTGTAGAAGACGCCAAGGATCTACAAGCCCCAGCCCTTCCATCATTTCTTGCAGGGATTTTTGTGCAGGGGATAAGGTTGTCTTAGTCTGTGTAGACCTGTCTAGTTTACTTCCACACGTTATATTCCAGTCTCCTGCTAGTATCATTAGCATCTGCTTAAATGGGGCCAACTTGAGAGCTAACTGGGAAAAAAATTCAGAGGAAGAATGATTAGGCCCATATATAGTGCCAGTGACAGCTTCCTTATGATCGATCAACACCATCACAAATAGAAATCTCCCCTGTGGGTCTCCGATTTCTTGTAATAGCTGAAATTGCAAACCTTTAGCTATTAAGATAGCAACACCTCTCTGTGAAGTGGAATTTCCAGCAGTATATACCAAGCTAATATAATCTCTCCTAAGCAAATTACCTTAGCCCCCTTTCAGGTGTGTTTCCTGTAGAAATGTGATGTCCAACCTCACCAATGCTAAGTGCTTAAGTATTTGGTGGCATTTCACTCTAGCTCTTGCCCCTTTAATATTCCACGAGGTGATTCTCATTTCTTTCCCTATGTTTACTATGTCTTCACTTATGTAGAAATTTAGTTTTCAACCTTATATAAATTTCTCTTCCCTTAAGACATCTCTTCCAACACTGGCTTCCCCCCCCCCGACTCCCTCCACTATGCTAAGTAGAACACTGGCAATATAATCACAACCCCCATCCCCACCCAAACCCTTCCCAGGCATAATTGCATACTTATAAGTTATGCCTCTACAGAGTAATGTAACAGACACTACCCCCAGTCCCTGAGACTGAACTCCTAACCGATCGCTCAGTGCGATGTTAATCTTGCTGCCTCCGATTGCCCCTCTGCTTCCCCCTTACCCCTCTATCCTTTTTATCTCCTCCTGCATTAAGTCTGACTAAGCTCTCCATACTATTTAACAACTTAACACTAAATATCTCCTATCCTACTCTAGAATTATAAAACTACCCCCTCTTAAAACCTACAGCTCTCACAGCCTAATTATATTTCTACCAATCCTACCCCAAGCCATTTATTTCAGCCCCATAGACCACTGTACTCACTTCTATAATATCTGTATAATATGTAGTACTCATGCCTAAGACTTCTTAACACCACTAAATACACCAGATCCCTTACTAGGAGTATAAAAATAAAAAAAAGCCCAAACCAGAGAAATGAGTCAAAAGCATCATTAGAGAGAGCTAGCTGTATCCCCTTTAGGCATACATCGAACACCAAGTGTAAGAATCCACCTTAGGTCTTTATAACCTTTCTGCAACCCTGTAATTGTTTGCAGTGCTATTTAATATCCCCAAGCCTGTTGTAAGGAAAAAAAAAAACAGGGCGAACATGAGGTGTACTCTTTTCCCCCTTAAAAATAGTCTTCCCCCATAATTATTTAGAAAACCTTTACCCCTGAAATAAGAGTTTCCACTGACCAAAACAAATGTGCAAAGCACCATATTCATTACTATACAAAATTTGTACTACTAAATGTCCACTAGATGGCAGCATTCACCGCGATGTAGCTGTATCATTGGCTTATTTAATTAAGTCTGGATACCACTTTCTACAACTTTCCATGGACAAATCCAGGGTATCAAGTGAGTGCCAATGACCCTCCTTGTTTATTTGCAGTAAAGCACGGTAGTGCACTCTAAAACGAATCCCAGCAGAGATTAGCTTAGATACCAGTGGATGTAAGGCTGATCTCTTCTGACGAACTGTATAAGGCAAGTCTTGGACTACACATTCTTTCTTCCCTTCCCATTGGACATTCTCTATTTCTTTAAGCTTCTGCAAAACATGCTGCTTATCTAAAAAGTTTAGCATTTTAAAAATAAATGGGCGAGGAGGCGATCCTGTTGGAGGCACAGGGCGCAGCGATCTGTGGGCTCTTTCTATAATATAGTAGGGCCCATTTGGAGAAGAACCAGCTAACTTCTTGCACAATTTTTGCGAAAACATGACTGCATGCTGCTCTTCTTCACCTTCTGGCAAGTCAAGAACTACAAGGTTATTTCTTCTTGAATCACCTTCAAGGTCTTCTAACTGATCTTCTGCCTTTTTTAATCTCTGTCTCACATTCACAACTTCTGGGTCCAATCTCGCTCTCCAATCCTCCATCGAGGAGATTTGGGCTTCATTATCGCTAGTGCGAGTATTTAAACTTTCCATGGTAACTTTTAGCCCTTTAACATCAGTGGCTAGTGTTAAGAGTGCTTCTTTTAGTGGTGTCATCTCTTCTAGGAATTGCTCTTCAGAAAGAGCAACTTGCTGCTTTGTTGAGGTGGAGCTTTCTGGGCCACCCGCTTTAGGCCTTTTTGGGTGTTTCTCTTTCCCTGGCATCGGTGGTGGATTGTGCCAGAGAGCCGGCGTTTTCATTTCTGTACCCATCCCAAAGTTTACCGTTACTCGAACGATTAGGATCTTTGGTGTTCCTCTCGATTTCAGGCAAGTTTGACTCTATTCCTGGGGCCCTTAGACTAAAAGAAGAACAAATATACAGTATAGGGGAAGGCAGGGGAGCTGCTAGTAAGAGCGTCTCACCAGGCAGCCATCACACCCGCATGTCCCTTCATATAATTTTCTTACACTTCTTAGCTATCAACGTAAACTTTAATTTTCTAACTTCAGTAGGGTCACTATACACTCTCTCTTTTTTCTTCACCATCTTGCATATTCCTTTATTAAACAACATAGGGACCTTTCATTTACTATCATATTTCATAATTTCTGGTACATAATCCTTAATGCATTACTGTAGTTTATTGTCAATTTTAGCCCAACTTTCATTCAATTCAAGTTTGGTTACCTCTGTTTCCCAATTCCAGTCTTGCAGGACCTGCTTTATTCTTGTGTAATCTGCCTTACTAAAATTAAATATCTTTGTTTTCCCTAGTATTTTTTCAGTTTCTGCTTTCAGTGAATATTCAACAATGTTGTGGTCACTACTTCCCTGGGGCTGTATTACCCTAACATTCCCAATCTTACCCTCCATATTACTTAAGATCAGATCAAGTGTGCAATTCTCTTTTGTGGGCTGATGCACATATTGCTCAAGGCCACCAATCTGACATATTTCCAAAAATCTTTTTTCCGTGGGGCTTTTGCCCTGAAGCCTGGTCCAATCCATATTAGGTAAATTAAAATCACCAAATAAAATACAATTATCAGTGAGGGTCATATCTTCAGTTAGATTCAAGAAGAAATCATTGTCAGTTTTCGATAAGCTGGGGGACTGGTAACACAGTGCCAGAGTACATGCTGTATTTCTTAGTAGAAACTTGACCCATAGTTGTTAAGTACTTGCTAGATCCAAGTTACTCATTTCCTGGATGTGCGCTTTTAGATGGCTTGAGATATACATTCCCACTCCCTCACCTGACTTATTAACTCTTGATTTCTGAAAAAAAAGTCATACCCCTGGATCTCACACACCCAATCATCCTCCATATTCTAAGTCTCTGTTATGCCACATATATCAATCTTATCCCTAAGCATTATATAGTTAAGTTCATCATATTTATACCTAATACTTTCGGACGTGTCACAGCCTCCATCGCTAATGATCGCTTCTTTAATTTGTTTGTTTTTTAATCAGCTACAGTGCACAACCACCATTGCCATTTAAATACTGCCTTGTGGTACTGAAGCCTGCCAGGCACTGCTGCGATTGAATGTGACAGCCAGCAGCATTCCTTTTTGTTATGGTATCGTTTTAAGGTGGTTAACAGCAAGAAAGATGTCAGAATGATACAATAACAATCCTGTATTTCAACTGAATTGTGGTGGTAATAACATTCCACCATACACTATATACAGTTTTTTACATCAGTTTTTATTAAGGCAGGGTCCGTGTTCACTGTAGCAAACTGGACCTACATTCTGTGGCAGAGCCTCATGCTTGCTGCGGTCAGGCTATGAGCAATTCTGTGGTGATTCTGTGGCAGGTCTTTGATTAAGTTTACATTATCTGGCTACTCAAATGAGCCCCAAAATAAAATCTAGTTACCCAGAAAGAATGCTCAAGAAAAGTCAGCCTAAGGCAGTTTGGCAGATGTACAGGCAAGGCAATGTAAAGCAATTATGGCATCATGATTTGGATTGGGTGCAGGGCCTGGAGGAATTGAAGGATTATTTATTTTTTTATTGCAGTCTGTTTTATTGTCCCACAGCTCACTCCCACCTGCCCAGTGCTGGTTTACCACAGCAATACTCCTGAGAATTTCTCCCCTGCCTACCCAGTTGCTTGAAGACCAGCATTGCCTTGTTGCAAAACAGTGCTGCTCCAATGGCTCCTCCCACCCACTTGTTGAAGCCTGGTGGTGATGGTTTGTGCTGTAACGCTAGGCTAGTTGCTTCCTCCTGCTTGCTCAGTTCAGCACTGGTGGAGTCATTTGTGTCAATGCCACTTGGCTTCCATATCTTCTTATTTTCCACTCTGTAAGGATTTACCTTGAGGCTAGAGAGTAGCTGGACCATTTTACATTAGACAGAGGTCCAGAAAGCCTCCCATGTTTTGTCTACAACAATGACTAATACTTTTTTCATTCCACAGTTGTGCAAATGACAAATAGAACCACCATTTTTTCTCATGAAAAAGACTCTCTGAAGTTCCCTCAGTGTTTGTAGAAGGCCATAATGGTCACAAGCTTCAGGGCTGAGTGCCAGGGGATTGGAAAGGGGTGGTCCCACTGACTACTACAACCCGGAGGGGGGGGTGGATGCATAATGGAGCTGCCAACAACTCACACTAATGCCATTTTAAGCTTGCTCACAATCATTTTAGCCATTTAGTTGGGGTTTTCAGTGGTGACAGACATTTTTACTGCACACAAAATATGTTGTTTCTGTGCCAGAGGCTTGTTTCTGTGGCAAGACCATGTTTCTGTGGCAGTTGCTGCAACTGCAGAATTGCAGAAAACAGTTACACATGGATCCTTTAGGCTCACGTATATTGTTCCTGTTATTAAGAACATTATAAATGGCTGCTGATTAGAAATCATTTCCTGTCCTCTTTAATTTTGTTGTTCTAAGATACTATTAATCTGCCAAACCTGTTCAAGTAATTTCATAGTACAGAAATCATGGCTGCATCCCTCTGATATCTCGTAGCGCCATTGTCCAACAAATGATTCTCCCCATGTTTGCCTATGGAGACAATGTCTACAGTGCTGATGCAAAATACACCCTGTCCATACCAGATTCCCTCTTCCACTCCTTCTGTTGCTTTGCTTTGGACTGCCCATCCAGCACTCATCATTACTCCCTGTATAGCTGCCTCTCCCTTCCCTCCCTTGAAGCAAGGTGCCTCTCTCATTGTTCCTCCTTTATTGCTTAACTCTAGCGGGGCTCCCTCCTATCGTACTTCACCTCACTCTGCTCCCCCTTCCCTCTTTCCCTGTAACCTTCATAGCTGTGGTTTCTGCTCCCTTTCACTCCCTACTAAGACTTCCTTAGCCAGCCAAGCTGCTTTCTCCTAAAACTTCACAAAATTATGGAATTCTATCCCTCTTTCCATCTCCTCTGCCTCTTCCCTACACTCTCTGCTTTCACTTCTCCTCAAGTTCTCTTCTCACACTGGCAACTGCCCCTAATCTCCCTCTGTGCCTCTCCTCCCCATCTTTTTCACTCTCTCCTCTCCCTCGCCTTGTCTCCAACCCTTTCTACCCCAACTCCTCTCCCTATATTCTGCTGCCAATCCCTGTATGCCCACCAATGTACATATTATATTTAATGCTTCTGTATTGCTTGTTATATGATATTATATAATGTGTGTGATGGTTAGTTATGTTTTTACCTGCAATGTAATTTCAGTTATTATTGTTTTCATCTCTATCTCCTAACCATTCCCTGCAGGATGCATTTGGAATGAGTTGTTATCAGGTCAGTATAACTTTCCTGGTGAAACATTTGAAATATATAAAAATAAACAAATTGTAAAATAAAACTCAGATTAGACCACTGAGAATTTGATAAATATTGAAATACTCAAAGATTATGATGCATTTAGTTAATATGAATGTTTTCAATAGTTATCATCATTTGATGTAGTAATATGCTGCGTATTTCCAAAAAATCACACTGTAAACTCCCAGAAGAAATTGGGTATAGCAGCAACATTTTGGACATAAAAGTTACCATGACTGAAGATCTTTAAGAGAAACTCTTCCATTAGGCCACACCTTTAGAACTATATCCACACCAGTGCTAGGACCTCATGGAAACATTTGCTAGCTGGGGTCCACCCATGATGGTGTCATGTGTCAGTGTCTATATAAATGGGGGTGGCCCCATCTCTCCTCAGTGCCCCGACTGAGATTAGACTCAGAGGACCTCCATGTCTGGGGAACCTGGAACTCATGCCAGCATCAAGCATATTTGGTGATAAATAGTGCTGCATACAATAGCTATGGATTAGGATAAGGCATAAATATGTGATGTGACCCACATTAGATAAGATAAAGGTGATGGAAGGAGGGATGGCATGGCCTAATGGAAGAGATTCTCTTGAAGATAATTATGTACTTATTGTAACAGTAGATCTTTGAAAGAATCTCTTCCATTAGGCCACAGCTTTGGAACTATACCCGCATTCCAAAGGTGTGGCCTAATGGAACAGAAATCTTTGAAGAAGATATAACATTTACATACTTGCCATAACCGTAGATCTTTGAGAGAATGTCTTCCATTAGAGTAGACCAAACCTTTGGAATGTGGGTATAGTTCCATGTGTGTGACCTAATTAAAAAAATATCCTCTAAGATGTACTGTTACTATAAGTATGTAACTGTTATATCTTCTTCAAGGATATCTTTTCCATTAGGTGACATCTTTGGAATGAGTTCCAAGCAGTCCCAAAAGCCAAATGGGAGGTTGGTACAGTCTGATTCAAGACAGCAGGCATTTTAGTACAACAAGGCCAAAACCTGCTCATCTACAAGAGACTATGTCCAGACTGTAATACTTAGTGAAGGTGTGGCAGTGCTCCATGTGGCTGCTGCACAAATGTCAGAAGCAGAAAAGTTTTTGAAACACGTAACAGATGTGACCATGCACCCTGTGGAGTGACCACAAACTGCATCAGGAAATTCCTTACCATACTTCCTATAACAGAATGGAGTCCCAGTCTCCAGAAGGACATAGAAAAGATGAAGACAGTACAGAGGTGGGCAACATAAATGGTGTTCAGGATGCAGCATAAGTCATATGAGGAGAGACACAGAGCTTTCAATATGTACTTCCTGGAGGAAAGGAGAGAGAGAGAGAGAGAGAGAGGGGTGACATGATAGAGACCTTCAAGTATCTGAAGGGGATCAGCAGGGTACCAGAGAGGAGCATCTATCACATGAAGGCAAATAGCAGAACAAGTGGGCACAGCATGAGACTAAAAGAGGGAAAATGTAGGGGGAACATGAGGAAGTTCTACTTCATTGAAAGGGTGGTGGAGAGATAGAACAGTCTCCCCGAATAAGTGGTAGAGGTGGCCATGGTTCAGATATTCTAGAATGTGTGTGATAGGCACACGCGAATTATCAAGCTAGGGTGAAGAAGAGGAACTTGTCATAGCATCTACGGTACCTTATGCTTTAGAAAGGGATATGGCAGAATGCATGGGCCACAAGGCCCTTATCTGCTGACAACATCTATGGATCTATGTATCTATGTACCTATGTAACACAGTGTGCCAACCATTTGGACAAGCACTGACACAGGCTGCCCTCTTTCTCAGAGGGAAAGGAACAAAAAGTGGAGAGGATGTTTTGTAGTCCTTGGTCTGATTCACATAATATCTCAGTATGCTATGAACATCCAAAGTATGGAGCAATGCCTCACCCAGACTGGCATGCTCAGGGTGGTAAACAGGATGGTGTATCATTTGATTCACTGTAAGCTCAGATACCACCTTTGGGAGTAACATAAGATTTGCACACAAAGAAACTCTGGGCATAATTTTCAAAGTGTGGTGCAGGGCTTGCACCAAACCCTGCACTATAACACTTAGGTTCTGGCAGTGTGCCAACACCATTGCCACAACTGTGTCTGATTCCACAATCTCTGTTGCAGTTGCAACAGTTTTCATGATTTACAGAAGGATTGCCACAACTTAGACCACATAAAGTTGGTCTGACTTGTGGCAATTGTCACACAGGACAGAAATTCTCTTTAGGTCACCATAAGCCCCATCCGTCATATCATCGGCACACCCAGGGCTTGTGGCACTCTAAGCCTTTTGAAAATCCTGCCCTCTGTCTTTGTGGAAAATCAAATAGGGAGGCTCACACAGAAGTGCCTGCAGCTCTGAAATCCTTTGAGCAGAAGTGATTGCAACCAAAAATATTGCATTCTATGACAGGAAGCATAAGCCACAACTCACGGTCGGCTCTAAAGAAGCCAATGTCAGTTTTTCTAGGATATAATTCAGGTCCCAGTGTGGGACTGGATTATGGCTAGGAGGTTTTACATGCAAAACACCTCTAAGAAAAGTATGGGACACCACCAGCTTTGCAACCATATACCCATACCTCTCAAGTGTCCCTCATTATGAGGGACATCCCTCATTTTGGCCCTTAAAATTGCTCTGTCCCGGATCCATCCCTTATGGAAAAGGTGCTGCCCACACAGAGAATGTGCTGTAAATTCAGACTTTAAAGCAGAAACTCTTAATATTCTAAAATACTAAATCCAAAATAAACTTTGTACATCTAAACACTATAGTTTTCACAGTGTTCTGAGCTTGTATCTCCATGTTTAGGGGATGTGTCCCTCATTCTGAGGGTCAGTGTCCCTCATTGTCCCTCATTTTGAGTGTACAAAAATGTCCATGTCCCTTATTTTAGTGACAAAAGGTTGAGAGGTATGCATATACCCATCAATAGTGACATGGAAAGCTGATACAGTGGCCAAATGCACTGTTGGAGAGGGATACTTTAGACCAGAGTCTGAAAGTGACAGCAGGTATTCCAACACTAGATTTACTGGAAAGGTGAATGGGTCTAAATTCCTGGAAGCAGTCCACAAAATGAATTGTTTCCATTTCAGTGAATAGGTATGTCTGGAAGAAGGCTCTCTGGCCACAACCAGCACATCAGCAACCTTAGGTGATACACCAAAATGTGTTATGGGTATGTCTTCAGGAGCCACGCATGCAGATGCAGGGATTTCAGGTCCAGATGAACCAGAGATCCCTTGTCCTGTGATAACATACACCTGCACAGAGGTAGAGCAATTAAAGGTTCCTCTGCCAGCTGTCGAAGAAATGGAAAGCATATGGCTATGTTCAAGAAAATGGTGTACCAAAGTGTAACATGAGGTCAAATTTTTAAAATCAAAATATATCAAATTTTAAATGTATTTTGAGATACCATGATCGAACCAATAAAAAGTGGCCATGTGGTAAGATAACTACCTTAATGGTTCCCGTGAACAAGACAGCTCACCATGGGGTATATACAGCGGACACCGTGGTGAATGTACATGGACACCGTGGTGTATGTACATGGACACCGTGGTGTATGTACATGGACATCTTGGTGAATGTACATGGACACCGTGGTGTATGTACATGGACACCATGGTGTATATACAGTGGACACCATGGTGTATATACAGTGGACACCGTGGTGTATGTACATCGACACCTTGGTGAATGTACATGGACACTGTGGTGTATGTACGTGGGCAGCAAACAATTGTAACAAGTGTACACTGACACCAATCAGCTACTGGAATTGAAAAAAAATGTTACTAATAAGCAAATTTATAAATCTCAATGTGTTTTGAGATAAAATGATCAAACTGGTTAAAAGTGGACATGTGGCAAGGTAGCTGCCTTAAAGGATGCTTGGTAACAAGAATGCTCATCATGGTGTATGTGCATTGGACACCAAACATTTGTGATGCATGTACAAAGGAAGCAAAACAGCTGCTGTACGATAAAAAAAAAGTTTACTAATGAATTTGTAAACTGGCATGGCAAACATTGCAGAAAATTTAATATTTACTATGTACAAACACAACTTTAAGCAATAAATCTAATTACATAAAAACTCAAGCTATATGAAAAACTTTAAGCAAGAAATCTAAATACGTGAAAAACTAAGCAATAAATCTAAGGGAAAAACTTTAAACAACTCTAACTACAGAAAAAACAGTAAGCAATACATTTACATCCTTTATCCCTTTAATATCCAAATAATATCAATACTGTCCATTTTATGCCCAAGTTAGCCTGCAATCCCTAATTCCACTTTTGTTTGTTTGTCATATTTCTCTTGGATTGTCTGTGCTTCTGCAGGTGTCAGTTTAAAAGGTGGCTTCTCACACATGTTCAGTGGCCCATGGAAAACTCTGTGTCTCCGTATGTTGTCACAGCTGTCATGTCTGGGACATGTGAATGCTGCACCCCCATGCTGATGCAGAAAGATAAATTCCACTGTCTGTTCAGTAACTGATTTCACTTGTCCAATCTAAAAACAGTTTGAATAATAAACTGCATAGAAGTGCTCTATGTTTATATCCAGTCTTTGGACTTTTTTCTGTCGTGTGCCACAGGTGAAGCCTGTGGCAGATTGAACAATGTTGACTGGCGTGGGGGTGGGCTCTGTGCTGACAGGGGCACTGTCAGAAACTATGTTGTCCTGCATGTTCTGTACATTGGCATCCATGTTATTGGGAAAATTGATTGGCATGGGGATGGGCTCTGTGCTGACAGGGACACTGTCATAAAGTACACTGTTCTGTACATTGGCATCCATGTTATTTGGAATATTGACTGGCATGGGGGTTGGCTCTGTGCTGACAGGGACACTGTCAGAAAGTACACTGTTCTGTACATTGGCATCCATGTTATTTGGAATATTGACTGGCATGGGGGTGGGCTCTGTGCTGACAGGGACACTGTCAGAAAGTACACTGTTCTGTACATTGACATCCATGTTATTTTCTGACATGTTGACAGGAAGTTGTTCCATGGCATGGGTGCTATCAGTTTGTACAGCTGCATTTGATAGCACCACATTGTTGCCATGCTTTATACTAATACCAGGGGAGTCCCTCAGCATCTTTTCCATCCATGGACCCACATGGCTGTCATTTTCACACACTCATTCATCAATCCTGCAAGCAGTGCAGAAACAGCTGTAATCCCTGACTACAACAATACGATTGGTGACTGACCTGACACTCTGTATTTTGCGTGTCCCCTGTACAGTTTTAAGAACGGGCCCTTCTGGCCTGCATATCTCATTGTCAGCCACCAAAAAGAATGTTCTTAAAGAATGTTTGCATCCATCAATAGGCTGTATTGTTAGGATTTTTTTGCAATACTTAAAGAGTTCTTTCACCGAGGATATGACTGCTAGCCTTGATGTCACTGCCTTAGTTGCCGTTGATTTGATGACTCCACTCTCACCATCAGAGGGGCCTTTTCCATGGTGGGATACAAAAAAGGCACGTTCAACCGGGAAGCCATATTTTGTGTGCACTTGTGAAATGTCATGGAAGGAAAACTTAGATTTATATTGGCTACCACAGTCATCTGTAATCTGCACCTCCTTAATAATGGTGATGGACTGAACTGTTTTAAGGTGAGTCTTTGCCAGTTTGATGAAATAACGCATGGCATTGTGGTTGTGTTTTAAGTCACTTTAAATGAAAACCAAGGATTCCCTGATAGTGTTATCACAGTGTTTACATCGGTAGTAAGAAACTACTGGGTGTGCTGTGGCCTGCTCGTGATGCCAGTGATGTGATTGCACTTCATCTTGATATTTGCAGGCATAATTTTCAGCAAAGTTCAAAACTGTTAGTACCCATCCCACTGGCATATTTTTTGACAATGTTAAGAACTGGTGTTGCTACCATGATGCAACGTGCAGGTGACGACCCAGAAAGGTGAAGTCTTCCTTCATGATTCCTACAAAATTAGAAAGTGCTGTTTTCTTCGTTTTCAGTACTTTATGGGACTTAGTTTACCCATTGTTAAGAGTCACTTTTACAGTCTCCCACTGCTGCCACATCACTGTATCCTGTCCATGCCATTTCAGGAGGTCCACAAATCTGTCCTCAAGTGCACCGGTGCTGCAATTGTCACAGGTTTTTTCAACACATTCTTTTCCGGAAAATTTTTGTCCTGCTACCCTTCTGCACATGATAATTGCCACCATTTCATAAATATTTGGCACTCGACAGTCCAGTGCATTATGTGTATTGGCAGCACGGTTCAATGAATGAAGCTTTAATTCTGCATTGGCACAGTATTCGCAAAGGCACTGCTTCAGCTTCTGTTCCCTCGCAAGTTGTATGTGCTGTGGCCACAGAGTATTAAACTTACTTCTTACAACTGATATTTCTGGATGTTCCATGCAGAACTCTGCATGTTGCACATATAGGGGTTTTGCCAGGAATGACTTTATTTTGCCTGTTCGTTTGGAGAACGCTTTCTTGTGCTGCAGTGGCGTGGCTACCCCTTCATAGAAGTCTCTCACTTGCTGGACAGTTTCACCCGTCAATGCAGATTTGTGTGTGACTTTTTTAATGCCCCTTGATATGGTCATCATCCTGTTCCAACTGATGCCCAAGGTACTGCTTGCAGTTCATAGCAAACGATATTTTTTCAGAATTGACAGTGAACTTATTAATTCTTGGCTTAACTGTCTTCCCTCTGGTTTTCTGGAGTGTTTTAGAGTGCTTAGTTTCTCCTTCATCACTTCCACCAATTTCTCCTGCAGGTTTGTATGGCAAGTGAGGTTCTGTTTCACCAGTGCTGCCTTCTTGGCTGGTGATGCAGAATGGACAAGGCGGGAAACTGTGGCAGCAAAGTGGGATGGGGATCGTGGTAAGCCTCCATGTGCCCTTTGCACTGCTTTGCTGAATGGGGATCAGTTGTGACAGGGTTGCAACT
The DNA here is from genome assembly GCA_016271365.2 of Neoceratodus forsteri. NCBI lineage: Eukaryota > Metazoa > Chordata > Ceratodontiformes > Ceratodontidae > Neoceratodus > Neoceratodus forsteri. The sequence goes on along the minus strand of CM057455.1, from coordinate 1,293,168,251 downwards.
CTGCTGTGGCATCATTGCTGGTGTCTCTGTGGGGGTGCTGGTGGTGATGGCATTCTCAGCCATTTCTGCTGCATGTCTTGCATTGTACTTTTCATGCCTTCTCTCATTTATCCGTCATCTTTTCTGTGCTGTCATTGCCGCACGTTGCTCTTTTTTCTGCTGCCTCCCATTTTTCATGCACTTGCTTCTTTTTTATTCTTCCTCAGCTCTGGTGGTTCTTCTAGCTGGCTCTGGTGACTGAAAACTTTCCAAAGCCTTCTTTTCCTTAAGCTTCCATTGGTACTGTCTAAGTCTCTCCTTCTCTTTCTCTCAATGGATAGTACGCTGCTCTTCATTCATGTTGTCCCTGTAGGCCTTCGCACGGGAAATGGATTTCTGTTTATATCCCTCATAATGACTGGTGGCATCCTTCATCTTCTCTCTATAAAGGCGTGATCTTTATTTTACACAGAGAGGACTTGAAATTACTGCAGCTTTCAGCAGTGTGTTTGCAAACACACATGGTCTTCTTTGGTTGTTCATGACTTAAAATAAAACAAAGTTGAAGACAATCAGTTTTCAGATTAGAGGAAACAGCAGAACATGAGAATTCCATGCACACCGAGTAATACTGCAGCAAATAAGAAGGTTGCTGAAAAGGTTTCACACATAGGATGATGAACTGAAGAAAAGAGGCAAGACAGCGTACAGATGGAGCTGTGCATTCCACTGGGTACAGTGTACCTGGGAGGCTGCACATGCTACACAATACAACGGACTATGCTGAAAAGGTCTCATATGGTACACAGAATGATGAACTGAAGAAAAGAGGCAAGACGGTGTACTGATGGAGCTGCGCATTCCACTGTATACAGTGTACCTGGGAGGCAGCACATGCTACACAATGCGATGGACTGCACCAAAAAGGTCTTGCATGGTACACAGTGTGAAGAACTGAAGGAAAGAGGACAAAGACTGCATGGCGACAAAATGGCCAAGTGTCTCTGAGCAAACACACCAGGACAAACATTGACAGGGCCATGGTTTTTCTGTTTTTGTTTTGTCCTGGTGTGCGTGCCCAGCTCCAACCAGACATAATGCTTGCAAGCAACGTTTCAAAATAAACATTTCTGCAAACAAGGGAAGGCCACATGGTGCCTAAGATGGCCAAGCATCTCTGAGCAAACACACCTGGACAAAGAACCAGAATTTGCAGAATGCACTTTTAAAATAATTTGTCCATGTGTGCTTGCCCATCAATGGTCAGACAGCCTGCTGGCAAGTAACATTACAAATCGGCATTTTAACAACATAACAGAGGAAAGCAGTACAATCCACCCCCCTCAAACGAGGCAAGGCCGCATGGTGCCTAAGATGGTCGAGCATCTCTGAGCAAACACACCTGGACAAAGAACCAGAATTTGCAGAATGCACTTTTAAAATTTGTCCAGGTGTGCTTTCCCATCGATGGTCAGACAGCCTGCTGGCAAGTAACATTACAAATCAGCATTTTAACAACAGAGGCAAGCAGTAAAATACAACCCCCTCCCCAAAAGCAAGGCAAGGCCGCATGGTGCCCAAGATGGCTGAGTGTCTATGAGCATACACACCTGGACAAAGACCTAGAATTTGCAGAATGCACTTTTAAATCAATTTGTTCAGGTGTGCTAACCCTTCAATGCTTGGACATTGTACTCCCTTCACCTCACCCCACAAACCACCAAAGCACCTTCCCAACAAACAACACACATCATAACAAACTGGGGCATCACCACCATAGAAACATAGAAACATAGAAGTTGATGGCAGATAAGGACCGCTTGGCCCACCCAGTCTGCCCATTTCCCTACCTACTGGATAAGCTGCAGATCCTAGTTAACCAGCAGCCTACTTCTTTCTACTCCCACCCCCCGAGAATGGCCTATGACTGTCCATACATGCTTGGATTCTACCACTGTTTTGACTCCACAACCTCCTCCGGAAGGCCGCTCCATGCATCCACAAGCATCTCTGTGAAAAATACTTCCTTAAATTACCTCTGAGCCACTCCCATCTTCAAATTGTGCTCCTTGTTCTTGCACACCTCTTTTTGAAAGATGCTACCTTCTTGGACTTTGTTGATTCCCTTGAGGTACTTAAACGTTTCTATCATGTCCTCCCTCTCCCTCCTTTCCTCGAGGCTATACATATTAAGCTCCTTTAGTCTCTCTTCATATGTCTTCTGGTGCAGACCCTGCACCATTTTAGTTGCCCTCCTCTGGACAGCTTCCATCCTGTCTATGTCTTTGCAGAGATTGGGTCTCCAGAACTACACGCAGTACTCCAGATGGGGTCTCATCGGCTGTCTGTACAGAGGGATAATAACTTCCTGTTTTCTACTGGTGATGCCTCTCCCTATGCATCCCAGTATCCCCTCAGCCCTCCTTGCTGCCCTCTCACATTGCCTGCCCACCTTTAGGTCATCTGATATGACTACCCCCAGGTTCCTTTCCATTTTTTGTTGTTAGTATCTCACCCCCATTGTGTACTCTTCCCTGGGTTTTGTTTCCCAGGTGCATTACCTACACTTCTTAGCATTGAATCTAAGCTGCCATACATTTGACCATTCCTCTAACCTTGCCAAGTCCCTTCTCATCCTTTCCACCCCACCCTGTGCATCAACTCTGTTGCAGATCTTTGTGTCATCTGCAAAGAGACATGCTTTCCTTCCAGTCTGTCTGCAATGTCGCTTATAAAGACATTGAAGAAGACCGGTCCTAATACTGAACCCTGTGGTACCCCACTAGTAACCCCCCTTTCTTCTGGAGTGGACTCCATTTACTATTACTCTCTGTGTCCTATTCTCCAGCCAATTCTTTACCCAGGCTGTCATCTTGGGACCCACTCCCAGGCTGGCTAACTTGTATATTAATCTTTGTGTGGGACTGTGTCAAATGCCTTGCTAAAATCTATGTGGTCATGTCCACAGCCCTCCCTGATCTACTACTTTGGTCACCCAGTCAAAGAAATCTATCAGATTCGTCTGGCATGACCTTCCCGCTGTGAATCCATGCTGCCTAGGGTCCTGTGCCCCTCTGGCCTCTAGATACTAGACAATTCTTTCCTTCAGAAGTGATTCCATCATTTTCCCTATCACTGAGGTTAAACTAACAGGTCTGTAGTTTCCTGCTTCTGCCTTGCTTCCACTTTTACGAAGGGGAATCACATCTGCCCTCCTCCAGTCCTCGGGTACCACCCCATCCTCCCTTGCTTTGTTAAAGAGGGTAGTCAGTGGTGTCACTAGTTCTACCCTTAGTTCTTTTAGAATTCTGGGATGAATCCCATCAGGCCCCATTGCTTTGTCCACCTTCAGTTTTAAGAGTTCTTTCAGAACCCTTTCTTCTGTAAATGAGCTGGTATCAACTTCTGTATCCAGAGTGTTTCTACTGTTTGTTTTAGGTACCTCCCACTCTTCATTAGTAAATACTGAGCAAAAATATTTGTTTAGTATCTCTGCCTTTTCACAGTCTCCCTCTGCCCACCCTCCCTCCTTTATTAAGCCTCACTATCCCTCCCTTGGTCTTCCCTTCACTCCCTGATGTACCTATAAAGGTTTTATCCCTTCTTAACTGAGTTGGCTATCTCTTCCTCGGTTTGGGCCTTTGCTGTTCTGACTGCCTTCCCAGCCTCCTTTGCTTTAACTGATACAGTTCTCTATCCTGCTCCTTCTGCGATTCTTTGTACTTCCTGAATGCTTTCTTTTTCTCTTGAACCTTCACTGCCACTTCCTTTGAGAACCATAGTGGTTTCTTACATCATTTGTTTTGTTTATTTGCTTCACACAAAGGCTCGTTACCTCTGTGATGGCAGTTTTTATTATTCCCCATTGTTCTTCCACCCCTCCTTCCTGCCCATTTGCTAGTGCATTCCTTATGCACTCACCCATTTTGGCAAAGTCAGCCCTCCTAAAGTCCAGTACTTTTGCCTTTGTATGGCTTGACTCTATTGCTGTGTTTATTGTGAACCATACTGTTCGATGGTCGCTAGTTCCCAGATGGCTACCCGCTTCTACATCTGTGGTCCTCTCTCCATCTCCATTTGAGAGAACCAGGTCTAAGATTGCTCCCTCTCGAGTAGGCTCCAATACTAGTTATCTAAGGCATGCCCCCTGTAGAGCATCTAGAATAACCCCACTCTTCAAAGTGGCTGCCGCAACTGCACTCCAGTTAACATCTGGCATATTCAGATCACCCATCAGCAATATCTCCCCTTTTTCTGCCATTCTAAGTATACTTGCTATCATTTCCTTGTCCATTTCCACCCCTGAGAAGGTGGTCTGTATACAACCCCTGTGCAGATTGTGGTGCCATTGCCTGTCTCCAAATTTACCCACAGTGCTTCTTCTCCTCCCTGTTTACCCTTTTGTTCTGTTGCTTTGATTCCTTCCCTTATGTAAAGAGCTACTCCTCCTCCTCTTTACCCTCCCTGTCCCTCCTGTAGATAGTGTATCCTGGTATGTTTACGTCCCAGTCATGGTTTTGTGTGTACCATGTTTCTGTGGACTGCCATGATATCAGATGTTCCTCCTCCATCAAGGCCACTAATTCAGGAAGCTTATTGCAGACTACAGGCATTGGTACTCATTGCTCTCCATTTTTTGATGGCTTTACCTTCTGTTGCAGCATCCCCACTGACCTTTCTACCTCGGTCTTTTTCTCATTTAGTACCCTGTTTTGTAGGAGAGGCTGGGATTTTCCTGCTGCTTATCAGTGCCTCCCCTTGACTAGTTTAAAAGCTTGCCAATGAAGCATTTAAACAGATTGCTCCAAAGACTTGTTCCTTCTGGACAGATGCAGACCATCCTGCCAGTATAGGCTGGTGTCCCTCCAGGTGGAACCCCAGTCCCCAGTGAAGCCAAACCCCTGTGCTCCACACCATTTTTTCAACCATTCATTAAACTGCATGGTGCTAATTACCCTCGCCTCCCCCATGCCATTGACAGGCAGCACCTCTGTGAAGGATACTGTGTGTGCTACTTGTCTTAAGCCCCTCCTCAACTCTACAATGTCCTCCTGCACTGCTCTAATCTCATGATGAGCCAAGTCATTTGTCCCTAGGTGGACACCACATTAATAAGCTTCATTTAAGGCTATGAACTTCAGCTGCCCCCCATACTTTACCAATATTGTCACTGTTCAATTGTTGCCCATTTTTTAAAGGTATCTGCAGGGAAAAGTACGTGGACCCCAAGCTGTGCTTGTGGTGAATGTACTAAGACACCAGAAGAATTGAAATTACCTATTGCTTCATTTTTCAAAAAATGCACATCTGTCCCACAGGGAACCTACCTGCTAAAAAGGGAACCCTGAATCATGGTGGGTTACAGGTATTTGTTGTCCAGCTGAAAGGCAGAGCATGGCATTCATTCCCTTGCTTTGGTCTGTGGCGTTTGTTCGAGAGGAACAGGCAGTGGGCATGATGAATTTAAGAAAATAATGTGCTGCAGTGAAAGGTGCTCTGTACCTGACTGCAGTGGTTTTAAAAATCCATGGCTGGAGCCACCCACACCCAACATGCCACAGGAATCCTGGAGCATATTAAAGAACAAAATCAGCTTCTCGCTGTGATGTTTGTATGGCGACGAGATGTGGATGCCAGCAGCATTGGGATTCAAAGGGCAAGCACACTGACTTGGGGGAGAGGTGTAAGGACATGTAAACAGGTGAACAGCTGCATTGGAATGGGAGGTGGGAAGGCAACAGAAGGAATTAAAAAAAAAATGAATGTGCAGTGCATATTATAACCATGGGCAGAAGGAGACTCCTGTGAGCACCACACAGTACAAACGCCATGGACCTCTAGCCCATAATAAAAATAAAAGATCAATTAAATAATGGTAAAATAAATAGCTAGCAAGCAGCAAACAATAAGGGACTACAAAAAATGCTTTTGGGGCCAGCTCACATGGGGTAACAGACAAGACAAAGCACATTAACTGGACCTGTTTTCTATGTCACACTTCAGCACTGTGAAAATGACAAGAAACTAGTGGTTGTAAGACTGTGGGTTAAAAAGTGCTTGCTCTAGCAGGATAACACTATTTTTTCTATTTGTACATGTGATAAGGCACAACACAGATTCCAAACCATGAGGCAGATAGCTTGCATTTTAAAGTTACACAGCCCAGAAAATGTCATGTGTATTGGTACCTAGTTTTCATGAACATGCCCATATCTGATGAGGGTATAGGGGAGAAATGAAGATGAGAGTGGCACCCTCCATCTTCACTTTGAGCAATACCCTCTGTATTAGTGGAACTAGAGAAATGCATACTGGAATTTTCTTTTGCAAGAGGAGGACAACATATCTCACCAAAAAACTCCAGGCCATGGAGTGAGCGAGCAGAAATGTGGCAGTTCTGCATTGTGTGGAGATGCAAAATGGTCCAACTCCAGATTACCCCATCTTGCAAAAAGGTTGTCTACCACTGAGGTCAGCAGTTCCCATTCATGCCTCTTGGACTGTGACCTGTTTAGCTTATTTGCCAAGACATTCTGGATATCTGGGAGATGCATGACCAGCAAGTTTAGGCCATGTTCCAGCACCCAGTACCACACTGTCATTGCTTCCCTGCACAGAAGATAGCAATGAGTACCCCTGTTTGTTGATATAATGCATCAAACTGATGTTATTTATTTGTATCAACAGAGGACCTGGAGTCAGTTGCTTCTGAAATGCCTCAAGGCTGTACAAGACAACCTTCATCTCCAGGACATTTATATGCAACTAGATTTCCATATGGGTACATGAACCTTGTGTCTGGTAGGACCCGGGCGCACCCCCACCCTGAGCCAGAGGAATCCATGGTGAAGAGCTGCTTCAGAGTTGGAATAAGGAATGGCATGCCCATTAATAGGTTGTTGCAGTCCATACACCACATCAGTGCTCTGTACAATGGAGTCGTGATGAGTACCATTTAGTCCAGCTCATCTGTCTGCTGATTCTATTGGACCCTTAATGCCCACTGATGAATCCTCATGTGTAAGCAGGCCAGTGGCACAGTGACAATGGCCTCTGTCATGAGTCCTAGAAGACATAGAAAAGTTCTAGGACTTGACTGTTGTGTACAAATCTTGCTTGAGCAATCATGTTTTCCACCCTGTCCAAGGGTAGGAAAGCACAGCCCTTTTCTGTGTCCAAGACTGTTCCTATGTACTGCAATCTCTGGCAAGGAGTCAAGACAGACTTTGGCACATTCGCTGTGACTCCTAAGTCATAGAACAACTACTGTGTCTGACACAGGGTGCACAGCAGATTTTTACATGGAGCTGGCTTTCAATAGCCAGTCATCCAGATACAGGAAGACATTCAGGCCTTCCATACAAATTACTACTGCCACAACTGCCAAGCATTTGGTAAAGACCCAAGGTGCAGGAGACAAGCCAAAGGGCAATACTCTGAACTGGTAATGCTCCCCTTCCAGCATAAAGCAGAGATATTGTCTGTGGCCTTTCTGATCTTGATATGAAAATATGCATCCTCCATATCTAGGGAGCAAAGCCAGGCCCGGTTTGCAAAAGGGGAATCAAAGCTTGCAGGGACACTAAGTGAAATGTTTTATATTCCATGGAGAAGTTTAGGCCTCTCAGATCCAAAACAGGCCTCAGATGTCCTGTCTATTTGGGAACCAGAAAGTTTCTTGAATAGAATCATTTGTTCTTCTGATGAGGATGGACTGGTTCTACAGCATGTTTGTGTATTAAAGATGCATGTCTTCTTTCAGAAAGGGCACATTTCCTTGGGGATAACTGGAAGGAGGTGGATTATTCTCTGGATGGGTCTCTAAAAGTTGCAGAGCATGCCCACTTGTAGTTACCTCCAGGGCCCATTCATCTGTTGTGATTACCCTCCATTATTTGAGACGAAGGGAGAGTTGGCTCCCTACAACCACCCCGGAGGCAACAGTGGTGTAAGGGTAATCTGAATCAAGTTAGGCTGAACCAATGTAGGCAGATCCACTGGCTCTATTGGCCTTCGGTGATTTTGACTGGCCTTCAAGGGGAGGGAGCTTGGCAAGGGCCCATAACCCTTACCTTTGCCTTACTGACAGTAGCTTTGGCAGCCACCTCTGGCAAGAGGCTGGCAAAAGGATCCCCTTCAATGACCCCTATCAGGCATGGAATAAAGGGATTTGACAGACCTTAGTGTCATTTTAGATGTTGGAAGCACCTCTTTAACATCACAGTCACAGAGTTTGCTTCCTCTAAAAGGGGATTTAAAACTGCTTACTGTTCATCATTTGCAAATCCAGTTACACTTAGTCAAGAATAATGCCTCATGCAAATGCCAGATGCAGTTGCTCTGGCAGAAGCCTCAGGCACATCATATGCTGGGCAGAGCAAGTATTTGCAAACCTTAGCACCAGAAGTCAGTGTTTTAACCAATTCATTCTGGCAAAGTCTGGGCAGCAGCTTTAGGAGCCTTGCACAGGCTATTCCAATATTCAGTCATATGGGCCTGGTTGTAATTTGCAATTCTGAGGCCTAGTGAGGCAGAGGCACATGCGTGCTTGCCCATCACATCCAGCCTTCTGGATTCTTTGTCAGAAGGCAGAGTACTCATGTGTTTAGGTGCCATGAAACTATTGTGGGCTGCCATAATACCCATTGAGTTTGTTTCTGGCTGATTGGCATAATAATGCTTGGCAGAAGAAGTAGGGTACAGCTTGTCAGACTTTCTTGGTACAGTCAGCAATGAGTTACACCTGTACCATGCAACACATGTAGCATCCTCCAGTGAAGTTTAATTTGGAGGAATAATAAAGGATAGAGTACATGGTACTTCCAAAAACTCTTATCAGATTTTTCTTTGAGGAGTCATCCTCCTTCACAGAAAAGTGCATGGCAGTTTGCATTTCCTGTAGCACAGACTGGAATGCAGGATCCTCTGGAGGAGATCTGGGTGTATATAGCACAGAATCCTTACTACAACAAGAGAAAGTAGAACTGTAATGTGGTGCATACTGTTCTCCCTTGTAACCTTTGTCTTCCTCAAAATCCTCCTCTATAATGAAGGCAGGATTATACTCCACCTCATCATTGACCTCCCTGTCCACAACGGGAACCGAGGACATTATTAGCAATGCTGACTGTGGTAGAGGAGGAGGTATTTGCAGAGTACTGAAAGATGACATCAATGAGGATTGAGAGCCAGTAATATCCATCAATGATAATACAGGCTGCACCGGTAGGCCTGGCCAAATACATCATATTATCTCTGAACATGACACCAGTGCCGCTTAAGTGTCGATGATGCCCTGGCCAGTGGCTATGACAACTGTAGTCAATGATGGGCTGGGATCCATTGACAATGGTGACGTACCTTCCAAAGAAGGTATGGCAGTGCCTGAGCCAAGCCCCAACCTCGAGATGGTCAGGGGACTGGTGTCACCACCACTGGAGTGGTCGATGATAAAGTTTGAGTACCTGACTGCCACAGCAGAGACCAGGGCATCACCAAGGAATAAGATCTCTCTTTATCCCTGTGCTTCTGCTCATGGCATGATGATTAAGGAAATCAGAATTATGACCTATTCCTCTCCTGGTCCTTAGGCATTGTTGGCCATGATTCAGTTGACAAGGTAGGCAATGCAGATTTCTGGCATAGTGCCTTTTCCATGGCTGCTAACATTTTCTTTAAAATAAATGCTTCCAGCAGTTTCCTGTGGAGCCAACTAGTAGCTTGGATAAAGGTCTGGCAGCTCTCACAAGTTCTAACACTGTGAGAGCAGCCTAGGCAGCAGACCACATCTTGTGTGTTGTCTTTAGAAATTTTCTCTCTGCACTCACAGTACCAAAATTATATAGCCGCTGGCTAGCAAAAATGTTTGTGCGGTCCTTGCACTGTTGTGGGTATAGTTCTAAAGGTGCAGTCTAATAGAAGCGATATTCTGGAAGATCAGAAGGTTCATAGAGTGAAGATAAACAATTGAATCAATTAAATATTTTTGATATAATGGAGTTGAGTCTTGTTCCACTTCTTTTGAGTTTTCAACATTCTTGCCAACAATCTAAGTATGTATAGACTGTCACTCCATTCCTTTGAAGTGCTTCTGCTGCTACAGTCATACACTTTGTAAACACTCTTGGGGCAGAGGTCAGACAAAAGGACACTGCCCTGTATTGGTACTGACTCATACCTACTCTGAAGAGTAGATATTGTCTGTGACTTAAATTTATTAGCATGTGAAAGTAAGCATCCTTTACATCTGGTCCAGTGAGCAAAGTTAACTTCTTTGCTGAAACGATGTGATAACTGTTTGTAAGCTGACCATTTTCAACCTCTTATTTGTTATGTGTCTGTTCACTCACCTTAGGTCGAGTATTGGTCACTACTGTCCTAATTTGTTCTTTGTAAGAAAGTACCTTGAGAAGATCATTTCTTTTGATGATATTTTCTGCACAACATTTAGAGCTTGCAGCTTTTGAACTTCCAGTTTGAATTATTGCACCTCTTATGATGAATTTGTCTTAACATTTCTGATACTCTTCTGAAAAAAAACAGTAATGGGATTAAAGGCATGGGAGACCCTTAGAAGTAAGGAAAGGTGTGGGAGCTGGAGATCAAGTAGGGTCTATGATGTGACTGTAGGTAGGGAAAATGGACAGACTAGGTGGGCCAAGAGGTGCTTATCTGCTGTCAAATTCTATGTTTTCATGTTTCTGTTTTGGACTTACAACAAAAGATGGATTGAGACCCTCTGTTAAAGTCTCCAGCACCTGTTTGTCTGTTGTGACAGACTGCCAATGCTGGAAGTAATGAGAAAGCCCCCCCCCCCACTGCAGAATTTTAGGCATGGAGAGTTGTAACTCATCAGGAGTTAGGTTTTTTGTGGTGTAGCTTGGGCTGATGCCTGCCTGCCTACAGCCCCTGCAATGTCTACCTTTATTTGAACCTCTGGGTACAATGTATTGTTGATGACCATACTACCTGTGATAGTTCACCCTTCCAATGCCCCTCCCATGATAGTGCTGTAGTACCTTCTGGTGATTTTTTATCAATACAAACTTTTTGTTTTATCAATCTTATTTATTTAGCTCTCTATCTCCAAAGAGCAATGTACTTTTAAAGGAGAAATCAGCTGCTTTAATCAGCACATCAACTGATAATCCTGTGGTTGTTAAACATGAATATCTTCAGGTACATACTGCATTTGTCAGGGCTTTGGTAGAGATATAGAACAGTTACATATTTACTGTAAGAGTAGATCTTCGAGACAATCTCTTTCATTAGGCCACACCTTTGGAACTGTACTCAAGTCAGCACTTGGACCACACAGAAACTTTCACAAGCCAGGGGCCGCCCACAACAATGAAATGTGTCAGCATCAAGATAAATGTAGGTGACCCCATCTCTCCTCAGTTCCCAGCCTGAGATTATGCTTGGAGGATCTCACTATAGGGAACCAGGAGATAAGGTCAGCACCCAGCATACCATGTGGCAATGGGTGCTAGAAAAGGCAGTGATAAAAAGACTCAGTGCTGTATGTTCAGGGTCCTACTATGAAGGGAGAAGGATGGTGGGTCAGAATGAAGATTATCTTGACAATCCACTTTTACAGTAAGTACGTAACTGTTCTATCATCTTCATGGATATCTCTTTCATCAGGCCACATCTTTGAAAAGGGGTCCAATCAGTATCAAAAACAGACAGTTAGAGCCAATAGATACATACATGCTCATAACAGCAGGCCCTGTAAGACAGCCAGACCAAAACCTTCTCATTTTTAAGACACAATGTCCAGGCTGTAATGTTTAGTGAAGGTGCTGACAGTGCTCCAAGTGGCAGCTGCAAAAATTTTAGCAGCTGAAACACTTTGGAGACAAGCAACGGAAGTGGCAATGCCTCTTGCTGAATGACTATGAAACATACAAGGAAGTTCCTTATCGTATTTCCTATAACAGAAAGTAATACAATGTGCTAACCATTGGATAGGCAATGTTTAAGCACAGAAGTGCCCTCTTTCCCAGGCGCAAATGAAACAAAAAGCTAAGAGGGCTTTCAACAGTCATTAGTGTGATTCACATAATATCTGAGAATTCTATGTAGATCCAAAGTATGGAGTAATGCTTCCCCTGGACTGGCATACTCTGGTAAATATACTAGAAGGTGAATGGTTTGATTCTAAGTAAATTCAGACAGCAGCTTTGGTAAGAAATTAGGATTTTTATGTGAAGACACTGGTCTTGATTCTGAAAAGTGGCCCATAGATTGACACAAGCTATGGCAAACAGCAGCTTGCAACAACCCCCAGTGTACCAGGGACCTTGTACTATATTTTGGTACAGGAGGTGTCCCTGTGTCAAATTCCCCACAACTGTTGCAACAGCTTATGTGCATCAAACAAATGGTGAACAGGAGGGGATTGCTGAAAGCCCAGGGACAGTCGTGTGGCAGTTCCACCAGTGTCCCAAAGCCATCAACAGTGTGCTCAGGTGGTTGGCAGAAGCTGTGGTGGACAACACAGGTCCACTTGGGGGGGTGGCCACAGTACCATGCCAGGCAGAGACTGATGACACCACAGTGGAAGTGAGAGGTCTGTGTGGGATGGGCAACAGCATGACTGGTGCAGTGCTGGGAGGACTCTGAGGACAACAGGAGCTGTCCCAGTCCTGATCCATGCAAGAGCATGCACTGAGGTGGTGACGGTGGGAATCAACAACACCACCCTGTGTCATAGGGTCTGTGCATGTCATACATGGCATCATGGAGTGGACACTGGCATGGCCACCTGCATTTGATGCTGTGCAGTTGGTGTCCACCAGTACACATCTAAATGGCTTAGTATGAAACCCCGAGAAAATATCTCCCAAGAGCAACAGTTGGGCACTCCATACAGTGCTGCACATGATGCAGGAATACTAGTGGTACAAACAGAGTGGCACTGTACACAGTCTTCCCCATTCATACAAGGGATAAAACACCCCTGAAGGTGCATGTATGGCATGCCATAAGCCCATCCCTAACCACACACATGCTAGGTTCCACAGGCTGAAGAATGCTACTATTCATGCTTATGTTGTGTCTCCTCAGGTTTCTGTTGTATAGCCCCACGTCACATACCAGTGCCCATCAATCATGGACTACACAGTGTGATGTAGGTGCATTGTGTGTGGTATGCCGGCTAATGCTACTGTGGCAAGGTCTGCTGGTACACTTTGCAGCATGGCACAAATGTCTGCATAGTGCTGCAGTCCTGTCCATACACATTTCTGCAGCATGCAGACCATCCTCAGCTTCAGCATGTGCCAGCTGCTCACATCTGCCCCCACACTCACTACCTGCTGTTGTTACTGATGATGGCACAGGGAGCCATTAGACCAGCTCTGGCTGATCTAACCCTCGCTGGGTCCTGCAGACTTTAGGAACCTTTGAAAATCCCACATTAGGGGATACAGCAGCAAAGTTCTGGTGCATGGCACCATCTGCCAAATCCTGCACCCCTGTGTTTGGCACAGGGCTGGCACAGGGCAAGTCTGGTGCAAAGGCAACTAGTTTTGATGTAACCTGCTTTCAAAAATTGGGACTGCCACATGTGTTGGTGTATGGTGCCCCTTACATCAGTTCTGTTTGATGCAAGCACTGTGTGTCATTGTCAGGGCTTTGAAAATTGAGCCCTTAGTCATTATGGAAAATCAAATAGGGAGGCTCACACATTGCAGCATATAACTCTGAAATCCTTCAAGCAGAAGTGATTGCAACTTAAAATAATACAGTACTTTCCATGAACAGAAGAGTAAGCCACAGCTCACATAAGGCTCAAAAGGATCCAAAGTAAACTATGCTAACACAAAATTCAGGACCCAAGCTGGGACTGGATTTCTTAAGGGAGGTTTCATATGTACTATACCTGTCAAAAAGGTACAGGATAACTTTAGCTGTACCACCATATGGCCATCCACAGGGGCATGAAAAGCTGAAATAGAGGCCAGATGCACCTTGAGTGAGAAATACTGAAGACTGGAATCTGACAGGAACAACAAGTATTCCAGCACTGCATTAACCAGGCTAGTAAATGGATTTAAGTGCTTGGAAGTGGCCCACAGGGTAAATTGCTTCCACTTCAGAGAGTAGGTATGCCTGGTGATGGGTTTCCTGGCAGCCATGAGAACATTAGCCACTTAAGGAGATACACCAAATGATGCCATTGCTGTCTTCAAGAGCCATTCATGTAGATGGCTCAGTGCATGAAAATGGGCTACCAAAGTGTGACATTGCTGTCAATTTTTAAAATTGATAATATAGTGCAAATTATAAGCAATTTTTTATGCTGTCACTCACCTTATAAAAATGTGGCATGCCACAGGGTAAATCCTATTTCAGATATTGAGATAAAGCCCCCACAAAGTTGCACATGTAATGGGGACATGAAAATGAGGGCTGCACAAGTAATGGGAAACATGAAAAGTAGGGCTGCACTTGTAATGGGGGACAAGAAAAGTAGGGCTGCGCATGTAACAGGGACATGAAAAGTAGGGCTGGACATGTAACAGGGGACATAAAAAGTTGGGATGTGTGTGTAATAGGGGACATAAAAGTAGGATTGCCCATGTAACAGGGGAGATAAACATATGACAGCATGTAATAAGAGAGACAGGAAATAACTTTTAAAGGTTCAAAGACTTTATCATTGAAGATAAAAAAGGTAACAAGTTATACAATCATACCTAAAAAATATAATTATTCAATATTTACAGCAAAAATCAATGCTATGTAGTGCACCAGCTAACTATGCTGCCTGGAACTACAGACTACACCGCTATCAGACTAAATAAATTACATAAAACTACAGACTACACACCCGCCAGAATAAATCATTTACATATCTATTTACATATGAACAACACTGAGAAATCATTGTTTACAGTTCAAATACAGGCTAATCTATCAATACAGGCGAATCAATACAGGCTAATCTAGGACGACATATAAATCACTATGGGCTAATCTTTCACTACGGGCTAATCTATGCAAAATGCATTATGTTAAGTTGTATGAAAACTGAATGTATTTGTTAGGGTTGACCACAGTGCACTGAAAAGCACATCAAGTCCATTTAACCTCATTTTTCCTGTATCTTGCTGAACTTTGCAGAAATTGTCTGTATTTCATCACTGTGGATTTTAAATGTGCCACCTTCATTCTGGTACTGTATCGGCCCATGGAAAATTTGTTTTCCTCGCACACGGTCATTGTCCTGACACCTTGGCCATATAAAAACATTCCCACGCTGCTTCATGAACTTGAAGGAATGCCAGTGTCCCACAGGATCCACAGCGGTTAATTGCCCAACACAAAATTCCTTAGAGTAGTACATGGCATAGTACTGATTGATCTGTGCCATGTCTTGGGTGACAAATGTTCTCATCTTTTTTGGAACTGGGTTATTTGTGGATACTGCAGCAGAAATGTCGGTGAGTAGTGTAGTGCACCCCACTGAAGAGGCATGAACTTCAGTGTCATGTGACGCACTGTCACATGCACAGTCATTGTCTGCATTTGCTACAGGTGTGGCCTCAGCTGGAACTTGACTGGAGGGTGTGTGGTGATCCCCAGCTTGATCAGCATTTTCAGCCACCAAGTCAGCAGAATCAGAGTCAACAAGGGAGGCTGATGTGTGGGATGTTGTTCTGTTTGCTTGACCAGCGTGGCCACTGGGCATGGCATTGTTTGTCTCTTTTGAAGCCATCCAATTTGTGGTGAAAGCTGTTAGTTTTTTAATGTTCCATGCTTCTACATGGCTCACATTGTCACAGGGCCTATCTTCAGTAATGCAGTATGTACAAAAACAAGTTAGGTTTCTTATTGCCACCATACCATCTTCTGAACACTTCACACTGTGTAACTTGCGTGTCCCAGGTACCATTTTTAAATTTGGTCTGGCAGGTCTTCTTATTTGGCTTTCACCAAGCCAGAAGAATGTCCTCCTGAAATGATCATTGCACCCTTCTGTGGCTGGCTCCATGGTCAGTTCAGTCCTGCAAAATTTGTACAGCTCCTTTGCTTTTCTGAATATGGCCTGCCATGATTGCACGGCTCTGTTTGCTGCCAATTTTACACCACCACTCTCACTATCTGAAGGACCCTTTCCATGTCGTGAACTGAAAAAAGCCCTCTCGATGGGGAATCCATATTGAGTGGACGACATTGAAATGTCAAAGAAGGCGCATTTTGATTTATACTGGCTGCTGCAGCCATCTGTAAAATGTACTTCTTTGCAGATCCTTAAGGAGCGTTCTTTTTTTAAGTGTGCATTTCTGATCTCCACAAAGTGTCACATGGCATGATGATCGTATTTTAAATCACTTGAGACAAATACTAACGACTCCTTCACTGTGGAGTCACAGTGGTCACATGGGTAGTACGGCACTAGTGGGTGAACGTGGCTTGTTCACAATGCCAGTGGGCTGCTTGCACTTCATCCTGCAATTTACAGGCATAGTTCTTGGCAAAGTCGAGAACCATCACTACCCATCTCTTGGGTAGGAATTTTTTGATATGAGTAAACTGATGGTGCTGCCACGCTGTGACATGTAAGTGCCAACCCAAAAACAAAAGTTCCTCTTCTATCACTTCCACCAACTGTCTCAAGGTTGCTTTTCTATTTTTCAAAACGTTTCCCATCTGCTGCACCAGTATGCCATTGACATCTAGCTTGACTGTTATATTCTCCCACTGCTGCCATGTTATACTGTCTTGACCATGGCCATTAATTAGATCTTCCATGGCTCTTCACAAATTTGCCATGCTGCATTGCTCATATATTTTCTCAATGCAGCCCATCCCATAAAACCTTTGCAAAGGAGCTCATTGACACATTGTTAGCTCTACTGCATGGTAGACATTCAGGACTTTGCATGATGTAAGGCAGTAAAGATCAGCAGTATGGTTCAGCTCCTTCAGTTTAAGTGCAGTATTTACACAGTATTCACAGAGGCATTGGTCCAGTTTTTGTTCTTTTGCAATCTTAATGTGCTTGGGCCGTAGACTTCCAAATTTCCTTGCTCCCACTGGAGTGTCCAGGTTCTGTTGGGTGAATTCTGTATAAAGAGTCTTAATGGGTTTATCAAGATATGAATGGAATGTTCCACTCCTTTTCAAAAAGGCTTTTTTGTGAAGCAGTGGGGTTGCAGAGTCTTCAAAAAAGGTTGCCACTTTCTGTGTTATTGTCTCTGGCAATGCAGACTTGTGTCATGTGGTGCATTTCTTTTCCCCTCAGGATGCCTTCATAAGCCTTTTCCAGCTTATGCCCAGAATTGTACTTGCTCTTCTGAGCAGCTTGTATTTTTTTAACACTAGAAAAGTGCTTATGAACTCTCTGTTAGGGCATCGATCACATTTTTTGTTACTTTTTAGGTGAGACATCTTATCCATGACAGCAGACATCAATTTGTCCTGTAGGTTTTTTGGACTGGGAAGCACTTTGCACTGAGCCAGTGCAGTTTGTTTGGCTGGTGAACAAGCAGACAGGATCTTCTGCATTACATAAGTGAATCAATTTGGAGATTTTGGCAAACCTTTTCTGGCTCTCTGCACAGCCTTTCTTAGGGCACCATCATATCTTTGGTTCTCTGTGTTACACACTGCTCTCTCTCTGGAATGATTGTTGGTTCTGGTATGGGTGGGGTGAAGGTGGTGGTGGTGATGGCAGCAGTGACTTGCACTTGCTTTTCTAGCTCCTTTCTTTCAGCGTATTTCTGACGTTGCTTTTCATTGATTTGTCTCCGTTTCTGATTTGTCATTTTAGCATGCTGTTGCCGTTTTTTCTCCCTCCATGTTTCTCTTTTTGCCTCTTTCTTTTGTGCATTGACCCTTGTTTCTCTTTTAGTGGGTGCAGTGCTTGCATCAACTTGAACTCTTTTCTTCTCCTTCTGAGCATCTCTGTATCTCTGCATCCTTTCTTTAGCCCTCTGACTGTAGTGTTCGCGCTGCTCAGCATTCATGTTGTTGCGGTATGCACGTGAGCGTGCTGCACATTTCTCCAAATAATGCTGCTAACTTTCTGAATTGTCCTTGACATTTACTCAGTAAGGCTTGCTTTTTTCCTTAGCAGATTGAGGGGTGGCCAAATTCCACTGAGCTTCACCAAGAATGGCTGCTGCAGACACACATGGCCTTCTTCTGGATTCCATTGTTAGAAATGTAAACTGTTGAAACACAAGTTGGTTTAAAAAGTTATGATTTATTACCTTTTCCAGTAATACTGGTTCGGTTGATGAAAAATGATTAAGGCATGAGCATGCTGCCAAATAAGAGTGAAGTGACAGCTGACATGATGAAACACGTCATTATAAGAAAATGACAATACTATGATCCGGTTAGTGGTAACTCACATGGGAGAAGACTGATGCAAGAAGAGATGAGTCAAACATTTGTCGCAATAAGAAATGCTTCACAAAACCAGTGAGGCACAAGAACAGATTATTCAATAGTCACTGAAAGAGATTAGTCAAACATTAATCACAATAAGGGATACTTCACAAAACCAGTGAGGTGCAAGAACAGATTATTCAATAGTCACCACAAGAGATGTCACAAAAAACATATGATGCAAGAATTCCCAAAACAAGATGAAGACATGCATCCACCAACCTGCAAACAAGATGGAGAGTCACATCTACCCACCTGCAAACAAGATGGAGACACTCATCCACCCAACTGCAAATGAAATGGAGGCAAGCATCCACCAACCTGCAAACAAGATGGAGACATGCATCCCCCCACCTGCAAACAGGATGGAGAAATGCATCCATCTGCTTGCAAATGAAATGGAGGCATGCATCCACCCACCTGCAAACAAGATGGAGACATGCATCCACCCACCTGCAAACAAGATGGAGAAGTGCATCCATCTGCTTGCAAACGAAATGGAGGCATGCATCCACCCGCCTGCAAACAAGATGGAGACATGCATCCATCTGCCTGCAAACTAAATGGAGGCACGCATCCACCCACCTGCAAACCAGATGGAGACACGCACCCACTCACCTGCAAATGAAATGGAGGCATGCATCCACCCACCTGCAAACAAGATGGAGACACGTATCCACCCACCTGCCACATGTAGGTATGCAAATAAGATGGAGTCACTACACATATACACCATTAAAGCATGCATTGTTAGTGGACTACAAAATTTACAAAGTACAAATGCAGAATTACAGGCACTATAAATGTTGCAAAGAGCAAATTACAAATGCAAGTAATACAATCATGGTGCACAAAAACATGCCTTGTACCAAAATTAAGTAGTCAGCATACTCCCCCTTCCCCGCAAAACAGATGCACAGGCACACACATACACACACACACACACACACACACACCATCGTCCATAGATGGATTTTTTTTGGTGTTCTGTAAAATGCATGCTGATGAAGTTTGAAAAACAACTTAAACAAAAAGCATACTCTGCAATTGTTACACAATTCACATGCATTTAAATTAAATCAACATTTCACCATTTTTACTGCAGTAAATATTTGAGCCCCCCCACCACACACACATACAGACACATACACACACACAAAGAAGCCGCATGGTCCCAAGATGGTGGATTCACAGAACCAATCAAAGGAGTACTCCGCATCCACCATCTTAACATCCACCAAACAATGGTCCACTACAGTGTACAAACATTACACAGACCACATTTTGTAATCAGCATTAAGCACTCAAAATGCAAAAAAAGCATTGAAAATGTAAGTGGACATCAGCCCCCCCCACCACACACATACACACACACACACACACACACACACACACATAGAAACATAGAAACATAGAATTTGATGGCAGATAAGGACCGCTTGGCCCACCCAATCTGCCCATTTCCCTACCTACTGGATAAGCTGCAGATCCTAGTTAACCAGCAGCCTACTTCTTCCTACCCCCACCCCCCAGAATTGCCTTATGACTATCCCATGCATGCTTGAATTCCCCCACTGATTTTGACTCCACAACCTCCTCCGGAAGGCCGTTCCATGCATCCACAACCCTCTCTGTGAAAAAATACTTCCTTACACACTCACAAAGAAGCCACATGATCCCAAGATGGTGGATGCACAGCACCAACCAAAGGAGTACTCCACATCCACCATCTTAACATCCACCAAACAATGGGCCACTGCAGTGCACAGATGTTACACAAGCCAAATTTACATTTCACGTGCATTTAAATTAAATCAACATTTGAACAATATTTGAGCCCCCTGCCACACTTACACTGGCACACACACACACCACATGATCCCAAGATAATGGACCCCCCACACACACACACACAAGATGCTTTCCTGGTGTAAAGTGCAAAACACTTGTATCCAAATGAGCATCTTTTTTGCACTGCAGGGCAATAATATTTAATATCTGAGCCCATACCACTGACCTCTTCAATAAAGCACATTGTTCTAACACCAATTAATATAAAATCTCTTACTAATGCACTATAATGCCAAGAAGCTGATGACTGATCACACTGCTCCCCGTGGTAATCACATTCACATTAGGGCTTTACCTTTTAAAATGTTGAAATGTAGGGCCTAAATATGCCCCTGGCACCATCTTGGCCTTGAACAAACAGAGACATTACAGCTTTTTGGGTCCCTCACACAAAGTTCACTGGATCTCCAAAAACTGTGCAGATCGTGCACAAATACACCACATCGCCCAAGGCTGAGCAAACAAAGCAAACAAATAAACAGAGCAGGCGTGCAACACCATGCTCTCAACATGAATAAAAACATTGTTATTTGCCCTCACACGTAATGAGAGGCTTATAGGATGTACCTGGCTGCACACGTAATGCCTCTGAGGAATGAGAGATTGAAAGATGCAACGACTTCTTCTTTTGCTGGCAAGTGAAGAAAGGGGACAAACGGATTGGGACCATGGCTTTTAAACCCCTCCAAAGACCTCCCAGCACTTACTATATGTCACTGGTCCCGTTCGGGGGGGGGCTACAGAGGTCACACGAGGGCTTGTTGCGAACATCTGGGAAACTGGACATGAAAGTTCATGTGAGGGTTCAAGGTCCCTCATGAACTACTGAAGCAGTGCTATAAAATAGGAAACTGCCTTAGGACTTTCTTTTTAAACATGGGAGATCTAAAGAATCACCACAAAAAAAACATAAATTTTGAGTCAGAGCCATAAATGAAGTGCACAGTGTTGGAGACATGCACAGTTACATCAGAGGCCATTTTTTATAGTGCTTGCAAAGTGCAGATTTTAATGTCAGAGGCATGCTAAAGGCTGTCAGAAAAAAATTACTTTTTAATTTGAATGCCACTTAAAAAAATTATCTTTGGGGGCCATTAGTAAGACATGAACAGCCATGTCACAAATCAGCCCTCCTTTTTTCATGCACTTTCCATATTAAAACTTTTATTTTACAACACAGGAGTGAAGGATTCAATTAATTTTAATTTATCTATCTGCACACACAGTTTGCTATATAATCCTATATAAATTAATTGTAAAAAGAAGTGTCTGATTTTGTGGTTAGTGAAACATTGTCACCACTGTTTGTACCCTATTTTCAAGCACTGAGCCAGATGTCAGGTTCAGATGGACCAGAAACCCCTTGTCATGAGACAACAGGCTCCTGTACAGTGGCAAAAGTATTGGAATTTCCACTGCTAGCTGTTGAAGTAGAGGGTACCAAATCTATAGAGTTCATAGTGGAGAAATTAGGATGAGGGTTGCCCCCTCCATCTTCAGTTTGAGTAGTACTCTTTGTATTAGAGTAAAGGTAGGGAATGCAAACAGAAACCTCCCTTTCCATGAGAGGGACAATGTGTCTTGCCAGAAAACTTCAGTCCCTAGAGCAAGCAAAAATGAAGCAGTTTTTCACTGTGTGGGGATGCAAAAAGATCTAACTCTGGGTTACCCCACTTTTCATAGAGGTCTTCCACTACTGATGTCAGCAGTTCCCATTCATGCACTCTGGACTGTGACCTGCTTAACTTGTCTGCCAAAGTGTGTTGGAACCTGGAAGATGTACAGCTGAGAGTTCTAGGCCATGTTCCAGCACCCAATACCATACTGTCATTGCTTCCTGGCATAGCCGGTAGGAATTAATCTCCCCTTGTTTGTTGATGTAATGCATCACACTGACATTGTCTGTCTGTATTAACAGAGGACCCGAGATCAGATACTTTTGAAATGCCAGGAGACAGTATAAAACAGCCCTCATCTCCAGGACATTTATGTGCAATTTTGTCTCCACCTAAGTTCAAGTACCCTGTGTTTGGTAAGGGCCCAGGTGGGCTTCCCACCCAGAAGCCAATGCAACTGAGGTTAGAATCTGTGTTGGGGCTGTAATCAGGAATGATACGCCCTTGAGCAAGTTGGTGCAGTTCATCCACCACTTCAATGCTTTTCTCAAAGGCGGTGTGACTGGCACTTGTTTGTCTAGGTTGTCGGTTGACTGGTCCCATTAGACTCATAGGGACCGCTGTGGGATCCTCATATGCAAGCGGGCCAGTAGCACTGCTACAATGGCTGCTGCCATAAGGTCCAGAAGGTATAACAGAGTCCTGGCTGGGACATACTGCTTGTGGTACACCAGATGTGCTTGAGTTATAAGGTATTTCCCACTGTCCAGAGGTAGGATTGCACAGCCCTGAGCTGTGTCTAGTACTGCCCCTATGTACTGCAGTCTTTAACAGGGAGTCAGTACTGACTTTGGTGAGTTAACTGTCACCCCTAAATGGTCAAACAATGTTCTGGTTCAAGCCAGGGTGTGCAGTAGTTAATCCCTGGCATATGCCTTCAATATCCAATTGTCCAAGTAGAGAAACACATACAGGCCTTCCCTGCAGAGGGCTAGTGCTACTACTGCCAAGCATTTGGTAAAGACCCGTGGCACAGAGGACAAGCCAAGGGGCATGACTCTGAACTGGTAACATTTCCCTTTCGGCATGAATTTCAGATAATTTCTGTGAGTCTTCCTGATTTTATATGAAGGTAAGCATCCTTCATATCTAGAGAACATATCCATTCCCCTGTCTGCAATAGGGGAATCACAGTCTGTAGAGAGACCATACAGAACCTCTTGTACTCTTTGTAGAAGTTGAGATCTCTCAGGATTAGAGCAGGCCTCAGATCTCCTGTCTACCTTGGGGGCTAGGAAGTATATGGAACAGAAACCTCTGTTCTCTGCCTGACAGGAACTGGTTCTATGGCATATTTTTGGAGCAAAGGCTGTACTTCACCTCTCAACAGGGACATGTATCCCAGGGAATAAATGGAGACAGGTGATGGATGATCTGGAGGGGTATCCAGAAGCTCCAGAGCTGGTCTTCTGCAATAATGTCCAGTTCCCATTTGTCTGTAGTGATGTCTGTCCACTGGTTCAAGTGAGGGGAGAGAAGACCCCCTACAACTGCACCTGGGGGCAATGGTGCTTGGGGTGTGTATGGTTGTGAGTCATGCTGAACTAATGGGGGCAATGCTACTGGCGCCACCTCCTCTAGGTGTTTTGAAATGGGAACTGGAGGAAGGGTGGCTGGCAAGGCTTCAACACCCCTATCTCCTTCTTGTTGCCTGTAGGTTTCTCTTCCACCTCTAACAAGTGGTAGATGAACCTGAGTCCTAACCTTACCCTACCTGGTATGAGGTACATGGATTTGACTGACCTCAATGTTATCCTTGATGACTGAAGGCCTTTTAAAGCCTATTCAACATCATACACAAACAGTATATGGCCTCTAAAAGTGCATTTTAAACTACTTGTTGAAGATCATTGGCAAACCCAGCTTTTCTAAGCCAGGAGTATCTTCTCATGCAAATGCTGGAGGCAGCTGCCCTAGCAGAGGCATCTGAAACATCATACTCAGAGCAGATTAAAGGCTTACCCACCTCAGCCCCTGCAGTTAGAATTTTAATTAACTCTGCTTTGGCATTACCATCAAATAAGGCCTGTGCTGCAGTCTTGGCACTCCTCCAGAGGTATTCTGGTATTTTATCATATGGGTCTGGTAATTTGCATCATGCAGGCCAAGTGATGCAGAGGTGTAAGTACATTTCCCCATGACATCTAACCTCCTGGACTGTTTGTCGGGAGGAAGACAACTCATATGTTTAGGCATCCTAGATCTGTCATGGGCAGCTGTGATGACCACCAAATCATGTTCTGGCAGGTAAGCATAATAAGACTTGTTAGATGGTGCAAGGTACCTCTTGTCTGCCTTTCTCGGTACAGCAGGTATAGTATTAGGCCTATACTAAGCTGCATAAGTGGCATCCTTTAGAGAGGGGTATAGTGGATAAATGACTATGGAGGGGGTTTCTGGCACCTCCAAAAACTCCAACAAAGTTTTCTTTGTGGAATCATCCTCTTCCAGAGTGAATCCCACAGCAGCCTGCATTTTCTGTATCAAAAGACGGATGTTCTGGTGGTGACCTTGAGGCTTTTACCACTGATTCCTCACTGCAGGAAGATAAAGTGGAGCTAGTACCAGGCAAATGTTGCTCCTCAGCATAACCCTCCACCACCTCATAATCTTCTTCCATTATGAAGTCTGGGCTATATTCAACCTCATCATCAACCCCTGAATGATGGGGATAGAGGACCACACTGGTAACATTAGAGGTGTCTGAGGAGATCCCTTTTGTATAGTGCTGAGTTGTGGCATCAATCAATTCTGGGAGATGGAAAGTCCCATCAACATTAACACAGGCTGGTCAGGTGAGACTGGTAGTAGTCATATAATTTCTGAGAATGATACCAGCATTGTTTGTGCATCAATGATGCCCATATTAGGGATCATAACTGCAATGTTGACAGCAGGTTCAGACTAGCAGTAATGACATTAAATCACCCATTAAATAATAATAATAATGCTTCATTTATAACATGCCTTTCTAAAAATCAAGGCGCCTTGACAATAAGATAAGACAGGGTGCAATAAAAACAATTAAATACAGGCTTTCATAAAATTCAGGTTTCAGATAAAACCAAACAGAGTAGGCTCAATGCCACAAATGGGTCTTTAAGGCCTATTTAAATCCCTCCACGGTTGTGCACTCCCAAAGCTGACGGGGTAGAGAATTCTACAGGGCTGGGGCCATGTACATAAATGCACAGGCCCCAGAAGATTTTAAAGAAACCCTTGGAATCTCTAGCAACCCCTCATCAGCCAAGCAGAGTGATCACTTGGGGCAGTAAGGAACCAGAAGATCTTTCAGGTATTCAAGGCCTAGTCCATGTAGAGCTTTATAAGTCAGAAGTTCGACTTTAAAGGTGATCCGTCACTGCACCAGCAGTAACCAGGCTGCAGCAGTCTGCACCAGCTGCAAATGGTGGATATCAGTCCCAGGTAGTCCTCTATAAAGGGAGTTGTAATAATCAAGGCACGATGTCATGAAGGAGTGGACCAACATAGGCAGATCACCAGACAGGACTAGGTGCTTAACAATGGAGACATTCCTCAGATGATAAAAGGAGGATTTGATGACTGCTGACACCTACGATCAAAGTGTCAGCCCTTCATCAAAAATCACCCCCAGGTTTTGCACCAGTTCAGAGGTGAGGAGCTGGGAGCTATTACAAACTGCTCAGCAGGTCAGGCCCTCTGCTCCCACAGTGCCAAACTCCGAGCGCAGTATTGTGACCAGGTAACAGAACAGGGTAACCCGCCTGTCTGCTTGTGGGTCTGAATCACATTTGGTTTCAAGTTCTGGGGGGATTCAAAATGTGAAACTTATGCTAGTGTACCCAAATGTACAGGCTCAGATAATCTGCTCTTTAGAGGATGCCAGATATCTTTCACCTAAAGGCACCTAACCAGGTATCCAAAATGAACCCTTAAAACTCTATAAAAGACCTTAGGTATATTCTTACCTTTTCCCAGTTTGTTAACAAAATTAAGCTATGAACAGTTTTGTCAATCTTAACCCTCCATACATTACATACAAAAGAAAGAACTTTGAACACACACCCAGGCAGTCTTTTTAAATATAGATTTACTTAAAAATGGATAAAAATATATAAAATGTGAACACAGAACCATATATCACAAAGCATACAATCACTAAAAAGAATAAGGTTAAAGTACAAACATAAACTCCTACCACAATACAATTAGACTTTTCTATCTAATGTATTACCTTCTTACAGTGCTTATAGTTAGTTCTTGTTTCTAACAGCCCACAAAGAAATGTGTCTAAAGATCAGACACAGAATTGCTCAAACTGTCTCTCATACACATGCCTTCCATGATGTCACCTAGCTCCTCCTTGTTAAATATAAAAAATATACAAACAGGATGTCCTATCAGGAGGTATATTAAATAAGATGACATCAGCAAAAATTCATTTCCCAATATGACTCTCTTTAATCAAGCCTTTCCTTTGATCTTGTATGGTTTCCTGCTTCCAAGGATCAAAGAACTTTATAACTTTTTAGCACCATAGAGATATAACATGCTTTCTTCCTCTAAGACATCATACAAGTTTATGATCCCTATATCCTGGCAGCTGGTCAGCTCCAATTAAGTCAGATAAACAGGAGACCCTTAATTAAGGCTCTCTAGTCTTTTTAATTACCTCCTGGTTTCAGGTTAATACATTCTGTATTCTTACTAAAACCTGGGCCATGGCACAGCTGCCTTCTGGAGACAAATCACACACTACATTTTTATATTACAAATATCAAAGAACAATCATAACCAGCTGGCCAAGCATCACAAATCCTCCCCACCTAGAATGAATTTTGGGGCTCTAGCCCCTGCATGGGATGAGCTTCCCAAATCAGTTCGCTCCTCATAAACCCGCGACAGGCCATCTGCATTATGATTGGTTGCTCCAGCCCTATGTAAGATTGTCATGTCATACCCTTGTAAGGCAAGACTCCATCTTAACAGTCTACCATTAGTTTTTACCATTTGTGTCAGCCAAACCAGGGGGTTGTGGT
Source organism: Neoceratodus forsteri (assembly GCA_016271365.2). Taxonomy (NCBI): domain Eukaryota; kingdom Metazoa; phylum Chordata; order Ceratodontiformes; family Ceratodontidae; genus Neoceratodus; species Neoceratodus forsteri. The sequence goes on along the minus strand of CM057455.1, from coordinate 1,293,141,316 downwards.
CCATTTGCACCACAAAATGCTGCTCATATAAGTATGTCTCTAACTTCTTTAGGGTCCACACTATGGCAAGACATTTTTTTTTCCACAGTGGAGTAAGCCTGCTCCCTGGAAAGGAATGTTTTACTCAGGTACATTACAGGGTGATCCTTCCCTTGGTTGGATGCCTGACTCAGTACTGCCCCAATACCCACATCTGAGGCATCCGTCTGAACTATAAAGGGTCTGCTATAGTCAGGACTGGCAATACAGGAGCACTGCACAGTGCCTCCTTCAGACTGGTAAAGGCTTTTTCATGGGCTGGTTCCCAGGTCATTTTCTTAGGCCTCCTTTTCTTTACCAGGTCAGATAGGGAAGCAGCCAGGGCACTGTAACTGGGTACAAATTTCCTATAGTATCCTGCTGTCCCAAGGAAACTCCTGACCTGCTTCTGCATTTCTGGTCTAGGCCATGCCTGGATTACCTCTATTTTTATTTGGTTAGGACAGAGCGGTCCCTGGCCTACCACATGCCCGAAGTATGCCACCTCTCCCATGGACACCTGCACTTCTCAGTTTTGACAGTGAACCTGGCCCTCTGTATCCTGCCCAGCACTTCCCTAAGGTGGGATAGGTATTCCTCCCAGCTGGCACTAAAGATGGCAATCTCATCCAGGTATGCCACGGCCTACTCCTCAGCACCATTAAACACCTGGTTCACCAACCTTTGGAAAGTAGCCAGGGCGTTCTTCATTCTGAAAGGCATTACTTTATATTCAAATAAGCCTATCAGAGTGATGAAGGCTGACCTCTCCCTAGCTCTGTCAGTTAACTCAACCTGCCAATACCCCTTTGTCGGGTCAATAGTCATAAGGTATGTCACTCCTCCCAACTTGTCCAGGAGTTCATCTGTCCAGGCCATCGGCTGGGCATCTGACTTCATGACTGCATTCAGTCCATGATAGTCCATACAGAAACGAGTAGAGACATCTGGCTTGGGCATAAGGACTAAGGGTGAGGCCCAGGGGCTGTGGGATCTCTGGATTATCCCTAAATCCAGCATCTCCTCCACTTCCCTCCTAATGTCCTTTTGGATAGCATCTGACACCTGATATGCTGTCCGTCATATGGGCGTCTGTGTCCCTGTCTCCACATCATTTATTTATTTTATTTATTTATTTAAACATCAGTTTAGAAACCTTTGAGCCAGAGGCTCATTTACAAAGGTACCTCGTCACACAGAGGACATAAGAACAACAGAACAAGGGACAACAGCAATTACACAAAGAAGATACAATTCAGTTACACTTTTGTTACAGTAGAACTCATAACCCATGCACAGAATAGCCTAGGGTGCACAGGTGGTTGGGGGGTGCAGGTAGAGGAAGGAGGGGAGGAGGATTAGTAAGGGGGGGATGGTGGGAGCCGCTCAGTGAGCATTGTCATGTGTCGCTAAGGGGGTTAGTACAGGCTTGGTGCTAAACAGTGGAGCAAAGTCTGCTAAAACCTCCCTTACTTCCTGGATCTTGTCCAGGGCCAGCTGGGGTGACAGTTTAACTGCCTCCACAGAGGACTCCTGCTTGCTTTCTTCCTGCAAGTCCAGATGGGGTTCTCCTTTGTCCGACCCCTCCCCAGGACTACATAGTGTGAACACCATGACAGCCCTATTAGCATATGGCTTCATCATGTGGACATGGTACATTCTTTCTGTTTGTCTTCTGTCAGGTAACTCTATGATACAGTTCACATCATTTACCTTCCTAACTACTTTGTATGGTCCTGCCCACTCAGCCTGCAGCTTGTCTTTCTGGACCAGAAAAAGGACCATGACTTCCTGACCCACCATGTACGAGCGAGCTCTGGCTCTGCAGTCGTACCACACTTTTTGTTTCTGTTGGGCAGCTGCCAGATTGCTCAGGGCTGTCCCCATAAGCTCCTTCAGCCTTTCCCTAAATGTAAGGACGTAATCCACTATGGGAGTTCCTTGGGTGGCATGCTTGCCTTCCCAGTCCTCATGGATCAAGTCTAGGGGACCATGTATCTGGTATCCAAATAAGAGCTTGAAGGAGACAATTCTGTCAACTCTTGGGGCACCTACCTGTATGCAAACAACAGGTGGGGAAGGTATTTCTCCCAGTCCCTCCCATGCTGTTCAGCAAACGCTCAGAACATTGACTTCAGGGTGCCATTAAATCTTTCCACAAGCTCACTGGCTTGTGAGTGATATGGTGTCATGCATCTCTGCACCACCCCACACTTCTCCCACAAACATTTCATCAGGTCTGGCATGAAGGAACCCCCTCGATTGGTGATAACCTCCTGTGGAAACCCAACACGGGAAAAAATCCCAAGTAAGGCATCTGCCACTTTGTCTGTCCTCAGTGAGGATAGGGTGACTGCCTCTGGATACCGGGTGGCATAATCCAGCACAGTCAGGATGACCCTCTTCCCGAAGGAGCTGGGGGTATATTTAAAGGCCCCACAATATCCATTCCCACCCTTTATTAATGGCTCCTCCACTATGGGCAGCAGAATTAGGGTGGCTTGTGGTTTCCTACACGCCTTCCCTATTTCTTGGCACCGGTGACAAGACCTACAATACTCCTTCACCTGCTGGGTGAAGTTGGGTCAATATAAATTCTGGGCCAATCACTGTGTAGTGTGTGCAATGCCCAGATGTCCAGACTAGGGAATATCATGTGTAATCTTGAGCAACTGCTAACGATACCCCTGGGGAATGACAAGCTGCCTGCCTATCACCACTCCCTCTGTCTTCCTAGCCTGAGTATACATCAGTCCATTTTCCCAAAACGCATTATGTTTACTGTCATCTCCCTGTACTCTGTCAGAGTCTTCCCAAGCCCTCAACTTCTCTAGACTAGGTTACTTCTCTGAGCAGCTACAAACTCCTCACACATTCCCAAGGCATGGGGCAGGTCCCCTTCAGTCTCTAAATAAGGGTCCCTAGCTCTAGCATCAGTGCACTCAGGATCACTGTCATCCCTAACCCTATGACAATGGGTCACCCCTCCCTCTTCAGAGTAACCCTTCATGGCTGTGTGGTTAACTGCTACTGGGGAAATTTCTACCTGCTTTTCATTAGTCTCCATATCAGGAGACACAGGCTGGTGAATCAGCCTCCAAGTGATTTCCACACTGGCTTCTGTGGGGTCCAGGGAACTACAGTGCAGGAAGAGTTTGTGGAATTGGGGAAGGGCAGTAGACAAGTTGCACGCATGGAAAACTTCTCGGAGGTGCTGCCCATCTATGGCGTAGGAGAGGCTAGGGTGTTCCACACCATGGGATTCAATCAGTGGTTGAAAAACTGGTGTGGAGCTCAGGGATTTGGCTTCATTGGGGACTGGGGGTCCACCTGGAGTGATGCAAGCCTATACTGGCATGATGAGCTGCATCTGTCCAGGAGGGGAACCAGGATCCTAGGTGATAGGTTTAAATGCTTAATTCACAAGCATTTAAACTAACCAAGGGGGTAGGCACTGGAATGGAGCAGGGAAATCCTAGCCCCCCCTATAAAATCACGGTAGTAAGTGCGGTAAACACCAACATAGAGGTGCCGATAGGGAGAAGGGCAGGGGTAAATGGAGAAAGTCACAAAGGCAAGAAGGACAGGGAGGGGGCCAAAAGGAGTAAGGCCATCAGGAAATGGAGGGTAATGAGTACCAATGCCAGTAGTCTGGGCAACAAGCTCCCTGAGCTGGTGGCCTTGATGGAAGAGGGATGCCTGGATATCGTAGCAGTCAAGAAACATGGTACACAGAGAACCATGACTGGGATGTTAACATACCAGGGTACATAACCTACAGGAGAGACAGGCAGGGGAGAAGAGGGGGAGGAGTAGCTCTCTATGTAAAGGAAGGGATAAAAGCAACTGAACAAAAGAGTAAACAGGAAGGAGAGGAGGCACTGTGGGTCACCTTGGAGACTGGAAAGGACACCACAATCCGCACAGGGGTTGTGTACAGATGCCCATGTCAGGGGGAGGAAATGGACAAGGATATGATAGAAGGCATTCTTAGAATGGCAGAGAAAGGGGAGATACTGTTGATGGGAGACCTGAATATGCCAGATGTTAACTGGAGCACATTTGCTGCAGCCACATCCAAGAGCAGGGCCATTCTTGATGCCCTACAGGTGGCAGGCCTCAGACAGCTAGTTTCGGAACCCACTCATGAGGGAGCAATCTTAGACCTCGTACTCTCAAACTGGGGCAGTGAGAGGATCTCAGATCTAGAAGTGGGTTGCCATCTGGGAACAAGTGACCATCAAACAGTGTGGTTCACATTAAACTCAGCTACAGATTCAAGCCATACAAAAGTGAGGGTACTGGACTTTAGGAGGGCTGACTTTGGCAAGATGGGAGAGTGCCTCAGAAAAGCACTAGCAAACAGGCTAGAAGGAGGTGTGGAGCTACAATGGGGAATCATCAAAACTGCCATCACAGAGGCAACAAGCCTTTGTGTGAAGCAAATAAACAAATCAAAATGAAAGAGAAAACCACTATGGTTCTCAAAAGAGGTGGCTGTGAAAGTCAGGAAGAAAAAGATAGCATTCCGGAAGTATAATGAAACACAGAAGGAGCAGGACAGAGAGCTGTACCAGTTAAGGCAGAAGGAAGCAGGGAAGGAAGTCGGAATAGCAAAGGCCCAAACTGAGGAAAAGATAGCCAACTCGGTTAAGAAGGGGGATAAACCTTTTATAGGTACATCAGCGAGCGTAGAAAGACAAAGGGAGGGATAGTGAGGCTGAATAGAATGAACGGTGGGTGGGCAGATGGGGACAGTGAAAAAGCAGGGATACTGGACGAATATTTCTGCTCAGTATTCACAAAAGAGGAGGGGGGAGTGCATAATCCAATTAACAGAAGCACTCTTGATAGGGGGGTCGATCCCAGTCATTTCACAGAAGAAAGGGTTCTGCAAGAACTCCTAAAACTGAAGGTGGACAAAGCAATGGGGCCTCATGGAATTAACCCCAGAATTATAGAAACATAGAAACATAGAGTTTGACGGCAGATAAGGACTGCTTGGCCCACCCAGTCTGCCCATTTCCCCACCTAATGGATAAGCTGCAGATCCTAGTTAACCAGCAGCCTACTTCTTCCTACCCCCAACCCCTAGAATTGCCTTATGACTGTCCCATGAATGCTTGAATTCCACCACTGTTTTTGACTCCACAACCTCCTCTGGAAGGCCATTCCATGCATCCACAACCCTCTCCGTGAAAAAAATACTTCCTTAAATTACCTCTGAGCTGCCCCCCCCATCTTCAAATTGTGCCCTCTTGTTCTTGCACACCTCTTTTTTTGAAAGATGCTACCCTCTTGGACTTTGATGTTTCCCTTGAGGTACTTGAAAGTTTCTATCATGTTCCCCCTCTCCCTCCTTTCCTCGAGGCTATACATATTAAGCTCCTTAAGTCTCTCTCCATATGTCTTCCGGTGCAGACCCTGCACCATTTTAGTTGCCCTCCTCTGGACAGCTTCCATTCTGTCTATGTCTTTGCGGAGATTGGGTCTCCAGAACTGCACGTAGTACTCCAGATGGGGTCTCACCAGCTGTCTGTACAGAGGGATAATAACTTCCTGTTTTCTACTGGTGATGCCTCTCCCTATGCATCCCAGTATCCCCCCAGCCCTCCTTGCTGCCCTCTCACATTGCTTGCCCACCTTTAGGTCATCTGATATGACTACCCCCAGGTCCCTTTCCATTTTTGTTGTTGTTAGTATCTCACCTCCCATTGTGTACTCTTCCCCTGGGTTTTTGTTTCCCAGGTGCATTACCTTGCACTTCTTAGCATTGAATCTAAGCTGCCATACATTTGACCATTCCTCTAACCTTGCCAAGTCCCTTCTCATCCTTTCCACCCCACCTTGTGCATCAACTCTGTTGCAGAGCTTTGTGTCATCTGCAAAGAGACATACTTTTCCTTCCAGTTCCTCTGCAATGTTGCTTATAAAGACACTGAATAGGACCGGTCCTAATACTGAACCCTGCGGTACCCCACTAGTAACCCCCCTTTCTTCAGAGTGGACTCCATTTACTATTACTCTCTGTGTCCTATTCTCCAGCCAATTCTTTACCCAGGCTGTCATCTTGGGACCCACTCCCAGGCTGGCTAACTTGTATATTTATCTTTTGTGTGGGACTGTGTCAAATGCCTTGCTAAAGTCTAGGTAGGCCATGTCCACAGCCCCTCCCTGATCTACTACTTTGGTCACCCAGTCAAAGAAATCTATCAGATTTGTCTGGCATGACCTTCCTGCTGTGAATCCATGCTGCCTTGGGTCCTGCACCCCTCTGGCCTCTAGATACTCGACAATTCTTTCCTTCAGAAGTGATTCCAACATTTTCCCTACCACTGAGGTTAACCTAACAGGTCTGTAATTTCCTGCTTCTTAGTCAGTGGTGTCACTAGTTCTACCCTTAGTTCTTTTAGAATTCTGAGATGAATCCCATCAGGTCCCATTGCTTTGTCCACCTTCAGTTTTAAGAGTTCTTTCAGAACCCTTTCTTCTATAAATGGGCTGGTATCAACTTCTGTATCCAGAGTGTTTCTACTGTTTGTTTTAGGTACCTCCCCTCTTCCTTTGTAAATACTGAGCAAAATATTTGTTTAGTATCTGTGCCTTTCACTGTCACCCTCTGCCCATGCTTCCCTCCCTTTATTAAGCCTCGCTATCCCTCCCTTGGTCTTTCTTCGCTCCCTGATGTACCTATAAAGGTTTTATCCCCTTCTTAACTGAGTTGGCTATCTTTTCCTCAGTTTGGGCCTTTGCTGTTCTGACTGCCTTCCAGCTTCCTTTTGCTTTAACTGATACAGTTCTCTGTCTTGCTCCTTCTGTGATTCCTTGTACTTCCTGAATGCTTTCTTTTCTCTTGAATCTTCACTGCCACTTCCTTTGAGAACCATAGTGGTTTCTTACATTGTTTTGTTTTGTTTATTTGCATCACACAAAGGCTTGTTACCTCTGTGATGGCAGTTTTTATTATTCCCCATTGTTCTTCCACCCCTCCTTCCTGCCCATTTGCTAGTGCATTCCTTAGGCACTCACCCATTTTGGCAAAGTCAGCCGTCCTAAAGTCCAGTACTTTTGCCTTTGTATGGCTTGACTCTATTGCTGTGTTTATTGTGAACCATACTGTTCGATGTTTGCTAGTTCCCAGATGGCTACCCACTTCTATATCTGTGATCCTCTCTTCATCTCCATTTGAGAGAACCAGGTCTAAGATTGCTCACTCTCAAGTGGGCTCCAATACTAGTTGAAAAGCGGGACCAAGACAGAGGCAGGAAACTACAGACCTGTCAGTCTGACCTCTGTGGTAGGGAAAGTGATGGAGTCACTTCTGAAGGAAAGAATAGTTGAGTACCTAGAGGCCAGTGGGGCACAGGACCCAAGGCAGCATGGGTTCACAGTGGGAGGGTCATGTCAGACGAATCTAATAGATTTCTTTGACTGGGTGACCAAAGTAGTAGACCAGGGAGGGGCTGTGGACATGGCCTACCTAGACTTTAGCAAGGCATTTGACACAGTCCCACACAAAAGATTAATAGTCAAATTAACCAGCCTGGGAGTGGGTCCCAGGATGGTAGCCTAGGTAAAACATTGGCTGGACAACAGGACACAGAAAGTAATTGTAAATGGAGTCCACTCAGAAGAAATAGGGGTTACTAGTGGGGTACTGCAGGGTTCAGTATTGGGTCCAGTCCTTTTGAATGTCTTCATAAGTGACATTGCAGAGGGACTGGAAGGAAAAGTATGCCTCTTTGCAGATGACACAAAGATCTGCAACAGGGTTGATACACAAGGAGACATGGAAAGGATGACAAGGGACTTGGCAAGGTTGGAGGAATGGTCAGAAGTATGGCAGCTAGGATTCAATGCAAAGAAGTACAAAATAATGCACCTGGGAAACAAGAACTCAGGCGAAGAATACACAATGTGGGGGGGGTAGTAACAACAACAAAAAAGGAAAGGGCCCTGGGGGTAATCATATCAGATGACCTTAAGGTTGGCAAGCAATGTGAGAAGGTAGTTGGGAGGGCTGGGGTTATACTGGGATGCATAGGGAGAGGCATCAGCAGCAGAAAACAGGAAGTTGTTATCCCTCTGTACAGATAGTTGGTGAGACCCCATCTGGAGTACTGCATCCATTTCTGGAGATCCCATCTCCGCAAGGACATAGACAGGATAGAGGCAGTCCAGAGGAGGGCAACTAAAATGGTGCAGGGTCTGCAAGAGAAGCCGTATGAGGAGAGACTAAAGGAGCTTAATATGTATACCCTTGAGGAAAGAAGGGAGAGGGGGGACATGATAGAAACTTTTAAGTACCTCAGTGGAATCAACAAAGTCCAAGAGGGTAGAATCTTTCAGAAAAAGAGACGTGCAAGAACAAGGGGACACAATTTAAAGATGGGGGCAGTTCAGGGGCAATGTGAGGAAGTATTATTTCACAGAGAGGGTAGCTGATGCATGGAACAGCCTTCCTGAGGAGGTTGTGGGGTCTAAAACTGTGGGAGAATTCAAGAATGCATGGGACAGACATAAGGCAATTCTTGTGGGGGGTAGGAAAAAATAGGTTGTTGGTTAACTAGGATCTGTGGCCTATCCTGTAGGTAGGGAAATGGGCAGACTAGATGGGCCAAGCGGTCCTTATCTGCCATCAAAGTCTATGTTTCTATGTTTCTAATTTTCCCTTGCCGCTTAGCAATGGGTAACTGCACACACCATCCTCTGTTGGAGATTGTTGCCAAGGATGACATCAACTGCTTATGTTTTGGCTACAGCCACCTGTTGCACAGTTCCCCCTGTTTCACCCCAGTCTAGGACAACACTAGCAAGGACCAATGTTTTCTCCTCACAAGTAAAGTCTTATACATTGACATATTTATTGGGTATAAACTGATCAGGCTCTACCAGATCCCCTTTTACCAATGTCAGGGATGCCCCTGTGTGCTTTAACCCTTGTGTCTGTACACCATTCACCGTGACTGGGTGCATGTGTTCCCTCACGTTCACAGGCATGCTTCCAGGGACACACAAACAACCCACTTCTTTCCTAGCACCACCTTGCGTATTGCTTGTCCTTTTGGAACACTGTCTGGCAATATGCCCAGTTTCTTTACAGAACCAACATTCATTTCTTTTTTCAGTGAAATCTTTTCTTTGAAACCTGTGGCTAACTGGTTTTGGTGGAGGCAGTGAGGTTTTTAGCTGCCCTGAAGGCAGGCTTTTCCCTTTCTGCATTGCCATGCCTGCCCTATTCACTCTCAGAGCAGGTCTGTTCTTGGCATAGTTGTCCGAGAGTTCAGCAGCCTCTTGCACTGTTTTGGGATCTCAGTCCTCCAGACAGGTTTTCAGCTCTGCTGGCCACGCCCAAAAAAACTGTTCCAACAAAACAGCATTTTCAATTTTTTTTACAGAGTTTGCTTCAATTCCTTCCCACCAACGTTTTAAAAACTGACGTTGTTTCATGGCTTGCTCCTCATAGCTCATATCAGGGCTTCTCCTGAGCTTATGGATTTTAGCTCTGTATGCTTCAGCAGTTAATCAATTTTTTTTAACAGTGCAGCTTTATGTTTGCTGTAATCATTACTGTCCTCATTGTCCATTTGAACCAATGTATCCCGAGCTTTCCCGGTAAGTAGCGGGGATAGCTAGAAGCTCCAGGACCCTCTAGGAATTTTAGCCTGAATACAAACTTTTTCAAAGGAATTTAAACAGGCATCCATATCCTTCCCCTCTTTAAATTCAGTTATCAATTTGGAATTCAATGTGTAACCCAGTCCTGTAGTTCCAGTTAAACCAAAGCCACTTATTTGCTCTGGTGCGGGTGGTAGCAGTCATAGCTTCTCCAGTTCATGTTTCCTCTGGGGCTCACGCTCCTCACAGTCTGCTTCTCGCTGTTCATGGTCTGCCTCTCACCATTCTTGCTCCATCTTCTCCTCTGCAGCTCTCTGGTGCTCACACTCTTCATGGTCAGCCTCTCGCTGTTCTCACTAGAACTCCAGCTCCATTCTGCACAACTCAGTCTGCAGCATGAATGCTTCTGTCTCCAGAATGCTGGTGACCTTCCTCTACTACTGTGGCCCTTCGCTGGCACAGGTCCTGCTGTCATCCTTTCTGGATCTGGACACTGCACTGACCGCTGGCCCCTCCAGGCTGAAGGTTTGGTTTTTTACAGTCACAATTAGTGACTCAGTGCTCTGGGAATCTGCTGCCATCAGAGGATCCACCTCGTACAGGACTCCTCTGTCCTTGCACAACTGCCTCAAGTAGTCTACAGTGTGCCCGCTGTAGTTGGAAGCCATCTTGTTCCCTAAGTATGGCTACTCTAACTTGCACTTTAGAAAAAAAAATAAAACAGGTAGAAACTTGACTGTAAGCCAAATTATATAATTCTGTTTCCTTTTTAAAAAAAAATAAATCACTGCCTTTTTGTTTTGCAAGTGAGCTGTACAGTATCAAGCTGACACACTGAACAATTAAAGCTTATGTTACCAAATGTATCTGCACCGCTGCCAACCAATCTGTCACAAACCACTCAGCAGGTCAGACCCTCTGAGGACTGTACTAGACAGGCCACAGATGAACCTCAAGCATTCGAGAAGAATCCCATGTTCCACAGTGTCAAATGCTGATGAGAGATCCAGAAGAACAAAGATGGAACTTTTTTTCTGATCTCTCACCATCAGGAGATCATTGAGCACCTGAACCAGTGCAGTCTCGGTACTATGCCTCTTTTGGAAACCAGATTGGAGAGGGTCTTAGATGTCATGGATGGTCAAATGGTTCTCCAGTTGTAGGGCCACTACTTTCTCAATCACCTTCCCCACAAAGGGGAGGTTACAGATTGGTCTGTAGTTGGCAAGGCAGTCTGGGTCCAGCGAAGCTTTCTTCAGGAGGTGTGTCACCACTGCTTCTTTCATGGAGCTAAGAAACTCACCTGTCTCAAGGGAGCACCAGACTATCCATGCTAGGACTGGGCCAATGGAATCACAACAACCCATAATCAGGGTAGATGGGCCCAGATCCAAACTACAGCATGTAGGTCACATACTCATGACAATCTGCATGACATCAATGAACTCCGTCCAGTCGAAGGTACTCCAGGAAAATTGAGGGATGGTGACCGAGCACCAATCGATAGCATCTCCCATAGAATGTGCTGGTTGGAGCTCTGCCCTGATGTCTGCCACCTTAGCTGCAAAGAAATGATCGAGCTCATCACACTCCACTTGTGAAAGGCTCTTCAAATCTGCAGGCAGGTTGGGTTGCATAGTTTGTCTACAGTTCAAAAGAGTTGAGCCAGTCAGTTCTGAACAGCCGTAATCTCCCTGTACAGGAACTCTGCCTTCTTACGGGCGATTGCAAATTGATAGACTTCATAATGTTCCATCAATCTAAGGTGGTCGATCTCCAGGGTAGATTTCCTCCAGCAACACTCTAATCTTCATCCTTGTCACTGCATCTCCCTCAAGGTCCTATCAAACCAGGGGGACTGAGGGTGAAGGGAGAGAGGACAAACAAGAACAGGAGCAATAGCATCCAAAGCTGTAGTAATGGCCTTTTTTTAAGCCAAAACAAAAGCACCTGGGTCATTGCTTGCCCCAGGAAGCATCGATAGGTCAATTACTGCTGCCAGGCCTTCAGAGATTACATCTTGTAAAGGGCAATACCTGACCATCTCCCCAGGAGTAGGCCTATGAAGGGGGGGCAAAAACTGAACCCCACGGTGTAGTGATTGGACCATCTGACAGGTTTTACCACCAAATCAAAGGCTTCTATCCCCAGGAGGAAGACTAGATCGAGAGAGTGACCGCATTTGTGAGTGACAGAAGTAACAACTTGTGTAAGGCCCAGAGATGTCTTCAGCTGGAGGAAGTGTTGTCCTGTTTGTGAGAGCTTGTTATTGATCCAGGCACTGAAGTCACCCAGGACCATCAGCCTGGGTGACTCGAATACCATGTCAATCATGAAATCCACTACTTCCTGAAGGAAACGCTTCTCATCCCCTGTTGGATGGTAGATGAGGGTGATCCTACAATCTACACCTGCTACTACAGTGCACTCAAATGACCCAGCCTCCTCAACTGGTACATTTGTGAGGCCCAGTTCAGTCTTGAAACAGACCACAACCCCCCCCTAAGATTCAACCTTGAGCGGTGTAACACCAAGTACCCTGCTGAAATAGTAGCCTCTAATGTGGGATCAGCATTCTCAACCAGGCAGGTCTCGGTGATGCATGCCAGATCCACTGTCCCAACAAGATCTGCAATATTTGCAGTCTTCTTTTTAATGGATCTGGTGTTGCATAACACTGCTCGAGTTGGACGGGCTTCTGGGGTTGCCCGAGCTGCCTGCCCACCAATATTGGTGATGCCCTTGGGTATGAAAACCAGGCATGAAGGGCAATGGTCCAGGTTCCATTTCACCCCAGGACATCTTCTGGGTTTTACAACTCTGATGCAATGGCCCCGCTCATTCATTCTCCACCATTTTCACCCCCAACCCCCCCTCACCCTCTGTGAACAATACACAGCACTCTGCAGTGCTGGTAAATTGAAAACTGCAATGGGGGAATAAAAGGGCAGAAGGCAAGAAGGGTGGGGGACGAATAGTGCACTACTGTGGGGGGCATTCCTCCTACACATACTAATAAACCCAATCAAAACAAAGCTACATCAAGCCCACACGAGGAAACTAAAGCGCCCCAGCTAATTAACTAAACTAAACTCAAAATAATAAGACAAAATAAAACAAAATAAAAAAGCTCCTGCAATTCTTACCTGGGGAGGAAAACAGACAAGCCACAATCAATCAGACACCCATAAACTCAAAACTTATAATATGTAATAAAACAATAAATACAAAGTCTCAAACACACCGCAGTAACATAAAATATGTTAAAACAAATCATTTAAAAATAAAGAATGAAAACAGCACAGTCTCAAGGTCCAAGACAACAGTTTGGAGAATGTAGGAAACCAGTCATGTTGTACATAATAGATTCCTTTGTACTGTAACTAAAACTGAAGTCAACAAGTGTGAAATGGAGCAACAGAAAAATCAAGTCTTCAGCCCCCTGAGGTACTCTCATAGCCAGATGAGACCAAATGACATGCAGAGACTCTCACTCCCTGGACAGGATGAAATACAAGTATGCCCCAATGATTTTCCAACCCCCCAAGCACTCTCACTGCAAGGGAGATGGATAAAGAGAACAAGGCACTCTCACTGCCAATAAAAAACAGAGCAACAAATAATGAGATTAAAAAGTCTGACCGTGACTAATAAAACGTTAGTGAAAGAAATCCTCTTCGCTGGTACATGGGGTTGTGCAGGAGCGGGGCCCAAAAATCCCAAACAGGAGGCTGAAATAGCAGAGCCCACAGCCACCAATGCGGTTCTCCACCAGGGCCAACCCACCAGTCGTCCCCCTGAAAAAACCTAAGGGACCACTGGCCAGTCTACTGGCTACCCAGCATGGTCAAGGCCACAGTCCCCCATGTAGCCATGTGCCCCAACAAACAGACACTCCCATAGGCTTGGGATCACCCACTCAACCACACTAGATTACACTGGTCCTCCTGCATCTACCAGCACTTCATTCTTGAATGTTCCAAAACTGTAATCATTCCACTTAATTATCCACTGCCAGAAAAACCAAAATCCAAAAGATCTTCACTTTCTTCACTGTGGGTCGCAGCCAGACAAATCCCCAATGGCTCGCTTCCTCTCCATAAATCTCGTCCCCTCACAAGTCTCAATTATGGGTTCCTTGTCAGCCAGCCCTCAAGCAAAACTAGGTTGACAACGAGAACTGCAAGCACCACCAGAAGTCTAGCCACCAACCAAGGGCACATCCAAAATAGGAAGGCAAGATCCTCAAAAATGTCCAACAATCAATTCAAGGTAAGACCAAGTTGAGAAAATCCAAAGCAGCAGGCCCGGCAAACAAGAGAAAAGAGCAGTAATGGGGCCAAAATGAAACAGCCCCAGTGCACACTTTGAGGGGTTTCAGATGCCCTGGTATTGCTCCTGAAATGCTCAGCTGCTAGTTTCAGCTCCAACTGGGCTCACAGAGCAAACCTAAAACTGCATAGTATATTGATATGGTGTAATAATGAATAAAATTGAGGAAAAGTCAGGGGAAAACAAGCAAATTAAATGAATTAAACACTAGCTGCCAGAGCAGCCGGCAGCACACCCAGCCCAGAGGCCATCATGTCAGATGCCCAGTATTACTTAAGCCAAGCCCTTACCTTGGTGTCTGGTCAATGGGTTGGGGGCTGTAGTTACTGCTGCCATAGCAGATGATGACAAAGTGAAGGAGGTACCTGCTGGCTGCAGTGGTGACCTATAGTGTGTCGGGGAGGCCTTGTCCTTGTTGTGGTGTTTATGCTTGGGACTTCCTGACAATGATTTTCTTTAAAATTCAGCAACCGTGATTCAGTCAATGGGGCAGGTGATGCTGCAATTGTTTTTACATTGCTTCAAAGTTTTCTTTAATAAGAACTTTTCTGGCCAGCCCAGTGGTACTGAGTGCTGAGGTGCCAGACGCCACACCTCACACCATGCTGGCGACCCAGATTTGGGGTCGAGCTTGGAGCACTAGGGGTCAGCTGTGGGGGGAGGATGAGGAGCTGACTGAGCTGCTGGCTGGCAGCTCTCCTCCTCAGGAGGGTTAAGAGGGCTTCTTCTGCAGTTGGCTGCCTCCTGATGGAAGCTAGGTGGCAGTGCCATGCACGGGGAGCCCTGGTGCTAGGCCAGGGATGGCGGAAGGGGCTGTCACCAGAGCTGCAGTGTGCATGCATGCATGCCTCCACGTGCATGTGCTACTGTGTTCTGGGGCCTCGGGGTTATAGAGCAAAAATGTGGAAATTGTGGAGGCCATGTAAGGAGATGTGGGGAAGGGAGGTGTGCACAAGTCCCATCACAAAAGAAAGAGTCCTACAAGAGTTTTCAAAGCTCAGGGTGGACAAAGCAATGGGACCGGACAGCATACATCCCAGGGTACTAAAGGAACTATGGGTAGAAATAGCAGAGCCATTATCAGAACTGTTTAGTGAGTCTCTGAGCACAGGAGAGGGCCCAGAAGACTGGAGAAGGGCTCATGTGATCCCGCTCCACAAGAGTGGTAGCAGGGAGGAGACAGGGAATTATAGACCAGTCAGTCTTACTTCAGTAGTGGGCAAGATTATGGAGGCACTCCTTAAGGAAAGGATAGTGCAACACCTGGAATCCATAGGAGCATGGGATCCATGACAGCATGGATTTACAAGAGGAAAGTCCTGTGAAACTAATCTCATAGATTTCTTTGACTGGATTGTGGTGGACCAAGGGGTGCAGTCGATGTCGCCTACCTTGACTTCAGCAAACTTCTGATACTGTTCCACATAGAAGAATGATTAATAAGATGGGTAGACTTGGGATAGGTCAGAAGGTGGTCAGATCTGTGGCAAACTGGTTGGCGGGCAGAAAATAGAGAGTGTTGGTAAATGGTATACAGTCAGAAGAGATGCAAGTCACAAGTGGGGTACCTCGGGGATCAGTCCTGGGGCCCGTCCTCTTCAATATCTTCATCAGTGATGTTGCAGGTGGACTGGAGGGTAAGGTTTGTCTGTTTGCAGATGACACCAAGATCTGCAACAGAGTAGATGATTCAGATGGGGTGGGCAGAATGAAAAGAGATCTGGATAAATTGGCAAAATGATCGGAAGAGTGGCAACTGGGGTTTAATGCAAAGAAGAGCAAGATCATGCACATAGAGAAGAGAAACCCTTAAGCCACCTTCGAAAAGCCTTTTCGCAAGTAGAATGCGACGAGCCTGCTCGGTACTTTGCAACTAAAGTGGCTGACATCAGGGCGGACTTGTGTCCGGCAACCTCTAAGGGTGATGTTGTAGGACAATGCGAGATCACAGTGCCTCAATTCTCTTGGAGTTCCTTTAGTCGACCTGAGTTCATGGATATTATGAGGATCATCCATAGTGTGCATCCCACAAGCTGTGGTTTGGACCCTGGACCGACTTCTCTAATTTTGGGTTGCTCTGACATCATTGGTCCAGTCCTGGTGCAAATAGTCTGGTGCTCCTTGGAGTCAGGTGAGTTTCCTAGCTCCCTGAAGTGGTGACACCTCTCTTGAAGAAAGCTTCCTTGGACCCGGACTGTTTCTCAAACTACAGACCTATCTCTAACCTTCCCTTTATTGGGAAGATTATTGAGAAGGTTGTGGCTGCCCAATTGGATGACCATTTAACCATCATTAGTATCTACGAATCCTTCCAATCTGGTTTCTGTAAAAGACATAGCACCGAGACTGCGCTGGTTCGGGTGCTTAATGATCTTCTGAGTGCGAGGGATCCAAAGAGACGTTCCATCTTGGTTCTCCTTGATCTCTTGTCAGCTTTTGACACTGTGGATCACATGGTGTTGTTAGCACACCTGAGGCAAATTTGTGGAATGTCGGGAACCGTTCTTCAATGGTTCATTTCATTCTTCACTGGGAGATCACAAAGAGTTGTGTCGGGGATTTTTTTCTCTGGCCCAATCTCTTTGTTGTGTGGAGTGCCTCAGGGATCTGTGCTGTTACCCATGTTATTTGAAGTGTATATGCTGCCCCTCGGAGACATTATAAGATGGCATGGGCTGAGGTTTCACTGCTATGCAGATGATACCCAGCTATACCTGTCTTTTGCACCCAACCAGGATGGAGCTCTCTCGGTGTTTAACAACTGTCTGGGGGAAATCCAATATTGGATGGATTCTAGTTGGCTAAAGTTGAACTCGGAGAAGACAGAGGTTCTGGTGGTGGACCCGGGTGATCAGATTGAGAGGTCGCATATTGGCGCTCCTTCTGGAATTTTTCTTGGCGGCGTGCCACTTCCGACCTCCGAACAGGTGCGTAGCCTTGGGGTTATCCTAGATGACAGGTTGACTCTTCAATCTCAAGTGTCGGTCATCGTCAGGACTTCCTTTTATCATCTTAGGAATATTGCCAGGGTTAGGCACCTTGTTCCGTCTGACTCTTTGCTAACGTTGGTCCACGCCTTTGTGTCCTTGCGCTTAGACTACTGCAACACCCTTTACTTTGGGCTGTCTGGGGTAGAAAGCTGTCACCTACAGCTGGTGCAGAACGCTGCAGCCCGGGTTTTGACTGGGACAAGTAGGTCCTGTCATATTATCCCAGTGCTGCGTGAACTGCACTGGCTTCCTATATGATGGCGGATCACCTTTAAAGTCATTTTATTGACTTTTAAAGCCCTTCACGATCAGGGTCCATCCTATCTGAAAGACCTTCTGGTGCCTTATTGCCCTGGCTGATCACTCCACTAGGCTGACATGGGGTTGTTAGAGATTCCAAGAGTGAGTTTAAAATCTTCAGGCAGCAGAGCATTTTCTCACACTGCAACCACTCTTTGGAATTCTCTACCACGCCGGTTATGGGAGTGCACCTCCGTGGAGATATTTAAGAAGGAGTTGAAGTCACATTTATGTAAAATGACCTTCTTGGACAACTAAGTTAATTTTAGTATGATTGGAATTTTTTTATAATTTATTATGCTATTATGGTATATTTTTATACATGTTTTGACGATCTGTATTTGGAATGTGATGTTATGATGTTAAAATGTTCAGCGCCTTGACACATTGAAAGGTGCTATATAAATAAAATTATTATTATTATTATTTATTACCTATAGGTTGGAAGGGGAGTTGCTGGCAATTACAAGGGAAGAAAGAGACTTGGGCATCATCATCACAGATGACCGGAAACCATCCAAGCAGATCACTAAAGCAGTAGGTAAGGCTAGGGGGATGTTAGGGTGTATTAGTAGGGGTATCACAAGTCGTAAGAGGGAGGTAATAATCCCTCTTTACAAGACACTGTTTAGGCCCCATCTGGAGTACTGCTGCAGTACCAGAGGCCACACCTTCACAAGGACATTAATAAAATGGAGGCAGTCCAGAGAAGGGCAACCAAGATGGTGCAGGGACTGCATCAGAAAACATATGAGGACAGATTAAGAGAGCTCCATATGTATACCGTACAGCAAAGAAGGGAGAGAGGTGATATGATCGAAACATTCAAACACCTTAAGGGCATTATCAAGGTGAAAGAGTCTAACATGTTTCAATATAAGAAAAATATTAGGACAAGAGGACACAGCATGAGATTAGAGGGAGGCCGATTAAGGGATAATGTGAGGAAGATCCTTTTCACAGAAAGGGTGGTGGATGCATGGAACGGCCTATCTCAGGAAGTGGTGGATATGAGTACAGTGCAGGGCTTCAAACAGACATGGGATAGGCATAATGGAGCAATACAGATGAGTATGAATAGATAGGCCATTGACAGAGAAAAAGGCCTATGGCACATTCATAAGGAAGAAAAAAAGGGGCAGTCTGGACGGGCCTTGTGGGCCTTATCTGCTGTCAACTTCTATGTTTCTATACCTCTGGGCCTGCTCTGGGGATCTGCTGGGATGCACAAAGTGCCTTAAGATCTTGAATTACCCCGGAGTCCGGTAAAGGCTGGTCAGCATAAGGAGGATAAACATTAATATGGAAAAAAAATAAGAACTTTTTCGGTGCTCCATTTCTGTGTTGCCTTGTAGCAAAGCTAAAGCACCTACAGATCTCACACATTTGAACACTGTGTGAGAGGCCCAAACAGCAGACACACACCTTGTGTGTGTTGTTCTTGTAAATATTCTCTCTGCAACCGTAATATCTGAATAATTTGGATGGTTCTTTTGGTGGCATACAGGGGTTGAAAATCACTAGAATAGTGATTCTTCATTAGCAGAAAAGAATAAATAACGGGGACTAATGGCTGATGTTCCCGTGTGAAGGGCCAATGAGTATTATTGGGGGGAAAAGAACTGAGGAGAAAGGGGGCCACCCATGTTCATGTAGGCACTGATGCCTGACATCATTTTGGGTGACCCCTGGCTTGCAAATGTTTCTGTGTTGTCCTAGTGCTGACTCAGGTATTGTTCCAAAGGTGTCGCCTGATGAAAGAGATAGCCTCGAAGAAGATCATTAATGTCTATAGCCATTTGCAATTGATGTTTGACTGCAGCCAGCATTTACAAGTTGCAGTAACTCTAACCTCTCCTCAGAGGTCAGCTGTCACATAAGTGCAGCACAGCTTTCCAAAGTGCTTCCAGGTAATGTGCTGTATAAAGAACAGTTATGTAGGAACTTACCATAACAGTAGATCTTAGAGGGGATCTCTGTCATCAGGTAACACCACAAAAACCTTCACCATCATTAGAAGGAGACTCTACACAGAAGATTTTCAGCAGTACAACTGGGGCCACCCATACCATCGACGTCTGTCAATGTCACCAATCCTAGATAGGCATGGGCTTCCCCGCTCCCTCCTCAGTTCTTTCCCCTGGAGACTAAGGGAGTGAGGCTCTTACCCTGGGGGACTGAGGAGAAAAAGAGGTACCCAGACCTAAATAAACAGCTAGATACACCAGATAGTCAGTTCCTAAACAGGATCCCAAAGAAGGGGGATAGTGGGAGGGAAAATACACCTGATGACTGAGATCCCCTCAAAGATTTACTGTTACCGAAATGTCTTATGCAATTGTTCTATCTTCTTCTGGGGTATTTCAGTCATCAGATAACACTGTAGGAAAGAGTACCATGCAATGACAAGGGTCGCACCTGAAAATAGGCACACGGCTGTCTAGTGTGCCTTACCCTGTAAACAAAAGCAAATAAATAAATAAATAAACAGACAGTCTGGGAGGTGGGCTCTATATAAACTTAAGACAGAAGTCCCTGTAACACAGCCCTGCAAAATCCTGCATGGGTTGTTCAAGCAATGTCCGGACTGTATTCTTTGGTGAAAGTGTGGATTGTACTCCAGGTGGCAGCCACACAAATATCCGCAGCTGACACCCCTTTGAAACAAGCCACTAAAGTAGCCATTCTTCTGGTGGCATGAGCTTCGATAACTCCAGGCAATTCTTTGCCATACTTGTAGCAGAACACAATACAGTTTGCCAATCATTTGGATAAACATTGCTTAGAAACTGAAATGCCCTCTCTACCCTGGGGTGAAGGAAACAAATAACTGCTTTGACTTGCTGGACTCTTTAATCCTATGCAGGTAGTACTTGTAAGTTCTGCACACATCTAATGTATGGAGCAGTGCTTCCCCTGGATTGACATGCTTTGGGAAATTAAACAGGAAGGTGGATAGATTGGTTTAGTGTGAACTCAGAACCAACTAAGACAGAAACTTACTATTTGTGCACAAAGACCTTGTCTTTGTGAAAAATCAAATTAAGGCTCCACACACCAGATGACCTGAAGCTCTGAAATTCTTTGAGCAGAAGTAATTGCAACTAAAAATAGTACATTCTAAGACAGAAAGTGCAAATCTCAAGTCTCGATTGACTCAAAAGGAGACAGGGTCAGCTTCTCCAAAATAAAATTCAAGTCCCTGGACTTACCAAAGATATAAATAAATAAGTAAGTAAGTAAGTAAGTCTCAGGCCAGGACAGGGGAATGGATTGGTGGTTTCAGATGCAGGATGCCCCTAAGAAAGGCATTGGAGACATGCAGCTGAGCAATTGTTCAGTTATCCACAGGCTCATGAAAAGCAGAAATAGCTGAAAGGTGGACCTTGAGGGAGGAATACTGGAGACCTAAGTCAGACAGTGAGATTAGGTAGTACAGGAGATGATTCACTGAACAGGTAAAAGGGTCCAGGTGATGTCTGCAGCCCAGGAGATGATTCACTGAACAGGTAAAAGGGTCCAGGTGATGTTTGCAGTCCAGATGGAAAAAAACACTTCCACTTCATGGTGTAAGTGGCTCAAGTAGAAAGCTTCTGGGTGGCTACCAGGATTTCTGCTACCCTGTTAGAGACTCCGAATCTGGTGATGGCTATGTTTCAGGAGTCAGGAATGCAGATGAAGGGACCTGAGGTTGGGATGGATCAGGATGCCTTAATCCTGGGTCAACAAATTCCTGCAGAGAGGAAGAGGAATCAGGGCATCCTCTGCCAGCTGCTGCGGTAGAATAAACCATATGTGGTGAGGTCAGAATGGAGCCACTAAAATCAGGCTGTCCCCCTTCATCTGCAACTTGATTAGTACTCTCTGTATCAGGGAAACAGCAGCAATGCATAAAGAAACCTCTCGCTTCAAGCGAGGGACAACGCGTCTTGCCAGAGATCCCCAGGCCCTGGATAAAGTGAGCAGAAATTGGACAGTTTTGCATTGAGTGAGGAAGCAAAAAGGTCAAACTCTGGATGACCCCATCTGTTGAACAAATCTTCTGCAATGGATGAGAGAAGTTCCTATTCATGCATGCTGGACTGAGTCCTGTTGAGACTGTCCACCAGGGTGATTAGGATGCCAGGCACATGAACCGGAGAAAGTGTCAAACTGTGATTCAGCACTCAGTACCACACTCTCATGGCCTTCCTGTAAAGGAGGTATGAATGAGTTCCACCACTTGTTGATGTAGTATACTATGCTTAGATTGTCTGACTGCGCCAGCAACTGACCCGGAGTAAGGTGTTCCTGAAAGGACTGCACAGCATACAGCACCACTCTCATCTCCAGCACATTGATATGCAGGAAGGCTTTCCACTGTGACCAGGAACCCTGGGTTTGGAAGAGACCCAAGTGTGCTCCCCAGCCCAGACCTAATGCATCTGTGGATAGGATCTGATACAGGGAAGAAATCTGAAATGAAACACCTTGAAGCAGATTCAAGGGGTCCATCCACCACTTTAGTACCTTGCATACTGGGATACAGACCAGGACTGGATGGTTGTCTATGCGACGGTCCCACTGCACCCTGAGGGTCCACTGAAGGGTACACATACAAAGTCTGGCCAGCAGAACAGTGGGTATGGCTGCTGCCATTAGGCCCAACAATCTGAGTTACACCCTGTCAGGGATGTAAGGACTCTGAGCAACTTCCTGAACTTGGACTATGAGGCACTGTGCTCTGTTCTAGGGCAGGAAGGCCATCCCTTGTGCAGAGTCAAGAACCACCCCTACTTCTCTCTTTCTCCTCTTGTCTGTTAGACTTCCACATAGACTTATCCCTTCCCATAACTGACATGTCTGAACTGTGAATACCTCTTACACTCTAATTTCTTGATTCTATACCCAGTTTCATCTATTATCAATTTAAAATAGCTTACATTCTCAATTTTGCTCTCACAATTGTATGTAATATTTATTTCTGTTTTGTATTTTGGTTGTGATTTTTGGATTAAATGTGTTTGACCCTATATTGTACATTTTTTCATTTATTTCATTGTTTTGTCTTTTCTATGATGTATGCTATCTATATTTCTGATTTGTCTTAACTTTTACTGATGTAACTGACAACATTGTTGATGTAACTTTTACTTATGGAACTGTAGACATTGTTTGATGTATTTGCACTGTATTTCTCCTTACCTTATTTGGACTTGCAATTTGTATTTCTATGGACAGTTTTTTCACATGTATCCTCCTGGGTTGTGACTAAAAATAGGCATTTTTATGTCTAGCACACCCACCCAGTTATCAAAAATGAAATAAATATAAATAAATAAATATTGCCACCTTTATGATGGTAGTAGGACTGACTTGGGCAGGTTGAGAGTAATGTCCAGGAACTACAAGAGCTGGAGAGTGCACTCCAGAGTCAGCAAAACCTGTTCACTGGATGGGGCCTTTAGGAGCCAATCATCCAGGTAAGGGGAAAACATAAAGTCCCTCTCTTCTGAGAGTTGCTGTGACTGCTGCCAAGCACTTGATAAAGACTCATGGCACAGAGGATAAGCCAAGGGACAGCACTTTGAACTGATAATGCTTGCCCTGAAAGGCAGCATGAAGAAACCTCATGTGCAGAGGAAAGACCAACATGTGCAGGTAGGCAACCTGCATGTGCAGTGAACAGAGCCAGTCCCCAGACTTGAGGAGGGGCATTAGGCCTGGCAACGTTACCATCCAGAACTTTTTGTACTGGACAAATAGATCGCGGTCCTTTAGATGGAAGATGGGCCTCTGATCTCCTGTCTTTTTGGGACAAAGAAAAACCTGGAATAAAATCCATGGTTTCTCTGGTGCTTCAGTACTGGTTCGATGGCTTGCTAGTACAGAAGAGACTGCACTTCCTCATGGAGAATATACAAGTGAGCCGGGGGGTAATTGGAGGGAGGTGGGATATCTGGGTCTGCTATATGAGCTCAAGCATCCCTCATGATAAGTATGGCAGAACAGTAGAGTTTGTTCCCCAAGTATACAATTTTCTTAGAATCCTTGTCCGGAGGTGCAGTGGAAAAAAATGTCCTTGCTTTTTCACATGTAGCAGCATGTATTAAAACTTTAAGGGTGTTGGTAAACATATTCAGAACCAGTCCAGATTACTACATATCTTTTCTCCACTTTTTTATGAATTGCTGTTGCAGATGCAGGCACTTGTATTAACCCATGCTTTCAGAACCACTCATTGTTGGACTTGGTGCTCTCATCTCACCCCCATCATATTGTTGCCACTGGCACCCTTCCTGACACTTTAAGTGACCATTGTCTGACCTACTGCATCAGGAAGGTGTGCCCCTCACATGTTGCCCCCAAATACATATGGCATCACTCCCTCAGAGCACTTGACTTCAGCTCCCTACTTCATGACCTAGGCTGGGCAGACTGGTCACCTGTCTACTGTGCCCCCAACATTGACTCTGCTCTTGCCCTTTTCAATAACACTCTCTAGCCACAGGTGGAACTGGGGGAAGTAGAATCCTCAGTGAAAGGTTTAAATGCTTCACTGGCAAACATTTAAAAGCATTTAAACTATCCAAAGGAGGAGAAGGTGGAAGAAAGCAGGCAACATCAATATATTCCCCTCCCACAGAAGGAAGCAGTCAGTAGGGAGGATCCTAAGTATGGGAAATCACCAAAGGTACCAAGAACCAGAAAAGGTAGAATGGTTGAGAAAAGGAGAAATGGGAGTAAAGACAGGAGGGGTAAAGAAGGAAGACATGAGGATAAGAGGGGAGCTGTCAGAAGTGGAGGTAGCATAACTTGGAAGGCCATGTGCATGAATGCTCACAGCCTGGGAAATAAAATCCCAGACCCAATGGCCTTAATGGCAGAGGCTGACCTGGATATTGTTGCCATTACCAAGACACGGTACAATGGGAACCATGACTGGGATATAGCCATACCAGGTTATACTCTATTCAGAAAAGACAGGGTGGGTCAAACAGGAAGAGGAGGAGTGGCTCTTTATGTCAGGGAGGGTATAAAAGCAACTGAGGTACAGGATTCAGGAAGGGATGGAGGCACTGTGGCTCACACTAGAGATGGTTAATGGCACCTCTATTAGTAGTGGAGCAATCTACAATCTCCAGCACAAGAGGAAGAGTTGGACTGGATTCTAGTGGAAGCCATCCATAAGATGGCAACTAAAGGGGAGGTTGCTGCTGGTGGAAGAGTTCAATTTGCCAGATGTTGATTAGAGCATCCCAGCTGCAGCCTCAGCCAGGAGCAGGGACATCCTCAATGCCCTACAGGAGGTGTGACTAAGGCAGTTAGTGATAAAGCCCACCAGAGAAGGACCTTAACTGGATCTAGTCCTCACTAAAGGGGACAGGGTTGCAGATGTCATGGTGAGTGACCACCTGGGGTCCAGTGATCACCGTATGGTGTAGTTCAATGTGAGAACAGTGGCGGTGTCAAACCACATGAAAGCAAGGGCTCTGGACTTCAGAAGGACTGACTTTGCAAAAATAGTGAAATGTCTTTGGAAAGCCCCGAGGGGGGGGATGACGGGGGTACAGAGGAACAGTGGGCAAATCTAAAAGGAGCCATAGAGGAAGCAACAAATCTTTGCATTAGGCAATTAAACAAAGGCAAGAGGAAACAAAAACCACTATGGTTCTCAAAGGAAGTGGCTGGGAAGGTAAGAGCGAAAAGACTGGCATTCAGGAGGTACAAAGAAACACAGAAGGAGGAGGAGGACAATGAAGAGACTCTAGAAAAACAGAAATAGGCAGGGAAAGCAGACATGAGTGCAAAGGTACAAACAGAGGAAAAAAACAGACCAGGCAGTAACGAAAGGGGCAGGATGTTCTTCGGGTACATGAGTAAAAGAAGAAAGACCACGGTGGGATTGTTAGGCTAAAAGGGAAAGGAGAGGCATGTGCAAGGGGGACCTGAAGAAAGCAACAATCCTGAACAAATGTTTTTGTTCAGTATTCACAAAAGAAGGGAAAGGTGTGGGACCTCAGTTAAGTGACAGGAGCATTGATAGAAGGGAGGTGGACACCAGTGCATTTATGGATCAGAAAATCCTAAAGGAACTCACAGAACCAAGAGTGGATAAGGCAATGGGGCCAGACAGCATACATCCAAGAATAGCGAAGGAGCTTAGAGAGGTGCTCACAGCACCACTGACAGCTGGTTCAATAAATCACTGGAAATGGGAGTGGTTCAGGAGGACTGGAGGAGGGCAGGTGTAGTCCCTCTCCAACAAAGTGGGACCAGGGAGGAGGCTGGCAATTACACGCATCAGTCAGACCTCAGAGGTGGGGAAATTAATGGAATCACTGCTAAAGGAAAGGACTGTGGTATATCTTGAGTACAGTGAATCACAGGATCCTAGGCAGCATGGATTCACAGTGGGACAGTCAAGTCAAATAAATCTGATAGGTTTCTTTGACTGGGTGACCAGGGAATTAGATAAGAGAAGGGCAGTGGATGCAGCCTACCTGAATTTCAGCAAGGCCTTCAACATCATTCCACATAGGAGGCCTGTAAACAAGCTGACAGCCTGGGAGTGGGTCCCAAGGTGGTAAACTGAGTCAGAAATTGGTTTAAGAGATAGAACACAGAGGGTGGTGGTAAATGGAGTTCATTCTGAGGAGAAGATGGTGACCAGTGGGGTGCCACAAGGATCAGTTCTGGGGCCAGTCCTCTTTAATGTCTTCATATGTGACATTGCAGAGGGGCTGGAAGGGAAGGTATGCCTCTTTGCAGATGACACTATGATCTGCAACAGGGTTGACACTACAGGGGTGTGTGTGTGGAAAAAATGAGGAGGGACCTAAGCAGGTTTGAAGAGTGGTCAAGAGTGTGGCAGCTAAGATTCAATGCAAAGAAATATAAAATCATGCATTTGGGGCAAAGAAACCCAGGGGAGGAGTACATAATGGGGGGTGGGAAGCTACTAATGACCACCAAACAGGAAAGGAACCTGAGGGTAATCATATCTGATGACCTTAAGGTGACAAAACATTGTAAAAAGGCTGTGAGGAGAGCCAGTGGGATGCCGGGGTGCATAGGGAGAGGTATCACTGGCAGAAAAAGGGAGGTGATGATACTACTGTACAAATCATTGGTGAGATCCTATCTGAAGTACTGTGCCAAGTTCTAGAGGCCACATCTCCAGCAGGACACAGAGTAGAAGCAATTCAGAGAAGGGAAAAAAATGATGACGGGGCTGCACCAAAAGTCATATAAGGAGAGACTAGAGGACCTCAATGTGTATACACTGGAAGAGAGGAGTGAGAGGGGGGATATGAAGGAAACATTCAAATACCTCAAGGGCATAAATAAGGTGCAAGAGGGTAGCATCTTTCAGAAAAAAAGATGTTCAAGAACAAGGAGTCATAGATATGAGGCTGGGGAGTAGACTCAGGGGAAAAGCTGGAGATCAAGTAGGATCTGCAGTATTGCAGTAGGTAGGGAAAATGGGCAGACTAGGTGGGCCAAGCGATCCATATCTGCCATCAATTTCTATGTTTCTTATGAATCTGGAACTCCTATGCCCCCTCAAAAAAGTCAGGGTTAAATGCCTGCATCACCCACAGATCATAACTGATCTCCTAGTCCTGTGCAGGTCCTGGGTTCGAGGCTGGTCTCATTTCAAACTCATCTAGTCCCAATCAGACCTCCAACTATACAGGTCTGTTTACAACCAATGCACCAAGGCTGTCTGTATGGCTAAAACCGAGAACTTTAAATCTTATCTGCAGTCCATTAGTCACTGTCCTTCCAAAGTTTTGAATATTCTCCACTCCCTGCTTTACCCCTTGCCCTGCCTACTTTGCCAGCTCTAACTGTAGATGGAGACCTGGTCTCTGATTCTCCCTCAGTTGTGGCCATTTTCATCAAATATTTCAGCACATGTGCACTCCCTGTGGACCCTCTTGTTACCTCCTCAGATTCCTTCCCCACTCCCTCGCCTGGTTGTGTCCACTTGTCTGTCATCTCCCTGCAGGAAGTCTTCCAGGTGGTTATGTCCCTTAACCCTGCAAAGTCTAGCCCTGATGGTCTTGGCCCCAGGCTTCTTAATCTTTACTGCCTTCATCATCATCCTCCTCCTATTGCACTTGCTTAATCTCCCTTTCTCCTCCAGTACTGTCCCACTTGCCTGGAAGTTTGCTAAACTTCTACCCTCCACAAAGACAGCGACCCATCTTCCCCTGGAAATCACTGACCCATCTCCCTTCGCCTATCCCTAGCCAAGATCCAGGAGTCCACTGTCTACTCCAGGCTTGACAACTTCCTCACCTCCACCAAAACCCTTTCCCCTGTCCAATCTGATTTCAGAAAGTCCCACTCTACCACCTTCTCCTCCCTACTTCAATTCCCTGACTACATCCTCTCTGGGATGGACCGTGGCCACATCACATCCACAATTTTTATAGATCTTGCCAAAGCCTTTGATTCCATCTCTCACACTCTCCTCCTAAACAAATTGCATTCTGTAGGGTTATCAGCCCTGCTATACAATGGTCTAGTTCTTACCTCATGGGCAGGCAACAGGCTGTACAGGTGGGAAATGTCCCAACCCCCCACCACCACCATGATCCTTTCTGGTGTACCTCAAAGATCAATACTTGGCCTTATCTTCTCGCTCTTCAGAAACAGCCTCCCATCTGCCTGCTTCAACTCTTGCATACACATGTGTGCTGATAATACCGTCATCTACCAGTCTGATCCTCCCTCTTCTGATGTCCAGGCTCCCCTTCAGTGAGACTTTCAAGCAGTGGTAAATTGGTTTGAAGCACACCAATTCAGAGTAAACACTTAAAAAAAACTGTCTCTATGATATTCAGCACTTGGCAAAAACTCTCCTGGCCTTCATTACATCCAGTGTTCACTACCCTGGATGGCACTGCCCTTGGGGTTAGGCTCGACCCTACTCTCGATTACTCAACTCATATTGATGCCATACTCTCTAAACTCTGCCACAAGCTTGGAGAACTATTTGGAAATAAGGACTGTGTTTCTCTTCCAATTCGTTACGACTTGTTAACAAAATGTATTCTGGTGTTCGATTATACCAACATTGTTCTTGGATCTGCACCTGGCACCTTCTTGCAAAGCTTGACATTCACTTTAGTGCCTTCTATCATTTCACCTTAACTACCCCTTTCATACATATCGCTGTGCTCCCTCTCTCTCTCTCCCCATCCCTTTAGCATAGGCACTTGACCCACAGCCTCGCCTTCATCTCTAAATACTGGTTTGGATCCTTCCATCCTATCTCCCCTCTCTTCTCTCTCCTACTACCCCAACCCCCTGCATTCCAGCTCACTGGACACACTTTAGCCTGTCAGCTGGTGTTCTCCATTTGCCTCCCCTTCCTCTTTAACCAACTTCCATCTTACACACAACTCATCCCTTCACTCCCTGGCCCCAAGCATCTACTCAGATCTTTTCCAGTAACTACCTGTGTCTGCCTTTAAATTCCTCTAGCTTTTTTCTACCCTGCCCCCTATATTAACAGGTACTTGGCCTCCATTTCTTTCTTTCTCACCTGCAGTTCTAGTTCTTGTTACTGTAGTTTACCTTAAATACTATAATCTGTTTGCTTAACCTCCCGCTTCTCTGCAATCTGCTTATGTGTTACTGCTTATATTATTGTTTATGTAATCCACTTACATGAATTACATAATCTTATCTTCCTACCAACCATACTAGGTATTAATTATTTCAATACCATAAATTGTACACATATTGCAAACTATCGTAAATTGTGTGACTACATCTGTTTGTCTCCCTATTCCCCAGTTTGCACCTGGAAACAAACTTTGGCTCAGTGTGCCTTTCCCAATCACCAAAAATTTAAACTTGTGAGAATCTTTTTATGCATAGTTTTTAAAGTGTCATGGATGGGGATATTCACTCATTTTATAAGTCATGCCCAATATACTTAAGAGATTGGAAAGACTTAAGCCTGTGGTTTAATGACTGAAGCAACAGCAACCCCCCTCCCCCTGCTTCACCTTTTTAAACTCTTCCTTCCTGCTGCACTCAGCTGCATTTTTTTCCACCGGAGGCTCTGCTGAGCTCCACTCTCCTCTTGCATTTTTGGATTGTTTGTTTGCTTTGTGCTGCTGTTCTCTTGGTTTGTGTTTCTCTTGCTTCTCTTGGTCTGTGTATTGCTTCTGCCTCTGGCTGTTGCTTGCTTCTTTCTGTTTCTATATCTGCTCTCTTTTCTGGTGTGATTGTGTTTCTTCAATTTTCTTTCTTTTTTCGGGGGGGCTAGTTTTCCTAGCAAAGTCAAAATATGCTGTACCCGGGAAGACAACAGATAGAAACTTGTAAATAATCCAAATAAATGCTTTATTGCAGTATAGTCCAAGCTCCTAAGGGATGTGCCCTCTGGTAACTACTTGCACCAGCACTTAGGGTCCAAACCCTTTGTCAGGGTGTGTGGTTAGTACAGGAGAGATACACAGTCTAAATACTGACATCACTTCATTCACATGATTAAATCTACCAATTGATTTATATTAATTGTAATTCGTACAAAATTCAAAAAAACTAAAAATAAGTGAAATAGTCACTACAAGCTGCTTTAGAAAAAAGACTGCCATGTCGCTACAAGATGTCTAAATAAAAGGGAGCATCAATGCAATTTGTATTATTCTTTTGGGATCTTATCACCAAAGCAAAGAATTATTAAAACAGCATATATGCTGCTTCATAATCTATATCATACTCAGATTCCTTTAGTGTTAGCAAATCAATTTCAGCATACAAATTCTACTTGAGTACTGAGGGCTTCACAGGTAAAATTATATTTTGAAAATAAAATTAATTCAAAAGTTGCAGAGCGTTCTATAATAAACTATGGCCCTAAAATGATAAATGATCTAATACACATGAACTTGGACACTGATAGTAGACCTGTATTTAGGAAGACCTTAGACAGCTATCTGGTTGGAGTATCCAGATGTAAGTGTGCAGGGGTGACATGATGAAATCTGAACAATGAAGTAATATTATTTATTAGAGTTGTGTGTAATATGTGATTTGTATAGTGTGTGGTACATAAGATTGTGATATTGTAAATATTTTTAGTGATTTTATGTTAATTGTTATTTTGTTGTTATGTTTGTATTTTTGTTACCCCCTTCCCCAGGCATGGTTTAAAAAGGGTCGTTGGATCCAATCCACTTTCTTGTTGAAACAAATAAAATAAAAAATTAAAAAATGCTGTTAAGATCTGACAGTACACATCCCCCAAAACTAAAGAAATTGATTTTTGGTGTTTCCTGCTGTACCATCCAAATTACAACTTATTATAAATTTAGTGTTCTCCTAGTCCTCTGTGCAGGACTCATATGTGTTTGTAATCATACATCAGACTCTCATTACTTTTGTGCATGTATTTGATCCAAGGTACATCAGCCTAGCTTACAGCTGCTGGCATTTACGCAGTACATTTCTAATTTCTATCTATAATAAAACCGTCAGTCATTAGATTAGCTATTTGATCTCATAATACTCACCTTGTGGCTTCCCTGTTATTCCCACAGTGGGGAGCTGTGATGTCACAGTGAGGCATTGTAGCTCCAAGTAGCAGGAGTATGCTTTATGTAAGTTAAGATCCAGAAGCAAATTGTTTGATACCTTTGATTAGACCAACTTAGATGTTACAAAAAGAACAAAGTGACTAAGCTTTCAGACCAACCAAGTACTTCCTCAGAATCTTATGACAGTTATTTAGAAAATCCCATACTATTAACACCCAGATCATACATAAAAAAAAACAGAAATAAGTCTCATTGGTTTAAAATACTCATTTAAACCATAACAGCAGTTTAAATCAGAGGAATCACATTTCACCAGTTTGTTTTAAACTAAGGAGCATTTGAAGGTCAAATGTCACCAAAATGAGATAAGAACTCATCAAGCAGAAAGCTCCACTAACATAAATTGTTTCAGTGTGCTTTGTGAATACAGTCTAATGAAAAGCAAAAACTTTAGATTCAATACTAACTTAAGTACATGTTAAAATATGATATTAATGTATGTAAAAAGAAGCAGAAAAATATTTAACAAAAATGCTCTATATATATAAGGATGGGTTAAAGTAGAGTGAGCAACTGTTTCACATATTTATATATTATACAACCTATCTGGAGACATTGTCCCAAGTATACACTCAACTAGTTAATATATTCCATAAACCTTAAGATTTTCAGTGCTATAACATGATATTAGACAAGATAATACCAATTGTCAGTATAAGAGAAAAATTTAAAAAAAAAACCTGTTAAGGACCCCTAAGAAAATGAGCCCATGCATCCTAATATTTCAAAGGTTCAATAAGTACCAATTACTATAATATAACCCAATAGAATTCAACCTGTCAGAGACCCCCAAGTAAATGGAATCATGCATCCCAATATGGACAGAGTTCAAAAATGTGATAGTATATAATCAAACAACTATGTGTACAGTAACAGTCTAAGGAATCTGAATAAAAACACAATGGATCTTTTTTTTTTCTATTAGAAATTTTTATTATCATTCCAAAAGGACACATACACAGACATCAAATAATGAAACATCATGTGAACCATACTGCAACCTTTGGTACAGATAAAGGCTTATTAGAGATATAATAACTGATAACACAATAATAACATACGAAGCATGTCATGTCCAAAACATTACAGTGTGATATACATCATACGAGGAACTGTCATGTTACAAAGGTCATTTGGGCCTACCTAGACCTACCCACCCTGGGGGGAGGGGCGGCCAGAAGTTTCTAACAGGTAAAACAAAGCAAAGTATCATTAGCACACGAGGCCTAGGATACACTATGATGAACAAAATTGTGTCCTAAGTCAGGCCTGGACTAATAGTAACTATATACACAGAAAACAAACAAGAGGCATACTGTTCCTGGGATTAAAAACACTACCTTGGTGGATGGCACTAACAGGGCAACAGACACCTTCCATATTAGAAGGGAGGAGAGAGCGAAACCAGGGAGCTCACAAAAAAAAGGGGAAAGGAACCACCTAAGATGGGACATCATGACAATACTTGGAACAGAGGTAGGGCTACCAGCATGCCTCATACTGAGTCAGTGAACCTCCCACAAAACTAGAGAGCCTCTCAAATATCACCCCATGACCTAGGTCATTAAGAAACTCACAGAAGGTTGGGTCCTCTGGGGATCTCCATCTCATTAAGATAAGTCTTTTGGCTATAGCTCCCACTGCAGTGACCCAATGGGCCCCAGGACAATGTTTAGGTGTATGAGGGCTGGCACAATCTAAAAGAAGGAGAGAGGGGTCAGGATTAAGCTGAGCACACATGACTTGAATGGCGGTCCAAAAGTGTTGGAGTTTGAGACAGTCCCAGAGTATATGAAACAGATGGGCACCTTGGGTGCCACATCTCCAGCAAGTATCCTGTTGGAGAAGTCCCACCTTTTTCAACTTAACGGGGTCCCTATACCACCTATGGAGGGTTTTATTCATGATAAGATGGGTGCGACCATCCCTATAAGACATGTGCACTCTCACCCATGCATGATCCCATTGACGCTCAGATATCAGGGCTCGAAGATCCCTCTCCCATTGGATTCTGGCCGACTGTGTGGGATTGCCCAAGGCATCCCTGAGAGCAGTGTAAATTGCGCTGGATCTACTCTTAATGCAGTGGATCAAGACGAAAGAGGGTGAGAACTTGGCCATGAGCTCTTATCTTTTGGGGGAGTTCGGAAGATGAATAATGGCATCATGAATTTGGAGATACCTCCAGAAATGTGTGGCCGTAGATGGTATTTGGATCTTAGCACCTCAAAGGTGTCCAGGGTACTAGACTGAGGGAGCAGTAAATCCTGTATTAGGGAGATACTTGTGCCTCCCATAGTTTCCAGTGGATCATACTGTTGCCCACTATCAAGGCTCGGTTATTCCAAAGGGGCATAAATTCCCATGGTGCTAAGTCCTGGCCTAGGAGAGTCAGAACTTTTTGCCAGTATTGGATTGACACCAGAATTGTAGGGGAGAGATTGGGGGGGGGAGATTTTCCTTGCTATACAACTCCACCACCAGAAAGGTGGCCTGTAAAAGTGATGCCTCCAATGAGAGCCATGTGGGAGAAGTGAGACCAATTTTGGAAAACCATAAGGTTGTCTGGGCAGAGATGAAGGCCATGTGGTAACCCTGAAGCCAGGGGAAACCCCAATCCCCCCCGCTCCAGTGTTGATGAAGTTTAAGTTTGCTATAGCGTGGGCGGGAGCCCTCCCACAGAAAGTTGCCAAATAAAGCTTCAATTTTCTGGAACCATTGTGATGGGATTGATACAGGGAGATGGACCAACAGATACAAAATTCTAGGGGTTGCCATCATCTTAATAGAGTCAATTTTCCCAGCTAGGGAGAGCCGCAAGTCCTTCCAGTGGGCAAAGTCTTGTTTGAGTGATTCAACCAGGGTAGAAAAATTAGCAGTGAGCATTTCAGACAGATTGGGATGTAGGATGACACCTAAATATGTTACACCATTTAAGACCCAACACACTGAGATCTATGCCAGAAGGTACCGAATTCATGGGGAGCACCTCGGTTTTAGCATGGTTTATCTTAAGACCTGAAAGTCCAGAAAATGCCATCAGAGTATGGAGAATGGATTGAATAACCTGTGGGGTACATTCAGTAGTGATCAGAAGGTCATTAGCATAGAGAAAAGTCTTAAAATTGGTACCACCCAATGATATTCTGGGGATAGAGGATGATGCCCAAAGCACAATGGCTAAGATGAACAGAAGAGGAGAGAGAGGACAACCCTGTCTCGCACCTTTCTGCAAATGGAAGACCGGAGATAACATGCCATTTGTCAAAACCCTGGCTAGGGGGTAGGCATACATTAGTTTAATCCAGGAGAGAAAGCCTGGTCCTACCCCATTGAGGACAGGGTGTGAAACAGGTAAGGCCACTCGACAGAGTCAAAGGCCTTTTCAAAATCAACTGCTAGGGCAATAAAGGGTTTGTTGGATAATTTTGAGTAATGCATTAATGAAATGAGTGTTCTATGATGGTCAGACCCATGGCGCCCCTTGACAAAGCCTGCTTGGGAGGGGTGGACCAGCCCTGGGAGAAGGGATTCCAGCCTACCAGCAATTACTTTGGCCAGGATTTTGGCATCAGCATTAATGAGGGAGATGGGACGATAACTACCTGGAGAAAGTAGGTCTTTCCCCTTCTTAGGAAATACAGTAATGGTGGCTTCCCTCATTGAGGGAGTTAAAAGCCCGGTATACAGAAAGTGCGTAAATGTACGAAATAGGTAAGGGGCAAGATTAACACCATGGATCCTTGGGGAGACCATCTGACCCCGGGGCTTTGCAAGGTGACATAGAGTGAATAGCCTTATCCACTTCCTCTATGGTGATCGGGGCTTCCAACTGGGTGACATCGGAGGGGAAAAGTTTAGGGATGGGTAACGATTCCAGAAATTTTGAATAGAAACTAAATCTGGGGGCATGAGGAGGCATATAACTGCTTATAAAATTGAGCCATGATATAATTGACCCTGGTAGCAGAATAACAAGGGACCCCAGCATGGTCTTTCAATGAAGATATCCTTCTGGACATTTGTTGGTGCTTTAAACAATAAGCCTGAAGTTTGCTGGCCTTTTTGCCCCCCGCCCCAGTAAGCATGGCGCACACACCAAAGATTAAATTCAGCCTGGCGAGTTAAGTGCGCATTCAGTGAGATTCTGGCACTTGCCAATTGTATGAGTAGAGACTGGGATGGAGGTTTATCTTGCAGGGATTTATACTGAAGTTCTAAAAGATATAATTGTTTTTCAAGAGCCCTTTGATCTGCCTCCCGGCGGCGGCACCTGGCCGAGGCAAATGCCATAATACTACCCTGTATAGTCGACTTAAAGGCTTCCCATAAGGTGGAATCTGAGACCTCCCCATTATCATTGTTGGTCCAGTACTCAGTTATTGCAGGACCCAACCATTTCTGGAAGTCAGCATCCTCAAGGAGAAGGGGATCTACGTGCTAGAAGGAGGAAGGATGATGGTCTTGCACCAGTTTAACCTGTAGCTCAAAAGGAGCATGGTCAGAAACATAGAATGGATGCATATAAGAGGTTACAACCCTTTCGTAGAGACCAGAGGAAATCAATCATAAATATATTCTGCTGGATGAATCATGACATTATGAAAAGCATGAGTAATCACACAACCCAGCTTCCTATTGTTTTATATGAAAATGTTTGTCATCAAACTTTTAAAATTAGGTTAAGAAATTATTTTCTTGCTAAATTGCATTGTTGCTGTTTTCAGTAATTATTTTATATATATTTATTTGTAATTTGGTAATGTATGTTTAATGTTGTATTGTATTGTGATGTGAGTTTTGTTAATTGTAAACATCTTGACTGTATATGTATGGTCCCCGGGTCGTACATGAAAACGGGCCTTTGGCTCATTGTACTTACCCGGTAAACAAATGTTTAAAATAAAATAAAATAAATAAAATCCAGGGTGCAAGGCCTGCCATGCATCTAACAATCCATGTTCCTCCATTAATCTCAGAAGGGCTTTCTTGACCTATCTGTGTGGTTCAGGGGCCTCAGAGCTTCTATCAAGCGAATGATCCAGTAGCAAATTAAAATCCCCTCCAAGGAGGATTGGGACCTTCTGCGTATTAAAATCTACAAGGGCCTGGTTGATTGTATGGAAAAATTGGGGGCAGTCCTGATTAGGAGCATACAGATTAACCAGGACCAGGGGACCCTCTAGGGTCTCAACTTCAGCCATAATCCATCTCCCATTCATATCATGAATACGTCTTTTAAATTTCCACCCCAGATTTTTATGCAAAAGTATAGAAACACCCCTCTTATGGGATTGGGCCACACTGTGCAACTGATCTACTACCCACCCCCAACAAAGCTTCTTTGCTTCAACAGAGGGGAATTTAGTCTCCTGTAGGAGGACTACTGAAGGCCTGAATTTTTTTAAGTAAATCAAGAATTTCTTCCGTTTAATTGGAGAATTGAGTCCCCAGACATTCCAGGAGATAAGGTTAGTCTCCATGAGGCCTGAATGAGATCATGGCTGAAACAGTATACAGCAGGAAGGCCCGGGATGGGAGACAATAACCAACGGAGTGAATTAGCTCTCCCTTAGTTATAACATAAAGAAGACAGGTCACAATCCCAGAATTCAGAGTGCCAAAACTACTAACAGTGTACACATATAAGGCTTCCTGTGCAAGGATCAGTAAGGCCTGAACATTAAATACAAATAACAGTAACCAGCAACAGCTTCAACTTTCCCTCCCTCCCTCCCTACCACCCCCCAAAAAGCTTTCCCTCGTAACAGACCAGCTCCCATTATGTGCATCGACTGGTTCCACGCCCAGATATCAGCAGGGATCACTGGGGGTAAACAGTTAGTTAACTACGGCTGGAGAGATTGGACATCTCAATGTCTGAGGCTCTCCACGTATCATCCCACCTACAAAAAGGAAAAAGCATCTTGCTTAAGACAGTTAGTTAAAATTAAAAGCGGCATACATCCGTGTCAGACTTACCAGCAAATTGAGGATGCAGTCCCTGACCCTGCAACCATTTCAATGGGTGGTACCCCTATGGAACTAAGGGGGGCTGCTAGGGGGGTAATTGCTTTACTGCCCCAAATGAAGAGGACTCCTAACATGCCTGCCATAGAAAAATTAAGATGACATAGATAAGATACAGGCCCAGGCAGATAGGAGCCACAGCACTGAAGACAGCAGTACCTCCCTGTCGGCAAACCCAAATGCCCATATTAGGGCTAACACAAAAAAAGGGGGGAGGAATATAGGACCAGAGAAGAGGGACATGGTCCCACCAATGATAATTGCAAATGGGGATTTTAGTTACATAATAGAAACACCAGGAGGCAGATTCAAACAAAGTCAGCCTGCAGGTTTAGAAGTGGAGGAAGGAGCCATTGAGGGGCAAGTAGAAGATGGCTGGCTATAAGCAGCATCCATGGAGGTGGAAGTCCCTGGAAGAGAAGAATCAATGGCATCAGCCCAGGAGAGAGAACGCGCAGCATGAGACTTATTGTTCTTGGAGTGCAGCCTAGGAGGCAAAGGTGGATCCTGTGGAGTACCATCAGTCAGAAGGTCCATCAGGGCCTGAAATTGGTTATTGCTCATGTCCAGTTGGAAAGAGGAGTGGGAGGTTACAGACTCAGGTCTAGCGCTGCGACTCCGAGAACAGAGCCGGGGAGCCTTGTCTATGTGCACGCCATCAATATGGGCCCTCCTCCTGTTCTTCTTTTTGCTCCTGGGGGATTTCTGAGGAGTGTGGTGGGCTGGGGGTCTTAGGCTGTAGGGCTGTAGGCTGGGTAGGTGCAGAAGAAGAAACTGTACATGCCAGCACAGAGGTCTCCATAGCAGTGGCACCAAGTTTATGCAATACTTTAGGAATGTCCCGGTTGTGCATGGGGGTCTGAGTCACCAGGAACTGCTCTGCGGCTGATGGATTGTCAAATAGCCATGGGGACCCATTCAATAATGTGGAGACTAGCTGAGTATTGCAGAAAGCAATCTAGCCCCAATTCAGCACAAGCCCAGCATGCTGTAGTAAATGCCTTCTGTCATGCTGTAAGCTCCTGGGAGTAATCTACGAAGATCTGGATCCTGTGTCCCTTCCACAGAAGCTCTTTCTTTTGGTGAGCCAGTTGAGTAATGGATTCCCGGTCCTGGAACTGGAGAAAGCAGGCCAGAATGGTACGAGGGCGATCCCCAGGGCCAGGACGTGGTGCCAAAGTTCTGTGAGCCCGATCAGTCTCGAGCAGTGAATCAGATTGCCAGCCCAGTAGTGAGGGAAGCTCCTTTCACAGGAATAATATAGTATTGGACCCCTCACAGCCTTCAGGAAAACCCATGAACCTTAGGTTGTTCCACCTGCTGCAGTTTTCTAGGTCCTCCACTCTAGCCCACAACTGATGAATCAGTCGATCATGGTCCTGCAGCCATGCCCCAACATGCCGATAACTGTCTTCTGCTTCAGCAATTCTATGTTCAGCAATGCAAACCCGCTGGGATAAGTCCACAGTATCAGCTGTGTTCTTCCTGGTAGCTAGGTCTAAGTTGTCCATGCTATGTAGAATTTTAGTGAACATTTGGCAAATTTCTGCTAGGCCCTCTTCTGGGTGTGAGAGAGGAGGAGAAGCAGGCTCCATGTAAGTTGTAGGCCAGGCCACTGGCACATGAAACGGACAACTGGTGTGGCGGGGTATTTCTATGCCAGTTAGAGATCTGAACATGAAGCCGCCGAGTGCTTGCGTGTAGTTAACTGGTACCTAAATGAGTCAGAATGCAGGAAAATAACGGGTATCACACGGAAATGCGGTGGGGGTTACAGGAACTCCGGGTTCAGGCGTCCATTGAACTTGGCAGTTGGCCACGCCCCCTCTCAACACTATGGATAATTATTTAAAAGGAAGTAAATATTCACTATGAATGTGAGCCAAGAGTCCTAACACACCATCATTTTCATCAATCACTACACTATTTACCCAATGGAATTAAACCTATCAAGGACCCGCCCAAGTGAGTGAGATCATGCATCTTAATATATTCCGAGTTCAAATGAGTGATAGTATATAATCAAACTGCTATATGTAAAGCAATAGTCTAAGGAATCTGAATAAAAACCCAATGGAATTAACCCCCCGGGAAAAAACTAGTTAAAAGAAAGTAAGTATTCACTATGTGGGCGAACTGAGAGTCCTAACACACTGCAACATTATTATGACATGTACGTGAATATAAGCCTACTGTATTATAACCAGAACCCCCCACCATATTCTCCTCACATACACAGCCTGCTCCCTCATTAAAAAAAAAAAACACTATACCAACCTCTTCCCCCAACCCACACGGAGACACCAACATGTTGATAACCAGTTAAAATGGACTCTATACATATTAAATTAAAAAAAAAATAAATAAAGACACACCGAAGTCCTATTGGGTGTTCATCCTTTGAAATAAAGGTCTGTGGAAGTTTAACTAAAATAATGTGACATAAACCCCAAATCTATGTTCATTCCATCTTCCACCTCTTTGATAAGTAAGATAAGCCTGATCTCAGAAGCCCATCTCTGTCATGTACTTTTGAAATATCCTTTTAAGACCATTACAGACACATCTGAGATTGAGTGCTCATTCTGAGAGAAGTATCGCCCCACTGGTTTTTCAGTCATCTTCAATTAATAGTACATCTGTGCACATTCGTTCTGGTGCAGAGTGCTTGCTTTTTCTCTCCTTCATACCCTATGTGAGGACATCTCTTGCATTGGATGAAATAAGCAACATTCTTTGATGTACATGTATAATTTCCCTCTATTCTGAATTGTCGGTTTTGTTATGTAACCACACAATCCGAAGTGGAAATGAGCTCACAAGTCTTACATCTGAGTTGATTACCGGGTCATGAACCATTTAGTGTCATGGTATTCTGTTCTGGTCCATGTTTACTCCTAATTATCATAAAGACAAAGAACCTCTGTGCGTAAACACTGAGGCAAGGGTTACCCCAAAGGGCATTTGGCTGGGAAGCCAAGTTTCAAGAAAATACAAAATCACACATGCCCCCACAATGCAAAGCATCATGGGCTGCATATGCAAATCACCACAGAATGTTATGCTGGTCCAACTTTAAGCAGAATTGCATGGTGCCAAAAGGCCTCTCACACAGTTTGCAAAGAGTGTTAACAGAAGACATAGACACGTGTTTCGTCCTACCAGGACTCATCAGTATGCCTCGTCTGTTTGACACCTCAGTGGAATGGACCAGCTACCCCTAAGGCAGTGTGCCATATCCCAGGCACACTGCCTTAGTGGTAGCTGGTCCATTCCACTGGGGTGTCAAACAAACGAGGCACACTGATGAGTCCTGGTAGGACGAAACACGTGTCTATGTCTTCGGTTAGCACTCTTTGCAAACTGTGTGAGAGGCCTTTTGGCACCATGCAATTCAGCTTAAAGTTGGACCAGCATAACATTCTGTGGTGATTTGCATATGCAGCCCATGATGCTTTGCATTGTGGGGGCATGTGTGATTTTGTATTTTCCTAATTATCATGTTGGCTAAATTAGGTGGTTGTTTAAAGGACAATAGTGGTAGTTCTTGAAAAATACAATTTAGGGTCTCATCCTCACTAAATATTGGGTGGAGGTCCTTAATAATCTTACACAGAAGTTGAAGGTCAGGGTGATACAGGACTACTGTATTCTGTTGGTAGTGAACACTATCCAATGAAACAGATACACTACCTCGTAAAACATATACACTATTTAGTGAAACAGATAAACTATGTATTGAAAGATATACACTACCCAGTGAAACAGATGCTCTATGTATTGAAAGACATACACTACCTAGAGAAACAGATACACTACCTAGTTAAACACATACACTATGTGAGCAGGGACACTTATCCAGAGAAATTGACAACAGCAGTAGAATGAGCAACACAGGTACCAAGAGAACAACTATTTCAGTATAAGGACCACTACCAACACTACTAGAGTATTTTTCCTTATATTCCTCCTTTCTTAAGCAAGTGACAGCAATAACTAATATCCCTGCTGTTGATACTGATTTCGAAGTGAGATGATCAGTTCAATGTGCTTATTCAGCTTGGTGTGGTGTGCTTATTCAACTTGCTGAATTAACTTTGTTGTGGCCATTCACCCCTCTGTACCTCGTGAATACTAACTTGTAGGGAAGACGAAGGCAAGAAATCCTGGAGGGAGGGTTCTGCCCCTAGAGGTGCCATAGGAAGGATTCCCTTAAGCTAAAGGTAGATTAGGAAAAGCCCCTGAGGAGAGAGGCTAGCCACTGGAGGAGGAGGAGGGGAGGGGAAGGGAGGATGGTGGGGCCAAGACAAAATGCTTCTGAATGAAGTATGAAAGAAATGTTTAAATAGGCAAGAAGAGGGGTGTGGCTGTTCCTTCAGCCACTGAACTACAGGCTTAAGCCTTTTGATTCAATGTACTTACACAACTTGGTGTGGTGTGCTTATGCAACTTCCTGAATACACTTTGTTTTGACTGTTCAACATTCTGTACCTTGGGAATACTACCCTGTGGGGATGCTGAAGGCAAGGAACCCTGGAGAAGGGTTCCACCCCTGGAGGTGCCCTGTGATAGGAATCCCATAGGCTAAAGGTAGCTTAGGAAAAGACCAAAAAGAGTGTGGATCAGAAAAGCATCGCAGACTACAAGGGGGAGAGGGATGCGGGGGAAGGGAAACCATCAGGGCCAGGATAAATGGTTCAGATAAGAGAGGGTTAAAGGGGACACCTATTCAGAGGGGGTTTGAGTTAAGTGGGCAAAATAGCAAGGGAGGCAGAAAGGGGAGGGTGACAAGGGGGTCTCTAATAAGGCAGGAAGACTCCCATGAAATTGTGATCATGAATAAAGTGGAGTGGAGAGGGGCTGAGAGGGCATAGTGGAAGTAACCATAAGGATGATGGCGGTGTTAAGGTTCTGTTACTGGGAGACTCGATGATTAAGGGTATCCATTGGGAGGGACAGGGGATGGATGCCATAGCCAGGTGAAGGTAGTGAGTATCTCTGGGCTGACAGTGCACAGAGCAAAGTTCATGGTGTATGAAATGGTTAGGGATTGTGGAGGGAATCCGTGTTTCCTGGTGCATTTGGGAACTAATGATCTAGAGGGAAATAGCATTATGAAATCCAAGCAAGGTTCCAAGAACTTGCAGAGTCTGTCAGGATAATGGATGCAACATTTCCTTTTAGGAGATATTGCCAGTACCAAAGGCCTCAGTGGAGAAAAAATGAAGCTCACAGAGGTTAATGAATGGCTCAGGAAGTGGGTGAAGAGAATGGGTTGGGGTGTTAGGGAACTGGAATGGAGTTTGGGAGGATAAGGGACTATATGCCAAGGACAGGTTTCATCTTGCCCATTAGGGAAGGAAGTCCTTAAACAGGGATGGCTGACTACATACAAGAAAGGTGGGGTTTAAACTTGTAGGGGAGGGATAGGGAGGGGCTGACCAGAAGCCCTCCCTCCAGATGAGGGTAGCCTTCAAGCCCAAGGGAGGGGAAACAGACTGGAGGTGGAGGTTTCAGGAGGAGCAGGGGAGGATGGGAGTATAAAGGAATCTGGGTGGGGTTCGACAAAAGGATCAGGGATAAGGGTGGGGGTTAGTGTTAGTAAATGCCAGGAGTTTGGAAACAAGTTGCCAGAGTTCCAGGCCATGCTGTTCGAGGAGGGGTGGATGTGGCGGCAGTCACAGAAGCGTGGGCCAACAAAACCATGACTGGGACCTAAATGCGGGGTACACTATGCTAGGAAGGATAGAAAGGAGGGCAGAGGGGT
This sequence comes from Neoceratodus forsteri, assembly GCA_016271365.2. NCBI lineage: Eukaryota > Metazoa > Chordata > Ceratodontiformes > Ceratodontidae > Neoceratodus > Neoceratodus forsteri. The sequence goes on along the minus strand of CM057455.1, from coordinate 1,293,098,657 downwards.
GGAGTGGCTATGTTCATTAGAGATGACATAGAAATTGCTATGGTAGAAGAGGCAGAGGAAACGTGGAGGCCTTATGGGTCACCTTACGATCCCCAGCAGGAGATAAGGTCAAGCTGGGTGTAGCATATGGGCCCCAGGATGAGTGATGTTCTAGAGGATGGTTTGCTGGACAACATCATTGCCCAGTGTGGTCCAAAAGGGAAGGAGTGGTGTTGATGGGGCCTTAACATGCCAGGTACTAACTGGGGAACCATGTCCTCTAAGGTGGCCAAGGAGCAGAGGCTGCTGGATGGCTTCCAGGATGTGTTCTTAACACAGCATGTGATGGAGCCCACAAGGGAGGGCATGTCCTGGATGTGGTTCTGGCAGATGGGGATCTGGTAAGGGACATGGTTGTACAGGACCCCTGACTGGGAGTGACCACAATACTGTCTGGTTTCAAATAAGCATTGGGGAGTGGGGGTGAGATCTAGGACACTGGCAGTGGACTTCAGGAGCAGACTTTATGGGCATGGGAAATATTCTCAAGGATCACTTGAAGGATTACCTCAACAACAAGTGTGGAAAGGAGATGGGAGGTCATAAGCAGGGACTTCATGAGGCAGTCAGGATCTGCGCTAAGTTGAAGCGTAAGGGAGCAAGGTCACATAAACCATGCTGGTGGTCCAGTGAGGTCCAGGTAGCAGTCGAGAAAAGAAGGCGACTTACAAAAATATAAAACAACAAGAGGATAGGGATAAGGAAATGTACCAGCTTGCATCTAGAAAAGTCACCCGTATGGTGAGGCAAAGTCCAGTAAGAGCATCAGCTGGCACAGGGGATACATGGAGGAAAGGGTTCTTCGGTACATTGGGAGGCGGAGAAAAACTAAGGGCCATCTCAGCAGATTGAGATCAGAAGGAGGGTGGGTGGAAGAGGCGAGGACCAGGCAGAGGTATTTACATGTACTTTGCCTCTGTGTTCACTAGGGAGGATGGGATATCTACAAAGCAAGGCACAAAGGGGATAGAAGCGGCAGGGGTGGGATCAGGGAGCAGCAGAAATGGAGCAAAAGGGAGGAAAGGTACCCCAGGGTGTCACATCTGGATAAGGATAAAAAGACCAGTAAGGTGGAGGGACAGATGATGCCATCCCACCAAAGGGTGTGGTTAGCCCTCAAGGCCCCAAAGAAAGACAAATCTCCTGGGCGGATGGCATTCATCCGAGTACTATGGGAATTGGCGGACATACTGGCTGCACCCCTGGCGGAGCTTTTCAACAGGTCACTTGAGACGGGGAGGGTACCTAGGGATTGGCGAGAGGCACATGTGGTACCAATCCATAAAGGGGGGTCGAGGGAAGTACCAGGTAACTATAGACCCATCAGTTTGACCTCGGTGGTGGGAAAATTAATGGAAGTATACTAAAGGAACGATTGGGGGTTTACTTGGAGGAGGTGGGAGGTCTGGATAGTCGGCAGCATGGGTTTGTACCAGGTAGATCATGTCAAACCAACCTTGTAGAGTTCTATGAATGGGTAACATCAAGAACTGGATGAGGGTAAGCCTGTGGATGTATTATTCTTGGACTTCAGCAAGGTGTTTGACTCTGTCCCCCACAATGGTCTGAGTGGAGAAACTGATGGGGTTAGGAGTAGGCCCTTTGATGGTCAGATGGATTGAAAACTGGATAGCTGGACGCACTCAGAGAGTAGTGGTCTGTGGGGAGCTCTCGAACCTACAGAGGTTGGTAGTGGGGTACCACAGGGCTAGTCCTGGGTCCAATCCTGTTTAATGCATACATATCAGACATCAGGTATGGTATAGAATTGTGAAATGAGTCTCTTCGCGGATGACTCCAAGATGGGAGCAGTAGTTGAGGGAGAAGGGGAGGTTGGCCCTGCAGGGACCTGGACACCCTGGAAGCTGAGGCTCACACATGGAAATTAAATTTCAATATCACCAAGTGCAGGTGTTGCATCTTGATGGGAAACTCCCAAACACAGGTACACCCTGGGAGGGAGGTGCTGGAAGCCTCAACAGGGAAAAAGACCTAGGGGTCATGGTGGATGCATGTATGAATAACTCTGAGCAGTGCAGGAGAGCGGCTAGCAAGGCAAACAGGATGTTGGGATGCATCGACAGGGGGATCACCTCTAGGAGCAAGGAAGTGATTCTGCCGCTGTACAATGGATTGGTTAGACCACACCTTGAGTACTGTGTACAGTACTGGAGACCACACTTGAAGAGGGACATACAGCTCCTGGAGAGGGTACAGAGGAGGCAACAAAGATGATCGAGGGCTAGGGGATTTGACTTCGAGGACAGACTTGAGGAGCTCTGCCTGTTTTCATTGGAGGAGAGGAGGACAGGGGGACATGATTGAGGTCTTCAAGTACCTCAAGGGAATAAATAGAGGTAAACATGGAGGGATCTTTAGACTAAAGCAGGAGGCATCACCAGGGCATGGTTTGAAGTTGGAAGGTGGAAGGTGAGGGGAAAAAGAGGAGGAGGTTTTCACTGAGAGGGTGGTGGACCTTGGAATGCTCTGTCTGGTGAGCTGGTTCAGAGATCCACAGTGGAGAGCTTTAAGAGAGGGTGGGACAGACACAGAAAGTGGATGTATCAGATGATGGCCTGTCCCGGGGGGGTGGGGATGGATGATAGGGGTTTCTGGAGCACAAGGGATGGGAGGGTCTCGGCACCCAACTAAGGATCTAGGTTCGAGCAGACTTGATAGACCATAAGGCCTAATCTGCTGGCAAATAGTATAATGAGTTGGTATTGAGTATTTGGACCTTCACATAGGTCAGCAGAGATAAAGGTAATGATCAGAGATAACAGAATGAGTAACGATCTAATGTAGGTCAAATGAATTATAGTGAGAGAGCATGACTTCCCAAGGAAGGAAGGAATGGCAAAGGAGGGCCATCATCCATCTCCATCGAGTAGAGGAAGCATTTATTTATTTTATTTATTTATTTATTTATTGGAATTGTTTCACCAGGAAAAGCACACTGAGCAAGAACTGCTCATTTCCCGGTGTGACCTGGGGAGAAGAGGACAAGAGTAGTCCAGGTCCTGACATATATACATACAATTACAATACAGTTGAAAACATTTGACAGACATATTTGGGCATAGATGATAATTTACCCTTACTTATAGTATAGTAGCAATTACATGGTGAAGTCATGCTTTCTACCTTAAAAACATATAATTAGATAATACAGCTGCATATGTTTGACAGGAATAGGTGAGTGTGGATTAATACATCTACCCTAATAGTCGAGAGTAACAGTTACAATGAAGAAATCCTGCTAAGGTATTGGGTTGTGATATATAATGAGATAGGGGTAAATGCAAGCTAGCTAGCTCAAAAGTTAGGATCAAGTGCAGTAGTTGAGTGTGGTTAGTGAAGTAGCACCATTGGGAGAATAAATATAGGAGTGTCAGAGGTAGAAAAGATTGGAGAGTTAGCTGCAGGAGCAGTTTATTGAGCAGTGGTTGGCAAGGGCATAGGATAGTGAGCGGATAGAGGAAGAGTGGCGAATTTCAGAGGGGAAAGAGTTCCAGAGTTGAGGGAAGCATTGAGAGAAAGTGGCCTGGACAGCTTGGGTCTGACGTCTGTGGACTAACAGGAGCTGGGAGTCTAGGGACCTCAGAGCATAGGTGGGTGTCAGAGGGGGTGATAGTATGGAGGTCAGATACACTGGGAGGGTACCAAACCAGTTCCTCGATATAAACTTGGCACAATGTATTAGGCAGTAATTCTCAAGGGAGTGAAGGGCAAGGGAGCAGTATTGCTTGCAGCGGTGGGTGCGGGGAGGAGTGTCAAGATTGAACCAGCAGAAAGCATTAAAAAGGGTATCCAGTCTGAATAAAACTGACTTGTGGGCAGCATTGTAAACAATATCACAATAATCAAAGAAGGGAAGTATCATCTTTTGGATAAGCTCACGATGGACTGGACATACATCAATGGCTGTGGAAACCTACCTAAATAACCTATGGAATTACAACTAAAGTAACTAGATATTATGATCTTTGTCACTGAGAAGAGGAAAACTCACTTTCAAAGAGAAAACCTCTGAGGATCAAAGGCCTAGGTCACCTCCCACCAGGCTTGGGATGTTTTATTTAGTGGTGGCTCTGCTGCTGCATTTTAGAAACCCAATCAAAGAGGAGAAAAATATTCCAATTTAGAGGAAATCTCTCACAAGTCTTCTAATGGGAATGCTGTGGAGGGTTGTGAGTACACTCTGCAACACTGGATACTCTGAAGTGAGAGTGGGACCCCTAAATCGGGAGGAGGAGGAGAGAAACAACCATTGAGACTCTCAGATGGACTACTAATAAAAGACTAGGTGAATCAGAGGCAGTCATAGAGAGAACAATGTAGAAGGTGCCACTGAACCTGGTTCAGCTAGCTAAAGGAGGCCCCAACCCTCATAGCTGAAGTCTTAAATTCTAAATCAAGAGGTATCATCAATGCAGCTGCATGGCTAAAGCTCCACCCAGACCAAGGGCATTCCCACTATGGACCATATGAGAAGGACCCTGTTCTGAGTTCTGCATGCTCAAGATGCAGACTTCAGGGTGCAGAGCGAGACTATCAGCTGCAGGACAAGCCCTGAGCCATAGGAAGTAATGGTCATGGCTGGCATGCCTCTAATTTATGAATGACAGTATGGAGTCAACTATAAATCATGTTAGATATGAGGAGGCTGGGCAAAGCCAGTGGCTGTTGGCTAGATATTTTGTATGACGGGCTATATGACTGAGATGATTGACTGATACAATGGACTGATATGACTGACTGATGAGCTTAACTGAGGAGACTGATTGATAGGAATGCTTGATATGATTAATTGATATGAGCAAAGTCAGCAGAAAGCAAGCCACACAATTCTATTAAAGAAGCCTAATATCGATGACATTGAAAATACTCAATGACAGTAGATAATACCGATGTGGGACGATGGTAGGAGAGTGGGCGAAGCCAGTGACCATTGGTTAGGTAAAAGGAGCTGCAGATGACAGTAAATGAATCAATGAGGTTTAGGTAATTGAAATTGATATGGTTTAAGTATGATTATCTTTAATGCCATTTAGACAGCATACAAGCAGTAGTAGCAGGAAAGCAGTTTATTACATTGATGAGAAGTATGCAGGAATATGGTAAAGGAGCAGGGAAAAAGTCATTTAACTTACATAATGACAACCAGATTTAGTTTAGTTGCTGTATTGGTCCTTGTAAGAACATATCCAGAAACAAATTATTTGATACCTTTTTATTTGACCAACTTAGATGTTACAAAAAGAACAAAGTGCCTAAGCTTTTGGAACAACCAAGTCCTTCCTCGGAAGATTATGACAGTTATTTAGAAAATCCCATACTGTTAACACCCAGATCATACATAAAAAAAAAAAAAACTCAAAGAATTCATCGGTTTAAAATACTCATTTAAACCATAACAGCGGTTTAAATCAGAGGAATCACATTTCACCAGTTTGTTTTAAACTAAGGAGCACTTGAAGGTCAAATGTCACCAAAATGAGATAAGGACTCTTCAAGCAGGAAGCTCCACTATCAAATTATGACTGTCTCAGTGTGTTTTGTGAATACAGTCTAATGAAAAACAAGAACTTCAGATTCAATACTAACTTAAGTACATTTAAAATGTGATATTAATGTATGTTAAAAGAAGCAGAAAAACATATAACAGAAATGTTCTATATATGGCATAAAGAAGGTTTAAAGTAGAGTTTCCCTAGTGTAAGCAACTGTTTCACATCTTTATACAGCATACACCCTATCTGGAGACATTTTCCCAATTATATACTCTAAATGCTTGGAGGTTTGAGACCAGCTTGGTAAGAGAGAGAGAGAGAGAGAGAGAGCACGTCTTTGAAAGATGTTACGGTCTGCGCACCATATTCTTCATGGAGATGATGCATAAGTTTTATTGTGCTTTTCCAATTTTTGTAGTTAGACTTTAAGGAACAGAATCTTATTTTTTTTTTGTGGGGGTGTATAGTAAGATAACACAAAAATCTATTTGCATGCACACACACACACACACACACACACACACACACACACACACACACATTTGTGTTCACACTCCATCTGAAATCTTTTGCAAAAATCCACTTTATTGTGTTATAGAAAATGATCTTACAAAGATGTATGCAAGGCAATAGTATAAACATTCTGTACAATAAAACACCAGTGGTCCTTGAAATCACTTAGTCTGTAAAAAATATTTTACTCATTACAGGTAAATATTTGAAGCTCCTAACTCCAGTTTGTAATACATATAAGGTATGCCTGACTTTCTGACGCTGCCAATGGTTTGAGACGATCACTAGGACATTAGAACTTTGGTAGCAGTTTGTATACATATCTTTATCTGGTTCTTTAGAATGTGATGCTAACAGCAGTTTACAATTAGATTTGCATTAGAAATTGATCAAACACCATTTACTGATATATAACATTCTGTATATACTGTAGATTTGAGACCAGAATGCAACATGCTGTTTAGATGGAAATTCTTGTTCTTATGTACTGCGGCAAGAAGAAATCCAGGTGCATAATTATATCTTACATTGTTAAAAATGATTTCCAATAATTGCTTAAAACAAATTTGTGAAAGAAAATGTAACACATTTACAACAAAAACTTTGTGATTATTTCCACTTACTCCACAATCAGGGCCATGTTTGAAGTTTTTTGTTGTTGTTGTCGATTTTTGCTGGTAGAAATAGCAGAAATGTGAAAACTTGATTGGTCCAAATTATAGGAGTTATGGAAATCTACTTGTTTTGTGGCCGTGAAAGTGCACAGAAAAATGGAAAATAAAATGATGAAATTCTATTTTTAAATTGGATTTTTAGTATTTTTGGGACTGTAAAGTGGCCATGCCTATGGTTTTTCAGATCTGTGATTTTTGGCAATAACAAAAACATTCAGATTAGCTTAAGATTTTTTCACAAACAGTGAATCCTTTTCAGTATAGAAAGTGCAACCACAAATACCTCATAAATTGCCAGACCAAGCAGATAACTTCATTTTTGCAATAGAATTTTGGAGACACTAAAATGAGAACTGTTGAGCATAACAATTCAGAATCATATTAAATTACTAAAATTCATATGGTACTGCAATTTCTGTCACACACTTATCTTGTCAAACTTACGCTTATAAAAAATACTAAATACCATAGTCTATCAGATTACAAATGTATTGTACCAATAGCTTACTAAATTGTATGTACACCTCATCAACAATGAGGTTATTTTCTGTAAACTGTACAAAACATATAACAGACATAAATACACATTAAAAGGCAGCTTTCAGTAAAGACCAAGTATAATTTTTTTTATTTGGTCCTTAAGTAGCTGAAATGCTTCTGCATGGACTTGGTGTTTACCATTATGAGAAGAACAGAGTAAAGGAAATGCAATTATACAAACAAAATTAGCTAAGCAATGCAACATAAATTATTTGTACTATTAATTAGGGCAGTTGTTGATCTAAATGACATTCAATGTTTCATCAAAATGAAGTAATCTGTTTTCAGAAGCACAAATTGCTCAAGTATATACAAATTTAAAGGGCAGAAAAAGTCCAGAATGGCCAACAACACTGCCCCTCACCACTCAGTAGTAGTACAGTATGTAGGAAGTATCCCATAATTATCTTTTTTTGTTAAACAGTTTGGGCTATATATTTATTTATAAAAGTATACTGTTCTAATTTACAGCAACTCTTTGCGTGAAGAAATCTTTCATCTAAAATTAAGTGAAAGACTGACAGATCATTACTTAGCTAAACACAACCTAAGTAGATCTGCCTTAGTGGCCATCATTACTTTATATAGACAGCCTGGAAGTATTTTATTATGTACAAAGTTCCCTTTCTGGTTTTTATCTTTGAAAATAGCAAAATGAACAGGAAAACTACTTTCTACCAGAAAAGGTACTTGGAGAAATGACAGCTTATTTCCAGCTGCGTTCTTTGGGAGGGGGAAAGAGTGGTTATATTGACTGTTTCACTGACAGGGAATGTTGACCAGGGCAACACACAAAATCCCCTACTCCTAGGACAAGTGCCATTTGATCTTTATCTTTCTGCTGGACAGCCACCAAAGACTGGCAGAAGGAACTTTGGTTTAACATCTCATCTGAAGGACAGAGCCTCAACAGTCCAACATCACCCTCCCCTCCCAGCGACACTACAGCGTCAGTATTGTGTATTAGTCCAAACTTATGGTGTGGGACTAAAATCAACAATCTTCCAGCCCCAGAGGCAAGCATGCATGAATCAGGATAGAGCAAACCAAAACCTCTTATGCAGTTGTTTTTACTCGATTGTTTCCTCTAACGACAAGAACAAAATGTACAAATCATCCTGCTTTCAAGAGCTAGTGTTCCTTGATAAGAAACTGAGCTGATAAACACATTCATATTGACTATACGCCTAACTTCCTTAAAACTGTTCTATTTTAGATGCTACAGTACTGTTTCAAAGGTTTTATTATTTGTACAGCTCACTGGAACCAGACAGCCACAGGAACTGGATAGTTTATTGCAACTAGTTGGGGCTTATGACAACACTCAGAGAAGAATGCTAGGTAGCGTTGCTCATGACATCATATAGTGGCTATGCTGTACTAGGACTGGCAAACATTTAACAAGTTATTACAGTGGACAATTAAATAAAGCCCAGGCTACAATTTTATTTCATAGTCCTGTAATGATCAATTTGTAACCTTAGATGAAACATGTGCTAATAAGAAACAGAAAAATGGTATCATACCTATGAAAACACTGTTTAATATATATGATGGCACACATTTAACTAAATTAAGCAGGAAAAAAGTCATCATCACCAGCCTAAATTTAGGTCTATGGATATCAACTGTTTTTCTAACCAGGACTTAGGCCCTTTATTTTTCTATTCTCCACTTTGTGGGGCAACACTTGTCCCAAATTATCCTCTGACTGGAAAGATGAGCAGAAACTTACAACCAGCACCATGCTGATTGGTATAATTGGCCAACAGAGAATCTTGAATGACAGCTCACCCTGCAACTTCAGAATCCAAGTGCTTTATCTCTGCAGTACACTCAGCCCCTTCCAGTCCCAGGGATCAGAATCTTTAGCCCAGATTTCTAACTTGGTGCCTCAGGTGGCAACACAGGGTTCCGCCATTGTGCCACTGAGCTGGCATGAACACTACCACTCTAGGATTAAACTGGAAGACCACGTGCTACAGAGAGTGCCTGCCTCAACATAAAAGACAAATACGTAAGCTTAGAGTGGTTATGCTCAGGTTCCAAAACACAACCTATAAAGTAAAAAATGTTATTCAAGAGCTAGTGGCATGAAACAAAAATACAGGGTAATCTTTCAATATTCAATGTGTTTGGAAATAAACAAGTTAAAAGTTAAACATTTGCTGTACAGTATGTGTACACAGCAAAATTAAGTGCAACATTATTTGTATATGCAGAACAGTTCCTGGCATTTAAATCAGTTTTATCAGCATACCACTCCCAATATTATAGAAAATACTCGTCAGTCCAGAAACTTCAAATTTCAATAATATTGTTCCTTTGAAACTCAGAATGGAAAAGTTCAATAAACTGCTGCAGCAGTGTTTTGGTGAGGGGGAGGGTTTCACTTCTTCGTGCAGATTTCTGCTAAATGCTTAAATCTGGGCCCCAGATTATTTAAAAAGTCAAGTCTGTCTTCATCTCCCAGGTTACTGCAGCAGCCAACTGATCCTGCAGGTGAACCTACTCCCTCAAAATAATATTCATGAAGGTAGTCATCTGGCATTCCCTTTTCCTCTTCTTGGCCACACATATACACTTTCTACATAAAGTACAAAAAAAAATCATCATTATTTGCTCTTTTCTCATTTATGAAATATGTGAGGCTGATGGTTGGAAAACACTGCAAGTGCATGCAGTTTAAACTATTTTTCATGCACTAATCACTGACTAATGTTTTTCTGGACATACACACATGCATAAATTTTTTTAAGAAAAATCAGATTAAGGTTCAATCAGTTTGTCATTTGCTATTAAAAAAATCTACTTCGCTGGGGGCTTCCTTGCAAACACAATGACATCTTTAAAGGGGTTCACCCAGGTAAGCAATAATGTTAAATGTATAAATGACAATAAAAAAGCAATTCATATTAATAAAGACACTCACAGAACAAAAGGCAATTTAAATAACAGCAAGATGTGGAAAGATCAGTTTACAGTCTATTGTCTTTTTTCCTACACAATTAATGGCCTACAGATGAAGAAACTGATTTACTAATGAGCTGCATGCTTAGGATAAAAAACATAAGCAAAGAAAAAAAAAAAAGACTTACTTCCCCAATATGACTCTGCATAAAATGCAGCCATTCTGAGTAAGTGAACTGGGATGTCTTATAATCCTCACGGCCACTGCCTAAACCAGGTCCTATGTCAACTTGTCTTATACTACCATTGATGGGCTGCTTTGGATGATTATTCTCCCGTGTAATGATGTCAGTCATAGAAGTACCTTTTCCACCATTACCTTGGTTGATAGGTTGCAAAGGAATCTTGAAGTTGCCATCCATTACGTTTACAAGAAAAATAAATGTTGAAACAATGACTCTGAAGGAGGCAAAGCAATGCACTGTTGACTATGAAGGTAGACTAATCCTATTGCCTAGTAGGAAAGAAAAATCTTTAAAAGCATTGGGCACTAAATAAATGGTGGTTATATCCCTATAACCATAGTTATAGTATTAGTATTCAGTTCACATCCACACTTAGGAAGTTCAGCTGGCTTCTGCTCAGTCACTGGACATCTTCAAACTTGGCTCCTCCCACCACCCATGGTGTCTTCCTCTGACGCCACCTTATCTGGAATCAGACCTTGCACACTGGAAGGAGGTATCAGTGTGCCATTTTGCAGGGGACCTCAGGTGGATTGCGTAGATGTGTACTTTATACCAATAGTAGAGCTATGGTTACCGGTTGGTAGGAATAGGTTACTTAACCTGTAACCATAGTCCTAGGAGTGGTATACGGTTCACATTCTCACTCTGGCAGATCCACTGGAAGGTGACAACTGGCTAGACATCTCTAAGCTAAGCTCCTCCCACAACCCGGGCAGATATATCCCCTGACTAGTACTTGTGATATCAGATCTGACATGCTGGTGCAGGATCAGGTGTCACTTTCAAGTTGAGGCTGGGTAGGTTGTGGGGATGTGAACCATATACCACTCAAAGAAATACGGTTACAGGTGAGTAACCTATTCTTCTAAGGCATGGATATGGTTCACTCATCCATACTCAGAAAGGCTCCTAGCATTTCTCCAGGAGAAGGGGGCAAGGCATGCACCCTTACTTGGTGAATAGAGGTTGGAGGACCAAGGTCCCAGAAAACACATCCTGGTGTTATTCAAGGCCAATGCAGAAGTGGGAAATGAAGGTGTGTGCTTGCTTACAGGTAGCAGTCCTACAGATTTTCTGTATGGGTATATCCCTGGAAGCAGCCACTGAGGCAGCAGTAAGTCTGGTGGAATGAGCCCTAATCCCTACAGGGAGCTCCTGACCAGCCAGCCTACAGAACATATTGATGCAAGATGTGATCCACCTTGCAATCATCCACTTTGCTGCTGGTCTAGAGCTACAGCTTTAGGGTAGGTGACAAACAGCTGGTGACCTGTCTCCGAGTCCCAGATATACACTCTACATAACAGGAGAGTGTTCTCCACAGGCCCAGAGTATGAAGCCTGTGGTCAGCTTCTGAAAAGGGGTTGGTAAAGTATACCGGTGACTTAATCACATGGTTAAGGTGACACTCAGATAACACCTTTGGGGTAAATGTGTTGTCCTTCACTTGGGTAGTAATAACTGCAAACAATACATCTTGAGTAATACTGCTTTGCACTTGACAACTAAGGGACAGGACCTAGGCATTGTTATAAACAACACCTTTGATTTCAAAGAACAATGCCCAACTGCCATATCCTGAGCAAACAGGGTACTAGGATCCATTGTAAGATGTATAAAAAGTAGGGAAATAGATGTTATTATGCCATTATACAGATCCTATGTCAGACCACATCTCGATTACTACCAAAAAAAAAGCAGACATTGACTCTGTTGAAAGGGTACAGCATAGAACTAACACAATCCTGATTGATACCAAGAAACAATCATACACAGAAAGACCAGCGCAACTAAAACTTTTTAGTCTTGAAGTCCAATGAGAAAAAGGTGATTTATTCCTAAATTATGACATAGTATATGACTCCGAACTCATGGCTGAACTAATTATCTCACTTAAAGACAACAATTTAAAAACACTTGGACATCCACTAAAAGTAATCCCAGGCAGATTAAGAAAAAGAAAAAGGGGAATACTTCTATACCAAAAGGACTGTCAATCTCTGGAACAATTTGCCAGAATACATTACAATCGCTAAAACAAAAAATATTTTCAAGAATATATTAGAGAAATAAATTTTGGCAGGTGGGAAGTTGTCATATTATTCATGAACACAGGAGCTATCCATGGACACACTTGCTTTCTCAGCTCCTCAATTCATTAGTGACATTGTTCCTGTGGAAGACCAGGTAGGGAGACTCCACCAAGAGCACCTGGAGCCCCCCAATCTTTCTGGCAGATGTGATGGTTGCCAGGAAGGCAGTCTTCCATGACAGGTGTGATAACTCATACCTGTGCATTGGCTCCCAAGGCCTGCCCATTACGATAGCTGGGACCAGTATTAAGTCCCATGGTGGAGGTGGCTCACGCACCAATGGGGACAAGTAGTCAAGGCCCTTGAGAAAGTACCCAACCACCTTCTCCTGGCCCATCAGGACACTGGCCCATACCCGATAAACAGAGATTTAATTTAATTTATTTAATTTAATTAGTATTTCAGAAAGACCTTTGAGGGTGAGCTCTTTTACAAAGGTTCCACGTCAGGGTGGACAATAAGATGGCTGTTAGATGCACCTTAAGGGTCACTGCTTGCAGTCCCAACTGGGATAGGGATCAGAGGTAGTCCAGGATGCTAGTCATAGTGCAGGCAAGAGGATCAAGCTCCTTGCCCTGGCAATAAATGGAAAATCTCTTCCATTTGAAGACGTAGCACCAATGAGTCAACTCCTTTCTGGATGCCTCCACCATGTGGAGGATATATTCAGATAGACCCAAGGCACAGAACTCTAGTTGCTCAGGAACCAGGTCATGAAGTGCAGGGATTGATGGTACAGGTGCAGGACCATCTCCCAAAGTCTGGTCGGCAAGTCTGGGTGGAGAGGCAGTCACCATTGAGACTGGCTGCTAAGACCGAGGAGATCTGGAGCTGCCTTGGTCAATCTGGAGCTATCAGGATCATCCATGCCTTGTCCTTCCTGACCTTGACCAGTACTCTGTGGATCAAAGGGAAGGAATAAAAGGCATACACAAGGCCTGAGCTCCAGTCCGTCATGAAGGCATCCTCTGATAGTGTCTCAGACTGCAGAGGCAGGCATAAAACAGCCTCAGTTTGGCATTCTCCCAAGAGGTAAACAGATCCACCGAGGGTGCGTCACAAAGGGAGAACTGGTGGTTCACCACCACCTGATTCAGAGACCACTTGTGCAACATCTCTGCTACCCAGCTAAGAGCGTCCACAAGATAATTGTTCTTACCAGTGATGTGAATCAACAGGAGATCGGTGTGCAGGCTGTGCATGAGGGTCCAGGTGCAAAGTGCCTCCTGACAAAAGGGATGGGAGTGTGTGCTGACCTGTCTGCTCAGGTAAAACATGGTCATGGTATTGTCCATCTGGACTTGAATGACTTGACCCTGATCAGTGGAGTAAATTCCATCAAGGCCAACCACACTGCATGGAGCTGAGGAACTTAATGTTCTGTTACACTGTTTGGGCTGCAGCAGATATTTCAGACTAGGGAGGTAGTGATGTTCTGCATTAGACTATAGGCTAAGCAGGGTTTTAAATAGCCGGCATCACTTCACATTTTGTGATGTGAACCGTCTGCTCACACAACGCATTTCTACTTTGAATCAAAAAAAATGCGAACCATTCTGTGAGCCTGAGCCACCAGTACTCCAGTGTGACCATGAGCAAGGGAGAGCTGCAGCAGCACTATTGGGCAAACCAGGTATGCGGGCCTGAGCAGAAGAGTGGAAGAGTGAGCTGCAGCTGCCATGCGGGTGGATCAGCACAGACTGTGGAGTAGGGAGAAAGCGAGCAGCTGGCCGGCTGGTGGGCTGAGGTAAGGAGTTCCAGAGGGCTGCTGCCATTAAAGCCAGCTGGCAAGAATGAGACCCATTGCGGTATGCCCAGGGCCACAGTCTGTGCACGTTAGGTGGCAGGGTTAAGATCGGTGACAGCTCAGTAAGGCAAGCTCTGCGGTGACAGCCCGGTCCAGTTGCTGTAACATGAGGAAGTGGGACAGTGCCTGTTTTCAGGGGAAGATAAGTGACTTGCTCAGAGTCGCACAGTATGTAAGTGGAGGTTGTGGGAATCAAACACAGGTATGCTGGACTGAATGGGGTCTCTATTCATTTCTTCTTTGGTAACCAGGTATGCCCCATTAGGTACATGCCTGTTTTCAGGGGAGGTTAAGTGACTTGCTCAGAGTCACACAGTATGCAAGTGAAGGTTGTGGGAATCAAATCCTGGTCTGCTGAATGTACCAGGCTCCTTCACAGCTCATTAATAACCCTAGGCTATACTGCCAATTGGCTTGTGTCTGTGTCTTGAAAAAGATTATGTAAAGACAGAGCTAATATTAATAAGAATTTGTATTCAGGATATATTTTTTTTCAATTATACACACATTTTTAGTATTTTTCATTTTGTTAATCAAATTGTGGCAAGTGCTATGCATCTTCACAATTGATTAGCACAAAGTGCTAATCAACTTTCAGTTTTCACAGCTTATTTAAAACCCTCCTAAACATAAGGAGGGGTAGGTCAGCCTCCCTTCCAAGTGCTGGCTAGCTAAGGGACCTCAATACTGTACAATGGTGGTCATGTGGCTGGGCTGAGTTGGAAAATCTACCTATTCTATGATAGAGAGGGTCTGCTGCATCTGTAGCTCTGTAATCTTGATAAAGAGTAGTACTGGAGCCCATGAAGTAGAGTAGGAAGGAGGGTTCCCTGGCATGACCTGGAACTGGTAAGGACTCCCTCCACATATAATCAGAGGTACCAGCAGTGGGACCTTCAGACTGGAGTGTAGAATAACACATTGTGGAGGTCCAGGGAGAAGAACCACATATCCTGCTCTGAGGATGGTGTATTCTGGCTCAGACTGACCATCCTGAACTTGAGCTTCCATACATACTGGTTGAGATCATGAAGATCCAGTATGTAGTACCAGTCCCCCTCCATTTTGGAACCAGGAAGTAACTGGATATGTAACTCTGACTGGCCAGGATGTCCAGGACACAGGCTATGGCTCCTTTCACAAGGAGCTGAGCAATGTCTCCCCTGAGGGTGAACAGAGTGTCCTGAAACACCCTGGACTTTTGAGGCACATAGAGGTGTTATGCTGGGAGAGCCTCAAAATTGAAAGACAGTCCTCAGTCTACTATCTTCAACACCCACTTGTCCACTGTGACAGTGGAACAACATGGCAAGAAGAGACATAGCCTGCCTCCAATTGGAACAGTGGTCGACACCACCTAACCTGTCATTGGGCAACTTTTGCTGGGGTACTGGCAGCTTCTGTTGAAGGGGCATTACTTTCCCTTTTTGAACCCTCACCCACAGACTTTTTGAGGCATCAGGTCTGGAACTGCCCCTGCTGGAGCTGCTGCTGGGGAGGCTGTAACTGAAAGGAACATTACTCAAAGGCTGGTTTATTCAGCTTTTTCTTCAGTTTCCTCTTGGATACAGTAACGGAATACAGGGAGGCACTGGAGTTCTTGGTCCTCATTTTTATGATTATTTTTCCCTCCGGTCATCACTGGCTGGGGCCCCATCAGTCGTCCTGCCATATCCCCTCCTGCCAACATCCTCCTGAGCTGTACTCAGTCTCCCCACACCAGCGACACACCTTTGGAAAGTCCCCTGGTCCACCCCCCCCGGAGCAGAGCCACCTTCTGCTCCTCGGCACTCCCTCTTCTGAAGCTTCTCAGGCGGAGGTGATTGGGTGAGCCAAGGTCCGGTGGGCAGGATTCAGTGTTGGAGGTGGGGGCAGGTGTCATCTTCCTCCCAGCCAATGGTTGGTTTCCTTTGTTCAAGAGTCCCCCCCCCCGGAGCATGGACGTGCAATGATGTCCGGTACTGGCTGAGCACACTCCAGTGCCCCTCCTACAGACATCTGCTAATGCTCCTCCCCAACCCTGATGTGATCCCTCTGGCTGCTGCACTCTCAGCTTCTGCTGGGAGTCTCTAGCACTGGGAAATTTTTGACCTACCCTCTCCAGGTGAGGAGAACTATCATTGGACTTTCAACCCTCTCCTTCCCGTGCCGACCCCTGATGGTCCAGGCTCATTCCCAAACCCAGGTCACTGGTGAGGCATAAGGTGTGGCATCCAGTGCCTCAACCCTCAGCACCACCGGGCCAACATTTCTCGATCCTCTTGAGATGCCCTTCTACCTCAGAGCCAAAGGGGTCAGTGTCCAGGAAGAGGACATACTCCAACCTCTGTTGGGTGTCTGCTGTAAAGGTTGAAAATCACAGCCAGGCCCAGTGATGCATGGAGACAGCTGCTGTGACCACATCGGCACAAGATTCACCCATGTACAAGGCTGTGGAGCTGGTGTTTAGCCAGCGATTGACCATGGTTGCTGATGAGTTTCTCCGCAATCCACTGTTCTGGGTGGAGGTGCAGGAGGACCATATTAAACATTCCCAGCACAGAATGCCCATAATTTGACATCGTGATGGCATAGATAGCCTGCTGGAGATCCGAGGTAGCCACAGTGTACACCTTTTTAGCATTGTGACCAGTCTTACAGGATTCCTTGTCCAGCAGCTTGTCCATGTTCACCGGGTGTCCTGACTTTTGGAACACCAAGTCCATTACCAGCCTTTCAATCAAGACTAGGTTTGCTTGCAAAGGCACCTAGCTTCACCTGAGCTCTTTTCTTCTAGGTTTTCTTGTAAGGACTGAGCAAGAAGCAACATTTTCAGAGCAAGGAATAAGATTAATGCTTCTCTTTGCTTGGCAGAGTTACTGTTTGTTATTATTTTCTTTTGTTTTCACAAGGTCAAATACTGTTTTTTGGCTTACAGGGGCACAGGATCCAAGACAGCATGGGTTTACAAAAGGAAGGTCCTGTCAAACTAATCTCATAGATTTCTTTGACTGGATAACCAGAGTGGTGGACCAAGGGGGAGCAGTTGATGTCGCCTACCTTGACTTCAGCAAAGCTTTTGACACTGTTCCACATAGAAGATTGATAAGTAAGCTGGGTAGGCTCAGGGTGGGTCAGAAGTTGGTCAACTGGGTGGCAAACTGGTTGACGGGCAGAAAACAGAGAGTGGTGGTAAATGGTATACAGTCAGAAGAGATGCAAGTCACAAGTGGGTACCTCAGGGATCAGTCCTGGGGCCAGTCCTCTTCAACATCTTCATTAGTGACCTTGCAGATGGACTAGAGGGAAGGCTTGTCTGTTTGCAGATGACACCAAGATCTGCAACAGAGTAGATGATCCAGATGGGGTGGGCAGAATGAGAAGAGATCTGGATAAACTAGCAGAATGGTCAGAAGAGTGGCAACTGGGATTTAATGCAAGAAGTGCAAAATCATGCACATAGGAAGAGAAACCCTGAAGCCACCTATAGGCTGGGAGGAGTTGCTAGCAGTCACAAAGGAAGAAAGAGACTTGGGCATCATCATCACTGATGACCTAAAATCATCCAAGCAGACCTCTAAAGCAGTAGGTAAGGCTAGGGGGTGTTAGGTGTATTAGTAGGGTATCACAAGTCGTAAGAGGAGGTAATAATCCCTCTGTATACACACTGGTTAGGCCCCATCTGGAGTACTGCGGCAGTATTGGAGGCCACACCTTCACAAGGACATTAACCAAATTGAGGCAGTCCAGAGAAGGGCAACCAAAATGGCAGGGACCGCATCAGAAGACAATGAGGACAGATTAATGGAGCTCAATATGTATACCCTTGAGCAAAGGAGGGAGAGAGGTGATATGATCGAGGCATTCAAACACCTTAAGGGCATAAACAAGGTGAAAGAGTCTAACATGTTTAAATATAAGAAAAATAGCAGGACAAGAGGACACAGCATGAGATTAGAGGGAGGCCGATTAAGGGGAATGTGAGAAATTCTTTTCACAGAAATGGTGGTGGATGCATGGAATGGCTTACCACAAGAAGTGGTGGCTATGAATACAGTGCAGGGCTTCCAAACAGGCATGGGATAGGCATAAGGGGCAATACAAATAACTGTGAATAGATAGGTCACTGAAAGAGCAAAGGCCGAAGGCACATTTATAAGGTAGAAAAAGAAATGGGCAGACTGGATGGGCCTTGCGGTCCTTATCTGCCATCAACTTCTATGTTTCTATGTTACATTTTACTATTATAATCTTCTCTGAATCAAATTGCTGTTGCAGGGTTTACTTTCTGCTGCATTACTATAGGGTGTACCTACAGGTTTGTTAATGTTTTGTGCTTACAGATTACTACTGTAATCCCTGATTCAAACTGTTTTTGCAAGGTATAGCTTCTGTTACTGCTTTATTCTTCTCTAGGGAATATCTTCTGTGAAATTTTTACAGGTGGTGCTTACAGGGTTTACAGTTTTATCTCTCATTAGGCTAAGCTTTCAGAGCTACTACATCTGTTGTTGGTTGATTGTTGCTACTCTTACCTCCTTGTTTCTTTTATCTGTGGTTCTTCCTTTTCGGCAGGGGAAGGGCCCAGCAACCCACCCCCATCCCCAACCACCCCATGCTACACTCCTTTTATAGGGTAGCACAGTCGTGACATTTCCTGTAGCAAAGCAGGAAGGGATAGGATCAGAGGGGTAACCACACAGTGACCTCACTTACAGGGGCACAAGTAATTTAACTTGTTATAACAAGTTATAAAAAACAAACAAAAAAAAAACTTTTGTTTTCATTTTCCTCCTTCTAATTACTCCGACCAGGCTATAAACTCAACAGCTCAACTGGAATAGATATTAACTGCAGGACACTTTTCAAAAGGGCAGTTATACAAGATTTAGGATGCTGTCCTACATGCTGGATCATTGGAGATCTAAGTGCTCAGTTCCAGGCTGCATGGACAGAGACTGCATGCCTCAAATCGCATATTCAGGAGGAAACATATTATAATAACTGCCTGCCATTTCCCCAACATCCAACTGAAGCACCTCGACTGCAGAATATAATTGGTCCAGGAGGTTGGCAGGTGGTTAGGAGGGGGAAACTGAGTGCCCCATCGCTTAGTGTTCTCCAACTTATCACCTCCACAAACCATATAAAAACTACAAACAGGTATCTGCCTCTATCTCCAAAATCAAAAAAAAAGGGGAAGAGGACACTGCAGAGCAGAACACTGCTGTACAGGAGCTAATGCTATAAAATTCACCCAAAACAGGGACCAAAAAAAAAGGAAATCCAAAACACTTCTGATTATAGGAGACTCCATGATTCAGGGAGTTGATACCTACTTCCAGCCTGGGGTAAAGGTCGGATGTTTCCCAGGTATATCAGCATGGAGAGACACTGACCACATTGCTAAGATCATGCAGGAAACAGGAGAAAGCAATCGGTGTCCTGGTACACAAGGGACTAACAATCTTGTCAGCAGGTCAGTTGTGGAGACTAAGGAACACCTGACAAGGCTGGGAGAAAAATTTCATCCGGCATCTCCTTCTCTGAGATCCTGCTGGTCTAGGAGAGGGGGGAAGATGGACAGATGGTCAGAGAAGGGGAGATAGGGGAGTAAACATGTGGCTCAAGGGCTGGTGCCAGGAAAAAGGACATACATTTGTAGGTAACAGGCAACAGTTTTGGGAGTGAAAGTTCTTTAAGTTTGATGTACTGCATCTAAGGAGGAAGTCAATGCACTGGGGCAGAAGTTTGATGTCTTTACAGAATATTTAAACTAGCCAGTGGGGAGAGGGGCGCAGCACCCAGTACATCAAAAGGGATGAACACCCCTCCCCCCTCAGCTAGTGATCAAATAGGAGTTCATCATGTTTGTAGTTCATTTGCATCATCAGGTAAGGAAAAAGGTCTGGCTCCCTATATGACATGCAGGGGAAGCACCAGACCTCACCCAACAACTTACAAACCAAAAACTGGCCAATGGAAAATCATGTAAACAAATGCCCACAATCTGCGAAACAAGATCCCAGATCTGCAAGTAACAATGACAGAGGCTAAACTGGACATAGTAGCCATTAGTGAGACATGGTTCACCAGTAACCACACTTGGGAGACTTCAGTACCCGGCTATGTACTGTTCAGAAGAGACACAGGTGCAAAAGAGTGGGGGGATAGATCTTTATGTCAATGAAAGTATCAAAGCTACAGAAATTCAGACTACATATCAGGAGCCTGAAGAACTGTGGGTCACCCTGGAAACAGGAAATGGGACAGCCATACGAACTGGGGTTGTCTACAGGCCTCCAGACCAGGTGGAGTACATAGACACATTACTGTTAGAAGAGATACAAAACATGATAGCTAAAGGGGAGGTTCTAATAATGGAAGACTTCAACATGCCAGATACAGATTGGTCACTACCAGCAGTAACATCCACCAGAACTAGACACATAGTTCATTCCCTGCAGGGGGAGAGCCTCAAGCAACTGGTACAACAACCTACAAGAGACAGGGCTATCCTAGATCTAGTACTGACTAACTGGGAAAGGAACACAGATCTCCACATAGAAGGTCACCTGGGGGGCAGTGACCATCACATAGTATGGTTCAATTTGGCCAATAGAACTAAATCATCCCATTCCAAGGCAAAAATATGGGACTTCAGAGGAGCTGACTTTGATAAGATGGCCAACAGAGTTAAGCTAGCCCTGGCAAAAAGAAATACACGTGATGGGGTGCAGGCAAAGTGAGCAAGCATTAAGGATGCAATACTTGAAGCAACATCTCACTGTGTTACGGAGAAAAGCAAGAGCAAAAGAAGGAGGAAACCACTTCGGTTCTCAGAAACAGTAGCAGAAAAGGTCAGAGTCAAAAGACTGTCCTTCAGGAAATATAAGGGAATGAGCGTAATGAAGATATGTATGCGTACCAAACTTCCCTAAGGGAAGCAGGGAAGGCAGTAAGGCAGGCAAAGGCTCAAACCGAGGAAACACTAGCACGAACAGTAAAAGAAGATGACAAGACTTTCTATAGATACATTAGTGAAAGGAGAAAGTCCAGAGGGGGTATTGCTAAGATCAATGGGGATAAGGGGGATCGTGTGGAGGAGGACCAAGGAACAGCATATATCCTAAATAGATATTTCTGCTAAGTATTTACTGAAGAGAAGGTAGGGCAGGGCCCACAACTCAGTAGCATGGACACAAAAGAAAGGGTCCTACAAGAGCTTGCTAATCTCAGGGTGGACGAGGCAATGGGACCAGATGGCATACATCCCAGGGTACTAAAGGAGCTAAGGGTGGAACTAGTAAAGCCATTATCAGAACTGCTTAATGAACAAACAATAAAACTTTGGTTAGACACATGGCAATGGTGGGAAATTCCGAATCTGGTCTGGGAATATATCCCTCTAAAATCACCTCCCTAAGTTCCCCACTAGCCAAGGGGATAGCTGCTTTCACAGGTGGAAAAGGAAAGGGTTAAATAATCTTACCCAGTTCATAGAGAGAGATGGGGTCAAATCATTTACTGATCTACAGAGAGACTATAACCCCCCTAAAACAGATTTTTTAAATACCTGCAATGCAGGCACTACATTACCACCATAGCAGGGGAAGAGGCCTTAAAAGCCCGTCCACCTCCTCCAATAATAGCTACTCACCAAAAAAGTCACATGGCAGATCAGAAAGGGTACATCTCATTCATATACAAGGCTCTACAAGAGGATGTAGGAAAGGTACATGTGGCTAAAATGGAGAATGAGTGGCAAAAGGAGTTGAATATAATAATACCGAAGGCAGACTGGGGCAGAATTTGGGTGGGTATCTCTAAAACTACAAGCTTTCCTGGGTGGAAAGAATTCAAGTGGAAGGTTACCTCTAGATATTTTATCACTCCGGTGATCTCTGCACATTATACCAATCCACCTACGGATCTTTGTTGGAGGGGTTGTGGAAACAGAGGCACATATATACACTTTTTTTTTGGGAATGCTCCCAGATCAGAGACTTCTGGCAGGAAGTCATACAGACTTTACAAAACATTTTCCAACTACAGGAAAATCTCACAGCAGTTAATATATTATTAACTCTAACCCCAAAGGAGATTAGAACAAGGAACCAAAAATACTTATTTTATATTTTGGTAACCGCAGCCCTTAAGGTTATCACTCAACAGTGGTTACAAAAAAATTTACTAACTAAAGACATGTGGAGAAGCAATATTAAGAAAATTAAAGCCATGGAGGTGGTCACAGCCCAGTTAAATTTAAGAGTGGACCAATATAATACTAGGTGGTTACCATATTATGATTATATTGAAGACACTGAAGGAACCTCAGTTCTAGATCAGCTTCTTCAGAACTGATGGGTATAATCTGAGGGATGGGTCATATATCAATAGTAAAGAGATATGGGCAAGGAAACTTGGAAGCAACATGAGAATTAAGTAAGGAAGTTTTTGACTAGAAAGAGACGCTGGACAGTTAAGAGTTAAATCCACATCGAATAGAAAGTTGTTTAGTTGAAGGGATGTAAGGTAGATGTTTAACTTTTGGAGTTGTAATATAATAATAATATAGTTTTAAGTATCTGAAAAGAAAATATCAACTGAAGGCAGTCCAATGGAAAGCAACTGATGTTTGAAGTAAGAAAAACTGTAAAGTATGAATAAGTTGATTGATTGCTATAATATGTCCATGACTTGGAATGGAATTCTGCCGAATGTGTACCAGAATGATAAACTATAAATAAAAAATTAACCAAGTTCAAAAAAAAAGAACTGCTTAGTGAGTCTCTGAGCACAGGAAAGGTCGCAGAAGACTGGAGAAGGGCTCACATGATCCCACTCCACAAGAGTTTTAGCAGGGAAGAGGCACAGAACTACAGACCAGTCAGTCTTACCTCAGCAGTGGGCAAGATTATGGAGGCACTCCTTTAGGAAAGAATAGTACAACAGCTGGAATCCAAAGGAGCACCAGATCCAAAACAGCATGATTTTACAACAGGAAGGTCTTGTCAAACTAATCTCATAGACTTCTTTCACTGGGTAACCAGAGTGGTGGATCAAGGGGGTGCATTTGATTTCATCTACCTTGACTTCAGCAAAGCTTTTGACACTGTTCCACACAGATTGATTAATAAGTTGGGTAGGCTCAGGGTGGGTCAGAAGATGGTCAACTGGGTGACAAACTGGTTGGTGGGCAGAAAACAGAGAGTGGGGGTAAACAGTATACAGTCAAAAAATATGCAAGACACAAGTGGGGTACTTCAGGGATCAGTCCTCTTCAATATCGTCATCAGTGACATTGCAGATGGACTGGAAGATAAGGTTTGTCTGTTTGCAGATGACACCAAGATCTGCAACAGAGTAGATAATCCAGATGGGGTGGGTAGAATGAGAAGAGATCTAGATAAACTGGCAAAATGGTCAGAAGAGTGGCAACTGGGGTTTAATGCAAAGAAGTGCAATATCATGCAAAAAGGGAAGAGAAACCCTTAATCCACCTATAGGTTGGGAGAGGAGTTGCTGGCAATCACAAGGGAAGAAAGAGACTTGGGAATCGTCATCACAGATGACTTGAAACCATCCAAGCAGACCACTAAAGCAGTAAGTAAGGCTAACGGGGTGTTGGGGTGTATTAGCAAGGGTATCACAAGTTGTAAGAGGGAGGTAATAATCCCTCTTAACAAGACACTGGTTAGGCCCCATCTGGAGTACTGCATGCAGTACTGGAGGCCACACCTGCACAAGGACATTAACAAAATGGAGGCAGTAAAGAGAAGGATGACCAAAATGGTGCAGGGAATGCATCAGAAAACGTATGAGGACAGATTAACAGAGCTCAAGATGTATACCTTAGAACAAGGCAAGGAGAGAGGTTATTTGATTGAAACATTCAAACATCTTAAGGGCATTAACAAGATGAAAGAGTCTAACATGTTTAAATATAAGAAAAATAACAGGACAAGAGGACACAGCATGAGATTAGAAGGAGGCTAATTAAGAGGTAAGATGAGGAAGTTCTTTTTCACAGAAAGGGTGGTGGATGCATGGAATGGCCTACCTCAGGAAGTAGTGGATATGAATACAGTGCAGGGCTTCAAACAGGCATGGGATAGGCATAAGGGAGCAATACAGATGAGTATGAATAGATAGGTCATTGACAGAGTAAAGGCCTATGGCACATTCATAAGGTAGAACAACTGGGTAGACTGAATCGGCCTTGCGGTCCTTATCTGCTGTCAACTTCTATGTTTTTATAAGGTTGGAGAACCCCAAAAGGGAGCCAGAAGGGACCACAAACTTGCAGACCATATGGGCTAGATGGCAGATGCAGGCAAAGCTCCAGTGCCAGTCCCAAAAGGGCCTCGGCCACTGGGAAGGCAACCATCAGGGTTTCATTATGGTCCATAATGTCCATATAAGGATACCCCTCTTCTGGACTTATTTCAATAGAATGACCGTGGACTCTGCAATGTGAATGAGAAGCTCCCTGAATGATAATGACCTCTGTTGAGGTGGATTGAGAACGTGAACTCCTTGACTGTGACTTTGACCCCACGTTCAATAGCTTGAGCATTGAAGACCCAACCACAGCTGGACGCTTGTCTTTAACAGAAATGACCAGGGACACCGATCAAACCTAGTCACCCTAGGTGAGCAACGGGAGCACCAAGGTCTGCGAGACAAAATCCTCAGCCTCGTCTTACAACAGATCGACCAGATAGAGAAACCTCTCGGCAGGCTGGTTGACCGAAGCTGAGGTTGACTGACTCACCCATGAGGCCAATGAGCCTTCTACTTACTTGACCTGCCCTTCAGCCAAGGGGCACTCAACAGCCACCGAGGAGTCAGGCAACTCGAGGGACCAGGAGGACTGAGGTTTCTTTCCATCCCACGACCAGCAATGGTGATCAAAAGATTTTTTTGACTTATCTTCAACCAAGAGCTGCAGTGGGTGAGGCTCTCCCTCACTTTCCGAAGGGACCAACACAAATTGTGGAACTGGTCCATGAAGGCTCTTCTGATGGTGTCCCCAGGTGGAACAGCATCAAGGCTGAGGAGGTGCTCATTGCAGCTGCTGCTACATCTACTCTGAAGGCTGCAACTTGTGCCGCAGACCCAGCAACTGCCAAGACCTTCTTGCCACACTTAGAGCAATCCTTTTGATCCCATTCTAAAGTCAGATTTCGCACAAGTCAGAGTTTCCAATCCTGAGGAGACTCACGGAGCATGGATAGGCAAAGGTCGCACCCAGTCATGTTGTGTTGCCCATCCAGGCAGTACATGCATATGTCATGTGGCTCAATGGCCGACATCTTCTGGTGGCAATGAATACAAAATTTAAATCCAGGCTTCTTGCTACCCATCTTAAATTGTGAGATAGAGTCTAGGAAGCCACAAGCAAAACACTAACAACTTTGAAATCTTCAAAATAATCATTCGGCAATGGCACAGAGAAAATCCTAAGCAAAGTGTGAAGGAGGTGACCTGTTCTTCCAGCAGAAAGAAAGATCTGACATCATGGAGTGGAGTCTGGTAATTAATCCACCCACATGGTGGGAGGAGACCAGAGTGTGAATAAGTAAACCATATCCATGACCCCAGAAACTGTATTTCTACAAACTTAGATTCAGTTCACTTTCCACACTTAGGCAGATACCTAGGAGTGTTCCATGAGTAGGAGGTAAGGTGTACACCCTTACAGTTTGGCAAAAAGAGACTGGAGAACTGAGGTTCAATATGCAGCATCATAATGACTGTGCACATCAGTGTTGTAGGGGGATATGACTGTATGCACTCTAGACCAGGTAGCAGTCCTGCAGATCTCCTTGACTGGAGTTGTACCTTGCAAAAGCAAGGAAGGCAGCAGTATGTCTGGTAGAATGGGCCTTCAACCCCATGGCGATTCCCTACCAGGCAACCTAGAGCAAATATTGATGCAAGATGCAATCCACCTATCAATCATCTGCTTAGCTGCCAGTCTGCTTAAAATTGGCTTCAGTATAGGTCACAAACAGGCCAGGTCAAGAAGTGCAGGGACTGAAGGTCTGGGTGTGGAGCATTCTCCTTTGTCTCTTCAGCAGGTTCAGATGGAGAGGAACTCACCACAGGGACCAGCTGCTCATGTTGAGGAGAGCTTGGTACTACACTTTCCAGGGCAGTGGAGCTATCAGAATAAGCTTTGCCTTGTCCATGCATATCTTAAGTACTATTTTGTGCAACAAGGAAGAGGCAGGAAAGGCACACTGAAGGCCCTGACTCCAGGACCGGAAGAAGACATTCACCATCAATGTTCACATCTGAGGGGGCTGAACACAGAAGGGCCTCAGCTTTCTGTTCTCAAGGGAGGCAAACAAATTCAGTAGAGATGTGCCCCACAGGGAAACATCTGTGTCATTACATTCTGGTACAAAGACCATTTGTGGGTTGTCTCTCCCTCTCAGATGACAGCATCTGCCAACTGGTTGTCCTCCCCTGCCACACGCACTGCAAGGATATCCACCTGCAGGCTGTGTACCAGGGACCAGGTTTGGCATACTTCCTGACACAGGACAAAGGAGTGCATCCCATCTTTATTGTTCAGGGAGAACATGGTGGTCATGTTGTTGATCTGGACAAGCAAAACCTGACTTCAACTTAATAGAATAAACTCAGTCAGTGCCAGACACACTACCTAGAGCACCAGCAGGTTGATGTGCTGACAGATCTTGGTGAGTTACCACAACCTGTGGCTTCTTTGCTCCAAAATATAAGTCTGCATCCCAGAGATGCATCTGTGTTCAAGATGAGTGTCAGCTCTAGACTGACAATACTCTCTCTGCAAGGTCCTCAGTATACAGGCACCATTGTATTGTGTTCCACACTGTCCATGTCTGCTGAACCAGCCAGTTCAGGTGGCCATGTCACTGAGATTACTGATGCCCCCCAGCTCTCATTGGGGGAGACATGAACTAGTGGGCCCAATGAACCAAGCTGATCACACCTACCATGAATCCAAATAATGGGAGGAATTCCCAGGCTGGGAGTGATCTCCCAACCTGAAATTATTGGGCAAAGAAGGTACGATTCTCCATTCTGTCTGCAGGTAAGCGAGCCCCAGCTTAAAGGGAGTTCAGCTTTGCTCCAATGAACAGGATCACCAGCATGTGGACCATTTCAGACTTTGCCATGTTGACAAGAAGGCACAGATCCTAAAAGGTCTGGAAGGCCAAATCCTTTGACTGCAACTCCAATTCTCTGGAGAGACCTGCAATAAGTCAGTTGACTAGGTACAGGTACACCCCAGTGCCTCTGCAGCTGAGGTAAGCAGCTATGATCAACAGACACTTGATGAAAACCCTGGGTGTCAAAGACAGGCCAAACAGCATGACCCTGAAATGATATAAGACCCTTGCAAGCCTCTTTCTGCTGGCAACTTCTACATTTCTATGGCTCTATGTAGTTCTCCAATTAGCATCACTGCCTACATGTCTGACAGCCCAGGGGAGAGGGGGCTGTACAAAAGTCATATTTTAAGTAACAAACAAAACTAAAAATTTTCAAGTTATACCAGCAGTCATAACATCACAAGTAACAGGCAACCTCAAAAGTGAACATGTCAGTGGCTAAATAGATACTTGCTCTTTAAGTGACAGCAAGAATGAGCACACAACTGAATTGGCCACAGAAGTTTAAGACAAAGACATTTGGGTCAGATTCCAAGTGACATACGCCTAGTATTCCCAGATATTTGGGATTCAAGTTAGTGCATATCCCTAATAATAAACTACACGACTATGCATGAGGGTGTGTGAAGAATAATGTGGTAATTTCATCAAGTGAAGTTGGGTGCAGAGTAAGCCACTAGGCTGAAGGTTGAGAATGGCTTATCCTGCTCCGAGCTTCACAGGATCAAATTACCAAGTTCTTCACCCCTCCCCATGCTTCATTAGTTAAATTATTAGGTTAGGAGGAGATATAATATTGAGTTCAGGAAAAAGCTTTTGTTTTCAACCAATTCTCTATCAGGTTTTATGTAAACCGCATTATTTTGTTTCTGTTCTGATTGACAGTAGCTCCATACAAGTCATCACATGCGTCTTTTGATAGTAGCTCTGATCAGGTTTTCTTATGCTGAGCTCGTCTCAAGGGATTAATTTGCTTCAGCTATGGGATCACTGTCTCATACTGCTGTGACCTATGTCTGAAGCATTTCTGCTTTCTTCTTGAAACAGAAATTTTATTTTCTAAGTAAATATGGCTGCATATTTGAAGACTACCAGAGTGTGTGTGTGCTCCTTAATCAACTGCTTAAAGAACAAGTGTTTAGTAATAATATGTATCTTAAAGAATGCAGGTGTGGGGCCTTAAGATGCCCCCTTCATCATGTTGTTTGCTTTTGTTTAGTTTTTTTTTTCTTTAATTACCTTTTCATAACTTTATTTGCATTTTGCCTACTAGTAAAAAAGAATCCAATGGAATCCTTATATTATGAAGTCAGAAAAACAAAACTTTGCTGGCAGGGCTGGTACTGTACAATAATTCATTAGGAAACTACAAATCTGTTTTCAGATTTTTATGTAAGCATTAGGCCATGAGAAAGGAAGCTTCTACTAGGGAATTAATGCATGGTTAGGGGGTGGTCAGCCGAATGCTCCAACCACCCGCATTAATTCCCCAGTAGAAGCCTCCATTCAAGTGGCTTAATGGGCTTGTAATATGGCAAGCATGGGGAAATAAAGTACATTGAAAACAGAGTATCACTTTTGTATATAAATTCATTTTATACAACAACAGGAGAAAGATGTTTTCACATAAACCATATTTCTTTATATGGTGGTTTGCAGTTTTCAAAGAATATTACAATATGGTCCACTTTCAGATAGCTGTATGAATATTACTATTACATATTTGAAGCTTTAAAATATGTGTAGTAAACACTTTGCTTTTAACTCGAGAAATAAGTGTTTACAGGCTTTGCTATGCATTTTGGGATAGCATTCCAATAATTTGCATATTGATTTACTGTCATTTTAGCTTGAAACATGATAAACTTGAACAAATATTCATGCTTGTCATCTGTAGTGTGCACTGAACATGTGCATCTATATTTGAATAAGATGCGACTTTTTGTTAATGTTTTAAACAGCTAGGAAGTGGCTAATATGGGTGTCAGCCGACACAAAAATAGCTTTGTGGTTGCTGCAATTGGGCAAGGGAGATGCGGATGCAGTGTTCTGCTAATTTTCTAGGATACTGATGTATACATGCAAAAAGTCAAGAGTTCAGCGGGGTGGCTGGTTGGATGGGAAAGGCACAGCGTTCTGTTAATATACTGTGTGATGGCAAAGTGGACTTAACTGGTATTACAGGAGCAGGCTGCATTATCCACTCCACATCTTTTGCAGGACTTCAGCAGCACTACACGAGCGGGTATTACTTAGGAATTAATCCCCCCCGATTTTAAGTCACATGCTGCGTTTCTGCCAGTGGCGTTCTCTTATTTTGGGTTACGTTAATTACCATGTTACAAAGAGAAATAATGCATTCTACCACCAAAATATTATATATTTACAGAAAGATGTGATGTTTTCACAACCTGTGATGTTTTGATTTAGCAGGTGACATTTCTTCCTGACCAGAGGTCACTTGTGAAGAAGAAAAGAGTAATTAAGTATTGTTTTCAAAAACATGTAAAATTGCACAGATGGACCATAATAATGCACACATGCAAAAGGCAAAGTGTATTATTAAAAAGTATATATTTTTAAAAGACAGAAAACTATTTTTAGTTTCTCATTGAAATACATTGTGTTCCTAAGTAGTTGGCAGTTTCTGACGTCACAATACCAGAATTAGAAACACAAACATAAAATTGTATGGCAGATAAGGACCACCTGGTCCATCTAGTCTGCCCTTTTTTCCTATCCCCCGTTTATCCCACAGACCATAACTGGTCTACGACCTACCCTCTCTTCTTTGTTGCAATGGTTCACCTATTTCTATCTCATACATTTTTGAATTCCCCCACCATTTTTGCCCCCACTACCTCTGCAGAGAGGCTGTTACATGTATCCAATACCCATACCAAGAAGAAGTACTTTGTTATGTTACTCCTGAATCTGCCCCCTCCAGCTTCATATCATGATCCCTTGAATTCTTTTTTACCAGCATTGTGAAAAGCCAAGATGAAAACCCACTTGCTTCACTGCATAAAGAAATATTTTATTATGAAATTAGAAAGTAATTACAAACACAACAATGTACAATAAATAAAATAGCCAGTTGTCTATTTATTAGAAGTGAACACCTGCTCCTCAAGTTGTACGCAAATATTATTAGCATTTAATCATAAGGTTATTATTTGAGCTGAATGGCTAATGTGACAATGCTTCAAGGATTCTTTATTACATAAGGAACAATGTATGGGTGATCACACACAACAAGCCTGTTTCCATCGAGGGGTTGAGATAAGGTATGTGCCACGGTCCTCAATCCCAGCACAGCGACCTACATCGCTGTCAACAAAATCGACAGTTCGTTGACAGGTTGCTGTGTTATTGTGCCTGACACAGGGGCATATGGCCTCCCAGTCCTGCACCCCCTCCCTGAATCAACTCCCATTCAGAGTTGATTATAATACAAAGGGCAGAGTAGGAGACATTCAGGATTTATGTCAACTGCAAGTTGCGGTTAACATAAATCACGTCACTGTGATGCCGGTTGACAAAAATGTCGTTGAACCGGCATTGTAGGGCCTTGAGATAACAGTGTATGGACATCAGGAGTGAAGTTGAAGAGGTCCATGCTATTATCTCAACCATGAGATGGAAACAAGGCATGTTGTGTATGGTTGCTCATATTTTATTTTTCTAGTATATTGTTTTAGTAAAAAATAGGGCAGACAAGTTGAGAAGTTGCTATATAGCTTCTTCTATATATAGCAGAGAAAATAGTGAAACTACGTAGTGTTTTGATACTGTAAGCGTGGAAAACATATGCTGAAAATGAATATTTGTTTTATTAGTGGTTTGTAATTCAAACATGTTGTAGTGAGCAAGTGAACAAGCTGGGAGAGAGAGAAAGACTGGCAGCATGATCTTGTGGTGATCATGAGTGGAACTGAGTGCTATGAGTGAGTGAGTGAGTGAGTGAGTATGGGTTACCCTCGTTTAATAACAAAAAAGGTTTTTATTTTATTTTTAATTATCTGTGGATTACTGCTCGGAGTGGAACAATGTGAGAGATGGGGGAGCGAGTTCAGTGATGGCTGAGTCGTGGTCTGATACAGTCCAGGATGAGTGGTTGAAGCTCTGAAAGTCCCAAAACAAAACAAAATGGAGCAGGTGGCAGTCAGCATGAGTGGGGCACAGGTACTACAGTATGACAGCAGAATGTGCACAGCAACCTTTACAATGCGCACAACTTTTGAGCAATAATTGATTTCCATGCACAATATATAGAGAATATTGGATGGGCAACTATGCACAACCAGTGTATTCTGCAGATGGGTTCTGATTTCCTTCTGACCTCAAGAGTGAAGCTCGAGATTTCCATGGGAATCAGAACCCTGAGGAGGCATGACACACAGGCTGTACATAAAGTTGCTCATCATGTATTTTTATAGCGCATGTTACTATCTGACATGTATGTGTGGCAGTTCTTTCAGTTTCAGAACAAAACTGACTTGTGCAGTCTCTAGAGGTTTCAGAATGCTGTTGTACCACAGAAGAGTACAATCACATTCCATGACCTTTGAACTGTGGTATAACAGCATTTTGAATTGGTTGGAATTCTATACACAAAGAACAGTTATGTAAGAACTTACTATAACAGTAGGTCTTTAAGGGAATCTCTTTCATCAGGTCACACCTATGGAACTTATAGCCAATAGGCACTAGGACTACACAGAAACTTTTCCAGCAGTTGAGTAGGGGCTGTCCACGCCAATGTCATATGCTGACATCCCTGCATATATAAACATGGGCAGCCCTTATCCCTCGTCAATTCCTTGCCGGACACCATACTCGTTAGGCCTCCCTCTATGGAACCAATGAGAGAGAAGAGGTGCCTAGCTATAAGAAAGGCTGGGGCAACAAGAAAGCCAGTCTGGAGGCAGAGAACAGGGGGAAGAAGGGTATAACAGCATGACCTGATGAAAGAGATTCCCTTGAAGATTTACTGTTGCGTTATGTTCTGACTTAACTGTTCTATCTTCTTTGGGGATATGTCCTTTGTCAGGTCACACCTATGGAACAAGTCCTAATCAGTTTTGACAGAGATCCAATCTAGGTGGCAGGAGGCCAGAGGCCTATAAAAGAAGGCCATGTATTACAGCTAAGCCAAAGCCTAAACTCCTTATAGAGGCAATATCCAGACTGTAATGCTTTGTGAAAGTATAGACAGTATTCCAAGTGGCAGCAGTGCAGATTTCTGTAGCTGCAATGTTCCTAAAATAGGCAACAGAGGTTGCCATGCCTCTAATGGAATGGCCATGAACAACACCAGGAAGTTCCTTACCATACTTCTTGTAGCAAAAAGTAATACAGGTGGCCAGGCATTTGGACAAACACTGTTTAGAAACTTGAACACCCTCCTTTCCAGGAGTGAAAGAAACAAACTGAGAGGACTTTCGAGAGTCCTTGGTATGGTGCTTATAGTAATGCAAAATTCTCCACATATCTAAAGTATGGAGCATTGCTTCCCCTGGATTGGTATTACACAGGTATTACTCAGGCAGGTGGATAGATTGATTTAAAGTAAACTCAGACACCACCTTAGGAAGAAACTTAGGGGTAGTGCACAAAGACACACTGTCTTTGTGGAAAATCAAATAAGGCTGCTCACACGAGACCGTGTAGCTCAGAAATTGTTTGAGCAGAAGTAACAGCAACTAAGACTAATGCTTTCCATGACAGAAAGTGTAGCTTGCAAGACATGGCTGGCTTGAAAGAAGACATGGTCAGCTTCTCTAGAATGTAATTCAGTTGCCATGCCAGAACCAGATTATGGATAGGAGGTTTCAAGCGGAGAATGCCTCAAAGAAAAGTTTGGGCCACAGTACAGCCATCAATGGGCACATGATAGGCTGATATAGCTGACAACTGCACCTTAATAGAGGAGTATTGGAGGCCTACATCAGACAAGGACAGGAGATTCTCCAGAACCTAGTTCACCAGACAAGTGAAAGTGTCCAAGTGATGGGAAGCAGCCCAGATAGCAAAGCACTTACACTTCATCAAGTAAGTGGCCCTTATGGAAGGTTTCCTGGAAGCCATCAGGACAGCAGTCAACTTCTGAGACACCCTAAAATGAGCAATGGCTATGTCCTCAGGAGTCATGCATACAGACAGAGGGACCTGAGGTCTAGATGGGCTAAAGTCCCCTGTGTCTGTGTCAACAGGTCCCAGCAGAGGGGCAAGGGAACTGGAGGTCCCCTAGCCAATTACTGCAACAATGAAAACCAAATCAGGCAAGGCCAGAATGGTACCACAAGATTTAGGGAGGCCCCCTCCATTTGGAGCCTGATGAGCACTCTCTGGATCGAAAGAAAGCATAAAGGAATCTTCCTTTCCAGGAGAGGGATACAGTGTCTCACCATAAAACTCCAGGCCCTGGATCTAGCAAGAAGAAACATGGCAGTTTTGTGTTGAGTGGGGATGCAAAAAGGTCCAACTTTGGGTGACCCCTCCTGTAAAACAGGTCTTCTACAACCAACATCAGCAGCTCCCATGCATGTATCCTGGACTGTGACCAGCTGAGGCTGTCGGCCAAGGTGTTTTGGTCACCTGGAATATGGATGGCCGACAGTTCTAGACCACGTTTTAAAACACAGTACCAGAGTCTCACTGCCTCCCTGAACAGGGGTTAAGAATGAGTCCCTTCCCTTGCTTGTTGATGTGATAAACTACAATGAGTTTGTCCAGCTGCACCAGCAGGGGATCAGGAGAGAGACTGTTCTGGAAGGCCTGCAAAGCATATAAAACTGCCCTCATCTCTAAGAAACTTATGTGAAGGTGAGCTTCCATTAAAGACATGTCCCTTGGCTCTGAAAGGGACCCAGGTGCAATCCCCAACCCAGACCAGAGGCATCTGTGGTGAGAATCTGGTGAGAAGAAGGCATGAGAAAGGATACCCCTCTCAGGAGAGTGTAGGGGTCCATCCACCACTGAAGCACTTTGCATACAGGGGAGGAGACAAGAACCTGCTGCTCCAGGTTATCGGTGCATTGATCCCACTGCACCCCCTGGACCACAGTGGAATCTGCAGATGCAGTCTGGCCAAGGGTAGAGTGACAATGGTCATGACCATCAGGCCCAATAACTGCAGAAATGTCTTGGCTGTAATGTATCAGCTTTGGCCAACCAACTGCACCTGAGCTATTAGGCATTCTACCCTGTCTAGGGGAAGGAAGATCTTGCCCTAGACTGTGTCCTGAACCACCCCTTTGTTTTTCAGCTGTTGACACGGGGTCAGGGCAGACTTGGGTAGACTTACAGTAATCCCTATGACCTGGAATAACTGCTTGGGACATTCCAGAGTGAGTAGCAGGAGATCCCTGAACTGGGCCTTCAGTACCCAGTCATCCAGATAAGGGAAGACATACAGGCCTTTGTGCCAGAGGGCTGCCACTACTGTTGCTAAGCATTTGTTAAACACCAGCTGTACAGATGATAAGCCAATGGGCAACACCCAGAAATGATAATGTTTCCCCTGGAACAGGAACCTGACATACCACCTGTGGGAGGAGCTGACTGTGATATGCAGATAAGCATCTTGCATGTCCAGGAAGCATAGCCAGTACCTTGCCTCAGCAGAGGCAGCAGACAATGCAGAGTGACCATCCAGTGCTTCTTGTATTAGATACAGAAATTCAGGCCTTTGAGGTCCAAAATAGGCTTCAAGCACCCTGTTCACTTGGGGAAAAACTAGGAATAGAATCCTGTGGTCCTTTGCTGCCTGGGTACTGGTTCTATAGCCCTCTTGCACAGCAGGGTGAGCACTTCCTCCCAGGGTACCTGAATGTGGTCAGGAGGATAAGTAGAGGGAACAGACAGAAAGTCCAGAGGCTGTTTTAGAAGCTCTAGAGTATGGCACTATTTGATTAGTTGCAGGACCCAAGAATCTGTAGTGATAGCCATCCACTGATCTAAATGAAGGGAAAAGTAACCCCTGACAATCACCTCCCAGCCTGGAGCATGAGGAAGGGGGTCCAGCAAGAACTCATGCAGAAGCAGAGCCAGTGGCTGGGGCTGCACTGCCACCTCTGGGGCTCTTGGCTGAGACACCTGTGGTGAAGGAAGGGGAAGGCAAGGCAAACCCAACTCTGCCTTGCTCTGAGGTCTGGTTCCTGACTCAGCCTTTTCAGAGACCTTACAAAAGGAGGGTTGTGGTCTGCTCCTGAGTTGGGTATGATAGAGGGAGTGGGCAAAATTAATGGCTCTGCCAGAGGCCTGCAGGTCATTGATAATATCCTGTACATCAGGGTCAAAATATCAGTGGCAGCAACACTGGCTATGGCATCAGCCATGTCATTAACATCCCTTAAGAGATGTCTCCCAACATCTGCCATAGCCTGGAGAGACTTAAGAAGCTCCTGCCTCTGGGGACCCTCAGTATGGGCCTGTTCTGCAGCCCTGCTCTTCTTCCAGAGGGTGTTCTTATACTTGACCTAAGGTCGCCGAAGCATAGGTCCTCTTGTCTCAGAGGTCAATCCTCCTAGATTCCCTGTCGGGGTGGAGAGGGAACTAATGTGCTTGGGCACCTAAGACCTATCATGAGCTGCCTTGATGACCACTGAGTCAGTTTCAGTTTGGGTGACATAGAAGCTCTTCCCCATGGGGTCATGATAAAGTTTATCAGCCTTCCTATTTGTGGCAGGGACCATGTTAGGCCTGTGTCAGGTAGCAGTGGCAGCACTGTCCAGAGCTGGCAGCAAAGGAGGGATGACCTTGGGAGGAGAATCTGGGATCTCCAGGAAATCCACCAGGTTCCTCCTGGTGATATCCTTCTCCTCAGTCTGGAACCCTCATTGTAGCCTGGAGGTGCTTCTTAAGGGAGAGGAAGGAGGGGTCCTTGGGGGGACCTTGGGTTATGCTTTGTAGAGTCCTCACTTCTGGATGAGAGTGGATCTGTCTTAATAATAACCCTCAACACCAGGCTCATCATCCCCCTCATCAGGGAGGAGGAGATCTGGGTGATTTTATTCTCAATGTCAAACTGGTCTAAGGCATTGACTGATGGTAAAGTTGTCAATGATGCTCTAGAGGGCACTGAGTGCTGGGATCAAACTGGTGGCAACATTGATTCAGCATCAACTGGCAGCATCGATGGAGGCACAGACCGAGGAATAAGCTCCTGCATCAGCACCATCATAATAGGCCGATGGTGGAAAGAGGTAACATGGTAGCTACCATTAGTGACAGGGAGAGCAGAGACCCCTGTGCCACTGGTGCACCACCTGCTGAAGCAGGGTCAGTGGGGTTTTGTGCTGGTGGATCTTCTGGTTGCAGAGGTCACAGCGGTAGAGCTGGTGTCAACAACCCAGGTGAGCCAGAGGTCGATGGCCATTCACCTGCTGTAGAAAGGCTGCTGGAACTCATTGCTGGAGACAACCTGGAGGGAGCGGAAGCCTCAGTGGCAGGAGATGCTGACACCAAAGCAGTTGACACCACTATCCCAGAGGAAGAGGCAGTAGCAATCGGGGACCAGGAGCACCTCTGGGGGAATGGTCCTTGTTACGTTCCTTGTCCTAGTGAGAGTGTTTCCCCAAAGCCCTCTCTTAAGCCTTGGTAGCCTGAGCCAATGACTGGGAGGGAGTAGACCCCAAAGGTCCCTGCTCCATCCTGGCTAGTTGTTGCTCCAGATAAAAGGACCACAGGGCTTTCTGGCAGCATCGCCAGGTAGCGAGCCAGAACTTCAGGCAGAGCTCACAGGTGAGGGTGTTGTGGCTGGGCCCAAGGCAGCACACACAATGGTTGTGCTCATCTATGGAGTAAATCTTCTTTCTGCAGTGCCAGAGATGGAAAAGGTTGGTGGAATCAATAATTCTTGACATAAAAAAGAAAGGGAATCACTTTAAAAGAAAGTGATTCAACAACACAAAAAAAAAAAAAAAAGAAAATATAAGTAGAAAAAAGGCAGTTGACTGATGGCGAAGCTTCCGTGGAGTCTATGTGATTATGGTCAGAGGTAGGAAAAGAGCTGAGGAGGAAGTGGGGCTGCCCATTCTTATATATGCAGGGACACTGGCATATGATGTCAGTGTGGGCGGCCCCTACTAGACTGCTAAAGAAGGTTCCATGTGGTCCTAGTGCCTGATGACTATAACTTCCATAGGTGTGACCTGATGAATGAGATATCCCTGAAGAAGATCAGTGTTCTACTAGACACTATAAGCCCTAACCATAAACTATAGTATGCTTGTTTGCTTCTTTCTGTAGAATTGTTGCTGTACTGTACGTTCATTTGAATGTTTTGCTGGTGAGCAGTGTTACTTTGTGTTGTAGTCAAGATTGTTGTACTTTGGTTTTGTAGGCAGAGAAAGACTGTGTGTTATCAGTGGGGGATAGGAGTTACTTTTATTTATGTAGGTTGGCTTTAGTTTGCCTTTACAGGTAGTAACAGCAAGTGTGCTATAATGTATGGTAGAACGCTGTTACTACCAGTATCTTATAATTTCCCTGGGTTGTACACTCAATGTAACATCACAGTGTTGTTATACCATCGTGGGTGTGCCAGGATAAAGTCGTACCTTATTGTTCTATTTATGTTTCATGCTATTTTATGTGTGTAATACATTAGAGATGTCCATGGTGACTCAGTCTAGCTAGCAAGGGATCATGGATACAAAGAAAACATGGGCCCTGGAATGATGTAATTGCTTGTTACTGGGCAGAAACTGTTAGTTGCTTAGGCAAGGACTGGAGTTTGATTAATCAATGTAAATGAAACAAAAGGGCTAATTAAGCATAGCTGGGAGGCCAGGCATTCCAATTTGCTTGTGAAAGGCCCAGGCCTCTAGAGGCGCCGAGATGTCAGAGGACCTTTTGTCTGAGAGGTCTACCCAGAGTTAATCTAACTACAGCCAAACAGACTAGCATTTAGGTAAACTGCTGTTCTGGGTTCAGCTTAATTACTGTCATTAAAGTAAGGCTAATGCTAGCTCAAGGCTGGTTCAGACTGGCTTGAAGAAAAAAAAAACTGCCTCCCATGCTCAGAATTGAACATTTGTTTTTGAATAAAATACTAAAACCTGATTGGTTGCATAGCCATGGAGATGGAATGCTAGCCAATCACAGGGCAAGCCAGTATCCATTGGACCTGCCTTTTGAAAAGCCCATAAAATAGGGGTACGAGATTTTCTCAGAGCCCTTCTGCCTTCTGTGTCTGTCTGCTGCCTTTTTGTCTTTTGCCTTTTACATTTGGTGAAGGAAAAGGAGGCAGTATAGCACAGTGGTTTAAGGCTCTGAGCAGCAAACCTGGAGACCTGGGTTTGAATCCCACATCCCCCACTTACATACTGTGTGTGCCCATGAGCAAGTCACTTAACTTCCTTGTGCTCCCAGGTCACACCTGTAAACAAGCTTCCAGCTTAGTAGGTTTCACCTGGTAAAAACAAACAAAAGAAAAAAACACTGTATTTGGGACCCTGCTCTGCTGAGGGAAGAGCAGAGACATTTTCTTTTCAAGAATTCTCTTTGACCACAAGAACCAAGATTTCAGCTATAATTTTTAAGAACACTTTGCACTTCAGATTCAGAAACTGAGGACTTGGTGAGGTAGAACTTTAAACTCAGAATTTTAAAGTCTAGGTTTCTATTGTGTATTTCCATTTTCTTTTCAATATCATGTAACCAATGTCTAAAATTATCTGTCTTTAATTTATTTACTGTATTTAGTAATTAATTAGTAAGGCCTTTGGCTTACTTTAAGATTATTCTGCCAGTGTCTTTTTGTGTGTGTTTTGGGAAAAGTTTGTTCAAATGATACTACACCTGTATGACTGCTTACAGGCCAAACACTACCAAAGTAAAGTACCAAGGGACTCTGTGGATGAAAGGAGGGGAAGAACATGAAAGGCCTCAAGAAATGGGTCTGTGGGGGTTTGAACTGGTCTCTACATTTCTGGGGAAAGACACATTAGGGTGTATAGGGCAGTCCCCAAAAGCCTATACATGCCTGTGGCTTTCCTGGTGTGCTGGTTCCATGGCCAAAAGGAGTTGAAAACAGACTTGAGACTGTATTTGCACTCCCTCACATAGAGAGAGGGAGCCTTGGGATCCTCTGGCATACATTCAGTTGTGAAACAGTGAGCATGCTAAAAGGACAGAGGAGGGATATCCCTGACCCTGATCACAAGGCGATTCACTGTAGCCTGTGGAATTCCTACCCCACATAAGTGGGCTTGTGACAGTGGGTACATCACATCAGTGGTACAACAAGGATCGCTCTGCACATGTGCCTTACTCCAACCACTGGCCTTCTTGAACAGGATGTGATGTTGAGAGCTAGACACTAGGCAGAGCAGTGGTGAATGAAAAAACCAAAAAGTAAGGATCCTACTTCTCAATTTTTGATCTTGTTGTGGACCATACACTATAAAACATAACGTATGTTCCATGATCAGCAACAAACCATGTGTTGCCGTCTCGAGGTTGCCAAGATGACCTAAAACTCTCCAGCTTCATTTTCGAGGTTTAAACGGTCATCATGGCAACTACTGATGGTGACACATTTGTTACTGATGGCGGACCATATGTTATCCTCTATGTCACTGCAGTGGTTCTTTCAGAAGGATTCTTAATACATGTTCATGTGAATTTGTTGTTGGGAGCCAGTGTTACTTTGCGTTTAGGCAGATTCTTTTAACTATGGTTTTATAGGAATGAAAGACTGTGTGACCGTTAGTTGGGAGGGATGACACTGGTTTATGTAGCTTGCTGTTAAGTTTGCTTTTGCCGTCACAAAACAGCATGTGTGACTCCATGCAGTTTGTAACAGATGATTGGCATGAGAATGAACACAGTTACTGCAGTGACATCACTCAGCGAACAACATTGTGTTAATTGACATCTCAGTCATTTGTTACCACTGAGTGATATAATCAGAGTGGGTAATGGGGTTACTCCGAAACTGGAAATTAGTGGATAATATGGGTCGACAATGCGACTGAATTATTCAATGTACTTATATTCTGTTACTTCACTTTGACAAAAAATTAATTAAATATCATTAGTTAAGCAGCAGATAGGTTATTTTCCTTGTTAAGGATGGAAACAAATACTCACCATTACGTTTTCACCTGGACCTTCAGTATTTGACATAATCAAGTGCTGATGGGTTCCATCCTCAATGAATAATGACTTTTTCTTGTCATCTCCTCCACAGAAACAGGATAGAAGGATACCTAAAGAATAAAAAAATATACACTTGATTACAGAGTTATTTTTAAAACTGAAAAAAAAAATTTTGATTAGTGCGGCCCATAAAAATTGCCAAAGAGCCAGCCCAGTGGCGAAGAGGGCTGAGGGCCATAGGCGCCATGCCGTTTCCCATGTTGGCAACCCACATTCAGGAATGGAGGTGGGCCACTTGAGGGACAGCTGGGGGAGGGAGGCTCAAGCGTCCGTCAAACTGCTCTCTTCCCTAGGGAAGGGGGGACTTCATGGCTTGGCGGTCGACTGCCACCTTGAGGAATCCTGGAGGAGGTGACGGTGAGTCACCGCTGGGGAAGGAGCTCTGCAACAGAGCACTGGGGCGTAACTCCATGGAGGTTGAGTATGCACACTGTGATCACTGCATGTCACATGAGGAGCCAGGAAAGAAAACATCAGGAGGAAAACCTGGGGAACAGGCTCCATGAAGCTCTGTCCATCAAACTGTTGACCCACCCACTCTCTCTGGGATCTGGGACACTCTAGATTTGTGTTCTTTGTGAGGGAGGACAGCCTTCCCTTCCTGGCTCCACCATGGGGGGGGGATCCACAGGCAACACTGGTCTCCAGTCTACTGGAGAAGAGTAAGGGATGGCTGCAGCTGAGGGGACATAACAGAACCAGCCACCTGTCCTGCTATGAAGGAGGATAAACACCGTTACAGAAAAAAAAAACTGCCAAAGAAAGAATTAGTTAAGAGTAAGACCAAAAAAAAAAAAACATTTTTAAATATCTTATTTATATGTAAATAGACCACTACAATGCATCCCAAGAGGCACTGACGAAATATAGTGGTTCTCCACAAAATGTTTTCCTGTTACTAAGTAGTAATGCCATGATAAACTGAAACATATATGAACATCCTGTTAACAGAAGCCATGTAGTATTTTCACAGTGCAATAATACAGTACAGTTTATTTTTACACAGAATGTGTGAACTAGTTTTTGCCTCCAAAACTGCTACTTCCAGCATTGCTCCTGCCTAGAAAACTGCAGACTCCAGCCTCCCTAATGAAGAAGAGTGGCACAACCTCTGTTTGCAACATGCAAAACATTCCCATATGT
This sequence comes from Neoceratodus forsteri, assembly GCA_016271365.2. NCBI lineage: Eukaryota > Metazoa > Chordata > Ceratodontiformes > Ceratodontidae > Neoceratodus > Neoceratodus forsteri. The sequence goes on along the minus strand of CM057455.1, from coordinate 1,293,056,859 downwards.
TGCTCAATGGGTTTTAACATTCTATTTCAGTGAAGTAGAAAATAAGTGGAAACTGGTTGCGCCATTGAACTTCAACTCAATGGCAACATACTGAGTACATGAAACTGGGAAGAATTCAAAACATCTTCACATACAAAGTGCTTAAAGTGCTTCAAGAAGTATGGAGTTAAAATACTTGTCTTGATGTAGCTACTATACACTTAGCAGGATGTCCTTTAAAGCCATGGGGGACTGCAGTGGAACTGGTTTTATCAAGAAAGGGAATGTTGATTAAGATACTATGGTTACACCCTTCTTTGCTGCAGCACTGGTATGGCATAATCATCTTCAGCCTAGACAACTGGAGAACCCCCCCAAAACAGTTAAGGGCTTATGTAGTTATCTTGGGGCAGAGTGCAATATAAATGTAAATAATACTCATTTAGTTAGTTTTTGCTGATCAGCAAAGGAGGCTAGACAATACTGCCTATTTTCAGCTTCAACCTGGGGAGAGGGTATCTTATAGATACAAACCAACTGAATTTGAACCAAATTTAAGCTGTTGCTGCTTTTGTTTTGTAAATATTTGTTTATTAAGAAGCTTTAGTGTATACCAAATCAGCCAGACAGTCAAAGAGGAACAAGAATTTCAAAGTCTGTAGGAATGTTTGAGTTTTTACTTAAACTGTAGAGTGATATATGCCTCCCGATACAGCAATGAGGGTGTCACAACATTGAAACAATTATTTACATTCCTATCATTACTGTAGGCACTAGAAACTGTGAATTGTAAGTAATATCCCTGATGGAGATGGAGGGAGAATAAGGGAGAAACACTACACAAGCCAGGAGTAGAGGACACATATGACACTAGAGGGTACAGTGGAAAATGTTAAGTATCCACAGATATCCCTAGCTTGATATGACGCTAGCTAGCCCATATCATTCCAGGGGTGGATTCTCCCTTGGCCCTAGAAAAGTGCACCTCAGGTGAACCTGGCCAGAAGGTTGAGAGGGTATCAAGAAGACAAACATGTGATCACTGCTGCACCATATATAACATCCATGTGGTCCATCCGGAACTGAAGACCTCCGTGCATTCATTAAGACTGAACATAATCTTTTCCATTTCATAAACGCCATTGACCATTGTTCTCCCCTGTGCTAAGATAATCTGTTGCAAGGTTAACCACTATCTGGTTATACATTTCTTAGCCACTGCCAGCATGATCCCAAGGAGGTACATTGTCTTGTTTGTTTGATTATTTTTGTTTTGTTTTAATGAACTGGCGAGATTTAGTCAGGACAACAAGGAAATTTCCCTACTCTTGGGAGGGGGTGCTGTTGGCCCTATTCCCAAGATGGAGGATCCTGAGGCTGCAGAGGAGAGAATGCTGGAGCAGACTGAGGAGACGTCCCCCTCCCAGCTGGTGGTAATCAGGAGGACATGGCCAGAGGCAACTTGAAGGAAGTGTATGACTCAGACACCAGAGCAAGAATGGAGATAGGTGAACAAGATGAAACAGAGCCACAGAATATGAAGACTGCTACTGTGGATATTTTGGTTGCTGAAGCCTGGCTTGAGTAAGAAATTACAGAAAGGAGATGGAAACTAGCTGCTGTCCTGGCAGAAGATGAAGAGTGATATCATGAGAGAAAGGAAGCACTGACAGAACAAGTGAATCCGGAGTGTACGCAGACTGACATCATCAAAAGAACAGCTGATGGTGACACCCGAGCAACAGCTGATTTGGGTGTGCAATGGACTGCAGCTGGTAAACTAACGCTTAGTGAGATCAACTTAAAGAGGCATTTGAAGTAACAAGACACTGCTGCTACAGATATAGCTTGGACTCTGGAGGCGGCTCTATTGAATGCACGATGGAAGAAGATTATGGACTGTAAAACTGATCCTTGACCCTGAATGGGATTAAATAGTATATCTGAGTTGTTATAGAGCCTCTCATATAAGTATTTTCAGGTCCTGCATCTTTCAGTTTATACATATGCAATAACCCCACTGTTTCAATACAATTTTTAAAGCAAAGGAATCACAATATATCTTTTTTCTTACTACACTTTTATTTTCTATATCTAAGGGACAGTTAAAAACACCTCCAAAATAAATGTTTCTCTCAGTGGCTAAGTAAGGCTTAATTTGTTCAATTAATGCTACCCTTTCTGATTTGACTTGCAGACCATAAATATTTAGAAATCTACATGACTGATTTTTCAAAGTCCCATCTAGTTTTGTCCAGGCATGCAGGGGAAGCATCTTTTCCCTTTCGTCTCCTCGCTCCATGGCAGCAGCAGATGGGCAAGCTTGTGAAAGTTCTGGTTGATAATGTTGATCCTGGTGATCTTGTTCTTCTCCCTCTGGTGTCTGGTCTGGACTGTGGTCATGTTCAGGACTCTCCCAATTTCCAGCTACAGTGCCCTCTGTGGTGTGTCTTCAGGTGGTAAGCTCTGTCATGGAAGTAGATGCTCTAGCTACTTCTGTTGGGGGCTCGGCCACCATTCTTTGCTGTGCCTTTTTAATTAAAAAGAGTCCTGATCCACCTCATCTTTTCATTATGAGCCGCCTAAGGGCATTTTTGAAAAACATGTCCCATGGCATCACACAAATTCCATCTTGTGTAGTTTTGACACTATACTAATATGATCATATTTCCACACAGGCCACATCTGAGTTTAGCAGACATTCTGGCCAGGTACTGTAGGTCTTTGCCCATACTTATAACAACCTTTCAGTTGCCCCACATAAAAACACATCCCGCTGTCTCTCTTTATAAAAAATTAAAAAAAAAAAAAAATATTTGGGAGACAGATGATTCCAGTTTCATTTTGTCTGAGTTTTACTCTAAATTTCCATCCCATCCACAGAAATTCTGAGTCAAAATTGGGTTCTGGGGCACTCAGTACATCACAATATTTTTGTAGCCAATGGTGTGCATCACCCACATACACTTGTTCATTTCTGAACATTACAGTGATAGTTTTAATTGTTTGTTTGGTAAGCAGAATAACCACAAAAGGTGTCCATAATGGGGAACATTTTACTTGATTATACATGATCCAAATTCTCTCCAAAATTTGTGGTGTTTTAAAACTAAGAACAAAACTGTCCTCTCTTGAGATGTGTATCAAGGCATATATTTCTGAAGCCATAAATTTACGAGAATCTTTCAACAAATTTCTTCCCACAAACACTCTGTCACAGCATGTGGGAATAAATGTCAGATGAGGCAGATTTACAGTTTTTTTTTTTCCATTCAATATGCTTGCTTTATTATACTGTATACAGCAAAAAAGACAATGATGGCAAACAAGTGCAAACAAGTGGCAATTGGCAGTTTACAATTCACTGCCTCAAACTTGCTAATACAGTTATTAACTAACTAAACACATAATAAAATATAAACAAAAATAAACACTATTCATTAAATGAAACAAATATCCTGCCCTATTCCACCCCCACCCCTTGGTGCCAATCATGATATCTACCGTCCATAAAGTGACTTAAGTCGTTTGAGTGGTTTTGATCTCTAGGGTTTGCAGACTGTGATCAAGGCATCTAAAGGACCATATTTACTGTGATAATCAGGAAGTCGGTTGGCCATTGATGCAATATGCCGTTCCAATTGAAGAGCCAATAATGTTTCTCTATACCATTCTATCACAGATGGCAAGGATACCTCCTTCCAGTACCTCATGATGGTTAATTTGGCTACAGCTGAGATCATAGCAATATGTGCCATTCTTATTCTAGGAGTATCGGGGGAAAATAATTGAGCAGACAAACCTCTGGTGTAAACAGTGTGTCAAGCCCTAGCATTGGATCAAGGGAGCTTCTGATTGTTTGCCAATACTTACGAACTCTTGGGCACATCCATAACATATAATATAGGTCCCCATCTATAGCTGAACACCACTGACATTGTGAGGAGGGTAACCTACCTATCTTATATAATCGCTCAGGAGTGTAATATAAATTGTGCATTATGTTATACTGTATCAAGCGGAGTCTATCCTGTTTAATACATCTGTAAGTATTGTTCCAGGTCCGTTTCCATGTGTTAACATCCTCTGTGATGGATAGTTTTTGGGTCCAGTAATAACATATACCTTGTGGCAGGTGAAAATCTAGGGATTGTAGAATCCTATATATCTTAGAAACTGAATGCGGTTGTTCTGCTACCTGAAAGAGGGTAGAGGGTTCCATTTTTGAAGGAATGTACCAGACCTGTCCACCCAGGAAGGAAATCAGGATGTGTTTTAGTTGCCAATATTTAAATAAATGTCCTACATGTGCATTGAAGTGCTGCTGAAATTGGAAAAAGTGGAGTATATCCCTCTTAGTGGCAATGTCTTGAATCTTAGCATACTGCATAAGCTTCCAAAATGAGGGAGAAATCAGCCTGTTTCCAATTTTAATTTGGGGATTGCACATTAATGGCTGTTCTAAGGACTTATGCCAATCCAAGGCCAGATACATTTGTAGTTAGTGCAAAGCTCTGATGGACCATCCAATCGGGGTGTCCTTTAGGGGCGTAGGAAGAAATTTTGGAGAGGAGTAGACTAGCGAATTTAGAGTACAATGATTCTTAGAAGCTAAATGCCTCTTTATATGTAGCCAGAGAGGTATATATAGATGTGTCTTGTGATGATATCATACAAAGCCAGTATCTTACTTTGCTAATGTGATGTGCACAATAGTAACTAAAAAAGGATGGAAGAGCAAGACCCCCTTGAAGTTTGGGTGCAGAAGCTTGGAATAAGCCCATCTTACTCCTTTCTCCTTCCCCATAAAAGAATTCAATAATTTATGCAATTTTATAAACCAGGACTTGGGGAGAAAAACCCCAACATGCCCATAGGATATAGAATTCTGGGAAGCATGTTCATTTTGCTTGTGTTAATCCTTCCCCATAATGAAATGGGGAGGGATCCCCATCTATCAAGATCTGTTTTCAGTGTGGACATAAGGTTTGTGAGGTTTTCTTTTACCATGATAGACATTTCTCTGGCAACTTTAATGCCCAAATAGGTCAAAGATTTGGACTCCCATTTTAGCCCGAATTCCTCTATTTCACCATACATTAATCTTCCATTCATTGAAAAAATTCTAGTTTCTGAGAGATTCAATCTGTAACAGGAGACCCTAGAAAAAGATTCATCTCTTCTAACAGCACTGGAATACCCATAATGGGTTCTTCCAAATGTAATAATAAATCGTCAGCATAAGCCAATAAAAGGTGTCATTGTTCTCCCACTTTGATACCTTTAAGGCGTGGAGAAGAGACCAGCCATTGTATAAAGGGTTCCAGATACAAGTTAAACAGGAGCAGGGACAGTGGACAACCCTGCCTGGTGCCATGACGTAATTGGAATGGGTCTGAAAGTGTGCTGTTGAACCATACCTGGGCAAATGGGGAAGCATACAAGAGACAAGTCCACTTAATAAATTCCTTTGGCAGACCAAAACGTTCCAGGATAAGGAAGAGAAAATCCCATGAGACCCGATCAAAAGTCTTTTTGGCGTCTAAAGATATTAGGGTCACTGGAATATCTGATTTCTTGGCTAGCGAGAGGAGGTGTAATAGTCTGCACATATGATCATTAAAGGACCTACTTGTCATGAAACCCACCTGTTCTGTGCCAATTAACTTGCCCATAATAGACCCTAGTCTGTTAGCTAATACTTTTGTTAAGATTTTGATGTCCAAATTCAGGAAGGAGATGGGATGGTAATTTTTGGGAAGTTGTGGGTCTCTACCCTGCTTAGGGGTCACTACAACCAGGGCTTCTAGGAAATTCTGTTCTATGGTCCCATTCTCGTACCATGAGTTAAACACATCTGTTAGAAGGGGGGGTCAACTCTTGTGTGCAGTACTTGTATAGGCTACTTGGGAAGCCATCCAGTCCCGGTGATTTGTCTAAAGGAAGTTGTTTAATGGCTAGCTCAATTTCCCAGGCTTGTATACAAGCTGTCAGGGGGAAGACATCAGCAGATGACAAATAAGGAAGCCTGACTGAATCTAAGTATATTCTGATTTCTTCCTTTGAGGGGATTTCTTCCTTACTAACAGTGTATAGTTGTTGAAAATAGTTTCTAAACCCTTCAGTTATTTTCCTGGGGTCTGTAGTAATTTGATTCGTATTGGGGAAGTATAAACCAGGTATGAATCTATTAGCCTCAACCTGTCTAAGTCGGATAGCCAGAAGCTTTCCAGCCCTTTCCCCGATTCAAGATATTTAAATTTAGTCCTCTTAAGAGAAAGCTCAGCTCTTTGTGCCATAAAGTCTAAAAAATTGGGCCTACAAGTTATGGAGTGTAATCCAATCCTGTTCCAGTGAGCGAGCACTGATGTCTCGTTCCACTGTTTTGATCAAACTGAGAAGTTCTACCATATAGGCTTTAAATTGTCGGATCCTGGTAGTAGATAAACAAATAAATCCCCCCCTTAATGCACATTTTAACACTGGCCAAACCGCATCAGTGTTTGATACAGAACCAAGGTTATGTTCCAGGAAGGACAGTATAAAATCTTTGATGTGTTCCAGTGTAACCGGTATCTTCAGCAGCTGATTATTCATACGCCATAGGAAATCTCTCAACTCCTGGACCCAAGAATAATATGATGGAGATAGGAGGGTGGATGACTCATGGATGAATAATCGCATCCAGCACTCCCGGAATAACTGAAGAGCTCACCAGAAAGTAGTCGATTCTAGAGCAGGTACGATGTGAAGAGGAGTAAAAAGTGTAAGACCTCTCAGTAGGATTCAATACTCTCTAAATATCTATTAAACTGGCCCCCTCCATTAAGTCCTTCAAGGCTCGCTGGACTGGAGTAAGCCTACATCTTTTAGAATCTGATCTAATTGAATCTGAGGGGTAATATTCCAATCCCCTCCCAGTATAATGGTCACAGGAGTACTATGGGACGCAAGACCCAAGAGATGTACAAAGAACTGAGGGGAGTCTATATTTGGGCCATATATTGAACCTAATATAACTTGTATGGCTAACTTCCCCCGGGTCAAGATGTAATGCCCATTAATGTCCCATAACTTGTGCTTCAGTTGAAAGGGAATGGTCTTACCAACCAAAATGGCAACCCCCCCCCTTTTTGTAGAGATTCCCACCCCAAAAGTATGTCCAACCCAACCCCTACATAGCAAGGAAGTATCCTCCCTTTTATGATGTGTTTCCTGCAAACATGTGATTCCAGTTTTAAGGTATAGGAGGTGCTTTAGCACTATTTGCCTTTTACACCTATCCCGTGTTCCCCTGACATTCCAGCTCAAAAATCTATAAGGTCCAGACATTCCTAAGCCGTTGACAATATTCCTATGTGTGCATTTGAAGCTAATTCTGAGAGATGTATACCATTTCTCAGTAGATTCCTAAACGCACATATAATAGGCACCACTACCACCCTCCAAAACTGCAATCCCATAAAAAACAAATTAAGCAAACCTTTAATAAACAATCCCCAGTTCCACAAACCACACTGGCTTACTCCTTCTGTCAGGTGATATCCTATTGCAGCCCAGAGAAAGCAACCCTGTCCCCTCCCCTCGGTCAACAACCCACTCAGAAAACTGTATCTAATACACAATAGTATTCCACATATACCTGATACATACTGAAAAAGAAAAAGAAAAATATTTGTACCTTTCCTTATTTCCCCCTACAGGCTACTCAGTAAACAAACTGAATATAAAAAGATCTTTGCAAGTCTGTGCTTCATGGATACTTATAACTTATTTAAGATATATCAGAAGAAATGCAAAACACACTTGTCTATGAAAAATATGTATGAAAACTGTGGTCTTAACTTTCAAAATTTCTATATCAGCTCTAACCTAGACAAAGTTATTTTATTTTTAATCCCCAATGGTGCCATCTAGTAGAGACAAGCAGTAAACTGAAGTAATTTTGAGATCAGCATCTTCAGTAATAAATGAATCAATATTACAAAGTAAAATAGGATCTAACTGCTGCAAACTAATAGAGGCAGGACTGCACATTATTTTAAACCAATGAAGAGGGAGATAAAAAGAAAAAAAAAGGAAAAGAAAGAAGGGGGGAAATATTTACAACCAGTCTTCAAATCCAGGTGCCTGTATTAGCGATGTACATAGCAATGCAGTCTCCTAAAAAATATTCTAATGTGCTCTAAGCGGTCTGTTCTCTACAGACAGTCAAATTATAGCAGAAACACGAGCAATCGCAATGAAGCAAAAGAAGATCTCTTATGGCTGATAGAGCCACTGCAAGTACCGATTTCTCCACAGATGATCGAAATACTAGCCGAATCCGAAGAGCAATTCCAGGTGAGTATTCTTATCCCCACGGGAACAGCGATGCTCCACCAGTCCCAGTCAAACAATGAGAGGCACATGAAATACAGATAACACTGCTACTCAGTTACTGTTGGAGGTGTTGCCACTTGGATCCACATATTACCTGGTTCCACCAAAATTCAAAGCATACTATTTGCCTCCTTAAACAAAGGCTCTAGCTGGTGTCAAAGTTACTTGAAGAGGTTGGGTAACAAACTCTTGAGCTCGGATTTAGCCTGCTCCACTGTCTCGAAGGAAAGCCATTCATCCTTGGGCTTAACACACAGAAGAGTGGGGTACTTAACTTTGAATGGCTTTCCAGCAGCAAAAAGCTTAGTGACTTAAGGATGTAGCTCCTGGCGCTTCATTCGAACAGAGTGCGGCAGATCCTGACTTATCCTGATATGCTTGATTTCCCAAAAAATTTCTTGTAGATCCTTGGCCGTGGCTATTATATGTTGCTTATCAAGGTAATTCAACAATTTGCAGATGATCAGTCTCGGTGGCGAACCCTGCAGGGGTAGAGGGCAAAGTGCATGGTGAGGTCTCTCCACAATGTATGTTGCTCCATTCGGGGAAGGACCCACAACTTTTTCACAGACTTTTTGCACAAAAGTTATTGGAGAGGACCCTTCTTCGTGCTCTGGAATGCCTAGTATTATTATGTTATTTCACCTACTCCTGCCCTCAAGGTCTTCAAGTTTCTCCTCCAATTTTTTGATACGCTTTACAATGTTGACCATGTCAAGATCAATCCTGTCCATTTTCCTTTCCAAAGAGACAACTCGGGTCTCTGAGTCTCCAACCCTAAGACTGAGGGATTCAATGGAGTTTTTGATATAATGCAATTCTGTGGAGATATCCGCAACTGGGCTTTGCAAAGGCAGCATGATCTCAAGAAATCTATCTTCCGTCAATGTGGCCGAGCCCGATGTAGATTTACCTGCGGCCTGTCTAGGCTTCTTCAGGGCCTGCTCCTTCTCTGGTGATTGTGGCAGAGTGTGTTTAGGCGGCATCCTACGCATGTATACATCCATGTTGAAACCAGCAGAGTTGGATTAGTGTTGCAGAGAAAGTTATTGTTGAATTTTACCAAGTCAAGTGTGTTTTAGTGTGGAAAAAGTGAAAGTTTTGACCGAGAGGAGACGGAGCAACTCAAACTTGCTTCCTTGTTCTAAGCTGCCATCACATGACCCCCCCCCCAAATTTACAGGTTTTAAACACATCATGGTGTGATATTTATTTTTCAAAAGTTAAAAAAAATAATAAATGAAAACAAAAAAATTTGAAAAGAAAATCACTACTTAATATCAATAGTTTCTCACATAATACAGTCTTGGATCTTAAGAGCTCCTAAGATCCTTTTCATCTGCATTTAACAACTTGTCTACAGTAGCACTTCTCTCCTTCTCTCTCAAGACTGAACTCTACTGGACTGAACTGAAGTGAACTCAGTGAAGAGGTTTCATATCTTTTGGTTGGGTCACCTAACTGAGCCCTTTCTAATTACATGTCTGGACATGTTTCAAAATCAAGGTGGGGGGGTTACTTCAAGGGACTTCCTGGTTTAGGTAAAGGTACAGTGGATATCTCCACAGATGTTGACTCGCTATACCTCTGATTCACAGTGACTAAGCACTTTTATAAAGCATATCACATTCTTTTGTTCAGCCTCATACATAAAACCTTATACAGTAATAGATTTATAGTGTGAATTTATGAAAATGCCTTAAGGATTTCTTATAACTGTACTAATCATGAAATTATTATTGTTTTATATGGCTTCTGAATCCTTTTTATTTTAAAAGGCTTTATTAACTGCATGTATTCCTATTTAAAATAGCCTTTATGTCTTTTGCACAGAAAATGCACTTATGCACTTTACACAACACCTCTCCAGGTATATGGCATCATTCCATGGACTAAATGAATGGAAATGGAAAAAGAATGAAAAAAGACAGAAATAGTGGGAAGTTTAGTAGGGATAGTAAAGAGCTACGCTAGGTGGCCAACCTAGGGTGGGGGGGGAGAAGAAAGGCACAGAGAAAAATGTTAACTGTTATGCAACAGATGTTTTGGTAGCTAGGAAATAAGGAGATAGAAAAGTGGTCCATCAATCACAGCTGAGGGTGTAGCCTAACTCCGCCACACGGTCTACATGGGCGGGATCCATTCCTCCCTTATACCTCATTCATACTGCATCCCATCAAGATGCAGGCTCAGTCATATTAAACAAGTCAGCATATCTTGGGAGATGTTTAGATGCCTGACTGCTTTAGTGACCCATGTGTGGCCTATAAAGAAAGGCTAGATACATCCATAACAACCTGCTTAAAGGACACAGCTAGAACTTTAGTAACAACATCAGAAGGGATACCTAAGATTGTAAAGGATTACATACAGTCCTTGAATAGGCCAAATCATAGCAGTGGTAAAGATATCACTTCCTTTTCAGAACCTTAAAAAGTTGATATCACAGAGAAAAATAAAGCATAATTACTAAAACCCATTACAGTAGATGACGTAGAAAATATAATAAAATCCTTGAAAATTGGAGTATCCCTGGGATGGGATAGGTTACCCAGTGAATTTTATCAAGTATTTTGAACCTGAGCTTTTGGAAATGTTAGCTGATGTTTTTACAGACATTTTCCACAACAATACAGTAGATAGTCAATCCTCTATTGGCCTGCTAAGATTTCTTTATAAATCTGATGATAGGACTTTGATTCAAAATTGGAGACTGATATGTTGACACAGACTGGAAAATATTAAACTATTTAAAAGCAGATTACAGTCAGTAGTGAACATGATATTACACACAGTACAAACTTGTTTAGTTCCAGGAAAAAAATTCAAGACAATCTGTATATTATTAGAAATTATTATATGGGTCTCATTAATGCTCCAATCTTATTGACTGTCAGCCTTCTGAGAGCCTTTTGTTATTCTCCTTCTTAACATACTTCTGCAGCCTGATTACCTGAGCACTGATTGTCAAATATAAGGTACTACTTACACTGTCAGCATTCTATATTTAGTACTTATGGGTGCCATTATAGCAATACTGACATTGACAAGTGTCTCTCAGTCAGTAATAGTGTGCACTGTACTGTTACAAAGTGATAAATATGTTGATGCTGGTTTCCCGGACAAAGTCCACTCATGCTATATACACAACAAAAATCTGATTACTGCGCATACCACCGTGTCACCTGATGGTAACATCTCATTTGGTGGTATTCTTGTGAGCCACTACCGCAACTCCAGCTGGGCCCACCCCCACCTGTTGTTACCACTGAAATAAATCTGTGACAGAAAAAAGAGAAGCAGCTGCCATGGAAAGAAATATAGTCAAGGCACACAATGGTCCCTACACCTGACAGCACAATACCTTTTTGCTCCCTCCTCCTCCTCCTCCATTTCTGCAATCCCACCTCCCCACTCACTTCAACAGTGATGTGTCACATGACTGAATATCATGAAATACTCAAATGATGCTATAAAAATCCAGGTATTAAAGGTTTTAGCCAAAAAATGTAGCTTGTAGACCTGTACCATCAATCACATCATCGGTGACTGTAAAGTGCCAGAAAACTCATTGCTTTGGTTAGTGCTGAGTGAGTGATACAGCACAAATTTTGTGCATTTTGTTTTCACTGATCTCCCTGAGTATTATCACTATTTCAGTGGGGAAGAAGAAAAAAAAAAACACTGCATAAATAACACTGTACAACCTAAACTGCCTTAGGCGATGTCTTCCAATTAATTTGTGAGCTACACACATGAATGTTGACAGGGTCTGCTGCTCACTGCTGTCACCTGCTATAGTAATGCAATGGGGCTGATCATGGGCTGACATAGATAATAAAATAGTCCTTAAATAATTTAACAAGTAACAGGAGCTACTTTTACACAACAGTAGTAGTGATTTTTTTTTATTTAATTTCCTGCTGCTAAAGAGTATCATCAGCAAGCAGTCATTATTGCAAAGATCAAGGGCTGAGGATCTTAATGGAAAGCTGGGCTGCGGGCTGTCACCTCAATTACTGTGTATCATGGAATTGAAAACTAATAATTTACAAAAAAAAAAAACATCTATCAATAGGTGAGCGAGGAAACAACAGTCTGCCAGCAATGTACTGCCTCACTTGTTTCTGTATACGGTGATGTTGCAGATTTAGTGCTAGTGTTGTCCCTGTTTATTTATTGTTACACTACAAATGTAAACCTTTGGAGAAGGTACTATTATATATCAATGATTAAGAATAACTAAAATAAATACAGTATGTCATTGGAAAACTGCAAGAAAAACTGACCCCAATTATAATAGTAGCAATAAGGTACGACCGGAGGTATGCTAATGTTCAAATTAATCACCCCCTGAGGGTGATATGGCACTCAGCAGTACCTCGTGCCACATTATGCACCAGGTGGTGATTAACTAGAACATTAACATAACCCCTGGTTGTACCTTATTGCTGAACTGATATGAGTTTTCTAAACAGACAAAATTGACTGGGTATGTGTTCTCCTTAGATCAGAGTAAAGCATTTGACAAGGTGGATCATTGTTATTTATTTCAAGTTTTAAGATAGTATGGTATTTCAGATCATTTTGTGCAATAGGTGCAGTATTTATATAGATCAGCCTCAGTGGTACCCTTTCTTTTAGGGACAGAAGGTAGGTCGATTCCAGTGAGGGTAGGTGTATGGCAAGGTTGCCCTCAGAGTCCACTATTCCACTACTCACCACACAGAGTAGTGAATAGTGGACTCTGAGGGCAACCTTGCCATACACCTACCCTCACTGGAATTGACCTACCTTCTGTCCCTAAAAGAAAGGGTACCACTGAGGCTTAAAGATTATAAACTCTATGTCTCCATGTGCAGTACTGGGGGACAGAGTGCCTGGGTCTCAGGTGGACCTTTACAGTGAACTGTCAATGTTGTCAGCATCGACATGTTCACTGTAATGGTGTCACCATACAGAGGACATATCGTGTAGTAGGTATAATAATCTTCAGCCAAGCCAACAAAATTATAGGCATAAAGTTTGAGGAAGAGGTATGGCACTAAGGAATTGGACAGAGGCCTTAGAAAAGTGTGATAGAAATGTACCAAAATGGAAGGGGTGCAAATTATCAAAATAGAAGGGGATATTTATCTTGAAACAATTCATAATTCCTCAGTTGTACAGTATATTGGCAGGGTATTTCCCCTCCCAGTGGTATTGGAAACACGGTTGCTAAGTATTTTCCTTCAGATCTTTTGGGGAAATTGCCGGAATCCCATTTAAAGGGAATATACATACTTACTAAAGGTAAAATGAAGAGTAGGGCTGACTAATCCTGTTGTCTTTATTCATACAATAATTTGGCTGGGTATTTTGAAGATAGCCTTGTGACAAGAGTAGTCCACAATACAAGAGTGGATAACAAGAAAGGTAGGCGATTCTTCTGAAATTCTGGAAAGAGGATCCTATAAAGATTAAAATTACACCTCCCAGCTTATACAGTATCTACTATAAGAAAAATATTTGTTTGAAAAATACAAAAATCTTTACTTATAGCGAACAACAGACAGCAGATGTATGACACGGTGTGACAAGGTACCTTTGTAAATGAGCCTATGGCTCAAAGGTTTTCCAAACTGCTGTTTAAATAAAATAAATAAAATAAAAAAAATATAAGATAAGTCCACAAGAGCCAGATTTTAAATTTTGTTTACTGGAGAAAAGATCTTTAGCTATAAAGCAATTGGTGGATCCCAGAGTTTCCCTGTAAGAAGTGGGATATTCTTTGGTTATGTACTTATGGGAGGTTACATGTGACGGGTAACAGCAAACATAAATTGATAGAAGAGAGATCGTGTCCTTATCCTGAATGTTGAATCAAGGAAGAAACTATGGAATATTTTGTGTTGGAATGCCCACGTGTTGTAAATTTGTGGAAGTTTTTAGCTAACGAATGAAAGCTGGCATGGTTACAAAATTTAACCTATAGTGTGGAGGGATTTTCCAGTGTATCTGTGGAAGTATAATAAAAGTACACAAACCATAATTCTTGTGTGTTTAAAATTATATATATGTCAGGCAAGGTGTAGAATGATGTTACAGCAGCAAAGACCGTCATACATCTCTGGTGGACATTTGTGTGAAGCAACATGTAATGAGGGATATGAAACAGATTTAAAACACAATTCCTCTCAGAAGGTGCAAGAGATGTGGAAAGTATTTTGTTGGGTATCCCATGATATGAGCGAAAAAATATAGGGGGACTGTAATTACAGTGATACAATACTTACAACAGCAAATGGACGACTGGGAATAACAACGAAAACCAAAATGTCAACCTTGCAGCTTGCACCCCTTCCTCAAGTTTTGCCCCCCCCCCCCGAGTTGATTATTTATAGAAGGAGAGTGTGGGGGACTTAAACACAAAACCATGTTGTCGCCCTTTCAGCAACTGTTCTTAAATCATGGTCACCATTTGCATCCTCATTGTTTTGCCCTCGCCCAAATGCCTTCGCTCATATCACATGGAACCTTTTATTATATTCTCAAATAAGATAACTTATAAAGTGAGCTTCCCCTCTATATTTCTTATACAAAAATAAATGAATAAAATTCATTATACAATAGCAAGACAGAATGCTGGGATCTGATTGGTCAGTCTGGGGCTGGACCCATGATGCTACCCAACATAACATCATGGATCTAGTCTCTGCACACACATGACTGAATGACATCATTAAAAAAATCATTGCACATGCCATCGTTCCCCTGCTCTTCTATCACTGCAAGCAACTTCTGAGCATTTTTTGCTCTCCCAACTGCAGCAAATTTATGTTTCAAAGCCCTGACAATGGAGGTGTCATCACTTTCTGTTGTTGACAACAACCTCCTACCCCACTGTATTCCCCCCAAACACAAAAATCTTTCAAATAAAGAAAGCCATCTTCTGAAATGGCATTTTGATCTTCCCCTTTGGCTGTAGCATGAGCACTTTCAAACAGCCATGCTTGTCGCTCAGTCCAAATACTGCTCACTTCATGAAAGAAATGGCCGCACTGCTTACGGCCATGTTAACAAAACAGAAAAAAAAAAATGAAATCAATACAACCATAGACATAAAAAGAAAGCCACAGTACAGAAGGAGTGTAATTTCAGTGGTTCCTCTGATCAGTACGGAAATACTGGAAGTATGATTCCCATTGCTGAACAGCTCTGTGGTTACCGAACCTCTTCAAAAGCCACCAAAAATACATAAATACATAAGAACATCATCCAGTCACAGGGCAGGCAGTGGGACTGGGTGAACAAAACACTCCCCCCCCGCAACAATCACAGAAAAGGCACTACGGGGAAGGGGGGCAGGTGAAGAAAGCAGTCCGCAGAGTAAAGCAGCACAATCCACAGAAGAAAACCATTACAACAGCATTATTTTTTCAATCAGAACACTTACCCATTTAAAAATCAAATAATACTCTTTTAAAAATATTTCTTTTTAATTTTGTTTTATTACTATAAATCAGCCATTGTATAACAGGAATAATGCACTCCAGGGTGTGTGTTGTGCTGGGATAATGTCACTTCTCAGGTGTTGGACACACTTGGCCTGTGGTCTCATGCCCAACCACCCAAATTGTGATGTTGTCCCAGCACAACACACCCTGTCATGCATTATTCCTTTAGTAAAGACTACTGTGGATAGTAGAGGAGATAAATAAGAGATTTTTTCCTTGATGTCCTTGAGGTTTTTTTTTTTTGCTGTATGGTTAAGATATTCTCAGTTTTTGCTGTAACTATATGTAATATGGTTTGTAACTGTTGTATTTTTTAATAAAAGTCCCCTATTCCATTCAGGAAGAGCCACAAAATCTTTAGCAGCCACCTGAACAATCACCACAAAAGGGAACCAGGGCCTTGGTTTAGCATCTTAACCGAAGGATGGCACAACCCAACAGTACAGCATCCCACTAGTACTGCACTGAGTGCCAGCATTTATGGTATAAGACTAATTCTGGTGTGCAACTAGAACCCACAAACGTCAGGCCCAGAGGCATATGTGCAACCAACTGAGCCAGCCTACATCAAAATTAATGAATAATGTATTTATTTGATATTTTCCATCCAGGGATATCTACAGTTTTAGTTTTCAAGAAGGTCCCAAGGGAGAGCAACAGCAGAAATTTCTAAGAGCTGCAGTTTGGCTAATGTTGGAAGTGTTGGCATATAGTGGGTAGAAAACAAGCAAACACATTTTTTATAATAAAGCATTTACAAATTGTGTAAGAGACCCTTTGGCACAGTTCCGCTACGCCACAGCGACAAATTTTATGTCAACTGATGAGAAAGCGACAGCACAACACCGCCAACTGGTGTTGTGCTATCGCTCAGGATTTGGTGAAAGAGTTTTCTGGGGGGGCTTCACCCCTCCCTGCACCCCCATACCACAGATTACCAACTCCAGTCAGAGTTGGTTCAGGGATGGGGCAAACATCTGCCCAGCACCAGCGTCAGGGAGCAGAGACCATCACAGTGGCTGCAGATAATGTCGTTGTGATGGTCTTCGCTGTGGGAGTGTCACTGCACAGTTGTATATGCTTTGGCACCATACTATAATGCTTAAAACAGAACCCGTTTAAATTCTTTCATGGTGATTTGCATATACTTCCCATATCACTCTGCATTATGGGAGTATGTGTAATTTTACATTTCTTTGATTGCCAGTGATCTTTCTGGGTAACCCTTGCCTCAGAGCTTTTGTGCTGAGGCTCTTTGTCTGTTAGATTATTTATAAAATTTACAATATATAGATGTTTACTATTTTTTTTACAATTTTGATTGTCAGATCTGTGCAAATCAGTAAATAAAGTGTTAACAGCTTATCTCAAGCACAGCACCTGCAGAAGTGCAACTCCTCCACTGCAGTAATACTGGTATAAGCACATTAGAGAAAGGGTAAGGTATTGCATTAACTTTAAATGTATATGCATATAATCTGTTATTGATAAATACGACATTACTACATTTTATTACTATATCACTTCTGATAGCTAAGCTACAGTATATACTTTTTTCATAATAATAGACACTACAGGATTACAGAGTGCTGCCCTGTGGGCTATAGTAATACTATTTCCTTTGATATTATGAATTCATGCATATGTACTTACAGAGCAATAATAATGCTGCCAGTATCATTGCAAGGATTGCCCAGAGTCCTAGACCAACAGATGAATATTGGCCCTCAGCACAATTGATGCCATCAGGACAACGGCAGAGACGAATCTTCACTGTCTGCATTGTACCTTTACCCTGCTGATCCTGAATAAGTACGGGAACCTGATGGTATCCAATGCTAAGATCACCAAGTTCTGAAAGATGTGCTTCAGTTGCGCTGATCCTTCATAAAAGAAAAAAAAAAAGAAAATGTTAGGAAGGGTGTTTTTTTCTCCTCCTTTACCCCTGGTTGGCCACTCCTTTGGCTGCCAAGGCCCTACCACCACCACACATGCTTCATTGCCATTTGCCACCCCACTAATGCCATGACCTGGGTAGCCTGATGTAACCCATCATCAGGTGGGCCCTTCCCTCATGGCCCTATGAGGGGAGAAGAAACACCCAGAGGCATCTAAGTGCACATCCTGGACACGGAGGGGTCAGGACGGACACCTCCGAGCTTCCATGGTGACAGAGACCAGCTGCCATCATCTTGGCCGACTGAGGGAGATTCTTCTCTTCTCTCCCTGTCCGCCTACTGTCCACACACAATGGGCCAGCCATGGTGGTGACCTGGGGGCAGGGGGCTTTCAGCGGCGTGTCAAGGCCTCACATCACCAAGAATGCCACCCCATGCTACCCTCAGGGGGTGACAGACAGTGGCCCAAGGCCTTCCCATTCCCTCCCCAGGAGAGAAGTATTCAAGGAATGCTCGGATCTCCCTCCCTGTCGGACTCTGCTCTGCTCCTGACACTGGGACTTGGGATGTGAGCCGAGAGAACACCTTCACTCGGTGCCATGGACCCAGCACAGAAAGGGTGTTTATTAAAAAACTAAACTACTAAAACTAAACTGTGTACTGACTGTGAACACACATAATGAGTAATATTAAAGGGACAGAGGTTTTATGTATTAGACAGGTTTGCACTGTACCTGAAAGGGATTTTGGGATTTATAGTTAAAGAAAATGTTAGCTTGCAGGTCAGCAAAATCAGTCTAATACTGCAGCAATCAGTAAGAAAAAAAATGTTTGGCACATAAAGTGCAAATGGGGATCAGCCCCACAGTTTGGTGTGGGGATCGTAATGCTGATTCTTCCCCTTTAACATTTCATCTGAAAGACTGCATCTGAAGTGTGCAACACCCCTCTCATGCTGCACTACAGCATCATACTGGGATTTACCCAAAGTTCCTAGTGGGGTTAGAAGCCACAACCTTTCAATCTTCTGGACCTAAAAGCAAGTGTGCAACCTGATGAGCTACTGACACCAAGATCTTGGGCTAGATTCACAAAACCTTGCCCCAGTGTAAACCCATTTTTGTGCTGATTTGGTATTTATAAAAGCCCAATCCGCACTCTCAAAGCAGTTTTGCAGCAGGGAAACATGTGAAGGGGGCCCACAATTCAAACGAGGAGGACAGGACCCACATATTGGCTCTGTCCCATTCACTATGCTTGTGCTCCATGCAAGGGTCATTTTCAGGTTTCCCTTGTGTGGAGCAAACAGCACTGACCAAGACCTTGCTTTAATCTTGTGCAAGCCTAGTGGGTGGCAGAGGTACTGCGGTACCTGCCCCATTGCTGTCCCTACTCAAATATATGTATTCCTTGGTGCTAGTAGCCCCATCCTTGTGATTGCCATCTTGATCCAAAACATAAATATAATCCCGGTGCTAGTGGTGTCCCCCCACTGCAGATCGCCCGACCAATATATAAAAGAATTTATTTCCCTGGTAGTGGTAATCACCCCCACTCTCCCCACCCCTGCCAATCTCTACCCTGATCCAAAGTACACATATATGTCTCTGGTGCTAGTGGTAACCCCCCTTCCTGCCATGATCACTAATCATCAGCCCGATATTAAAATGTAAGATTTCCTGGTGTTCAATGATTCCCCGATCACCATCTCAAGCCAAAAAATACATATATTACTTGGCATCCAGTGGTTCCTCCCCACCCACACCCATGCCTGATGAGTTTACCTGTTGTCCCTGGTGACTAGTGGTCCTCCCCACCCACACCCATGCCGGATGAATATACCCATTGTTCCTGGTGTCTTGTGGTCCCTCCCAATCTCTCTCCCCATGTCTAAATCAATATTTCCTTGTGTCCAGTGATCCCCCTCCTTGCTGATTACTGGCCTAAAATATACTGAAGAGTGTCACTGGTGGACCAGTGATCTTCCCCTCACTGATCACTGACCCTATATAAAATACAGATATTCCTAATTGAGCTAGTGGACCACTTCTCCCTATCCCTGATCTGTCTGTATACTAAAAATTACATTTTTCCCTGGTATCTAGTGGACCCCCACCCCAGCATGTAGTGGCCAACCACCCCACTACCCCCATCCTGAACCCAAGACAAGATATAACTTGTAGTATATGGGAAGATTGGGGATAGAGAGTGGGGGTCCATTAGACCAATAGGGAATATCTGTATTTTATATTGGACTGGCAATCGGTGGAGGGGGGGGGCACCTGACTACCAGGGACACTCTTTAATATATATTGGGCTAGCAACTGGTGAGGGGGGACCACTGGATACAAGGGAATATTGATTTAGATGGGAGAGGGACCACTAGACATTAGGGACAACAGGTATAATCATCAGGCATGGGTGCAGGTGGAGACAAGGAATACTGGATGCCAGGGAAATAAATGTATTTTTTTTGATTGGGATGGTGATAGGCATGGGGGGACTACTGGACAACAAGAAATCTTATATTATTCTTGTTGGGCCAGCAATTGGCAGGGGGCACCGGACACCATATCAGGCCAGTGATTGGCGATCGCGGGGAGTTACCATTAGCACCAGGGACATATATATATATTTTTGGAATGGGATGGTGATGTAGTATCGATACGGTGATCAGAGTTGGGGGGGCACTACAACCAGGGACTGCGGCTGTGTGTCAGGCAGGGGCAGGGTAGGGCCATGCTAAGCTCCATGCAGCCTATGCATACTGGGCCATAATGGGCTTGGAAATGGCCACCTAGCACCTAGCATACCCAATGGCTACATCTGCATGGCTGTATTTGTGAATTGGGAATTGCGCACCTGCGCTATTCCTTGCAGGGCCATACTCCTGGCTGCATGTCAGGGCAGCACTACTAGAGTAGTGCTGGTGGTACTGGGGTTACCCCTGCCTCAAACTATCCCTAAGTATTCACAGTTGGATAGCACCATGTACTATCTGACTGTGAATAGCAATTCTGGACACCTGGGTAAACACAAAATGTAACATAAAATTTTGCATTGCGTTTTGCACTGTTTTGTGAATATAGTTTTATTAAATCCTATTGAATTGCATTTTACTTCTTTTTACACTCTGCATCCTTGTTTTGCAAAACTGAAAGCTTGAACAAGTATGACATGCAATCTTTAAAAATTGTACTTTTACATACCGCTGATCCTTTCTATCTTCCAGTGCTTTCTAATATCCGGTGGATTTTCTGGTAAACTAAATGTGAATGGAGATGAATTAGGGGGTTTATCAAGATCCTCTGCTGCAATAGTAACAACAGGATTGCCATCATCTGCCTTACACATGAACACATTCGGTGTGGTAATAGTTGGATTATTGTCATTGACATCAATCAGTTGAATAACTACTGTACCAGTGCTGGACTTGGAACCTTAATGAAAAAAGACAGAGGAGGATATTGTGAACTTCATGATAAAGCTAGAATCTTGCTGGTGAAAAATAAATATGTACTAAACAGCAATATTATATCCATATACACAAACCTGAAAATGTATTCTGATGCCTATGGTCAGACAACCTAGAATCATCAATCACACATATACCAATAACGCAAGGCATCATGAGATGTATATGAAAATCACTATGAAAGACTTTAGGCTGGTTTTACTTTAAGCAAGAGTGTATACTACCAAATGACCTCACACACACTTGCAGTGAAGGCTGAAAACAAAGACACAGACAAGTGTTTCATTCATCGCAGGACTCATCAGTGTGCCTTGTATGTATCTCAACCAGATGGCTTATAGCTTGGAGTGATGGTGAGCACAAAATAGGAAAGCAATCTAAAAAACAAAAAACCTTAACACAAAAACATTACAGTAAGGGCCACCATGAAAGGGCACTGGCAGCAAAGCCTGGCTTTGTTGCCAATGCCTTTTCCAGGTAACCCTTGCCTCGGTGCTTTTCTACAAAGTTGCTTTGTCTTTTAGTGTCATTCATAATGCACAAGGCTTGATCCACCTCACATTGTACCAGATCAGCTGACAATGACTATAAAATGGCGCACTTCAGGAGGTGGGGGGCATTGGACTACCTTTTATTGACTACTGCTGCCCCTCCAATTGTGAACTGGATGTCAGGATGTAACCCCCAGTTTTAATTCTTTTATTATGAGGATTGATGGGATGGATCTAGGGAAAGGGAAGGCATTTTAAGATGGTAACAGAATGCCAGGAGTCATCAATGTTTCTTTCTCAAAATATCACTCTGAGAGAATGGGAAAGGGGGCTGGAGTGTAGGAAATTACTGGTGTTTGGGAGGGGTGTCCAAAGGACTATCCATAGTCAGCGGGGAGAAACAGAGTTTTTTTCCCTAATGAATTTAGAATATTTGAATATCTTTCCCTAAATGCCCACTGAACCGGGAAAAATTCTCAGACTCTGATCTGAGAAGCATGTACTATATTCCATTATTCAGTGATATTCAGGAATTAATATTCATTAAATAAACAGCCCTACCGCATGCAGAATATGTTCATATCACTTGACTGCATGCCACTGAGCTATGATTGAAGGGGGGCAGTGGGTTCATTTCATAAGAATTAAAACGGCTATAAAATCTAATTTCTAATTTCCATAGACTCCTAGAGGTTGCAAAGTCTAACTGCCACAGAATCCTAGGGGTTCCAAAGTCTGTCACAAAATCCTGGTGGCTGCAAAGTCTAATTGCCATAGAATCATAAAGGTTGCAAAAATGGGTTACTCACCTGTAACAGTAGTTCTAGGAGTGGTATATGGTGTACATCCACACTTCCGGCAGTGTCCTTTCAGCATTTAAGCTTGCCAGAAGGTCCTCAAGCTGACACCTCCCACCCACCCGGGTGTAACTCCCTTGGCATTGCCCCATGATGTCAGATCTTGTCCACTGGAAGCAAAAACTGTGTGCCACTTACTAGGGGAGGTCGGGTAGGTCAATGTGGATGTACACCGTATACCACTCCTAGAACTATTGTTATAAGTGAGTAACCTGTCTTTCTAGGGGCGTGGACATGATGTTCTTATCCACACTTCTGGCAGGTTACTAGCAGTTCTCTTGGGAGGAGGGGCAAGGTGCACACCCCCTACATAAAGAACTGAGATTAGAGAACTGAGGACCCAAACCCAGCATCCCGGCATGACTCTGGGTCGATGTGGCAGTGGGAAATAAAGGTGTGTGATGACTTCCAGGGAGCTGCCTTGTAGATTTCCTGGATAGGGACGTCCCTGGAAGCAGCCACTGAGGCAGCGGTATGACGGGTGGAATGAGCCTTTAGCCCTACCTACCAACCTATAACAGAGGTTGATGTAGGAAAAAAATCCACCTGCCAATCATCCACTTAGCTGCCAGCCTGCCAGGTGCAGCTTCAGCATTGGTGACAAACAGTTGAGGAACCTCTCTCTGAACTCCAGCTGTGTGCTCCTTATAATAGGCTAGCGCTTGCAGTAGGTCCAAAGTATGGAGCCTGTGCTTGGATTCTGAGGTGTGGTTGGTAAAGTACACTGGGAGATTAATCTTCTGGTTGAGGTGAAAATCTGACACAACCTTATGGAGGAACTTCGGGTTGGGGCAAAATGCAATATTGTCCCTGTGGAAGGCCAGGTAAGGAGATGCCACCAAGAGTGTCTGGAGCTCACTGATCCTTCTGACAGGCTTGATAGCTACCAGGAAGGCAGTCTTCCATGACAGGTGAAACATTTCACACCTGTGCATCGGTTCAAATGGCTTGTCCACAAGCACTGCCAACACCAGCAACAAGACCCAAGATGGTGGTGGTTCACATACAGAAGGGGAAATGTAAGTGAGGCCCTTACAAAACCACCAGAGATGGTAGCCAGGTGCACTTTAAGGGTCGTCAACCAAAGGCCCAACTGGGAGAGAAACCAAAGGTAGTCAAGAAGGTCCAATCCCTTGCCCTGGCACCAAATGGAGAACCTTTTTCATTTGAAAGCATAGCATTTTCGGGTTGACTCCTTCTGAGATGCCTTGACCACAGTGAGGACATCTTCAGAGAGACCCAAAGCCTGGTGCTCTAGCCACTCAGGAACCAGGCTATCAGGTGCAGGGATTGAAGGTCTTGGTGGAGTACCTTCCCCTGATTGATCGAGAGTAGGTCCAGGTGTAGAGGGAGATGCCTCAGGATCCTGCTTGTGAGGCTGAGGAGGTTGGGGTACCAGAACTGGCATGGCCAGTCTGGAGCCATCAGGATCATCTGAGCCTTGCCCCTCTTCCCCTTGGGCAACACCTTATGGATCAAGGGAAACAGAGGGAAGGCACAGAAGAGGACTGGGGTCCAGGGCCTTGATAAGGCATCCCCTGCATTGTTCCCTGCTGAAGGAGAAGGGCATATAACAGCTTCAGCTTTGCATTCTCCCTGGAGGCAAACAGGCCCATCTGAGGGGTACCCCACTGGGAGAACAGGTTGTGTACAAACCTCTGGGTGGAGAGACCACTCATAGGACACCTTGCCCACATGGCTGAGAGCATCCGCAAGCTGGTTGGAGACACCAGCCACATGGATGGCCAGGAGACTGGCTTCCAAGCTGCATATGAGGATCCACACATGGCGAGCTTCTCTACACAAAGGAATGGAGTACGTTATCACCTGCCTATTGAGGTAGTACATGGTAGTGGTGTTTTCTGTCTGGACCTGGACCACTTAACTCTGAATATGTGGAGTAAAAGCAGTGAGTGCCAGCTGAACTGTCCTGAGCTCCAGCAAGTTGATATGGTGCTGGGACTCCTCGGGGTCCAGAGCCCATGGAGTCTGTGGTCCCCCAGGTAGGCATCCCAGCCGACTGACAGAGGCATCAGTCATCAGAAAGACCATTGGCTCTGGGCAAACAAATGGGATACCTTCCTGTAGATGTTCTGGGACTAACCACCACTAAAGGGTGTCCCACGTCAGCTGGGTCACAGTGACCAGCTGGTTGAAGTGGCCCTTGCACTGAGATCACTGGCTGGCAAGTTCCCACTGCAGAAAATGCATTCTCCAGCAGGCCCAATGGACCATGCTGGTGCAAGCCACCATGTATCCCAGTAGGCCCAGGAAGTCCCGAGCAGGGTGCCACTGTCCAACCTGAAATGCTTGGTAAAAGGAGGAGAGAGCACCTCTGCCCTATCCACTGGGAGTTGAGCCCTGGCTCTTCAAGAGGTGAGCTCTGCCCAGATGAAGTTAATCACCTGTGTGGGCATGAGTTCTGACTTGGCCTCATTGACCAGGAAGCCAAGAGAGATGCAGGTCTGGAGGGGCAGATCCCTGACCCACTCCACCTCCTGCCTGAAGGGACCCACAATCAGCCAGTCATCCAGAAAGAGGTAAACCTGGACCCCTTGACACCTCAGGTAAGCTACCACCACTGCTATGCATTTGGTGAAGACTCTGGGAGCCAAGGACAGGCCAAATGGCATGGTCAGGAATTTGTAGAGTATCCCCTCCACTCAGAACCAGAGGAACTGGCAGTGAGACAGACAGATTGGGATGTGGGAGAACACATTCTGAACATACAGAGAGAAAAAACACATGTTTTGCTCAAGAGATGGTATGATCTGTGGCACAGTGACCATTCTGAAGGTGTGCGCCCTGAGAAACTTGTTCAGGTCATGCAGATCTATAATGGGACGCCAGCCCCATTTCCATTTTGGCACCAGGAAGTGCCTAGAGACAAACTCTGGGTGTTTTTGGAGGGTCCACCATGGGAACCACAACCTCCTTTTGGAGGAGCTGAGCAACGTCATCCCAAAGGGCCAACAGGGTGTCTGTCGACACAATGTCCTCCCATGGGGCATGAGCTCTGCAAGATGGGTATTCTGCGAATTCAAGAGGTAGACTCTCATTGACCAATTTGAGAATCCACCTGTCCATGGTTACAGCAGAACAGGCAGAAAGGAAGTGGTGGAGGTGACCCCCCACAAGAGTCAGGACAGGCATGGGGGAGGCACCACCCATCCCATCACTGGGCCGGCTTAGAAGTGGAGGAGGGATCAGCAGTGAGGCTGCTGGGACCTCAACCTCATGGTGTGCAAATGACCACAGCCACTGACTTTGGCTGGGGGCACCAAGCCTGCTGCTGCCCAGCCTGGGGCTGGGCTGATTTGGCCGCATTGGCAGAGGCAGGCTGAAAGAGCTTCATGTTCTGTTGCTTGGAGCCCTTTGGGTCCCTCTGGGCAGAGGTCACTGCGTCCAAGCTGGAGCTGGACTTCTCAATCTGGGTGAGGTACACTTCAACCCTTGGGTCTGAACCAGTGGGTACCTGGGAAAAGGACATCTGCCAGTTTGTGCTGGGTATTTGCCATAAAGGTTGAAATATACAGCCAAGCCCTGTGGTGCATGGCAACTGCTGCCATCACAGACTGTGCCAATGTCACTGGCTGTTTGGAAGTGTTGCTTGGCCACTGCCCAGTCTTGATTCCTGAACTGCTTGACTGTAGTGTGCAGGTCCATGGGAAGATGAGGGAGTACCTCATCAAGCTAGACCAGGAGGGCATGCAAGAAGTGGGCCATCAACAAGGCTGACCTCACTTGCCGCAGGCCGAGAGAGAAGGTCATGTGGTCCAACTTCTTGAACTCCTTATTGGGGGATTTGTTAACATCCCCCACATTACCTGTGCATCTGAACATGGAACCAACTAAAAGCCCCTCAGCCTAGGGATGCTCTGTAAAGCCCGAATGGGAACTGGTAGGCACCACATATTTGCCAGCCATCTGGGCTGACAGTGTAGGGCATGATGCTGGATGCTGCCACAGTTCCAAGGCACGACCCAAAATGGCCTCTGCAACTGGGAATTATTCCCAGGGGGAATAACTCTGGTCCAGAATCTTGGTAAGGGGCTATCACTCCTGCTTCTGAACAGGCTCCATCTGGAGACCCACAGACTCCAAGATAAGGTAAAACAGGCCCATAAAGAAGCAATGCAGGTTTTCAGTCCAGTACTCCAATACTCACAAATATCAGTAAGCTATCTTCAGTAAATCAAATTATATTTATTGAAACAAATCCTCAGTTACAGCATGAAGAGTAGTACAGTCCTATTCCCAGTACTTCAGTCCTACAATAGGGCCTTTGTCAGGAGGTAGGGCCTTCTTTGGTTGAAAGATCCCCTGTCGACTCAACGTCCACCAGAAGAGAGAGCAAGGAGGAACCCTCCAACTCTGAGGAGTCACTGAAGAAGGGCCAACTGCCAGAGTCCCCGCTGACCTTCCAAGGATGATCAGGGGTGACAGTGACTAACAACTGATGGGGAAGACCCGAGGCAATGCAAACCTCTATAGTTGGAGCACCGATCTTCAGCTGTTTAGGAGGTGGCTCCACCCAAATTGGAGGAGAGGATGGGGAGGCCGAGTCAGGACCTGATGGGTGGTTCCTGCTGAGGCAGAAGAGGTGTTGGCCTCTGCTATGAAAGCCATGTGATGGCCAGGGCTGGAGCCAGAACAGGCTTCATCCCAGAGAACATCATCTGCTGCCATATCAAGTCCTCGCAGCATTGACGTAACTTGCACTGGAGCCTCTCCTCACCCAAGGAGGAAGAGGATGAAAAATAGCAGTGGCACTGCTTCCACAAGTGCTGAGAGTGTGAGTGCCAACACAGGTTGCTCAAATCAGGGGATCAAAAGCAGGACTGTTACCTCGACCATCGGGGGAAGGGAATGATGGTGGGCCTCACAGGGGGTTGGCGAGAGGTGGGGCACCTCTGGATCATGAAGCTCCTGAGAGGGTGGCAAATCAGCAGACTCATCAGTCTCTCCCTAGGTCAGAGATAGGGATAGGGTTCAGGATAAGGAGGTATCGGCCTCTTCGGGTGACAATGGATAGAGTTTTGGGGGGGATCAAGAAACATCTTGGCAGGAAATCGACCTGCATCTTGACTGATTGTCCGAATGGAGAGACCATGAGGCAGTGTCTGGGTTGAGGAATCAACAGAAGTCAGAATCTCTGGAGAAGCACGTGATTCAGAGGCCTGAGAGTGCTCCCGATCCCATGATTGATGGCAAGACTTCTTCTTGGTCTCTTTTTTTTATACTTAGATTTGTGCTTGGAGGGACCCTGCCCAACAGTAGGAAGGGCACAATTCCATGTATGCCCCTGTAAAGGAGGCACCCAAGGAGAGTGACAAAAAGGCTGAAGCCAAGGAGGCATGAGCCACGGCTTCCTCAAATGCCGCAAGTTGGTCAGTGGACCCTGTAGCCATGGAGACCACCCGACAGGCATCATGGAGACCACTCGACGGGCATCATGCAATTTGACCTGTGGGTCCTGATCATCTGGACGACCTAAATGCAGGCGGGCATGAAGTGCGACAAAGACCGCAGAGGCCTGGGAATTGTGCTCATGGCCCAGGCAGTAACGCACATGGTGTGTGGCTCTGCCTGGGACATCTTCTGCCTGCAGGCACATTGCCAGAATCCTGGAGCAGACTTTGCACTGTCCATGTTGACAGTGAGAAGAGATAGCCTGAAGATGTTTTTATTGAAAATCCACAGAATAAAGCAAAGGGCATCTTCAACATGACAGCAATAAGGAGGCAACCTTCTTCTTCCAGTAGAAAGGAAGATCTGACATCATGGGGAGGTGCCGAGGGTGTTACCACCAGGGTGGGTGGGAGGAGCCAGCTTGAACCTAGGAGATGCAATGTTTAATTTCCACAGACTCATAGAGGTTGCAAAGTGTAATTTCCATAGAATCATATGGGTTGCCAAGTTTCCCCACCTGTTGAATTTTATATGCTCAAACACTGCAAGAGACATCATAGGGGCTGCAAAGAAATCACAGGGGTCTTGACTGTGACCCTTGGCTGCCCAAGAATGATGTCCTTGAAGGGGTGTCACACACCTCTACCACATATTTGCTAATCACTACAGGAATGTTCAGGGAAAGGGGTGGTGATCACAATGCAAATGACTTGCAGGACCATTAATAATGCATGGCAATGTTCATGTTTGTAGGTGCAGTGGCATTCTACCACCCCCTGTGTTAAAGAAATCAGGGCAGGCCAACTAGTTATGGGAAAGCTGCACTTGCAGCATCTGAGCAGGCAAGGGATGAAGATAAGTGACAGACCACATTAGGAGAAGCATGTTCACACTGAAACAGGGGTAGGGAGGGGGAATCCATTGGATACCATTCAATGTATTTGGGATGTAGTATAGGAAGGGAACCACTGGACCAGCAACAATGTATGGAGGGCAACAAAAACTTAATGGAACTGTTCAGTGCAGAAAAGGGCCTTAAGGTAATGCTTGGGCAGGTGTTGGGAGTACTACTATAGCAGCACTGGTGCAGTGGATCTCTGTGTATGGCACATCATCATGTGAATGGCATTAGGCCATACAGAGACCAACACAGATGTTGGAGTTCAGATGTTATCATGTGAAAACTGTGTTTAAGACACATATAACAAAACTCACTTGCATTCTGACTTGGTCATGGGGGGGGGACTACTCTCCCCTGCTGGTAGCTAAGTCAGAGCTTGTGTATAACTGCAAACAGTGGTCATGCAACAGGGAGGTTCTTTGCACTCCATTCCATGCTTCTTCACTTTGCAACAAAGAATCAGGCCCATTCCCTTCTCTGCTTCAAGGGAGTTGCTGCAGCACATGCTCAAGGCAACAATTGAAATATCTAAAATGTTTACAACTTTCAGTAATTTCTAGAAAAAGCAGAATGGAAAGAAATAGCAAATGGGAAAGAAGAACTTTTAACAATTTAGTCAAAAACTTGAAATCCCCAACAAAACATTTTCAGAAGACCCCTTTGTGTAGCATTTTAAACAAGAAATAAAATACTTACTTGGGTCAGTTGCAAGAACTGTAATATTGTACTCATCATTTTTTACGTATGATGACTCTCTGTCAAGAATATTGGTGGTTTTGATGTCACCCGTGTTTTCATCAATACTAACCCAAGAAGCCAGGTCAGATATTTTTTTATACCTGTCAAATTGTAATAAAAAAAAAATAAAAAATAACCAGTATTCTATGTTAAATTATTACACAGTCATATTATATTTAGTATTTCAAATGGTCTCAGTGTGCATGTTAAATACAGGTTAATACTGCATTTCTGTGCATTTAACTTTAGTCAGAAAAAATCAAAATAGCAAAACTTAAAGAATTTTAAGAATGAAAATGTCAGTTCAGAGACAGACCATTGGTGCAGTGGAAATATTGCCACTCACAACACTGGCAACAAGGGTCCCAGCACAAGCCTGGGCCATTTAATGGCCAGTGGGGTTGGAGGACAGAACATCCTAATGGATGCTCTCCTGTGGGAGAGAGGGTTGCTGCCTTAGATGCAATGTTGCTACCTGTGGGACCATAGCTAATAGCATAGCACAGGCATAGTCAGTGGTGGACATTGGCAAGGCTTCGAAAGAATGAGCCATCTTGTACAGTTCTGTTCTTATGAGCATCAAGTATACCAACATCCAGGTGTGGGGTGAAACAAATGGCAAAACTCCCTCAGTGTTGTCAAATGATGCTGGCTCAACCACAGGTCCCATACTGTCCATTGCAGTTCCCATCCTCAAAGTCTGGTTTCAGATGACTCTAGGGGTCTGGCTCAACCCAGAGTATAAAACCCCACATGGGGGGGTAAAACATGGGCAATGAAGAGGATGTGGTAAGTCCCAGGGAAGATGAGCAATGGGGCTGAGGTGCAAGTGGAATGAGACATGCTGGAGTCAGAGAAGTGGGCATAAACAGAGTTGCAGAAAAGAGAAAACTCAAATGCATAAACCATACTTTTGAATGTTTGATGTCTGACAAGCTACATGGGTACATTACTGCCAAGGCACCTGATGATGGTACAGATAAAACATGTAAATTATCTAACTTGATTAGGTATTACACTATTCGGCAATTGTACATTTTAGTAAGTTTCTTGCACTTCTGAACTTGACTGATGGTGTGATGAGACCATAGTCAAACAATGACACCTGGACATTTCTCTTGCCAATGAACCAAATAATCTGCTGATGAAAGAGAAGCAGGACCCACGATGCATAGTAATATATTGTGAACTGTTAAAAGACGGTTAGTCCCACTTTCAATGATCTATCAGATCTTACGTGATAAACTAGTATATCTGATACAAAATCTTTTAGATTCCCCTAAAGTAGCAGTTTCTCAGTCATGTCACAGAGAGACAAATTACAGACAGGTGGGTAAAATACCTGTATGAACTTGTACCAGATTTGGTGCCATGACCCTGAAGGCAAGTGCAACAGGGTAATGGAAACTCTTTATGTAACTTCCAGAGTGCAATAGTAAATAAGATTAAGCATACTTGCTGCTAGTTTAGTGAATGATTACATATGAAATTATTCTTCCTATTGTGTAGTGGGTAATAAGCTCAAAAGCTTTCACTGCAGCATTTAAGTGACACTGAACCCTGCCTTGCATATTGTACCTGCGCATCACCTACTGCTCTGTCTTGCAGTCCTCATAGCCCCACCAATAATATTACTCTGGATTTCATTTTCCCACCAGCTTCCCCAATCCACCAATCAGGTATTGTGTCAGGGCTGCTGTGGGTGGGCTGAGTGGCCTATTTAAACAAATGTCACTAGATGCAGTGACGTCTTTGAAACAGTGGCAGCTATGTATTCCAGCTGAATACTATAGCAGAATATGATGGGTGAGTGGCAATCCCCAGTCAGTATTAATGTCCACTTCTACCATCACTGCCTCAAGCTGTTTTTTGGTTGTATTGCAGCTTGCCCGTCCCTTCCATATTCTGCTACTGGGTGCCCCTGTTTCCAAGACCTGCCCTGCTATACATCAAAGAATGTGGCCACCTGTTTGAAAGACCTGTTGCTGTGCACTTTGCCATTCTTCCAGTGGACCACGTTTGGAAGGTGCCTGAATTACAATGGAGTCCCATCCTGCTGAGCTGTGTTTCACTGAGTTGTCTCAAATTATCCCCTCGTGCTGCTATTAGTGTACTGCTTGCACAAGACGTTTTGCTATAGCCTAAGTTGCCTCACATTGTCCCCTGTGTTGCTGCGATCAATGTACTGTTTAAACAAGACTTTTACTGCTGCATTTAAGTGACACTGAGCCTTACCTACTGTACCTGTGCTTCACCTGATGCTCTGTCTTGCAGATGTTGTAGCCTCTCCAGTAATACCAGTCTGTACTTCGGTTTCCCACCAGTTGCCCTTACCCACCAATCAGCTATTGTTTAAGGGCCGCTGTGGGTTGGCCCAAGTGGGATATTTAAACAAAAGACACTACACGTGGCGTCAGCTGTGTAGTCCAGCTGAGTACGATGGCAGTCTATGGAGTTTTCCAGTGTCAGCTGGATTAGCCAGGGCTGGGGCACAAAACTCTGCACACTTATTGTACTGTAAAATAGTTTTGTTTTGCACTAAGTTACAAGGACAACATTGAGTTGCTACTTTACATTTTTGATGTTGGGCATATCTGGGTTCTGTGGGATTTCACACCTTAAAAAAGACAAGAATGAATGTTTCATTGGAATTATTTGTAATGGTTATAATGTTCAAGGGGAAACAGCTATAGTCTCAGGTATTAGGTTACATTATAGAGCAGTAAATTTAGAAAGTGGGTAGGAATGCTTATATTATTTAGTTAGAATGTTGATATGTTAATTTACATGATGGGGAAGTGTGAAGACTAATGTTAAAGCATGTTGAATGCAGGCAACTTAGTACTAATATCAGGGAATGTACATGTCAACCCTGGTCCAGTTGATATAGGTGCAACTTTAAATGAGAATAGTCATGGTTTACACCTGGTTCATTTAAATGTACATAGCCTTTCTTCAAAATGTGTTGAATTCTGTGCGTGGGTATAAGTGCAGACACCTGATATGTCTTGTTAGCTGAAACATGGTTAACTTCTAAAATAGATGATGCAGAGGTGGCTATGGAACGTTATTCAGTAATCCACCTGGATGAACAGGGAAAGAGGCGGAGGCTGCATGACACACACAAGGGCCAGTTTATTATTGATAATGTAAATATTTCAGTTAGTGAACTAGAAAGTGAAATTCTAGCTGTCATTTTGGTCTTGGGAGGGACTAAGAATTTAGTAATTGGGGTAAATTATATTCCTCCGAAGTTAAGTGAGGCTGGTATAAATTATTTTAGTAAGTATGTAGCACATGTAAATGGAAACCATGAAAAGGTACTATTCAGGGATTAAACAGTGACTGGCCAAAAGGGGCAAACAATGGAGTTAGGGGCAGAAAAGCTGCTTTAAATTTTATGCAAATGGTGAATGAGACTACATAGTTAAACTATAAGAGAAATAAGGGTACATTATTGGATTGGGTTCCACTGTCACACTGCAAAACGGTAACAAAAAAAGTCCTTCTGTATGAATTTCATGATCATTCCAACCATTATGTAAATGGACTGTAAATATGGATAAGTTAAAACCAGAGACTGTTGGTTTCCGAAAAAAATTGCAAACAGTAAAATGACAACATTCAAATAGGCATTCCAAGATGCTGATTGGTCCTTTATGGTCTGTATCTTTTTGGTGCATTTGTTTTTAGATTACTTTATTATTTTAATTTAACAAAGTATTTTATAAGTTTGCACCAGTGAGAATCAAAGGAAAAAAGGTGAGTCCATAAATTAGCTTACTGGGAAATTAAACATTTAATGAGGGACTGAGACAAAGCGTGGCTGGGATTTATATGCATTTGGCTTGATAAGGATAAAATAATTTATAAACAGTTATGTAATAAGTGTAAGTTTTTAGTTTGTAAGGCCAAGTCTTATTTTTTTCTGCACAAGCAAAGAGAGGAAGCAAATCACCCTAAAATGTTTTAGGCCATTAGTAATCAAGTCCTATGTAGGAGCAAAATGTTGATTCCTAAGGTTGTACAAAGTAGAAGGGGAAATGTGGACACTTTTGACATAGCTAATGAATTTAATACCACTTTTAGTTCATTGACACCCCTAGTAAATACTCCTACTGATATTCGCGATAAAGTCGGGAAACCAAGGTTAATAAAGAATTTTACCTTAGACAAGTATCTGACAGGGAAGTAATTAAATATTTAAATAAAATGAACACTAAGAGTAGGAAGTCAAAGCCTAGACATTAAGTTCTAAAAAATTGCTATTGACAAAGTGGCAGTATATATATTAGGAAAATGTTTAATCTTTCTCTGTGTTCCCAGGAAATACATGAGCTCTGGAAGCAAACAGTGGTGGTCCTAATATATAAAGGTGATGATGCTTCATCTATTGATAACTACAGGCTTTTCTCAGTCCTGTCCCCCACTGTCCAAGGTATTAGAGACAATTATGTATGACCAATTGATGTTGTATACTGAGCAGTGTGGAATTCTGACAGATGCACAACATGGTTTCCATAAAAAACAAAGTACCACGTTTCTCTTGTTGGAGTACACTGATTTTCTTGTTGATACCTTGGACACTGGGTACATGACTGGATTGGTCTATATTGATTTATTGAAATCACTGGACTCAACGGACCACCATCTGCTAGTCAAAAGGCTGAAGGATCTGGTTTCACAAGGAATATATGCCAAAGGTTTCGAAATTACCTGATAAACAGGTTCCAAAAAGTAAAAGTAGGTGATGCTGTCCCTCTGCCAAAAAAAACATTAATATTGGAGTACTGTAGTGGTCCATATTGGGACCTTTGCTCTTCAGCCTTTTTCTTAACGATCTGCCTTCTGGTTGCCAGAATTGTAATGTCATCCTTTATGTTGATGATGCAGTCCTGGACACTTGGGTGGATCTGTTATGGACTTAACTAGTCCACTCCAAGATTTTAAATGAGTCTGGGAGTGGTTAATAAAAAAATTAATTATGAATATAAAAAAAAGAGAAAATTGATGATATTTTGTAGCAATAGGAAGATACAAAAAAATAAGGTTGATACAAAATTACAAGTATTACTGGTGAAGAATTAGAACAAGTCCCCTTTTTGAAGCATCTAGGTGTTTACCTTGGTTAATATGATATCATTTGCCAAGCATATTGATCATATTGTAAAGAAAATCAATACAAGACTGGGATTGTTATACGGAAATAAAAGTAATTTCAGTAAAGGAGTTTGAAAATTGTTAGCCACAAGTGTGTTACTTTCTACAATAGGTTATGGTCTGCCTGCCAATTTATGCAATGGCAATTGATAGTGTATTGGACAGAATGTGAGTTGCATATAACAGAATCGGTTGATTTGTATTATGTGCAAATAGAGATTGTCACCATTGTGGTCTATATTTGAAACCTAATTGGTCTCCACTGAATGTTAGAATTAACTGCTTTGACAGTATCTGGAGTTGGAAAGTTGTAAATTGTCAAAGCATTAACAATTTAAATCAGCTGCTGTCTAAGTGCTCCAATTAATATAACACTAGAACAACACAAAACTTGAATCTAGATATAGCAAGTTGCAAAACTTACCTCCGACAAATTAAAAGAAAATCAGTAAAAAGTTGGAATATTCTTCCACAAAATACATTGCACTGTACATCTCTAGAACTTTTTAGAAATACCCTGAAAATTCATCTGGATGTTTTTATGTGTAAATTTAATAGATCTGTAAAGCATACAAAAAAAATCTGGTAATACCCTCGAGGGTCCAGTGATAGTATTGTCAATCACTGTTAATAGTACTGTCAATCACTTTTAATAGTATAGTTTTGTGGTGATAATAGTATCGTTGCAAGCTTCCGAAAAGATACCTTCTGCCCCCACTTCCTAAGCATGCCTCCTCATTGGCTGCTTTTCCTGTGTGGGCAGGCAAAACAGTTTAAAAAACATGGTAGCCCTTCTCTCACTTACCGAGATTGAACTCAGTCATTGTGCTTCTCGGTTTTTATTTTATGTTTTCCCTTCAGCAAATGAAAATATCTGGTTGATCCTGTCATTCCAGTCCTGAAGAGCAGGTAGGATCTGAATTATTAAAAAAAAAAAACAGGCAGGGGGCGGGAACCATCACGAGCAAGCAGACAGCTCAACGCACAGCGTAGGACAGTACGGCGGTCGACCAGTACAAAGTCAGTTCTCCACTGGAATGGTTGACCACCCATTCGAAACAAACGTCACATCCATATATTAAAAAAAATAACCAATAGGTCTGTGTGTCCATTACCAGGGAGTACTGGCATCTCGAGGTTCTGGACACATTGGAACCTCTCGAGCTTCGCTTTCGAGGTTCATGTGTCCAGAACCTCTCAATGCTATTACTCCCTGGTAATAGACACAGACCTATCAGTTATTTTCTATATAACAGATAGACATGTTTAGCTATTTAATAGTGACATGGTATACTTATACTGAAATGTATATTATGTGTAAATTGTTTGTTGAATTTTTCTTGTCACCTTTGAAAATAGCCACTTCTGCCTAAAGCTTCCTTCTCAATCAATAAAATTCAAATGGTACAGCAGTTGCCTAGCATGTGAGGGGTAGGGACATCAACTTCCACATTTTGAAAATCCACTGCAATGACCCCAGGACCATTGCTGAAATGTTTAATAAGCATCTCTCTGACCTGTCCAGCCTCACATCTATGTTCCTTCCCATGCAGTCCTTACCCCAATCCATTCCACCATCCCCTTCTGCACTTGCCCCTCCTTTTTACTTTAAGGTGGTATCTAAATCGCAAGTCCTCGGCTTACTGAATACCATTTCTGATAATACTAGTGTAGGCTATGATGGCTTCAAGCCCAAACTTTTAAAACTGGCCGCACCATTCATTGCCCTGCCTTTGTCTAGGATTTTCACCCTCTCTCTTTGCAATGGATTCATCCCTGATATCTGGAAAGTGGCCAGAGTCACCCCGGTTCCTAAGAAAGGTGATAAAAGAGATATGGCTAACTACTGTCCAAAAGCTGTATGATCAGTCTTATGCAAAATAATGGAAAAAAACTAGTATCTATCCAAGTTACTGAATTCCTGACCAATATAACTTTCTCTCATCAATCCAGTATGGCTTTTGTAAAGATCATAGCACCTCCACTGCTTTGGTTCACCTTACAAATGACACTCATAGAAACATAGAATTTGATGGCAGATAAGGACTGCTTGGTCCACCTAGTCTGCTCATTTTCCTACCTAACAAATAAGCTGCAGATCCTAGTTAACCAACAGCTTACTACCTCCTACCCTCTACTAGGACTGCCTTATGTCTGTCCCATGCATTCTTGAATTCTCCCACTGTTCTTGACTCCACAACCTCCTCAGGGAGGCTGTTCCATGCATCCACAACCCTCTTCATGAAAAAATACTTCCTCACATTACCTCTGAGCCGTCCTCCCTCTATCTTCAAATTGTGCCCCCTTGTTCTTGCACATCTCTTTTTCTGAAAGAAGCTACCCTCTTGGACTTTGTTGATTCCCTTGAGGTACTTGAAAGTTTCTATCATGTCCCCTCTCTCCCTTCTTTCCTCAAGGGTATACATATTAAGCTCCTTTAGTCTTTCTTCGTATGTCTTCTGGTGCAGACCCTGCACCATTTTGGTTGCCCTCCTCTGGACAGCCTCCACTCTGTCTATGTCTCTGCGAGATGGGGTCTCCACATTGGTGCCGGGACATTTTGAAAAGTGGTTGGGCCAAGGATGTAAGGAGTAAATTCTCCCCTATTAAATACATTAACATGATTGCAAAAAGTGATAGAGCCACTAATGAAAGTGGTAAGGCCATGGCCCTAGTGCCCCCCCCCGTTCCGGCACCTATGGGTCTCCA
Source organism: Neoceratodus forsteri (assembly GCA_016271365.2). Classification (NCBI taxonomy): domain Eukaryota; kingdom Metazoa; phylum Chordata; order Ceratodontiformes; family Ceratodontidae; genus Neoceratodus; species Neoceratodus forsteri. The sequence goes on along the minus strand of CM057455.1, from coordinate 1,293,019,361 downwards.
GAACTGCACATAGTACTCCAGATGGGGTCTCACCAACTGTCTGTGCAGAGGGATAACAATTTCCTGTTTTCTACTACTGATGCCTCTCCCTATGCATCCCAGTATCCCCCCCAGCCTTCCTTACTGCCTTCTCACACTGTTTGCCCACCTTTAGGTCATCTGATATAATTACACCCAGGTCCCTTTCCATTTTTACTGTTGTCAGTATCTCACCCCCCATTCTGCACTCTTACTGCAATGGACAAAGACCAACTAAAGGGGGCAATTTTTATTGACCTCACTAAGGCATTTGACCTTGCTAATCATCCTTTTCTACTTGATAGCCTTCTAGCCCTTGGTTTCTCTCTTAACTTGGTGGCCTGATTTAGTAGCTATCTATCAAACAGAACCCAGCTTGTCAGATTCAATTCTGCTGTATCCAGCCCCATGGCAATTAACCTAGGTGTTCCTCAAGGATCAATATTGGGACCCTTCTTTTCTCTATTTTTATTAATAGTATCTCGTCAGCTATCCCTGATTGCTCTGTGATCCTTTATGCTGATGACCTGGTCCTGTACTGCAGTGACAACTATATATACCACATAAACCAGACACTTTTTTCTGCTTTCATGTCTATTCAATCTTGGCTCCTCCACCATAAGTTAATCCTTAATGCAAATAAAATGCAAACAATGTTGTTTGGGATGGCAGTCAAAATAAAAAATAACCGAGACCTATTTAAGGTGTCTGGTCAGGGTGGGCTAGACCTAGAATCGGTACACTCCTTCAAGTATCTTGAGAGTCCTCCTTGACAATAATCTCAACTTTGCTAAGCACATAACATCCACCTGTAAATCATTTAATGCTAAAATTGGGATAACCTACAAAGCCAGCTATGTCCTCACACCATCAGCTAGATTAGCTATCTCCTGGGGGATCTTGCTCCCGTTGCTATCCTACAGGGTAGTCACATATCTATATGCATCCCAATCTCTCCTCAGGAAGTGGGAACCACCTTCAACAGCATCTGCAGGTATGCCTCTGCTTCCCTCTGGTCAAAATGCCATTGTCAGCTCTATGTGGATCTAAACTGACTACCCCCCACTTCTGCTCGTACTCTGGCCCTTGGCTCCCTGACTGACAATATACTTAAAGAAGGTATCCCTGTCTCGCTTGCCTCCTTGCTATCTCCACTGACCTCCTCACATGGTCTTCAATCATCTGACAAATCCCTGCTGTTTATAACTAGATGTAAATCTAACAAAGGGACCCTAGCTTTCGCGCACTCGGTGGCCAAACTCTGGAACTCCCTACCCCTTGAGATCTGCCTAGCTCCCAATCATGTCCAATTTAAAAACAAATGTCACTCCTTCCTCTTCAGCCAGGTCTCCTGTACCTGCTTCATATCCCCCTGAATTTGCCATCCTATCTCTATGGTCTCTACAGTTCTGCTGTCTCACTTCCCACTGCTGCAAGCTGATCTCTAACTTATCCTGCCTATCTAGTTCTGTTGTCAAGGCACTTATGTCTCCACTGAATATGCCTCTTATGCCCTTAAATCTAATTTGCTGTTTGCTAAATGTGTTATTGTCATTTGAATTTTGTATTGCATATGAACTCTTTAACCATCCTCTTAATGCTTATGTACTTGTGTACTTTGGTTTCTCTTTATTGTTGTTTTCTCCACTACCCAAAATGTATTCCTGTTTATCCTGCCTCAATGTAATTCTCCCGGGTCGTGCCTGAAAATAGTCACGCCTTGGCGATGGTACTTACCTGGTAAACAAAAACTAAATAAATAAAAAAAAATGTTACTGGGCAGATTTCATGGATCATGCAGTATAGCGTAGTGGGTTAAGGCTCTGAGCTGCAGATCTGGAGACCTGGGTTTGAATCCCACAGCTGTCTAGATGCATACTGTGTGATCCTGAGCAAGTCATTTAACTTCCTTGTGCTCCCAGGTTGCATCTGGAAACAAGCTTTAGCTTAGTGTGCTACTCCTGGTTAAACAATGTTCCCTTTCCCTTTTTCTACCCATACATATCTATGTATCTATGCATTGTGTATCGCTTATTTGTTATTTATTGTATTGCTAAGGAACTCATTATGTTTGCTTGCACACATGTGCAAGAAACATAGTGCCACCACACAAGTTTTCATAGGTGTGCCACCCCCTCTTCCAATGCCCTGCTTTTTGCAGGTGCAGCCCCACTGCACCAATAAATGTCCAAGCTGTCTATGACAGCAGTTCAGATGCAGTGGCATACAGTTAAAAGTAAAAGACTGCTACAATCAGTGGTGGTAACATGTAGGCAATTTGCATGCTGCTATCGGCAAGCAATCTGCATACTGCCATCGGCAGTATGCAAACTGCCTACACGTCAGCACTGCATCTGAACTGCTGTCATAGACAGCTCCATTTTTTTCTTGTGATCCTGGTCAGCTCCAGTGCCCCCACAACAAACACCCAAGTAGCATGCTGGGAGCCCACCCCAGCATGCTCATGTTTTCCCCCCAACCCCACACACAGTATGGCTGACTGGGGTGCCCAATCCCCCTTTGACTCCACTGCTCCCCCCCAAACAGACTTCCAGGTGCCATGCTGGGAGTCCACCCCAGTGTGGCAAAAGTCTATATGGCCGACAGGGGTGCCCAATCCCCCATCAGCTCCACTGCCCCCCAAATAGACTTTCAGGTGCCATGCTGGGAGGCCACCCCAGCATGGTTAAAGTCCCATGTCATCTTTGTAAAAAAAACCAAAAACAAAACAACTATAAGAAAAAAAGTCCCTCGTTGACTCTCTTGTCCCCCTCCCCCAACTCACACCCATCATTTGTGTACCCCACCTCCCTGCCTCACTCCATACCTACCTCCAGAGGCTGGTGCAATGATCTTCAGTGGATCGAGAACATGTCTGCACTCTTCAAAGCCACCCACGAACTGAAGAAATGCCAGTAAGCTGTATAATGGCATAAATGTTTTTTTTTTCAACTTTGGTGCATATCTAACGGCATTTTTTGGAATTTGTTCACCAAATTTTCAACATGGGGTTTTGGGACCCACCATGAACTCAGTCACTGCCATTTTGTTATTCAGTCCCAAAAGGTGATTTCATGGTCACTGCATGGAACCACCTTTCGGGACCGATTAACGAAACAACAGTGTCACAGTTCATGAGGCAGGCCCCCAAAAACCCTATGTTGAAAATTTGGTGAAAAAATTCCCAAAAATGACTTTTACGAGCGTGCATTGCACAGTTCCTATGCGCACTCATAACTTTGAGACTTTTTAGTATTTTTTCACTCCAGATGTTCAACACTGCCATTTTACCGCACCTCCTTATGTACAGTACAGCTGTCATTTTTCACATCTTGCCCAAAATCTGTTTTCACACATGTTGTGCACAAAGGCGCAGTGGGTGTGTGAAATCAATGTTTGGGACAGATTAAGAAAATCACAGTGACACTGTTCATGAGCAGAGATGTTAAAATGGCTGTGCTGAAAATTTGGAGACAGAAGTCCATAAAATGACTGTGTTACGAGCATGCATTGTGCAATTTATACGCACCCTCATAAGTTCATGAATTTGTAATATTTTCAGTCCAGATTTTCAACACTGACATTTTTCCCACACTCCTTATAAACAGTACAGCTGTAATTTTTCACACCCTGGCCGAAATGTGTTTTCGCATTTCCGGCACAGAACAGCGTGGTTGCTGTGGGAAATCAGTGTTCAGGACAGATTAAGAAAATCACAGTGACACTGTTCATGATTAAAGGTCCCAAAATGCCTATGTTGAAAATCTGCTGTAAGAAATCTCCAAACTAATTACATTATGGGTGTACATTGTACAGTTTCTACGCACGCTCGTGACTTCACCAGTTTTTTTATACTTTCACTCCAGATTTTCAACAATGCCATTTTTTACACCTCCTCATGAACAGTACAGCTGTCATTTTTCACATCCTGTTCAAAATGTGTTTTCGCACTCGTGGTGCCAAATGGCTTAGTCACCGTGCAAAATCACCTTTTGCTTAACAAACTAATAGTGTCACTGTTCATGTGGTGGGGGCACAAAATGCCCATGCTGAAAACTTGGAGTAGAAATACCAAGAAATGCCCAGGGCATTAGGGTTTTGACCATAATGCCCTACCCTGTAAGGACTGATAGGCGTTAGGGGTGTGACTTGGGATTGTCGACAGTAATGCTCATGGCATTCCACCCCCACCCCACAGCCAGTAACAGGCATCACAATGTGCTTTGGACCCTTTGGCCCCAGAGTTCACCCCATTCTCTTATACTGCACCCATTTCAGCATATTTCCTTATGGAATGAGGTGAATATAAAGTCCAAACACCCCAAGGCACACCTCGACACTTGTCAGTGTCTGAAGGGTAGGGTGAGGAGAAATTTCATGACCATCATGGGCGACAACCCAAAGGCACACCCCAATGCCTATCCATCTCTGCAGGGTGAGGGTGGAGTTGGTGTCAGTTCAATACTTCAATGCCATTTCTATACTGCATCTGTCTAACTCCTGCACTTCCACTGCTAAAGCCAGCAAGCAAACATTTGGCATTAAATGCTTGTTTTAAAATAGTCATAATCATGAAAATAGGACTGTTATATCCTAATGTGTATACTCAATTAGAAATAAAATTTTATACACATGCATGCATACAAATGTATAGACGTTGACGGCAGTAAAAGGCTCAATGGCCCATCCAGTCTGCACAGCCCTACCTACAGTTGAAAGTAATGGCCCTAGGGTTAGATACACAGGGAATCTGGGTCCACCATGTCTGCACTCCCCTTCCCCAATTTCGTAAGCAGATAAAATTAGTACGTTGTCTAAACATGCATTAATAGTTTATTTGGGTGCCAGAAAGGCCTCTTATGGATATGAGTGTTGCCTCACATGTTATTAAGGCAAGAAAACTGTGAACCAAAGTTGAGCAGTTCTGGTGCACTAAGGACTCAAGAAGCAACACTCCTATATCCATAAGAGGCCCTCCCAGCACCCTTATAAACTTATTACAGATGGTGGCACCATTTAAAAAAATACCTTGTGGGGTCCATTTCTGTGACACAAGCAGCAGTTATCAGAAGCCCCATTACAGTGTGAGCACATGAGGTACACTTACAGCAATAAGAGTACCTTATGCACAGCTGAAGGAAGTGCTGTGATTGGTTGGGATGTGTCACATGATGCTCCCATGATCTATAAAAATTAAAATGGATTCACTACCCACTCTGCTGCCCAGGGCACCCAGTGATTCCCTTGGTAAGCACACATTTGTTTAGGCTTACTTTGAAAGCCTGTACTGTCTTCATATCCACTGTCTACACAGGTAGGCTATTCCACAGGTTTAGCAACCACTGGAAGAAGTACTTCCTATCCTACCCCTGACTTTACCACCCCCAAGCTTCAGGGGATGTCATTCTCACACACTGCTGAAAGACACCAGATCCAGTATCTCTGTTGGTTCAGTCTTGCCGATACCTTTGATTGTGCGGAAGACAAAGATCAAGACCTCCCAGCCCAATTTTCTCCAATTTGAACATGGTCAAAGTCACTAGCCTCTCCTCAATCCTTTTGTCTCCCAGACTCCCTGATCATTTTGAGGCCTTAAGTTGCATCCTCTTGACTGCATCAATGTCATTTTTGCATTAAGGAGGTCACAACTGAATGCAGTACTCCAGGTGGGGCCTGATAAAGAGGCATGATTACTTTGCCCTGCTGGTCAATCCCTTAATATGTACCCCAGTGTTCTGCTTGTCTTAAGGATATTATCTATTTTGACCCATGTGTCTTTTTTCTCTCCACCAGTGCAGCAAGTGGAACCCCAAATAGTGTGCAGGTCCCTCCCCCCGCTCCCCCCCAACCACATAGGACTTTGTACCTGGCTACACAGAATCTAAATTCCATTTCTTCAGGTCCTCCTGGTCCACCACTCTGGAAATCTTAGTGTCATCAGTGCATGTAAGCAGGTCCTGGAAACCCCAGCTTCCAGACTGTTGATGTAAATGTTGAACTGCAGTGAGAGCAGCACCAGTTCCTGAGGGATAACACTGAGTACCCCTCTCCACTCAGAGCACTGTGCATCCACCACAGCCCTCTGCAGTCTTCTCCCAAGCTAGTTAGCAATCCACCTTGCATACCATGTGTATATGCCTGATGCATACTGCACTGGTATATTTTGTCAAGATGTTTTTCATGCCCCACAGTGTCAAAGGCTTTGTAGATGTCCAGAAAGACTCTATCTATAGCCCTAACCCTGTTCACCTTCCTGGGTATCACCTTGAAAAAGGTAGTCAGGTTGGTTTGGCATCATCTCCCCTCATAAAGCCATGCTGTGTTGTGTAAAGAACTTTGACCTCAACCAAGTGCTACATTATTTTGCCCTTAATAATGTCTTCCAGGACACTGCACAGCACTGAAGTCAGGATAACCAACCTGTAGTTGTTATGGTCCTACCATGCTCTCTTCCTAAGATGAGGACCACGCTGGCCACTTTCAGTTCCTCTGCACCACACTTGTCCAGACAGATTTATGAAATATTTCTGCAAGTGACACTGGCAGCTGTTCCCTTAACTCCACTTTGATCCTGTGGTGTATACCATCTGCCATGGTAGTCAGCTGATGTGATGTCTGTACACTGCACTGTGGCTACTCCTAATGTCACATAGGCCTTCACAATGAGCACTGTCCTTTTCTCAGTGGACCCTTGTTAAACACCTCAGCATCCCAGTCACCATCCCTGGCTCACTAATAGGTACCCCTCATCACTTGTTTTTAAGGATACAATCCCCTCCTTCACCTTTCTCCTTCCATTTATATACTGGAAGCAGGCTTTGGTGTTGCCTACATCTCATACTGCTATTATGATGTCTAGTCCCTAGTGAAAGGTATGGAAAGTGGGTTTGATAAGTAAGCAGTAGGACAAAACAGGGTGTGCAGGGAACATCCACAAGCCCAGGGATATAAGGAGATACAAAGCCACAGGCAGAAGGCCTTGCAGCCCCTGGAAGAGTGGGCATTCCCCAACACAGTAATTCTGAAGTGTCTTACTGTGCTTAATAAATGGGTTTTGTGATACAGTTTTAATTTAAAGGGAAATAAACTAAAAAAACAAAGTTATCTGTTTTTGCAGCTTCCTCGATCAAGGACAGGATGATTCCTCATTTATCTCTTATCTAAGTGAAGATTATATACTGCCCCCCTCCCAGATTAGTCCAAAGCAGGGACTCGGGAAGTTAGCCCATTTCTTTTGCTTTGTCTTTTTTTAGCCCAGTTTATTCCATATTTCCCATGTGCTCCATCCCCCTCCCAAAAAAGTTAACTTGATTACCATGGCAGCACAAATCCTTCAAATGAAAATTACATATTACTTACCCTAACTCCTGATCTTCTAGGAATGTCTTCACCATTGATTAACATGAACTGATCTTAGCGAGAGGTGCTAGGACCCTGCAGCTGCCAGAACATTTCAGGAGGGCTGGCACCGAGGTAAGCTGCATGCATGCATGGCACTGCGAAATGGGCTTGCATTGCATGGCTTACCTCAGCACCAGCCCTTGACCATATTAGTACCTTTTTTACCAGGAAGGTACAGAATAACCTAACAAGTACGTGTGCTCTTAACCTAAGGGCATAAGATAGCTCTGGTTACTTGTGCTAAGAATGGTCAATAAACCAGTTACACAGTGTCTTCACAGCACAAACCAAGAACAAGGGGTGAAGACCAATAAAATATACTGGAGTGAGGGATGGCAGGTAGGCATGAGAATCAATGGTGAAGATATTACTAGAAGATCAGGAATTATGGTAAGTACCTAATTTTCACATCTTCCAGGAATCAGTCTTCACCATTGATTCATACTAGTGGGTCAGAGTACCAAGCACAGATAAAATCCCCCAGAGTAGAGCAGCAGGAATCAAAGGCTCACTCAGTCAGGATAGAAGTCCATTCAGCATTGACCTCTCAAATGTGGCATGCTGCCTGGCATAGATATCTAAGGCATAGTGCATAACAAAGGTGTGCACAGTGGTTCAAGTTGCAGCTTTTCAGATATCACCGACTGGTATGGAGCAAATCTCTGCTAGGGACATGGCAACTGCTTTACTGAAGTGGCAAGTACCGGACCATTAAGCTTCTCCTGAGCCATGGCATAGCAGTGACATAGGCAGCTCACAATCCAGGCAGAAATGCATTTGATTATAACTGGATGTCCCTTAAGATCAGGCTCAAAAGAGACAAAGAGTGGTTTGTATTGCCTGAAGTTGGTTCTGTCCAGGTAAGACCCAAGGACCCTCTTAACATCCAGAGAATGGAGAGTGCACTCTCCTTCATTTCAGAAGTTGGAAACATACGTAGGTAGCACTAGTGGCTGATTCAGATGGAACTCTGACACCACTATTGCAGGAACTTAGAGTTGCATGTGGAGAACTACCTTGTCCTTGTGTTAAACAGTACATGCAGGATCTGTGACCAAAGCATGGATTTCAGACACTCTGTAAGCAAAAGTGATGGCCATCAGAAATGCTGCTTTCCATGTTAAAAATGTTTAGCTTATGAGAACCAAGGCGTTCAAAAGGATTGTGGGTGAGCATATCCAGCACAAGGTTGATATGCAGGCAGTCACCTGCTTCTGATGGGAGTACTTGTATGTAGGATGCCCTTAAGCAACCTCTTGAACAGTGGCAGCTGTGCCAGGCAGAGGGTGCTGACAGGCTCATGATATGCAGAAATAGGAAGCAAGTGAACCTTGACTGTAAATACTGAAGGCCAGCATCAGAAAGGTCCAATAATCACTCCAGAACCTTGTCAGGTGGGCACCAAAAGAGTCCATGCATTTTTTGGAGCTCCCAGATGGAAAACCTTTTCCATTTAGCTTAGTCTTCCCAGTGGAAGGGTTACAGGCAGATGAAAATATTTCAGACACTCTCTGAGATACCATGTACCTGTTCACTCCTATCTCTTCAGAAGCCAGACTTGAAGGTGAAGGGAGCACAAGTTGGTGGACCAGGTGACTGAGTCAGTAAGTCTGCTCTGAGTAAAAGAATCCTGGAATTACTGACAGTCTGCTCAACAGAGGAAACCATATCTGTCGAGGCCAGAAGGGGGTGATCAGTATCATCTTGCCCCTGTGTATCTTCAGTTTGAGCAATACCCTCTGCACTAAGGGGACTGGAGAGAATGCATACAGAAATACATTTTGACACTGCAGTCTGAAGGCAGCCTGGCAGAAAATGCATGTTCTGGATTTCTGGAGCAGAGTTGAGGCTGTCTGGCATGGAGTGGGAATGCAAAAAGCTCCACATCTAGGATGCTCCACTTGTCAAACAATTCTCTCACAAAGTCTGCAGCTAGTGACTACCCATGAAGATCAGCCTCTCTTCAGCTGAACTCATCTGCAAGAGTGTTCTGGACTCCTGTCAGATAAATGGCTTGGAACAGGATCCCCTGCTCCAGGCACCATTCCCACACTCTTGCTACATCCCTGCAGAGAGGATAAGAGTGTCCTTCTTTCTGTTTGTTGATGTAATACATCACAGACTTGTCTGTTTGGAGGAGAACTATTTTGTGGCTGTCAAGAACCAATAGGGTGCACAGGCCATACAAAACAGCTTGCATCTCCAACACATTGATATGGATATGAGACTCTGATGGGTCCCAGACATCTTGTGCTTGGAGGCCTTGACAGTGGGCCTCCCACCCTAATAAGGAGGCATCCTTGGAGAGAGTCACCTCAGACTCCAGCAGGAAGAAGGAAAAGCCCTGGAGCAGTATGCCCTCCATTGACCACCACCATGTGAGTGACCCAAACAGGCACTTAGTCACCTGAATGGGGTAGGTCTGAGGATATGATGCGTGTGACCACTGTGCACTGAAACTCCATTGAGTTGTTCTCATGTGCAACTGTGCCAGGGGCACAATGAACACTGATGAGGCTCAGACCCAGCATGTGCTGCATGGAGTTGACTTGAATAGATTTGTGCTCCATTATGTAACATGCCATCTGCAGGATTGCCTGCATTCTGCTCTCTCAAAGAAAGGCCCAAGCCTTGACAGTATCCAAAAGTGCTCTTATGAAGAGCAGCTGCTGTGAGAGTTTGAGCTGAGGCTTCTCTAGGTTCAGAACAACCATCATGGAGGTAAGGAACTGAGAGGCCATGGTCACTGATTGTTCCATCTCCTCTCTGGATGGACTGGATATAAGCCAACTGTCTAGGTAAGGGTAAACCTGGAGTTTTAATTTTCTCAGAAGTGCTGTGAGTACTGCAAATAATACTGAGGACCCACTTGTCTGTCATATGGACTCCCTCTGATGGTAACACTGGTCAGGTGCCCCAGCACTGGGGAACACAGTTCTGTCTCAGGCAGCTGAGGCAGGATAGGGACCAGAGCTTCTGAGGGTGGCACTAGATGATTTCAAAATCTGTGCCTTCATGTAAGGCTAGGGAAGTACAGATTTGTTTTTTGGTTTCCCTTACCTTTTCCACAAAAGGACTGCTGTTTCTGAAAGAAACCATGTCCTTTCACCCTCTGAGTTTTAACAGTGACTGGCTTGGAAGTCTTAAGAGTCTTTATAGTTTTCTGAGATGCCTCAAGAAACTTTTCTACCTGCTGAGCTAACAGGTAAGTACCATCAAAGGACATTCCTAGCCTGTTACTGTACATCCTGAGAAAAAACAGCAGTATGTAGCCCAGAATGCCATCTGATACAGAGGCCTGAAGTAGCAGAGCAGGATGCAGTATGAAAGGCATCCATAGCAGTTTTGAGCTGCTGACTGTCAGACTCAGTCCATGAGTGGTAGTCTGCAGAATCATTTGCTTAGCTTCAGAATCCAACAGGGACATAGAAGCTGATGGCAGAAAATGACAAGGCCCATCCAGTCTGCCCCTTTTTTTCTACCTTATGAATGTGCCATAGACCTTTATTCTGTCAATGGCCTATCTATTCATACTCTTCTGTATTGCTCCCTTATGCCTATTCCATGGCTGTTTGAAGCCCTGCACTGTATTCGTATCCACTACTTCCTGAGATAGGCCATTCCATGTATCCACCACCCTTTCTGTGAAAAAGAACTTCCTCACCTTACCCCTTAATTGGCCTCCCTCTAATTTCATGCTGTGTCCTCTTGGCCTTCTATTTTTCTTATATTGAAACATGTTAGACTCCTTCACCTTGTTAATGCCCTTAAGATGTTTGAATGTTTCAATCATATAACCTCTCTCCCTCCCTTGTTCTAGGGTATACATATTGAGCTCTGTTAATCTGTCCTCGTATGTTTTCTGATGCAGTCCCTGCACCATTTTGGTTGCCCTTCTCTGGACTGCCTCCATTTTGTTCATGTCCTAGTGCAGGTGCAGCCCCAGTACTGCACACAGTACTCCAGATGGGGCCTAACCAGTGTCTTGTAAAGAGGGATTATTACCTCCCTCTTATGACTTGTGATACTCCTGCTAATACACCCCAACATCCCCCTAGCCTTACCTACTGCTTTAGTGGTCTGCTTGGATGGTTTCAAGTCATCTGTGATGAAGATGGCAAAGTCTCTTTCTTCCCTTGTGATTGCCAGCAGCTCCCCTCCCAATGTATAGATGGCTTCAGGATTTCTCTTCTCTACGTGCATGATCTTGCACTTCTTTGCGTTAAACCCCAGTTGCTACTCTTCTGACCATTTTGTCAGTTTATCCAGCTCTCTTTTCATTCTACCCACCCCATCTGGATCATCTACTCTGTTGCAGATCTTGGCGTCATCTGCCAACATACAAACCTTACCCTCCAGTTCATCTGCAATGTCACTGATGAAGATATTGAAGAGGAATAGCCCTAGGACTGATCCCCGAGGTACCCCACTTGTGACTTGCATCTCTTCTAACTATATACCGTTTACCCCAACTATTGGTATGTTTAAAACTAGGCTCCGGGACTATCTCACTACCAACAGCTCCTGTGACTGCCCAACTTAACCTTGTTTCTCCACTTCCCTTTCTGCTCTAGTTGTCCCCCCCCCACTGGATTCTACCCTCACATCTTGGTGTACCCAATGCTGCACTTTTCACCCTCTTGCCACCCTTCCTACATTCCTTCTCCCCCCCTACCCTCTTCCCTCTCCCTATGACTCTGGCACTTATCTGTTGTCTATTTTCTCTGACAAATGCTGCTGGCTGCCTTGTTACAATGCTACCCTTGAACTGTATTAATCTGTACTCTGTTTGCAATGTCCACACTGTTGTAATGCCTGTCTTGATGTTCCCCATAATTTGTATTTCTCTGACGTGGAACCTTTGTAAAAGAGCCATGGCTCAAAGGTATTTGTAATCCTAGACTTGATAAATAAATTAATAAATAAATACCACCACTCTCTGTTTTCTGCCCATTAACCAGTTTGTCACCCAGCTCACCAACTTCTGACCCACCCCAAGCCTACCCAGCTTTATTAATCAATCTTCTCTGGGGAACAGTATCAAAAGCTTTGCTGAAGTCAAGGTAGGTGACATCAACTGCACCCCCTTGGTCCACCACTCTGGCTTCCCAGTCAAAGAAATCTATGAGATAAGTTTGACAGGACCATCCTGTTGTAAACCACTGCTGTTTTGAATCCTGTGCTCCTATGGATTCCAGGTTCTGTACTATCCTTTCCTTAAGGAGTGCCTCCATAATCTTGCCCACTATTGAGGTAAGACTGACCGGTCCGTAGTTCCCTGCCTCCTCCCTGCTACCACTTTTGTGATCACATGAGCCCTTCTCCAGTCTTCTGGGACCTCTCCTGTGCTCAGAGACTCACTAAACAGTTCTGATAATGGCTCTACTAGTTCCACCCTTAGCTCCTTTAATACCCTGGGATGTATGCCATATGGTCCCATTGCCTTGTCCACTCTGAACTTAGCTAGCTCTTGTAGGACCCTTTCTTTTGTGAAGGGACTTGTGCACATCTCCCTGCCCCCTGTGTCCATGGTGCTGAGCTGTGGGCCCTGCCCTACCTTCTCCTAGGTAAATACTGAGCAGAAGTATCTATTTAGAATAGATACTTTTCCTTGGTCCTCCTCCACACACTCCCCCTTATCCCCTTTGATCTTAGCAATACCCCCTCTGGACTTTCTCCTTTCACTAATGTATCTATGAAATGTCTTGTCCCCTTCTTTTACTGTTCATGCTAGCGTTTCCTCAGTTTGGGCCTTTGCCAGCCTTACTACCTTCCCTGCTTCCCTTAGGGAAGTTTGGTATGCCTCCCTATCTGTGTCCCATTGCATTCCCTTATATTTTCTCAAGGCCAGCCTTTTGGTTCTGAACTTTTCTGCTACTGTTTTTGAGAACCAAAGTGGTTTCCTCCATTTGCTCTTGCTTTTCTCCCTAACACAGTGGGATGCTGCTTCAAGTATTGCTTCCTTAATGCTTGCCCACTTTGCCTGTACCCACTCACCTGTATTTCTTCTTGCCAGGGCTAGCTTAACTCTGTTGGCCATCTTAATAAAAGTCAGCTCCTCTGAAGTCCCATATTTTTGCCTTGGAATGGGGTGATTTAGTTCTAGTGGCCCAGTTGAACCATACCATGTAATGGTCACTGGCCCCCGGAGGACCTTCTACCTGGAGTTCTCTGATCCTTTCCCCATTAGTTATTACTAGATCTAGGATAGCCCTGTCTCTTGTGGGTTGTTGTAGCAGTTTTTTGAGGCCCTCCCATAGCAGGAAATCCACTAGACCCCAGAGCCGGCAGCGGCAGCTGAAATCGTCAGTTGCAATTCAATGCAGTTGCAATTAGTCACGATTGCATTGAATTGCAGTCATAAAATAGTGGAGTTGAAATCTACTGCAGTTGATGATTCTTTGACCCATCCAGATTTGTTTTTGTGGTGCACTACAGCGTGTTTTCTCTTTTTTTCTTTCCTGGGTGGTGAGGAGGGGGCCGTGAAAACAATCCTTAACTGACAGCACCGAGCCTTACAGCCAATAAAATACACCCCTGGCTCCAGGGCAGGAAGCATCCACCAATTAGGAGAGATAGAAGGAGGAGCCAGGAGATTGAGAGTGTCTGTGACTGGCTGCATGAGGTGGCGGGAAAAGCATGCCTAGGTAGGAGAGCGTGAATCTGTGCTGGCGGGTGAGCAATGGAATGAGCAGAATTTTTCTGCAGGGAAGAAGTTTGGTGGTTCGGCCTTTAATTTAAAAAAAAAAAGTTAACTGTGTCCATTGTCCTGATGTGTCTAGTGCCCTGAGAGAGACTAGTGTGTGGCTGTGCAGGTCCCAGTCAGTCCTCCAGCAAAGTCAGACAGCAATTGTGTGAAGGAAGCAAGTCAGTGGTCTGGTCATGGTAGGGATCAGTCTGTGACTCTGTCGGCTGGGCCTATTGGGTGACTCTCACTCAGTCTTGGTCAGGTCTTTTGAAGTCAGTGAGGAGGAGGAGTGGTAGGTTCAGTAGTTCCACTGCAAGGAGTACCGGAGTTGGGACGTGGGTTGGGGTTGGGGACTGACTGCGTGGGTTGGGAGGAGGAAGCACACAGTGAAAAAAAAAAAAACAGTGGCACCACCACAGAGTAGAGCAGCAGCCTGAGCTATGGAGCCACCCGACTCCTCCCACCAAATTATCACCCAATCAAACTGACAACATGCTACTACAATGAGTAAGGTACTATATGGGATGTGTATGTAAGCCCACCAGGGCTAGGCAGTGGGCAGTAGGAAGGAAGAGGATGGTCTCTCACAGACTACTTTGTCTGTGTGTCTGCTGTGTGCCCAGATGGCTTGTCTGGCTGGTTGAGGGCTTGGGGCTATGGGGCCTGAGGGGGACGAACTTGAAAAGCCAAGGCAACTGATTATCATCGCTCTACTGTTGGCAGCCTGGCTGGGCTCTCTCTGACCGTGGTGGCTTTGTGAGGTTGAGGAGCAGGCCAGGCGCAGGTGGTCGGTTGGTGAGTTCCTGGACCCATAGGAGACCAGAGCGCAGAGCACGGTTGGTCGGGTCCAATGGACAAAATGTTTGTTTTCCTCTGTAGGAATTGGATAGACTAAATATTAAAGTCCTCAAGGAAAGATGAATAAAATTTTACAAATACATTGGTGTGCGTGATGAAAGCCAAAAAATTCAGAAACTGTGTCAGAAAATGTTTTTTAATATGCAGGAGTTTTTCAGCTTTAAATTTAAACTATGGATACATCTCAGTTCTGGTGTACTATACAGGAGGTATTTCTAGGGGTCCTCCCTTAAACTGTTTTTAGTCTCACAGATTCTACTAGTAAACTAACATATATTGATGGTTAGCTCTTTTTGTAAAAGGGTACCTTTTAGCTTCTCTGGGGTGTTTAAGAGGCCCTACCTGGGCCCTTGTGGCTCTGAGGGTTGAGGTGCTGGACGCCATACCTCGCACCATGCCGGCGACCTGGGTTTGGGAACGAGCCTGGGCAGCTGGGGGATGGCAGGGGAGGGAGAGGATTGAGCATCTGGAGGACTGCTCTTCTCTCTCTGGGGAGGGTTGAGGGGCTGCTCAGCATCCTAGTGACCTCCGATGAAAATCGGGGGCAGCACAGGCAAGCATGCCAGAACGCGAGGAGGTGGGAGTGCAGCAAAGTGCAGCAGATGTCAGCAGATGAGCCATGTGTGGACGTCATTGCACGTCGCACTTTCATGGGGAAAACACTATGGAAAAACCCCACCTGGGACTGTGGAGATGAAGGGGACACCAGAGGTAGGACTCCCATCCCACCGCCGGCCCGATCTCCGAGGGACTCCTGGCCAACGGCAACTGCGGTAAGCCCTCTCTAATTACAGATAGGCCACTGAGGGTGAGCGGGCCCGGTCCAGTGGGTGAACCGGAGCGCTAGAGTTGCCTGGTTGTCGGAGGCTTCCCAGTTGGATTAGCAGGGTTCAGGCAGGGAGTAGCAGTTCTCATCGCATGTGTACCTCGGAAGGATGCCCGGCCCAGGAGAAGCATAAAGAAAGGATACAAAAAAAAAATGAGGTCCTTCCTATACTGTATTTTAGACTCACAGTTCTTTTTCTAAGTAACTAGTTTTACTGCTGCTTATTTTTCTATACAGTACCACATAGTGTTTTACTGCCCTGCTTTAACTTGTTACTTTCAGGGGCTCAGTATATTTTGTTGTTTTGACTGGTTATTGTTCTTTAGTGGGTCCCTACTGTGTGTAGATTTGTTTCACTGCACTTTGTATTTGCATTTTAAAGAGCAGCCAGCTTCTTAACCGCTGCTGCCTAGTTGCTGCTCCCTCCAACATATGCAATACCTCACCTGCTCCAGAGTTGAGGGGCATAAATAATTCCTTTTGTTTCTGCCCATTTATGAATTTATAATGCTGCTATATCCCAAATGCTAAAAATGGAGCTGCTTCCTGACCTTAACCCACCAACATGCCCCCATGTAGGCACATGCAGCTCCATTTTGTGATGTCAGAAGGCAAAGGCTGTGTGTGCACACCCCTATTGGTTTCAAAGGGGGGGTGACTTTTCCATACATTTTATTAAAATTTATAGTCGAAATTTTAATGTAAAAAAAAGATACAAAATTTAAAAAGTATGACAAACTACTACATAATAAAATTCAACAATGGTGAAATTTGAAAAAATTGGTTGGATTTGCTTCAGTTAGTTGAAGTCAGAAGTTTCAAACTAGTTGAAAAATCAGTCATAATGTGTGGTAAGTCAGTTATAACTGGTTTTCCAATGGACTCTGGGGTCTAGAATCCACCATGTGTCTAGTTCTGGTGGATGTTCCTGCTGGTATTGACCAATCTGTAGCTGGCATGTTGAAGTCTCCCATTATCAGAACCTCCCCTTTAGCTGTCATGTTTTATATATCTTCTAACAGTAATGTGTCTATGTCCTCCCCCTAGTATGGAGGCCTGTAGACAACGCCAGTTCATATGGCTGTCCTTTTTCCTATTTGTAGCGTGACCCACAGTTCTTCTGGCTCCTTATGTGTATTCTGAATTTCTGTAGCTTTGATATTTTCAGTGACATAAAGGGCTATTTCCCTCTGACCTTTCTGCACCTTGGTCTCTTCCAAACCGTACATAGCCGGGTACTGAAATCTCACAAGTTTGGTTACTGGTGAACCATGTCTCACTAATGGCTACTATGTCCAGTTTAGCCTCTGTCATTGTTGCCTGCAGGTCTGGGATATTATTTCCCAGACTGCGTGCATTTGTGTACATGATTTTCCAATGTCCAGATTTTGGTGCGTTAGTTGTTGGGCAAGGTCTGGCATTTCCCTTGTACATCGTATGGGGAGCCAGACCCTTTTCCTTACCTGGTGATGCAAATGAACTACAAACATGCTGAACTCCTGTTTGATCACTAGCTGATGGGGGAAGGGTGTTCTTCCCGTTTGATGTATCAGGTGCTGCACCCCTCTCCCCTTTGGCTAGTTTAAATATTCTGCAAAGATATCAGACTTCTGCCCCAATGTACTGACTCCCTCCTTAGTCAGATGTAGTCCATCAAATTTAAAGAACTTTAGCTCCCCAAACTGTTGTCAGTTACCTACAAATTTATGTCCTTTTTCTTGGCATCAGCCCTTGAGCTACATGTTTAGCTCCCCTATCTCCCCTTCTCTGACCATCCATCTGCCCCCATCTCCCAGACTGGCAGGATTTCAGAGAAGAAGATGCCAGATGAAATGGATGACAGTTTGTCTCCCAGACTGGTCAGGTGTTCCTTGGTCTCCACAACTGATCGGCTGGTGAGATCGTTAGTCCCTATGTGTACCAGGACATTGATGTTTTCTCCTGCTTCCTACATGATTTTAGCAATGCGGTCAGTGTCTCTCCACGCTGATGTACCTGGGAGACAACTGACCATTACCCCCGGCTGGAGGTAGGTATCAGCTCCCTGAATCATGAAGTCTCCTATGATCAGAAGTGTTCTGGATTTCCTTTTTTTGTGTTGGTTCCCATTTTGGTTGAGTTTTGTTGTGCTAGCTCCTGTGCTCCAGTATACTGCTCTGCAATGTCCTCTGCCCCTTTGTTTGATTTTGGAGATAGAGGCAGATACCTGTTTGTAGTTGTTATATGGTTTCTGGAGGTGATACGCTGGAGAGCACTGAGTGATGGGGCACCTGATTTGCCCCTCCTAACCACCTGCCAACCTCCCAGACCAACTACTCTCTGCGGTCGAGGTGCTTCAGTTGGATGTTGGGGAATTGGCGGGTGGTTCTTATAATATATTTCCTCCTGAATATGCAATATGAGGCTCACAATCTCTTCCCATGCTGCCTAGAGCTGAGCCCTTATATGTCCAATGGTCCAGCATGTAGGACAGCATCCTAAATCCTGTATAACTGCCCTTTTGAAAAGTGTCCCACAGTGCCTGCAGTTAATAATATCCATTCCACTTGAGTTGCCGAGTTTGTAACCTGGTCTGAATAATTAGGAGGAAAATGAAAGCAAAAGTTTGATTTTTTTTTTGTATAACTTGTTATAACAAGTTAAATTACTTGTGTCCTTGTAAGTGAGGTCACTGTATGGATACCCCTCTGATCCTCCCCTTCCTGCTTTGCTACAAGAAATGTCACGACTGTGCTACTCTATAAAAGGAGTGTAGCATGGGGTGGATGGGGATGGGGTGGGTGGTGGGCCCTTACCCTGCTGAAAATAAAGAACCATGGATGAAAAAAAAAAAGGAGGCAAGAACTGAAACAGTCAACCAACAAATGCAGTAGTCCTAAAAGCTTAGCCTATTGATAGATAATATGATAAACCCTGTAAGCACCACCTGGAACAATTTCACAGAAGATATACCCTGCAAAAAACACTTTGCTACAGAGAAAAATATAGCAGTAAGAAAAGATATGCCTTACAAAAAACAATCTGAATCAGAGAAGATTACAGCAGTAACCTATAAGCACAAAACAGTAACGAACCTGTAGGCACGCCCTGTAATAATGCAGCAGAAGGTATATCCAGCAACAGCAATTTGAATGAGAAGATTACAGCAGTAAAATGTAAGCAAAAGACAGCATCAAATCTTGTGAGCACAAAAGAAAATAACACTCAGTAAATCTGCTTATCAAACAGAAGCCTTAATATTTTTCCTTGCTCTGATAATGTTGTTCCTTGCTCCGTCCTTACAAGCAAACCTAGAAGAAGAGAGCTTATGTGAAGCTAGATGCCTTTGCCAGCAAACCTAGTCTTCAATCTGAAAAACACCAACTAACCTGACCTTTTAACCCTTACTTCTGTTGGAAGTTACCAAGACTTTGTCAGCTCCACCCACCAATTACACTCCTAATTCCCTGGAAGGGCTGTGGGAAGAAAGCAATTAGCTCCTTCAATGTGAGAAGGACACTGCAGTACCTTTGATACCAAACAGAAAACCTTTCAGCAAAAAATAAAAATAAAATAAACAGTACGTTCTCTTAGCCTAATGATAGATAAAAAGTCACACAAATCTGAGAGCATCACCTGTAATAATTTCACAGAAGATATACCCTGCAAAAGACAGTTAGAGAAAAATAAAGCAGTAAGAGATGTAACTTGCAAAAAACAATTTGAATCAGAGAAGATTACAGCAGTAACCAGCAAGCACCGCTTGTGACCATGTCACAGAAGATATACCCTGCAAAAACACTTTGCTACAGAGAAAAAAAAAGCAGTAACAGAAGATATACCCTGCAAAAAAAAAATTGAATCAGAGAAGACTGAAGCAGTAACCAGTAAGCACAACACAGTAACCTGTAGGCACACTCTAATAATGCAGCAGAAGGTATACCCTGCAACAGCAATTTGAATCAGAGAAGATTACAGCAGTAAAATGTAAGCAAAAAACAGTATCAAATCTTGTGAGCACAAAAGAAAATAACTACACTAGTAAATCTGCCTAGCAAAAATAAGCTTTAATCTTGTTCCTTGCTCTGATAATGTTGTTCCTTGCTTTGTGCTTACAAGCAAACCTAGAAGAAAAGAGCTCAGATGAAGCTAGGTGCCTTTGCCAGCAAACCTCGTCTTCCTCATCTGGACTGTGCCAGAGATTTAAGTGATCTCCAAAGGGTATACTCATATTTGGAAAAGTGCCCTTGGTATCTAGCAAGACACATGTTAAGGTTATCCACATGTTAAGGGTAGCTACTGCAAAAGCCCACTTGTCCATAATGTCAGTCTTGCATGACTCCTTGTTAATAAAGTGTACAGTGACCTCTTGGGGCAGAATGGCTTTGTCATTCTCAGTAAAAATAAAAACAGCTCCAGCCATACCTCTCAAATGTTACACATTATGAGGTACGTCACTCATTTTACCTCTCAGAATCCCTCTGTTTTGCATGGAGAAGGTAATATTCCACATTGCCCATTGAGATTTTGAACCAGAAATTCATAATAATCGTTGATGCAGAGTTATCAGAAAATATTGTAAATGTTAGTGCACTGATATACACAGAGTTCTGAACTTGCACTGCCAGGTTTGATGATATGGAACACATTTTTTCCATTTGTCACACATCACGTCTCACATTTTGGTGATGAAAAGTTGAGAGGTATGGCTCCAGCTACAGGCTGAGAAACACGATCTGATTTATCTTTAGGGGCAGTGTATTTTCTGTCTATTTGCTTGCAAACAGAACAGACAGAAACAGGTCCATTCCTAACTGCATCAGACAAGGTTTCAAATGCAGGTGGAACAGAAAGAACTAAATTGACGGGCATGATAGAAAAGTTTATTACTGCAGATGGAGACAATAACCTGGGTCAATGGCTGAAGGTTCAAAATCAAGTGCAGAATGCATATTCCTCTGCAAAGCCTGGCAAATTATATCCTCTTGTGGAACAGAAGAAGTGCCTAGATCTGAAGAGTCCAGGCTAATTAAAGTTTCTGTTGTTGCCCTAATGAATGATGAGGTGGGGGTCAGACTCTTCCCCTTCCAAATCCTGCCTGGAGGGAGGGTTATAAAGGTGGGTGGATTGAAGGTCCTCCAATCCAGAATCCAGCATGGGCAACACCAATGACACTGGCCCTAGGAGATGAGGGGTCAGTGCTCGAGGTGGCACCATAAACAGAACTGAATCAGGTGCTGGGGAGATCTCTGGCACCATAGCCAATGTTGGAACTGATGCCAGACTAGACCAGCAAGATCCCAGAGACCATTCCAAGACCCAAATGATCTGCCTGACTCGAAGGCCCTGTCCTATGGCTCCAGTTCCCCAGCCCCGAAGCACCAGGGACCAGCTCCACTGGCAGAAGAACACAAGCCAGATGCTGCATCCACTGCTCCATAAAAGCTGTTCAATGGTGGAACTGCCCAACAGAGTCCACACTTATGGACAGAGATGGACTCCAGGCCGAGACCTTGACCTATAACACAAGAGGCTCCCAGTGATAGTGGTGTTGACAGTGAGGTCCTCTGGCTCCGGAAGACCAAGTTTCTCGCAGTAAACCTCACCGAGGGCAACTTCAGCTGATACCATTTCTTCCCCTTCCAATGGTAAGAAGAGGTACGAGGCCAAGTGGTGCCGAGAACCCGACCAGGATTGGGAACAGACCTGCTTCTTTTTCTGCTTCTTGGAGGACTGTTGTTCTTCCTTAGCATAAGACTACCTGCTATTAGAATCATTCCCTGATGGGTAAAGTGGATCAAACATAGCCCTGCCACTAAGCAGCTTGTCTAAGAAGGTTCCCTACCATTTCCCTCCACGGGCGTTGAGCACTGACTTGATAGGACTGAGAGACACAGACAAAAACATTAACTGACACAAAAATATCAAACTATTGCTTTAAACACTAAACCTGAGAGAACTGACTTCTATTGTCATACAGACATGAAGTTCGGACTCCAGGTGAGCACGAGAAGTTGTCACTGATGTGCACTCAATGGCGGGACAAAAGAAACTGAGGCAGTTGAGGGTTGGTGCTGTGGTAAACCATGGAGCAAGAGCCAGTCTTTTGGTACCACACATGAATGCAGCTTACTTTGGTACCAGCCCTCCTGAAAAGTTTAGGCTCCTGTAGGATCCTAGTCCCTTCATCTAAGACCCACTAGTATGAATCAATGGTGAAGACTGATTCCTGGAAGATCAGGGAGTTTGGACAGCAGCTGCCTCCACAACTGATGCCAATGCAGCTTCTTGATCAGATAGGCTGTGAGCATGCTCTGGGCCCCATGTGATCAGCAAAATCTCTTCTCCAAGGCCAAGTGTGTTACCTCTGCAACACTGATTGGCTCTTGCATGACTTGGGCTATAGCAGAACCTCGACCTCCCATATGACAATAGCAAAATATGGCCACTACATAATCAGGTAGTATAACTAATGTCATTTCTGAAATAATCCAAGATTTAAACTCAGGCCTCCAGCAGAAAAAGTCTAGGTCACACCATGGGTAGTGCTTTTTCCATAAAATGAAACAATCCCCATCACAGTACACCCAAATTAGTTCATGGTACTGGATACACAGCTTGCCCCAGCAAGGCGCTGTTGTGTAGTGTAGGAAATGATGAAGCAGCCCCACTAAAAAAGCATACAGTACAGCAACCAATAGGGAGAAATTTCTAGTGAGGTTTGCCATAAATGCATTTTCTGAGTTCAGTATGAGGCTTGATGCTCTAAAATAGGAATTTCACAGTGTAATTACTTTATGCCAGTGCTGCTCTGGGTCTCCGGGTCTTTTGCTGTATATTTCCCAATAAGGGTTCCATTAGGCCTGCCTTCAGCAGTACGGATAATCTTGACTGGTGCCTCAAATTCTGGCCCCTCATCTACATTTTTTATATTAACAGAAATAGGAACAGTTGCCTTTGTCATTGGTCCAACAAAGGGTGCTTCATTCTCTGCTCCCACCTCCAAGTTGATGGTTTTGTGTTTTTCATAGTCCAGTGGCTGTAAAAAACTTTAAATAATATGGTTATATATAGAATTTTAAAAAGCACTACAGTTTTGTTATTGAATGACTATGAATAAAAAAGGCATGGATTCAAACCTCCATACTGCAAATATTCATTTTGAAAAGTTGCAAGACTGAAGCAACTTAGTTGTGACTTAAGAATAGTAATACATTAATATACTAGAAATATTCAGGGGTTAAAGGGAAACTATACCATTTCCTAATGGATTATTTCATGAGTGACAATAGTGATCCAGATGTAAAAGTTCATTCTGTTAGATTTAATAAAGTGACTATAAAATAAAAAGCACCATTTAAATGGAGCTATGGTTGCATCCATTTTGCCAATGAGAAGGTAGCCGTGAGGGTGTCATGTACTCATCAGCTCAAACTGAGTAATGAGGCTGGAAACAACAAATTATTTGTGCCCCAGGGACTCATTTGAACCATAAGAAAACAATTTCAGTGGGCTTCCCTATGGCACAGGGGTAGCACATGTGCTAAAAGTGACTTGGCTTGGGAGTGAGAAAAGGTCTTCTGTGGTTCAGTGGCCATGGTCATGTGCAGGGTTGTTGGAGGTAGTACATCCTAAACCAAGGAGAAGGGTGACACATCCCATGGCCATAGCAATTCCTGCTGCAGGGCCATTAAGGGGTCAACCTCAACTGCAGAGACACTATATGCCTGCAAGGCTATCATAGTTGCTTGTGTCACCACTGGGGAGTCAGGCAGGTGGTGGGAAGGATGGGGTAGGAAACTGCTGGGATTAAACATTTTAGACTTCTTAGTATGACAGTCAGTATTCATGGGCCCCCAACTGATCAGAGTGGTACTACAAGGACCCGCAATGTCAAGGTTAGGTAGATCGATTACCCAAATAGGGAAACTAGACAGCCTGTTGGTCAAGGGAGTGAAAGCTCTACTAGAAAAAAGTAGAAACAATGGCTGTTCTGTTTTTTCCATCTTGTTCTTTATTTCCTGGTTCACCAACTAGCACCCAGACCCCAATACTGGCCAGCCACTCCTACACTAACCCCATGACCCCCTCTTCTCCCCGGGGTACTTACCTTCCAGCAGTCACCCATGGTATCTCCTCACTATGGTGGAGGTTGGAGGGGATGGACCAAGTCCCTGCTGAAAGATTAGGTTTTGCTCAGCATCAGGAGGATGACTAGGTCAGTGGGCATGGAGATTGCTTGCAGATAGACAGATGTCATATTTCTGCAGTTGGGGGGGTTTCCTGGCTCTTGCCTCTTCCCCACAGACATGCCACCTGAGATCAGAGTGATGCAAGACATCGGCATCTGCACCAACTAGTTGGTATCTCTCTCCTAAGTTGTTCCTGTTCCACTCTGCACCACTACCCATGTTTACCTAGGTGGCAGTTGCATAGCTGAACAGACCCCCTCTCCCCAGAGGAGGACAGCATAATATGAAATGCTCAGTCCTCCTCTCTACTCCCAGACTGACCCCTTATGACTGAGGCTTGTTCCAAACCTGAATTGCTAGTGTGGTGGCAGGTAAGGCAACTGACGCCTTAGTGTTCTGTGCCACCGGGCCAGCTTAGCAATGGTTGTCCTGTTTGACCAAGTTTAAATATAGAAACTGGTGTTTTCTTCATAATGTCAAAGGATTCCCATCAGCAAAATCAATTTGTTGCCACCATTCTACTTGCATGATATTAGGACTGGTTTGGTTGTAAAAGCATCACATTGCCTCTCCTGCTCACACATTAAATGTTTCATGGAAGTCCCACATACTTTATTTTATTATGCTTTACTGAATTAAATTTATTAATTCTAACTTAGCCATCTACTGACGGGATCACAATACCTTACTGCTGGAAATAGTAAAGGGAATGATATCAATTTAGTTTAAAACAGCAGTTCATGTATAAAACAATTTGGCAAATTTAATTCTGTCATCTTTTGCAGCCCCTACTGTTGATCACTGCTGTTTATTTTTGTTTCCATATCTGTTTATATGGTGCCATAGTTTATTTTATTTTTACCATGTTAGGTTCGAGCTTAGGTTTTGTGTGCTGCAGTTAACCCTGAGGCCCTCGGTTTCTCATGAGGCCAGTCTTTTCCATGCTAGTTCGTCTCAGGTGCAAAAAAAAATACAGCTGATAATGCTATTGAAAATCTTGCTGCAGTTACAATTAATGATGGTTTAACTATTTCAAATTGAAAATATGTGGACAGACTCAAAATGGGGAAAAATAAGTCTCTTGCAAGACTAGAAAAAAGGTGATGTTGTCAAATGCAATAAAATGACACACAGAGGGTGGGATATTCAGACTGCGCCAGGCAGGGGGGCAGCGCAACTGGGATGCGCTAGGGCATGGCCCAGGCAATATTCAACGGTGGTGCGCCATGGCTCAGCACCGTTGAATATGGCACTGGAGCTGCCCGCACTCTGCTTGGTGGAATGGCACTGCGCCAGCACGAGTAGCAAGTAAGGAGCAGGGGGATGCACCAGCACAAGTGCGGGTGCGCTAGGTGCATCAACCACAATATTCAATGCTGGGCATGCAAATGAGGCCACTATGCATGCAAGGTGCAAATGGGGCCATTTGCATGTCATTATGGCCCCATTTGCATGCAGGTGCACCGATCCCCTGGTGACTTGCACCTGGCGCCCTGCCAGGCTGCAGCCGTCAGGGACTGACACCCCCTGCCCCTCAGCAGGCAACGCCCCAACGCCCAATCATGGGCTGGGGGTAAATATAAAGTCCCTGGTGGTCCAGTGGACCCTACCCCATCACCCGATCATGGGCATATAATACAGAAACCTTGGTGGTCCAGTGGACCTGCTCCCCTGCCCAATCATGGGCAAATGAATAATTTATTTCCCTGGTGGTCCAGTAGACCCGATCCCCAACCTGATCACGGGCTTCAGTTGTAAATAAATGCCCAGGTGGGCCATCGGTACCCCTCTCCCCACCTGCCATTCAGATCCGCCAGGCCCGCTCCCCCCCAGTCAGTGGTGGGTGGCAGCTCCCCACCCGCAAGCTGCCCAGCCGTCTACCGACTGACAGCATACAGTACAGCTGTACATCCATTGGTCTACTGCGTGGACCAATGGGCATGCAGACTGTACTGTACTACACAGTCCCAAAATGTGAATGAACCATGTTCAAATCGCTTGCCCATGAGTTTTGCCAAAACCAGCAGTAAATCCCACAGAGGTGGAGGTTCACACACTGGAGGGGATATGTGATACAGGCATTTGAAAAAGCACCAGGCCACCTTCTCCTGTGCCACTGTCTGCTGACTAGCCCATACCCGGTAAGCAGAGATGGCTGCCAGGTGCACCTTAAGGGTCATACACCGAAGACCCCCTTTGGACAGAGACCAAAGGTAGTCTAAAATGCTACCGACTGGACAGAACAGAGGGTCCCCAGGCCCTTGCCCTGAAACCAAATGGAAAACCTTTTCCATTTGAAGGCATAGCACTTTCTGGTCGACTCCTTTCAGGTGCTTCCACAACTGTGAGTATATCCTCAGAGAGACCCAAAGCCTGTAACTCTAGCCACTCAGGTACCAGGCTGTCAGGTGTAGGGACTGAATGTCCAGATAGAATATCTTCCTCTGATTGACTGAAATCAGGTCTGGGAGTGCTGGAAGACGCCTCTGGAGCCTGTTGCTGAGGCTGAGGAGATCTGGATACCAGAACTGGTGGGGCCAGTCTGGGGCTACCAGGATCATCTGTGCCTTGTCCCTCCTCACATTGAGAAGCACTCTGTGGATCAAAGGAAATGGAGGGAAGGTATAGAAGAGGCCTGGTGCCCATGGCCTTGAGAAAGCATCCCCCTGCAGTGAGACCTGCTGAGGGAGGTAGGTATGAAACAGTCTCAGCTTGGTGTTATCCCTGGAGGCAAACAGGTCCACCATCGTTTTTCCCCAGTGGGAGAACAGGTTGTGAGCTACCTCTGGATGGAGAGACCATTCATGGGATGTCTCGCCCATGCAGCTGAGAGCATCTGCCAGTTGATTTGAGGCTCCTGCCACGTGGATGGCTAGGAGATCTGCCTCCAATGTCCAGATGTGAAGTGCTTCCCCGCACAGCAGCCAGGAGTGCATGCTGCCCTGTCTGTTGAGGTAGTACATGGTCATGGTATTGTCCATCTGGACTTTAACCACTTGACTCCGAAGTTGCTGAGTGAATGCTGACAGGAGCAGCAGTCAGACTGCTCTGTGCTCCAGCAGGTTGATATGGTATCAGAATTCCTTGGGGTTCCAGAACTCATGGGCCCTGTTGTTCCCCATGTGGGCTACCCAGGCTGTGAGAGAGACATCAGTCATAAGGATGACTGTTGGCTCAGCTCAGAGTAGACAAATGGGATCTCTTCCAGCAGATGATCCAGGACAGTCCACCACTGGAGAGCGTCCCCCATCTTCTGGGTCACAGTGATCAGCTGGTCGAAATGACCTTGGTGCTGAGTCCACTGGACAGCCAGCTCCCACTGAAGGGGGTGCATATGCCACCGGGCCCATTGGACCATGGTGGTGCAGGCGGCCATGTACCCCAAAAGTTGCAGAAAGGCCTGGGCAGGCACACGTGCCCAACTAGAAATGACTGGGCAAAGGAGGAGAGAACCTCCACCTTGTCCACCAGGAGCAGGACTCTGGCTTGGCAGGAGTCGAGCTCTGCACCGATGAAGCATATTACCTGCGAAGACACGAGCTCTGACTTGGCCTCGTTGATCGGGAGGCCAAGCTGAGTGCAGGTTTGGAGGGCCAGATTCCTGGACCTCTCCAGCTCTTGCTGGGTGGAACCGGCTAAAAATCAATCATCGAGGTAGGGGTAGACTCTGATCCCTCGATGCCTGAGGTGGGCTGCCACCATGCAATGCATTTGGTGAAGACCCATGGGGCCGAAGACAGACCAAATGGCATGGTTCAGAATTCATAAAAGGGATCCCTCTGCTCAGAAGTGGAGGAACTGCTGGTGAGATGGATGGATTGGAACATAGAAAAATGCATCCTGGAGATCCAGTGAGCAGAACCACATGTTCTGCTCCAGTGATGGTATGATCTGGGACAGAGTCACCATCCTGATGGTGAGTGGCCTGAGAAACTGGTTCAAGTCATGCAGATCTAGAATGGGGCACCAGCCCCTCCATCCGCTTTGGGACTAGGAAGTACCTGGAAATGAACCCTGGGATGACTGGGGGATCGGTCACTCAGGCCACTACCTACTGGGCTATATCATCTCTCAGAGCTGACTGAGTGTGGACTGATACCTCTTCCTCCCATGGGGCCTGGGCTTGGCTGGGAGGGTACTGCTTGAACTCTAGAGGCAGACCCTGACTGACCACTTCTAAGACCCACCTGTCTATGGTAACAGCAGACCAGGTGGAAAGAAAGTGGCAGAGCTGGTCCCCCCACAGGAGGACCCAGAGCTGACGTGAAGGGGATAGGGGTGGCAGCCCCTATCCCATCACTGGGCAGGCTTGGAAGAAGAGGGTCCATATTGGAAGCCTGAACCCTGACCTCCTCTGTGGGCCACAGGAGGCCCAGACTTGGGCCAAGGGTGCCAAGCCTGTGCCTGCTGTTGCTGCCCACCCTGGAAGGAGGACTGCTTCGCCACAGGAGCAGGGTACCAAAATGTCTTCTTCTTCTTCTTCTTCTTCTGCTGTTTCTTGATGCCTGGGGTATCTTTCTGAGCAGAAGTAGCTGAGTCCAAGGTGGCAGTGGACTGCTTGATTCACTGAAGGTGCCCATCCACACCTGGCTGAAGAGATCGGTGCCCAGGAAAGGAACATCAGTGAGTTTGTGCTGGGTATCCGCCGTGAAGGTGTAAAGTCTCAGCCAAGCCCTGTGGTACATGGCAACTGCAGCTGCAACAAAATGGGCATGAGTCCCCGAGGTCCAGGGCAATCTGGAGTTGCTGCAGGCAACAGCCCGACTGTGGTCTCAGATCTGCTTGACCGTAGTGTGAAGGTCTGTGGGGAGGTGCAGAAGAACTGCATCCAAGGAGCCCAACAGGGCATGAGAGAAGTGTGCCATGATGATGGCCGAGCTTGCCTGACGGAGGCCTAGTGAAGAGGCAGCACAGATCTTCCTGGCAGAGTGATCCAATTTTTTGGATTCCTTGTCTGGAGGTCTATCTGTGTCAGTGGAGCTGCCTGTGCATCTGAACACAGAAGTGGTCACTAACCCCTCCGTTGAGGGGTGTTTCCTGAAACCCGAGAGCTACCCAATGAGCACCACATATTTGCGGGCCAGCTGGGCAGACTGCACTGGGCAGGAGGCAAGGTGCTGCCAAAGCTCCAAAGCCAGACCAACAATGCCACTGGCCACAGGGAAGGCTTCCTTAGGGGTATCCCCTCTCTTAAGGATATCTGTAAGAGGGTACTCCACCCATTTCTGTACGGGCTCCAGGGGCATCGCCCTGGATTCGGAGATGAGGCAGAGAATCCCCAAGAAGGACGAAGGACCTATCTCCATCGACAGACTCCCCACTGACTCATTATCTAGCAGACGAGAGTGTAAGTTGGAGTCTTCAGAATCCGAAGTATCCGGATAAATTGTCTGGCCACCAAGGTGCACCTCTATACGCCTCGGGCTGTCAGGCATGATGGTAACTGATATCCTGCGGGGAAGACCCGGAACAGTCTGAGCTTCCTTCGAAAGGGCCCCTTCCATGGGCTGTTTAGACAGTGGCTCCACCACAATCAGTGGAGAGATTAATTTTGGCCAAACCGGGGCAGGGTGTACTGGCTCCATGGGCAGAGGAACCGAGATAATCAGTTTTGATGAAGTCGGCTTCAGCCCAGAAGGCGAAAGCCAAGTAATGGCCAGAGTGGAAATCAAAGTCAGTTTCTTGCCAGACAAGATCAGCTGTTGCCACATGTGATCTTCATAGCATCGACAGAGTTTCCGTCGAAGCTTCTCATCCGAGGAGGATGAAGATGAATGTCAGCATCGCCTCTCCTTCGAGCGCTTATGTGCCTTCCTCATCCTATCAGTTAAAGGGGCCTGAGACCTAAACCTTGATCGGACTGGCCAATCAGGCCACTCAGGAGACACCGGGGGAACTGGTGATTTTCCCGGATCAGGGACAGTTTCCTCGATGGGATTGCCAGTAGTCTGGGTCTCCTCAACAGGAAGAGGCAGGATCAGAGTCCTGGTAAGTGAGTTGTCGGCCTCATCGGGTGATAACAGATTGACAGGGTCAAGAGTGATCTCCACCAAGTTGTTGTTCAAGACTTTGACCGGCTGACCAGTCAGCAGAGCAGAGAAGCCAGTGGCTGAAGTAGCAGTCTCGACCAATGTGCAGACTGGAGATCCCTGGGACCAAGATCGATCTTGATTCCAAGAATGTCTTCACTGAGATGAAGAATCTCTCAGTTCCTTATCCTTCTTATGGGACCAGGAGACATGCAAGCCTGATGGTTCCTCGCCCTTAGTGGGGAGAGACTAGCACATCTCCTGAAAGGAGCCCAAGCAGGTGGAGCCCAGACTGAGTGGAACAATAATTGGCTGACAGGAGAGCTCCACGGCCCGCGCTGCCTCTTCCTTGAATGCCTGCATTTGTTCTAACTACTTGGTGGACCCCACAGCCACAGAGACTTCCTACAAGGCCTCCTTTAATTTAACCAGTGGATTCCGTTTTTCAGGCCTACCCAGCTTGAGTCACGCGAGATTATCATCGAGAACATTCGGGTGAAAAGCGAGACACATCTCACAGGCCTGAGTGTCATGGCCAACACCCAGACAGTAAGCACAAGGTATGCGGGTCTGTGTGCGACATCATCTGGCCAAACGGGCACCGACAGAAATCGGGGGAAGATATATCTTCCATAATCGAGAAACAAAGATTGCAATCATTAGCTCGAATGAACTTAATCTTCAGAGAATCCAAAGGAAATGAAGCCAGGGCCTACAGACCATGGAAGGGGTATGGTGGCAATCTGAATCTTCCAGCGGAAAGGAAGATCTGGCATCATGGGGTGAAGCCGAGGGTTATACCACCTGGATGGCTGGGAGGAGCCAACTTTAAGACCTTCCAGCAAGAATTAAAGGGGAAATAGATATGCCAAGAAGTGTGGAAAGAATATCATATCCATGTCCCTAGAACCAGTTTTTCCTGTCACAACAATATTAGCAGCCAATTAATTGCATTGGTTATAGTGGTAATAAATATTAATTTCTGATTACTGGTGACCCCCTTTATCACATGATTAGCACGTCTCTTTCAAATGCCGTAATAACCAGAAATACGGTTATTATGGTGTTCTTAAAACTTTATTTCACTAGCAGTGCCCTCAAGCATCAGTCATTTGTAGCATGCCACCACACTGGCTCTTACTGTTTGTGTGGGTGGGCTGAGCAGTTTGGTAAACATGGTGACTCCGCGTGTTGTTTAATGATGAGCCACTAGACCAACTGATAACTAGCATAAGTCTTTTCTATTCATTTTTTAAGTATTTATCTGATTTATCCTGCCTTTCTTGAGTTTTAAAATGTATCCGGTTGATCTTCCTGTGCATCAGGTTCATGAAACCGTCACTGCAAGTCTGACCCACACAGTCACCAATGGGACTGTGGCTGACCAGGCTTGCTGACTTCCCACACCATGACTTAACATGGTTCAACACTTTAATTTTAAAAGAGAGAGAGATGTGTGTGTGTGTGTTTGTGTGTGAGAGGGACAGAGAGGGAGTGAGACAGAACTGCTTCACTAACTTTGACATTCACTCCTTTGCACTAGTAATTTAAAAACAGACAACAGTGTTCTTATGGATTGTTTTTTTTTGTTTATTTTATTTATTTATTTATTTTTTTACACACACACTCTCAGTATGTGATAACCTCATAAACCTCGAGAGTGTAAAGAAAATCCATAATATATAGTTGCCTATCAATTATTCTCCTTTTAATGCAGTTTACAATACCAGTAACTCAGTGTTTTCATGTGCTACATTGTCATATGTGAGAGACCCCAGTTTTTTTGAGTAAATTCTACTCACGCATACCCTGGGATACAGGAAAGGTCAGTCATGAAGGTAACATATTTGCCCCTCTAGAAGGGGAAGCTGAAGCATATATCTTTCCAGCACCCCTTGCAGATGAGTAACAAGTAGGGTGCGACTGGGTCCTGGACAAGACTGTCACCTATGTCAAAATACAGTGCAGGTTGGGAATGCAGTGTTTTCTATGCACACTGGGATTGAGGGACTTGGGATCATTTTTCTCTTAGTGATATTGATCCACAGAACCAAACTCTTAGTTTTCTTTATGAGAGCATACCCTCAGAATGAGTGATGGTGCTTTCAGTACTCAGCACATGTCCTCTGTCCAGTGCCCTATGTCAAATTATTTACTGTCCAGAGGAGGTGAACCAACATTAAATGCTGAGCAGACACCCCCTGTAGAAGATCATATGGGTGACTGATGGACAGTGACTTTATTTTGGGTCAGACTCTTGGAGCTGCATATGGTATGATTTTTCCACATTTGCATTTTAATAACTGTAGTAGAGAGTTGAATTTTATTCTCTGTTTTGCCTCCTTTAATATAATGGTGCCTTCTTCTCTGTGATTTTAGTCTGACACGCTATCATTTGGGAGAGATGATACCTTTACTGAGCTATAGGATTTTTTTAAATACTGGTAAGGCGATTGGTCACGTGATGTAGGTGCCGATTGCAAGCCTCCATTGTTTCCTCCAGCCGTCCGATCGCTATTTAGAGATAATTTTATGATTTAAGCCCGGTTAACTCCTAGCAAAGGGAAAGGAGAAGTTTGTGAGCAGGATCTTCACCGTTTGAGTTGGGGTGAACAACGCAAATGGAGGTGGAGATGAGGAAAAATCTCCCCAAAAGAACGCCGTCTAACACTCCTGAGAAAGGCCCTAAGAAGCCTAGGCCTGAAAGTTCACCTGATCTGGGTGAATCATCTTCTAATTCAGCCGAGCAAGAACCGTTATCCCTTGCCAAGTTTCTTGCCAAGTTTAAGCCTTTTAAGGAGGAAGTCACGTCTATGACAGCTGAAATTAAGATTTTGTCATCAGCTCTCGAGGAAGTAGTGCAGCGAACTTCTGATGCCGAAGTAAAAATTCACTCCCTGGAAAAAAGAGTGGAGAAAGCTGAATTACAATTGACAAACACGAAGCAGAAGATATCTAGAATGGAGTCCAAGCTAGAGGTCCTTGAAGGTCGGAGCAGAAGAAATTACGCAGTCCTGATAGGGCTGCCCGAAGCTGAAGAAGGGCAAGATGCAGTGTTGCTCGTTCAGAAATTTGTGGAGCGGGTGGCTTGCCCCTCACCCTACGGGGCCAAATACACTATAGAAAGGGGGCATCGGGCCCTTAGACCACCACATCAGGATCGCCGCCAAGACCTTTAATATTTAGATTCCTCAATTACTTAGAGCAACCAACATTTTCTGAAGAAAGTAAAGGAGGTGCAAAGTATCACTTGGGAAGGTAAAACAGTACCGAGTGGCTCAAGATCTCCCAACTACGGTCCGGCAACGGCACTCTGCCTTCCACCCCTATGTTTCGAAGTTAATAGCAGCGGGTATCAGATTTAAAATGTTATACCCGGCGAGATTACAAGTCTACATCTCGGGAGTATGGCACAGCTTTAACGACCCGGAGATTGCCCACTCGGGATTAAAGGAACTGCTACCTGAACTTTACCGAGAAGTTTGAGCCCCATTCGTGGCTGGTGTTACAAGGGTTTTATGCCCCTTGGGTTCTATTCTGGTCGTGTACCGCCCATGTAGAAGGAATTTATTTCCAGCATTCTCTATGGAGTTCCTCGGTAAAGAGATTACGGTAGAAATAAGCTTACTTCATTGGAATGCCAAGTCTCTGCTGGACACTCACTCGCGAACAGTTCTTTTTTACTGAAAGACTTTTCTAGGACTCAGACTTGGGGGAAGTACCGAAATGCAAAATTGCTATATTTGTGTTCTGATTTAGCGGGGAAGGCTTCCCTATCAAATGTCTCTGTTTTGTCTTTGATTCTCATTACTGTGTTACTTTCTCAGTACAATTTAGCCGTGCATAGGAGGTGTGGAACTGGCTCTCTCCCTGGAAGACGGTCGATTTCTTGATCTAGGCAGTTGAGCGGCTCCTTGGGGGGAAGGGGTTTAATTTCAATCAGAAAGGTCAGGCTGCCGACATTATTGAAGTGTGATAAGGGGAAAACTCAAGCGAGGTTTTCTTTGATCAGAGTTCTTTCTCGTTGTTTCTGCGATAAAGGATTAAGCGGGTTATAGTTTGGTCAAACCGCTAGAGGGGAGTGTTGCTCCATGGTTCTGGCTTATTTGCCGGGGCCGCGGTGTTCTGTCCTGGGCTTAACATTAATATTTCTAGCTTCTCCCCCAATGGATTTGAGAAATTTTATATTTGGTAAGAGTACAACGGGGGGGGGGGGACTTGTAAGGTGCTCTAAGGCACGGCAACTTAGGCTTTCATTTTTGGAATGGCACTTGATAGTTTTTTGATTTAGCTAGTGCGCGAGATAATAGAGGGTTCTCGGCTTAAATTAGCTTCCTATGGATGGGTACTACCAAATCATATGTAATATTTAGCCTGGTGTTGTCGCACATTTCTAAGCATAAGCTACTAGTGCCGACACGACAACATCTGTCTCCTTAAAGGGACAGACTCCTAATATGGTTCTGTTTAAGCTTCAAAATGCGCTTGTGTACTTGATAGTCTAGATAAAGGGATATACCTTACTCCGCTCAGGGGGATTTTAATAAAGGACACTCAGTTAAGTCAAGCAACAAAGGTGGTAAATGGACATTAGTAGTAGGGCGATTGAGTGGATTGTGTTTAGAAGCCAGTTGACAGAAGGGGTGTTAGTAGATTATTCTAACTCAGTCTACATCATTGGGGTCTATTTTATAGTATCTAGATGGTAGGGTGAATGGATGTGTCTACAGATTTTCTTTTTCTTTTGAGACGAAAATGTTCTACAGAGAGAGAGCCAGTGCCAAGGTATATGGTACCTCACTGAGCTATTCTGGTTTTCAATCTGTTAGGAAGTTCATTCTTAAGCTATTTCCCTTGTTAGTTTCTTAAATGAGTATTGAAATGCAGGGCTTTCTGAGGGTGGCTGGGGGGGGCTAAAGAATTGGTATGCTACTGAGCGGAGCCTATAACAGATGGGAGGCGAGAGGGAGGGAGGGTTTGTTTATGCTTGTTCTCTTTATCAGGTTGGGGGCTTGGGAGGGTGGGATAGGGGTAATTTGTGGGTGGGAATCAGCACAGCTCATTGGGGACTACCAAGGATGTATGTACTCGGGAGATGGATGGTTCGGTGTTTTACATCGCTGGAGCCTTGTAAGAATGGCTAATATTATAAAAATTGCAACATGGAACGTGAAGGGATTAAGGCAGCATGTGAAGCAATACAAAATCCTTAAGCACCTTGCTTTGTTGTCCATAGACATCACGGTAATTCAAGAGTCACAATTACAGTATTGGACTCGGAAGCCAATTGTATGAGACGGCAGCAGATCGGCCACGTTTTTTCAGCTGGGGCTACCACTAATAGTGCTGGTGTACTAATTCTGATTAATAGGAAAATCCTGTTTACTGTTAAGCAGGTGCTTAAAGATCCGCAGGGGCAATTTTTGTTTATTCATTGTTTTATATATTCCACCAAACTCCTCCTGGGAACCCTGTATGGGCCTAATATAGATTCACCTGATTTTTTTGTAAAGTTAACTGATCTATTATATCCTTATATCGCTTTGCCAATTATCATAGGGGGAGATATGAATACCGTTATGGATCCATTACTAGATCGCTCCTCTTCTACGAGAAGAGGGTGTTCCCTTGCTCAAATGGCACTTCATGAGCTCTTGGAGCATTATGCTTTGTGTGATGTTTGGAGGGTTTTGCACCCTTCAGAAAAGGAGTTTACTTTTCTATCTCCAGTACATAAAATGGCTACGCGGATAGATTATATTTTTCTTTCCCAAGTTCTTCTCACCGGTGTAATTGAAGCTGTTATACAGCCAGGCCCACCTTCAGACCATGCGCTTGTAGTGTGTCAGTTAGCTACCTCAGCCCTCCCTAAGAAGTCACCTAGATGGAAAATTAATAACCAATTATTGAAAGAAGATCAGATGGTTAATGTGATCAGTGAACACATAGGACATTTTATAGAAACCAATATCCACTCTATAGATAGACCAGATCTAATATGGGGGGCTTTTAAAGCGTTCATTAGGGGCATGTTAATTAGTATGGCTACGTACAGAAAGAAGGAAAAGGATAAGAAATTGGTCTCATTATTGGGTCAAATTCATGTAAAGGAAACAATGTTATCTCATACCTTCTCGGAATCTGTACAGCAGGAGCTGGTTAAGCTAAAGGAGACTTATTTGGAATTGCTAAGGGATAAGGCCGAATTTGTGATTCTTAAAGCTAAGGCAACCTATTCCGACCAGGGAGAGAAGGCAGGTAGATTATTGGCACTCCGGATTAAACAAACAAATGGAAGCGAATAGGCATATTTTGTCAATATGTTCCCAGACAGATGATGTCTTAAAAACAGCCACAGAGGATATAGTGCTGGAGTTTCAGAGGTATTATGCTAGCTTATATAATGCTAACACGAGTTCAGCATCTATAGACGATACTGATGAATATTTAGGGGCTTCCGGATTAGCTTCGCTCTTGGAATCTCAGCAGGGATGGTTAGTCTCACCAATAACCGCAGAAGAAATCTCCAGGGTTATTAAAAGTTTGCCCTCGGATAAATCACCCAGCCCTGATGGTTTCTCAGCAAATTTTTATAAGAGGTTCCTAGATCAGCTACTTCCGTTATTGCTACCTCTATTTCAATATATATTATCGGGTGCTCAGACGGATCCTAGTTTATGGGAGGCTTTAATAGTTTTAATTTTAAAGCCTGGGAAAAATCCAGAACTACCCACGAGTTATCACCCAATATCACTGATGAACCAAGATGTTAAGATAATGGCGAAAATCTTAGCAGACCGTATAACGTTAGTTCTCCCAGATCTCATTGGACCAGAGCAAGTAGGATTCATGAAAGGACGTTCCTCATTGGATCACCGTCGAACCCTGTTGCACGTTCTCTTGGCATCCAGAGACGCCTTATTCCCAGCGGTTTTGGTCTCTCTGGATGCTGAGAAGGCATTTGACAGAGTTGATTGGAATTTTTTATTTAGGACTCTTAAGACCCATAAATTTCCTGAGCTTTTTCAAAATTGGATTGAAACCTTTTATACTACCCCAACAGCTAGAATAAAGGTAAATGGGATTATATCAGAGAGATTCCCATTGCATTCTGGAACTAGACAAGGTTGTCCGTTATCACCCCTGCTTTTCAATTTATATTTGGAGCCCCTCATCTGATGCTTAAAGCTCTCCCCGGTGATTCAAGGTATCACCATCCAGGGGTATGAGGTTAAAGTATCGGCTTATGCTGATGATTTGTTTTTGCAGTTATCGGACCCAGATAAGTCAATACCAGCTGTGCTGACTGTTATACAAGAATTTGCCAATGTTTCCAACTATAAATTGAACATCAGTAAATCCCTGGTTTTCCCACTTAATCATAAAGTAATGAACCCAAGCATTGTAGAGCACGGTTTGTCCTGGACGCCGAACTCCTTAAAATATTTGGGGATACAGGTGGTCAGAAGTCCTACTTCGTTTCGTAAGCTAAATCTGGATGACTTACTCAAGATTTTAGAAGTGGATCTAAATAGGTGGGCCAAACTATCTATTTCACTCTGGGGAAGGGTGAATTTAATTAAGATGAACTTTTTCCCTAGGATTTTTTAACCGTTGCACTTACTCAACAATTGGATCCCCATGTCATGGTTCCGAAAAGTTAGTGCTTTGATAACTAAGTTTATTTGGGCTAATAGACAACCCAGGATTGCTTTTCATAAGTTGGCTGCACCCAAGGACAGAGGGGGTCTCCGGTTACCATATTTGTTTTTTTACTATTGGGCGAGTCACATGGTAAAGTATATCAGGTGGATGGAGGGTATAGGAGACCCGGGCTCCATGGGTTGGTTTCCTATTTGGCTCAAAATTGAGCTCTCTCTGATTAAACAGTGTGGCTCATCACTGGCTTCATATTTCACACATTAGGCCGAAAGCCTCCTGCTGAAATCTACCCCATTGAGATTTCAGTAAGAGTACACTCTAGGTGTTCATTTATGAAATATAGCCATACATCAGACTTATTTCAACCCATTGAGGAAATCCTAACTTCAAAATAAGTAACAAGCCAATTTCGTCAAAGTGGCTCCCCCAGTTAGAAAATGTCAAACTTTCTCAAGTTGTGGCTCCAAATGATTTATGGCTCTCTATTATGGAAACTTTGAGCAGTCTCAATATCCCCACTAAATTTATTTTTAAAGTATTCCAGCTTAAGCATTTACTAACAAAGATATTTGGGCCGGTCCCACCTCAACGATGCAGGAATAAGTTCAGGGATATGCTAATTTAGATGTTTGGTAGCCCTCATTCAGTTTCCGGCATTTACAAACTTTTATTTAATTGCAAATACCCAGAGGTGTACATACCAGAGAGATTTTGGGTATCATGTTTTCCAGACTCGGAGATCAATTGGGCTGCGCTGTGGGCAAATTCTCACAAATATATTGCCCAGGATAGGTTACGACTTACGCAGTTTCATATCTTAGATAACATTTATTATACACCCCAAAAGTTGTATAAGTATGGTCTTATAGACTCCCCATCTTGCCCCAGGTGCAGGCAGGCGGAGGGAACGCTTTACCACTTATTTTGGTCATGCTCTAAGGCCTCCACCCTCTGGGGAGATATTCAATGGAAGATGGATCCCCTACTGGGTCTCTCAGACCTTTTCACTCCGGAGGTTTGTTTATTGGGAGATTACTCTTCTATTTCTGTGGTTCCAAGAAGGTATTATATGGCATTAATTTCTCTCTTGGTTAAGAAGGTCATTCTCCGGCATTGGAAGGATGATGTAGATATTCCTTTTTCAGAATGTCTCAAAGAGATATTGGTTAATCTCAGGATGGAGAAAACGGTGGCTAATTTAAATAATAAGATAAGCAAGTATAAAAGAATTTGGGATCCATTGAACACGCTGCTTGTTACTTAGCTGATGCCATGGCAGTTTTGTTGTTCTGCATGGATCACCATCTGGTTAGTTCGAGCTGTGCTGATTGGGGTGGGATAATTCATAGGGAGGGGGGAGTGGGTATGGGGGAGAGCAGCTCCAAGGCCTGTATTGTAAGCTCATGCGTGATTATTCGTACAATGATGACTATCTCTCTTGGAACTGTTCTTTTTTGTGCGAACTCAATAAAATTTGATTTGGAAAAAAAAAATAAAAATAAATACTGGTAAGGCGGAGGCAGTGAGTTTATGGATAAATATCAGTAGGAAAAAAACTGTTCCAGGCAAGAAAGTCCTATTTATTAAATGGGGCTGCTGAGGCAGATGTGATTGGAAGGGAGCATCACTTGACAGTGCGATAATCACATTATCAACACTGTCAGGATGATGAAGTCCAGCTTGGGAAGATCAAGGGGCTGTCCGGTCCATCTGTTTCTCGGCACGCTCCCAAAAGTAGAACTGCAGCCATTGTTGAACCTCGCTAAGCGATGCAGAAAGTGATGTGCAGGAGAGCTGTGCCATAATGCTGTGCTGCTGAATCTGTGCACAGTATGCAGCGTGGCAGCTTCTCAAACCTGCTGTCTGTGTGGGGACTGCAGATACATTGTGAAACAGCTGCTATGTGTGTACCGAGCAGTTCTTGGTATGGCCGAGGTCTCCCTTTCACCTCCATGCCGACAATACATACAAGTAACAAGACATACAGCACCTAGGTCACATGTTCCCATGGAAGGTGGGCGTATACCGTCCCACCCACCCTGGGGACCTCGGACACCCCAGCACACATGTGTGAACATGCTTACATGATAGTGCTGGCTGAGGTCTGGCTGTACCCACACACCCACCCCACAGACCTCAGAAACCCCAAGAAAAGTGTAGCCCAAAGCTGCCAGTGCAGTCATTGCTGTTCCAGCACTTAGCAGCATGAGGTGGCAAGCATTGCTTTGTCAACCCTGCCAACTGAGGAATCTGGTGGTCTGTCATACTGTGCAGCTCCATGGTGGGTTCCTATGCAGCCTTGGCAGTGGTGGTGTGTCCCTACCGGCTTGGTAGCAGGAATTGTGTCATCTGTGTGCCATTGTGGCATGTGGTATCTGATGGTAGTGTCCCAAGATGGCACCCCCCCCATGTCCTGTAATGAGAGGCACAGCATGTTTTCACCCTGTCTCTGTCTCCCAGTGGAGACCTGCTGCTATGTCACTGCCACCATCCAGCATGTCTGCAGTGCAGTGCTGTCTCTGTGTGTGGAGTCCAGTGGCCAGCTGTCAGACAATATGAATAACAGCGGATGCTCAGGTCCAGGGGTGGACTGCATCCAGAGACACATAAATAGCAGCTGTGTCTTGTGGTCTCATGAGCTGTACCTGCTAGTTGTAGGTATTGTCCTAATTCAGCGATGACATCATGGGGAGAAAAAAATACATGATAGGACTTGTTCAGTGTGTGGCTGCCACCCACCTCAGAATATTGTATTTGTCATGTTAGTTTGCTGCTTGCCCTTGGCCCACCACCCTGACCCCACCCGACTCGAGTCCCACTGCAGTCCCTGTCCCTGCCGAACATGTCCTGGCCCTAGTGTCTGTCACAACCTACTCCCTGTCATGCTAGATCACTAACCAGTCTTGGAAATTTGTTTTTGTTTGGTGCCGCGGGGGTCACGAAGCGAAGCTCCAATCAGTCTGCTTGCCTCTCAGGGAACGGCTCTGCAGAATTCAGAGTTAAGCAGGGGACTGCAATTTGTGTCTATCTGTCTCTATCTTTCTCATATTGTCAGCTTGCAGTTCTGTTTGAACCAGGGACACACTGAGTGTTTCTCGTCCCACTACACTTGCTGCTTTGGGGATGACAGTGACCCTGTGCAGGAGAGTGACTTGGCATAATTGTTCCCATTCGTTAATGTGTACTTGTGCCTCACTGTGTCCCTGTTGAGCAGCACAGTGTTGTCCCAACACAAAGACACACATACGAGGGGAGGTGTAAAGCACATGTTGTACATGGTTGAAAAGTATGTAATGTAGAAGAAAAGTGACAGATCATATCAGTAGTGCATCTGTGCATTTCTTGGCCTATAACTACAGTGAAATGTATTTTTTTTGTTAAGGACTATTTTGCAAGGTGGCAGGATACATTAACTTTTCGCTGTTTAAACAGCAAACAAACCCACCTCTGTTGGTATTTTTTGTAACCCATGTAATAAGTGCATTAATGCACTCCAGGGTGTGCTGATAATGAAGATTAACACACACCC
Source organism: Neoceratodus forsteri (assembly GCA_016271365.2). NCBI lineage: Eukaryota > Metazoa > Chordata > Ceratodontiformes > Ceratodontidae > Neoceratodus > Neoceratodus forsteri. The sequence goes on along the minus strand of CM057455.1, from coordinate 1,292,978,179 downwards.
TGAGGGCTGAGAGCACTCGACCTGCAGCTTTCATGGTCACACACTGAGGTGTGCATTAATTCACATTATCAGCACACCCTGTTGTGCATTAATGCTTACTTGAAACAACACAGATTTATTTTATTTTAATTTTTTTTTTATTTTAAACATTTGTTTACCGGGTAAGTACAATGAGCCAAAGGCCCGTTTTCATGTACGACCTGGGGACCATACATATACAGTCAAGATGTTTACAATTAACAAAAACTCACATCACAATACAATACAACATTAAACATACATTACAAAGATAAAAATAATTACTGAAAACAGCAACAATGCAATTTAGCTAGAAAATAATTTCTTAACCTAATTTTAAAAGTTTGATGACAAACATTTTCATATAAAACAATAGGAAGCTCATTCCAATTTTTAGCAGCAGAGTAAGTAAACAAACCATCCCCCATTTTAGTCTTAGTTTTTGCAACCCTTAACTTAAATTGTTAATCAGAGCGAAGTTCCCGTGAATTTATTTTAATATGTAAAAGTGAGTATAATGGAGAATCTGTACCTTGACGAAGAACTTTATCTGTTAATAAGCATAAACTGTATAGACAACCCATTCTGGGAGGAAGCCAGGCAGATAGTCTATACAGTTCACAATGATGAGTAAAATAAGACAACTTAAAAGTAAATCTACAAATACCATGAAACACATTTGTAAGGAGAGATAACTCTTTTTGACAAATTAGTAAAAAGAAATGCATTATAATTCAACTGTGGTAATTAGACACCTTCCGCTATTGCACGTCTTGCTGGTAAAGTCAACAGAGATTGAAACTTGAATAATACACCAAGTCTCTGATTTATCTGACGAGCAATAAATTTTACATGATCAGAAAATTTTAAATGTTGATCTAACAAAACTCCAAGATATTTAAATTGTTTAACCTGCTCCATCCCGTTACCCAATAAATCAAAAATTGACAAATTCTGAGATCTATTTAATCTAGTTCTAGATCCAAACAACATACATTTTGTTTTCGAATTATTTAATGCCAAACAATTCCCTTTTAACCACCCACACAAAATAGCAAAGTCCTTATTTAAGGACTTATTTTTAAGTTCAACAGAAATTGAACTTTTATACAAAATAATATCATCTGCATAAATCAGGCAATGTGTATCATTCAATAAAGATGGAACAACATCTACAAATACCGTAAACAACAAAGGGCCCAAGACGGAAACCTGAGGCACCCCCTGTGACAAATTTTTGATAGTTGAAAAAGCTCCATTTAGTCCTACTTTAAGTGGACGATCAGACAAATAACTATGAAACCAATCAACAGCAATCTCTGTCATACCATAGCTTTGGAGCGTCCTAATCAGCAAAGGATGACTTACAAGATCAAAGGCCTTGGACAGGTCCACGAACACAGCGCCAGTGAGCAGACCCTCATCCATAGCTACACTGGTGTGGTTCATGAACCTGGCCAAGGCCGTCTCAGTCCCATGATACTTACGAAACCCGTGCTGATCAGGAGTCCTAAGACCATTATCTTGTAAACAGGCAGTAAACTGCTCGTTCACAAGTCTTTCAAGAATTTTACCCAAGGGTGGCAAAAGAGAAATAGGATGATAGTTGTCCATGTCCATTCTATCACCAGATTTATAAATGGGTTTGATTACTGTCTGCTTCCATACATCAGGGAAACATCCAGTAAGCAAAGACAAATTATAAATAGAAGTAAGTGGATAAGTAATATATTCAGAAATCAATTTTAAGAACCGGGTTTCAAGTTCACATGCACTTGAACAAATTGGCATGTGTTTCAAAAGATAATAAACCTGATATGGTTCAATAAATGAAAAGAAAAGAACCAAATTCAGAAACAACATGAGATTGTCTATCTGTACACAGGTCCTGAGTAAGGGCCTGCGTATACCTAGACAAATCAAGGAATTTGTCCAAAAAAGAATCACAGATAACCTGCACATCAGATATCACCTGACCATCCTTACTAAAAGCCCCAATAGATTCTTTTCTTGATGGATTAATTAAAGAATTTGTAGAAGACCAAAACCTTTTCGGATTATTTAAACTAGAAGTTTGTAATTTTTGAAAATAACTAGATTTACTTTGCCTAATTTTTATTTTACATTCATTTCTAAGCTTCCTATAGCTATTAAAATCTGTCATAGACTTAGTTACCTTATACAATTTCCAAGCAGCATCTCTCAATTTAATTAAATGTAACAAAGGGGCAGTAATCCATTTATTAAGGGAGCCTCTAACTCTCCTAACCACTCTAGGAAAATATTTATTTTGTAACCCCAAAAGGGTGGACATGAAATAATCAACAGCAACATTTACATCCGGGATTGCATCCAGATAAGTCCAATCAATATTCTGCAAACCAATAAGAAGATCACCACTAACCTCATTAGCAAATTTACGATATGATATAAACCTAGGAGACAATTTAGGTCTTTTAGATCTCCATATGCAATAAGTGGGCAAATGGTCACTTATTACATCAGGTAACACACCAACACCAGAAATGTTTACCTGTTTATTAACAAGAACCCAATCCAAAATTGTATGATTCTGACTATTCATATTCATACGAGTAAATGAGCCAATAAGCTGAGACAATCCAACATTGGTCAATAATGTCTCAATAGAAGGATCATTTATAGGATCCCAATGAATATTAAAATCCCCAATAATCAAAAAATCACTACCTGATTGAATAGTTGCTACAAACTCTAAAATATCATCCAACCCTTTCTTAGCAGCTTTTGGGGGATTATAAACTGTACAAAGTCGCAACTTTTGACAACCACCCAACTTCAATTCCACTAACAACCATTCAAAATCAGATTTATGTTTATAATCAGGAAACACCTCTACTAATTGTAATTTAGATTTATAATATACCATTATATCCCCTCCTTTCTTCTTTCCAGTCCTATCTTTCCGTATTACATTATAACCTTCAAAAGCAACAAGATTATCTGATACTGAAGGTTTCAGCCAAGTTTCAGTTACACTAAATATATCTGGGTCATAAGTAGTGAGCCAAGCCTCGATTTCAGCTTGTTTAGACATAAAGCTTTTAACATTTAAATGAGTTATTCTCAAACCTTTAGTTTGCCAATAGTTGTCATAAATTCCTTCATTTAAAGTTAAAGGCCCAGGGTTTGTTTCCACATCACCAGATAAAAGTAGAATACACCACATAGTACCAAGCAACAAGGAAACAAACAAAATTTTCACACTAGATGTTGAACCAAACAAACCCATTTCATACACATTTCTCCTACTCAAACTACCCAAATTCCTTACAGTTAAAGAATGACTGGAGATAGAGACACTTAATAAATTTGAAAATGTGTAGTCAGTAGATGAATAGTCATAAACATTTACCAATATAGGGTCAGTACAATATATGAGACCATGATCTAATAAAAATAACCCCATACCACAACACATCAGAAATATCTGAAAGCCCCACATATTGACTGACAATAAATCAGTAAATTAACCTAATATAAACTTGCAAGTCATCTAAGTAACAATAATATAGACTGTCTTGAATTGCAGTCTCCCCGCAGTCTCCCTCCATTGACTCCCGAAAGTGACTCCACCACTCCTGCGTACTTCCACTCACATGTACAGCTGCTCCGAGGACAGCTGCTTAAGATGGTACAAATATATTAGGAAATCAATTAGCAGTCTCCGCCCCAATTAGCTGTCGAGTCCAGACTCGCCCACCCGTAGCCCCTCGCCACTGTAGACACCAGCAGTAGATGGATAAAGCGGCAGACAGCTACACAGATTCAGGGCACAGTTAGTTTCACCGTAGGAAAGTCACAGCATCCCCAAATTAGCTGCAGGTAGATATAACAGGGGAAGAAGGTGCAGCGTGGACTTGATGTGCAAACAACAGCAGTCTCTTAACAGGCCCATACCCTTAACATAAAAGGATCAATAGCTGGTAGGATATTAAATACACCTATCTGGATTTGAAAATATACTCCTGAAACTGGATACCACCAAAAATCTTTCTCCTGCAAGAGTGCATGTCAGAAAAGGAAACAGGGAGTGATTATATAAGTAGACAACCAGACAATAAACATACAAACCTAAAAGGATGACATATGCTGTACCTGTGTATAGGTGGCAAAGAGTTGCTTGTTTACAACTCTTAAATCAGCAGTTCTGATTAAAAGAGCAAGAGCAGTCTCAAAAAACCTTTAGTGATATGTATGGATTTTGACAATGTTCTGCATATCTTGAAGCCCAGTTTGCTATTTTGTTCAGGGGTGCCAACATGCCAAACCCACAGAGAAACTGAAGACAAAGTAAGGACTATGCTGTCTGTTTCATAATACTTGTGCATGGATGGACAGACGATGGGGCAAATGAAGAAAGTGTACAGAGAAACCTTAGAAAAAAGAAAATCTCAAAGCAGAGAACAGTGTCAAGATCTATCTAATTCAGCTGAGAAAATGATCTGACACTCATGGAGAACCACATATGTACTGGGAAGTACATGAGGCACATCTGAAAAACAAGACAAGGGTTATGGTTTAATTACCACTGATAGCAAAAACATTTCACCTCCATCAACGTACTAGTCATGGTTACTCCAGCTCCAAAGGTCTTACCTTGACAACTTTCAATATTCCTTCATTTGTTATTGGGTCAGTTTCAATTTTGAAGTTTCCATTTTCATTTCCTTTTAAAATAGTAAACTTAGCCTTCCAGTTGGATGTGTTCACTAAATCCTTGTCATCCACAGGGATTCTCAGAATCGTAACATTCTCTTCATTTTCAAAGACTTCAGCAGTATACTAGGTTAAACATGAGAGTGAGCAAAAATGAGGGCCAGCTTTTAAAAACTGATTTTCCACTAAACTTGCATGTTTTCCTTGTGTCTTGTAGGAGAATTAAAAATCATAAAAAGCACCAGAAACAGTGCTGATGACTATAAACTAGTTTAAATTATTATAGTTTCATTAAAAACAAAGTCTGCATTACTTTACAACCTTTGTTTTATCTGGTACTTCTGATAGGATGTGTTTATTATTTAAAATATTTACTATCCATGCATTTCCATAGCAGATTGTTAGCACGTAGTTCAGCTATTCTGAAATCATACCAGAAAGTAAAATCTCCCACTCAGTCCCTGCTGAAATGAAGTTCAACTTATGAACTTTGTAGAACATTTATTAATGGTTTATGAACATCCATCAGCATTCATCAACTGTTTGACTCAGTTCATGAACTAAGTTCATGTCCCACTGATCAAAACATAGTACAAAAAGTTGTTGAACTTTAATGAACCATGATGAACTGAGACAAAAATCAATTTACATATCTAATTTACATATCAAAATGTATTGTTCCACTGAGTAAAAGATATAAACAATCATAAAACCAGACCTCTTTCAGTTTAGGAATGGATACATTTCAACATGGAAATTAACAATTTGAGCACACGTAAGGATTAACATTTACACTTACTACATCATAAAAGAGTTTCAGTTTTGCTGACAAAAACAGTTTTCACTATATTTGTAAAACACATCTGAGTAGTGATTTCCATCTGAATAAGTAATAACAGAGTAGGTATCAGGTATGCTATTATGTCTAACATGTAAGGTAATAAAAGGTATTAGAAAATGGTAAGTTTGTGAAAATAATTAATTTGTGATGGTTACTTGATTCGATGATTAAATGACGGCGGGATGAATGTGTCTCCCTCTGATCTTGTATCTAGGGCGTAAATGATTTCTTAATGGGGCCTTCATTTTAAAGCAGGGTTGCCTTATATTATTATAAAAGCAGAGTAATTCATTAACCTGGCTGATTACCGGGATAAACTCCCAACTAAGGGAACTGCTATGTTGCAAAACAACCAAATATCAGATGGCCCATGACCACCTAGCTTTTATTTCAAGGCTACCTCACCTAAAGGGATCTATCATTTTCTCATGGCCCTCCTCAATCAAGGGAGCACTGGTAGTGAATGTCTCTGCCCACAATTCCTCAAGCTAATGGTCAAATTTATTGCCAGGCCCCAGACATCCTTTTTAATTTGTCACTGTCCTCCTCAACCATCTCATCATTATGAAAATAGGCTAGAGTTACACCCATATTCAAATCAGGGGATCCATACTCTATCAAAAACTGTGGCCCAGTATCCATCATCTACCCCCTTAGCAAAATACTGGAGAAAATCGTAGTTCAGCAAATTACTGAACATGTGTACCACAACTTGCTCTCCCCTCCCCCCACCAGCATGGTTTTAGAAAAGGCCATAATATCACCACTGCCTTGGCCTGTTTCATTGACCATGTCCTTAAGGGCATGGATGATGGGAAACTAATGGAGGACATTTTCATGGACTGAGCAAAGCCTTTTGATCTTGTGGAACACAACATCCTCAACAAACAGCAACACTAGGGTTTCTCAGATGCAACCATTGGCTGGGTTAGAAACCATCTTTTAGGTAGGCCCCTGGTAATCTGCACAGAGAAGGGGGAGATCTCAATATCTCAGGGATTGGTAGCTGGGTCTGTTAGGGGTCTATCTCATTCTATTCACTCTCTCTTTGTAAACCACCTCCCCAGGAAAAATAAAGTTTGCTGCATGTGTTGTATGCAGATGATCTGATCATCTACCATAGCACAGGAAACCCAGCCGAGCTATCCCCTCCCTCTCTGGGAAGTACAATGCCACCCAGAGATGTTTCCCTTCTAACAGGCTGCTTGTGACCATGGGAAAAAAAGGCAATGCTCCTTGGGTCCAAACCCAAGCTCAAAGACTTGGCTGTAGCCTCCAGTACTCTGAATCCTTTGAACATTCTAACTCAGGAAGGGTTCCACTTGGAGCACATAATGTCATTTAAATAGTTGGGTTACAATGGGCCCCTCCCTGACCTACTCTGACCAGGAAGAGATAACAGTACAGTGCATAAACCAAAAGTCAGAGGTCTGCTACAGGTTAAGGAACTTCAAGACCATGGAAATACAGCTAGCCATTGCCAAAAGCATGCCCCTCCCCCTCCTGGACCATTTTCTCCAAAACCTCTAGTTGTAACCTCTCCATGCTCAACTCCACCTATAACTACATCTGCTGATTTGCACTTCTGGCCCCTTTCAACACTCACCACTGCCCCTTACATCAGAGGCTTGGCTGGCTCTCCCCACATGCCTGTTGGGACTACTTTTTGAGCTGCCTTGTTGATGCATCTCTAAAGGAAAGAGCACATTCTCCACTATCAGCATTCCTTCATCCCAAGGTGGGCATTCACAACCTCAGGTCCTTCTCCCACCTTTTCCTCGAACCCTCCCAGGTGGTCACCTGTATGGGAGAAGAAGCCTTCTCCATAGCTGCCCCCAAACTTTAGAATGGTTTGCCATCCCCCTTCACCACCTCTCTTTTTAAGGCATGATTGCTAGGCACCCTTTTAGCCAACCCTGTACGTCAGTGTCCTGGATGAAAGCAACCCTTGTTTCCTTACCTATTCCTTGATCTTCAAAGTGGATGACTATTATACTAAAGCAGTCCCACTCACCAAACAGCTCGGCCAGTACCATTAGGCTTAGTCTTGTGTTGTTAAAACTGTAATATGACTGTAATGTAATGTTTATTCATGTCCGGTATAGATATGTTTTTTGTTTCCCTTATTTCTCCTTTGTATAGCTAAGCTTTGGTACTTTGTATCCAATGTAACCTTATATCACCCGGCATAGCAAGCCATGTGTTTTGTATATTATGTCTCTACTCCTTGTTACTGTGATGTATCCATGCTGGTAGGTACTATCTTAGTGGCCAGGGTCATGCCTGAAAACAGTTCCTTGCACCAGTGCACTTTCCCGCTTAACACATAAATGAAATAAATAGTTCTGGTTATTAAAAATCAAAAATGGACTGTGTTCCCTGAAAGTTCACTACAAGAATTTCTTTCATAAACCTTTGCAATTGCTATTTAAACACAATTATAAGATATATTTACAGTCTTTGGAGAGCTGTGGATGTTTTGTTTAACTTTGTTTTCCTTTTGGTTGTTTTTGTGACTTTTGTGATTATGTGATTTTGGTGTCGGGTCGGAACTGAAAATGGACTTGTTCCAGTGTCCCTACCCGGTTAACATAATTTAAATAAATAAATAAAAATATAAATGCTCATGAATACAGGAGCTTAATTTATTGTTCATGCACAATTCATTACAATTCATGAGTTGACTAGGTTATATGTACTTTCCATGAACATTCATGAACTGAGGTTATGAACGGTTCATGAATAATTCATGCACATTCACGAACAGTTCATGTTTATCCTGGGGACTGAAACATGACAAAACATCAACTGTCCAAAAATTACATTAATCCAGTGCATATAACTAGATAATCGGGTTCCCCACAGACTGCTATTCCCAAACTGTCCTCATCACTCTCCTGTTGGGGGTAGAATGTGTCCATATGCAACTGTGATTATGGTTTATGGAGCTACCCCTAGCAACAATTGGTTTGAAAACACACCCTAAAAGAAATCAGTGAAGACTCTCCATCAGGCCCATTTTTAAGTGCCAATGAATCTGACAGACTCATTACTGGAAGAAATTCAGGAGGCAGTATAGCACAGTGGTTTAAGGCTCTAAGCTGCAAACCTAGCAACCTGGGTTTGAATCCCACAGACCCAACCTGCATACTGTGTGACCCTGAGCAAGTCACTTTACTTCCTTGAGCTCCCAGGTTGCACTTGTAAACAAGCTTTTGGCTTAGTGTGTCTCTGCTGGTGTAAAAAAAAAAAAATAAACAAACTTGCAAATCGGCTCCCATGCAGTTCTAAGGAGACAGAAGAAATGACACTGACAATCCATTAAATCATATGGCAATATGTTTCAAAAAGTGAAAATTTATCATATAGGCAGAAAGGCACTTTGTGCATGTGTGCCTCTGTGGCGATGACCATGTACAGTCTGCCCTGTTGCCAATCCTTTGCATGTGGGGAGGGGTTTGTTCCTCACTTTACTGGGTTCTCTTTATTGCTGTCCAGCACAGTTCTACTGTGGGCTCTTAGTTGAAAGAGCCCCTGATCCTTACATCTGCCACTTGGTATAGATGTACTAGGGGGTTCCGGGTGTTAATATCACAGAAAAAATATTGCGTGACTAAATATCCCAGTCAAAACATTGCAGGAAAAAAATAAAGTGTGGTAAAAACACTGCAGGACATAACAGTGCAGGAAGCAGGAAGTACAAGCCATAAGGTAACAAAAGAGCACAGGACACTGGAGGGTTCATTGGGGAGGGCGCCTAACTCCGCACAGCCACCCCTTGGGCATTTTGCTGTGCCGTGCATCACAGTCCTGCACTGGGGGGCCTAACTTCACACCAGCTTTATGAAGTTAGGCCCCCCAATGGAGGACTGTGATGTACGGTACAGAGAAGTAGCTGAGGGGCAGCTATGCAAAGTCTGCCCCCCCAATGAACCCTTCAGTGTCCTGTGCTTTTTTGCTGCCTTGTGGCTTGTACTGCCTGCTCCCTGCACTGTTCTGCAAAGTTTTTACATTTTATTTTTTTCCACAATGTTTTGACCACGATATTTTGTCCTGCAATATTTTGCACCGTGATAATAACACACGGAAGTGTTCTAGGGCCCCCAGCTTACCAGGAACCCCCCCATCCTTGTATCTGCCCTTTGATATGGTTGTACTAGGGGATCCCATTTAGCAGGACCTTCGACTATTTCATTTGCCACTCAGTATGGCTGTATCTGGTGCTCCTGGTTAGCAGAACCCTTAACTTTTTATCTGCCCCTGGTGTGACTATACTGGGGGCTCCTAGTTAGCAGGACCCCCCCCCATCCTTTTATCCGTTGCTCAGTATGTAAATGTATTAAGGGTTCTTGGCTAGCACAACTCTTAGCCCTGAACTTTTTATCTGCAACCTGGGCTTGATGTGCTGGGGATCCCAGTTACCAGAACCCCGATCCTTGCATCTCCCACCTGCACAGCTGTAATGGAGGTCCCATTCAGTTGGAAACCCCTATCATTTTATCTGCCACATGGCACAGCTGTTCTGGGGTCTCCTAGTAAGTGGGACATGCCCCCAACATTTTTTAAGCTGGAAGGGGGGGAAGCTCAGAGTGGATATGAAGATGTACTTCTTCACGGAATGGGTAGTGTATGCCTGGAACATGCTACCACCAGAGATGGCAGGAACCAAAACAGTAGCAAGATTCAAGCATGCATGTGATAGACACAGGGGGACCTTAGTAACAGGGCTGGAAGGTAAGGCTGCAGATCAACTAGGATCTGCAGCAACACATTAGGTAGGATATTTCTGGGGCAGACTAAATGGGCCAAGGGGTCCTTTTCTGCCAACAACTTCTATTTTTCTATGTTTCTATATTTCTGTCACCCTGCATGGCTGTATTTGGGGCTTCTACAGTAGTTAGCAGGACCCTCAAGCCTTTTAAATGCTACCTAGCATGGCTTTACTAGGAGCTCCTGGTTACTGGGACCCCTATATTTTTATCTTCTGCCTGACATAGCTGTACTGTGGAATCCCAGTTAGCAGGATACTCATTCTTTTTATTTGTCACCTGGCACAACTTTATTGGGAGATCCCGGTTAGCAGGACCCTGATTCTTACATCTGCCATCCTGCACAGCTGTACTGGGGACTGCTGGTTAACAGGACCCTGATCCTTACATCTGTTACCCAGCACAGCTGTACTGGGGTTCTCAGTTAGCAGTACCCCTGATTCTTTCATCTGTGGACTCCTGAATAGCAGGACCTCTGATTCTTTTATCTGCTGGCCAGACAAGCTACTGGGGCTCCTGGTTAGCAGGACTCTGTCATTTTACCTGCCACCCAGCATGGCTTTTCTGGGGTTAGTGTGACCCTAGATACTTTATCTGCCATGCAGTGCAGCTATACTGGGGGATCTTGGTTAGCAAAATCCCAAATTCACATTCCAATAACAATATGCAGTAGCTAACAGATCATAACATGCCCATCCTTTCCAAAATACCCAAGCACTTTCACTAACCTCAGTATGGCCAAATGCAGAAGTACTTTCATTAACACAAAGTCGCTCTCACTCACAAATTCATGAACAGATTTAAAAACCGCACCCTCAGATGTGCAGATAGCTCTCAATCTGCCGAAAGAAGCTGCATTTAAACAGTTAAAGTACTGTGACAGGGGGGCCCTCAAACAGGCTTACGCTAGGTACATTTACGGTGATGGGAGGGGAAAGTCTCAAACAGGCTATACTGCTTTTGTGGGGGGGGGCACTAACCTGCAAAATGAACACATTACAGACACCACCCTCTACTGGGAACCTAACACATATACTGTAAAAAATTACTTTCATCTTACTGTAACTTTAGAGCTTTTTCCTGTTTTAGACCTATTTTTAAAACCTTTTTGTATCTTTTTACTTCATAGTTTTTTAAATTAACTTGTGGTACCCACTTCATAAGTGGAATAAAACACCATGAGGTGTGGTTTATTGACTAATAAAAGCACTTCCAGGTGCTGAAGGCACTCAGTGGAAGCACCTCGTGCCTCACAACACACCTAGGGCATGTTCTTTTCAGGCAATAAACCACACCTTGTTGTGTCTTATTCCTTACTTATAAAAGTGATATGAAATATCCTGCATCCTGATTGGCTAAAAAAAAACCCAAATCCATGCTCTTACAGACAGACAATCACCGGGTGTATAACCCTTCTAGCAACCTGGATGCAGTGTCCCCTACTAATTCATTATTTAATGCCTCCCACTAATTTTTTAAAAATAAATTTGCTGCAGCCATGTTTGTAGACTTAAGAGCTAAGCACACTAAGCTCGCTCTCCCCCCATCCAGCTGCTGGTGGTCTGACACTGAGCAAGGAAGAAGGAGGCTACTGAAGAATATAGGAAGTTGCTGTCCCAGAACAGGAAGGGTGAGAGTTGTAAGGAGAGGAGAGAGTAAGCATACAGAGAAATAGGAGAGGGGACACAAAATAAGAAATGATAGGAGTGGTGCAGTGCAATGGCTGTGGGGTGGCAGTGTTCTGGGAGACATTCTGGAGACCGTGATGCTGCCCTATTTGCAGGCACCTCTCTGGTCTGAGGGAGAAGGTTGCCCATCTCCAGGCTGACCTGGCAAGGATTCGTGAAGTTCCTCCCCAACCCAGGGACCACCAGGGCCAATGCCACTACCTCAGAGGTTGCCATGAAAGAGGAGAGGCTGGACCAGGGTGGGCTCAGGGAGGGAGAGGGTGGTGGAATGGAGTTGCATCCCTCCAGCTGTACCTCTCCACAATTCATACACTCTTCTGGTGGATAGTAGTTCCTCTATGGAGGCACCTGCAGTGGAGACCAAGGAGGATGTTGGGAACCTCCACAAAGGAGATCCACAGGAGGGTGGCATGGGACCCCACAGGGGAAGGAAACAACTCCTGGTGGTGGACTCAGTCATCAGGGGGGTAGAAGTGGGGGAGGAAGGGGAGAGGGAGGTAAGGTGCCTGCCTGGCACCACAGCTTAGAGGGACAAGAAGCGAATCCTCAGGATTGTGGGAGCAACTGCACGAGGGAGGGAGCTGGATGTCATTGTCCACCTAGGAACAAATGACCTGGCTAGGAATGGGATCATAGCAATGCAAGGGGAGACTGTAGAGTTGGGGAAGGGCCTTAGACAAGTAGCGCATACGGTAACCTTCTCAGAGGTGCTGCCTGTCTATGGCAAGGGTGATGCTAGGGTACTCCTCACCAGGGAATTCAATGAATGGTTGAAAAACTGGTGTGGAGCTCAGGGGTTTGGCTTCATTGCGGACTGGGGAGCTACCTGGAGGGATGCAGACCTATACTGGCGTGATGGTCTGCATCTGTCCGGGGGGGGGAACCAGGATCCTAGGTGAGAGGTTTATATGCTTCATTGGCAAGCATTTAAACTAGCCAAGGGGGGAAGCTCTGAAAAGGAGCAGGAAAATCCCAGCCTCCCACAAAACATGGTAATTAGTGAGGTAAACACCAAGGTAGAGAAGTCATTAGGAGCAGGACAGAGGTAAATGTAAAAAGGCAGTAAGGACAGGGATGGGGCTAAAAGGGGTAAGGCCATCAAAAAGTGGACAGTGATGAGTACCAATGCCCGTAGTCTGTGTAACAAGCTCACTGAACTAGTGGCCTTGATGGAAGAGGGTTGCCTGGATATTGTGACAGTCACAGAAACATGGTGCACAGAGGAGGAGGACCCTGTAAAGGCATCTATCCTAAATAGATACTTTTGCTCAGTATTTACTGAAGAGAAGGTAGGGCAGGGCCCACAGCTCAGCATCATGGACACAGGGGGGAAGGAGGTGAGCACTACTCCCTTCACAAAAGAAAGGGTCCTACAAGAGCTTGCTAAGCTCAGGGTGGATAAGGCAATGGGACCTGATGGCATACATCCCAGAGTACTTAAGGGACTAAAGGAGGAACTAGCAGAGCCATTAGCAGAATTGTTTAGTGAGTCTCTGAGCACAGGAGAGGTCCCAGAAGACTGAGAGGGTTTTATGTGATCCCGCTTCCCACAAGAGTGGTAGCAGGAGGAGGCGGGAACTACAGACCGGCTCAGTCTTACCTCAGTAGTGGGCAAGATTATGGAGGCACTCCTTAAGGAAAGGATAGTGCAACACCTGGAATCCATAGGGGCACAGGATCCAAGACAGCATGGGTTTACAAAGGAAGGTCCTGTCAAACTAATCTCATAGATTTCTTTGACTGGGTAACCAGAGTGGTGGACCAGGGGAGCAGTTGATGTCGCCTACCTTGACTTCAGCAAAGCTTTTGACACTGTTCCACATAGAAGATTGATAAATAAGCTGGGTAGGCTCGGGTGGGTCAGACGCTGGTCAAATGGGTGGCAAACTGGTTGACTTGCAGAAAACAGAGAGTGGTGGTAAATGGTATATAGTCAGAAGAGATGCAAGTCACAAGTGGGGTACCTCAGGGATCAGTCCTGGGGCCAGTCCTCTTCAACATCTTCATTAGTGACCTTGCAGATGGACTAGAGGGTGAATTGTCTGTTTGCAGATGATACCAAGATCTGCAACAGAGTAGATGATCCAGATGGGGTGGGCAGAATGAGAAGAGATCTGGATAAACTAGCAGAATGGCCAGAAGAGTGGCAACTGGGATTTAATGCAAAGAAGTGCAAAATCATGCACATAGGGAAGAGAAACCCTGAAGCCACCTATAGGCTGGGTGGGGAGTTGCTAGCAGTCACAAAGGAAGAAAGAGACTTGGGCATCATCATCACTGATGACCTAAAATCATCCAAGAAGACCTCTAAAGCAGTAGGTAAGGCTAGGGGGTGTTAGGGTGTATTAGTAGGGGTATCACAAGTCGTAAGAGGGAGGTAATAATCCTCTGTACAAGACACTGGTTAGGCCCCATCTGGAGTACTGCATGCAGTATTGGAGGCCACACCTTCACAAGGACATTAACCAAATTGAGGCAGTCCAGAGAAGGGCAACCAAATGGGCAGGGACTGCATCAGAAGACATATGAGGACAGATTAACGGAGCTCAATATGTATACCCTTGAGCAAAGGAGGGAGAGAGGTGATATGATGAGGCATTCAAACACCTTAAGGGCATAAACAAGGTGAAAGAGTCTAACATGTTTAATTATAAGAAAAATAGCAGGACAAGAGGACACAGCATGAGATTAGAGGGAGGCCGATTAAGGGGAATGTGAGGAAATTATTTTCACAGAAAGGTGGTGGATGCATGGAATGGCTTACCACAAGAAGTGGTGGCTATGAATACAGTGCAGGGCTTCAAACAGGCATGGGATAGGCATAAGGGAGCAATACAAATGACTATGAATAGATAGGCCACTGACAGAGCAAAGACTGATGGCACATTTATAAGGTAGAAAAAGAAATGGGCAGACTGGATGGGCCTTGCGGTCCTTATCTGCCGTCAACTTCTATGTTTCTATGTAACCATGACTGGGATGTTAACATACCAGGATATACAATCTACAGGAGGAACAGGGAGGGTAAAAGAGGAGGAGGAGTAGCTCTCTATGTAAAGGAAAGGATCAAAGCAACAGAACTAAAGACTAAACAGGGAGTAGAAGAGGCACTCTGGGTCACCCTGGAGACAGGAAATGGCACAACAGTCCGCATGGGGGTAGTATACAGACCCCCATCTCAGGGGGAAGGAATGGACAAGGAAATGATAGAAGGCATCCTTAGAATGTTAGAAAAAGGGGAGATATTGTTGATGGGGGACCCGAATATGCCAGATGTTAACTGGAGCACCTTTGCTGCAGGCACATCCAAGAGCAGGGTCATTCTTGATGCCCTACAAGGGACATGCCTCAGACAGCTAGTATTGGAACCCACTCAGGAGGGAGCAATCTTAGACCTGGTACTTTCAAATGGGGACGGAGAAAGAATCTCAGATTTAGAAGTGAGTAGCCATCTGGGAACAAGCGATCACCAACAGTGTGGTTCATGATAAACACAGCCATACAATCAAGCCATACAAAAGCAAGAGTATTGGACTTTAGAAGGGCTGACTCTGGGAAAATGAGAGAGTGCCTCAGAAAAACATTAGCAAACAGGCAAGAAGGAGGGGTGGAGGAACAATGGCAAGAAGGAGAGGTGGAGGAACAATGGCAAGAAGGAGAGGTGGAGGAACAATGGCAAGCAGGAGAGGTGGAGGAACAATGGCAAGAAGGAGAGGTGGAGGAATCAAGACAGCCATCACAGAGGCAACAAGCCTTTGTGTAAAGCAAATCAACAAAACACAACAAAGGAAAAAACAGCTATGGTTCTCAAAAAATGTGGCAGGGAAGGTTAAGGAGAAAAGGATAGCATTCAGGAAATATAAGGAAACACAGAAGGAGCAGAACAAAGAACTTGATCAGTTAAAGCAGAAAAAGGCAGGGAAGGCAGTCAGAATAGCAAAGACCCAAACTGAGGAAAGGATAGCCAACTCTGTTAAGAAGGGGGATAAGACCTTTTATAGGTATATTAGGGAGTGAAGAAAGACCAAAGGAGGGATACTGAGGCTTAATAAAGGGGAGGGAATGTGGGTAGAGGGTGACAGTGAAAAAGCAGGGATACTGAATGAATATTTCTGCTCAGTATTCACAAAGGAAGAGGAGGGGGAGGTACCTAAACCAAACAAGAGAAACACTCTGAAGATGGGGGTCGATACCAGTCTATTTACAGAAGAAAGGGTTCTGAAAGAACTAATAAAATTGAAGGTGGAGAAAGCAATGGGGCCTGATGGGACTCACCCAAGAATTCTAAAAGAACTAAGGGTAGAATGAGTGACACCACTGACTACTCTCTTTAACAAATAATGGGAGGATGGGGTGGTACCTGAGGACTGGAGGAGGGTGGATGTGATTCCTCTTCACAAAAGTGGGAACAGGACAGAGGCAGGAAACTACAGACCTGTTAGTTTGACCTCAGTGGTAGGGAAAATGATGGAATCTCTTCTGAAGGAAAGAATTGTTGAGTACCTAGAGGCCAGAGGGGCACAGGACCCAAGGCAGCATGGATTCACAATGGGAAGGTCGTGTCAGATGAATCTAATAGATTTCTTTGACTGGGTGACCAAAGTAGTAGACCAGGAGGGGCTGTGGACATGGCCTACCTAGATTTTAGCAAGGCATTTGATACAGTTCCACACAAAAGATTAATACACAAGTTAGCCAGCCTTGGAGTGGGTCCCAAGGTGGTAACCCGGATAAAAAAATTGGCTAGACAACAGGACGCAAAGGGTAGTAGTAAATGGAGTCCACAGTGAAGAATGGAGGGTTACTAGCAGGGTACCACAGGGTTCAGTACTGGGACAGGTCTTTTTTAATGTCTTTATAAGTGACATTGCAGAGGAACTGGAATGAAAAGTATGTCTCTTTGCAGACAACACAAAGATCTGCAACAGGGTTGATAACAAGATGGAGTGGAAGGGATGAGAAGGGACTTGACAAGGTTGGAGGAATGGTCAAATGTATGGCAGCTCAGATTCAATGCAAAGAAGTGCAAGGTAATGCACCTGGGAAACAAAAACCCAGGGGAAGAGTACAAAATTGGGGGTGAGATACTGACAACAGTAAAAATGGAAAGGGACCTGGGGGTAATTGTATTACATGACCTAAAGGTGGGCGAACAATGTGAGAAGGTGGTAAGGAAGGCTGGGAGGATACTGGGATGCATAGGGAGAGGCACCAATAGTAGAAAACAGGAAGTTGTTATCCCTCTGTACAGACAGTTGGTGAGACCACATCTGGAGTACTGTGTGCAGTTCTGGAGACCCCATCTCCACAAAGACATAGACAGAGCGGAGGCTGTCCAGAGGAGGGCAACCAAAATGGTGCAGGGTCTGCACCACAAGACATATGAAGAAAGACTAAAGGAGCTTAATATGTATACCCTTGAGGAAAGAAGGGAGAGAGGGGACATGATAGAAACTTTCAAGTACCTCAAGGGAATCAACAAAGTCCAAGAGGGTAGCATCTTTCAGAAAAAGAGATGTGCAAGAACAAGGGGGCACAATTTGAAGATAGAGGGGGGACGGCTCAGAGGTAATGTGAGGAAGTATTTTTCATGGAGAGGGTTGTGGATGCACAGAACAGCCTCCCTGAGGAGGTTGTGGAGTCAAGAACAGTGGGGGAATTCAAGAATGCATGGGACAGACATAAGGCAGTCCTAGTGGGGGGTAGGAGGAAGTAAGCTTTTGGTTAACTAGGATCTGCAGCTTATCTGTTAGATAGGAAAATGGGCAGACTAGGTGGGACAAGCGGTCCTTATCTGCCATCAAAGTCTATGTTTCTATGTAAGCTGTCGTAAGTATTAGAAAAAGTTTGGCACACAATTATTAATTGACCAAAGTCCTGCAATCATAAAAAAAATGTATGTAACAGAAATGTTTACAAATAAAATCTTCAGCCTTATACAGTATCTCTGCTTTGTCTGTTGTCCGTTTGTTGTAGGCCTGTACTCCTAGGATCAAAGCACTGTTTTGGTTTGTTACTTGATCATGCTGTTCCCTGCCCCCCTTAAGTTGCTCAGGCACAAACAGACCCACTGTCTATGACATCATTATAACAGAAAAACTCTTCTGTTCCCCTTCCTTTTCTGTAACTCTGTCTCTCTCTCGAATTGGCACAGAAGATAACTTTTCTTGTAAAAGTAATGTTGACTTTTTTCGGGTTAAAATCTTCGATCTCTGAAACTATGCTCCCTAGTCACACTGTGCATTTCAGTCATGTGCATTCGTACTCTGATGTGATGAGCTCTGCTCTCACCAAAGTAACTTACTCATCCCCCACTTGCTGACTTGGTTGTTTGTTTAATTATGAGCTACACTTTTTCTCTATTCATTTTAAGAAGAAAACAGATTACGCTTTATTTGAGCACAGATCGTGTGGCCCGTTGCACAGTGCACTCTCTTGCTGTTCTGATGCCCGGCTGCACTGCGTTCTCTCTGACTCTTGCCAATTCTCCTGTGCTACCAGTGCCAGGATATACAGCACTCTGTCTCTGTCACTCACTGTGCTGGCAGCTGGCCACATATTCATAAAATAATGAAATAAAAAATTACCACCAAACTGCAAAAACAACAAGCAAACAAAAAATAGTCAGTGCAAAATAGAAAGAGAAATAGGACAGGCAGGAAAAAAAAATCAGCGTACAACAGCACCACACACTGGCACACAAACAGAACACAACGTAGCCTAAAATAAGGCCTAGTTTTCTTTTACAAACATTATATTTTTTTCTTTTCTCCCCTAATTTAAACAAAAAAACAAATCTTTTGGCAAGGAGGCACATTTTATAAGTGCAATAAGACAATTCAGGGCATTGGTTGTCTGTGGTTAATGCACTTCCAGGTGCTAAAGGCACTTGTTGCAAGTACCTTATGTCTCATTTCACACCTGGGCATGCATTAACCAGAGACAACCAATACCCTGCCATGTCCCATTGCTTACTTTGATAACCCATTAGGCCTGTGAACAAGAATCTACCCATTTTCATAGGTGCACACTTAAGACCACATAACCTGGGAGGGTTTGAACTGCCTTTCCTTGTGATATGGATGGATATTTAAAATAATTCCGCTTTAAGGAGACATCTTCTACTTTTAGTACTGCGGCAGTCTTTCAGCTACTTTTAGAAGTTTTATATTACAAACAGCAGATTTAATATTGCCTTCCATGCCAGTATGAAAGTATAAAACTTACTAGAAATTAAGTTTATATTGCACTATTCTCTAGCCATCTTGAAGTACTTAAACAGCAAAACAATAAGTTACACATAAAAGATTAAATATGACAATACAAACTTACAGATGAGGAGCGGAAAGATGGTGCATTGTCATTTGCATCTCCAACTGTAATAGACACTGTTCCAGTAGAAGCCCGACCATATGATTCCCCATTCATATCACGTAATTCCATTAGAAGTTGATAGTTGTCTTGCCTCTTAAATATTTAAAAGAAATGTTAAAGTGAATTAATGTAATCTTGCCTTAATCCTTTGGTTATGAGAATGCATACAGGAAAGTGCAAACCAGTGATGCAGCCGCAAACTAGGACAGGATATGGTAGGTTAGGATAGGGCAAGATAGGATAAAATTGGAGTGTTTATGTGTGGCACCCTTCTAAAAATACCAGAATGTCTTAGAAAATGAATGTAAAATAAAACATAACCTCAATGTTAAGCATAGATACATGCATACATATATATATATATATAGCACACATACAATAATTGCAAAACAATGCTTGTGGTTGGGAGTGTTCTAGACAGGATCACAGTCCCTATATAGCCAGAAAAGGCAGGAGTCTAAGATGCATCATACTGTGATGTCCATTTTTTAGCTGATACATTTGGCCTGCTCTTGCAGCCAAGGTAAAGTGCTGATCCTGTCAAGCTTATCAATCAGGCAAGGGATAACCCTTTGCAAATGAATGGCATGACTAAAAATTGGGAATGGCTGGTTGGTTAGCTCAGGTCCCTACACTGAGGCGATCCTAAACCTATACATCAGACAACCCCACAGTCTGGTCTGTTCAAGATATTCAAGATGAACAGATAACTTGGTGACATAGTTATGAGACAGCACTGGTTGCAAAAGTAGGGGGAAAGGTCCTCAGTGATTTCTGTTATTTCTTACATGACTTTGAGGCTGTTTAAAAGATAGAAACCTAAGTAAAACTGCATTCAAAAGTATTTTTGTGTAGTACTATTTGTGATATAAAATTTAACTCAAGCAGCAGTATCAAATGGGAATGTAGCATTTTGACATCGACAGGTATACTATATAATCACAGCTGGATGAAATCAGATGACTGTATAAGTGAATATGGCATTCACTGAGTGCCTGCTATGGTATAAGAGACTCCAAGCATAAGGTATGGGTGAGAGGACTACAAAGTGAAGCTGAAAAGTTCTGGATGCCCAAACAAGCAGTTTCAACTTAGAGGAAGTATGTTATGATCAGGCCTGTGATTTTGTTGCCATAGAGATTTGGTTTGATGATAGTAAATTGGTTTGAGTGAGAAAATAAAAAAACTAAGACAATGTTTTTTTATAACCAAAAGGACAAGGTTACATAAGACCCCTACCCTGTCATTGTGTACTTTGATGGGAGACGTCATTGAACAAGTTCAAACTTTTAAATATCTTGGGCTGATACTAGATAAATTCCTCACCTATGAACAGCATAGTAATACAGTGATTAAACTACTTCATCAGAGATTAGGCTCCATTTATAGAAGTAACTCATTACTTGTCCCATCCACTAGATTGTTATTGTCACAGAGTGTTCTCTTACCCTTTGTAGATTATGGTTTGTTAGTCTATTAATCAGCTGGCCAGGGGTTATTAAATAAGATTAAGACATTGATGGATCATATAGCAAAATTTGCCACACAGTTACCTTTTTCAACACATCACTGTAGTCTTTATGAAAATTTGGTTTGGTTACAGTTAGATTGGAGGCATCAGTTACAAATTGGGATCCTGGCTAGGAAAATTACACTTAATAAGGTGCCGTGTTCCTTTCATGAACTCATTAAAAAACATGTTTCTCTAGATTAAACTCAACCTACTCAATGTACTTGGTTTACAGTTTCTATGATGAAAAAGTCTACTGGACAGAGATCTTTGTTATAGTCTTTGCCGACAGTAAATAATGCTTTGCCATTATCTATAACTGGTGTTTGTAATACATTATCTATTTTTAAATCAGTTTTAAGTAAACATCTTATTGTTACTAATGTTTGTGATTGCTTAATGTTTGTTAGTTCTGTCAGTTGATTACATTTCTGTTTAAGTATATTTGTTATTTGTTCTGGTTGCCCATGTAAATGGGTTTTGCTCAGGGATTTTGCCAGATTTTAAATAATCAAAACAAACAAACCTCATGAGAGGAGTTTATATCACACAAGACATTCCTCAGAGGTCCTATTAACTTATTACAAGTCACTCAACATAGCTAGAGTGACTTATTAAGTCAGTTAACCATAGTGATTTATAATAACTTTTAAGCATATTATTTATAATTTTAAAAGTTATTTCAAGACACCTTCACCCCTGTCTGTGAAGTGGAATGCTAGACTATTGACATGTGCACATGAGAAATCACTATGTGGGATGAGGAGTCCAGTGGCTCTGGGCACTGATTTGCTGACATCACGTGCGTGATTTACAGTAGTGTTTAATACATTCGGAGGTAGCATACTGAAATACTGAAGGAGCTGTTTGCAAGAGAAGTGTGTAGGATCCAAAAAGAGGATGATAGGAGAGAAGAAACATACAGTTTGGTTTCTGACCATCTCCCCAAACCACCCACGTACACTCTAAAACCTCATATGCATGATGCCTAGCATTGGATTTGAGAATTTAGAATGCATGCATGTTATTTGGTGTAGAGTTACAAAAATCAGATGCCTGATCATGTAGCGATTCCTGAAAACTGCATTTTTTTTTGTTAACTGATACCAGGTAGAAGTTTCTGGTAACATGCAACAATGAAACACTTTTTTAATTTTTTTTTAATTTTTATTTAGTATACTTTTTCCTGCCGTCGGCCACCCAATTCCTCACCCTGGTCATGGACCCCTGCTTCCACTCCCATATTAGCCGTACCTCGTCAATACCCCCTGGCTTACCCCCCAGGGCTGGGTCGCAGTACCAGCCCTAGAGTGCTGCAACAATGGGATAGGTCAACAGGCTGGCATGGGAGCTTATTGAAGCCAAAGGCGGGCTTCATTTGGGGTGGCCTGGTGGTATTTTCCTATTATGTGGGGGGCAGGGACGTGCAATGACAACCAGCATCTACCCCACCCCCTGAGCTACTGGCATCGGCATGCTTGGTACACCCAGCCACCACTAGGTGTCCGTGTTACGCTGCACACTCTACCCCCTTCCCCCTGGAGAAGAAGAGCAATCCTCAGGTGCTCAATCCTTCTCCTCTGGCCAGCCCTCCACTGTCCCAGGTCTGATCTCACACCCAGGTCACCGGCATCGTAGGTAGGCAACCTGCCCCTGCGCCAGCAGCTCAATTAAACATTTTTGACAAATTAGTTATACTCATTGAAAACATCAAAGTAACTGCAGTAGTTAACACAAATTTAAAATAGTCCAATTGGCTATCAGGAAAGAAAATACAGCTATTTTTTCTTCTCTTTAATTCCCAACAGCAAGGTTGATAATTCTGACATTTGTAAAGCATCTGCTCCCTTTCCAGTGTCAACATCATAGAAGTAAGCAGATACTAGTGGTACTATGCTGTTTCATGTCAGAAATATGTGCCAGCAACACCCTGACATATCTGCATTATGAATCCACTGCATGTCATTAAAGAGTCACCACAGTGGAGACGTGTGAAAGCATCCTGGGGCTGCCATCTTCACTGTAGATCAACATAAATTCCAGTATCTATACTTAATCACTGTCTTCAAAATAGCTGGTTCAGTTTAAAACATCACACTGAAGACTTTAAACGTCATAAATATATTACTATTAAAATTAGGTAGGAAGGTACATTCTTGCTAACTTACTAGCACTGTTGCTTAAACCTTTGTAGCAATACAGGTTACACAAATATAGCCAGTTGGCAAGGCAAACTGAATGATGAGTTATAAGCTACTTACCTCTCTGTCTAGTTTGACATTTCCTAAAGTGAATACACCTGTAACAGGATGCACAATAAATAATGGTGGAGATGGAATGGGTGCCTGAGATATTATCCTGTACTTCAGCTGAGCGTTCATAGTTTCAGGATCATCTGCATCTGTTGCATTTACTACGAACAATGATGTGCCTGGGGAGTCAAATGCTTCAAATTCAGTTTTCCATAAATGTAGATGTAAACTTCTAATTACTCTTACATTTACGTACACTACAGTTTTCTGATGCTATTAAACAACGGCTGTTTGACAACTGCTGAAAATATATCTTGTCAAAAATATATCCGTTACACTAGCCCAGGAGAAAATGGCTCACCACTCTGGTGGTTTATGTTCAGGTATGGACACTGGTGTCTCTGGGGCTGGCCAGAGGAGGCCATACTGAGTGTTCCAAGGACAGCTCTCCTCCCTTGGGGGAGGGGGAGTCTCTGTGTCTGGCTACTTGACTGCCACCTGATGCAGGCCAGGTGTCAGCATAGCAGGAACACATCAGGGACAGAGAGGTAGTCAAAAAATGCCCAAATGCATGAGTGGCACCATGCGCATGCACGTCACTGCATGCAGGTATCCTCAAGGGTGAAAAACTGAGGAGAAAAAGCCCTGGTCTGCCAGAGACAACTCTAGCGCCCCTACACAGGCCCACATGCCCTTGATAGGTCTGGCAATTGGCAATTAAAAAGCAGCATTTGTTTTGGTAGAACATAACAGGCAGATCATACCAGAGATTGTCTCAAGGTCTTACAACATACTTTGCATTTCTTGTTAATGTAAAAATACCCCCCTTTACCCTTCGCCCTCTCTCCTCTCACCCAGTCTGGTTGATCCCTCTATTGCTGTTGCTACTGCGATGCCACCCTCAATCTGTTTTCAGATGCTACTAGCACTGTCACCTACCCCATCGGGTACTGGGCACTTTTACTGACTCTTTCACATGTCCACTTATTACTGTGTTATACAACACTGCTTTTTTTTTTTTTACACATGCCCCTACATCTGTAATGCAGCCTACGTAACCAACATTTGTCGTATTGTAATTCTTATTTTCTACTTCCCTCCACCCCCCCTCATTCCCTGGGTCACACCTGAAAATGAGCCTTGGCTTAGTGTGCCTTTCACAGTTACCACTTTTTAAATTAAGCAAAAGTAAATAAATAAATAAAGGCATGTGAAATGCTATGGAGACTTCTTTTTTTCACTCTGCCACAATAAAATATCAAAAGGAGGCTTGACTCAGAAGCTTTAGACTTGTGTGCCTATTTTCATGTGCACCTGCATCAATATAAACAGGTTATTCACCTGTAACAGTAGTTCTCGGAGTAGTATATGATGTTCATCCACACTTCTGGCAGTGTCCTTTCCCTTTAAGGCTTGCTGGAACATCTTCAAGCTGGTTCCTCCCACCCACCTGGGTGGTAACTCCCTTGGCTCTGCCCCTTGACACCAGATCTTGGCCACTGGATGCAGAGTGTGTATGTCAAAGCCAGGGGAGGTCGGGTCATTTTGTGTGGATGAACATCATGTACCACTCCTAGAACTACTGTTACAAGTGAGTAACCTGTTTTTTAAGGGGATGTGGATATCATGTTTTATCCACACTTCAGGCAGACTCCTAGCAGTTCTCTGGGAGGAGGGAGGCAAGGTGCACATCCCCTCAATAGGGAACAGAGACTGGAGAAATGGGGCCCCAAAACCAGCACCCCGTCATAACTCTAAGTCAATGTGGAAATGGGAAATGAAGGTGTGTGCTGACCTCCAAGCAGCAGCCCTTCAGATTTCCTGGATAGACACATCCCTGGAAGCAGCCACCAATGCAGCGGTATGGCAGGTGGAATGAGCCCTTATCCCTGTGGGAGACTTCCTACCCACCAACCTATAGCAGAGATCAATGCAGGATACTGTCAACCTGCCAATCATCTGCTTGGCTGCAGGTCTGCCAGGTGTGGCTTCAGAGTAGGTGACAAAAAACTGGTGAACTTCTCCCCAAACTCCAGTTGTGTGCTCCTTATAGTAAGTGAGCACTCGCTTCAGGTCCAGAGTATGGAGCCTGTGCTCAGCCTGCGAGGTGTGATTGTTGATGTACACCAGGACATTTATCACCTGGTTAAGGTGAAACTCCAGCGCAACCTTTGGGAGGAACTTTGGGTTGGGGCGCAGGACAACCTTGTCCCTGTGGTAGACCAGGAAAGGAGACTTCATGGAAAGCACCTGGAGCTTACTGATCCTTCTGGCTGACAGGATGGCCAAAAGGAAGGCTGTCTTCTACGATAGGTGAGACATCTCACACCTGTGCATTGGTTTGAATGGCTTGCCCATGAGCTTTGCCATAACCAGCAACAAATCCCACAGTGGTGGTGGTTCACGCACTGGAGGGGAAATGTGGTCAATGCCCTTGAGAAAATGCCAGACTACCTTTCTCCTGCACCATCGACTGTTGACCAGCCCAAGCCCGGTAAGCAGAGATGGCTGCCAGGTGCACCTTAAGAGTTGTTGACTGAAGGCCCGACAGAGAGGGACCAGAGGTAATCAAGAATGCTAGCCACTGGACAGGACAAAGGGTCCAAACCCTTTCTCTGACAACAAATGGAGAATCCCTTCTATTTGAAGGCACAGCACTTCCTTGTTACTCCTTCCAAGATGCCTCCACAATGGTGAAGACAGCTTCGGAGAGACCCAAAGCCTGCAACTCTAGCCACTCAGGAACCAGGCTGTCAGGGGCAGGGATTGAAGGTCCAAATGGATCACCTTCCCCTGACTGATGGAAAGCATATCCGGGCGTAGGGGCAGATGCCTCGGTAGCCTGCTGCTGAGGCTGAGGAGATCGAGGTACCAGAACTGGTGTGGCCAGTCCGGAGCCAAAAGGATCATCTGTGCCTTGTCCTTCCTGGCCTTGAGGAGCACCTCGTGAATCAAGGGAATTGGAGGGCAGGCATAGAAGAGGTCTGGGGTCCAGGGCATCGAGAAGGCAACCCCCTGCAGCTTTCCCTGCTGAGGAAGGTTGGCACAATACAACCTCAGCTTTGTGTTCTCCCTGGAGGAAAACAGGTTCACCTGCAGGGTGCCCCACTGGGAGAACAGGCTGTGAACTACCTCTGGGTGGAGAGACCACTCATAAGACTCCCTGCCCACCCAGCTGAGAGCATCCTCCAACTGACTGGAAGCCCCTGCCACATGGATGGCTAGGAGAACCACCTCCAGGCTGCGCATGAGGGTCCAAACACAGAGAGCTTCCCTGCATAGAGGCAGGGAGTGCATCAGACCCTGCTCGTTAAGGTAGTTCATGGTCGTGATGTTGTCCGTCTGCACCTGGACCAGCTGACCCCAACTGTGTGGAGCAAATGCAGTGAGCACTAGCCGAACTGCCCAGAGCTCCATCGGGTAGATGTGGCATCGGGACTCCTGTACACAGTCGTAGTACATGGTCATGGCATTCTCCATCTGGAGCTGGACCACCTGACCCCAGATAAATGGAGTGAATGTGGTCAGGGCTAGCAGAACTGCCCAGAGCTCCAGCAGGTTGATGTGGCATTGGGACTTCTGAGGGGTCCAGAGCCCGTGGACTCTGTGTTCCCACAGGTGGGCACCCAGGCCATGAGAGGGGCACTGGTCACCAGGATGGCCATCAGCTCTATGCAGACAAATGGCACCCCTTCCTGCAGATGCACTGGGACAAACCACCACTGGATGGCATCCCACATTTGCTGGGTCACAGAGACCAGCTGGTCGAAGTGAACCTTGTGCTGAGACCATTGGCTGGCCAGCTGCCATTGCAGGAAGCACATTCTCCAGCGGGCCCATCAGATCACACTGGTGCAAGCCAATATATAGCCCAGCAAGTCCCAGGCAGGGAGCAACTGCCCAATCTGAAATGATCAGGCACAGGAGGAGAGATCCTCCACCCTGTTCACTGTGAGCTGGGCACTGGCTCTGCAAGAGTCAAGCACTGCCCCAATTAAGTTGATCATCTGGGAAGGCATGAGTTCTGACTTGGCCTCACTGGCCCGAAGGTCAAGGGAGATGTAGATCTGGAGGTCCAGGTCCTTGGACTGCTCCACCTCCTGCCTGGGGGGACCTGCGATCAGTCAGACATCCAGGTAGGGGTAAACCCAGACCCCTCGGTGTCTTGGGTAAGCTGCCACCATTGCAATGCACTTGTTGAAAACCCTGGTGACTGAAGAGAGGCCAAATGGCATGGCCTGGAACTCGTAAAAGGTTTCCTCTACTCAGAAGCAAAGGAACCTTCAATGAGACAAATGGATCAGGATGTGGAAGAAAGCATCCTGAAGATCCAGGTAGCAAAAAACACAGATTAGTCACCTGTAACAGTAGTTCTAGGAGTGGTATATGTTATTCATCCACCGTCTTGGCATGTCCTTTCCCCTATAAGATCACCGGGGAAGTCTTCAAGCTGGCTCCTCCACCCACCCACCCATGAGGTATATCTTTCAGCTCCACCCCATGATGCCATATCTTGCCTGCTGGAAGAAGAAGTTATGCATCCAAGCCGGGGAAGTCAGGTGGGTCTGTGTGGATGAACAACATATACTACTCCTAGAACTACTGTTACAGATGAGTAACCTGTGTTTCTAGGGATGTGGATAGATTGTTCTAGCCACACATTTTGGCAGACTCCTAGCAGTTCTCTGGGAGGAGGGAGGCAAGGCAAACACACCCTACCTAGGGAACAGAGATTGGAGAAATGAGGCCCCAAAACCAGCATCCAAGCATAACTCAAAGTCAATGTGGTAATGGGAAATTAAGGTGTGTGCTGACTTCCAGGTAGCGGCCCTGCAGATTTCCTGGATAGGGACATCCCTAGAAGCAGCCACTGATGAAGTGGTATGATGGGCAGAATGATTTCTTAGCCCTCCGGGAGGCTTCCTACCCGCCAACAGATAGCAGAGATAAATGCAGGATGTGATCCACCTGCCAATCATCTGCTTGGCTGCACGTCTGCCAGGTGTGACTTCAACGTAGGTGACAAACAGCTGGAAAACCTCTCCCCTAACTCCAGACGTGCACTCTTTGTAATAAGTGAGCGCTTGTCTCAGGTCCAAAGTATCCATACTTTGTTTGGCCTCCAAGGTGTGATTCAGGAAGAACACTGGCAGAGCCATCACCTGGTTCAGATGAAATTCCAACACAACCTTTGGGAGGAACTTCATGTTGGGGCACAGGACAACCTTGTCCCTGTGGAAGATCAGGTAAGGAGAATCCACGGAACACACCTGGTGCTCAACGATCCTTCTGGCTGACCTGATAGCCACCAAGAAGGTGGTCTTCCATGATAGGTCAGACATCTCACACCTGTGCACTGGTTTGAATGACTTGCCCATGAGCTATGCCAAAACAAGCAACAAGTCCTACAGTGGTGGTGGTTCATGCACTGGAGGGGAAATGTGGTCAAGGTCCTTGAGAAAGCACCAGACCACCTTCTCCTGTGCCACCAACTACTGACCAGCCTGTGCCAGGTAAGCAAAAATGGCTGCCAGGTGCACCCTAAGGGTCATCTACCAAAGTTCTTCTTGGGACAGATAGTCTAGAATGCTAGCCACCACGCAGGTTGAAGGGTCCCGCCCCCTGCCATGGCACCAAATGGAGAACCTCTTCCATTTGAAGGTGTAGCAATTCCTGGTTGATTCCTTTCTAGAAACCAACTACAGTAAGGACATGTTTGGAGAGACCCAAAGCCTGGAACTCTAGCTGCTCAGAAACCAGGCTGTCAGGTGCAGGGATTGAAGGTGGAGTACCTTCCCCTGACTGATGGAGAGCAGGTCTGGGCATGCTGGAAGATGCCTCAGGAGCCTGTTTCTGAGGCTGAGGAGATTGGGGTACCCAAACTGGTGGGGCCAGTCTGGATCCACCAGGATCACCTGTGCCTTGTCCCTCCTGACCTTGAGTAACACCTTGTAGATCAAAGGAAGTGGAGGGAAGGCATAAAAGAAGCCTGGTGTCCACAGACTTGAGAAGGCATACCCCTGCAGTGAGCCCTGCTGAGGGTGACAGACACAATACTGCCTCAGCTTTGCATTCTCCTTGGAATCGAACAGATCCACCTGAGGAGTGCACCACGGGGAGAACAGGCTGTGAACTACCTCTGGGTGGAGGGACCACTCGCAAGACACCTCGCCCATCTGGCTGAGGGCATTTTCCAGCAGGTTGGAGGCTCCTGCCACATGGATGGCTAGGAGATCTGCCTCCAGGCTGCACATGAGGGTCCAGATGCAGAGATCTTCCTTGCACAGAGGCAATGAGTGCATCCCGCTCTGCTTGTTGAGGTAGTACATGGTCATGGCATTCTCCATCTGGAGCTGGACCACCTGACCCCAGATAAATGGAGTGAATGTGGTCAGGGCTAGCCGAACTGCCCAGAGCTCCAGCAGGTTGATGTGGCATCGGGACTTCTGAGGGGTCCAGAGCCCATGGACTCAGTGTTCCCCCAGGTGGGCACCCCAGCCCATGAGAGAGGCATTGGTCATCAGGATGACTGTCATCTCAGGGCAGACAAACAGGATCCCTTCCTACAGATGCTCTGGGACAAGCCACCACTGTAGAGCATCCCACATCCTCTGGGTCACAGTGACCAGCTGGTTGAAGTGACCTTTGCGCTGAGACCACTGTCTGGCCAGCTCCCATTGCAGGGAGCACATATGCTAATGGGCCCATCAGACCACACTGGTGCAGACCACCATGTAAGCAAGAAGGTGCAGGACATCCTGTGAAGGGGCAAGTGCCCAACCAGAAATGATTGGGCAAAGGAGGAGAGAACCTTTGTCCTGTCTACTGGGAGCCAAGCTCTGGCTTAGCAAAAGTTGAGTTCTGCCCCGATGAAGCTGATCACCTGAGAGGGCACGAGTTCTGACTTGGCCTCATTGACCAGGAGGCCAAGATCGATGCAGGTCTGGAGGGCCAGATCCCTGGATTGCTCCATCTCCTGCCTGAAGGGACCCTCTATCAGCCAGTTGTCCAGGTAGGGGTATATCCAGACCTGTCGGCACCTCAGGTAAGCTGCCACCACTGCTATGTATTTGGTGAAGACCCTAGGGGGTGAGGAAAGGCCAAAAGGCATAGCTAGGAACTCATAGAGGGCTCTCTCTGCTCAGAAGTGGAGGAACCTTCATTGGGACAGATGGATCAGGATGTGGAAGAACACGTCCTGAAGATCCAGGGAGCAAAACCACATGTCTTGCTCCAGATATGGTATGATCTGGGACAGAGTTACCATCCTGAAAGTGTGGGACCAGAGGGATTGGTTCAGGTTGTGCAGGTCTAGAATGGGGTGCCAGTCTCCCAATCCACTTTGGCACCAGGAAGTACTTGGAGACAAACCCTGGGTGTACTGGAGGATTCCTAACTCTGACCACAACCTCCTTGTGGATGAGCTGGGCTATGTCATCTCCAAGAGCCCACCAAGTGTCTATGGATAACAAGTCCTCCCATGGGGCATGGGCTTGGCTTGGAGGGTACTAATTGAATTCAAGAGGCAGACCCTGACTGGCCACTACCGGAACCCACCTGTCCATGGTAACTGTGAACTAGATGGAAAGGAAGTGGTGGAGCCAGCCCCCCACAGGAGGGCTGAGGGGAGGTGCGATGGGCAGGAGGGTGGCAACACCCATCCTGTCACCTGGACAGGCTTGGAGGAGGAGGATTCAGCTGAGGAGCCACCAGGTCCCTTCCCTCCAGGCTTTTGGACCACAGAGGCCATGGACTTGGCCCAAGGTCAACAGGATTAAGTCTACTGGCCAGACTGATGCTGGGATGGTTTTGCCTAAGGAGTGGAGGACCAAAAGGGCTTGCACTTCTGCTGCTTGGAGCCCTTGGATTCCTTTTGGGCAAATGTCACAGAGTTCAGGGTGGCACTGGACTTTTCAATGCACTGAAGGTGACCCTCCACACCAGGCCCAATTAGGTTAGTGCCAAAAAAGGAGACATACTCCAGCTTGTGCTGAGTATCTGCCATGAAGGTCAACATCTGCAGCTAAGCCCTACTGTGCATGGCAACCATGGCCACCACTGAGCAGGCACAAGAATCACCAATGCCTAGAGCTGTCTGGAACTGCTGTTTTGCCACTGCCCTACCCTAGTCCTGGACTTGTTTGACCATAGTCTGAAAGTCTACAGGAAAGGGAGGAATAACCTTATCCAGGGAGCCTAATAGAGCATGAGAGAAGTGTGCCATCAAGACAGCCGAGTTCATCTGGCGGAGGCTGAGAGAGGAGGCAGCATAGACCTTTTTGGCTGAATGGTCCAGTTTCTTGGACTCTGTCTGGCAGTCTATCGATGTCCCCCGTATTGCCTGAGTGCCTAAACACAGAGTCAGCCACCAACCCCTCAGCCAAGGGATGCTCCATGAACCCAGAAAGGGTACAGGTGGGCACTACATATTTGAGGACCATTCGGGCCAAGGGCACTGGGCAAGAGGCAGGGCACCTCCAGAGCTCCAGGGCAGGGGCAGCAATGGCCTCGGCCACTGGGAAGGCCTCCAGAGAGTCCCCTTTGTCCAGAATCTCGGTCAGGGGATATCGAACCTGCTTTTGGATGGGCTCCAGCTTCATCCCCATAGACTCAGGGATGAGGTGGAGAATACCCATGAGCGAAAGATCCCTGATCAACTCCATATCCAGTGGATGAGAGCGTAAGGAGGAATCGTCGGACTCCAAGGAGTCTGGATAAAGTGAGAGACCACCCATGTCACCCTTGATGCACCATAGGCAGTCAGGCAAAAGGGTAACCAACAGCTGATGGGGAAGCCCCTTAGCCAGCCGAAACTCCTTAGTTGGAACCCCGGTCATCAGTTGTTTAGGTGGCGGCTCCATCACAATCGACGGAGAAGCCTGCTTCAGTGGGCTGAAGTGGTCTGCACTGGCTCTGCTGGGGGAGGAACAGTGTTTACTGGCCCCATCAGGGAAGTTGGCATTGGCCTTTCGGGAGACAGCCAGGTAATGGCCAGGGTGGTAGCTGGAGTCGGCTTCGGCCCAGACAGAACTAACTGTTGCCACATGAGGTCTTCGCAGCATTGATGCAATTTGTGCAGAAACTTTTCCTCACCCGAAGAGGATGAAGACAAGTAGCCGCTGCACTGTTTACCATGATGCTGAGAGCAAGACCGCTGTTGTTGGCGGGAGCTGCTCAACCCCAGAGATGAAGATGATCGAGTCCTCGACCATTGGTGGTGCTGATGGGGGGCCTCAGAGGGAGCTGTGGAGATCCACAGCTCCTCATGGTCTGGGTTAGTGACCAGCGGCTCTGGCTCAGCAGGCTGGGCTGACTCATCAGTGGTCACCAGCAGGACTGAAGTCCTGAAAAGAGAGTTGTCGGCCTGTTCAGATGACAACCAGTTGAAAGGGTCAAGAAAAATCTCTGCCACATCATTGGCCAGCATCTCAGCCAACTGGTCCAATGGGGTTACCGTGAAGCCAGTGGCAAAAGGCGCAGTTTTGACCGTAGTCAAAACTGAAGTCTCCTGAGAGTGGGAACATTCTCTGTCTCAGGAGCATCAATGATAAGTCTTTTCTTTATCCTTCTTGGACTCCTTTTTGCATAAGCGGGAACTGTATGACTTAGAGGGGCCCTTTCCCTTGCTCTAGAGGGACTGGCAAAGCTCCTTGAAGGAGGTTGAATAGGTGGAGCCCAACTGAAGTGGAATAAAGGCTGAGGCAGAAGAGGATTGAGCATCAGCCTGGGCCACCTTCTCCTTAAAGGCCTCAAGTTGTTCTAACTGCTCGGTGGACCCTGCAGCCGTGAAGACCAACCAACGGTCTCCCTTAGATTTGACTGGCTAGTAATGTCTCAGCGGACGGTCCAACTTTAGGTGGGCAGCGCAATCATCAAGAATGTTCAGGTGGAACAACTGACAAATGTCACAGGCCTGTGGATTGTGATCGTGACTCAGACAGTAGACACACGAGGCATGGGAGTCCATATGGGACGTCTTCTGCCTTCAAGGGCACTGGTGAAACCCGGGTGAGGATTTATCCTCCATCACAGTCACGACTGAAGACTGAGGTGAAGATGAAACTCGAGCGAGCTTTAAAGTAAGTTTAGGAAGTAAATCTGAAGATTTAAGCACCAGGGCCATTCAACGTGAGAGCGGTAAGGAGAGAACCTGCTTCTTCCAGTGGAAAGGAAGATCTGGCATCATGGGGCAGAGTCAAGGAATATACCACCCAGGTGGGTGGGAGGAGCCAGCTTGAAGACTTTCCAGCTGATCTGAAAGGGGAAAGGACATGCCAAGATGTGTGGATAGAACATATCTACGTCCCTATAACAACATGTTTTGTTTTAGAGATGATATGATCTGAGATAGAGTTAGCATCCTGAAGGTGCATGAACAGAGAAATGTGTTCAGGTCATGCAGATCTAGAATGGGGCACTAGTCCCCCATCTGCTTTGGCACCAGGAAGTACCTGGAGACAAACCCTGGGTATTCCAGAGGATCAGTGACAGGAACCATGACCTCTTTGTGGAGGAGCTGGGCTATGTCAGTTCTGAGAGCTGACAGCATGACCGCAGAAATGAAGTCCTCCCATGAGGCATGGGCTCAGCAAGGAAGGTACTGCTTGAATTTCAGAGGCAGACCTTGACACACCACTTTGAGAACCCACATGTCCGTGGTGACAGTAGATCAGGCAGAAAGGAAAGAGTGGAGCCGGCCCCCCACAGGAGGACCCAGGGGAGGTGAGATGGGCATAAGGGAGGCACCCCTCATCCCATCACTGGGCAGGCTTAGAGGAGGAGGAGGAGGAGGAGGGCCCGGCTGAGACACCTCTGAAACCTCTCCCTCAAGGCTTGCAGATGACCAAGGCCACTGACTTGGGCTGAGCTCACCAGACCTGAGCCTGCTGGCCAGCCTGGGGCTCAGTGGGTTCAGCCACAGGAGTGGAGGTGGACCTAATGGGCTTGCTCTTCTGCTGCTGCTTGAAGCCCTTGGGGTCCTTCTGGGCAGATGTCATGGAGTCGAAGGTGGCACTGGTCATCATGATATGGGGGAAGTGACCCTCGACCCTAGGCCTGAACATGTCAGTGCCCAGGAAAGGGACATCTGCCAGCATGTGCCAAGTGTCCACCATGAAGGTTGAGATCCTCAGCCAAGCCCTGTGACACATGGCCACTGAGGCCACCATGGAGTGGGCACAGGAGTCCCCAATGTCCATAGTATTCTGAAGCTGTTGTTTGACTACAGCCCAGCCCTGGTCCCAGACTCATTTGACCATGGTCTGAAGGTCTGCTGGCGGACGAAGAAGCACCTCATCCAGGATGCCCATCCGGACATGAGAGAAGTGGGCCAAGAGGAGGGCTGAGCTTGCCTGGCAGAGACCAAGCAAGGAGGCAGTGTATACTTTCTTAGCCGCATGGTCCAACTTCTTGGGACTCCTTGTCAGATAGCTTGTCAACATCCCCAGTGCTGCTCGAGCACCTAAACACAGACTCTGCCACCAATCCCTCAGACAAGGGGTGCTCTGCGAATCCCAAAAGGGAGGCGGTGGAAACTGTGTATATGTGGGCCATCTGGGCAGAAGGTGCAGGGCATGAATGGGGTGCTGCCAATGCTCTAGAGCAAGGACCAGAATGGCCTCTGCCACTGGGAAAGCCTCCATAGGAGTGTCTCCCCGGTCAAGGATCTCAGTCAATGGGTAACGAGCCCACTTCTGGACTGGCTCCATCTTCATACCAGTTGACTCAGAGATCAGGCGGAGAAGGCCCATGAAGGAAGGTGGGCCTTCATCCATTGAAAGATGCCCCATGGACACCATGTTGACTGGACAGGAGTGCAGGGAGGATCCCTCAAACTCCAAGGAGTTGGTAAAGAGTAGCCAACTGGCCAAGTCCCCACCGACCCTCTGACGATGGTCAGGGGAGACAGTGACAAACAGCCAATGGGGAAGCCCTTAGATGGCTGAGACTCCTTAGTCGGAGCACTGGTCGGCAGCTGTAAAGTGGCATTTTCACCAGTATCGGCTGAGATGCCAGGGTCAGCCGAGCCGGGACCATTTTGGTCAGCTTCATCGATGGATACAGCGTCAGAACTTCAGGAAACAGACAGATGATTGCCGGCATACAAGCTAGAGTCAGCTTGATGTGGTAAGTACCAACTGTTGCTACATAAGATCCTCATAGCATCAATGAAATTTGTGCCAAAGCCTCTCCTCATCTGAGGAGGATGAGGATGAAGAGTAGTGGTGGCACCCCTTCCCATGGTGCCGAGAGCAGGAGCACAGATGCTGGAAGGAGTGGCTTGACCCATGGGAGGAAAACCGAGACCTCAACCTCGACAACCGGGGGGACCGGCAGCGGGGCTCAGAGGGAGTTGGTGAACTCTGAGGCTCCTCATGGTCAGGGTCTGGGACCAGAGATGATGGGTCAGGGACTGATCATTCCCAACGGTCTGTGTCAGGACTGGAGTCCTGGACAAAGAAGTGTCGGCCTCTTCTGTCAACAACTGGTCAGTTGGCTGAAGAAAAATCTCAGCCAGGACCTCAATCAGCAGCTGACAGGCCTGATGGGGTTACAGAGGAGCCAGTGGCCAAGTCAAAACCAGAGAAGAGCAGGAATCAGAGACTCCTGACCGGGAGCATTATGGATCCCACAATCGACGACGAGTCCTATCCTTCTCCTTTTTAGACTCTTTCTTGGATTTGGATTTGTGCCCAGAGGGTCCCTGACTGAGGGTCAACAGAGACTGATGCAATTCTTTGAAGGAACCTATAAAAGTCGAGCCCCGCTGAAGCAGCATAAAGGCAGAAGCCGAAGAGTAGAGGATCATGGCCTGGACTGCCTCCTCTTCAAAGGCTGCAAGCTGTTCCGGCAGACCCTGCAGCCACAGAGACCACCCAATGAGTGTCCTTGGATTTGACTGTTGGGTTCCATTGCACTGGGTGGCCCAATTTAAGATAAACTTCCAGAATGGTCGGGTGAAAGGAATGACAAAAGACGCAGGCCTGGGGATCATACTCATGCCCCAGGCAGTAGATGCACGTGGTGACTGGGTCAGTTCTGAAAATCTTCTGCCTGCAAGGGCACCTGTGGAACCCAGGAGCAGACTTATCCTCAATGATGGGCATGATCAGAGACCAAGCTGAAGACAAAACTCATGAAAGTTTAAAGTTTTTAGGAAGTAAATCCAAAGATTTAAGTGCAAGGGCATATTCAATGCAGGAGTGCTAAGGAGGGAACCTGCTTCTTCCAGTGGAAAGGAAGATCTGGCATCAAGTGGTGGAGCTGTGAGAGTTACCACCGGGTGGGTGGAAGGAGCGAGCTTGAAGACTTTCCGGCAAGTCTTAAAGGGAAAGAACACTGGCAGAACTATGGATAGAACATCATATCCGCATCCCTAGAACTGCACATTTGCATCAAATTTCTGCACTGGTGTTATTGTTTGCACCCTTCTGTCAATTATTGCACAGCTACATCAGTTCCATGAACCTGCAACATTTGTTGTGACCTTGCATTCATTTTTAGCAAACAAGTTAATTTCAGCCTATTTTCATCAATTTATTTATTTATTTTATTCTTTGGTGACAGGGTAAGGTCCACTAGGCACAAGGGCCTGTTTTCAGGGGTGACCCAGGAGCACTGAGGAGGTTAAGTGACTTGCTCAGAGTCACAAAGTATGCATGTGCATGTTGTGGAAATCAAATCTAAGTCTGCTGGATGTACCCAGCTTATTCACAGCTCATTACTCTAACCTCTAGACTATACTGCCAGCCTGTTTCCAACACACATGCATCAATTATGTAAACTTGCATCAACATTTTTTTTTCAGCTGTAACAGTTGTAACCAAAATGATGCAATCCCCCTTCATATGATACAACGTGTAAAGAAACTCTGAAAACTGTCAAAATGCAGCAGCGACAATTGTAGACATTTATTTACTGATCGGCATAAGCAATTTCAGAGGACAAAAAGGCATTATAATACAAAACAGTTTAACACAAACACACAAAAATGATGACAACCTGAGTTACATTTCACAACGAGAACTGAAGAGTGAAAATAAAATACAAAATTAAAAGAATTTGAAGTCTAAAATCTTCAAAGGACCATAGAGGGGTACAAGAGATTCACAGGATAAAAAAGTACCCAATCCGAGCCAGTGTACTATATGTTAAGGAAAGATGCTGAGGAAAAAACCCGAACAAACCATGCACAGGAAGGAGGAAAAACTATTCTAAAAAAGAAAAATTGCAAAAGGTTTACCTAGGTACCAGACAAAATTAGACATCAATAGGAAGACCTTTAAAACTTATCTTAAACCATTTAAAGAATTTTAACAGAATTTAGGCAGAATGGTAAAACATCTAGCTACCAAAATGGATTTGGGGTTCAAGTAGGAGCCAATTTTTAAAATAAACAACAGCATGATTTGAATTTAGAAATTCTATCTGTAAAACAAACAGGATTTTCTACTGGAAGTTACTACTGTGGGGAAAAAAGGTTTAGAAGAAAGTCTTCAGTCAGGGTAGCTCCTAGCTACAGAAACATAGACATTGTTTACAGACAAGGACTGCCAGACCCATCCAGTCTGCCTGTAGGCCCTATACATTGTATGTGGCCACTGACCCTGTTTGATCAATAGCTTTTCATCACTGCCTATGTTGCCTGTCTCTTAGGCCAACACACTAAGACTGCCAATTCTCAACTATCTGAGTTGGACTGGGGTACAGCTATGGTTCTCTTGTGATTTCACAGCTTTAGAGTGTGCTGGCCCCTAGAAGGTGAACACATATAATCCAGGATTAACTGAATGTCCAGTGACAATGTGACATAACACAGAAAATGTATGTTCCCACTCTAAAAGCCCTTCATATCTCCCTTAAAAAGGTAACTTTTGTTTATGTTTCACAACTTACGGGCAGATTTTACCCAAGGTAGCATAGCTATGATACAACATCTCATTTCCAGTGGGGTCTTGCTTCTACCTATTTCCACAGCTGAGTGGTCTGGAATATATTGAAAGACAATGCTCAAGGCCACAACAGTGGGTATTTGGCTCTGGTGTAGTCTGAACATGACATTTCCCAGTTCCCAAACTGGTCTGGTATTCCAACCACTAGACTACACTGTCTCTACAAATGATGTACACATTTTATTTTGCAATTACACACTTTGCATATTGATTGCTGTTGGTTTGTCTGCATGCAGTCAGTGTACTGGCAGTATCTATCTTCATGTGTAAAGAGATTTAGAATTTATTTTTGTATGGAAAGCATCATGTAAAGTCAAGTTCTATTCTAGATGTTACTAAAAAGGAACAAATGCTCCTTTCATAGACATGTAATATGTTTCATGGCTTTCATAATTTACAAAATACAAATGTTTGACATTATACAACCCCCCTCCAAATAAAACCAACACAAAAGCATGTGTATACTGAGACAGTGTGGGTTAGTGGTTAAGAGTAGTGGCTTGGGAACCAGGAGAAGGCAGGTTCAAACCCGCTAGGGTCAAATATTTACTCTGTGACCTTGGGCAAGTCAATTAACCTTCAAGTGCTCCAATCCAGCCAGCAGTGGTAATGGTAGTAGCAGAACCCTACTGAAACAAGGTACTGCATCTCACATAGGCTACACAGGGTAAATAAACAGTAGAATTAAAAAAATATATGATTTGTATGTCATTTGAGTAAGGACTTGGTATTACTTCACAAGCAATCTGTAATGGAAAAGCAGAATTCACTTACCAGATATGGCATTTTCAGGTACAGAAACCATGAAAACCTTTTGCGTAAATGCAGGTGTGTTGTCATTATCATCAATCACTTTAATTGTAATATCAAGAGGCTGCTCTGGTGAAAATCCTTGATCAGTATATGCATTGCCGATCAGCTAGATATTAAAATCATTTAAATTGTTATTAATTACAGTATATAAGAAATGTTTCAATTCTCTTGTCAAATTTCTGTGTAACTGCCACAACTGCATGAGTTTAGAAGAATTTTGTTTCTACTGTATTAAAGAGTCAGTGCAACCTTTAAGGAATGTTATAACTGCTCAACATCCCAGTCACAACATGTCACACTCCTGGGCTGGCACTCTGGGTTCATGGGCTGACTTGGTGGTCAGTTGGGTAGTCTGAAGGAGCCGGTGGTACTGCTGCCATATGGCAGCACTGCCAGCCTAAGAGAGCTGGTGCTGAGCCCCACTGTCACAGAGGTGGGCCAGGAAGCATCTCTTTCATAAGCTCTTCATCACCAGGGGGTGGGAGGGGTGAAAACAGGGAAAATACCTTGGTACCATTGGGATCAGGCCCAGCTTAGGGGCTAATGTGACCCTAGGGAAACTGCAAAATTGAGGCCCCCTTGCGTGCCCTACTCCTCACCCCCCGTGTTAGCCCCCTCATCAGGCCCCCACAGAAGCCCCTCCCACTCACCATATGAGTTTTGGTTAAACAGAATTCTAACAATTTGAAATACATACATAAGATTGCAACTTAAACACCACTATATAGGAACGGAAGCAGGTAACCATCATTTCAAACATTTTAACATTTTCACAACACCTTTGCCCTTGCAGTGTTCTTTTGGGAGAAGAATGCAGCTAAAGTAATCCACATGACCACATGAAGAACCATATAAGCCAGCTACAATTATGGATCCTGGATATATGGATATAGATATAAGAAATGTGAATTGTGGATAGGGGCACTGCAATCAAGCAGACTCAACAGACCTCAAAGGGAAGGGCTCATCAGCCTTTTTTTCTGTGTACCTGTATAGGCCGTAGGCATGAACAATAACTGCCTCTATTCCATCCTCCTAATTTTTTAGGGATTTAAATGTTAGTGAAGTTACTTAAGTCTGGTGTGAAAACCTGCTTGACTCATTTGCAAAGGTCAAGACCCAACTCATGTAAGGCATCCTAGAATTTTATTTCAGAGCTAAATCCTGCAGTAATTACACTGTATAAGTTAGTGTTATTGCTGTCCTCTGCAGTCCCTATGTACTTATCTTATGCTGACTATGAAACTTTTCATGGTGTAGTAAGTGTCCTGCTGTTTTCTAAAAAGTGTATTTGAGTTAGAAAAAAATGCTTTTAGAGAATGCAGGAATTTCACAAGACATGCAACAGTAGTGACTGACAGTATAACCTCTGCTGGCTTGTGCAGATATGCATCATCAGCTACCATGATGCCTTGCATGAGTGGGGCCATGATGTTTGCAATGCAAATAAGTTTTCACACCAGGGCGGAACAGAGTGAAGCAACCACATTTATATTTACATTAGGATGAAATTAGGGGGATGCAAGAGAAGGAATCATTATTCATGCCCACAAACTACACAGGAATACAGAAAAAAAGTTGAGGGGTCTTTCACTTTAAGGCCTTCTTCTGCTGGTTATTTTGTATTTTCATATGTACAATGGTTAGCCAGAATTAAAAAAAAAATAAAATAACCACATAACACCTGTCCACAAGAACAGGTAAGCCAAGGCACAATAGAAATTATAATGGACTTAATAGGCCTGACCTTTGGGCCAGTAGCCCTGGCTCGTGATTGCTATATTTAGTTTCCTTACCACACTATAGCCCTGTGTGTAGTGTGATGCGTTCCCACACCAGCAATCTGAATTTGGGATCAGAATGAGGGGACTGTGGGGGCTAGAATGGCACTGTCCTATAACTGTGCCCACAGAAAGGGTGGGACTGGCACTCAGTTTTGCCACAATGACCACTACAGTGGACAGGGGAGTGTGTGCCTCTGCAGGGACATAACTGTGAATGTGCATGGACCTTTAGGGCACAACCCAGCTTCATGTGAGGGAGAGCAGGAAGAAAAAGCTGGAGGAAAAATGAAGCCACATGGATGATGTTTCCCCAGTACTGTCAGGCCCTATGCTGCCACCAGACCCCCAAGTACCTGGCTAAAGGTAGGTGATGGCAGGGCAGGGACAACATCAGGGGGGTGAATGAAGTGTCATGATGCCAAAGATCTACATGGCAAAATATTTTTAAACAGTGTGGAATGACTCCACCCAACATGACTTCTATCTAGGTGTACCTAGAGATGCATCCCTTTTGAAATGTACTGTTGGCACAATGGCACTTGGCTCTTTCTGTCTCCTGGGGGGTGGGGGTCCTCTGGTATAAACTCAGTATTAGATTTGATGGTTGGACACGCTGTGCTTGTAGTGACTGGCACCCCAGTGTGAATAGTAGCTCTTGCTCCTGCCTCCAGGGTGACTCTCAGCACCTCCAACCCATCCTTTGCCTCTAGAGTTCCCTTGCATTTATGTCACTCTGATAACCTCCTTCACATACAGAACAAGCCCTCCACATCTCCACCCTTCCTGAACTGACTGTAGCTTGGTATGGCTATGTCCCAGTCATGGCTCCCCGTGCACAACGACTCAGTAATGGTCATGAGATCCAGAGTCTGCCTCCACTATGATGGCCTCCAGGTCTAGAATTTTATTTCGAAGACTCCTTGTCTTGGCAGACACGGCTCTCCACAGCATGATCCCACTCTGTCTGCCACTCCCCTTCACCCACTTCCTGCCTTTATTACCACTTGAAACTTCCCTCTCTCCCCCATTACCCTCTACTTGACTTGTTTTGCTTTGCACCTTTGCTGCAGCCACATCCAAGAGCAGGGCCATTCTTGATGCCCTACACAGGGCATGCCTCAGACAGCTAGTTTTGGAGCCCACTCGGGAAGGAGCAATCTTAAACCTGGTACTCTCAAATGGGGATGGAGAGAGGATCTCTGATCTTGAAGTGGGTAGCCATCTGGGAACAAGTGACCACCAAACAGTGTGGTTCATGATAAACTTAGCTATAAAGTCAAGTCACACAAAAGTGAAGGTACTGGACTTTAGGAGGGCTGATTTTGTCAAAATGGGAGAGTGCCTCAGAAACACACTAGCAAACAGGCAAGAAGGTGGGGTGGAGCAACAATGCAGAAACATCAAAACCATCATAACAGAGGCAATAAGCCTTTGTGTGAAGCAAATAAACAAATCAAAAAAAAAGAAAAAAACACTATGGTTCTCAAAAGAAGTGGTGGGGAAGGTAAGGGAGAAAAAGGAAGTATAAGGAAACACAGAAGGAGCAGGACAGAGAACTGTACCAGTTAAAGCAGAAGGAAGCGGGGAAGGCAGTCAGAATAGCAAAGGCCCAAACCAAGGAAAAGATAACCAACTCAGTTAAGAAGGGGGATAAAACCTTTTATAGATACATTAGGGAGCAAAGAAAGACAAAGGCAGGGATACTGAGGCTGAATAAAGAGGAAGGTGGTTGGGCAGAGAGCGACAGTGAAAAGTAGGAATACTGAATGAATACTTCTGCTCAGTATTCACAATGGAAAGGCAGGGGGAGATACCTAATCCAGTCAATAGAAGCACTCTGGATGGGGGGTTGATATCAGTCCTTTCACAGAAGAAAGGGTTCCAAAAGAACTCTTAAAACTGAAGGTGGATAAAGCAAAGGGGCCTGATGGGATTCACCCCAGAATTCTAAAAGAACTAAGGGAAGAACTAGTAACACCAATGACTACCCTTTTTAATAAATCATGGGAGGATGGTGTGGTACCTGTGGACTGGAGGACGGATGTCATTCCCCTTCACAAAAGTGGGAGCAAGACAGAGGCAGGAAACTACAGACCTGTCAGTTTGACCTTAGTGGTAGGGAAAATGATGGAATCACTTCTGAAGGAAAGAACTGTAGAGTACCTAGAGGCCAGTGGGGCACAGGACCCAAGGCAGCATGGATTTATTTATTTAAGAGTTTCACCAAGAAGGCATACTGAGCAGAGTACTGCTCAATTCCAGATGCATCCTGGGGGAAGGGAGGAGAAGACAAGTACAGCATTGGGATACATGCATTACAGTGCAGATAATGTAAAGTTCAAAACATAACAGGAGTTATACAGTACATACAAATCTTGTAGTCTGAGACAACAGCTAACATAACATCAACTACTAACAGTTCCAAGGGCCAATAGTCCAGATGTGCAAATTGAGTGGAATAGTAATGCTGGATGAACATTTGTAATTCACAGCAGGAAGGTCATGTCAGACAAATTTAATTGATTTCTTTGACTGGGTGACCAAAGTAGTAGACCAGGGAGGGGCTGTGGACATGGCCTACCTAGACTTTAGCAAGGCATCTGACACAGTCCCGCACAAAAGATTAATAAACAAATTAGCCAGCTGGGAGTGGGTCCCTGGGTGGTAGCCTGGGTAAAAAACTGGCTGGACAACAGGACACAGTGGGTAATAGTAAATGGATTCCACAGTGAAGAAAGGAGGGTTACTAGTGAGGTACTGCAGGGTTCAGTACTGGGGGCCGGTCCTTTTTAATGTCTTTATAAGGTGACATTGTAGAGGGACTGGAAGGGAAAGCATGTCTCTTTGCAGAAGACACAAAGATCTGCAACAGGGCTGATACGCAAGGTGGGGTGGAAATGATGAAAAGGGACTTGGCAAGGTTGGAGGAATGGACAGATGTATGGCAGCTTAGATTCAATGCAAAGAAGTGCAAAGTAATGCACCTGGGAAACAAAAACCCAGAGGAAGAGGACACAATGGGGGGTGAGATACTGACAACAACAAAAATGGAAAGAGACATGGGGGTAGTCATATCAGATGACCTAAAGGTAGGCCAGCAATGTGAGAAGGCAGTAAGAAGGGCTGGGTGGATACTGGGATGCATAGGGAGAGGCATCACCAGTAGAAAACAGGAAGTTGTTGGCCCTCTGTACAGACAG
This sequence comes from Neoceratodus forsteri, assembly GCA_016271365.2. Taxonomy (NCBI): domain Eukaryota; kingdom Metazoa; phylum Chordata; order Ceratodontiformes; family Ceratodontidae; genus Neoceratodus; species Neoceratodus forsteri. The sequence continues at coordinate 1,292,934,281 of CM057455.1, read as the reverse complement.
TTGGTAAGACCACATCTGGAATACTATGTACAGTTCTGGAGACCCCATCTCCGCAAAGACATAGACAGGGTGGAGGCTGTCCAGAGGAGGGCAACCAAAATGGTGCAGGGTCTGCACCAGAAGACATATGAAGAAAGACTAAAGGAGCTTAAGATGTATAGCCTCGAGAAAAGGAGGGAGAGAGGGGACATGATAGAAACTTTCAAATACCTCAAGGGAATCAACAAAGTCCAAGAGGGTAGCATCTTTCAGAAAAAGAGATGTGCAAGAACAGGGGGTACAATTTGAAGATAGAGGGGGGATGGCTCAGAGGTAATGTGAGGAAGTATTTCTTCACAGAGAGGGTTGTAGATGCATGGAACAGCCTTCCTGAGGAGGTTGTAGAGTCAAAAACAGTGGGGGAATTCAAGAATGCATGGGACCGACATAAGGCAACTCTAGTGGGGAGTAGGAGGAAGTAGGCTGTTGGTTAACTAGGATCTGCAGCTTATCCATTAGGTAGGGAAATGGGCAGACTAGGTGGGCCAAGCGGTCCTTATCTGCCATCAAATTCTATGTTTCTATGTTGCCTACATAACACCTCCCTCTCCACCAATTTTTTTCTTGTCTTTCCTCCTACCATTTATTCTGCTTCATTTAACTTGTGACCTGGGGGAGTTTCATCCCCTTGGGCCATGCAAAGAGGCAGTATAGTGCTGTGGTTTAGGGCACTGAGCTGCAAACCTGGAGACCTGGGTCTGAATCCCACAGCCCCCAATTGCAAACCCAGAGCAAGTCACTTAAGTTCCTTGTGCTACCAGGTCACACCTGGAAACAAGCTTTCGTTTAGTGTGCCTTTCCTGGTTAAACAATTCCCCCTTTCCATCTTTCTGTTGCTTCAATCTGTGGGGGAGGCCAATTCATGTTTCCTTTTGTATTACAGCCTCCCTCCTCAGCTAGTTTAAATGTTCATTGAAGTAACATCTAAATCTTCCACTGAGGACTACAGTCCCCTTCCCAGAAGAATGCAGGCCATCACCTCTGTATAGACCAATATCCTTCCAGGTCATCCCCCAATCTCCAGTGACGCTGCACTCCTCCTCTTTGCACCATTCTTTCAGCCCAGTGTTGAAGCTCCTGATGCAGAGTACTCTATCCTCCCCTTGGCCACAGACAGCACCTCAGCGAATGCCATAATTTGTGCTACTTGCCTTAGGCCCCCTCCCGAGTTCCCTAAACTCTCCCTGTGCTACCCAGCCCCATCCCTCTCTAGGTCATTTGTCCACAAGTGGACGATGACACCCAGCTCCCCACCCTGTCCTGATGCTCCAGCAATCCTCAGGATCCACTGGCAATCCCTCCGAGCAGAGGCACCAGGCAGGTGCATAACCTCCCTCTATCCACCCCTTCCTGCAAAAATGTGCTAATTTGTAAAGACTGCTAATCATGTTTCCAAAACTAATTTATGCTGCAGACTCAAAAGGGTGCCTCACTAAGGGACAGAAATAGTTGAAGGAATCGTAACTCTGTGCATTCCTTGACCTTCCTCTACCTACTACAGTTCTTAAACTCCTTCTTACCTTTATTTTTCCTCCTCAGGCATGCTTGAGTGTGAATCCCTCTCCTTGTTTCAGAGTACCTTACAATTCTGCCAATGACATCTGGTAGTTCTACCCTCCTGGAACATTCTTTCCCTTACCTCCTGAGCAGCTATTTCCTGAATTCAGTCTTACCCTGGCAGCTCACTGGGCAGGAAAACCCATAGCCTGGGCTTAGCTTTCATAAACATTCTCTTCTCAGTTCCCTGCATCAACCTTGGCTGGCTCATTTATATCTAAAAATCTGGACTAGTATGCAAGGTGATAGCATGTATTCCTGAATCTGCACCTGGTTCCAAGAACTGAAGTAAAGCAACTGATCTGTTATGTTATAAAATCAGGAACAAGACAATAGTGCAGCCATCAGGATGAACCCCTTAAAACAGAACCTCTCACAGGCCTATTCACAATCCCTCCAGTGTCATCTTTACATCTGCAGCACAGCTTCCTCAGAACTGGACCCAATGGAAGACATACCACACCCCAGACTCAGAGCCAATATTGTCACTCCCTGTGTCTGGCATGTCCACCCAGCCAGTCACAGCCAGAGCCATGGGTGGGGTCCAACACAACAGAAACACATACAATGACAGCAGAAAAATACCAAAGATCAATCCAGTCTGCCCAATTTCCCTATTTAGCCATAGGACCTACTGTACATCCACAATCCTAGCTCTCCCACCCCCCCATGATTCTAATGCCCAGAACAAGTACTATACCCTTCATATTGTCCCAGCCATGCTTAAAACCAGTTATTGTTTTTGCACCCACCACCCGGGCTGTAAGCCTGTTCCACTGCTCCACCACCCTTTATGTAAAACAATACATCCTTCCTGAACCTCACTCCTGTTACCTTCCACTCGTGACCATGTGACCGTCAGCTGGTATTCAAGTTAAATAGTTCCCTGCAGTTCACTCTGTGTATTCCTTTTAGGAATTTGAAGGTCACTGTCATATCTCTCTTCCTTCTGGTCTCCAGCAAGTGCATGTTCAGTGCCTTGAGATGCTCCTCACAGGACATGCTCTGTTGGCCCTGAATCATTTTTGTTACCTTGAACTGCACTGTCTCAAACCTATCCCTGTTCCTCCTGAGGTGAGGACTCCAGAACTGAGCACTGTACTCCAGGCATGGCCTCACCAAGGATCTATACAGGGGAAGTATTACTTTTCTTTTTCTGCTCTCAGTACCCCTCCCTATACATCCAGTACGCCTTGTTGCACTGACTCAAATGCTTTGGGGAGACACTGATGGTAGCTCTAAGGTTTCGTTCCTAAGCCATGGTCCTGCATCTCACCCATCCAATCCAATACGCTGTCCTGGAGGTTTTGTTCCCGTGGTGCATAACCTTGCACTTTCTGGCACTGAATTTCAACTGCCAAACCCTTGACCACCCCTCCGACTTTTGTAAGTCTTTCTGCATTTCCTTTATTCCCTCATCACTAGCCACCCTCCCACATAGCTTAGTGTCATCTGTGAAGAGACACAGCCTATCCTGCAGCCTCTCACCAATGTCACTGACAAACATGTTAAAGAGCAACGGATCAAGGACAGGTCTCTGTGGAACCCTGCTCATGACCTCCATTTTTCTCTGATGTTACCCTATTGACCATTGTCTTCTGCTGCCTCACCTCTATCCAATTACCTACTCAGTTTACTATGATCTTAGCCATATCCAGATCCTTTATTTGCTTCAACAAGTGGCTGTGGAGTACCAAGTTAAAAGCCTTGTTTAAAGTTTAAGTACAATCAATCCACAGCATGGCCCCTATCCAATTCCCTCATCATCTGTTCAAAGAAAACTATCAGGTTAGTCTGACAAGATCTTCTTGCCAAGAATATGTGCTGTTTACTATCCTGGAGACTGTTGCTCTCTAAGTAGCCCACAAAATCCTCTTTGACCAGTGACTCCATCAGTTTTCCTACAACAGAGATAAGACTGATAGGTTTGCAGTTCCCTGCTTGTTCCTTGTCACCCCATGTAGAGGAACCACATCCTCCATTCTCCAATCCTTCAGAACCACCCCTGTCCTTTTGAATTGATGTACCAGGGAATCAACCAGTCCTGCTGCCAATTCTCTGAGTATCCTCAGATGCAACCTATCTGGTCCTGGGGTGTTATCAATCACTAGGGCTGCCAGCCGTTTCAGGACCCTCTCACTAGTAAATGTTGTCTGCCTTATCTCCAGGGCCTCTTTAATGACCGCTTTTATGCCACTCTCTGGCAAGGGCCAACCATCCTCCCTAGTGAAAGCTGAGCAAAAGTAATCATTAAGAAGAGTGGCCATATGCATCAATCACCCTGTTTCTCTCTGTTAGCCTCACAAATCCCATTCTGTTCTTCCTTTCCATCAGTATTACACCTAAATAACTATTTTCTCCACTCATGACCTTCCTCAGCAATACACAGCTCTGTCTCTGTTTCTGCCTCTCTAACCACCCTCGTTTCCTATTTTTCAGCAAATATTCTCCCCTATTCTACATACATCTGCTTTTCTTTAAATCTGTAGAAGGCTTTTTTCCCCAGTCCTCGCCACTTTCTTGACCCATGCCAAAAACCATAACAGTCTCTTGAACCTGTTCTTGTTGGTTACTATTCTCATGCATACCTTAGAGGCCCCAACTATGGTATCTTTAATTATTCCCCAGCTCTCTTCCACTTCATCTATGTTGTCCACCCCTATTAACTTATCCGTGCCCAGTTCCTTCAGCTTACTGAATTTTGCCCCTTCCAAAATCAAAGACTTCAGTTCTTGATTGCAGTTCACCAGGCCCAAGAGCCAGTTCCAACCATACAGAGTTATGGTCAATGTTTTCTAGCAGCTCCCCTACTCCCATAGCTCTTACCACTTCTGAGCTGGTGAGCACTACATCAAGAATTGTGGTCTGCCTGGTGAGCTCCTGAACTAACTGTACCAGCAAGGGCTAGTTTCTGCTGCTCCCAGCCAATGAAACATCCCAATCAATATCCGACAAGTTCAGGTCACCAACCACCACTACTTCCTCCTAAGCTACCCCTCTTTCCAGTTTTTCCCTGAGCTTTCTGTCCCTCTCCTCTTCATGCCCCTGCTGACTACAGAGCACTCCCAAGCAGTTTGTTGCATGAGACTGCCATGAGTTGCACCCAAGGCAATTCAGTCTCCCCATTACTACCCCTGATGCACCCATATTCTGCCACCTCGATGCCCTCCTTGACAAAAAGGACAATTCCTCCCCCTCTTCCTGTTCCTCTATCCCTCCTAAACATTAAGTATCAAGGGGCTGTCAGTTCCCAGTCATTTTTGGTGAAGACCATGTTTGTGATATGGCCACAAGGTCCACCTCAGAATTCCATGTGGATTTCACTACTCGTCGTATGCCATCCTTGGTTGACAACAATTAATGCAAGATAGAATGTGTTATTTTTAACATGAAATGTGTTTTATTTTCCTTTATTTTCTTTTTTTAAAATAAATGTGTGTCTGAAAACATCCCTGACAGGAACATGTAATGAACAAAGTGGGTGATTTGATACCTTTTATTGGACATACAAGAGATTTACAAACACACAAGCTTTCAGGCTATACAGAGCCCTTCATCAGGCAAAGGTAGAATCTTTAAAAAAAAAAAAAAAAAAATTAAATTCATTGGGTAGAACTGATAAATAAACTTCTACACATGGCTGAGACAGTTTTATTGATAATGAAGAAAATAACTGGATATCTGCAGAGACAAGAACAGCCTTTGAAATCCTAGGTCAGAAAAGTAGATCAGAAAAGCAGGCTCCTCTCCATGGATGGAATGTGACAGCAGGAGGACTGTAAATTGTTAAATGCTTATGTTCTGAGAGCCTCCATAAAGACAGAGAGTGAGTATGTGTGTGTAAGCTAAAAAGCACTTATGTACATATCTATGCTGTATAAACAAACATAATCACAAGAACACAGCAGACACACAGTACTATCAAACATATAAACACAACCATGTTACTGTATAAGGCACATACAAAATATATCAAATGTAATAGATAATGCATATGAATAGATGCACAGGAAATGCACATGCACCTGAAGCAAGATGAGGGCAGCTGTAATGTTAAATTTTGTATTATACCATGGACACAAACATAAAAACAAAATACTGTACTGTCATTGGCTGGCTGGCACCTTTCTGCCATGGTAAATCCTACGATATACCCACGGCAAAGGTGCCAGTCAGCCCCATCTCAAAAATTCATCAGACCCGCGAAATTCAAACCGGAGAACCGCCATATTGAAATGCTTGCTAAGCAGTAGTCTCCGGCTGCCAACATGTCCCACTCACGAAAGCGCTCAAAGCTGCCCAACAAACTTGAACTGTACTGCGGGAAAAAACTTGCACAACAGACTTAACGTATTTACCCGTAACAGCCCAGACTGCACGCAGCTCACCTCACGCTTAGTCTCCACTCCCGCTCTGTCTGCACTCCATTCCCACTCTCTTAGTACAATACGGCTCTAGCTCTCACTTCCCCCTTCTCTGTCTCTGGCACTCTCTTCATAATTTTATATTCTTTTTCTTCGGTGTCCTCCTGCTTTCACTCGTCCATTTTAAATATACATTAAAAAAAAAATGCGCAATACCTGTCACTTTTTACTGCTTCCTAGAACCCGGAAGCAGTTCCCAATATGCACAAGAAATCCAGCACAAAAGCACACACTGTACGACGGCAATCAGCATGACAAAGGTAAACTGTTACTATTAATTGCTAAACAGTATGTGTGTTTATGTAACATAGGAAGCAGTGCAATAAAAACAAACCTACCATACACGGGGGTTCACTACATTCCACCTAGCAACAAGGAACTCATTTTCTGGCGTAATAAGAAACTAAATAAAAATAATAAAAACTGGGAAACCCTGTATTTTACTTTATTTTTTTTTCACAAAAAATTAAAAGGACATGGCATAATCGCAATAAGCCACTCGGAGGTGTGGGTTAGCGGGGAATTTACCACGGCTGGTGAGGATTTACCCACGCAAACCACTCCAGCCGTGGTAAATCCCCCGATAACCCACACCCCCTCGTGGCTTACTGCTTAAATAGGTCATGAAACAAGATCTACATTCAGTCCATTACTTTTAGTGTCAAGAAGAAAAATAAGCATAAGCTCATGAGCCCACCTTTCCTGTGTGTTTCTGAAGTGTTCTTTGAGAACAAGGACAGAAACATCGGAGCCAGAGTGATCAGACTAAAAGAAATGTTCCCCACTGTTTTTTCAGTCTTTTCTCCTTTATGTTATGCCTGTGTGAGTTCATTCAGGTTTGAAGGGGTTACCCGGTTTCCTCCACATTGCCTATATGTGGACACTTCTTGCACTGGATGTAACAGACAACATTTTGGGATCCACATGAATAACTCCTATGTATCCTCCTGAATTGCTTAATTGCTTGTTTTGGTGGGTGTTGATAAAGTCTGAAGTGGGCATGTGCTCACAAGTTTCTACATTTAGGAATTTTGCAAGATTTAGTGTAGGGAATATTTTATGGTAATTTACTACCTCTGCTAACTACAGCAGTAAAAATTACTCACTGTTTGTCCACAGTTCAAAGCTCACAGCAGTTTTCATGTGGGGTATTCTTTAAAGCAGCAGTATTTGTTAGTCACTATGTAGTTTTTTTTTGTAATAATGTTTTTCCTTTAACAATATCAATATTCTTTGTTTTCTTTCATTCCTGAACTATGATACAGATTTTTTAAGTTTTTTAAGATTCCCTCTCCTATGCCATGAAAAATGCTATAAAAAAACTTAAATGTCTTTATGTGGATTTGAGCTTTTTACCATCAGAAACATGTGGCAGCACCATTCTAATACATCCAAAGAGTGAATCTAGTATCACACTGTAGGCCATCAATGGAAGAGAAGTTTTAAAAACTGTAACTGTAGGACAGCTTTAATGACTTGAGTCGTTAATAACAAAATAAGCTATAGAAAAGGTTTTATAAATATCTGAAAAAAAAAAAAACTACATGATGACATTTTTGCTGACTAACAAACACCACATCTTTAAATGATTCTTGTAGACATGCAGTCAGAAGCATCAGCTGCCCACCTGATGACCCTGTAGCAGCAAGTTATGCTGTTGTTTCAGTGACTGGGATTCAGGATCAGGCTCAGGACACCAGCATTTGGGTAGCCAGCTGGGAAAAGGTTCTGCCACTGGAAGTTCCTCCCAGCTAGGAACGGACAGATGTCTGTTCTACTGCTGCAGGTACCACAAATAATGGGATGGGAAGCTTACTCCTTCAGAGGATTAGAAGCTTCATGCAAGAGCTGACTTCTGGCTTTTGTTCAGCACTTCAGCATAGTAGATTTACTAAGGGGGGAAGTGGGGTGTACTAAAGGCAATGCAAATGATGGTTGCTGTCAGTCTCAGGGAATGGGCACCAACATCACCCCAACTGGTACCAACAATGGGAGTGGGGATGATGGGGTTAAGAGATAGCAAGAGGCCAACCGCCTGAATGACCAACATTGCATCAACAGAGAAAAAGAGGATGGGAGAGTCAAAATGCATCATTACTGTGACTTTTGCACACAGTACCAATTTTTTAATAACAACTTTTTTGATATATATATATAAAACAGGTGAACATGCATTTACAACAATAATGAATAATGACAACAATGAAAAAAGAATCAGTAGAAAAAAAATGGGTGACCTTACAAATAATAAAGCAATGTTATACAACAAACAAATATCTAGGTTAATACAAAGATAATGTAGTGCATATGATTATTAATGGTGCAGTCTCGTAAAAGCTAAAACTGTAAATTAGAAGAGAGAAAAGAAAGTAGTCTAAAACATAGGCAAAGCAAAATTTGTTTAATCAAAAAGTGCTTACATTTAATAAAACAATAGTTACATTTAATAAAAAAAAATGCTTCATTTCATTCTTTATTTGGTATTGTTGCTGCACATGTGGCACAAGTTCATCTGCTGAGCCTTACTTTAAAAACTAAAATCCAGGACACACCATTTCTATAGAAAGTTGATCTTAACCACAGTATTAAAGCTAGATAGTGAACTGGAGATACATTTTCATGGTAGCCCATGACATGGGCATCAGCGACTGAGCATCTGCAATAGTAGCAACTCAATCCTGGTGTACATCGATGGGGCTACCACTGGGGAAGGGCAACCAGATGGGAGAGGTGGGCGCATACAGCGACAGGACATTGCTATATGTATATGTGCATGGGGGAGCGAGTATGATGGAAGGGAGGGAGGGTTGGCCTGGTGTGGTTGGTGTGGGGCTGCCGAGCTGGCCCCGTAGCATGGTGGGTGGGTGGCAGCCTAATGCTTGAGTGTTCTAGGTTGAGTCAGGCGTGCCTACATTTTGTACACCTGGCCCCAATTTTTTTTGCAGGATTTTGCACCCCTCTGACATGCACCCCCTGGAGTTAAGAATCCTTTAGTGGGGGATGCGGGGGCACAGCCCCCCACATAAACCATTGAAATCTAAGTCTCCAGTGCTGTTTTCTTGTGTGTCGGGGATGTACATCGCTGAAATTGAATTTTGGAGACATTATAGAAACTTTTAAGTACCTCAGTGGAATCGACAAAGTCTAAGAGGATAGCATCTTTCAGAAAAAGGGATGTGCAAGAACAAGGGGGACACAATCTGAAGATAGAGGGGGGACGGCTCATGGGCAATGTGAGGAAGTATTTTTTCACAGAGAGGATGGTGGACGCATGGAACAGCCTTCCTGATGAGGTTGTGGGGTCTAAAACTGTGGGAGAATTCAAGAATGCATGGGACAGACATAAGGCAATTCTTGTTCAGGGTAGAAAGAAATAGGCTGTTGGTTAACTAGGATCTGCAGCGTATCCTGTAGGTAGGGAAATGGGCAGACTAGGTGGGTCAAGTGGTCCTTATCTGCCGTCAAAGTCTATGTTTCTATGTTAGTCTGCACTGGCTGTCAGTTCAGTGGTGAATCACCTTTATGTTTGGTTTGTTGACCTTTAAGGCCTACACAGACAGGGGCTGAGTTACCTGCAAGAGCTCCTGTGTCCCTTCTGTCCATGCCGACCACTCCACTCCACAGACGAGGGATTGCCAGAGGTTTCCAGGGTTTGGATGAAGACATTTGGGGCCTGAGCCTTTTCATTTCTGGCCCCTACCCTGTGGAACTCTCTACTTTGCCGGTTACATGAGTGTCTGACCATGGACAGCTTTAAAATTGCTCTAAAAAAACCCACCTGTTTGGGTTGGCTTTTCCAGACTAGTGACTTCACTGTAGGATGGCTGGAAGTAATGTATTGTTTTTAATATGTATTTGAATATGATATTTATTGAATTTTCATTGTTAAGCACTATGATCAAAGTGAATACTGCTCTATAAATAAAATTTGATTGTTTGATTGAAAATTAGAGTACTGCATACAGTTCTGTTCATTGCATTCTTGGAAAGATATTGCAGTTGTTGAGAGGTACAAGCATTGACAATGAAATAACTATTTTTGCTGAAGAATCCTGCTACGAAGTAGGTTCCCAGTTCTGCACTGAACTGGGAACCCTAAACAGTGTCTTCCACTGTCTGGCCACTACAGCCCTCCGTAAGGTGCTGAGCCCATGACCAGGCTGGACCCTTCAAATTAGACCACAGGAGCGGTTCATTTCAGCCTACTGCCAATCCAGCAGAGGATCCCTATTTTGCCAAAGAATCCTGCTATGAAGTAGGTTCCCAGCCCTGCACCAAACTGGGAACCCTAAACAGTGTACTCCACTCTCTGGCCACTGCAGCCCTCCATTCTCTGTAAGGTGCTGAGCCCCTGACTGGGCTGGACCCTCCGAATCAGACTGCGGCAGCGGTTCATTGCAGCCTGCTGCCAATCCAGCAGAGGATCCCTATTTTGCCTAAGAATGCTGCTATGAAGTAGGTTCCTAGTCCTGCACCAAACTGGGAACCCTAAACAGTCTCTGGCCACTGCAGCCCTCCATTCTCTGTAAGGTCATTTTAATTTCCAACCGAATGGACAGTCACAGCAAGCTGCCTCTGTCTCCTTTGTACTCCTGATTCATCCCACTGGAGCTGTGCTGCGGCTCCCCCCCCACCCTTGTCAGGCATCAGCTTTATAGCACAGGAAGGCACACATGACCAAGTTCCTGAATTACCATTGGCAGGCTATATTGTAACATAGGCAGAGGGTGTGTTACTGCAAGCCAGCCTGTTTTTCCTGATGCAAAGGGACACAGCTCATTGCATACCTATCCTCACTGCTCTCAGCTTCTGCTTAGCTTTAGTAGAGTTCCTGGGTGCAGGGCCGCTGTTGTACTTCTTTCTTCTCCACACATATAACAGCACAGTTTCCTACCAGGTCTCCCCTATCAGGTCTGTTTCACACCGATTCTTGATAGACCTCCACCCCCCTAGAATCTCTTTTCCTCACTCATTCTAGCATCCATTCTCCCTTACCTTGACCTCCTCACCCCTTCTCTCTCTCCCCTATCCTCAGCCCAACACCCCTATCCCGTGCTCCTTTTCTTTTCCTTTTAACTCCCCGTGTTCCCGTGGATACTAATTTTATCATCACTGGTAGTAAAATGACACCACTCTTCTTCCTAGCTATTCTCCTCTGCTCTCAATCAGCTGGGCAAGGTAATGTCAAGCCACCCCTAGACCTCTTTATCCCTAGCCTCATGGCTTATGGTCAGTTGAAACCTAGCACCACATCCTTGGCTGGCAGTCACCATGCACTGGTCACGTTGATACATGTGGAACCACAGCAACATAACAAAGGTATTGACTACATGATACCAAACGTACCAGTCACAATGACGTTAAACAGACTTGTGTCCCATCTAGGCTAATTAAAAAAAGCATAAGTGCAAGTGCAGACCTCGTTTTGCTTCTCCTCAAGGAAAGTTATTCTTATTCTGCTACTGCTATCAGGTAATGTACACCCTAACCCTGGCCCACGTACTAAGAATGATGCAAAGGGGACTCTTGGGAATGGATTAAAAATTGCCACAATGAATATTTGCAACCTGGTCCCTAACGTAGTGCAACTCCAGGCCTGGGCTGCTCTTCATTGCCGTGACAGAATTTGACAGACATGGATTTACCAATGGGTAAAGGACAGCGAGATTAGCCTACCTGGTTACTAATCATTTTGGAATGACATGACTACAGAAATGGATGGAGGATGATTGTTATATATTCAGGACCACCTTCACAGCATGGTACTCCCCATTACTGCTATGACAGATGACCATGAGCTGCTTGCTGTTAAGTTCTTGTTTGGTCCCTCAGTGAAGTCCCTGGTCATAGCGTGTACCTCCCTCCCACCTAGGAAGCCCAGTGAGGGGCTTACCAAAGTGCTAGGTGCCCTGCCTGGCACCTCCAAGGAATGTGAGCTCACTGTAGCAGGAGACTTCAATATAAACTGGCTTAGTAATAACTCAGCACAACAGAGAGACATCGTGGAAAGCTCGTGCCTTACACAACTAGTGAAAGAGCCCACCAAGATGAACCACAAAACAGGCAATCATACCCTCCTTGACTGGTTCCTATCTAGTACACTGGATAGGCTAACTGACATCTCCGTGCTGGCTGATACTCTGCGTGATCACTCGCCAGTCACCTGCAGATGGACAAACAAATATAAAAAAACACCCCCCCATCTTTGTTGTTAATAGGGTATCGATAAAGGGGCAGAGCAATGCACTAATAGAAGAGCTCTCTCGGACTGACTGGTCACCCATAGATCATGCATAGGATCTGGACACTGCAGTATCTCATCGACAGTTTCAACAGAGTGTGTGAGAAATATGCTACTATAAAAAGAGGAAAACATGTGGGTACAATAATGGGTGAATAACTAGTGAATTATTGGAGCACATGAAAGAACGAGATAATCTCTGGGCTAGGGCAAAGTCCTCCGGGGAGGCTAATCATTTTCAAAATTACAGGGCAGCCAGAAACAAATGCATGCATCTCATCAGGAGTGCAAAAACCTATTATTACAAGGGTCTACTCAAAAGGAATGGGGGATAGAAGGCATTTTGGGGAAAATCTAAATGATCTGCTAGGCAAAGAAGAAAAAAAGCATCCGCAGCTGCTCACTGTAAAAGGATTTAACACAGGTGATCCGTTCACCATAGCCGAGGAGTTCAACTTGGTCTTCTCTGACTTAAGCTTAGTGCTAATCAACAGATTACCTAAAGCAAGACAACACAGTCCTGGGCTGTGAACTCCTCATAACACAGCACCGTAATTTCTATTTTAAACGGGTAACTGTGCAAGAAGTGCTGGGTTATGTATAAAAAGTACTGGGCAAAACTCAAACAGGTAGAGACTCCGTTGATATGAAACTGGTAGCAATTGCTATAGATGCGCTCATAGTACCAATCTCCAAAATATTTAATAAATCACTAGCTCTGGCTAAATTCCCTGCACTATGGAAACAAGCACTGGTGACACCCATCTATAAGAGCAGGGATAGGACCAGCATGGCAAATTACAGGCCCATCTCCATCCTGTCACCACTCTCAAAAGCACTGGAGAGGATTGTGGCTGATCAAATTACTGAATACATCCACAAATACCAACTGCAGTGTACCCAGCAGCATGGTTTCAGGAAGAACCATAGCACCACTACAGCTCTGGTCAACATCACAGATTATGTACATAAGGCCATGGACGAGGGTAGGATGGTTGGCTCTATCTTTATTGACCTCACTAAGGCCTTCAATATGGTCAACCACCCCATCCTTCTAAAACAACTACAATCCCTTGGACTTGCCCCCAAGGCTGTCCTATGGTTCAAGGACTACCTGTCCTCCAGGATGCAAAGGGTAAAAATAGGCCAAGCAATATCACAGCCCAAAACTATATCTCTAGGAGTTCCTCAGGGATCTATTCTGGGCCCCCCTTTGTTCAGCCTGTTCCTGAATGCCCTCCCTGAGGCCTGTACAAGTAAAATGATTTTATAGGCAGATGATGCTGGGATCCTCAGTGGTCATTTAAAAATAGCACCCCTCCAATCAGAGCTTCAGTCCACCTTCCATTTGACAGAAAAATGGTTTAGCAACAAAAAGCTTTTACAGAATTATAAAAAAAAAACAAAAAAACAAAACAATGCTGCTCTCCAGCTCTCAATTAAAAAGAAGATGCCCCTCTTTAACAATGACAAATAATAAATCAGAACCCCTGGAACAGGTACACTCCTGGTGCCACAACTGATGACACACTCTCCTTTGGACTGCACATTGACTCAGTGGTCAAGGCTACCAACACTAAGCTGGGTGTCCTGTACAGGCACAGGAAGAGCCTCACACCTAATGCCATAAGGACTTTGGTCTCCAGCTCCATTCTCTCCATAATAGACTACAGCCTGGTGGTTTATGGAGCTGCTACTGATATGGCTGTAAAGAGGGTGGAAAGAGCCCTAAATAAGGCATGCAGACTTGTGCATGGCACTGACCATCTCATGCATACCTGTGCTCTGTATAAGCAGTGCAATCTGCTGTCACTCAGGAATAGAATTAGATTCCAAACGTGCCTGTTGGGGAGAAAGGTAATGCTTGGAGAAACCCCACCCTGTATTCCTAACCTACTATCCACAAGCAAGTTCCTATACAACACCAGAGGAAAGGAGCAAAATACGATCAGTGTCCCATTCTGTAGGATAGCCCTGGGGCAAAGATCTTTCTCCTACCGAGCCCCACTCTGGCTCAGTGAGCTACCTGCAGCCACGCAGAAGGTGGCTAGTCAAAGGATCTTTAAGGCTGAACTAAGACAGTTCCTTGTCAACAGCAACACATGTGAATGCTAACCATGATCCCCCGGGGTCACACAGAGCCTTCCCCTCCTGAGCTATCTAAGCTATAGTGTTCATAGCAAATAATCTTTAGTGCTCATAACACATATACTAAGTTGCTAAAGGCAGCACTTATCTACCAATAATTTTTTTCCCTTTCTCCCCCACACCACCTGTCCACCACCCCTCCTCCCATTCCCCTATTATCCCACCCGCTCCCCCTCTCTCTTTTCAGTCACTCTCTCTTCCCTCATCTCTCACTCCCTCACCCACTCTCTCCCTCTCTCCCCAATCCCTGCCCTCATATTTCTCCTCTAACCCCTATCAAACTTGCTGTTCCCAGCTTTCTCTCCCCCTTCCCCACTCTCTCATCTATCTCCCTGCTTTCTCCTCAAACCCCTATATATCCTCTGTCCCATTACACTTGGTTTCCCATGTTCTCCAACTATTCCCCGATTTCTCTGCCCCCTTCCTCCCTCCTTCTAGGATAGCAAGACAATGCCAACTCTGGCAGCGCCTAATGCCTGTAGCATGTCATGCCTGATACACATACTGCAATCAAAAGCTCTTGCCTGAAATAGAAAAGAGCAGGTTTTTCAATAAAATTGACAATGTGGTGTTTCTGCTGTTTACTCCTGTTTCTGTTGTGCATTCCCAGTTTCTGTAATCTGTGTTCAGAGTATGACTTGGAACCTTCGTAAAAGAGTTCTAAATCAAAGGTAGTATCCGAATATACAAAGAAATAAATTGAATGGAGAGGCTAAGCTCTGGGAAACCTTTACACAGGCTAGGTACATTTTCCCCAGAAAAAGAAGACTATGAGGCAATGTGATTTAAAGTTCTGAAATATTCAAAGGATTGGCTAAGGTGAATTGTGAAACTTTTTCATCTGGTTTAGGGTAGCGGAATTAGAAGACATACCCTATGCTTAAGGTGACAGAGATAGGAGTAACGTGAGGAAGCATTTGGATGCTGCAGTTGTATGGATTGCAGGTGATGTGCACAACGGGTCACTGATCTTTTTTGGTGCACCATTTCCTATGCCCTTTTGTTTTCTGTTTCAATTTAGAAAAGCAGAAGCATTTTAAAACAATTATCTGAGTTAGCATGGTGCAGAAGGCTTATAATAATCCAAAATGTTGAATATAACAATGAGAAGTGAATTTAATTAATTAATGAACTAAGCCTGCCATTGTAATTTGTAAGCTTATGTTTTTTCTGTTAGTCCTATTTTCTGCTTCCCTCCTGGGCCATCCTTTCCTCTCTCTATTTCTCTCTCTCTCTCTCTCTCTCTCATAGCCTGCTGTACTGGCTCCCCCCCTCCAGCTCATCCTACCTTTGTCTAAACTCAATATTGTTTGTGGGGCCAGTCCTAACAGCTATTTCCAACTGATTTCTGGCCTTCTCCCCATCACGCTCTGTTGTCTTGCATGTTGTTCTTTTGTCTGTCCCCCACCCCCCGATTTAGATAACTGACTAAAGTTCTATTTAACATATTGAACCCTAAGACTCTCCCTTCTTCTTCCAGGAGCCCCTTGATTGGGCGGTCTGCTCGCCTCTCCGGCAGCTGTGGCTGGATAACCCAGCTGGCTGTGCTCCCATTTTCACCTACCTCATGTGCCACTGAAGCCCAGTAAGCCTGCTTTCATCTCTGGGGACTAGAATAGATGCGCCGATTGGTTGCAGTGCCATCAGTCTGCTTCCCGACTGGTTGCTTCTTTGTGGCTCATGCAGTGATTGGCTAAGGTCTCTTCCCCTGGGTTTTCCTAGGCTTTCAGCTTGCCGGCACTTATGGCTTTTGTGGATACCTGTATTTTCATCCCACTCACCCACCCCAACACCGGCCTCTATTAAATACACACTAGGTCACACCCTAGTATTTCTCTGGTCTACTATTGGTCACCAGCAACCTATCCTGTAGGCAAGTAGCTACTAACCTCCAACTCCCCTCTGGTGCTGTTTCAGCTGAGACGTACCTGCCTTTCCCTGCAGTTTGGGTCTGTGTTGCCCCTAGTACTTTCAATTACTTTGTGTGGCGACATCCTCTAACCTCTTGTTCAGTTTCTCCCCCCATTTATCTTCATTACCTTATCCTGGGACCAGTATCCCCGGCCTCCTCATGATAACCCTAGTCTAGCACAGTCCGAAGCCCTGCTCATCCTCTTCTTCCTAACAGTGCCTTCCACTCTCTGTGTGAATCTTTGCCTCTCTGTTCTTTTCTTTTCTCTTTGTGATTCCCTTGTATCTCATCGTACCACTGTCATGGGTCACCTAAGTTGGCCAATCTCCCTTGTGTGCCTCGTCCTTTGCTGCTGTGTTGACCATCTTATAGCTATGGCTTTAACCAATGCTTCTCCCAATAGTACTCCTCTACCTCCATGTCACACACAGCCGGAATCCTCTTGTGCCCTGCTATATATCCCCTGCCTTCCAAAGCCAGGCTCTGCTCACCTTGGGTTCTGGCTCCGTAAACATATTCACTTACCCCATGATACCACTCGCTCTGTGATGCTCTCTTCCTGTGCCTCAGCCTGGGTTCACTTATCCATTCTTCTCCTTCTTGTCTGCACTGGGAACATTGAGTTCAACCCTGGGGCCCACTTGCCCTACCCTCATCCAGGCTCACTTCTCCACCACCATCATACCCCTGATACAAGGTCTAAAAATCATGCACATGAATATCAGTAGCCTCTGGCCTAAAATGGCTGACCTTGAGGCATGTATTATTCAGATGTCACCCGACATTTTATGTATCACTGAATCCTGGCTCAAACCATCTGTTAAACAACATGAGGTCACTCTGCCTGGGTACAACTGCCTCAGAAATGACAGGTTGGGTAAGAGGGGTGGTGGTGTCCTTATCTACTTCAGGTCCAGTTTGGATGTTGTCGAGCTCCCTGCTCCTGACATGAGCTTATCTCCTGCTGAATCCCCTTTTCATCTCCATAACACTTGGAAATGTTAAGAAACTTACCATTGGGTGTGTCTACTTACCACCCAATAGAGCTCCCCATGGTCTGCCACCCTTTCTCGGCTCCATTACGAATCTCCCTAGCCTGACCTTATCCTATGTGGTGACTTTAATACTGATTGGCTCCACACTGACTATGACAAACTGCAAACCTCTCTTGCTGACGTCAACCTGGTATAACTCTTTCATGAACCTAACCATCACAACTCCAAGTCTGGAATACATACCCTTCTGGACTGGGTAGTCACTAACTTGCCCCTGAAGATAAAAGCTGTTGAAGCCCTCCCTAACTGTATCAGTGACCATTCCCCCACTTTCTGTATTTGGAGGAACAATTATCCTAACCCTTCCCCCAAGGTTTCCTTGGTCAGGGACATGTCTAGGTTTGATATAGGCTGCTTTATTTCATCCATCAATTACTCTGACTGGAGTCTCATTAATACCCTTCCAGATGTAAATCTAGCCCTGGACTTCTTTGTCTTGACCCTTTCTCAGATTATTAATCACCATGCCCCACTGAAAAAATGTAGATCAAAGGGTATCAAGGCTGCATGGCTTACCAAGGACATTAGAATGCTTATGTCCCTCTGGGATAAAGCCTGGCAGACCTATAAAAAGAGTGGACTCTCTCAAGACTGGCAAGTCTACAGAAATTTCAGAAACAAGTGCAAAAACTCACTCCATAAAGCCAAACATCACCATTATCAATCCTTTCAAACGGAACATGTTTGTAACCCGAAAGAATTCTGGAAGCAAGTTAACTCCCTGGTAAAAGGAAAATCTGCAGATACCCTTTGCACCATAACCGTCACTGGTACCACTCTTGCTGATCCCACGTCCATCACCTCTAGATGGAATAGTTTTTTTTAAAGATCTTTATAAATACTTCACTCTTCCATAACCCCCCTTCCACTCCCCTGATCAATTGTCATCAAGCTCACTTGATGCTAGACCTGCCTTCCACTTGAAATTGGCTTCCCTCAAAGAGGTGAGGAAGCTTCTCTCCAACTTAAAACCTGAGAGCTCCCCTGGACATGACACACTTGAGCCCAAATTTCTTAAGTTTGGTGCCCCTGCACTAGCTCATCCTGTCCGTGACTTGCTCAATCGATCCTTCCTCTCTTGTACCATTCCTGATAAATGGAAAGTGGCAGTGGTCATTCCGGTACATAAAGGAGGGCCCAGCAATGTACTGGAAAATTAGAGACTGATCTCCATCCTATGCCTATTAGCCAAGATTCAAGAGTGAATAGTGTATAACCACCTCCAGGACTATCTGGAATAACACAATCTACTTTCCCAGTATCAACATGGTTTCCAGAGGAATCACAACATCCTAAGTGACCTAATAAAAGTCACCTCTGATATTTTCCATGCAATGGATCAAGGCTTTGTTACCGGTACCATACTTGTCGACCTCACAAAAGCATTTGACCTGGTCAATCGTGGTCTTCTCCTCCAGCAGCTACAAATCCTTGGCCTAGACCTTAGTGCTCTGAAATGGGTTAAAAACTATCTATCCTGTCACTCTCAAAGGGTTAAAAGGGCTGGTTCAATCTCTGACATAAGGCCCATTACCCATGGTGTCCCTCAGGGATCCATCTTGGGTCCTCTAGTATTCTCTCTCTTCATTAATGATCTGCTCAACTTCTGCAGAGGTGCTACCATGCACCTTTATGCAGATGATGCAATCATCTATCGCTCCTCCCCAGATGTCAATCTAATTAAGAGAACTTGCATCTGACTTTGCTTCACTTGAGGACTGGTTCAGCTGCAATAACCTCATTCTTAACACGAAAAAAACTAAAAGCATGATATTCACATATCGTTCCTCCACCAAATCTCCTTTCCCCCATCTTAGCATTATTTTGAACAATGCCGATATGCTTGAGTGTGTCCAGTCCTTCAAATATCTGGGTATCCTACTGGACTCTGCTCTCACCCTTAGCCTGCATGTCTCCTGTGTATCCAAATCATTGTACCAGAAACTTGATCTGCTTTATCGCATCCAACCCTTCCTTTCCTCTGCCTCCTTCCACAAGATCACAACTGCATCTCTTCTACCACTCCTTTTGTACGGTGCCCCATTACTACTCTCTGCAAATTCCTCCTCCCTAACCCTTCTCACCCAGACTTACCATTGGGTGGAGAGGTTTGCCCTGGGGGCAAATGCCTGCTCCCACCATTGTGACGTCCTCTCATCTCTCGGCTGGCTTCCATATAAGGGCAAAACCTAAGTATTCCTCACTGTGCTTCATGTTCAAACTTGTTCATAAATTCACACTCCCCTGCTTTTGTGAGTTTATACCGCTAAGACAAACTCCCTACACCCTACAATCTGCATCTCTCCCTCTTCTCATTACTCTGAAACTACGTCTGGTCACTACCCATAGGTCTTTCTCTTTTGCAGTGACATCAGACTGGAATTCCCTCCCCACCTCTACCCTCTCCTGCTCCTCACTATCCACGTTCCAATCCAATCTGTATTCCTCTATTCCTCTCTCTCTACCTCCATATCCTGCTCCTGCTTCCGCTGATGTCTCACCCTTCTCTCCCCCCCTTATTCCCTGCCTCCCTGAGCCTTATGCCTCTCCACAATCTGTGTGATTCTGTCCCACTACCCCATCTTCCTCATTGTCCATTTCCCCCTCCCCTTCCCCCTTCTCCCCTATTTTCCTTTGGATTTTGCTTGCTACTCTAGGATTACTGTATATACCATTGAAACGTTTTGCCTGTTTTGTTGTACTATTTCTTGTGTGCCTCACTCCTTTGTAAATACTTATATGCTGTAACTGTATATTTTACCATTGTATATAATGTACATCAATGTCTGCCACTGTACTTGCTTTATCTCCTTATCTGCCATTGTATTTTGCTACTGAATTCATGATTTTTTTCTCTCTGCTATTCTTCAATGACCCTGAATCAACCCTGAAAAATGGACTATATTGTCTCAGTGGACTTACCTGGTCACCAAAACTCAAATAAATAAATAATTGTTTAAATAGAGCACTAAAATGTATTCATTTCAAAAATGTTGAAAAGTAAATCCCTCTTTTAAAGTTACAATGACACTTATTACACAAGATAAAAAAAAATAATTTATAGCTACTGTGCTTTTAAACTTTCCATTATCCAATAATATGTGCAAATTATGTCACAGTATTTTGTTAGCACTCCCAAAAAGGGGGATCTTGCCCCCCCTCCAAAAAAAATGAAAGAACTTACTTTAAATTCTGGATATGTTTCCCGGTCCACAGTTCTGTGAACAAAGATACTACCATTTTCACGAAGTATTGAAAATAAACCAACTGGTTCTAAATCAACTCCAGGTCCACTTATTGAGTAGTAGAGTTTTTGGTACTGCTGTTCAAAATCAGATCGAATCTGGAAAGTAAAAAGACAGTTTTAAAATGTTTTTGCAAATTTAACTTCTTTTATAGATTTTCTCATACCCCTGGCAGTAACATATGGTTCAATCTAAAGGTCCAGGTCGCGTATAACACTATCAAGTCTTATGTACAGCTACCATCTTGGAGCTCCTCTTGATTCGCCCCATTCACCCCTTCCCCAAATTATCTTTACAAGTCACATGTGTCAATGTCACTGTCTTTTGAAACTAGTAGCAGTCTTGACATTGACCAGATCCTGTAGAAGACTATTCCATTTCTCCTCCACCCTTTTAATGAAGTAGTACTCCCTCACTTCCCTTCTGAATAACCCACTACCAGCTTATATCTATGACACCTTGCTAAAGACCCCCTCATTCACTGCCAAAATGTCAATGGTCCCATGACATGAGATGAGGTTTGCCCACAATAAATTAATGTACAGATTTTGAGCCCCATTAATAGTAACAAGCCGGAGTGCTGCAAAACATGGGTGTGGTGCTGCATGACTACCTAACAGCGTCACACAAAGGTACAAGTCAGCCTAGCAATAGCGGTGCCAAACACATTTTGAATCCCGCTATCAAAGGGAGAAAATTCATATTGCTTCCACTAGTAGTCATTTACTGCTGCCACAAGGTTGCTGCACCATTGTAACAGATGCTTGAGACAATGTTGTGATGAGTTGCAATGTGAAACACATGAGTTTCTTACATGAAGAGTCCCCCCTCTCTAATGCACCCGTATAGAAAATATCCCTGAGGGCTCAGCAGTTATTCACCCACTGGTGGCACATTAGCAACATAGTGTGATGGTCCAGGTGACCCTCCACCCACTCCCCAGACACAAATTTATTATTGGCAGTCCATGTCCTTGTAGTCCCAGTGTGCTGCCCCATGGTGGCTCAGTGGTGTGCTGTCAGACTTCACCCAGATGTTCTATATCTACATCTGGATGCTGCACTTCTCACTCATCACAGTGGAAGTGCAGGAGGCACTGCCCAGGCATGCGAGGGCTGTCATGCATTTGCTAATGGCTCTACAGGGCACTTTTCTACTGGTCGTTGCTCCCATTCCCAGTGCATCACAAAGATTATTGTGACAGCTCAGGAAGGGGGCTGATTATTTGGTAGCTCAAAAGGGTCTCCATGTTCCCAGTGGCATTAAATGGTCACAATGATTGATTGTGAATGGAGACCCATACTTGCTTTATTCTGTTCATTGTCAAGACTAATCAATAGTTAGCAGCAGGCACTTAAATGCTAAATTACAAAACAATGGCAGTCAGAAAATGAAGCATTTGGACTGTGTGACAACATTCTAGGATTTGGTGGACAGCTGGAAATCCTTAGGTACAACAGAACACTTAGAACTTAAACTATAAAAAAATTCACTTAAAAAATATAACATTTTAGTTAAATTGTGGCATTGACACTCTAGGGTTGGGTCAGTTTTGTTAATCTAACCTTCGGGGCTTAAGACCCTCAGCTGCTCCTCAAGCCCCACAACCTCCAAGGGTAAACTGATGTTAAGCAACCTTTGGTTGCCCCTTAATGCTTAACTAATTTTTGCCATACTGCAGTATGGCCCAGTATTATTCAGGGAGCACAAACAGAAAAATGGTTAGGCTTGTCCTATGAACATGAGAAAACATATACATAATAAAACATCATTCTACTGCAAAAAACATTGCTCCCACAACAAATTCAAAACACATTTAGAAAAACTGATATCATGTATCAACACAAGTGGTAGTCAATACTTCCTATACAGAATAACTTTAATAAATCCGTCCTTCAGATGAGACATTAAAATTACATTCTCTATGCCTTTTCTAGTGGTTGTTCAGGTGACGGTCATAGATCCTATGGTACTTCTCAAGAAAAGTAACGGAATTCCCAGGAGTCCTGGCCAAATTTTCCCCATTCACTAAAAATAAACCCAAATAATACTCAAAATGCTTCTCTATTAATAGGCTTAATCCTAACAAACAGGCCAAGTAAATTGACCAATTTGGTGTTTTTTCACAACGATATCAGTGACTTTGTAGATGCTTGCTCTAGGGAGTCAAATATTCTGGTACCCCAACACAAATTCATTCTAACAAGAAATTTCTTCAAACATTGCATTGCAAATTATCTAATTGATTTTTCTCTGTACATTGGCAGAATTCTACAATGCCCCTGCCACCCATGAGATGTCTGCAATGTTTACTAAGTTACTGTTGGGATTCAGAAATAAAGATGCACCCACAGTAAAATGTAGAGTTAAATGGGAACAGTCACCACCAAGGACCCCCACACTCAAGTGTGGGACTGATCCCAATTTGTGCTTTGTGCACAAAAACATTTTAGTTTACCTAATGTTTACTACAGTATAGTTGCTTGCTTCAGACTAATTTTCTTTAGCTGTAGGCTGACATTTTTTATTACTACAAATCCCAGAATCCCCTGCAGATGACATCATAACAAGAAGCAGCAGTGAGAAGATTCATAGCCTGCAGTGTATATTACAGTTTCTATAAGCTCAGATCTTTTGTTTGCTGGTCCCGCTGTCCTCCATTGGCTATGTACAGTCACACAGGACTGTACTTAGCCACTGGAGAAACACAGATCTGGAAAACTTCAAATCAGAGATTATGAATGCTTTGACATTCACTGCAGGCTACTGAATCTTCTACTGCTGCATACTGCTCCAGTGTCAACTAGAGGGGATTCTGGGATTTGTAGTAAAAAAGTTGTCAACCTACCACTAAACAAAATTAGCATGATATAATCTACTATACTACAGGAAACAGTAAATAAACCAAAATGGTTTTGCCAACAAAGAGCACATTGGGTCCAGTCCTTTGTGCTGTTTCCCTTTAAAAAGGCATCTTGCTCATGGTTTGGCAGGGAGTTAAAAGAGGTGCTAAGGAAGAGGACTTGCCCTGGGCTACTGCCAGGCAAACTAAACTGATTTGGACTTGGCCATTTTCAGGCATATCAGAAATCCTTGTACTGAATTCATTAGAACCACCAAGCCCAAATACTATGTAAATTCCCTGGATAAACCCAAAAATCATGCTGCCAAATTTTGGAAACTGTCAAACCTATTGAAGGAACCTCTTCTGCCCCCCCCCCCCGTTGCAAAAAATACTAAAATATGGTAACTTGATATCTGATAAGCAAGTCATTTTGGAGGAAACCAGTTCTCACTTTGCATCAGCTGATCTGCCCTTCCATAAGTTTCCAGCCGAAACCTACTCCATCCCTCCCTCACGATTCATTAGATTTATATAACTACTTGGCTAACTCATTTACCTTCCAGCCTATCACCTTCAAGGAGGTGGAGCAACTCATATTATGGTTAGATACCAAAGAAAAGTGCTGCTGCTGATGGCATGGAACCTTTTTTCTTAGATCTGGCCTCAGACAGCTCACATCACACACTATCCATCTTTTTAATGTATCGCTATCCGGTAGTGATACTCCCCCTGTTCTGGAAAACAGTGCATATTATACCCATCTTCAAATCCAGATATGCTTGTAATCTTTTTTTGCACTTGTCCTGGATCATGACCACCAGAGGTACCACTCACCTCCCCCAGTTTTTGGATGGATCCCAGTGTACAGGGATCCAGGCATCATTGTGCTTGATGCCAGGGAGGTTTTCTGATTTTCTTGTGTGTTCACCACCCCTGAGGGCACCAGTGTGAAGGATTAACCAACATGCTGATGTACATCACAGTCAAGCACCCGGCAGCAACCTCCCCTTCCCAAATCATGACAGCCATGCACCCTACTGCCCTTGCTTCCACCAGCAGTATTGTTACGGGTGCCATCACTGCCCAGAGTATCCCCCCAGGAGGAGAGCATCTGTTGGGATGCTCAGTCTTCCTCCACCAACCAACTCCTAATGATATGGGACCATTCCTGAATGCGGGTCACTGGTGTGGCATGAGGTGTGGCATCCAACACTTCAACCCTCAGAGTCAAGGGGGCCCAGAGATGCTTGTAATCTTAATAAATACAGGTCCATTTCCATCCTCCCTATTTTAGCCAAACTTCTGAAGAAACTGGTTAATGCCCAATTAAGACTTTTCCTGGAACACTTAAACACCTTAATGTACCATCAGTCTGGTTTCAGACCTAAATGCAGTACTATCTCTGTCCTGGCTAAACTGACTAATGATTGACTAGGGGCCATTGATAACAAACAAGTCAAAGGAGCAATTTTCCTCGACCTAAGTGAGGCCTTTGATACTGCTGATCACAATATATTAATTCAAAAGCAGAATAAAATAGGAAATGACTGAATTGTCCAAAGCTGGTGTCTTAACTAGCCCCAGGTAGCCATTTTGAATAAGGTTAAGCATAGAACATTTCGACTCACATGTGAGTTCTGGGGTTGAGTGAGGTGTTACCACAATATGTACTATATTGCCTGTTCATGTTTCTAAATCAGAGTTGTTTTTATGTTATCATAGAACACTGTTTTATTTTGCACTGAAATCTTTTATATATGTTAGGCTGCTATTGTTAGTGTGTTATTAGAAGCCTTCTGTCACTTTAATTCACTCAGCATAAAAGGGCAAGGTTAAGCACTAACAATCACTTCCTGAAGAGGTGCATAGTGAAACCATAGTACGTGGCAGTTTCCCCATCACCCCTTGCTCTCTCAGCAGCTGCTTGCAGCACAGCATGTCTGCACCTTTGTGCCACTGGCATTTTGTTTACAACATGCCCTGATGTTTGAAACTCATATTTGTAAATAAAATAAATTTTATGACTTAGTTTACATGGCTGGCTGAGTGGTGCTCTTTTTTTGTAGTTGAATACTCTATCACAGGAGCTGCCTCTGTTGACTTTCAAATTGCCTTCGATAAACTACAGATCAACCTTTTTCACTCTAAACTGCTTTTAAATGCTGGCAAGACCAAGGCTGTTAGTTTTTGCCTCAAACAATGTTTCATCAATCGGCACCTCAGCCCCTGCCATCACAAGATTACTCAGATATACCCCTGAAGCAGTAGACCACTGATATAAATATCTAGGTGTTTGGCCTGACACCAGCTTGTCCTTTCATACCCATATCAAGTCTCTGTTGAAAAACCTGCAGGCCAGACTTGGCTTCTATTACAGCATAAGCACTGCTTTCCACCTGATCCCTGGAAACAGTTAGTCCAGGTTACATGTTCTACCTGTTCTGCACTGTACAGACTTAATCTATAGCCATGGTTCTGCTACACGCCTACCAAAACTGGATGAGCTCCACCATAGGGCACTGAGGGTCATTACTGATTCAGCACCCAGGACCAATCACTGTATGCTGTATGCATCAGTTGGCTGGTCCTCTATGGCGACGAGGTGATCAATAAATCTGTACACATGAATATACATACAGGATATACAATGTCCTGTGTTCACGTATGCCATGTATTTCCATGAGTTATGGAAGGCCCATCCCCTCACAAGTGGGAATTAAATGGCATAAGTAAACATAGGACATTGCATGTTCAATGTCTATAATGTAGGTAGGACTCTTACAGCAGCAATATCTGTTAACACTTTGTTTATAACTGTATATGTCAGTCTTTTTAAATGTATTTTTATTGAGCTGGACTCTCCCCACTTATTTTTTTTTCTTTTTTAAGACAGGCACAATATCACCCCCCCCCGACACACACTAAAATGCTATGCACGATGGGTGCCCAAGTTGAACACCGCCAGTACTTCCCCCACCCAATTAAAGTGCTGTGATCTTTTTTTTCTACCCCTTCCCAATCAAGTACCTTGTGGACTCTTATGGTGGGGAGCAGTAAGTCTTTATCCTGTAGTCTACCACAATGACTGTCACAAGTGGCTGACTAGCAAGAATATGGAAGCGAAAAAAAAATCATTGAGCGATCACGATGTGTGGCTGGTTGGTAGAGTATGGAGGTAAAGACATTTGTAAAGTGTAAATCCCTTGTCCTGCCAGCAGCTTATTAATATAAAAATATATAGCAATCCGATTTCATGCCAGAATTTCTGTTAAGCAGGGGAAACAAGATGGCAGCGGGACTGGGGTTTTCAAGCAAAGGAGCAGGGTTTACATCTGTCACATTTGGGGTAAAACTTCATCTGAGATTGGGAGGAACTGTTGGTCAATCAACGTGACTGACATTTTGATGGTGTAGGAAGTGAAAAATAAGTGGTGTTATGTACCCATTGAGTCAATAACATTCTCTTTCACTTGGGTTAGATTGTTAGGAAAATAATGGGTTTATTTAAATAATGATAGTCCTATGCACAGTGTATACAAGGTGCTACTAAATAATCTCTCATGCTACATCACTGAACTATTCCACATGACCCATAGCAGCTAGTCCCTAAGAAAAAAATACTGCATCCTACTGGACACCCCAAGATGTGCCACACAGTATGGAAAAATCAGCAATCAGCTGAGTTATTCCTACAGCTTGGAAATCACTGCAGTCCTTGTTGAAACCTATCTCAGCCTTAATACATTTAAAACCCCTTATTGGAAAACTCTGTGCTGCGACTTGCTACTCTCTTGTAAATGAGCTTGCAGAATGTAGCCTTTTCCTGCCAAACTAAATAAATAAATACATACATAAAAAGTACCACCAATGGCTTAATGAGCTTCCATTTCAGTTGGCTTGTATCTGTATCCCCCGATGAGACTAAACAGATGCAGTATTATCTAGCCCTCTTTTCACGGTATTATCTAGCTCTCCTTTCACAGACAACAAAGACTAAATCTACAAAAAAACAAGTGATAAGAAGATAATGGCCAGCCTACTGCTTCAGAGTGTAAATGACAAAAACAACAATAAAACCTCAACATCCTGCCGTAATCAAGATTTCCACCATACAGCAGAAAGCAAGCAGCAAGCTGTACAGGGGACACATCATATAACTATACACCTAGATTTCTTAATTATGTCATAACTTAAAAATAAAAACATTACCACTTTGTCAGATTTCATGCTTTTATTTTCAGTTCTATTTATGTCCTCTGGCTAGGACCTCCTTTCACCTTCTGCAAGCATCACCTCCCATTATTTGAGGCTCCTTTCACCTGATCCACAGGGACTCCACAGGCCACCTGTGACACATGCCCCTCAGTTTGCCTCTGAGAAGGGGTGTGCCTTTGGTTCCCTAGCAGGAGCCTCCCACATGTAGCTAGCCACCCACAGTGTAGCCTGGGAGTGTCCTCAGTAGTCAGGAGAAGAAGCCTGAGATGGACATGGGGCAAAACTCTAATTAAAAAAAAAAAGTAGAGAGAAGTGAATTGGGAGTGTAACCTGGTTGCCAGTAAGCACAGGAGACTGTTGGGGTCCAGCCAATGGTGCAAATCTAACCAAAGGGTCTTAGGCAGACAGTAAAACGCAACTGTTAGGCATCAGTTTTTTACACTTACTTGTTGAAGAAATTCTGGGAAAGGCCCTAGTGAGTTCTCCTTAAAAGAGAATGGCAGAGGGCGCCATCTTCTTTTTGAACGTTTAAGGACTGCTTCTCTGCTATGTCTTTTCTTCAGTACCTAGGGAAAAAATAAATATAGAAAAATGCACATTGAACTATACAGGCTCCCCTTCTTTCAAAACACTTTTTTAATCAGATGCCAATCTCAAAGAGCAGGCAATGTTTAGAGAAAAAGCTTACAGCTGTTATATTTATAGCAGTTATATTTAACCGTGGTGTTTTCCAGTTTTGTTTACTTTCTTCGATTATTGGTCTCTAATTAATTCAAATAACTCAGTACTTATGTCTCTCAAAAAGCATCTGACTGACCCAAACTGTCCTTACAATTACTGTGCCTGTGATATCATCATCTGTTTTCATGGTAAGCTCTAGGACATCATAAAGAAAGGCATTATAAGGTTAAGATATTAGCAGTCAAATATTTTCATAGACATTTTGGACTGGGACTGTGCACTGTAATCACTGACACATTCAGTTTGGCCAGTCATGCAAATTTAAAACACTTTTTGGCAGATATAAATGCCCATTTAGAATGTATGTAAACACTACAAAAATTTACAAGACTTATTAGTACTGGTGATGTCACAGAAGGCTTCAACCAACCAATGTTCTGTTCCCTCTTCCCAAAATATTACATTTTTATAAGGAACCAAATTAAAATTAAAAGAAGTTTTAAATGTTGCTCTCACAGCCATTGAAGGAAGGAAGGTGGTTGTATACAGTGTTTTTCATACACACTGTACTGTATTGCAAAGCACTTTACAATTCATAAACCCTTGCCGCAGCTATGAGCCTCATATGAAGAGTTAGTCGAACTTAGACAGGTCAAAGAGCTTTAAAGCAGCAGTACTAGTTAACAAAAATGTAAATCCTTTACTTGGCAGTTAGGACAAACCAAAACATCAGTATATCTGATTTCCATTTTCTTTATTTCATTGCTGAGGCAAGATTGAGGATTTTGCTGTTCTTAAAAGTTCTTGATGCTCTGCCAGGTCCACCATCCTGGATGTAAGCAGATCACGGTGGTTCTGTGCTGTTGCCTATCAGAATCATGTGCTGGCAACACCTTGACACAGCTGTATGATGAATACAGTGGGTGCAGTTAAAGTGTAACATGGGGTGGAGATTTTCAAAATCTGCTGGTGGCTGCCATCTTTATTGTAGCTCCACACAAATTACAAAAGTGGTAATTAATAACCACTATCTTAAAACTAGCTGAATGAATTTGCAATACCCTAGTGAACACTCTATGACATCACAATTACATTACTCCTAAAACAGGTAGGGTTATATTTTTTGCCAACTAACTAGTACTGCTGCTTTATGGAAGGTTGACTACAGAGAAAGAAAGAAAGAAAGAAAGAAAGAAAAGAAGTAAAATAATGGGAGGATAAAGTGTGCGTCACTCTTCTGAAAACTGTAAAACACAAGGCAGGATTTTCGAAGCCCTAGGCAGAGAATTCAGCCACAACTGCATCTAAAGCTTAAGCCCTGGCCAGACCACTTAATAGGTAGTCTGACAGTGTCCAACCCTACAGCAGAAATTGGATTTGTGGTGAGCTGTGTCAAAAAGTGACACACACATCCTTTTTCTAATACAAGTTACCATGAATCACAGAAACTGTTGTAAACACTCGGACCTTCTGAGATGAGGGTTCTGGAGATCTGACACAGTTCAACAGACACTGATGCACGCACTGTATCTGCATCCACCACATCTGACCCCCCCTTAATATTTTGACATAATTCAGCTTATACTTATAATATTGTAGGTATGTTTTCCTCTTTTTCTTCAATACTAGCTCTATTAACATGGAAACAGGATCGTTGTCCTCTATTGTTGATGTATTCTTGCTTGTTAATCCTGCACCCAAATCACTTTCCTCTGCTTGTGACTTCTTAATCATCTCCACAGCACAAAAATGTAAAGCTAGACAGGATTATGACTGCTGCAAAGGATCAAAGAGCAGCTCTCTACTAAAATAAATATAAGCTGAATTATGTATAGATTTAAGTTTTCTCACAAGTGACCAACCCATTTGAAATGACTTATCCAATGGTCTTTACTCAGGAACATTACCTCCAGCGTTAGCAAAACTTTACTTTAGCTAATCAGATGCTGAAATCTCCCGTGTTGCTCAATGGCACATTGCTGAATCAGGTTAGTTAAGGTAAAGTAAAGCGCTAGTAATGCTGAAGGTAATGTTCATGAATACAGGCCAGTGTTACACAATGAGTAGACTTCAGCAATGGGATTCAAACTGGTCTCCAGATTCATTGCTCTGTGCTTTAACCACTAGGAGCACTGCATTTCAAAGGCTGGAGTGTCTTTTCATGATGCTCTACCACCAGAACATGGATGGGGAACAAACTGATTTTCCATTACAGTACTAGTATAAAAGCAGCCATAGCAGAACCACTGACTGCAGGATTATAACAAACATTTGTCAATGCCGAATGTTGTCTTGCTGGAATTGGCACTGGTAGTGCAGGAGTTAGAGAGATGCATAATAGGAATGGCAGTGAAGTACTGAACTAACGACAAACCCACCCCCACTCTGCAGAGAGAGACAGGCATTGGAGTGTGCCTTTGGGTCATCAGCCATAACACTCATGTCATTTCACCTCACCCTACCCTGCAGACATCGACAAGTGTTGTGGTGTGCCTTTGGGTCTTCGGGCCTTATGCTCACGCCATTCCATAAGGGAATACACTGAGATAGGTGCAATATAGGAGAATGGGGTGAACTTTGGGACTGAAGACTCCAAGACACACCTCGATGCCCGTCACTGGTTGCAGGGTGGGGGTGGGGGTGGAATGGCATAAGCATTACAGCCGACAATTCCAAGTTACACCCCTGACACCTGTCAGTCTCTACAGGGTGGGGCGTTATGGTTGGAAAACCTAATGCCCCGGGTGTTTGTTGGTATTTTCACTCCAAATTTTTAACATGGGCTTTTTGTGACCCCACCTCATGAACAGTGGCAGTATCAGTTCATTAGCCGGAAGATGATTTTGCACAGTGACTGCGCCATTTGGTGCCACAGGTGCAAAAACACATTTCAGGCAGGATGTGAAAAATGACAGCAAGCACAGCTCATGAGGAGGTGTAAACAAATGACAATGTTAAAAATCTGGACTGAAAATATGAAAAATTGAAGTTATGAGCGTGCGTAGAAACTGGGCAATGCATGCCCTTAATGCATTTAGTTTGGGGATTGTTTTAACCAAATTTTCAACACTAGCATTTTGGGACCTCCGCTCATGAACAGTGTCACTGTGATTTATTAATCTATCCTGAACGTCGATTTCCCACAGCAACCATGCCATTGTGCGTCACATGTGGGAAAACACATTTTGGGCAGGATGTGAAAAATGACAGCTATACTGTTCATAAGGAGGTGTGAAAAAATGGCAATGTTGAAAATCTGGAGTGAAAATATTAAAAATTGTCAAAGTTACAAGCATGTGTGGAAACTGCTAATTGCACGCTCATAATACAGACATTTTTTGGAATTTTTTCACCAGATTTGCAAGATAGGCTTTTTGGGATCTCACCTCATGAACAGTGGCACTGTCATTTCATTAATCAGTCCCAAAAGGTGATTCTGTGCAGTGACTTCAAAATGACCTTTCGGGACCAAATAACGAGATGACAGTGCATGTGTTCATGAGGTGGGGTCCCAAGAACCCCATGTCAAAAATGTGGAGATATCCACCTAAGTTGACCCGCCCCATTTATGCCATTATACAGTTTACTGGCATTTCTTCAGTTCGCTGTTGGCTTTGAAGAGTGCAGACGTGTTCCCATTCCATCGAAGATTGCAGCGCCAATCTCTGGAGGTAAGTATGGGGTGAGGGGGGTATGGGGAGATGGGGTGTGCACAGGTGGGTGTGGGTTGGAAGAGGGGAGGCACCATGGACAATGGACCATTTTCTTTTTTTCAGGTACAAAAATAAAAACAGACACTGGGCCGTGGGACAGTTTTCTTTCTTTACAGGTGAAACAAAACAAATGTTGGGCATACTGGGGTGGGCCCCCAGTGTGCCCCATGACTTTCAGGGGGAGCCTGATGTTGGCAACACTGGGGTGGGCTCCCAGTGTGCAACACAATGTGGGTGGGGCGGGGTCTGGGGCAGGAACATGCTGACGTGGTCGGCTTACTGTGACGGCAGCAGACTGGGATGGGCTCCCAGTGTGCCACACAATGTGGGTGGGGGTGGGCCAGACATGCTGACACAGGGATTGTGTCCCTGATGTTGGCTTCCTTTGGGGATTGTGTTCTGGCGGCTTCACTGCCATGTTTATTAAAATGTTTCGCCAGGAAAGGCACGTTGGGTGTCATCTGTGCCACTGCATGACAAGCTTGTCTCTGTTTGCAGTGCCACTTTTCTTATAAATAGTGTTCACTTTACATATTCTTGTGTCAGCACTAGCATGCTGGCTTATTGGGGAATGAGGGATGCACCTAGTAAAGCATGCCCTGCATTTGCCAACCCTTACACGCCTCTGAAATATGCTACTACCACAAGATGTTGCTTGCATGTGCTTGCAAGTCAACATAAAAACAGAAGTTATTCCAGCACTATGCCATCCCTTACATCAGGTGGTCACTGAAGAATTATGGTTTTAAATAAAATAAACAGAATGGAGACAAGAAATAAGAGCATAAACCTGAAGATTAACCTTGCCTTACCTTGTTTACAGATAATGTAACCTCTACTGCCCACTTATCATGCATGGTTGTATCTTCAACCCATATGTTAAATGTTTTCAGCTCAGAGGGCAGCCTGATGGAATGTGTTGTAAATACTGAGCCATCTTCATGAATAATGAAGTCAGGGTCACTTGAGCTGAGTAGCAGATCACTGGTTCGTAAACATCCTCCCAGATCCACTGCACAAAATAAATGTTTGCATGAAATCTTAAGTTGCAATTAAGAAATTCTATTCTAAAACAAATACACTTTATCCCACTTCTTCCAGCTATCAAGTTGAGAAAGTCATTCTGGTCTTAAGAAGAACAAAAAAAAGGAGAAATCAAGCAGGCCCTGGAAAGACACCTCCTTTATAAAGAAAGGTATGTTGCAGTCCACTCTAATAATACACATATGAAATAAATTCTTCCTGATCTATGCAGAAATTCAAATCCCTGGACATACAGTAAGTTCATCACATGAATGGAACTTTTCTGAAGTTTCAGTGGGGCTGGGTTTTGCACAAACCTCAAAATAAATGCATGTAAAACCAAAATCTATCACACAATTCTTAGCTCCTATTGTACTTTGAACAAGAAGAGAGTACATATGTTCTTTTACTATAGTGCGGTATGGATATTTATGGAACTCATACAAACAGAAGAGAGAAAGAAATAAGTGCTTTAGGTGGGACTCAAACCCAGGCTACCTGGAATATAATTTTCGTTGTGCTACCAGCTGTGCCAAAGCAACTGGAAACTGGGACGTCCCGAGGCACCTTTCTCCTTTTCTAATACACAACCTGGTGCTGCACAGCTAATTATATTTTCAATGACAAGAGTGTGGTGTTCATATTTATGGAACTCATACAAGCAAGAAGAAAGAAAGAGAGAAAGAAAGAAAGAAAGAAGAAAGAAAGAAAGAAAGAAAGAAAGAAAGAAAGAAAGAAAGAAGTGCTTTAGCCGAGACTTGAGCCCAGGCTGCCCAGAATACCATTCTGTTTTCACTACCAGCTGCACCACCAAGGCAGTTGGAAACTGGGATGTTTCCGATGCACCCTACTTTTTCTCTAATGTACAGTACAACTTGGTGCTGCAAAGATTTTTAAATTTTCAGTCACAAAAGTGTAGTATCCATATTTATGGGCCCCCATGCAAACAGAAGCAAGAATGGAGTAAGTGCTTTAGCTAGTACTTGAATCCTGGCTGCCCAGAAAACCGTTACAGTTACACTACAAGCTGCACCACCAAAGCAATTGTTAACTGGGACATCCCAACGCAACTGACTCTTTTTCTAATGCACAAGCTGGTGCTGTGCAGAAAATTACATTTTCAATCACGAGTGCAATGTTTTGTGCATTACAGAAGTGTAAGGTGCCTTGGGGCATCACAGTTTCCAACTGCCTTGGTGGTGCAGCTGGTATCACAACCAGAGCAGTATTCTAGGCAGCCTGGGTCCAAGTGCCAGCTAGGGCACTTATTTCTTTCTTTTTTTCTTTCTTTCCTTCTTTCTTTCTTCTGTTTGTATGATTTTCTTTTACTGGCAACATTAATTTTCATTTTAACTCCAAGTTTAGCCTGTTCTGCAGATTTCATGGTGGAGTTGTCAAAACTGAGGACAAAGAAGCAAGTGCTCATTTTGACAGTGTCAGCATACTCCGACTGCAATACCCCACAACTTATTTTCAAAGTTGTGTGGATTTTGCATCCGTGCCTATGATTTTTGGAATCTTGCTTTAAAAAAATTACACATGTATCACTTTTTATAATGCAAGCAATACCCACTGTGCCATAGGCACAACTACTGCAAGCAAAAGGTAGACCATTCCATAGGTGGTCTACTATTTAAATGCAATTTCACAGAAATAGACAGAAAGATGCCAAAAGTTGGCAGTCCTGTTTTGAAAATACTACTCTCATTATTTTCCCTGAAAACCTTACTACCCGTCTGCTAATTAAATGACCATGTTCCACTCTGTGCCTTAATGAAGGGATGTGCAATAGAACCACCAGTCAAGGGATGGGAATAATTTTCAATCCTGAGATGGTGGGAAACTGAGAGGGCCCATGGCCCTGAAAGTAGCCTTGATGCAATTGGCAGCCATCACACCCACCCTGGCAGCTGACAACATGGTGAAGATCAATCCACATAAGTCCTAAGGGGCAGGCTGACTGCCCACCTGGGAACACAGTGGTGCAAAAAGAACAATTAGTGCGAGTGTTTGCAGGAATCCTTCATAAGGCTGCCTAGATAGGTGTGGTAACAGAGGGCTGGAAAGTGGCCAACGTCATCCCTATCTTCAAGAAGAGACATGATCAGACCTGAGCAACTAGGGCTTCCCTCAGTGGAGGCAAAGTTCTGGAATCTACTTTCAAGAAACAGAACACTGGCACACCACATTTAGGCCAAGGTTTCCACTCCTTCTCAGCATGGCTTCACAGGGGCAGATCATGTAAAACCAAACTGATTATCTTTGTTTGGGGGGGGGGGCTTTAGGAGAAGGATAAGCAAGGGTCATAGATGTATCCTATCTGGAATTGAGTAAGGCCTTTGTCATTGGTGCATGACAAGCTTCTGGAAACGGGTCACAAGTGTGATATATAAGAAACATGCACATAGTGGATTGCTAACTGACTTGGGTACAGGAAACAGGGTTGTGGAAGATGAGCACTTCAGAAGATTGAGGTAGCCAGCAGCATCTGTCAGAGGCCAGTGTTGGGGTCACCGCTTTTCAACATTTTTGGAAATGACCTGGAAGCTGGATAAGGGTATTAAGGGAAGGGAAAAATACTTTTTTAGATACACCAGGGAAAAAAGGAAGTGCAGAGACAACATTGTGAGGATAAAGGGGGTGGGGAGTGGGTGGAAAAAGGAGAACAAGCAGAAGCACTGAATGAATACTTTGTTCCATGTTCAAGAAGGAGAAGGGTGGTCCACTACCTCTGTGGATGGGGAAGGTGGGGTCAGGGGAGGGGATGACGGATGGATGGATTGAGGAAAATAGAGTATTAGAGGGTCTGAGAGCACTAAGGGTGGTCAAGGCACCAGATCCTGATGGTATTCACCCCAGGGTGCTAAGGGAGATGGCAGAGGTGTTGGTCAGGCTGCTGGCTGACCTGTTCAGCACCTCCCTGGACATGGGTCATGTGCCCCAGGACTAGAGGGCAGTGGTGCAAGTGGTAGACAAGAAGTACAGGAACTCAGGCATTAGCAAATACTTAAATGCAGAATGAAAATCCTCAATTTGAAGGATAGCTATGTCAAGACACATCTATCTGTTTAGACACTAGCAGATTCAGTTACAGATATTGAAGCATTTCTAGGAAAGCAGCATTGTTTTCCAAGTCAAATGTTATTACGGAAACCCTGATTTCAGGTCAAAGTCCCAGAAACTGTCATTATGTTGCTGGTTTAAGAATTTCAGTTTCAGTGTCAGTGAGAAGAAGTACAGGAACTCTGTTCCTGCTGCAAAAAAATTACACGAACTGAGTTCATGTGCATTCCTGTTCACTTCCAATCACTGCTAGAGGGTTGCCCATGTAGTGCCCATTCAGGAGGGTGGCCCATGTGGTGCCCATTCACAAGAGCAGCCCACAGGACGAATTGGGAAACTACTGAATGACCTACCTAGACTTTGCAAGGCATTTGACACAGTCCCACACAAAAGATTAATAGTCAAATTAACCAGCCTGGGAGTGGGTCCCAGTGTGGTAGCCTCAGTAAAACATTGGCTGGACAACAGGACACAGAAGGTAATTGTAAATGGAGTCCACTCTGAAGAAAGAGACTAGTGGGGTACCACCGGGTTCAGTACTGGGTCTAGTTCTTTTTAATGTCTTTATAAGTGACATTGCTGAGGGACTGGAAGGAAAAGTATGCCTCTTTGCAGATGACACAAAGATCTGCAACAGGGTTGATACACAAGGAGGCATGGAAAGGATGAGAAGGGACTTGGCAAGGTTGGAGGAATGGTCAGAAGTGCGGCAGCTTGGATTCAATGCAAAATAATGCACCTGGGAAACAAAAACCCAGGGGAAGATTACACAATGGGGGAATAACAACAACAAAAATGGAAAGGGACCCTGGGGGTAATCATATCAGATGACCTTAAGGTTAGCAAGCAATGTAAGAAGGCAGTAGGGATGGCTGCGGGGATACTGGAATGTATAGGGAGAGGCATCGCCAGCAGAAAACAGGAAGTTGTTATCCCTCTGTACAGCCAGTTGGTGAGACCCCATCTGGAGTACTGTGTCCAGTTCTGGAGACCCCATCTCCACAGGGACAAAGACAGGATAGATGCAGTCCAGAGGAGGGCAACTAAAATGGTGCAGGGTCTGCAAGAGAAGCCATGCAAGGAGAGACTAAGGAGCTTAATATGTATACCCTTGAGGAAAGGAGGGAGAGGGGGGACATGATAGAAACTTTTAAGTACCTCAGTGGAATCAACAAAGTCCAAGAGGGTAGCATCTTTCAGAAAAAGAGATGTGCAAGAACAAGGGGACACAATCTGAAGATAGAGGGGGGCAGTTCAGGGGCAATGTGAGGAAGTATTTTTTCACAGAGAGGGTGGTGGACACATGGGTGGGGTCTAAAACTGTGGGTGAATTCAAGAATACATGGGACAGACATAAGGCAATTTTTGTGGGGGGGTAGGAAGAAATAGGCTGTTGATTAACTAGGATCTGCAGCTTATCCTGTAGGTAGGGAAATGGGCAGACTAGGTGGGCCAAGCGGTCCTTATCTGCCATCAAAGTCTATGTTTCTATGTACTGACCTGTCGCTCTCACGTCCATAGTGGGTAAACTTATGGAGGTGATTCTGAAGGAGAGACTAGTGGCATTTCTGGAGGGAAATGAACTTCAGGATGGGCAGAAGCATGGGTTCATCTCAGGGAGGTCTTGTCAGACCAGTCTAGTAGAATATTATGACTTGATTACAAGAGAGCAGGATAAGGGTCACGCTGTGGATGTCCAGTACTTGGACTTCAGCAAGACCTTCAATTCAAAGTCTCACTGTTGGCTGGGGGGGGGGGACTGACTCCGTAGGGGTGGTGGAGAAACTGGCAAAAAAAGGACAGGGAACTGGTTGAAGGGGATGCAGCAATGGGTGGTGGTGGTGCTGAGGGAATTCTCAGCCCTTAGGCCAGTGACGAGTGTAGTACCAAAGGGCTCTGTGCTGGGTCCAGTGCTGTTTGGGATATTCATTTCAGATATCTCACACAGAGTTGGGAGCAGGATTAGTCTGTTCTCAGACAATACTAAAGTGGGGGTGGTAGCTGATGAAGTGAACGGGTGGAAACAACTATAAGGGGGCCTAACCAAACTGGAGGAGTGGTTGGAGAGGTGGCAGCTGGGCTTCAATGTGAAGAAAGGCAAGGTTTTGCAGTTTGAACTGAATAGGGACTATTGGTTGAGTGGGGTCAGGCTGGGGGACACTGAGGGGAGAGAAGAACCTTGGGGTGTTGATAACTGGGAGCATGAACAACTCTGTTCAATTCAGGACAGCCACAGCTAAGGCTGACAAGATGCTGGGGTGTACTGCAAGGGGATTCTCATCCAAGCATAGGGAAGTGATGCTGCCCCTCTACAGGTCATTGGTCAGGCCGCACTTGGAGTATTGTGTGCAGTACTGGCGTCCATATCTGAAGAAGGACATTAAACTGCTGGAGAGGGTGCAGCAGAGGGCAACAAAAATGTTACGGGGGATGGAGGAAAAAGCCTATGAGGACAGGCAATGTGAGCTGAATATGTACACCCTGGAAGAGAGGAGGGATAGGGGGATATGACTGAAACATTCAAGTATTTGAAGGGGATAAACACAGCTGGTGCTGACACGTTGTTCAAGCTAAGGAAAGGTAGGGACACAAGGGGGCACAGGTTAAGATTAGAGGGTGAAAGAACTGGGAGAGAGATGAGGAGACATTACTTCATGGAAGGAGTGGTGTCCAAGTGTAACACCCTACCAAATGAGGTGATATCATGTAAGATGGTGGGAAGTTTTAAAAGGGCACGGGACAGAGAACGAGGGAGGGTCTGGGTGAATAGTGCTGAGAACTGAGGGAATAGTGCTGAGAATTTCCTGAAGATAGGGGAAGGGGTCGAGGCAGCTACAATCTAGGGGTGCTAGCTGCACACTTGAGCAGACTTTGATAGACCATGAGGTCTGTTTCTGCTGGCAGTTTTATATATTCGTATGTCTCCAGCAAGCATCTTAGGTTCACTGATGATGATATAAAGTATGCTGGCCATGGTGATAGACTACCATGAGACTGGTGACAAACTTCAGGAGGACCTGAAAATCTACGTAACTGATCACACTCATGGAGTCTCGGATGCAATGCAGCCAAATGCAAAGTGCCACACATGGGGAGGAAAATAAATTTGGGACTTACCTACTGTGTGTGGCTCATCTTTCAGAACAGGAGGATGGAAAAGGACCTGAGGTCAAAACAGAAAGCAAGGCTATAATGTGACAAACAATTAGCAGCTGTTGTCAAGAGGGCTGACAGAATGCAGGTGTGCATCAAAAAGGGGGCAGGGTGAGAAACAGGGCAGGGAATGTAATCCTGCCTCTTTACAAGGCCTTGGTCAGGCATTACATGAAGTACAGCATGCAGTGTTTTGCTCAGTACAAAACTGAAGCCATCAAGCATGTTCAATACGATCCCACATAAACAAGTCAAGAGGTATGGGGAACAAAAGCAATGAAGGTGAACCAGAGGCAATTAACAAGGTCACCTTGGTAAAAAAGGGAGGCTGAGAGAAGAAATGATCTCATTTTCCACATACCCACTGGTATCAACTAACAGTGGTGTTTGATCTGGTGCCTTCAAGCAGGACACAGCATATGCCCTGAAGTTCAGAGGTGGTGGATTCAAGACTAACTTTTCAGAAGCACTTTTTCACCCAGTGAAAGACCTATGACCATCATAGACAGTGGACATGAAGACAGCACAGGGTTTCAAAGTAAGCCTGGACAAATTTCTGCTTACTAAGGGAATTACAAGGTACACTGATGGGATGGGTAGGGAACCCTTTTAAATTACTACATAATATACTTATTCATCCCTGCTTATTAAGTGGTTAAGGGACATGATGGACCTATAGTCCCTTTCATAGTACCAGTATTTGTTAGTCAGATAAAAATAGCTTATTTCCTTTTTTTTTTTTTTTTTTTAGCAAAAATGTATTTCTGATATCACTGGATTCCTCATTAGCATATTTTTAATTCCCTAAGATATTTTTTAAAACACCTTTTACACCCATTTTTTTTTATTAATGACTTAAATCATTAAATAAGGATGCCACTCACAATTGTTAAAAAATCTCTTCCACTGATGTTCTCTTTTGAATGTACATACCATATTTATACTGTGGCTGTATTAGGGTGGTGCTACCACATGTTCCTGATAGTAAACAGCATAGCACAACACCAGAATACTGAATTATTTTATAGCGGGTGTGGCAATGGAGCAGGGACTCCCCCCCCCCAACAATAATGCCACCCCCCCCCAACTAGGACCTCTTTCAGCTTGCACCAGCACCCTGCTTCCTGATCTCCTGAGGGCATCTCTACCTGGAACACTTTGCTCCCGGTTCACTACCAACTCACCTTCAGGTCCACCCCCTTCCAAACACACACACAGACTCAGCTTGTTCTGCTAGGCAGGGTTGAACTGTGATCCTCAGCAACTCTCCTCACCATCCAGTCAGCCCTCAGGAGGAAGTGAAGACCAGGGGGAAACTCCAGGCCCAGGCAGGAGAGGACGAATGATGGACTTAAGGGGCATGGCGTTGCTTCACCCACCCAGTCAGCAGTACTTTTCATTTGTTACTGTCCCCAGGAAGAGCAAAACGTCAGTTATGTCAAAGATGTCACTGTGTGCAATCTAATGATCCGAAGCATCCTCACCCCAGGCACCACTAGGAAAAGGCAGTTATCAGGCTCTACATCCCTCCCCTGCCAGCAGAGGACAAATGTCACATGGATGCTTGATCTTTCTCCCCCTGGCTGGCCCTTTGATGTTCCAGGCTCATTCCTGAACCCAGATCATCAGTGTCACAAGTTCTAGTGCTGACTGCATGAGCAGGCCGATGGGCAGGAACATTCAAAAACTTTAAACGAGTGCATTTCAGTATAGTAATGAAAGCAAGTGAAAAGAAAAATGTGTATTTTAATGTTTTTGCCAGAAATACATTATCGCTAATAAACAAAAAAAACTATGTGGTGACTGCATTAAAGTACTATGTAACAGAGAAGACACCTAGTTAGTAGATTCCAACAAAGGCAATTTTTCTTTTCAACAAAAGTGAACACTTAGGAATGCACCTGAACACCTCCAGATGCCCAGCCACAGTACTTCCATCTGCACTGCCGAGATGACAGTGGCAGACCAATGCACCTCATGAAAATAAAAATATCTTACTGTAAGTCAGGTCATGCCATATTCCCTATTTATCATCACTATATTATGTCATTTCTGCTTTTTATGTTGCTGCAGCTTGCTGCAGAAGCAGGTTGTAGAGGTATGGCACTGTTGCGGCCAGTGCCCCCACTGCTTTCAAGGCTTGGCCCACTTTCTCCAATGGGGTGGCACGCTGCTGCTGACACTAGTTCAGCCAGCATGCCACTACCTTGAAACATTTTAGCCACTGCAATCAGGGGCCGCCTCGTCATTGCAGCATCAGCCATTCCACTGCAATGAGGGAGCGGCCTGTCATTGCAGGGCAGTACCTTGCATGCCCTGACCCAGTTTGCCAACAGGGAGCCCAGTCTCTGTTGGCATAATGTCCCCACACCCAAGTTTCTGCTGTATGCCGAGGGAGTGCCCAATCCCCATCGGCATCATGCCCCGCTTTCGCCGACGGGTGCCCAATCCCCATTGGCTTCAGTCCCCCCTTCCCAGTTGAATTTGCCGATGGGGGAGCCCACTCCCCATCGGCATAATGTCCCCACCAAATTTCTTGTCTGCCGAGGGGGGGTGTCCAATCTCCCTTGGCTCTCCCCCCCAATTGGTATGTACCGACAGGGGTGCCCAATCCCCGTTGGCTACAGCCCCCCCAAACACTCAGGTGGCATGCTGGGAGCCCACCCCAGTGTGCCAAAGTCCCTGAAAAAAAAAAAAACAGTCCCACGATTTTTCAACACCTGTAAAATAAGAAAGCGGTCCCTCGTAGAGTTTGGCGCCCTCCTCCAACCCGCGCCCACCCTCTGCACACCCCACCTCCTCACACCCCCTCACCCCATACATACCCCGAGCCCAGCATGATGATTTTCGTGGACTGGGAACACGCCTGCACTCTTCACAGCCGGCCGCGAACTGAAGAAATGCCAGTAAGCTGTATAATGGCATAAATAGGTTTTTTCAACTTTGGTGCATATCTCGGGAATTTCAGCACCAAATTTTCAACATGGGGTTCTTGGGACCCCCCCCTCATGAATTCAGTCACTGCCATTGCGTTATTCGATCACGAAAGGTGATTTTGCAGTTACTGTGCAGAATCACCTTTCAGGACTGATTAAATGACAGTGCCACTGTTCATGAGGTTGGCTCCTAAAGGCATACGTTGTAAATTTGGTGAAAAAAATCCAAAAAAAATGACTGTTTTACGAGCGTGCATGGTGCAGTTTCCATGCATGCTTGTAACTTCATGAATTTGTAATATTTTTACGCCAGATTTTCAACACTGGCATTTTTTCACACCTCCTTATGAACAGTATAGCTGTCATTTTTCACATCCAGGCCGAAATGTGTTTTTGCACTTCCAGCGCAGAATAGCGCAGTCACTGTGGGAAATCAGTATTCAAGACAGATTAGGAAAATGACAGTGACACTGTTCATGAGCAGAGGTCCTAAAATGCCTATGTTGAAAATTTGGTGACGAAAGTCCATAAAATGACTGTGTTACAAGCGTGCGTTGCACTGTTTCCACACACCCTGGTAACTTCGCAAATTTGTAATATTTTCACCACTGGCATTTTTCGCACCTCCTTATGAACAGTACAGCTGTCATTTTTCACATGCTGGCTGAAATATGTTTTTGCACTTCTGGTGCAGAAAAGAACGGTCGCTGTGGGAAATCAGTGTTTGGGACAGATTAAGATCAAGCGAGTGAGAGAGGGGGAATGAACAAACTCAACTGAGCTGTATCGGGACTGCTGCAGATTTCTTCATGGACAGAAAAGGTGCCAATGCAGGCAAGAGTCCAGTACAAAAGGGCAGCCTGCAGCTCCAGGAGAAACACAATGAGCGGGTGAGAGACGGGGAGTGAGCG
This sequence comes from Neoceratodus forsteri, assembly GCA_016271365.2. NCBI lineage: Eukaryota > Metazoa > Chordata > Ceratodontiformes > Ceratodontidae > Neoceratodus > Neoceratodus forsteri. The sequence goes on along the minus strand of CM057455.1, from coordinate 1,292,891,120 downwards.
AGCTCAACAGAGCTCTGTCAGGACTGCTGCGGATTTCTTTGTGGGCAGAAAAAGGTGTCAACGCAAGCAGGGTCCCAGTACAAAAGGGCAGTCTGCAGCATCAGGGAAATAGAATGAGCAAGTGAGGGAGGGGGACTGAGCAAGCTCAACGGAGCTCTGTTGGGACTGCTGCAGATTTATTTGTGGGCAGAAAAAAGCACCAGTGCAGGCAGGAGCCCAGTGCAAAAGGGCAGCCTGCAGCACAAGGAGAAATGGAACAAGCAAGTGAGAGAGAAGGAGTGAGCGAGCTCAGCGGAGCTCTGTCGGGACTGCTGTGGATTTCTCTGTGGGCATAAAAAGGCGCCAACAGAGGCAGGAGCTCAGTACAAAAGGGCAGCCTGCTGCATCGGGAGAAACAGAATGAGCGAGTGAGAGAGGGTGAGTGAGCAAGCTCAACGGAGCTCTGTCGGAACGGCTGCAGAGCTCTTTGTGGGCAGAAAAAGGCACCAACGCAGGCAGGAGCCCAGTACAAAAGGGCAGCCTTCAGCACTGGGAGAAATAGATGGAGTGAGTGAGGGGGGGGGGTGAGCGAGCTCAACGGAGCTCTGTTGGGACAGCTGTGAACTTCTTTGTGGGCAGAAAAAGGTGCCAATGCAGGCAGGTGCCCAGTACAAAAGGGCAACCTGCAGTGCCAGGAGAAACATAATGAGCCAGTGAGAGAGGGGGAGTGAGAGAGCTCAACAGAGCTCTGTCAGGACTGCTGCAGATTTATTTGTGGGCAGAAAAAGGTGCCAACACAAGCAGGAGCCCAGTACAAAAGGGCAGCGTGCAGCGTAGGGAGAAATAGAATGAGCGAGAGAGAGGGGGAGTGAACAAGCTCAATGGAGCTCTGACAGGACCTAGAGTTGCCCACCTTCCCACCCAGGGTCCTCTGTGGTCCTACAGTACAGCAGGGTCACTGGAGTGGAGACAAAGCAATGACTGGATACTTTCAGGATTGCTGTAATAATACAGATTTAGTTGTTCTGTTTATTTCTCTAACTGAGCTAAGTACTGAGCTATACTGTTATGATTGCTGTAATAATACATATTTATTTGTTCTGTTTATTTCTCTAACTGAGCTGAGTAATATTTGGAGTGCAATAGGATTTCTAACTGGGCTACCTGAAACTATATGAGAGCTGAGAACAAAAAGTATGGTAGCTAAGGGGTGAAAAATGGACAAGGAGGCTTTAGGATTGCTACAGTAATGCAGCATCTAATGGATGAGATTTGAGACTGAATTAACCCGGTTGGCAAGGGGGCAGTAGGGGTACTAGTGTGGAGGGGGGAGACAGGAATTTGAGTAAATAGGGGCCTAACAGTTGTAGTAGGGTACACACCCTGGGAGTAAGAGTCTGTAACATAAGATAGGGGCCAAAATGGGGCAGGTGCCACATGTCAATAGGGTGGGCATCTTTGGTAGGGTGTTGGGCTGTACAGGGTGTGGGTCCGCCATGATCCTGGACTGGGCTTGGAGGATGGGAGGAGTGTATGGTCTGTAGATGACTGGCTAGTTTGAGGGAGGAACTGTGGAGGTTAGGGAAGAGTCTAAGTGGCAGGGCAGATGAGTATGGTAGGCATTCTGGGGGGGAAATAGGGGATGGCAAAGGGGGACGCAGGAAGAACAACTAGGAAATGAAACCGACCCCAGTATCAGAGGCACTAACAGAAAAAGACAGGAAAGGGGAAGGGGTGCCTGATGTGAGGGGAGGGCTGCCTGATGGAGGAGGAAGAGACCACGAGGAGTCCTAGGGGAGAGAGCAGATGGCTGCAAGTAGGGAGGGACCAGGGGTGGCACAGAGAGGAACAAGTATTAGGGGGGAACTGATAGGGGAAGAGATGCAGAAGGGGTATCGACTAGGAATAGATTCAAACCTCTGCTATGGGAGAGAGAGGGGGAGCAAGAACATACTGAAGGGGGGAGGAGAAGCTGGGCATGAGAGGGATGGCAACAGGTAGGGGAAGAGATAGTGAGGATGAAAGGGTAGAAGGGGCTAGTAAGGAAATAGGGGGTGGTGACTGGAGGAGAGAAGGCTACGGGAAGGGGGAAGGATGGGGGGGGCATCACTATCAGCGTAGAAGGGAATGGGGGCTCTAAATTAACAACAGCAGGGATAGGAGAGGTGTTGGAAATCAACAGGGAAGAAGGAGAGGTTGACATGGGAAGCCCAGTAGGAAATAGTCAGGCTGGGAAGGGATTCAATGGGAATGCAAGGAATAAGGCAGAGAAAAGGGTTGAGGCGGAAGTAGGGGGTACAGATACAGAAGTCACAGAGGGTGCAGCTGGTGGGGGTAAGGGGCAGGGAAGAATGAATACTGGGGTGGTGGAAGAGGCATTAGAAGGAAAGGGGTAAGGGACAGGGGGTATTTGTCCTGGGATTCTATACTGAAATGGGTGAGATGGGGGAAAGGCACAGCTGTATTTGGGTTGAAGCTGTCCCCAGGTTGACTGCAGGAAGGGCAGGGCAGGCGCTGCTCAAGCATGCAGTGAGGTGCAGGAAGAAACCTCATTTACTGTTGCATGTGCGTACAAACAACTTGGTAGGGGACACTGTGGAAGCAGTGAGCGGGAGGTTCGAGTAGTTGGACAGGCAGTGTGAGGGGGTGGGGAAGTCAGTGGCATTCTTGGAGGTACTGCCAGTACCATGTGCAAGCATGGGGAGGAAGGGTAGGCTTGAGGAGTTCAATGAGCGGCTGAGAGATTGGTGCCACACCAAACATTATGGGTTAGTGACTAACTGGGGTAGGGTCTGGGGGGGAATAGTGACTTGTACGTGGGGGACAGGGTACACTGGAGCAGGAAAAGGAGGGGAGTATTAAAGGCAGCATTACTGCTGGCCCACTGACACTGAGGGCTGAGGTGCTGGATGCCACACCTCACGCCATGCTGGCGACCCAGGTTCGGATGTGAGCCCAGGCCACTAGGGGTTGGCAGGGGAGGGATAGAATTGAGCATCCGGAGGACTCCTCTCCTATCCTGGGGCAGGATCCAGGGACCCAACGCTCTGTAGCAGCCCCTGGCGACGACTGTGGTGCTACTAGATCAGTGTAGTAAAGGGTGTGGAGTGTGGCGCACGTGGCACACTGTGCATAAGTGTCATTGCACACCTGCACTCCGCAAAGGGGAGAAAAGTGGAAAATGGGCTATGGTCGGGCAGCATGAGCTTCTGACCCCTGCTGACAGTTCTTAGGCATGGTACTTTCACGTCCAAATACCTAACCAGCACATATAAGCAAGCAACATTTGGCATTCACAAATGCTTGTTTATACTGACATCAAAAATTAGAAGGTTTCCAAAAATATTATTAGGAATACATTTTTTAACTTATTTTGACTTTTTTGGTTCCTTTTGAGACTACTTCATGATTATCTGTTCCATCTTTAGCCTTCCATACCTTCATCTTATACACTTCGTTGCATAGCAAATCTTATTACTCTTCTCACAAACAGACTCTAATCTCCCTCATTTTCAATGACAAATAATAAAAGCTAACTTCCTAACCCTAACAGTTCCAAAGACAGGCTTTTTAAAAGAAATTATTTTTTAATTGGCTACCCAATATAACCAGAAACTTTTTTCCCCAAAATTAAAGCTTGGAGTCAGGTTGATGTAGACAAATCCTATCGGTGCAGTTTCCATGTGTTGCTACACGATGAAGTAAGATGGTTTAAAATATTTTTTTAGAAATACGTGTTTAAACTTTTTCTGAATTGGTTCCATTTCTTCATGCTTTAAGAAGAACTGTACCATCTATAACCATGTATACCTTAACATATACAGTGGAACCCAAATGAATGAATAAACTAAAAGTTGATCCATTTTACAGTATTCATTTTTTATTAGGGTTGCTCTCTCATCACTTATTTATTTAACAGGAATTCTGCAAACTATGCATTTACAAAATTATGCAGGGCAAAACAAGTTATCTACAGGTATTTTCTTTTGAAATAGCTAAAAAACATTCTAGTTTCTCTTTCTGGACATCCTGTAGGTCTTTTATTCTTTTAACATATTTATTTACCATGTGTCTAGATAAGAAGGCTTCCTATACCTAAAAGAAATAAATTAATTTGTGCACAGTAAAAGAATCCATTTAGCAGGTGTATTCTACTATCAGGTTTTCATTTTAAGTGGTCTTCACTGTACTTTTAACTGTACTAAGAACATCCCCCTATAACCCTCAATCCTCCATGTCTTTGAAGATAATAATTAAATAGGTATGTATGTTTGACATCCATGTGTGTTATCATGTTGGTAGTGACCCACTGAAAAAGCAGAGGGCTTTCACCAAGTTCAAGGGTGCACAGTGTGCCACCGGGTCATCAGCTACCTAGGAAAAGAACACCTCAGATATATTACTGTTTTGTCAGAAATCGTGTGCTTCCAGAAACCTGCTAATATGTCAGTCAACCACATTACCCACCCAACCACAGGCATTGGCTAATAGACTCCTCACACCTCTAATCAGGAATAGAGACCAATCAATGAGGGGGAAACACAAGTCAAGGCAAAGTGATAAGTGGTACATTACACCCCCTTTGTATATTGTAAAACTCTTCAAACATAGCAAACAATTATGTACAACTGGTATGTAAATAGAGTAAGTTTTAAAATTTTGGAACACCTAATTACACACGTAATAATATCTGTTCCTCACGCCAAAAATAATACAAACCCACAGCAAAATACAGAAGGAAAGAAAACAACAGCCAATCATGGAACATAAGAGAGTGCAACCCTTTAAGCTGTGCATACAACACAGCATGGCCAAATTAAAACAACAGGCTTGAGACCATGGTCTTGATTTGAAAAGGCTGATGCAGGGCTTGTGTCAAGCTTTGGGTCAAAGCCATTTTGTGGTGCAACTGCACCAAACTCCTTTCCCACAACTGTACCAAATTTGATACTGTCTAGTGCAGCTGCAACAGTTTCTTCACTTTACGGCAGCTTGCGCTAAACATTTGGTGCAAGCCCTATACAAAGGGTCCTCCGAATGCCACAAGTTAGATGATAGAACATTGAGTCTAACTCACAGCATTTGGAACTCAGGATTGAAAATCCCAGTTGCCAGCCGAAAGAATGCAGCAAGCTCTGTGAGCCAAATGATCAGCACACCAGTGGCTTTCGGCATTCTCCAGGCTCTGAAAATCGAGCTCCATGTATCCACCCCTAAAAGTTGCAATCCTGTGGAAAAATGTGCTAAGCCAAACCATCAGAAATGTATGCATTAAGTGTACTGTAGTCACTCCTTTATTACCTGTGTAGGTGTATACTTTTACTAAAATTCTCAATAAAAAGATTAATTACAAAAAAGAAATCATGTGCTTTAAAAAATAAAATTAATTAACTTTATCATTGCTTGGTTACCATAACTGTGCTTTACCAATGGGATAAGGATCATTAGTGTAGTCAATCTGACCACTGCCCATGCAGTCTGTAACCAGCTGGGGTTACAGAATACTACCTTATTCTGAAATTGGAGTGTGTATGTTCACTCTCCTTAAACTCCATTGCAACTGTTCTAGTCCTCTGATGAATTCAGCAATATTAAAAGTATAATGTTCTTAAAGTAAGCACTGTTTTTTCCTGTCATTTTAAAAATCCTTAAATACAACTGAACATCAAGGTTTAGCCATTATACAAAGAGGCACTCAAATACAGGATAATACAAATAGAAAAAAAATCATATTTTTACAAATCATTCTTCTGCCTCCTTCCAGTGTTTATTGGTACTGCCATGGTTACAAAATATGTATTGCATAACAACTGAATAATGAGAAAATATCAGCCATGATGATAGGGCTAAAAACTCAGTTTCCAGTTTCTAAGGTGTGTATTAACTGCCAACAATAAATAATTTGGATGAGAAGTGGCCTGTCTGCAAGTGATCACTGTTTGTGTTTCTTACAGCAGATGTTGGAAACTGATATACTGACGGTACTGCTTACTTCATCATTTGTTTTTTTTGACACCTTAGAACAGCTCTGAGCTACAGAAGACTTGAACCCATAGTTTAAATGTCAAATGTTGAAGCAAAATCTGTATTTCATAGACTTTGGAATTCACAGAAGATGGTAAAGTAATTTATAATACAACACTGACACAAGAGGACACCTCTAAATTATTTTAGGGAAGCTAAACAGGCTGCAGAAAAGATAGCAGGCAGCTTTCAAAGTCTTACCAGTAAATAAAGCCTTTCATGCACTGGAATCTGCTTACACCTCAGACCATCTGATCTCTTGTATCCCCAGGAGGCCCATTAGGTCTTCAGAATATTTTTTTTTGTGACCCAACTGCACACTTTGGGTGCTTAGGTGGTTTTCATTGGAAAACAGATCTTACACTTTGAAGTACCATGCATATGATAACTCAGTCTGCTCCATCTTGGGTTACTTTTAAAGCCTACATAAAGATTTTGTTTCAGGAATTTAATAAAAGACGTGAGTAAACTATGTATGTGATCTGTTTCATTGCCTTGTATTTTATTTTTGAATTTGTTACTAATTTTATTTGCTCAGACTCTTGAATATCAGGTGTCAGAAGCAGTCATATGCTACTTTTATCATCTCAAAACATTGCCAGACAGCACTCCTTTCTGGAGTCATCATCATGAAAGTGGTGATACAGGGTTTCATAGCATCTTAACTGGACTACTCTAATGCACACAAGGGGGTTTACCTTGTAGACAGAAATCACATCTGCACTGGTGTAATGCAGCAATGAGGATTTGGTCCCCCAACCCAGAAGTCAGAACACACAGAATAGTTTACTTTATAAAATGGTTACTGAAATCCATGTATACTGATTGGACAAAACCTGTCCATGGTGACCATACTACCAATAGGAAAAATAGTTTATTTTGAAGATTTTTTTTTTTTAATGTTTACTAACAAAGTCAATTTATTAATGCAGTAAGACACTCCTGGGCATTTATTGTACTGTGACAACTGCACTTCCAGGGGCTAAAGACACTTAGCCTGTGACATCATGTCTTTACTATGTCCCAGGCCGACAGTTTGTCACACTACTACCAATGCCCTGTCATGCCTTTTAAGAATGGCAGTTAGGTCACTAACTGATTGTGATGGCATCACAATACCACAACAACAAAGCTCAAGTGGTCATGTAATGGTACCAGAACTCCAAGGTAGCCTAACTGCTGTTTGTCATTTACAGCCTTTTTTATATAATTAGCACATTTAGATTATATGATAATTTACACATACTTAGAGTACATTTGAAAGATCAATACATAAAGAAAAAGGAGGCATAGTTTAGATCACATACAATTATTCAAGCAGTATGGGAACACATTTTCACATCAATTAATCAAAATTCCTGCCAGATAGCAGACACAGGAAACAAAAGTGTTACCTACAGATTTATCAAAAAAAAAAATCAGCCTCTGGAACTCATTTGAAGAAATGTTTAAAAACTGGAACTTATTCTAGAACAAACAGTTGACCAACACCTAAAAAATATTGCAAGAGAACTTTGTCATCTGACTACCAAATGTAACCCCCCTGCAAATGGGGGTTCCCAAAAGACTTCCAGGAGCTTGCTTGAATGCTCCAAGCCTGAATGGTGTTTGGCGTTTAAGCCATTTATCAGTGAGTGTTTTTAGAGCCTCTGGTACTGTCTCTTTAAGAGCTGTCTGCTTGCAGACATAATTAGTTTGTATGGGGGGACTGTGTGCTTCTCTGTTTGAGTACCACTCGAACTGCTGCCAATTCACTCCATTTTTGCAGTCACTAGGAGTACAAAGGGAACCTATCTGAAAGATGTAACTGTTTGCCAGAAATAATTTAGAGTAATAATGAAAATACAGTTTGTCTAACCTGCTTCCTTTGCAGTCAGAACTGTGTTTGCCTAGTTCCCCATTCTAGTTTTGAACTGCTGAACAGGACCAATCAGTGTGGGTTAACTTGGATGAATCGGAACTTGGACTCGTAATCTGAGCCAGCCACAAGAGGATTGTATGGGCAGTGACTCTGGGAGATGTAGTTTAGACTTCGGCGCCTTTTTGGACCAACAGCAGCAGTCTATTGTGAGTGACAACTAATCCAGCCAAGAACTGGGAGGAACTCAAAGGAAGTGCCGGTTTTGTCTGTTGGAGTTTCAGTTTAGCTCTGGGAGTGAAGGGAAAGGAACCCTGTGCTCCTTCAGTGCACAGTTTTAGTCAAAAACATGTGTAAGGTCCAGAGTTCGGTCTGCAGCTTGTGTAACTGCTTGTTAGGACTGAATCCATTCTGTGAAGAGAATCAAAGGATATCTGAAGAGTAGAAACCAGGCTCACCCTGTAGAAGACTGGAGGAATTGCAGAATTGCACTCAGTCTGTCAGGAACTGAATCTGCTGTGTGTTCTCCCGGGTATTGTGCAGTAATTGCAATCGGGATACAGATGCAGCCTGCCTGGTATAGTGCTTTCTTTTTACCATATAAATGTGTGAAGAGGTTTGTGTACCTCAAGTGAATCCTGCTGCCATTAAGTGACTTTTGCCTGTGACTGTTTACCATATGAATGTGTGAGGAGTCTCTTGGAGCTCAAGAGTAGCCCTGCTGACATTGAAGGACCCCATCTTGTTTGGAGGTCGTGAGTACTAATTCAGAGTCGATCCCTGTTGAATTGCCACATTAAATCCAAATGGAATTACTGTACTGCTGACTGTTTAACTAATTTTCTTTTCTCTGTGTGAAAGGGCCCCTACCAGCTGCCACAGTTTGGACTAGCCACTAGGGCTTGGGTACCCAGGGACAGTAACTGGTAGGATAGGCTGGCCTGTGCACAGAGCCATAGGTAGATGAATAAAGTGATAAGCTAATTAACCTGATTTCCCCCTGTCCTTGTTATATTCCCCCTAAATAAATCAGAGCTGCTTGTTTCAGCAAAGTTATACTGCCTGAGGTATTTGTCTATGTTATAATATTGTACTGTGATTGTTGCACTGTATCTTATTTTACAGGGAGTCCCAGTGCCTGAACCAGTCCTGGGGGTGAGTGTATACAGTGAAGGTAATTCTGATAAACTGTGTGGGCCACTAGTGGGAAGAAAGGGGGGCTGCAGTGTCCCAGAGGGCTGTGACCAAGTAAGTTTAACTATTGCAAACCCTGACTTCTGGGTGGAGGCACCCGCCATTGGATCCAGGCCCCTCAACCTGTTAGTGGCAAATCAGGCAGGGGTAGTAGCCCTTGGGATAGTGCCATCTAGGGGTTACACAAACAACAACTTTTTGACAGTCAGTTTCTTCTTGCAGTCAAAACCAGAGTAAACCTCATGGAGTATTTTTTTTAAATTTCGTCTGCTGGTTGTCACAGAGTCAGGTTCAAATACTTAGTTTCTTCAGATGACTCCAGAAGTAGAGTGTTGTTGCCTGCCCTGTAGGTGCCCCCTTCAGAGTACTGTGTCTGCTCTCTGGCTGTAGGGTAGGCTTCGACTGTTTACTTTTTCCCATGTTATAAGCACTTTAGGTTAGCATACCAACCCCCATGACCTCTTTGCTCTGTGTGCTTTACATCAGTTAGTCACTTAGATGACATACAAATGGACATCGAAAACAGCTCATTCAACACTGTTTTTTTTTCCAGAAATATAAACTGATCAACTTGATGAGCATAGCTTTTTTGACAAGTGATCACCTCTTAATCTGAAAAGAAACAAAAAGCCCTCAGCTGACACTCATTAAGCTGCTATGGAAACTGGTACTTTACTTTCTTTGTCACTCTTCACATTCTCTGAAAATCATTCTTCATGATTCTATGTGAAGAACAACTTTTAGAAAACACCAGCAAAACATATCAATCTATTATATATATCACTCAGTCACTATTAGTTTTCTGAAACAGAGAGGATCAAGTATTGGACAAAAGATCCATTGCTTGTCTGCAAAGCACTGAACACACTGTCCCCATTATGCATATAAGCACCTGACCACACCCTCCCCCATCCCAGACAGTAAGAGCCAGATGATCCATAGGCAAAGGACAGCTACATATCCCCATATCATATCTGAAATCAGAAGGGGACCACACATTTTCTGTGGTAGCTCTGTTTTTGTGGCATGCTCTCCCTTGATAAATTTGCTTGTGCCCCCACATTGATTTAATTAGAGCTGCTGCATACAAACATACGAATTTGCCAGCAGAAACAGGCCATAATGGTCTATCAAGTCTGCTGAAGTGTGCAGCTCTATTTAGTTCCCTGGAGCTGTGGGGCCCTACTCCACCTGGGCTCAACTATCCCTCTCCTGGTTCTCTAACCCCTCTCCATCCCAGGAACACCAACCCTAATTTTCTCCATCCCCCCCCCCAAAAAAAACTAGCCACTGTATTTACCACAATCACATCCTCTGGCAACTTGTTCTACCCAACACCACCCTTTCCATGAAAAAGTACCTCAATTTCTTCTTATTACCTCCAACTAGCTTCAGGTTTTGCACCTCTGTTGTTGTACCCTCCTTCTTTAAGAGTTAAAGTTAAATTAACAACATAATCAAAAATTCCCTACCTAGCATAACTACATTTGTTTAGGGTGTGTTCCACTTTTATGGTAATTAAATTAAATAATCATTTTATAGACTGCGAGGACTGTATTGTTTAATTTTATTTTGTCTGCTATCCCTACATTTCCCTGGCAGTATCACTCTCCCTCCCAGTTAACAAGTAAATTTTGACAGGGACAGCAAGCAGTACTTGCAGTGGAAATATTGTTATGGACTACAGAACTACCCAGGTCAGCTGTCATAGGAATTTGCCACAGATGATTTTGTCAATAACATCAGTCAAGGGGTATTGTGGAACTGAATGTATGCAAGTAGGGTGGCTGGGGGGGCTCACAGGATCAAGCAAATAAAATGTAGATTTTGCAAAGTGAGTAATAATTAGGTGTGGTTCATAGCTCAGTGCTTATGTTACATACTGTAGCTGGATGATGTAGATGGTTGTTGGATACAGAGGCCAGCTGTTAAGTAGACAATGGTTGCTAGGTACTAGTAGTATGGAATGATTTGTGCTTAGGTACTTCAGCATGAACATGATCAAGTCAATGATTGTAGTATGTATGAATCAGATAGTATAAGCAATGAGCTTGGATGCTTGAACTGAGAATCGTTTGTTATTATTTGATGGTTTGGGCATTTCTCTGTATCCCACCTGTAGGGAGGAAGCTTTGTCTAGTATTATGAGACCCCTCCCAAAAGAAAAATGATATCAACGATTGTTCTGTATCCGACTGATGAAGGAGTCGAGCAGGAATACAACCCTAATAATATGAGTAGATGATCACCTCCTCCAACTCCAGAGAGTGTGACCAGAAGCATGCAGCAGAGGAAAAAACCCCTTGGGGGAAATCTCTGAGGACCCATGGCTACTGACCTGCCTGTCCTTCTGGGGCATACTAAAGGAGAGTAATCCTAAATAATCTAATCAGCTAATCTGTACCCCAAAATGTAGAACCCAGTCCAGAGAAATGGAGAACTGAAGACGTATGGAATTGTGACATGTCAGGCAAATAGAGCAAGCATCCATCCAGTAAACCCCAAGTTCGAGAGTCCAGGAGCAGGCCAAATGAAATGGAGTGGCATCCGTGCTTGAAATGAATGTGAAGCGAAGAGTCGCAGGTGGTGAAGCACTCTAGCAGGTGAGGATGACTTTGCAGAGGAGATCCAGTAATCGAGGCCCAGCATCCACGTCAGAAAGAGAAATCGGCGAGTCAAGTTCAGCATGGCAAGGTTAGCAAATGAAGGCTGTGGCGATGAAGCACAAGAACTGGCACATGCCACTTAATAGGGAGGACGGAGCAGTAGGAACCTCCAATCCAGAGAGGAAGCGAGCATTAAGTCAGTAGAGAACGTAGTGAATATGTAGAAGTAGGTCAGATGTGTTTTCAGTTCATGAGAAGCGCAGCAGGTTGTAATTGCAAGTTAGTCAGGATGACCTCTAGGCCCAGGAAGGGCGAGGCAGGTAGTATGAGCAAGTAGTATAAATAAGTGGACCTGTATGTAGGTCAGCTGATGGAGTAAATAAAGCTGCAGGAACAGACGTAGTAGCAGGGAAGTAGCATTGCAAGATGAGGTACGTAAGAAGGTGAGGGGCATGAAGAATGGTACAAGCCAGGGAATCAGAGAGCTTCATGGATCCAATAGGTTGGGTAACAATGTTGACATCTACAGTTCAAGCCAGGATGATACCATAGCTAGAAATGACTTGTGAAGAATATCCTGACAAGTCCTGAATAGTCGAGCATAGGAGTCCTAGATGGCGATAACCAAAGAGGCTGAGTCAAATGAAGTAGCATTGTCACAGGGTCCGAGAAGCGGTAGAGCATAAATCAGGATAGCGAAGGTCTTCAGAAGAAGCTCAACTAAGTGTCCTGGAAAGAGTGAAGCAGCAGTAAGTCCACATGGCTGAAGCGGCAGGGCAAAGTATCCAAGAATAGATAATGAACAAAGAAATGTCCAGATGCGAATCCATAGTAAAGGAGCTTCCGGCTGGCTGACATGGCAGCAGGTAGGCATATAGTAGAATGTGTGAATCTCCAGGCCCAGAACTGGGTGTGGCAGAAGTAGAGCAGAAGCAGGGAAACCTCCCAGCCCGATGGGCGAAGGCAGGTCGTAGAAGCAGGCGATTAGTAGGTAAATTTCCCAGCCCGATGGGCGAAGGCAGGTCGAGAAGCAGGAGAATAGTAGGTAAACCTTCCAGCCCAAATGGGCAAAGGCAGGTCGTAGAAGCAGGCGATTATAGTGTAATAAAAGATAGGAACAAAGGACCTCTGGGCCCATAGGGGCACAGGTCTGACTAAATGCGATGGCTGACCTCCGGCCCTGTGGGGCGAGGCAGGTTGCAGACCAGTGGTAGATAATGCAATGGAAATGTTGGAACAGAATGCAATGCAGAGGGTCATATCCTGGTATGTAGAGATTGCAGTAAATACGTAAACATAGGTTAGAAGGACGCCAGTTCATGAGGAACACAGTAGATTGTAACGGCAGGTTAGTCATAAGGACCCCTAAGCCCTGGAGGGCGAAGCAGGTAACATGAGCAAGTAAGGTAAAGAAGTGAACCTGCATAAGTTGTAGTAGTAAGCAAGCTGCATGATTTAAGTAGGATGTGGGGGAGGAGCTCTTTCCCCCACATAACCACAGGCTTGCGCCCTTCAAAAAAAATACTGATACGGTACTTTTTTGAATTTTGAACCTCCCAGTACTAGCATCTGGTAAGCAGAGACACTTTGCTCCCAATTAAGGTACTATAAAAGAGCACAGAAACAGAAGCTGTTTTCATAGTGTGCATGAAAACCATGATCTGTGATCTAGGGCTGCTTGTAAATTAGCATGTGACCAGGAAACATATCTCTTCCAACTTGTAGTATGCTAGAGAGGTGGAACAGGGCAAAATGGGTTGACTATAAGACATATAGCACAAATAAAAAATTCAGTGTCAGTGGCTCAGCAGGTTGCACACTCATTCCTAAGACCAGAAGATCAGAAGGTTGCAGGTTCAAGACCCACACCAGATACTTAGGGCAAAATCCAACTACTGATACTGTAGTGTACCATGAGGGGGATGCTGTATTCTTCTGGTGCTGGCTTTCGAATGAGATGTCTGCCTGTTATTGTAGTTGTTCAGGTAGACATTAACGATCCTGTAGCACTTCTCACAAAGTGTAGGGGAATTTCCCAGTGTCCTGGCCAAATTTCCCCCATTCACTACAAATACCACCAACAGCTTAATCTGGTATGATTTCAGTTGGTTACCATCTGTTTCTACTCCCGGGACGAGGCTGAAATATGCAAAATTGCCTAGCCTTCCTTTTCCAGTCAACAAAAACTAAGTAACTAAATACTTTAGTGGCCTTCTGAAACGTACAAATGTTAAAGCTGTATATTGTAATGTGTGCGTTTTATGCAAAGTTTATAAATGTGATTTTTTTTTTTTACTCTGTAACTTATTGTAATGTGTTGAGACACCATTGGAAATGAGTTTCAACTCAATGGTCAATGCTGTCTCCCTGGTAATAAACTTGAACTTTTAAAGGCAGAGAATTTGTATAGTACTGAGTAGGAAAGAAAGTTTGCAGCCCTGTTGGTCCTAGGAATCATGTAGAAACATAACAACATACTGTTGGACAGGAATTCCAGTCCATAATGTCCACCACTGCCATAAGCAGGGAGGAAATAAATTTGCTGTGCAAACATGTACCAGTTTACAGGGATTCCCTATCCACTGTCTTCTTATCCATGGTTTCTGCTGATTTACTATGAAATATTGAACTTTACAAGACCAAGTGTCAGGATCCTGAGACTGACAGCCCGAAACTTGGAATCCCGACACTCGGTAATTGCCCATAGCAGAGTTTTTCCATATTTTGGGGCCCCCTCACCCCCTCCCACTTAATATAATATCTGCCTACGGCAATTACCATGTTGATTCTGAGTTTTGGGCAGTCTGTCTGGGGATCCTGACACTCGGTTTGGTCAATTTCAGTCTTTCAAACTATTCCCATTTCTGCTGGTACAGTAGGCTGTTCCATAGCACATGTAGTGCCTCTCCACAAAAGCAGTCCCAAGGATGACCTGGGAAATAGACCAGTCAGTCTGACCTCCACTGTGGGCAAGCTCATGGAGACCATACTAAAGGAAAGGTTGGTGGATCATCTAGAGGAGCATGGTCTCCAGGATGAGAGGCAGCATGGGTTCATGGGGGGGGGGTGAGATCATGTCAAAAAAATCTGACTGACTTCTTTGACTGTGTCACTAAGACAGTAGACAGAGGCCAAGAGGTAGACAACCTCTGTCTTGGTTTCAGTAAGGCCTTTGACTCAGTGCCCCACAAAAGGTTGATCAGGAAGCTGGTGGATCTTAGAGTTGGTGAAAACATGGCCAGATGGGTGGAAAACTGACTGAGGGACAGATCCCAGAGGGTGGTTGGGGGGGGGGAGAGTTATCTGGAACCAGAGAGGTAACCAGTGGGGTCCCACAGGGCTCAGTGCTGGGGCCGGTGTTATTCAATGTCTTCATCAATGACATTGGGGATGGCATTAAGGGCAAAATGTGTCTATTCACAGATGGACACTAAGCTCTGTGGGAGAGTGGACATAGCTGAAGGGATACAGGACCTACAGGAAGATCTGGAAAAGCTGGGGAGGTGGTCTAAGATCTGGCAGCTTGGATTCAATGCCAAGAAATGCAAAGTTATGCATATTGGAGCCAAGACTCTCAGGAAAGGGTATTACCTGGGTGGAGTCCGAGTACCTGCATCAGAGGAGGAGAAGGACCTGGGAGTGATAATCACTAGTGACCTGAAGCACTCTACGCAGTGCAAGAAAGCAGCTACAAAGGCAAACAAGATGCTGGGATGCATAGCTAGGGGGATCAGTAGTAGGAGAGAGGAGGTTATACTGCCTTTGTACAGGTCACTGGTAAGGCTGCATCTGGAGTATGGAGTTCAGTACTGGTGCCTACACCTCAAATAATACATTAGCCTGCTGGAAAAGGTCCAGAGGAGGTCTACGAAGATGACAGCTGGTCAGAGGAGTAAAGCATATGAGGAGAGGTTGAGGGCACTGAACATGTACTCCCTGGAAGACAGGAGAGAGAGAGGGGAAATGATTGGGACCTTCAAGTGCTTGAAAGGGATAAACAAGGTTGATAAGGAGTGTCTCTTTAAGCTGAGTGGCAACCATAACAGGAGGGGGTACAGTCTTAAGCTGGAGGGTGGGAGGTTTAGGAGGGAGGGAGGGAGGGACGTCAAGAAGCACTTTTCACAGAGAGGGTGGTGGACACTTGGATGTGCTGCTGGAAGAGGTCATCTCATTGAAGACAGTGGGCAGCTTTAAGAGAGGCTGGAATAGGCATGGGGAAGATAAGGATCATGGGTTGGGAGGATGGGAGGAGTGGGGAGGGAAAGCAGGGACATTAGCTCAGGCTGTGAACCCTGCAATACAAGCAGACTTGATAGACCAAATGGCCTTCTTCTGCTGGCTTCTTCATATGTTTGTATAGGTTTATCACCCTCTGGGAGAAAAAAAGTCTTCTAACATCACCCCTGAATTTATCACTTCTGAGCTGCACGGTGGGTTTATGTGTCCTGTTGGAGTACACAGGCTCAAACATCTTGGACTGTTTGCTCTTATCCATACCCTGGAGTATGCAGGACTGAGAGCATATCCCCTCTTAGCTTTCATTCCTCCTGGATGGATAAGTTACTGGTCTCCAGCCTCTCCTTATAGCTTTTATGCTCCCCAGCCCTAATCCTTTTGGTGGCCCTTGTTGTACTCTCTTAACTGCCTCCATGTGCTTTTCATACTGAGGAGCCCAGAACTACATACCGTACTCCAGATGGGGCTAGGCCTTGTAAAGTAGCAGGATTACTTCCCCAGCACTGCTGGTCAACCCTCCCCCCATACTTGATACACTCTAGAATTCTGTCAGCCCTATTGACAATGACTGAATTCCACTTGCCATGCTCCATACCCTTTTCTAGTACTCCACCTCTGCATCAAGAGAAGCCCCACACAATGTGTAGGTCCTGTCACTGATTCAGCACAGTCTGCATGCAGCACCTTACAAGTGGCTACCCGGAGTCCCAGGCACCAGAAGTCTGACCAACCATCCAGCATATTCAGGTCCTCTAGAAGTTCATACCCATACTCAAGGACGCAGTGACCAGCTTTGTGTCATCAGTGAACATGAGCAGCCTGGCAAACAACACAGCTTTGGTGGATGAAAATGTTGAACTGTGGCCTAAGTATCAATTATTTATTTATTTTAAAATGTTTTACCAGAAAGACACACTGAGTTGGTAACTGCTTGCTTTCTGATGTGTCCTGAGGCAAAGTTCTGAATACCCACTCCACTCTGAGTAGTGTCCACCCATGACTAGAGCCCTGTGAAATTCTTTTTATTTTCATCATTTTTATTTTTCTGGAATTTTGTGTTATTTCTTTTTATTCGTTGAAAATTTAGTTTTATTTTTCGTTATCCCATTCACATTCATAAAATACCTTAACATGATGTTATACACACTAGAAATCACATTCCTAGTATACTACATTGTATTAAGCAGCATTATGCTATGGTCTTCAAAGGGTCTGTGAACCAGACAATTTTGCTCTGCTTCCTTGCAAACCATTATCTGTGTGGTAACAATGGAGCCTAAACAACAACTGCTGCAAGCATTTATTTAGTTTTGGCAAGGAAAAAAAGCATTTTTTTAACCTTATTCATGTATTTGTTTTCATTTTATTTCGATTTATACCTTGATTTTCTCTTTATTTCTTGTTATTTCTTATTTAAGAATAACACGGGGCTCTGTCCATAACTATCCTCGGATTACCGCACCCAAGCCAGGTAGCAAACCATGTTGTTTAGCGTATACCCAACTATGTATCGCCTTGATGTACTTTGCCCAAAGTTTGTCACATACCAGTGTCAAAGGTCATATTGAAGTTGAGATAGACTATGAGTATGACCCTGCACCTGCACACCCCTCCTGGTAACCAACTCAAAGTAGGAGATCAGGATGGTTTGGCATGATCTGCCCTTCATGAACCATGCTGAGAGGGGGTAAAAGTCTTGGCCTCAAGAAAGTGTTCCATTATTCCGTCCTTGAAAATAGCTTTCGAGACTTTGCCCAGCATTGATGGCAAGCTGACCAGCCTGTTTTTTGCCAGATTTGGCATTGCCCACTTCCTCAAGATGGAGACCAAAATGGCCTGTCCAGTCCTGTAGCATCACATCTATCCAAGTAGACTCCCAAAAGAATACTACATGTGGCTCACCAGTTATTCATTTAGCTACCCAGTAACCCTGGGCTGTATTCCACCTTTCACTTAGGCTGCATGGTCGTTGCCAGTGAATCAGCTGCCAGGGCAAGTGTATTGTCTGCTGTCTAGCATGTGAAAACTAGAATCAACTTGATGTTATATGGGTACTTGGTGCACCAAAAGTCCCACTTGACACACCATAAAAAACCTAAACTTTTCATTCCACAGACAATAATCTGCTTAATGTTCCACAGGTTAAAGGGAAAGTCCCCTCAACCTATTTTCTCTATACCTGTGTGGTTTGTAGCCACAAACAATGATTCCCTCTGTTACACTCCCCTAATTTCATCCTAATTTAAATGAAGTTGCTGCACTCTGTTCGGTCCTGGTGTGAAAACCTGTTTGATTTCATAAAGATCATGACCACAATCAGGAAAGGCACCACGGGAGTTGATGATGCATACAAGTACAAGTCAGCAGAAGTGCACTGTCGGTCAGTTCTATTGTATATCTTCTGAAGTCCCTGTATTCTTATCTTGTGCTAGCTATCAAACATTTCAAGGTGAGTTCTCTAATGCTTCCTGTTGTTTAAAGTGTGTCTAAGTTGGAAAAAACACAGTTGGACGGATGCTAGTGCTTGTGAAGTTTTGTTATTCAGCTGATTAATTCCTATGTGCTAGGAGCTCTTTGCTTACTCTCAGTCCCTTTAATGTGCAAATATCCATTATTAACTCCCATGTTTCCTTTTATGAGTGGGGTCATGTCCTTTGGAAAGGCATCAGACAGATTTTCACACCAAGACAGAGAAGAGTGAAGCAACTTCATTGAAATTAGAGAGGCATCCAAGAGATAGAGCATCACTGTTCATGCCTTGTACACTACACTGGCAAACAGAAACAAGCATTTGTCAATGCTGAATGTTTGGTTGCTGGCATTAGCAGTGGAAGTGCAGGAGTTAGACAGATGCAGTATAGAAATGGCATTGAAGTATTGAACTGATGCCAACTCCACCCTCACCCTGCAGAGATGGACAGACATTGAGGTGTGCCTTTGGGTTGTCACCCATGACGGTCACAACATTTCACCTCACCCTACCCTTCAGACACTGACAAGTGTCGAGGTGTGCCTTCGGGTGTTTGGGCTTTACATTCACCTCATTCCATAAGGAAATACGACGAAATGGGCACAGTATAGGAGAATGGAGTGAACTCTTGGGGCAAAGGGTCCAAGGTGTACCTCGATGCCTGTCACTGGCTGAAGGGTGGGGGTTGGGGGTGAAATGGAATGAGCATTATTGTCGACAATCCCAAGTCACATCACTGATAACTGTCAGTCCCTACATACAGGGTAGGGCATTATGGTAGAAAACTCTAATGCCCTGGGCATTTCCTGGTATTTTTACTCCAAGTTTTCCACATCGGCTTTTTGTGACCCCACCACATGAACAGTGACACTATCAGTTCATTAGGTGAAAGGTGATTTTGCACAGCGACTTCGCCATTTGGTGCCATGGGTTTGAAAACACATTTCAAACAGGATGTGAGAAGTGACAAGTGTACTGTTCATGAGGAGGTGTAAAAAATGGCATTGTTGAAAATCTGGAGTGAAAATATAAAAAAAACTGGTGAAGTCACGAGCGTACGTTGAAACTGTGCAATGTACACCTGTAATGTAATTAGTTTGAGGATTTTTTACAGCACATTTTCAACATAGGCATTTTGGGACCTTTGCTCATGAACAGTGTTACTGTAATTTTCTTAATCTATCCCGAACACTAATCTCCCACTGCGACCGTGCTATTCTGCGCTGGAAGTGCGAAAACACATTTCGGCCAGGGTGTGAAAAATGACAGCTGTACTGTTCATAATAAGGAGGTGTGGAAAAATGTCAATGTTGAAAATCTGAACTGAAAATATTACAAATTCGTGAACTTATGGGGGTGTGTGGAAATTGCACAATGCAGGCACGCAACACAGTAATTTTTTGGACTTTTGTTACCAAATTTTCAACATAGCCATTTTAACACCTCTGCACATGAACAGTGTCACTGTGATTTTCTTAATGTGTCCCGAACATTGATTTTGCAAACCAACCGTGCCAATGTGCACTACATGTGCGAAAACACATTTTGAGAGAGATGTGAAAAATGACAGCTGTACTGTTCATAAGGAGGAGTGGTAAAATGGCAATGCTGAAAATCTGGAGTGAAAATATTACAAATTCTCAAAGTTATGAGCGTGTGTAGGAACTGCGCAATGCACGCTCATAAAACAGTCATTTGTGGGAATTTTCTCACCAAATTTTCAACATAGGGGTTTTGGGGGCCTACCTCATGAACTGTGACACTGTCATTTTATAAATCAGTCCTGAAAGGTGGTTCCGTGCAGTGACCGCAAAATCACCTTTCGGGACCAAATAACAAAATCACAGTGACTGAGTTCATGAGGTGGGGTCCCAAGAACCCCATATTGAAAATTTGGTGAAAATAATCCCAAAAATGCCCAAGATATGCACCAAAGTTAAAAAAAAAATTTATTCCATTACACAGCTTACTGGCATTTCTTCAGTTTGCGGTCGGCTTTGAAGAGTGCAGATGTGTTCCCGGTCCACTGAAGATCGTCACGCCAGACTCCGGAGGTAAGTATGGGTTAAGCGAGGGTGTGGGAGGGGCACCAGAGGGTGGGCGTGGGTTGGGGGGGGGCAAGACAGTCAGCAAGGGACCATTTTTTCTTACAGGTGATTTTTTTTTTTTATTATTTGAAAGGCGACACGAGACTTTTTCCACGCTGGGGTGGGCTCCCAGTGTGGCACCTGGAAGTATGTTGGGGAGGCAGTGGAGCCGACGGAGATTGGGCATCCCCAACGGCCATACAGGGGGAGGGGGAAGCGCATGAGCAGGCTGGGGTGGGCTCCTAGCATGCTACTTGGGTGTTTGTTGGGTTGGGGGATGGAGCGGCCTATGACAGCTGTTCCATTGCAGTGCCGATGTGTAGGCACTTTGCATACTGCCAATGGCAGTATGCAATATACCTACACGTTACCACTGCTGATTGTAGTGGTGTTTTGCTTGGAACTGTCCACCATTGCATCTGAACTGCTGTCATAGACACCTCAGACATTTATTGGTGCAGTGAGGCTGTGCCTGCAACAAGGAACAGGGCATTGGAAGCGAGGTGGCATACCTACGAAACTTCGTATGGTGGCACTATGTTTCTTGCACATGCGTGCAAGCAAACATAAAAAGATTCAGGAGACTTTCCTTTTAAGACAGACATGGAGAAAAAAGATTTTGGATTCAAAGCCTCAAAAATCTGAAACTACTTCCCAACTCACATTTAAACTAGTGTTGCCTAGCATCTGTTAAACAGAATCGTAGTCATGAGATTTCAAGCAGTTTTTTTTTTTTTGTTTTGTTTTTTAATTCAGAATTTTGGTATTCAAGGCCAAAAAATCCAAATTCCAAAAACTCATATCAGATGCAAAATCAGAATTGAAATCCAATTATATTTCTGCATCTGGATGTTTTTAAAATCTCTCCTAGCCAGCACAGTGTTTTTAGGCAGTGTTGCCCTTAGTGGGCCAGAAAAATAAACCTTCCCCTTCTGCTACCTATGGCTCCCTCCACTTACCTTAAGACACTGCCTGGATCCCCTGGCTGTCATCATGAATGGAGAGCACTGGGCAGCTGGAGGTGGAGGTGGCTAGCAGTGTGTCCTAAAAAGCTTACTATATAACACTTTTATATCAAAAGGCATCAAGCTGTCTGCTGGCTCTAGTACAGTATTGCAGACATGTATTTCAGTTCCAAATAGTTTTGTCTCTCAGATAATGCCAGCTAAAGGTCTTGAAATAAAAAGTACAGCACAATTAAGTGCACAGGTTTCTCCTAGCCGGTAAAATAAAGACTTAACACAAAAGAAGTTTAAACAGCAGTTATATTTGAGGCGTGTGTTAAAATGCAAGTATTCACCACTGTCCTGTGGATAAAATTTGCCAAAAGATAGCATCAAATTACAAGGGCGGGTCAAGCTGTTAATGCCTACTGTCTACATTTACTGACAGGTCTATGCGCCAGGCTGATGAGTCTTACCTTAGATCTTTCTTGTTGTCATCTTGCCAATACACCCCTGGCAACATTCAGAAAACTTTTTGATTGCATCAGAAAAAATATTTGAAGGCAAGAGGCTTGAATGCACTAGGCAATGGCTAAGTCTAGGGTGGAGCAGATCCTTTGTCATTCCACATAATAACTCTATTCAAGTTACCAACCAGTATCTGAAAAAGGCCAAACTTGATGAATAAGAGAGCAGTATGGCTGTACCAGTATAATTTCATATATGGTAGTTTGGGTACTGCAAACATCAGAGCAGGACCCTAGTGATTTATGCGTACCATTCTGGATATCCATTTCCTGTCAGGCACTTTATAAACTATATAATGTACTGGAAGGAAGTGCATTCCAGTAGTTAGAGCACAGATGTACTGTATAAACCGGAATGAATCCAGATTCAGATCTCAACACAGCATTGACTTACTGTGTAACCAGAAGTATGTCACATGACCTTGCTGGGCTTCAGAGCACTAAGCTGAAAACCTATGTTCCCACTGGGATCCCACTGAAAATGAGATGTTATTTCTTGGTCTGGCCTGAATAAAACTGCACTGTGTTTCTGACACATTTGAGAAGGGTTCTAACTTATGAGATAACACAGCTACTGAACTAGTGGTAATAGCAATAATAATAATAATAATAATAATAATATTTTTATTTATATAGCACATTTCCAGTTTCAAAGAACACATCACAAGTAATTTAAAAATCTTACACAATTTCAACTTCAGATAAAAACTACCCCAATCATAAATATCAGTCATTAAAAGCCTCTTGGAAAAGATGTGCTTTCAGGCTGGTTATAAAGCTCTCCACAGTCCTGCACTCTCTAATCCGATGAGGTAGCGAGTTCCACAGGGATGGTGCCACAAACATGAATGCTCAGGCCCCAGATGTTTTTAAACGCACCCTGGGAACCTCTAACAAGCTCCCGTCAGATAAGTGGAGAGGACGGCCGGGGCTATAGGGAACCAGAAGCTCTTGCAGATAACTCAGTCCCTGTCCATGCAAGGCATTATAGGTCAGCAAACTGACCTTAAGGATGATCTGCCACTGTATAGGCAGCCAGTGCAGAACACGCAGCACTGGAGTAATGTGACTAGATCGCAATGACCCAGTCAGCAACCGAGCTGCTGCGTTCTGCACCAGCTGCAAGCGGCGGATATCAACCCCTGGAAGCCCCAGGTAAAGGGAGTTACAGTAATCAAGGTGTGAGGTCACAAAGGCATGGATCAACGTGGGCAAATCATCAGACGGAACCAGGTGCTTAATTCTGGTGATGTTCCTAAGATGATAAAAGGAGGACTTGATGATTGCCGACACCTGCGCACGCAGTGTTAGCCCATCATCAAGAACCACCCCCAGATCATGCACCCATTTAGAGGCAGGCAGTTTTACACCATCAAGCCAAAGCCAAAATGGCGAATCCACCACCTGCCTCTCTATCTGGTGCCCTGGATCCACTACCAGCACCTCAGTCTTCCTGGAATTCAATTTCAACCAGCTAGCCTTCATCCAGTCATGGATCTCCACCAGACAGCTATTAAACAACGAGACCGCATTATCCTGGTTGGGTGAAAAAAGACAGACAGAGCTGGGTATCATCAGCAAAGCAATGAAACCTCTGCCCATATCATCTTACAATGTCTCTGAGGGGCAGCAGATACACTGTGAACATCATAGGGGACAGCACCGAGCCCTGAGGGACCCCACACGGCAGAGAGAATGGTTCAGAGGTAAAAAATCCCAGATACCACCCTCTGAGACCTGCCGGTGAGGAAAGAGTGAAACCATCTGAGAACTGGACCAGCCAGGCCACGGATAACCCTCAGGCGCTCAAGCAGCACCCCATGATCCACAGTGTCAAACGCTGAGGAGAGATCCAGAAGTACCAGGATAGAACAGCGTTTCTGGTCCCTCGTCATCAGGAGATCATTGGGCACCCGAACCAGAGCAGTCTTGGTACTATGTCTTTTCTGGAAGCCTGACTGAAGAGGATCGAAGATATGGATGGTAAGATGGTTCTGCAGTTGCAGCGCAACCACTTTCTCGATCACCTTCCCAACAAAGGGAAGGTTAGAGATTGGTCTGTAGTTAGCACAGTTGTTCAGGTCCAGAGAAGCTTTCTTAAGAATCAGTGTCACCACCGCCTCCTTCAGGGAGCTAGGAAATTCTCCTGAGTCTAAGGAGCACCAAAAATCTATGCAAGGATCGGGCCGATGAACTCAATACACCCCAATAACAGGCGTGTAGGGCCCGGATCCAAACCACAGCATGTTGGCTGCAAATTCTGGACAATCCGCATGAGATCCCCCATCTCCGGCCGGTCAAAAGAACTCCAGGATGACCGAGGGGAGGTGACCAAATACCGACCACCGCCAACTCCCATAGAAGACGCTGAGCAGATTTCAGCCCTGATGCCGGCCACCTTATCCACAAAAAATTGAGCAAACTCCTCACACTTAATTTGTGAAAATGCTCTTCGAACCTACAGACAGGATGGGTTGCACAACCTGTCTACGGTTCGAAAGAGCTAAGCTGGTCGGTTTTGAGCACCAGCAATCTCACTGGACAGAAACTCTGCCTTCTTACACATGATTGCTGATCGATAGCATTGATAGTGCTCTATCAATCTAAGGTGGTCGGCCTCAAGGGCCGATTTCCGCCAGCGACATTCTAACATTCGTCCGACTCATCTCAGTTCCCTCAAGGTTCCATCAACCCAAGGGAACCGAGGGTGAAGAGAGAGCAGACAAACATGGACTGGGGCGACAGAATCCAGGGCTTCAGTAATAGCCTTATTATAGGTCAAGACTAGGCTCTCTGGGTCCTCGTCTGCCCACGAAACACCCTATAGGTCTAACACTGCCAGAAGGCCTTCATGAGTCCCCTCAATAGGCCGTATTTGACCATCTCCTCATGGGCAGGCCTATAAGGGGGGGCTGAAAATTGAATCTCACTGTGTAGTGATCAGACCATACAGCTCGTTCCACCACCAAGTTGAAGGACTCGATCCCCAGGAGGAAAACCAGATCAAGAGAGTGACCTTGCTTATGTTTCACAGAGGTAACTACCTGTGTGAACCCCAAAAAATGCATAAGTTGGAAGAAGTCTTGACCAAACTGTGAGAGTTCATCATCGACCCAAGCATTGAAGTCACCCAGGACCATCAGCCTGGGTGACTCCAACGTCATGTTGACGATGAAGTCTGCAAATTCCTGCAGGAACATTTTCTCACCCCTGGGTGGATGGTAGATGAGAATGATCCTGCAGCCCACACCTGCTACTACTGTAAACTCAAATGATCTGGCCCCCTCAACTGGTACAACAGTAAGGCCCAATTCCGATCTAAAACAAATAGCCACCCCCCGGCCCTGTGGTCTGATCTCGAGCGGTGTATCACCAAGAAATTGGCTGGGACAGCTGCCTCCAAAATGGGGCCTGCATTGTCATCAAGCCAGGTCTCGGTGATGCAAGCCAGGTCTGCTGTCCCAACAAGATCAGCAATAATTGCTGTCTTGTTCTTAATAGACCTGGCATTGCATAACACCACTCGAGTCGAACGGGGTTCTGAGGCCGACCAAGTTGTCTACCCAAAAACATTGGAGCCCTTGGGTATGGCAACTAGACATGGAGGACCATGTTCTAGTGACCATTTCATCCCAGGGCATCTCCTGGACTGCACAACCCCTATATGGCCACCCCGCTCCACTCCTCCGAAGTCCCGTCCCCCCGGCCCCTCCCCTCGTCCTCCTATTAACAATATCCAGTGCCCTACAGTGGTTATAAACTGCTGCAGGCAGGGGAGGAGGAAAAAAGGGCCGGAGGCCCTGGAGTTCAGAGGAGGAGTAGTGCCTGACTGGGAGAGCCCCAGCCCAACACATCCTCCAACCACACAATCCATACTTCCACTCCCCGTAAAACTACCTTCACACCCCAGATTATCTAAAACAATCCTAAACACAAATGAACACCCCTCAGAATAGAATATACAATCCAAAAAATTATATAATGTAAATGTAAAATAAAAAACACTAAAGTCCTCTCACTACTCCAGTTTTATTGTCCAAAATTTATCTCTCCCACTACCTCTCACATAGTGGGAGAATACAGTTTATAAAACTGGAGTCCTCTCATCACTCCAGTTTTAAGTCTGAATTAGATCTTTGTTTGCGTTGTGGGGGGAACTAATAAAAAATAAAACACATTAGTCAATCATAAAATCCTCTGTAGAATCCAAGGAAAAAATAATTTCGATCCGATATTGAAAAATAGGTTCAGGCTAATGTTTCCAAAGTCCAAGCACCCCTCAGTGATCTTCAATAACCCAGACCACTGCATTTAATTGTGGAACCCTTTTATAAGCTTCTCCAACATAGCCCACAGTAGTCCAAGGCATCGGTCCTACCATGGCAATCTGGGGCAAGTTGCTAAAACTCTGTGGAGAGCCCCGCGAATAACTTAGAGCCTCACAGGCTCACATGCCACACAGGCTATCCTACCTCGCTCCCCACAGCTACAATCCCCCAGGGAAAACACCCTAGAGAATGCTCCGTAAGGGATTTGGAGAAACCCTATTAAATTCCGGCTCCCTGAAGCTCAAAGGGTGACTCCCACTCGGCTACAGAAAGTTAGGGTGCCACCAGCCCCGGATACACAGAGGAAGCTCCCCCCCTGCACAGCACCCAGATACACCACGACTCTGGCCTAGCTCAGTGTTCTATGTTCATCAATGTTGTTTTTACTCATGACGCTGATGGTACAGGTCACCAATAATCCTCTCAAGTGCTCAATCCATCCATCAGAACTTGGTCATTCAGAAGTATCAAAACATATTCTTCTATGCCTCCCCAAAAACACAACAATCCTAGGTGTCCTAAGTAGACTAGCTCGAAAACCAATGGATCCAAATGAATCTTCCTTCCTTCAGGCTCGCTGGTTTGTTAATCCACCGCAAAAGTTAAAACAACGAACCACTGCAAATCACACAGTGAGCCTAAAGTAAAACGAAAAATAGACGGCAATACCGGAGCAAACTTCAGAAAAGAAAAGAAAACTAAATAACATGCAACTCAGACACATGAAGCTCTTGCTGGCAGCACAGCCTAGCCGCCATTTTAGCAAAGTATGCAGTACAAAGCTTTTCTAAATCTAGGCCATCAGCTGAGTCATCCATCCTCTTGCATAAAACATCCAGACCCCAGGAGTTTACACTTAAAATCCCACTGGCTGCCACAGTAATGTTTGTAAAAGACCATCAAATGACCACTAAAATTAAGGATTTGCTTATGTTGCTTGTCCAGTACTAAAATAATTATAGCCTGAATAATTGACAGGCTGAGACAAGGGTTTATTGGACAGTGAGTGCCCCTCTCCCCGACCCTCACCAAATGCTGTTTAAAGCACAGGCTCTGCACCCTTAGGATGCTCAAAGTTTGCTGCTGCATCCTCTATAATTCACCTTCCTGACAGCCTTTTTCTGGACAATGGGTATCCCTTCCTTTGCCTCACTTAATTGTTTCAGTCTTTTTTTTTTTAAACACTACAAATTAGTACTCCCACTACTGTAAGAAGCTGTCCCAAACCACTGAGCTCAATGTCTCACAACCAAAGAACTCTGTGCCCCATAACTAACTAATGCTCCACACTCCATAATCAACAATGGCTCTCCACACAACAACCAACAAGGGCACCACATCCCCTTAACAACAAGGGCTATTCATCATACAGGTAAAAAGTGCTACATTTCCCACAAACAACAAGGGCTCTGTGCCTTCAACCTGGGTCCCATCCTCTCAGTGTGCATAATTATTTAATCATCCTCAGTCAGTCTCTGTTCACTGCTCAGATGCCTTGGATTTTCGATTTGGCCATTGTGCTGGCATATATGGTCTTTGGAGTTCTCAATCAATAAACCAGTAAGAATGGAGGGCTAGCAACCTCAGTTCTCTAGAGGTCTCCTTCAAATTGGGATTTTTCTCACCTGCACACCAAAGGTCATAAAATATTTCACCATGAATTGGCTTGCTTGGTGGGAACGTTTATACTTGATACCAGCTTCGCCTATCAATCATTTTACATTCACCTCCTTGTGCTATTTCCTCTCTCCTTATGGGAAATAGCACATTCTGTATGTGCTCTGCCATGCAGTTGGCTACTTTTCTTTTGGGCATCTTCACTATGGTACCTTAGGACTAAAGGGATCATGTCCATGTGGCACTACTAACGGTGAAACACTTACAGTGTTCTGTGGTATCCCATGGGAGTGGTAGACTCTGGTGTAGAACACAGAGTGTCATACATTGCATAAGCACAAACATTACATACACAGTTGTAACCATCCTAATATGGTGTATGGTGAGGGCTTTTTGTGCATGGAAATCAGAGGCTTTCAAAATGTTGTTGTACCACAGTTCAAAAGGTCATGGAATGCTATTGTACTCTACTGTGGTACAACAACATTTAGAAAACCTCTAGAAGTTCCACGCAGAATGCACAAGCCACAGAAATGGCAGGATCAACCAGATACACAATGCTGGGGGTGACATGATCACCTGAACCTGCAACTCGAACGATATCAACCAGATAACTTTAAAAAACACAGGATCAACTAGATATGTGCAAGTGGAAAAAAAAATAACCCCAGTGTAACACACAGCTTGTTTCCTATGGGTGGGACCCCCACTCAGTTTCCCAATCTGGTAGGTGGATACTTCACTCGATGGTTGAGGCCTGACAAGAGGGGCCAGAGAGGTGTAGGAAGAGACAGAATGATCCTACTGTGGCATGAGAGGTACACTAGCTCCATCTGCCTGGTGCCATTGGGGTATTTTTTCCCTACTGAACCTTCCCTTATCCCTCTTCAAGGTGTGGTCCTGAGGAGTGACCTGGTAAAGCACCTATCAGGGCCATCAGAAGGACAGGTGTGCCCTACCGTCCCCTCAAAATTCCCCTGCCAGCCCAAATCTGGTCATGTGATGCCTCCACATTACTCCCCAGGTAAGTGGGTGTGTGCTGAAGTAAGGCCACTCCAGAGGGATCACTTGTCCCTTCCTGAATAATGTACCTTCCTCCGTGCCATCTAAGGGCAGTCATTCAGTGGAAGGAGGTGCCTCCCTCCCTCCCAGAGACAGGAGGTGTCCAGATAGATGCTAGACTCCATCTCATGGATCACTATCAGACATCCTGGACTCAGGGTATGAACCTGGGTCATCTGGATGGCACAATGGCTTTATTATTAAACAAAACTGAACTCATGCACCTGGCACTGAGCTCTGATAATTGTGTAATTTAAAAATGTTTCACTGATGTACCCCTCAATAGCTAGGCAGGTCATTGAGAAACATTAAACAGCATATACAAGTATCTGGCAAAAAAAAAATGTATCTTCTTTCTAGCAGTAATATATTCCTGACATTCTTAGATTCTTCTCTGGGGTATTTATAATTAATTTAACAGCTTTTTAAACTTTTTGATTAGTTTTCCAATAAATCTGGCCCTGCATTAAGGATGGCAGTTCCCAGAGATTTTCATCAGTCTCCTTCACAGGTGTCATACTCTTCAGCCATGTACAAAATGTTTAATATGGATAATTTGGGGGTGATTCTACCACATTGTTTGTGATTTCCAGCAGCACAGCACCACGCTGAGCTGCTTAGATTAATCATAGTGGGGATGGCAAATGAGTAGGAGCTTTAAAAATCTTCTAACCCAATTATCTCCCCTCAGGAATTCAACAGAGAAACAAAGATGGGTGTGTTTTAGATTCTTTTGTTTTTCTGCCAACTGGTTTACCTATTTACCAAAAAACAAGCAAATAAACAAAAACTACTGTTACCGTTTTACTAAAAGAAAGCGTAACTTCCCCAGAGCTTCATAATTATCCTCTTTTTCCCAAAGTAAGTATTTTTATGTTTTGTTTTACCAAATACAAGTATATAGTGTGACCAAACTGCAACATGGTTGTTCTGATGGCAGATTCTTTAAAAAGAAGCAGTTCAATATATTGAAAAGTCAAAAGTTCACTAATAACACTACAGTATAAAATGGCTTAGTTCTTCTGTCCTCTGCTGCTTCCTCATTCCACTGAAGAAGGTCAAAGCTAGATGGGGTATCAAAAGGGTAAACCACTTCATAGTATTCTTTGTGAACTGAGTAGATTCAACCCCTTTTCTTGCTGTGATTCCACTTTTGCTAGTGTTAGATTTTAAATGATTTATCATACCTCTGAAAACAAACTGTTCTGCTTCTAGTTCCTCTGGTACAAATACATCCAAAGAGTTCTTCAAACAGGTGCTGCAAAGTGCTGTGGACACCTACAAAAAAAGATGCACACAAGCAGTTAAACAAGCGTTTATCAATGCCTAACATATTTGCTTGTACGATATTACAAGTAAGTAAGAACAGTATCTTGAGGCTATGGGCAGACCTTTCTTACTTCCATCAGCCGTTGTCTTGAGGACTTTGGGTTCTGCTGGACTAAGGGGCTTAGGCTCCCATATCTGTAGGGAGCCAACTGTGCTGCATTGACATGAGCCCATTGTGGCAATCAGTACATGGCTGACCTTGGGGGCAATATTCAGACTAGCAGCAGGCTCTGATCACAGTGCACTGTCTAAATATGGGGCAGTGACAGTGCAGCATACAAACTATGAATATATAGACTGAACATGACCAACAGGAGCCACTGGAAAACAAGCTGGCTCCAGGGCACCTATGGGGAATATTCAGTCCTAGCATACTAATGAGCCATAGAAACACAGAATCTGACAACAGATAAGGGCCATATGGCCCACCTAGTCTGCCTATTTCCCTACTCAGTGTCGACAGCACATATCCTATTTGATCTGTCCATTGGGAATGCAACATTGGGCTATCTGCATGCTCATGATGGGCTTATTAGCATGTACTAATGCCCCCCAACTGCTTGTCTTGTAGCAGTTTTCAAGCTGGGGGACTACCAGGAATATTCAAGACAGCTACAGGAAGGGTGCTGGGTGGGCACTAAACCATCGGGCGTTAGGGTGTGACTGTGTATGCAGATAAAGGCAAAGTTTTGGCAGCATTAAACAGTATTGCAATGGATGAAGTTACTGCCCAACCCTTAAGTAACCAATTTTCCCACTGCTGAGGGGGCCTAATTTGTTTCCTTCTCCCTCTCATTTTCATCTAATCTGATCTAGTGGTGGGTCTGCAGTTTTCAGTAAGATTCTACATAAATGTGAAACTACTCATATTTTGATATTCAATACTAGTATCAACCAGTAAATGAACAGTTTCAAATCCGACTGCGGGTAATCTATGGGCCATATGATCCTGCTCTCCCAAAAAATGCCTCACCTGAAGGAATGGAAACTCATCCTCCGGGCAGAGACCAAAGCATACCCTAGCTAGAGTGAATGAATGAATGAATGAATGGCTCTGGGTGCCTTACATAAATAAAAACATAGAAAATAGGACATACAGAAATTCGGAGACAGAATTACACATCATTACTGAATATTGCCAGACCCACAGCAAACATTAATCAAAGTACTAATGGTACCGAGAGGCTCTAAGGTATGGGTTTGTAATTTTCTATAGTAAAAGGCATATCCGTTAAACAATGTACATGCAGATACTGCACAATAAAAACACATACATGCATGCAAACACACACACACACACACACACACACACACACACACCAAAAAGCATACCCCACACAGTAAACAAACTCTGAACCTTTAACTTGTTTCAGTGCACTTAAGGGGAGCAACCTGTGTTCCCAGTGGATACCACCTGATCAGATATCCCTCCTCCATTGTGTGCACCTCTCCTGTTTACAGTACTGAAGGAGGGGAATGTAGCATTGTTTACCACACAGTGATATCCCCTTGATAAATCCAGGGCCACTGAACTGAATCAAAGCAAAAAGTGTTGATACTGAACGGAGAGCAGAGAAGGGAGGGTACTGGAGAATGATGCAGAATAATGCACTTAGGGCATAGAAACCCAGAGGCAGAGTACAAAATGAGTGGAGCAGTACTGACGACCACCAAGCAGTAAAGAGACCTGGGGGTAACTAAAGGTGGCCAAGGAGTGTGACAAGGCAGCAGGGAGGGCTAGACAGATGCAGGGGTGTATAGGGAGGGGTTTCACTAGTAAAAAAAAGAGTGGGGTAGTGTTGCCTCTGTACAGATCAATGGTAAGATACCACCGAGAGTACTGTGACCACTTCTGAGACCACATCTGCAGAAGGACATAGACAGAGTGAAGGCAGTTCTGAGGAGGGCTACTAAAATGGTGCAGGATCTACATCAAAAGCCCTCTGAGGAGAGATTAAAGGACCTAAGTATGTACACCATGGGACAGAGGAGGGAGAGTGGGGATATGACAGAGATCTTTAAATACATCATGGGGTAAATAAGGTACAGGACAGAAGTTTTGGTTTTCAGAAGAAAAGGTGCTCAACAAGGGGACATGCTATGAAGCTGGAGGGGTTTAAATTCAGGAGAGATGTGAAGATGTTCTCCATCACAGACAGAGTGATGGATTCCTTGAACAGCCTATCACCATACGCTGTGTGAGCAAAAACAGTGGTGAGGTACAAGAATGCATGGGATAAGCAGAAGGGAATCATAGTGGAAAGGAAGGGGAGGTGGGACAAAGAACTGAAGATTGGGCAAGATATGTGATAATAGTGTAGGTAAGAACAAATGGGCAAACTGGATTGGCCAAGTGGTCCTTATCTGCCATCAAATTCTATGTTTCTATGTTCTATGTCTCTATGATAAAACAACATTGACTCTTTAGACCCGCTGCTGAAAGTGACTGAGCTGATATTGTCAAACTACCCCCACCAACATCACCACCACCACCACCACCACCAGTTACTGGTTCCAACTGGGCTTCCTGTTCAGAACAGGGTAAGACCCAGTCAACAGCTGCTTGTCACAGTGTCTGGAGACACCTTGCTATGTACAGGGAAGGGGCCAACAGAAATGTTAATTTTCTGCATCCACATAACCTTGGGGGGAGGGGGGTTCTGTGACTGTTATACTGATGGGGAAGGGGTACAATGAGATTAATGTGGGGTGGTCAGTAATTCCCTGTGTAGAATTTCCCAGTCCTGCAATTGCATCCAGTACTGTTCTCTACATTTTGTATACATGTCCTGAATATTGAGGTGGTGCCAATATAAATTTGAGGACTTGTCCACCACATCAGTATGACAGACAAGGATCCCTCCCCCCCCCAGCAGCTCTCTCCTGCAGCCCCAATCCCAATACCCACCCCATGCCCCAGTACCTGGTTGGTGCTGTATCACCCTGAAGTGGTTGGAAGCAGTGGGGAGCAGCAGCTACAACAGCAGCAAAGCAGCAATCCTGAGCCCCAACCCTGCCAACATAGGTGGTCACAATAATGGCTCCATCTTCACTGGCAGAGTTAGCAGCGGTGCACACACTCCAGATCATAGGGACAGGGAATGAGCAATCATGATCACAGAGACAGGTAATGTAGTGTGCTCACAAAGACAGGAGTGTTCCAAATTAATGCAGCATGCAAAAAAGAGCTCCCTCACAAGATGACTGGCACAGACAGCCCCTCCCCCATTGGAGGAGCCAGTGAGAGAGAGGAACAGACAGGGCTTGCACTCTTCTACAGACAGTGTATTAAACCCCCAAAAAAAGAAAGAGGGCCAGCGCTTGGGGTGGTACTGAGGAGCCAAATCCAAGGTACTGGGGATATTACTGAGGACTAGGGAGGTGGGTACTGAGGACTCTGGACAAGTTGGGAAGGAGGTGGTAGGTCCAGAATAAGTACTAGACCCACTAAAATAAAACTGTCAGTCTGTGCTCTCTCCAACTCCCAGTCTTCTCTTCTGGGCAGCTGCCTGGAATGCTGAACAAACAGAAAGCATTTCATTGAGGAATCCCAGTAGAGAGAGTAAGGGAAGTCCTCAGGTCCCTTCGGATGGAGAAAGCACCTGGGCCAGATGAGATACATCCCAGGGTGCTGAGGGAACTAACAGATAGGTTCATAGGATTTGTACAAGTTCAGCAGGTATTACTACCTTTTACAAACACGCCACCAGAAGGTCAAAGATGGAATTTAAACTTAGCATCACCCATATATAAATCCAATTTGGTTTTAAATGATTCCATAGTGGCACTTAATACTACATTGGCAGGAAGTTTATTCCATATGTTTATCACCCTTTGTGTATATCAGTTGTTCCTTTTTGAAGTGTTGTTGTGAGTACTTTTTAATTCTAGTGAATGTGTTCTAGTATTAACAATTGACAAATGTTTAAGTAGACCTATTGTTTCTAGTATTGCATCATTTTGTATAGCTTTGTATGTCAAACATAAATCACCACGCAATCTTCTATAATCCATAGAACGAAGACCTACTGTTTTTAATCTAGTTTCATAGTCGAGTTGTTTTAGTGCAAATATTTTTTTGCAGTTCTATGTTGAACATTTTCTTCTAGTTTCTTATTTTTTATTAAATATGGTGCAGCCACTGAAGAACAATATTCCAAGTGTGGTCTCACGAGACCAGCGTACAAGGGGATCAAGACATTTTTGCCTCTACTTTTACTGTTTCTTAGAATGCAATTTAATATTCTATTCCCTTTTTTAACAGTGTTAATTGTATGCATATTAAAAGTAAAAACTTTGGAAAGAGTTTCTCCTAAATCTTTCTCATGATCTGTTATCTCTAAATCTACATTGTTCATTGTGTATGTAAAGCAGGGATTATTTTTACCTAAATGCATAACCTTGCATTTAGATTCGTTAAACAATAGTCCCTTCCTTTTAGACCAATCAACAAGGTGTGATAAGTTGTTTTGTAGATCCAGAGCAGATTTTACATCACTAATTATGCTACCTATTTTACAATCATCGGCAAATTTTACAAGCCAACATGATTTTGTTAAGAGACTCATGGAAGAAATCAGAATATTAAAAAAAGTTGGACCTAGCACAGAGCCCTAGGGTACACCACTGGTCACTTGACCCCATGCTGACAGATGACCCTTTACAGAAACCTGTTGTGTCCGATTGGATAGCCATGCATACTGTATATCCAATTTATAATCGCTGGATGAATTTTCAACTTCTCAAGTTCAACAATAAGTATTTGATGGGATACATAATCAAATGCCTTAGAGAAATCTAGAAAAATTATGCCCACAGATAGATCCTTATCTAGTGCTTCACTGACAGGCTCAAGGAAGTGTAAAAGATTTGTTTGACATGATCTGTCTTGTACAAAACCATGCTGGTAAATGTCCACATAATCTGTATCATCCAAATGCTTTGTTATTCTATTTTTTTAATATCATTTCAAGTAGCTTACAAAATACAGCAGTTAAAGTTATAGGTCTGTAATTTTGTTGTAGGCTTTTACTACCACCTTTATGTAATGGAATAATTATGGCTTTGTTCCATATTGGGACATTTTTTCCCATGCTTAATAATTGATTGAATGATATTGTTAAGGGGCCAATCAATAGTTCCTTCAGATTTATTATAAATATCGGAGGAATACCGTCAGGGCCGGGTGACCCACTATTCTTTAATACATTTATCCCTTACATTACTTCTTGTTCAGATATAGGGGATATAGGACATTTCCTTGGTTTTATTAGGCAAATAATCTATGTGTTTAAGTTTGAATACATTTATAAAATAATTATTCAAATTAGATGCAATTTCCACTTCATCTGTCAGAATACACTCTGGGGTGTGTAAAGGTCCTATAGTGGGACTATTTTGTTTTAATGAGCCAATATAATTAAAAAAGGATTTTTTGTTTTCTTTTACAGTTCTAGCCAAGTTTTCTTCTAGGCTCCTTGTTTGCTTAATTATCATGTTCTTACTTTTATTTGCTGTCTTTTTGTATAGGCTCCAATTAAATGTGGACATATTTTTTCTATATTTCTTATACAGCTTCTGTTTTTTTGCTAAGATTTTCTTCATGTTATTATTCCACCACAAGGGAGATCTTCTTTTCTTGTTATATTTTTTCCTAATTGGAACCCAAGAATTAATACAAATTTGAAGTTCATTGTCAATTTTATTCTACGTTGCCTTTAAATCACTGCCTGTAAGATCAGTAGCCCAATTCCAATTTCTTAAATGTTCTTTTATTTTAGGATAATTTGCATTTTTAAAGTTTCTTAATACTGTACAACCAATTGTTTCTGAAAAATATGAAAGGTTCATTATTATAAGGACCATATTATGATCACTGTTTGCTAATGGATGTGTAATATTTACTTGTGAATTTGCATTTTCAGTATTTCAAAGAACTAGATCCAATGTGTTTTTCTCTCTAGTAGGAAATTTGACTAATTGCTCCATGTTATTTATGGTCATAAGATCTAAAAAGGAGAAATCAAGGGCAGAGCTACCCTTACAGCTACTTCAATTTATATTAGGGAGATTAAAGTCACCCATAAGTATACAATCTTTGTCAGTTAGGTTGTCTTCGATATTAGACATGAAAAGATCATTTTTTTCTTTATTTAAATTTGGAGCTCTATATCCTAGTCCTATGTTGATGGTATGATCCAATGTAAGCTTAATTTTAATCCAAATTAGTTCACTTGTATTATCATTATGAAAATCATTTTTTGCCAA
Source organism: Neoceratodus forsteri (assembly GCA_016271365.2). NCBI lineage: Eukaryota > Metazoa > Chordata > Ceratodontiformes > Ceratodontidae > Neoceratodus > Neoceratodus forsteri. Next base: position 1,292,854,592 of record CM057455.1, on the reverse strand, counting down.
ATAGCTTTTAAACTTATTTTTACATACAGTACAATTCCTCCTCCTCTAGAATTCAAGTGATTTTTTTCAAATTTTGTATGACCTGATATTTCAGTTGCCCAAGCATCATTTCTAAACCAAGATTCAGTCGCCCCACATATATTGATATTGTTAGATTCCAAAAAATGATAGCTTGTCTATTTTGTTCAATAGACTTCTTGCATTTAAAAGTAAAATATTTAATTTATTTTCCAAATGTTGTTTGCAATTTAGAAATTTAGTACTGTTAACTGGCATAGAGCTGGTACAATTATTAGCTGATACATTGCCCAGCATTTTTTGTTTGATTCCTGTCTATTATTTAGAAAATCCACATTAGTGGAAATCTCCCCCCTATGATTTAAAGTATTTTGAATGTATGTCAGTATACATTTGCCTAACAGAGCATTTCCCCTACTGCTTAAATGAAGCCCATCCCATGAAAATAGTTCTTCTTTTAGAAAGAAATCCTCCCAGAGAGTTATACATCCTATCTGTTGTTTTAGGCATCATCTTAACAGCCAATTATTTAATGTCTTAACTGTATTCAAATTAAACTCAGAAGCTTTGGGGATTGGTAGTATTTCAGAGAAGGTAAATTTGCAATTTAATTCAGTCAGTTTATTAGTCATTGCAACAATGTCTTGTTTGATTTTAATTAGAGGTTCTCTTAAGACATTGTTTGCCCCAGCATATATAATAATGGAAGGATTTTCAGATTTTGTCAGGATATTATCAAGCATTAAAGTAATATCACCTATTTTTGCTCCACTGAAGGAGTATGATGTTATGGATGCCTTATCAGGGTTGCATATTAGCCTAAGTTTTTAACTATAGAATCACCTAAAACAAACAGTGGTTTAACAATTGTTTCATGATCAAAGTCCATCAGATTAGGTTCACATGGTGAATGAGGCAATGAAATATTAGTGTGTGTAGCTGGCTTAGCATTACTGCTTTGTGAGTTGAGTGTTGCACAAGGGATGTTTTCAACAATATGTTGATTGATACTAGCCTCGTTTTCATCAATAGTACTTAATAAACTGTACTGATTTGATAAAGGCATGTCAAAGATATTGGCTCTACATCCCCTTTTTTGCTGCCCTAGAACATTTTACTGTTGTCTAGTCACCCTCTTTATTATTAAATTCGTTTTCTCTAGGTCTTTTTTTGTTATTATTCAAGGTCTCCGTCCGTGATTTTAAATCTATAATTAATTCTTGAGTAGTACCCAATTCCAATGTGGAGTCACCTACTTGAAAACTAATTAGATCAGTATGCCCTGGGCTCAATGTTTCACAGTTAGGAACTATCAAAGATTGACCTGACCCTCTGTATGTGTATTAGATTGAAATCTATTGGCCATGTTTTTTTGGCTGGCTTCTAATATCTGCAATCTCTCCCCAAATGTACTTATTTCATATTGCATTTCTTCATTTATAGTGCATTTAATACATTTATAACTTGTTTTATTATTCAGTATATCAGCAGAAAAGGAATACATGTTACAAGAAGGGCATTTCATGCCTATGTTTCCCTGGCAGTCCCTCTAGTAGAGCTTTTCAACATCTCTCTGAGGACTGGGTGGGTGCCCCAAGACTGGAGGGTGGCCCATGTTGTGCTGATTCACAAGAGGGGATCAAGAGAGGAGGCGGGAAATTACAGGCCCGTTAGCCTGACATTGGTGGTTGGCAAGGTGATGGAGGGCATTGTCAAGGAAAGGTTAGGGGGGTTACTGGAGCAAACTGGGGGCTTGGACAATAGGCAGCATGGTTTTGTCATGGGAAGATCATGCCAGACAAATCTTGTTAAGTTCTATGACTGGGTGACGAGGACCCTGGAGCAGGGTAGGCCAGTGGATGTCCTCTTTCTTGATTTTAGCAAGGCATTTGATTTGGTACCCCACAGTGGCCTGCTGGACAAGCTGAAGGAAATAGGGGTAGGGAGACAGTTGCTAAGATGGACAGGAAATTGGCTCTCTGAGCGTACTCAGAAGGTGGTGGTTGGAGGGTTAGCCTAATCCCCAAGGTGGGTTACCAGTGGGGTTCCCCAGGGGTCAGTGCTGGGGCCACTCCTGTTCAATGCCTGTATCTCAGACATCAGGAGGGGGATCAGGAGTGAGATGAGTCTCTTTGCAGGTGACTCAAAGCTAGGTGCAGCGGTGGATGGGGAGGAGGGGAGGGTGGCCTTGCAGGAGGACCTGGAGGCTCTGGAAAGGTGGTCGGGAAAATGGAAACTAAAATTCAATGCAGGAAAGTGCAAGGTTCTGCACTGGGGAGTCAGAAATCAAGACCAGGGGTATACCCTGGGAGGAGACATGATTCAAGTTACGGAGGGTGAGAGGGACCGGGGGGTAATGGTAGATGTCAAAATGAACAACTCGGAGACCTGTAGGAGGGCAGCAGCAAGGGCAAATAGAATGCTGGGATGCATCACCAGTGGGATTACCTCCAGAAAGGCAGAAGTGATTCTTCCACTGTACAACTATTTGGTTAGGCCACACCTCGAGTATTGTGTACAATTTTGGAGACCACTTTTAAAGAGGGACATTACACTCCTAGAGAGGGTCCAAAGGAGGGCAACCAAAATGATCTGGGGCCTGGGGGAGAGGACCTATGTGGAGAGGCTCAAGGAGCTTGACATGTACACCCTGTAGGAGAAGAGGGATGGGGGGACATGATAGAGGTCTTTAAGTACATGAAAGGGATCAATAAAGGAGGCCCAGTCAGGGTGCTCCAAAGGAAGGAGGGTTGGGCAACAAGAGGTCACAGGTGTAAGCTGGAAGGGGGCAGGCTCAGAGGGGAGAGGAGGAGATGTTATTTCACTGAAAGGGTGGTACAGCCATGGAATGCAATGCCCAGGGAGCTGGTACAGATGGAGACTGTGGATGGGTTTAAGAGGGGATGGGACAGGGACATGGGGAGGGTAAATCTGACCAGGCACAATACAGGTGGAACATCTGGGACTGGGGACAGTATAACCCAGGGGGGAAGGAGGACACCAAAATCGGCCCTCAGTGCAGGTGCTGAAAATCGAGCAGACTCGAGAGACCATTAGGCCTATTCTGCTGGCATTTTAGTATGTTAGTATGTTAGGAATTTAGTGTGGCTCCATTATGACATTAGAATCATGAGCAAAGGGGAGCATCACAATGCAGTCAAACTAGTGATGCAAAGGGTATCCCTAAACTTGACTGAAATACAGAAATAAGTATGCAAGACTACAACAGGTACTTACAAGCTATGCTTGCTGGTACCTAAAACGATGTGTATAGAACCATTTATTAAGTGCCAACTGAGGGGGCTCTTCTGACCTCCCAGGGCAGTGCATTCCACAGCCTCACAGCTTCAGCACAGCAACCCCAAATGCATAATCCCCTGAGGATTTTAACTGTGATTTCTGGATAGAGAGGAGATCCACCTCACATGACCATAGGGAGCATATGGGACCAGGAGGTTTTTCAGGTAATAAATTGCACTTTTGTCTTGTGAACTTTCATACAATATGTTCCAACTCTGACTCATGACAGATTCATGGCACAGTTTTGAGAAATCTTTATTTTGTCATTACATTAAATTGTTTTTTCTGCTTTTCAAAAACATACCAATAAGGCTACAATAATACCCATATTAATAATATTATAACTACGGAGAAAAAAAAAATTTATGATTAACATTCTGGGAACATATGTTAACTTTTAGAAGAGACTGATCTATACACTCAGACAGGTAATGAAGACATTATAAGTGCTGAACATCAATTATTTGGTTTATAATTGGACAGAACAGGATGATATGGATACTGGTCTTCCTAGAGAATTGTTGAACTTGTGGGGCTATTGGGGATTGTTCATCTAAGGAGGGTACCACAGAAAATAATAATGCATTATGATATTCTAATTTGTTTACATTGAAAAAATGCTGTTTAGACCCAAGTCATCTTTTTGCTCCAAGGCAAACAATGCTAGTATTGTAGCCTATGACAGTAAAAAAGGAAAAGATGCACTGCTTGATGGTACTCTTGGTAATAACTCATACAACATATCCCTCATAAAAAACAAGCCCTTAAAAGAGTTGTGTGAAATGAAACAATTGGTACTAAAGCCTGCTGATGGGTGGGGGGGGTATAATGTTGCAGTAATGCAAACAGACTACTGCAAGGAAATGATTTTGACTTTACTTTCTAATTTAACCAACTATGGACACTTACCCGGTGGCACTGCTGTCCCATTTGAAAGCAGCAGTGTGACAAAAGTGGGCAAAAAATGTGACCTTACATTTCTTCAGTATAAAAGAATCAAAGCATCTTCCAGTTTTATTTAGTGGTACAGTCTTTTCATTCAAACAAAATATGAGTATTTTTACAAATGTTTTGAGTTTTTCTCAAGAAAAAAAAAAAGATGGCCACCACATTTTGTATAGAAATAGCACTGTAGACTTTGCAGGGGTTAGGACTGAAAAAAAAAAGTCTTATGATGCACAGCATAGGAGGTACCCAGACAAGTACATTTGACAGGTATGCTAATATTTTTCTTAATTGTAGCTGAGACTAGCATTATTTGGATCAAATTTTTAGTTGCACTGCTGCTTTAAAGGAGAATTATGTTATCTATTGGAAGAAGCAAAAATACAATGGGACATTACAGAAAAGGAGTTCTACTTTACATCACACCAGTGGGGATCGATGGGACCAAAAGGCATAGGAGCCATCTTTTACAACTGTCAGTGCACATACCTTTTTGTTTTTCTCCTGTTTTTCCTCTTTGGCCAAGCCATGTGCAAGTGCTGAGGCATGCGCTATTTACAGGTCCACATCAGTAATCCAAAATGACTCTTGGCTATCATATCACCCATCCTCTGCTGGGTAGTAGTGGCATGCATTGCAGTATCCCTCCTTCCCAAAGGAGGAAACTAGTCAATGGTATTCTTAATCCTCCATCCCCCAACCTGCTCCAAGTGACCCTGGTCCATTTCCAAACCTGGGTCACTAGTTGGGGGTAAGTGAGGTGCCCAGAGCCTTAGCCCTCCACCCACTAGGCTGGCCAAGGTTATCCCGATTTAAATACATCATCTGTTGAAATATCTAATTTGTTAACTACTAGGATTATAAACTGATTTTATTTATATATTTATTTAGTTATGTATTGTTAATATTAGCTTGGCATTACATCAACAGGTATAGATCATAACTACATAGTTTTTCTCTGTGGGCACATAATAACATACAGTATGTCAATATACTGTATTTTTCAGTTTCTAAACTATCTATGTATTATTTTTTACTCTGTCACCAAGTATTAAATTGATATGCCATCTTATACTCTATCACAACACAGCAATACACATTCTATATCTTAATATAAAATGTTGTTACAGTTTCTATGTATTAATATAGAAAAAAATGTGAGGCAGTTTAAGAAAATTAAGAACCCGTTTTAAAATGTTGCTGATTTTTGGTTATATTTCACCCAGTTTAACAAGGAACTGTAAAGGCATTAGCCTTTTAGCCTTTATCTTTGCACCTTTATGTCACTGCAAACATTTCACTTTCCCCTCTAGCAATCATTACTCTCCCTTGTTTTTGCAAGCTGCATGATAATTTTTACTGCAAATCAGTCAAATGAAAAGGAAAGCAACACAAGAATAGAAAATTGTTGACACAGTGATATTTACTAGCTGGTCAAGCATATTTTGGTTGATTAACACAGCATTGAATGGATGTAATGGAGTAGAGAATTTGTAGTATGGATGATGAGAAGAAGCCAGGAGTATGTGCAAGTTAACAGATACAGGGTAATAGAGCGGAGTTTGAGTGTAGTTATTTGTTACATCAGCTTAAGAGACATTGATGCAATGCCCAATTGAAGGCTGGTAAGTTTCTAAATTCCTTAGTAGTGTCAGGGAAGGAGTTTCACATGGCAGGGACTGGTAAATGCCTTTTCACCAAAATATCTGTGTGTTCTTGGACTTCAAAATGTTTTTTGTTTTTTTTTTGTCTATGATCTGAGGTGGTACATTGCAGTACCTTTGCTAGCAAGTTGCAAAAATGGAATGGGTAATGGCCAAGTACACATTTTTAAATTAAGAATGCCTATTTAAAGTATTTCTCTTCTCTGGGGTGAGGAGTCCTCGAAAGGGGTTAAACAAAAGACAGTGATGAGCAGTACTGTTGTAGTCAACTGCCACTGGCCATAGACTGTTGAATGCTACACTTTTTCTTTTGTATTGTTAAGCACCTACCATTCTAGAGTTCATTCACTGAAGAACACCTGTGAAAGCTGATTGGTGTGCTGTACAAATTTCAAGAAAAAACATTTATAGTCATATGAGAAAGAGCACCCATATACTAATGGCATCATCTGTTCTGCCTCTGACAGGCACTGCACAGTAGGGCCTTTCTCAGCAATACATGGTATTGTTGTGATAGAGGGATCTTTGCCTGCCTTATACAAGGTGAAAGCTGTATCGGAAGCTTACCACCCCAGAGAAATGTTACAGCCAGCATACCTGAACTGTGCCTACAATATAGGGTCCAACAGAGCTAGCACTGTGCCTGGAACTCCTGAATTGCCCCCACTACAGCAGATCCACCTGAAAAAGTCATTGCAATGGGCACAACTGAATTGTGCCCACAATAAATGACTCTAATAGCCAAGAATGCCAGCAGCTGAGCATGGTGGCTATGGTCATATCTTGTTGCTTTTGTTTATATAGGACATTAAACGTGAACAGTCACCAGCAAGGGCCCCACACTCAAGTGTGGGGTTGGTCTCAATGTGCACTTTGTGTGCAAAAAAAATCAGTTTACTTACTACTATGGCAGCATAGTAGATTGCAGCAGACTAATTTTGTTTACTTCTAGGCTGACATATTCTGTACCTACAAATCCAAGAATCCCCTGCAGCTGACATCAGAGCAGTAGGTAGCAGTGGGAGATTAAATAGCCTGCAGTGCATGTTAGAGTTTATATAAATTCTAACCTTTCATTTGCTGGTCCTGATGTTCTTCCTGAGCTAAGTGCAGTCAAAGATGACTATACTTATGCCCTGGTGAAAATCAGAACCAGAAAATAGCTGACCAGAGATTATAGAAATTACAAAAACTCTAACATGCAATGCAGGTTATAGAATCTCCTACTGCTGTCTACAGCTCTGTCAGCTTCAGGGGATTCCAGGATTTGTAGTAACAGAAGATGACCACCTAGGACATCAGGGAGGGTATAGGGTGTGAAATGAGTCTCTTCGTGGATGACTCCAAGATGGGAGCAGTAGTTGAGGGAGAAGAGGGGAGGGTGGCCCTGCAAGGGGACCTGGACACCCTGGAAAGCTGGGCTCACACATGGAAATTAAATTTCAATATCACCAAGTGCAAGGTGTTGCATCTTGGTCGGGAAACCCAACACAGGTACACTCCTGGGAGGGAGGCGCTGGAGGCCTCAATAGGGAAAAGACCTAGGGTCATGGTGGATACATGTATGAATAACTCTGAGCAGTGCAGGAGAGCAGCTAGCAAGGCAAACAGGATGTTGGGATGCATCGTGGGGGATCACCTCTAGGAGCAGGGAAGTGATTCTGCCCTGTACAATGGACTGGTTAGACCACACCTTGAGTACTGTGTACAGTACTGGAGACCACATTTGAAGAGGGACATACAGCTCCTGGAGAGGTACAGAGGAGGCAACAAAGATGATACGAGGGCTAGGATTTGACTTATGAGGACAGACTTGAGGAGCTCTGCCTGTTTTCATTGGAGGAGAGGAGAGACAGGGGGACATGATTGAGGTCTTCAAGTACCTCAAGGAATAAATAGGGTAAACATGGAGGGATCTTTAGACTAAAGCAGGAGGTATCACCAGAGGCATGGTTTGAAGTTGGAAGGTGGAAGGGTGAGGGGAAAGAGGAGGAGGTTTTCACCGAGAGGGTGGTGGACCCTTGGAATGCACTGCCTGGTGAGCTGGTTCAGAGATCCACAGTGGAGGGCTTCAAGAGAGGGTGGGACAGACACAGAAAGTGGATGTATCAGATGATGGCCTGTCCCGGGGGGGTGGGGATGGATGATAGGGGTTTCTAGAGAACAAGGAATGGGAGGATCTCGGCACCCAACTAAGGATCTAGGTTCGAGCAGACTCGATAGACCATAAGGCCTAATCTGCTGGCAAATAGTATGTTAGAAGTAAACACAGTTATTATGATATGTTGTTCAGTGGGTCCTAACTGGTGAAACATTTCAATAAATAAAATACCACCATAAGCATTAAGTAAACCAACATGTTTTTGCATACAATGTACACATTGGGACCAGTCCCACACTTGAGAGTGGGGCTCCTTGGCTGTTCCATATTAAGATGATGGAAACATAGAAAAACAGATGCTGATGGCAGAATAAAGCCTAATAGTCAGTTGAGTCTGCACAGTACCTGCTTGTAACTGTTGAGCACAGAGTAATGTGTTTACTTATGTTGTTGAGTGCAGGGCAATATATTTATATTTAGTTCTGCACAGTAGTGCAACCTGATTTGTGTGTGACAATTATTATACAAGAGGCTTCTGTAAGACAAGCAGGAGTAGTCAGTACAAAGAAGGTTCACTAGTTGTGGGACAGAACTCTGAGTAAGATGACTGCATGCTCAAACACTATCTACCCAAGCCTTATTTTTCTGTTGTTTCTCAAGTTACCACTTTTATATACCGATGAAATTGTGTCCCAGAACTGCTGGAGTGAGACCTGATTCAATGAACCATACATTGTCACAGGCGGAAACACAAGCTGCCAAGAAGCTAGAGAAACAATGTACTCTTTACCATTGCACTACATGACTGTGAACCAGAGCTGTATACAGAATGGGCTCATACAGACATTTCTAAGACTAGTATAGCCACAACAGCATGTCCAAAGGGTGAGGCCAAGAAACTTGGTAAATACACATTAGAATCTGAAGATACTTTGAAGGCAATAATCCACATTTTTTTCAAAACTACAGTCTACCCAGGAAAAGGAAATGAAGGAGTTGAAAATTGGTGGAACTGAACCAGACTGAGCACCATATTCAGAACCAATCATTTATACAACACAAACCATAGCAGTGCATGAAAGATAGCATGCAACTGGCAGGGTGCCACAGTCATACATGCAGTGCATCCTGTTCAGCACATACTGTTCATATGTATATGGGGACATGTTAGCATCATGCAAACAGAGAAACACAGACACTCCTGAAAGAAGAAGAAAACAAATGGCTCATTTTGTCTCCCCAAATCATTTTTCCTATCTCTCATTGTGATGTACTGCCCTTGCTGGGTTTCCACCCCTAAGTAACTATGTGTGGTGGCAACACAGCCCCCCCCCACACACACACTGGAAAATGGCTTGCAGACTGGCTGTGCAATGTAAGTGTCTACTCTTCCTGATAAAGGACACTTATTATTCTACTAACTGTTATGTAAGATGACTGCATAGTGAATTGCTTGACAGATGCAATTTATTTCTTGGATTTATAACATATTTTCTTAATAGCAATACAGATTTTAATTACAAAAATGAATAAGCTACAACACATTAAAGAAACTTTGTATACAACATTTCAATACACAACAAGCTAGGATATGCAATATAACAAGTTTGGGCCATCGTCCCCAAAGAAAATGCCGTCAGATATTTCCCCATATCTGGAGGTACTCAGCAGATACACAACCATTTAGTTTATTAATGGACTATTAACAACTTAGTGATTACGACATACAAGCAGTTTGTATACATTTCTGTTAACAATAGTTACACATGTACATGTGTTACAGAGATTACCTAGCACTCCACCTCAGCTCTTTTGAAGCAGGTAGTAAGTTGTTCATGTTTTACTGCACAATGATGCACAAAACCATTAATGATATAAATTAAAATTTAGGCAACAATTAAACACTTTTTTTCTCAATAAACCACTTGAGGTTTGGTCTTGTGGCTGATGTGGTATCACACCCCTCGGATGCTAAAAAAAAAAACTTGCTACACACTGCTACCCATACATTTTTTTTATGAATACCTAACACACTATGAACCATTTTATTACAATCTTATTAACACACGCAACAACCACCTTAACAATGCACGTAACAGCCACCTAAATAACACATATAGCAGCTATTGTACATTAACACATGTAACAACCACCATTAAAAACCTCCAAACTTCTCACAACAGCCCCTGAAAGTAAACACGTTTAAAATAACTCCACCTACAGAACTTGCTGTAGCCTAAAACTATGTCACTCCCCCATGCCCCCCTCCAGCCTCACTCACTAAACAGCCATGTCCCTCATTGCTCCAGCCCTCTCTTTTTGACAGTTCTTCTATACCACTGTTATGCCCTTCATGTTGCTGCTGAGTGCATGCTGCTGCCAACTCCTACAGCCTTCTGACAACACCATGCCTTTCTGTCCTTACCACCACTCCCGACCACAAAATACATGCCACCACAGGTCATTGCTCCCAACCACACTGCATGCTGCTCCAGGTCACAAGTCATAACAATCCCCAAACTGAACATAATAAAGAAACAACCATGCACCCACACCTCCTTTTTTAGGAGGCCCTCGCACCATAGACAAATTACAGAGGAAATACAGTAACTGCCCCACAAATACCTCTAATCTACAGAAATGAACTACCAAGACATACCACTACACTAGATAAAAACATCACACTATGAAAAAACATTAAACAACTCAAATTGACACCACAGAACCTGGATATGATTGATGACAATGTCCCATATACTCAAGAAATATTGCCACCTCAGGGCCTATAAAAGTGCATAAATTCCATTCACCCTTGGGCTTTATGGCTGCATGATCTTGTTAGCCCCTCATAAGTAACATCCTGCATATGGCATTCAGCCATTGGATGTTTAAATACACATCAGTTAGAAAGATTTTGGGCCTAGGGTAGAGTATAACAGGGAGACGTGGAGAACACAGGTGAGTCAGAAAGAAATGATAGGCTGTGGATAAATGACAGAGTGCAGTGGCGGGTATATGAGCACATTAGCAAGAACGTACTACTGTATGTAATCATTCATAGATACATCAGCATGCCTAGTGTTAGCTACAGCTGAGAATGATCAGCTGGTAAGTCTGAAAACTTCAGAAATAGAAAGATGTTAAGCTTGAAGGTCTAGGCTTTATCTTAACCTTGGAGAAATGTGAACATTAACACAATATTAACTTGTCTTCAGGTGACAAAAGCTGATTCTTTTATATTTATAAGGCCTTTTATTCATGCACTTCATGTTACAAAGCCAATTCAACTAGAAACTGTTCAATATTTTTATAGATACATTCATTATATGTAAAAACATTGTGCCTGCTTGGGTCTATTTTGAAATGCTGGCAGGCATATTATAATTGAACATTGTTGCACATTATGAACAAAAGTAGCATAGAATATGCACTGTGATTAAGAGTGATGACAAATCTAGTCTGACAACTCTAAAGCACACCCACACTGCTACAGTGTGTCTACCAAGCATTACAGAATGAAACATTTATGGGTTCAACACCTTGTACATCAGTTGTGTAAGGGAGCACAATAAACTCCTCCAAGACAGTACAATGTTTGATATGTGCACAAAGAGATTATTGCTGTATTGCTGCTATAAATATTTTTCCAATGATTTTGCATGAGTACAACTGAATTCATTCTTTTACATGCTTGCACAGCACATTTATTTTATTTATTTTGCTATTTTTTTTTCTAAACCAGGAGAGTCCAGCTACCTTATTTTCACTGAAGTTCCACTTTTACTCATTTCAGCAGCTGGGTGGAATGGAACACTAAGAGGCTGAGTGACTTGCTCAGAGTCATGCAGTGAGAGTATTTGGGTTTAATGGAATCTGAAGGGGTTAAATTGGGCAAAAGCCCAGAAGAACTCAGTTTTATCACCTCTTAAAAAACTGTGTGACAGTTCTACCTCCTCTGTCATCTTTCTCCACTACTATAGAAGAGTTCTACCACATAGAAATGACAGTCCTGCCACCTATAAATCTAGATGTGGGAATTCCCTCACCTAAACATTTCCAGTTTGTCTATGTAATCTACCGGTTAGCAAGCCAATGCACTAGCCACTAGACCACACTGCCTTTTATTCAGTGAGCCTGTTCAATGTTTGTGGAATAGCAATGAGGAGAAATGAGGTATATATGATTGTGTAACTTTGTCAGGGTTTTATTTAACTCTAAAAATTGATTAGCGTTTTGCTCATAAAAGTGCTAAAACATTGTGAAAACTCATAGCACTTGCCTCACTGTGTTTAACAAACATAACACCACTAGAAAACTTATATAAATACTTTCTGTGCAGTGAGTATTGTCCCAAGAAAAAAAACTGCTAATCAATTATTTAAAACCCTGCTTTGTGGTACTTTTTGTGGCTTTACTCTGCTCCCATTCTTGAGTAGTAGGTAGTAATTTGTAGTTAACAGAAGGCCCAGGAGAAAGGGTGAGAAGAGCACCAGAAAAGGAGGGGATGGTAGAGGATGAAAAACACTCCATAAGCAAGGGAGGTGTGTCAGTGGAGGGCTTATGTAGAGGTTGTCAGAAGAGCTATTCCCTACACTGAACCTCGGGCAAGCCCTCCCATTCAACGTTTGTGAAACAGCAATGAAGAGACAGGAGGTATATATGCTTGTAAAACTTTGTAGTACTTTTAGTGGCTTTACTCTATTCCCACCCTTGAGTAGTAGTAGATAGGTAGGTAGTAATTTGTAAAAACATAAAAACATAGAATTTGATGGCAGATAAGGACCGCTTGGCCCACCTAGTCTGCCCACTTCCCTACCTAATGGATAAACTGCAGATCCTAGTTAACCAACAGCCTACTTCCTCCTACCCCCACTAGAACTGCCTTATGTCTGTCCCATGCATTCTTGAATTCTCCCACTGTTCCCAACTCCACAACCTCCTCAGGAAGGCTGTTCCATGTATCCACAACCCTCTCTGTGAAGAAATACTTCCTCACATTACCTCTGAGCCATCCCCCCTCTATCTTCAGATTGTGCCCCCTTGTTCTTGCATCTCTCTTTTTCTGAAAGATGCTACCCTCTTGGACTTTATTGATTCCCTTGAGGTATCTGAAAGTTTCTATCATGTCCCCCCTCTCCCTCCTTTCCTCGAGGCTATACATCTTAAGTTCCTTTAGTCTTTCTTCATATGTCTTCTGATGCAGACCCTGCATCATTTTGGTTCACTCCTCTGGTCAGCCTCCATTCTGTCTATGTCTTCTATGTCTTTGCGGAGATTGGGTGTCCAGAACTGTACACAGTACTCCAGATGTAGTCTTATCAACTGTCTGTACAGAGGACCAACAACTTCCTGTTTTCTACTGGTAATGCCTCTCCCTATACATCCCAGTATCCCCCCAGCCCTCCTTACTGCCTTCTCACATTGCTAGTCCACCTTTAGGTCATCTGATAGGACTACCCCAGGTCCCTTTCCATTTTTGTTGTTGTCAGTATCTCAGCCCCCATTGTGTACTCTTCCCCTTGGTTTTTGTTTCCCAGGTGCATTACTTTGCACCTCTTTGCATTGAATCTAAGCTGCCATACATTTGACCATTCCTCCAACCTTGCCAAGTCCATTTTCATCCTTTCCACCCCACCTTGTGTATCAACCCTGTTGCAGATCTTTGTGTCATCTGCAAAGAGAGATACTTTCCCTTCCAGTCCCTCTGCAATGTCACTTAAAGACATTAAAAAGGACCAGCCGCAGTACTGAACCCTGCAGTACCCCACTAGTAACCCTCCTTTCTTCACTTGTGGACTCCATTTACTATTATCTGATGTGCCCTGTTGTCCAACCAGTGTTTTACCCAGGGACCCACTCCCAGGCTGGCTAATTTGTTTATTAATCTTTTGTGCAGGACTGTGTCAAATGTGTTGCTAAAGTCTAGGTAGGCCATGTCCACAGCCCCTCCCTGGTCTACTGCTTTGGTCACCCAGTCAAAGAAATCAATTAGATTTGTTTAACATGACCTTCCTGTTATGAACACATGCTGCCTTGGGTCCTGTACCCCACTGGCCTCTAGGCACTCAACAATTCTTTCCTGCAGAAGTGATGCCATAATTTTCCCTACCACTGAGGTCAAACTGACAGGTCTGTAGTTTCCTGCCTCTGTCTTGCTCCCACTTTTGTGAAGGGGAATCACATCCACCCTCCTCCAGTCCTCAGATACCACACCATCCTCCCACGATTTATTAAAAAGGGTAGTCAGTGGTGTTACTAGTTCTTCCCTTAATTCTTTTGTAGGGAATAGAAGGCCCAAAAAAGAAACCTCCTCTGATTCATGGAGAATATGACCCCCTGGCACTCAGGAGAGGAAAAAACCCCAGGTGGAGGACCCATGGCTGGAGGTCTGCCTGTCCTTCTGGACATACTAAATGGAGAAGGATCTAGGGTCTAGTAACCATAGCCAATTCAAGGTTGGCGAGTTGCTTGGCGAGATGATAATCCATCTTCAATCTGTGGGTGATGCAGACTGCATGATCATCCTAGGTTAAAGAGGAGATCTGTTCTGAATGAGTGATAGGATCCTGAATATAAAGTAAATCCAAGTGAAGGAGGACGAAGAAAGTCCAAGTATCCGAGATGATGAATGATGCTTGTCCAGCTGAACTGTAATAAGTAGAGGGATCATGAGAGGATTGATAAGGTACTAAACTGGGAATGGTGGAACTGCAATGATAGAAGTCATTAGTGAATGATCCAGGTTGTGAGAGGCTCGAATGTAAGGGTATGGTGTGGAGGCTAGGAAATCTGTATTGAAGGAGGAGTCTGTAAGGAAACATCCATAGAGTGCAATTTGCAGAAGAGTCTTCAAGTGCCATATAGATGATGGTTTGTTCTCAATCCAAGGATGATGCAGGTTGAATGAGGATCCTGAAGAGGAAGGGTACATCTTTCTGTGGGATGCTAAAGTCCTATGTGAAAGGAAAACCAGTTAATAAGGACTAATCTTAACCATATTTCTGAAGTTACAAAGGATGGATGTCCAAGGAACTGCACGGAGGTTAGAAGGTGGGAGAGCAGGATGAGATTGATATAAGACCAAATGGAACACTGTGACAGGTATGATGATTAGCAACATTATGAGTGACTGGTCCAATTTGTGTAAGATTCGATATTCACAGTAGTCTGAAGGTAAAGAATCGATTAGTAAGCGAAAGTCATTAGATGAGTATCCCAGAATAAAATGAGTAAAGGAGTTTGAGTGCCTGATAATAGTAATGCCATAAGCGATTAGTAAAGCCCAGAAGACAATTTGTGGAGCCATCCAGATGGTAACCTAATGCATATTAGGAATGATTGGAAATGCGGTATAAGGAAGTGATGGCTTCTTTGATCATGACGTTCATGACTTTCTGCTTAATCCTTTGCTGGTATGCTGTCTGAAGTATGTGTGGGTATTCCTGAGGTGTGACCATTTAGAAGAAGCATTGTGGTGGCATAGGTGGTTAAGTTTATGGGTAATCCTGATGCAGAAGCACATGAGAAAAGCTTGAGGCAGATGAGAGGAAGAGTCTGTAGGCTGGATTGGTAGTGAGATCTATAAATGCAGGATGCCACAGGATTTAGTGCAAAAGCAGATAAATGCCAACTGTGTTGCTTGGCTGAGTTGGTGACTTTGATTTGGCTGTTATTGACTGCCAGACAGAATTCAGGAGAGCTAGCTCTCGGTGATGATCATTACTGCAGAGATTAATGGAGGTACTTTGAGAAGAATAGGCTGAATGGATCACTGTAAGAATGGTTAACCTGGCAGAAAGTACTAGATGAACAGGTGTGGATAATAAATATAAGGAATAACGATGTCCAGGAGTGAAATCAAAGGTGTGGATGGCATGGAGTGGGGAATCAGCCAGGCGATGGGGATACCACGATGAATATTCTGGATGATATCTATACAATTCCTAAAACTAGTGAGGATTGTTTGGAAGTAGGAGTCAAGTAACGTGGTCATCAGAGTCATTGTTGAAATAAGGTAAAATGAATGAAGTTCATAGATGAATGGGTTATCTTGCAATTCCTGGTGTCTGTAGAGCCGATGCAGATTATGAAGTTTGAATAGAACAGAAGAATTTAAGTCCTTTCCATGTATGAGGATGGCCAATGAAAAGAGACATCTGAGGAATGATGGTGATTAGATGGACAGGAATTGGAGGGCATATCCAATAGAGACAGAGGAGATCTTCCTACTGTTCAGGTGAATGGGATTCCATGAATGATTGTGAAGAACTGAATGGACAGTGTGAGACTTCAATAATAATTAAGAGTCTGTGGGGTATGTGAGCCAAGGAATGTTTTGCTGACAGACATATTACTCCAGAGTAATGAATGAACAATTGAAAGAATAGCGGAAGGTACTGTTAAAAGGGCAGGAGTAGAAGGAGGGGATGGAATCTTAGAGAAGCAGATGACTTAGTAGGAGTACTGGTCAGAAATGAGGTACAAGGCCCAAAAAGAGCCATGGCAAACAGTACAGAGCCCCAAGCCAGCCAGGTGAAGGGGGAGAAGGCAGCCTGTCAAATATGAAGAAAGTATGGAGTGGAGCCTGAGCAACTGAAGGAAGGAGCAGAAAAGAAATGGGCCAGGTGAGCTAAGTGACATCCAGAGCAGGAAGGAGCAGAATGATGTCAGATCCAATGTGAACAGCAGTGAAGTGCAGGAAGTTGAAGCAAGGCATTGGGTGATGATCCACAGGAGGCCAAGGAGCCAAGCTAAGCAACATGAGCAACAGAAGTCCCACATCTGACAAAGGCTGGAAGCGACCAGAGAAATGATGGAAGGTATTGGAGCAATGAAGGATGAGGTTCCAGATCTGCAAAAGAAAATAAGTTTGTACAGCAGCTGAATAGGAAATCCGCAGCAAGGAAGTCCATGAGGCAGCCGACCTGGAGTGAGAGGGAGACTGAACAAGCCAGCAGGATCCATATGATGAGGGCAACCGATGAGATCCAGATTCCGCAGTCAAAGTTGCAGGCAGAGCTAAGAGGCAGAAGGGTGGAGGAGTGAAAATGCCCCAGTCCTGAAGGGAAGCTGTGACCTGCAGTAGGAAAGGAAGCAGACAGCAGATGCAGCATTGTGAGCTAGGGCCATGGAACAGGCAAGATAGACCCTGGATTGCATGAATGGAGAGGCTGGAAGAACAATTGAGGCAAGGAGAATTGGAGATCGCTTGGCAGGAAGAGGTCCAAGTCCATGAAGGTTGTGACATCAGGCAGCAGGTGAAGAAAACACATGTGAAGCAGCATAATGGAAGGACATGGTCCAGATGAGTCGTTCGAGGCAAGATGATATAGGCTGGATTCAGCTAGGGAATGTGAACAATGGGAAAACATGGTTGAAGAAGTCCTGTGCCAGAATGAAACTGGCAATCTGCATCAGTGAAGATGCAATCAATGAAGACAGTCTATACGAAAGTCAAGCTCCTGGCCAGGAAGTTGTCTAGGTTGCAGATGAGATAAGGTGCAGAAGCAAAATGAGCAAGTCCTGTTCCTGAAGGGTTGTAGCAGCCAGGTATCAGGTGAAGAACACAGAAGATAAAACAGTAGACTGGAGACTCAAGCAACTGTCAGGGACCTTAGATGAACTGTGGTGAGCTAGGATTCCTCCTACCTCCCCTTCCTCTCTCACTCGCTGCTTATCTAGGCCATTACATGCTCTTCCTCATGCTTACATGATCGCATTTGCCCCATGCTTCTTGACTGCTTTGTGTTCCCAGACCTGATGCTTCACTGAACTGTTTGTCTAGGTAGGGACTCCAGGAAGGTATTGAGAACAGGGGACATTGTGCTGCAGATGGCTGGGGCATGCAGAGCTGCATGGTGCAGCTAGCACTGTAGGAATCGTGATGATGGTTCCTATCACTGCATTGAACAATGCTTTGGGATTTCACTGAAAATTGATGGGGAAGGTTGGAACAACAGAAGTGTAAGGAGAATTAAAAAAAAGATTAAAGAATGTGTGTGGATTTGTCTATGTACAGGTATAGTATATATACTATTTTTTAAATTAATGCAGTATGTAGTATCTCATCTGGTAAAGAAGTTTTCACTCAAGTTCTCCAGCTGAGAGAAATGTAAATTATGGCTGAGTCATTCTGGCCTATAAAGGGCTTGCAAGACGATATATTCATACCACCCAAGAACAGTAACAGCAGACATCTATATGCTATAAAATGTGTGAACTGTATGTTCAGTTTAAAAAAAAATAACCATTTTTAACCCTTGCATGGCCTCGGACTGATTTATCAGTCCAAAATTCCTATACATTTTAATTATGTTGACAGCCTAAGGGTTAAAAGAAAATGCTGGGTTTTAAAAAACTGAAATAGAAAAGAAACACCCCCCTGCTTGGTAAAATAGAATAATCAAAGGAAAATGGAATAATCCAGATGAAGGTAGCATAATGTTTAACTTGGCTGTGACCATGAGAGGACATTCATGGTAAAAGAAAATGGGTGGTACTGTATAGATAAGAGGTTCCAGGATATGTCAATAAAAATGCTTGAGATGCAGTATGCTTGTAGAGTCCACTAACTTCAAGTCTTGTACTGAGCTATAGTAAGCTTATGGGCTTTTGCATTTCATATACCTGGCCACACAACTGATTCTGTACTAAACAAATACAGTATAAATAACACAATAAAATAAATATTGCATACAACAATTATAAATTTTGCTTTAAGCTGATTTTTATTTAGTGCAGTGTGTCTGTCTGGGGTAGGGAGGACACGGTCAGGGGTTGTATTAACATCCCATGCAACTGTTGTGCTGCATCAATTTTATGTTCAGGAAATTTACCCTTACTTCAGTGGAATAAGTGTTCGCAATAAACAGCTGCCTTATACAGAAATAGTGTCTCCTGTCAATGCAGCTATTATCTTTTGTAAGAACACTCAAAAAGCATAGTTGCTAAAAAGAATGATCATCAATAGGCTATGTATAAATAGCAAAAGAAAGCAATAATACACTCCATAAATACACATAACATAAAAAAATGTAAAAAAAAAAAAAAATTAAAACAATCTGTAAAAATATATGGTTATATTTATCCTAGCGCATTAGTGAAATATTTATTTGGACAGAAAATAAATACGTTGGTACTAAGATTTTAAAAAATGCAAAGAGGCACAATGAATTGCAGAAAGTGTATACTGCAGTTACTGAAAAAAGAAATCTTGCTGTACATATTGCCTATATACACTGTAGATGGAATAGGAGCCATAAAAAGTAGACGTGTGTTTGAGAAGTGGTCACTAGAGGAAAAAAAGGATAAAAGATTACTGCAAATTAGCTTTCATGCTTTAACAATCGACTTGATAGGTAACTTGTTACTACTGTCTTGACCAGATCAACCTTCAAATAATTAATTAGTGTCCCATTTTTTTCTATACTGCTGAATAAAATACATTTCAATTTAAATGCCTGATAAATTCAGCTAAGCTTGCTGAACTATTCTAAACTCTGAAGGTATCAGTCACAGTTAGGAGCAGCATATATTTCTGAGTTTGCTTTACTATTAAGCAGAAAGCTGGAACACCAATATGCTGAGTATGTTTTTAACAGTGTCCATCAAACATTTGGTTTACTACATATCTATGAATAAGCTGGTGCTGCCCCAGTTCTCATAAGCAAAAAGCCAGGTCTGTGGATTTCATATACTGCAGAACCCTAAAACCTCTGAGAAGAACCATTGAAACTGCCCAGATGAAGCAGCCTACAGTTGTTTGGGCAACAGATTACAACCCACACAGCAGGTAAATATTGTGTGGTTGATAAATGGAAATCCACTTTTTTTTTTTTTTTAAACAGAAAAAGAGTCATTCAGTTCCTAAATTGAACTTTTTTTATAAATGGTTATCAGCCAATTTTATAAGCTTCTCCTCAGTAACAAACAAACTAAAAAAAAAGTTTACAATTTCTACCACATGGTGTCAACTGCATTATAATCCTATTGTGAAAATCAGCATTACTATATACAGTATGATACCTTTGTACAGTGATTCTATATTTTAGTAATTTATGCTACATTGTACTTCATTATATATTATTTAAGTTGTGTTAATTATTACAAAAGGCCACTCATTACATTCAAGCATGAAGTAATCCATTTTAGCAATCTGCAGAATGACAAATAGCTGCCTATATAACCAAATAGTGTACCATAAAGAATATAAGTACACATTACATATGTGAACATGAGTTAATTTAATATATGGCTTTATATGCACGGTGGAAAATGCAATAGCCATTCACATGGTTAAACAGACAATGTACCTTCCATGTAAACAAAAAATTTAGTTAGCTAAACTTTGGTTAAATCGTATTACTCAACTCTTGTCTATAAACTGAACAATGGGCTAACTTTTTTGCTCTTAGTTACTGTCTATCTCACTTTACCATTCAGAAAATTAGGTGCACGACACCCATGTCTAAGGATATGTTTGTAGCTACTAATCTAACAAGAGGTGATGCTACTGAACTTTGAAAGAGGATAGGTCACTAACTGGAATTTCCAGTCAGATGGTCAAAGGTGGTAGAGCACATGGGTGCTTTCCAGAAAACATTTAAAAATCCATTTAAAGTTGTTGTTTATTTACTACATCTCCCCATTCAAACAGCACATACTGGAGAAATGCCTGCCATTAATCATTAATTGTTCAGGATTACTATTACATTTTATTTGTAAGGGCGGGTCCAATAATTGTTTTAATATTTGCATTCACATTGAAAGAACTCCATTGCTTCCTACCCTCAACAGTGATCTTAAACTCGGACTACACAGAAGGAACTTGCACTTCACAGTTCTTGCACAATAGTTGTGGGTCATCACTGTTACAGCTGTCGGCAGCTATAATGCTGTAAAAAAATCCCAGAACACTTATAAGGAGCACCTGATATTACAGAGGAAATTCTGGAAAAACACTTTTTGGGGCCACATTTCTGCTTCTACTGCACGTATTATCTGTATTTCCTGGCCACATAATTTTTGGACCTTATTGTATTGTCTTGTGTAAATATTAATTACTGTATTTTTTGGTTTTACTACCTCTATCTCCTATTCTGACCTGACTGTATCTTGTCTTAAGTTAATTTAAAAGCTTATTTTGGTCAAACTACCTCAATTTCTTTGTCACATTGCCACTGTTATATAATTTGTACTCTGTATCATAATGTTCCTGTACTTTGCACTATGTATCATGATGTTCTTTTGAAGTTTGTCTCTGTACTCTCCCGGGTCATGCCTGAAAATAGTCTTTCTGGTTAGTGCACCTACCCGGTTAACAAAAACTAAATAAATAAAATTTAGGCCACCATGTTTCTATATAAACTACTGTACATACTTTAAAAGAAAAACAGGATCACTGTCCCTAAATACAACTTGCCTGTTTATATAGAAACTGTTGCTACTGAAACTAATGCACTATATCTCAACACAAGACAACTTTGAAAATAGGACCATAATTGTCCTAACAGTTTTATCCTGTCAAAAAAACGAAGAGTACTGATGCTGCAGGCATTGTCTGCTTCTCTACACCCAACATCACAATCTTCAGATTGGGACATTATAATTATTTCCATGGCAACAGAGTATGATATCCTAAACAGAGGATTATAATATCAGGAGTAGACAAGACAGCCAGTGCTGATGACATCTATTTATCATTTAAAGATTGGTAGCCAGGAAAGGCACACTGAGCTAGGGCTCATTTTCAGGTGTGACCTGAGGAGTTGGGGATCAGGAATAATAAAATGAAAATTTATTTCATTGCCAGATATGATACAATGTGCAACAAGATTATATACAACAAATCATTGCAAAGATATACAATTTTTGCAGAGATAAAATAGAGTGATGAATATATGACGAGCAGCATAACTCAGTTGAGAAAAACTGTAGATACAAATGTGGCAGTGTAAGTTGAGATCAAGAAGACAGACAGCCAACTAAATAATTAAGAAAGAGAATGGATTATTAGGAGCTGGGGAGAGGATTTAGAATCCAATGTTATTTCACTTAAAGGTTCATGTGCTGCAGCAGGGAGTTACGGAGATGGCCTAAGGGAACATTTTAAGGCTGGAAATAAGGGATAAGGTGAACTGAATCAGGTAGTTTGTTCCAGAGGGAGATGGTACTACTTTCATATAAATGTGCACAGTTATGATAAAAGTGGGGGTACCTAAACACAGAAATTAGATTATGTATCAACTGTAATGTGTCTGAATATTATTTTTTGTTCCAGAGCACCAGTGGCTCTTTAATTTTTCATTCTACCTTTGAGGCTTCCTTAACCAGTGCACTTTCATTTATGTTTTTGGTAATCCTTTTGCACACACCATTCATAATCAGAAAAGGTTGTACTAACTGATCAGTGCAGTCATGTAGCGTCACTACATAATACAAGTCTGTCAAGGTCAAGCTATGCTCAACAAAGGGTACAAGTTCAACCCCTTCCTCACTGATTTCAGGTCAGCAAAGGGGGCAATGCCACCATGAAAATAGCACACTGGGCCATTTTCAATGGCATGGCAACATTTGCAAGCCCATTCTTGGATGCTAGCGTCTCCCCCCAACTTACTAGCTGAGAAAAACAGGTGGTGAGTAGGAGTGTGGCTCTGTAACCAGATTTTATTTATTTATTTAGCTTTTGTTGACCGGGTAAGTGCACTAGACAAATCCTGCCTATTTTCAGGCGCGACCCGGGGGAGGGGGATACAGATGAATGCCAACTGACCTTGAACCAGATTAAGCTGTTGGTGGTATTTTTTTAGTGAATGAGGGAAATTTGGCCAGGACACCGGAGAAATTCCCCTACTCTTTTCGATAAGTGCCATAGGATCTTTAACATCCACCTGAACTACCACCAATCCAGGCAGATGGGACCTCGGTTTAGCGTCTCATCCGAAAGACGGCACCTCAGAAGTGCAGCACCCGTCTCATGATGCACTACAGTGTCAGTACTGGGATATTAACCCAAGTGCCAGATGTGGGAACTGAACCGACAGCCCTCTGATCTCCCGGCCTCAGAGGCAAGTGTGCTACCTGCTGAGCCACTGACACTGCAGAAGATTCAGAAGCCCATCAGATAAATTAAGTTTTGGAAGGGAAGGACAAAGTCAAACTAAAATGCAATGCTGGGAATATGAGGAAGAGACACTAGAATGCCAGGAAAAGTGCCAGTTGGGGAGCATGGGGGGGGGGGTCCACTGGACTACCAAGCTAAGTGGAAACTTGGAGAAGGGACCACAGGGCCACCAGGTCCCTCCCTGCATGGGTGATTTAGTGAGAGGGGTGCTTCCAGATGGGATGCCTATGTGTACATCACATTGTTAAGCGCTGTGCTGGGGTACTGTGGCATGCTGCAACCTGGTAATAAGTGAAGTATACTCACAACAGGTGCAAACCCCACTTGCACCCACTAAAAGCTGAATTTAAAATCTGCATTCTACACTTCCCAGAAGCTCCCCCTTCAGAATGCTCCAATGATTGTGAATAGTGCTGTTAGGAAGTAGTGCAAGGGTGTGATCAAAATACACAAATTCTGCAAAATTACTGATAGCAGTTGACTGGGCCACAAGGCAATCCTTAAAAACAAAACAAAACAAAAAAACAGTCCAGTGTAGATTAGGAATCTAATAAACTCAAACTTAAGTACTAGCCCGGAAAGGCTATTACACCGCAAAAGTCTACATACAGTATGGAGGCAACAACTCTCTTAGTAAGTTATTGTTTTCCCCAGACTGTTCCAATAATGCCAGCCACACTAATGAACTCATAAGGTGATCTACACACCATTAAAACAATAAAGACTCGGCCATACCACCTCTGCATGCCAGAGTATATCAATTTGTAATACCTGCAGCCTGTACTCTTAAAATTTGGAACGACTAAAATCGCTTAAACAGCTGTAAAAATCAGCACAAGATCGTAGTACATGTTTTGCGGCACACAAAACCCAATTTAACTTGCAAAAGAGAGGAGTGTAAAACCCATGAATCAGGAATTCCGAGGGAGACATCAATGTTCTAGACGTAGTAGGCAAATGCAAGCATTTAAAACGGAGCTAAATGTTTACGCCGAGTACCTGGACATTTAAAGTCGAACTATTACGAATCGTGTTTCTTTCCCTGGCATTGTATATAAAAAAATAAATAAATAAAGTTTCCCCATAAGGTGGCAAGCCTGTAGTCGGCACGTCCATTCTAGGATAGGATACGATTACATTAAAATTCAAACTTACCAGTGACAGTAACACAGAGCAAACTGCTAAACGCATGCTGTTCTTCTTAAGTCAAGCTGCACAAAGGACTGCAGTCTCTCCGTATAGTTATGTGTATTTCTCCGTAGGTCTCGACACGCGACACGCTGTACCGTGTGTCCCTGGAGGTCCCGATCGTCGCCTCTGCTCTCTTACCATTTGTTCAAGGAAAGTTAAGAGCCGGGTGGAGTCCCTTGGGAGGAGAGACAGGGCGGACCCACGATGAGGTGGGCGGACCTTCAATGCTTCGGCGCTCCGCTATTGCATAAGGGTGACACCTGCAACAGAAGCAGCCCCGGAGCGCTATGCGTGTACCACTCCCCGCCTCACGCAGGTACAGTGTAGCTACGTAGAGCGGACAGACACACGTGACGTCAACACCCCACCAGAGCTGATTACCTTGAGAAAACTAGCTGGAGCCTAACTTTCACCCTGGTCTCCACGGCAACTGGAATAACAGTCCTCTGCAGCTGACAGGGCGTGTAGTCCAGGTTTACCTCAGCAGTGAGAGTGTTTACTCGTTGTTGTCTCTGGGCGCACCTACTGCATTACAGCGCACATGAGCAACACAAACACTGAAGCTCTTTGAGCCCTTCGATGACGTTTGACTTTTTTTTCGAGGTAGAGTATGAGGTACTGTAGTACTTACATGAAAGTTGCTGGCACCGCGTACTAATGTCTTTTCGGTTTCATATGACACAGCATAGTTTAAAGTCAAATTACCCTCTGACTTTTCTTCTACAAATGTTGTACTACAGGAAACATCATCCCTCGGCTTTCAAGATTTTCTGTTATGGCTAGCCTAATGATGTTGCTATGCATTCTACACCAGTAATATATTATGGTCCTAGTTAGGGTTGAGGAGCCATTTACATGTTAAACCTAACATTTTGCACCTTAATAACTTTGCCACCCTTCAACGGATTTGCCTGAAATTTGGAATGCACGATCAAGAACCATACAACTTGGGATCTGCCTACTTTCGTACTGTTCAGATATACGGCTCCGGAGCTGTTAAGCCTGATCTGTATGCGCGTTTGTGCTTTTTGGGAATTCTTTGCTCGTGTCTGCAGGTTGCACAGTTTACGCGACCAGTCCGAAATCTTCAGGGAATGTGCGGCCGGGGTCCCCAATGTGCCTTTTGAAGATTTCCTGAAAAAAATATTAAACGGTTTAAAAGTTATTCAAAAAACAATTTCCCATTATAAGTCAATGGGAAAAGTTAACAAAAAGTTCGACAGTGTTGCAGTTTTTACTTTCGCAAATGGCCCTTTTACTGTCACAAATCCACCATTTTGTTTTCAGTTGGTCATCAGAAAAATGCTTGGCATTTAAATTTGGGACCCTCTGGCAGCCAAATTATTTTTGTATTCACCTAGTCGGACCCTGAGGATGCTAGGCATGTCTTTATTTTAGGGTAAAACACCCCAGAAACATGTTTTTCAAATTTCTGGAAAAAGTACTTTCGCAAAGTACTTTCGAATTTGCAACACTGTAGCATGAATTTGCGAAAGCTTTCACAAAATTCGACAGTACTTTTCCAGGTTGTGGGAAAATGACAGCAATTCTTTGCCACCTTGCTGCAAAAGAACGGTTTGGTCTTTTGGGCTGAAATTTGGAGGGAACGCAGCCAACATCTAATAGATGTGACTTTCAGTATTTTGGTGAAAAAATGTTACAGGGCGGTAAAGTTACAGCACTCCAAATTTTACACTTTTTCCCATAGGATAACATTACGGCATCCGCCACATTACAGGAATTCTTTGCCGACCTGATGCAAAATAACAGTTTGGTCGTTTGGGCTGAAATTTGGAGGGAAGAAAGCCAACATCCCACAGATGTGCCTTTCCATAGTTTGGTGAAAAAATATTACAGGGAGCCAAAGTTATGGCACTCTGAACTTCTCTTTTTTCCCCATAGGATAACATTACGGCATTTGCTGTGCCTTTCAGGGCCTGTATCTCAGAAACGGTGCGAGGTACGGACTTTTTGTCATAAAATACTTAGCCCATTAGGGGGCTAAGTACAAACTAGCCAGGAAAGTCATAAATCATATGACTTTTAAATTTTTTTCCACATCATACGGTCCCTGAAATATAAGCAATTTAGTATTCCAACTCCTCATTTTATTTATTTATTTATTAAATTTTGGTAACCGGGTAAGCCCACTGGCCCTGAAGATCCCTTTTTTAGAGGCAACCTGGGGATTACAAGGAAAATTACATGGGATTGTATACAGCAAAAGTACATTACATAAGACACATCAAAACGTAACATGGGTTAATACATAGTAGTATTTCAGTAGGTTACATATACTGGGTCTGCTCCGAGAACCGTTATTGTGCATACATTCTTTGTACTCACTGTCTTTCTCTATGCAGCTTTTGGGGAAAACCAGCCTGTGCGCTTACATTACTGTTACCATTGTCCTTTCCGCTTGTGGTTGCGTACCCGTTTCACTTTCCGTTCACGTCTACGCCACCATGTGCGTTATTCTTTGTGTTTTCATTTGTACTTGTGTTTTCATTATTTTTTGCCATTTGTATCTACAGTACTGTTTCTCTTTCTGTTTCACTTTGCGTCACCATGCCCATTGACATTTCCATTTGGGGGCACCATGTTACTATGTGACAAGACATCACGTGGCGGACCGTTCCCATCTATGCCACCGTGTGCGTTACCTTTTCTGTTCTCATTCGCACTTGCATTACCTTTTCTGTTCTCATTTGCACTTGCCTTACCATGTGCGCCACTGTTAGTGCTTCTGTTTGTGTTGCTGTTCCTGTTACTATGTCACAAGACATCACGTGGCCCCACGCTCCCACTGCCGCATTACATTCACTATTTCTCGTTATCATTCTCAAAAAGAAGGGAAATTAGAGGCAAAAAACTCTGTTTAATGCATCAGTTAGGGTTGTTCCACAGTGACAAAAGTGAGGAAATTTGGTGTTAGGGTTGAAAACCTCCTTGAACCCCCGCCCACCCCCAACTGGCATTGGGATGCGCATTGGGGTGTTCGGTCTAACTCTCACCCCATTCTCCTATACTTCTGCTGCTTTACGTGATGGGGTGAGAGTTAGGCCAAGACCCCAATGCGCACCCCAATGCTGGTTGGGGTGGCTGGAGTCCAAGGGGGTTTCAACCCTAACACTGAATTTCTCACTTTTGTCACTGTGGAACAACCCTAACTGATGCATTAAACATAGTTTTTTGCCTCTAATATATATATATATATATATATATATATATATATATATATATATTATTTTTTAATGGATAAAAAGGAGTGGTCCACATCCAAACTTTTGATTGTATGAAACACATCACATGACCATGCGTATATCAGAGCATGACCGCACACCTGCACTTTCACCCTCTCCAAAACAATGTTGCCATTTTATAAGATAGATAACCCACTCTAGGGTGTGCAGTCGTGCTCTGATATATGCATGCCTTGGGTGGTTGACACACTCGGCCTGTGGTCTCGTGTGTAAAAAAGCACACCAAGGTGTGCGTGTATCAGAGTATGACCACACACCTTAGAGTGGTTTATCTATTACTTATATACCACCAGTGGTGTGTTATATATCTAATACATAATGGATATATATACACCACACCAGTGGTGAATATGTTGGGTAAATAAATCATGTTATTTTGGGATAAATATTTATTTTCACTTAGAACACCATTTATAAAACTTAGAACATGTTATTTCCACTTAGAATTTGGAAATGGAACACAGAGAATAATAAGCCAGACAGGGAACTTACAATGGAAAGAAAGGAAGTTTTAAGCTAAAACAAAGTAAAACACCAGTACAAACACTACAAATGGTGTGGTATATATCAAATACATAATGGATTGCAGTAGAACAACACATTTATTTCCATACGTGAGTGGTAAGACCTTTATAACTAACTCGTGGCTCCACCACTCATGAATTATGGGTCTTACCACTCACTAATGGAGATAAATGTGTTATTCCACTGCAGTCCCTTATGTATTCCATATATATATATATATATAAAATGGCTTTGAAAAAGAAGCTAATTAATTGGTGAAAGACCATCAGGTGGCCATGCTTATATCAGAGCGCGACCCCACACCTGCACTTTTACCCCCTCCAAAACAATTTGGACATTTTATATGATAGATAAACCACTCTGAGATGTGTGGTCATGCTGTGATATACACTTGCATTGGGCGGTTGACGCATTTGCCCTGTGGCCTCATGCGTACAACACACACCAAGGCATGTGTATATCAGAGTGTGACTGCACGCCTCAGAGTGGTTTATCTATTACATATATATATATATTTTTTTTTTTTTTTTCCAAAAGTGTAACCCTGGCACCATGTACCAATGGGCTACTATTCCTGCCTGGTGACTGTAGTACAGGTTAAGGGTCCTGAGTTCTGTTTAGATGACAAGCGGAAGTTCTTTCACTAAAGTAAAATAAATTAGCCACGTGCCTCCACTCAGAGTCAAATATAAAGTGGGTCAGATTTCTGTGTAGTACAACCCTCTGGGATGCCGTACCTACCCACCTCCCCTCACAGTCACCCCACACATATGAATTATCATAACCATATTTCAATAATGTAGTTGTTGACTTAAGCTAATAATATGCTCACTAATAATATTCTCATGAAACATTTGTAAAAATGTACACTATTTACATGCGGAGGGTAGATAAATAGATACATAGATGTTGTTGGCAGATAAGGTCATTTGGCCCACCTAGTCTGCCCCTGAATGCAAGTAACTGTGCATCTTCAAGTTTCCCTGGAACTAAGTTGACCCCTACCCCTGACTACCTGGATCCCCTTATGTCTATCCCACACATTCTTAAATCCTGCAATTGTTTCTGCCCCCTCACACCTCTTCTGGCAGGCTGTTCCATTTGTCCACCACCCTCTCTGAAGAAATACTTCCTCATGTTCCCTCCGAACCTCTCTCCCTCCAGTTTCATCCCATGTCCCCTGGTCCTGGAGCATCTTCTTCTTCTTCTCTGAAAAATTGTGTTTTCTTGCTCCTTGTTCCTCCCTATGATGTTCTTATGTGTCTCAATATGTCTCAATCATATCCTCCCTCTCCATCCCCTCTCCCAGAGAGTGCATATTTAAGTTCCTCAGCCTGTCCTTGTAGGGTTTATGATGTAATCCTTATGCCATCTTGGTTGCCATCCTCTGAATTGCCTCCACCCTGTCTATGTCCTTACTTTAGTAAGACCTCCACAACTAGACACTGTACTCAAGGTGTGGCCTCACTAATGTCCTGTATAGTGGAATTATGACCTCCCTTTTCCTGCTGGTGATACCTCTGCCTAGTTATCCCAGCATCCTGTTTGCTTTTCCTCCTGTCTTGTCCCACTGACCCCTTACCTTGAGGTCATCACGGATGATAACTCCTATGTCACTTTCCTGCTTGGAGCATTCTATAGTCCCTCCCCCATCTGATATGTTCCTGGAATTTTGTGCCCCGTGTGCATTATCTTACACTTTTTTGCATTGAATCTTAATTGGCAATCTCTTGATCAGTTGTCAAGTTTCTGCAGATCTCTTCTCATTCTATCCACACCCTCTTGCACATCCACCATGTTGTAAAGCTTTGTGTCATCAGTGAACAGGTAAATTTTCCCTTCCATGTCCTCTGTAATGTCACTGATAAGGATAATGCAGAGAACTGGAGCCAGCATTGATCCCTGTGGAACCCCACTGATCACCTTTCCCTCTCTAGAGAGAGACATTTACCACCACCACCCTCTTTGTCCTGCTAACCAGCTAGTTATCCATCCACTTCACCACCATCTTACCCACTCCCATGTTCTCCAGCTTGTTTAACAGCCTTCTATGCAGCACAGCATCAAATGCCTTGCTGAGCATTTTAACATTATCATTTACCATTTTTTAAAACACTATTCAGTTGCTTTAATTGTAAACAAGAACACTTCTTTTTTTTACCAGGAGAGACACATTAAGCTAAAGCTTGTTTACAGGTGCAACCTGGGAGCACAAGGAAGTTAAGTGACTTGCTCAGGGTCACACAGTATGCAAGTGGGGGCTGTGGATTCCAACCCAGGTCACCAGATTTGCAGCTCAGAGCCTTAAACCACTGCGCTGTAGTGCCTCAATATACTGACTTCTGTTGCCCTCCTCCCACTAGCATAAACATCAAACAGATGTCAGCCCACTGGATTTTACATCTACCCCCAAATGGTACCAGTTTAACCCATAAGAGTCCTATCTAGGTACCCAGGGTCTAGTTGCAGTTCTGATGCGGTGCAGCTAGTTGGCTGGCATTGGTGTACCTAGAACACCAATTTAAAGTGCACTTTTCTTGTTCAGATTGTGCAGCAGCAATTTACTTAAACCTGAACCTTTGAGCTGGACAGTTAAGTTTAGAACTTGGTGGCAACTATTTACAATCTCTCCATATGCAGGGCAAGCCCTGAATTACTCACGGTTTTGCAGAACAGTCTCTTGGTTTGTGCAGCTGATGACATTCAGACTGTGGATCTGGGGTATCTGGATCAGTTGAACTTTATGCTGGGATTGCTGAGATGAGAAGCAGGCTCTTGCAGCTTGGACTTTCTCTCTGCCTCTCTTGCAGCTTGGGCCTTCTTGCTGGCAGTCTCTTGCAGCATTAGCAGGCTGGAACATCTCATTCCTCTTGCAGCTTGTCATCGTCTTTATTTATTTATTTACAATATGTTTCACCAGGAAAGACAACATGAGCTGACGAACACCTAGTTTCCAGAAGCATCATTGAGGGAGTGGGGTACAATGGTTGGATGGGGCAAACATAAAGCAAAGTCAAACAATATTGGTGTAAATTCTATATATAACTGAGTAGTAGACTGCAGCACTATAACACAAGGGCCAAAGGTCAAGGTAGAAGCAACAATTAATTGGAAAACTTATATATTACAATACTGCCTGGCAAAGGAGGTAAGGACCTGGCTGTAATGGCAGTCTAGGTTCCCCCAGGGAGACAGCAAGCAGGGCTGGAAGTCTTTGCATCTCTATTAACCCAGGCCAGCCAAAATAAAGAAACCATTATACTAGGGGACTCTAACTGGCTGGCCAGCTCCAGCATGAGAGACAGAGAACCAAGTGCTGGCATTTACCTAATGCAAATGGTTGCAAGCAGCACCAGAACCAACTATCTTAAGGGTACCAGTACCTTAATCGACTTGGTACTTACCACACACCCAGAAAGACTTACCAATGTTCACATACTTCCTGATACCCTGAGTGAGCACTCACCCACCCAGTGTGAGTGATCGGATAAAAAGATCAAGCCCCCTCCTTGACTTGTATGAAATAGAGTCATCAGAGCCAGCTCCATGGTCAAGTTCAGGAACCATCTTGGAAACCAAGACAGGAGCATCCTAGATAAATGCCCTTTGGTTGAAACAGCATTTCATCTCTTCCTCACCCTCTTTAATGTGGTACAGGACAAATTTGACCCCTATCACAGTAGCATGGACTGGGTCACCCCTCAACTACTCACCATGATGTGACAGCGTGATCTCTTCTGGCACTGTGCTAGGGCAACTAGGGCTACCACAGGCATACAAAATTACAGAGCTGCCAGAAAAAAATGTACTTGGGGAATACGACAGGCCAAAGCTGCATTTCACAAGACATGGCAATCCCAGAGTGTGGGTGATGGGAAGAAGTTCTGGGCCTCAATGAAGAACCTCCTCGGGGTTGGCAATAGATCTCCCCCCTCCATTCTCCAACATAAGGGGGAAATCATTATTGATGTTGTTGACATGGCCAATGTATTCAACAAAGCCTTCTCAGACTACAGTGTGGTCCTCCCCCCAGGACCCACCACACCCCACAGTGGTGTTCCACCCACCAGTGTACCATCTCCCTCTAACTGCTGCCCTAATTTCTACTTCAGATAAGTGACAGTGGATAAAGTCAGAAAGTACATTACCAGAGTCCTAGAAAAAACTAGCATGGCAGGTGATGGCCTTGATATGAAACTGATCAACATCGCACTACCTGAGATTGTTCTTCCCATCATCAAGCTATTCAACCTATCACTCTATATTTCTTCCTTCCCTTCTGTCTGGAAGTCCGCTCTGGCCACTCCAGTGTTAAAAGGGGGAGACAGAGAACTAGCAGCTATCTACAGACCAATATCAATCCTATCCCCGCTGTCCAAAGTGCTTGAAAGAATCATAGCCAGCCAGCTCATGGACCACCTGCTTAAATACAACCTCCTCTGCCCCCAGCAGAACAGGTTCCACCGCTTGCACAGCACAAGCATAGCTCTAATTGATTTCACTGGCTATGTGCACAAGGCACTTGACCAGGACAGCTTGGTTGGGACAGTCTTCATTGATTTGAGCAAGGCTTTCAACCTTGTCAATCACCAGTTACTGCTCCTTAGGCTAAGTGCCCTAGGACTATCCCAAAATATAGTGAGATGGTTCTCCAGCTACCTGACTGGGCACTCCCAGCAAGTAAAAATCAGAGGAATCATATCTGAGAACCAAAAAGTCACATTTGGGGTCCCCCAAGGGTCTATCCTGGGCCCTCTTCTATTCAGTCTCTTTGTGAATAATCCTCTGGCTGCCTGCCCAACCTCTGAGATACTGCTTTATGCAGACAATACAGTAATTTTCTCTCATAGTCCCTACCAAGAAACACTCACCAGGAACATCCAGTACAACTTTAACTTGATTCAAAACTGGCTCACCGATGGTCTGCTGGTGCTCAACAGCAAAAAGACTAAAACTATGCTCTTCACAGGGCACCAAAAGAGGAGACTAACAAAGCCTCTATCAATTACCCACAACTCTCTCTCCATCCTTGAGCAGGTGTCCTCATTCTGGTATTTTGGAGTCACCATTGACAAATCCTTTCCTTCGACGAGCACATATCCAATCTCACCACTGCTGCTAACAGGAAACTAGGTGTCCTCTATGGAGTTTGGTTCTGCCTTACAACTGAGGCTAGGCTCCAGGTGGTTAGAGGTACAATTTTAACAATACCTGACTATGGAAATGTGGTATATGCTGCTACTAAAGACACCAGCCTTCACAGAATACAGGCCTCCCTCAATAAAGCCTGCAGATTTGTCCTCGGTGCTGATCACCTTACGCATACATGCCATCTTTACATTAGGATGTAATGGCTCCCTCTCCAAGACTGGATCAAGCTGCATTCCTGCATCCTAGGGAAGAAGACCCTCCTTTGTCTTGTACCTCCTTCTCTACAGGCCTTATTCCAACAGTCCTGGCTGAGCATGACACTAGAAGCATTACTAGATATGCACTTGCTGTGCCTTTTAGAAAAACAGCCTTGGGAAAGTGAGCCTTTGCGGTAAGGGCTCCCTCCTGTCTCAATACACTCTTTTTCTCTGCTAACAGCCACACAAGCCTTATCCACTTCAAAACCAAACAAAGAAATGTTATTATGCCTTGATCAGTGCTTCTGCCACCTATGGCCACCTATGGGCACTAGCTCCCTGAAAGCCTGGCCTGGCCCAGATTACATGTTCTATTCTGTTCCCAATGCCCCCTCCCCTACTACCTCCCTATTGTCTCTTCTGCCTCCCTAACCCCCTTAACCCCCTGCCACTGTTTACCTCCCTAAACCTTCTAACACCACATCCACAACTAGCTAACCTACTGGGCCGCGCCACTCTCTCCCACCTTTCTTCTGTGGCACACACTAATTAGACCCAGGCTCATTCCTAGTACCACTGCCACAACCTACTCACTATTATTCAGTTCCTGTACCTTTCTGACTTTGCACTTTTTCTCCTCATCATGGGTGAGATCCCTTATAATCTGGTGTTCCAAATTTTTCTGAACACTGTAATATTGTTGATATTACTGTGATACTGCATACTTTTATGTATTTAATACTGTTTATTTTGGCAATGCCTCACAGCTGCATGTGTTCCCACCTGTCTTGTCTCCCCCACCTTTTATTGTATGAAAAAGGATCCTTCATAAAGGAGCTTTTAGCTCAAAGGATTTACTTCTGATTTTCCAAATAAAAAAAAATAAAGACAATCAGGGCCTAAGACCTGGAGGCCAGGGGGTGAGAAAAACAAAGAATCAGAGAAGTGCCTAGAGTTGAGAGCCGGGCTGGTAAGAGCTGGTGAAAGACCATAGAGAGAGGAGAGGGGTTCGAGGGAGGGGGAAGGGAGGGCAGGGAAAGGTTGCAGGACCAGAACCCCTTCAGGATGTTAGGAAACTGTGCAAGGAGGGAGGGACTAGACAGGAAAATTTGGAGAGTAGAGAAGGTGAGGGGAGGGAGTTAGGGAGGGGTGGGGCAGCTAACTAAGTAACAGAGAGTAAGAACTATAGGGGAGCAGAAGGGGGCAGAGATCTTAGTTCTGACAGGGTAACTATGAGTGTTAGTTGATGTAAAGATAAGCAATAGAGGAGCGAGTATGCATTTGAGATGGGCAAGAAGTAAGTGGATCAGTGCTCAAACTGGGATTGGAGCATTGTTTGAGGGTACTTGGAGGGAATGGGAATGTGAACAAGAGAGAAGTAAACATTTAGGAATGGATAGGAGGATGGGCAGAATGAGTAAGAGTTTGATGAGGGGATACAAAGTGTAAGGGTTAATGGAAAGGGCGAGGGTGTGGAGGGGGGATAGGAGCAGATGAGTGCAATAGGGAAAGTGGGTGCCTAGGGGTAGGGAGAGGGAAGAAGGGGTTGAAGACTAACAGAAGGAAGGATACATGGAGAGAGTGGGGGTGTGGGGGTAGCAAAGGGGACTAGGAGTAGAAGCAGTTATGGGAGTAGAAGTTGTGTAGGTTTAGGTAGAGGGATGATTGGGAAGAAGAGAGTCGGATTGGAGGAGGAAGTGACTTCCAGAGTTTGGGGAAGCAGAATGAGAAAGCTTCCTGACCTATGGAGATGGAGTTGTGGAGATGGGGTTGGGAAGAGCGGGGGAGTCAGAGGACCTAAGAAGGTGGAAGGTGGGTGGGGGAGCAGAGAGAGAGTGGAGGAGAGGTAATAGGGGAGGGACCCAAACCAGAATTTGGAAGTGAATTTAGTGCAGTGCAAGAGGTGCCTGCACTCCAGGGAAGGCAGTGCTAGAGAGTGATATAGAATGCAGCGAAGAGTGGGGGGGGCTCAAGAGTAAAGTGACAGGAAGAATTGGGAGCAACACTGTAGACAGTGCCACCATAGTCAATTATGGGAAGTGTCATTTTCTGAACAAGTTCACACCTAACCGGTAGTGGTAATGAACTGCGGTTTCTATAAAGGGCACTGAGCTTTGGGCAAAATTTTTGTAGAATAGGAACAATATGATCAGAAAGGTTAAGGTGTTAGTCAAGACAGACACCCAAATATTTAAAAGAGGTGGAGTCCTCTAAAGTTGTCCCATCAAGGGTGTGGAAGGAGGGGAGGGGAGGGGAAGGGAGGTAGGGCAGCCGAGAGAGTCTCTGCCTAGTGCCAAAGGTTTTTGAGGCTGTCTTCTTGGCATTGAGAAAGAGTTGATGAGAACTTAGCCAGCATTGAACATTATTGAAGTCAGACTGAAGTCTGGTAGTCACATCGTAGGGTGAGTGGCTGGAGGCGAGCAAAACTATATTGTCAGCATATGTATGGATCACTGACAAGGAGCAGGCCGATGTTAGGTCATTTAGAAAAATAAAGAATATGAGAGGGCCAAGAAAGGAGCCCTGGGGCACACCAGTAGAGATTAGTAATGGTGGGGACATAAAGTCAGCAATTCTGAAAGATTGAGTTCTGCCTACCTGGTAGGATCTGAACCAATCACAGACAGGCTCTGACAGGCCAGCTGATGAGAGGGTTTCAGGAAGGAGTTCGAGGGAGACAGTGTCAAAGACCTTTGCAGGTCAACAAAGATGGCAAATGTGATGTGGTCTTTATCCATGGCAGAATGGATAGAGTCCACGAGCCTGAGCAGAAGGTGGTTGTGGAGTGGTTCTTCCAGAACCCAGACTGGAAAGGAATGAAGAAGGAGGAGTCATCAAGAAAGGAAGGGAGATGGGATGGAATGAGGTGTTCCTGTAAATTTGCCAGTGTGGGTAGTTGTGAGATTGGGCAGTAGTTTCCTGGGGAGGAGAGAACACCACCAGTAGGAAAAGGAATGATAGTTGCATGTTTCCAGACAGCAGGAATAGTTGCAGTGTGGAAAGACAGGTTGAGTGGGTCAGCCAGTGGGTGGGAAATAGCATGAACAGAATAGTAGAGCAGCATTGGGTTGAGGCCATTGGGAGTGGTTCCCTTTGTGGGGCTGAGAGAGAGGAGAGCCTTTAAGGTGTCATTTGAAGTGATTGGCAAAAATGTAACACTCAAGGGTAATTGGTGGTGCTGGGAGGGGATGGTGGGGGGGTAGAAGGGGAGGCTGGGAGGGAGGCCAGCAGGGTGGAGGTGCAGGAAGTGAAGTAAGAGCTAAATTCAGCAGCTACCAAAGGATGATTGTCCGTGATGTGGTTGTTAATTTTAAGCAATGGTGGTGGAGGTGGAGGTTTAGCTTGGGGCAGGAAAAGTGAGTGGACTACTTTCCAAAATTTTGATGGGTTATTTATATTAGTGTTAAAGCTGAACTATAAACATTCGGATTTGGCCTGCCAGATGGCTTTTGTGCAGGCATTTCTGAGGGTACGGTAGATTGATAGATCGCAATAGAGTTTGGTGGATTTGAATGTTTTCCAAGCTAAATCTTGATCTTTTTGCTAGGCCAGGAGCTTGGGGTTGACCCAAGGAAGGTGATTTCCACAAACTCTAAGGAGAGCATGTTTGTTCCAGATAGATCGTTGTCTCTGAAATATGCAAGAGCAAGGTCAATAGATTTAGTGGAGGCTATAGGGATCCAGAAAATGAGGGCTAGATTCTGATTTAGTGCAGCAGGGTCAGAGGTTTTGTAGGATCATATAGTTAGCAGATTGGGAGGGGCCTTAGGTTGATGGATTTTCCTGAGTAAGTAGATCAAATGATGATCTCTAAGAGCATCAGACAGTAAGCTGAGCTAGATTACCCTGTGTGGGTGTGAGGTGAGTACCCAGTCCAGGAGAGTGTGTTTTGGGGAGTTATGGTTTTGGCAAGTGGGTTCTATAATTAGTCGAGACAGGTTAAGGCCAGATAAGTCAGTGTGAGCCTTACATAGGGAGGGAGACAACTAATCTAGATTAAGGTCGCCTAGGAGGTAGAGCTCACCTAAGGAGGTGAAGGACCTGATGGTGGTGATTAGTTCAGCTGCAATGGTGTAGTGTAGACCAGGGCAGCAGTACACACCCGCAATGAATATAGGGGATGAGAAGGGTAGAGAAAGCCTTAGGATGAGGGCTTCATAGGTCTTTGGAGCTGAGATTTATAGGATAGTTTTGGTTTCAAAAGAGGCAATGGAGCAGATAGCGACTCCCCCACCCCTGCTAGATTGGTCCTGGTGGGTGATGGCATATCTAGGGATTGTGATGGACACATCAGGGACCATATTTGTAAGCCATGTCTCAGCTACTATAAGATATCTGGGTGAGCAGCTGCTACAAGAGGGTGCAGCAGGTCAAATTTGGGGAGTAGACTTGAAATGTTAAGGTGCAGGATTGTTAGCCCCTGGGCGAGGGTGTCCAGGGTGGGGAAGGAAGGCAGGGAGGAGGTGGTTGAAGGGGAGAGAGTGTTAATGAGCGAATGGCCAGGATTGGGGTTTATATCATCTGTGGAGAGCAACAAGAGAGCGATTATGATGAAGTGGAGCTTGGTACTCTTAAACCAGGATTGACTAGACATTTTGGGAGAGCTGGGTGGGTAGCAGAAGGTAGAAAGTTGGAATTTGAAGAGACATAAAAGGGTGTGCAGATGGTGAAGAAATATGAGTGGAGTGGAGTGATGAGTAGGGCAGTATGTCCAAGCATGAGAATAGGGTGTAGGAGTTATTGCTAGGTTGTAGTAGGGGGTAAATGGGGTAGTGAGGTATGCAGGGGGCAAAGCGGGGCTTGGAGTTGTTGAGCAGGTTTGGGGGTGGTAAGGAGAGGTGGATAAGACATACAGTGAAAAGTAATAGAGGAGCAGCATGGACAGAGAATGTTATTGCAGGAAGGGGTTTGCACAGCAAATAGAGTAAGCAGAACTGGGTTTGCTGTCCGTAGCACTATAGCAGGTTAAGAATGGGTTAAGATAGCTTAGAACTGGCTTGAGATAAGAGAGGCCAATAGCAGAGCGAGTGGAAGGGTACAGGGCAGAGCTTATTTAATAGAGGTCGGGGCCTGGGAGGTTGAGCGGGAAGAAATATATTGAGATGCAAAGCCAAAGTATCAAAAAATAGATAGCGGGAGCTTTAGAAGCAAATTCCTGATTGCTGTTAGCACTCAGAGTCCAGGGCTTGAGGGCATACCAATCAGTGAGCTCCAGCACGGGAAGCAGCCAATCACACGAACATCCGAATTTTCCAGCAGTAAAAAGTCTATCAAGTCTGCCCGATTGTGCAGCTCTTAATTTCATATCACCACAGCTACCCCACCTCCACCTAAATCTCTCTTTCTCCTCTTTCCTGCTCCTTCACCCCTTTTGTGTTTTTTTGTCTGTATTAACCCTGCCCTTGACTCTATCCCAACCCCACATAAAGCTATCCACTGTCCTTTGAGTGATTAACTCCTCTGGCCGTGCATTCCAACCTGCCATCTCTCTCTCTGTGAAGTAGTGCCTCCTCACCTCCCTCCTAAACCTTCCCCCTTTCAACTTCAGACTGTGCCCCCTAGTGACCCTTCCCTCCTTTAAGTGAAATGATCCTCCCTCGCTGACTTTGTTTATGTCTTTCAAGTACTTAAAGGTCTCTATCATGTTCCCTCTTAACCCTTCTGTCTTCCAGCTAGTACATGTTGAGCTCCTTCAACCTTTCCTCATATGGCAACTCCCCTAGTCCCATGATCTTTTTTGTAGCCATATGCTGCACCCCCTAAAGTAATCTTACATCCTTTTTGAGGTATGGGCACCAGTACTGTACACAGTACTTCAAATGTGGTTTCACCAGTGATCTATACAGTGGCAGGATGACCTCCCTGTTTCGAGAGGTGATCCCTCTGGCAATGCACCCCAGCATCCTATTTGCCCTTGCTGCTGCCCTCTTACACTGTGCTGATACCTTCATGTCCCCTGTGACTATTACCCCTCAGTCCCTTTCCTCTTCTGATGCCATTACCTGCACTCCCCCCAGCCAGTAGCTGTTCCTGGGATTTCTTGCTCCAAGGTGCATGACCTTGCACTTCTTAGCATTAAACCCCAACTGCCACTCCCTAGACCAGTGTTTGAGTTTACCTAGATCCTCTCTGAGTGCCTGCCTCTCTCCCTCATTGTCCACTTTTGCACAAATCTTAGTTTCATCCGCGAACAGGCAGATCTTACTCTTGACCCCCTCTACAATGTCTGCAGTGCAGATATTGAACAAAACAGACCCCAGCACTGAACCCTGTGATACTCCACTCATTACTGGCTGTGGCTTGTATGTCTCCCTCCTTACAACTACCCTCTGTTGTCTGCCCTGCAGCCAGCTCTCAGCCCACCCCACCAGTTTGTCTCTCACCCCCATGTCACTCAGCTTGCTCATTAACCTCCTGTGTGACACAGAGTCAAAAGCCTTGCTGAAGTCCAGATACAGGATATCCACAGTGTGGCCTTCATCAACCACCCTAGTGACCCAGTCAAAGAAGTCAATCAGGTTAATTTGGCAAGATTTTCCCCTTACAAACCTATGCTGTCTTTTATCCTGCAGCCCACTGCTATTGAGAAAGGTTGTCAACCTCTCATTCAGAATGGTTTCCATCAACTTACCCACTATGGAAGTCCAGCTCACTGGTATTTAGTTACCCGGTTGGTCCTTGGGTCCACTCTTGTGAAGGAGCACTACATGAGCCATCCTCCAGTCCCTGGGTACATTCCCTATCTCCAAGGAGGTGTTGAACAGGTCCATCAGAGGGTCTGCCAACACCTCTGCCAGTTCCTTCAGAACCCTTTGATGTACACTATCCAGTCCTGGTACCTTGTCCACCCGCAAGGCTTTAAAGCCCTACAGAACTCAATCCTCTTGGATGACGTCAACTGTTATCACTGCCCTCCACTCTTTCCCCCTTTCCCCTGTGGTATTGGGCCATCCTTTTCTTTTGTGAACATCAAGCAGAAATACTCATTCAGTGCCTCTGCCTGATCGTCCCCTTGTTCTGCCCAGCCTCACTCTTTCTTGATTCTAACAATGTCATCCCTACAGCTCCTCTTCTCCCTTATGTATTTGAAGAACCCCTTTTCCCCCTCTGATCCCCAGAGCCAACTTCAGCTTCTTTGCTACCCTGACTGACCTAGTCACCTCCCTAGATGCCTTTGAGAACACTTCTCTATCCTTCTCACACCCAGATTTTTTGAACTTAATGAAGGCCAATCTTTTTTCCCTCACTTTTTTTATTTATTTTTATTTATTTTTTGTTGACCGGGTAAGTGCACTAGACAAATCCTGCCTATTTTCAGGCATGACCCAGGGGGGAAGGGGATACAGATGAATGCCAACTGACCTTGAACCAGATTAACCTGTTGGTGGTATTTTTAGTGAATGAGGGAAATTTGGTCAGGACACCAGGGAAATTCCCCTACTCTGCTTCCTGTGAGCAGAGGGGACCCTTTTCTGGTGACTCCAAGATGGCTGCTGTTCCAGATGGAGACTCAGTGGAACTGATAAGTATGGCTGTATCAGCAGAGGTATCCGGGAATACAGAAGCGGCGGCTGGAGAGCACCCGAGGGGTGGCCAGCTTATCGCCCACGAAGATATTACTAGCATGAATCATGGAGAAATGCTTAATTTGGAACAAAATAAACAGTGTCTTGAGGAAGAATTAGGGAGAATCAATCAGCAACTTGATACTGTGCTGGTACAGTGCGAAGAAGACCGAAAAAGAAAACGTTCAGCAGTTTCCCCTATGTCAGACACCTCTTTGGGTCCTACGAAGGTTCTGGCTTCTGCAGAGCCTGTCACTCTACTTCCTGGTCAGGAAGAAAGGCCCCCACGATGTGACTGGACTGAGGGAGATGATGTCATTTGGTCACCAGAGAAAGCACTCCTTTCAGCAGGATGAACATCCCCCTCCAGTGGAGTATGGCAACCAGACCCGGTTTGTTTACCAGTTGCAGCAGCAAATTCATCAGTTTCTCCCATTTTGGCTTCAGGACAATCTCTAGTTCTTTCAGGTACTGTTTGCACAGGGGACTTGACGCTGCAGCAAGGGGAAGGGGGTAGAAATGGAACTTCCACAACCTGAACAGGGGGTTTTTTCTCCAGATGGAAGGGCAGTTTCAGATACAGGACCCCCCCCCAACCTATGCAAGTCACTTTCATAAAACCATTGATCTAGCAAAATGTAGGAATGCAGTGAGATTATGATATGTGGGTCATAAGGAGCTGGCACCAGATCGCTTTCATGTGGTTAAAGTTTTACTTAAACAGTCTTTGGGTTTTTCCCCTTCAGAGGTCTATGCTTGATTCATGCACCAGGAGAAAGTACTTTTGACATTAGTTTCCAGACTCCAGCTTTGCTGGAAAAATTCTGGTGTAGATTTTCTAATTTAAAAACCAACCCACTATGGGTAGACTTTATTGTAATACCCTTAACTAAACAACCTTTTTGGGTTATTACTATTCTTTTTCGTAATGAAGGGGTAAATATAACTGACGTGGTATACTGGCTGGAAAAATGGTGTACTATTCAGGGGAATCCTTCCCCCATTATGGATGATGAAGGATTTTGGACTAGGGGTTGGAAGTTTAAAATTAATTTACACCAAACTGATCAGCATGTTATCCATTTGCCTAACTGTTT
Source organism: Neoceratodus forsteri (assembly GCA_016271365.2). Taxonomy (NCBI): domain Eukaryota; kingdom Metazoa; phylum Chordata; order Ceratodontiformes; family Ceratodontidae; genus Neoceratodus; species Neoceratodus forsteri. The sequence goes on along the minus strand of CM057455.1, from coordinate 1,292,812,454 downwards.
TTTCGTAGGTCGTGATAAAGGTTTTTTGTTTTACCCTGGGCAACCTAGGATGTGTTTTAAATGTGGGTCTACCAGGCACATTAGCACAACATGTGAGGTGTTGAAATGTACTTATTGTGGGGAATTGGGTCATGTCAGTGCACATTGTTTCCAAGACCCTAGATGTAATCTTTTTATGGCGAGGTAGGTCACGCTTTTGTTGATTGTCCTTAAGGCCAGAAATATAGAAAATGCAGATTTTGGGGTCCAAGATTATTATATTAAAGAAGCTATCTCCCCTACAGTCTTTTCTGGGCCGAAAACCCCTGGTAGTAGACAAATGCAGCAGGTACCTGGAGACGGACCCCTCCCATTTCATCAGATACCTTGCCTGTTTTTTTTTTTAACTCAGTCCACTTCCCAGATAGCTATAGATGGGCCTCTCCTTCCAGTAGATCCTTTACCTAGTTCCCAAGAATTTGTAGTGGTTCGTCCCAAGAGAGGAATGGGTTCTAGGCCAAAGGTTCCGAAAAAAACAACAGAACCCTTGGAGGATATAAATAATTATGAGGTTTTAAGGGATGTCTCCTCTCATCAGGACACAGAAAATGCTATAGTGGAAGGGAGTCAGCCTCTGGGTGGAGATTTGTTGATCCCGTGGATTGTTGGTTGGTACTCAGGGCCTAAAGCTAGTGGCAGGGTTACCGAGCCTCTAGCAAAGTAAAGTGAAATACATCCATCCCTGGGTTTAGATTTTATGACTACTTCTCGGTATCAGTTTCAAATTGCATCATTGAATGTGAATAGCATCCAGTCTGAATTTAAAAGACTTGCTACATATGGGCTTTTTTTAAGATCTGAGTTGGATTGTGTTTTTTTTCAGGACATTCGTTTGCATTCCCCATGTCTTCTGGAGGCAGCCTCTGGAGGTTGGTTATGGGGGGATAGTTATTGGTCTCAGGGGTCTGAGCAGTGTTCCGGGGTGGAGATTTGTTTTTTTTCCCCAGTTAAAATAATTTGGCATTTAGAAATTTTGGAAGGGCAGGCCTTATTGTTAGACATTGTATGGAAGAATTTACTCATAAGGCTAGTGAACATTTATGCACCTCAATTAAAGTATGACAGGGTAAGGCTTTTTTGTACTATACAGCCTTTTTATTTACAAATATGCCGGTCATTTTTGGGGGGGGGATTTCAATTGTACCTTCCCGCAGATTGGAAGTAATGTGTTGGGGAAAAAACAATATTGTTATGTCTTCTGTTTATTGAAGGTTATTTCGATGTAGGTCTCATTGATGTATTTGGGTATGGTGGTGCAAGGGCTCCCATACATATGCCTGTGGTCCTCGTAGACATCATGGATTGATTATTTTTATTTCAGCCTGCTTTGTATTCAAAAGGCCGTAGTACTCGATGTAGCAACTTCTGATCATCGAATGTTGGTTTTAACAATAGGGAATATACTTGAATAAAGAAGGGGTCCAGGGTTCTGGAAGCTAAATATTTCTTTATTAGATTTACCTATGGTACAGGAAGGGTTTCAACGTGTTATGAAAGCACGGAAATCTGTGTTTTTTTCTTTATGATGATAAAAATCAATGGTGGGAGGATTCTAAATGTGATTTTCAGTTATATTTTCAGTCTGTAGGGAGGCTTAATGGGTCCTTTAAATGGCGTACTGTGTGGAATTTAAGGGCACAACTGAGGGTTCCAGTTGCTCAACACTATGAGAATGGCGCTGGTGATACTGGCGCTATTAAGATTCTTAAAAATAGATTAACAGTCTTACAAAAAGAAATGATGCAGGGGGCGGTCAAACAACAACGCTATCGGGTTTTTGGAAAAAAATCTGATACCATTCCTTTTGATACCCTGGCCCAGGTTCGGGAGCAGAGAATTATGGATACCTTACGGTTACCTAATGGTACTTTAATAACAGATAACTCTGCCATATTGACTGAAATTGGTAGGTATTTTACGAATGTTTTCACCAGTGCTAATTTACCAGAGGATGTAATGACCTCTTGGTTAAAGGGCTGTGACCTCCCTCATATTTCAGAGGAATGTGGGCATAGTTTAGTTACACCTATTTCTGGTGTAGAACTTAAGCAGGTTATTTGGTCCCTTTCTAAAGGGACGTCCCCAGGGTCTGATGGCTTATCACATGCCATCTATAAAGTAATCTGGGATGTACTAGGAGACGAATTGGTGGTGGTATTGAATAATGCTCTCCTTACAGGAAGTTTACCAATTAGTATGTATGATAGAGTTCTAGTTCTATTATTTAAGGACAGGAATAAGGAAGATTTAAAGAACTGGTGACCTATCACCTTGTTAAACACTGATAGTAAAATTCTGATGAAGATAATAGGGAACAGATTGGTGACTGCACTGGATGTTATAATTCACCCCACACAGTTTAGTGGGTACCCCCGTGGAAGATACAAGATGCTCTAATTCTTATTAGAGAAATTTTGAACAAAGGTACTACCCAGGAATTATTAGGGCATGTGGTTAGTCTAGATCAATCTAAGGCTTTTGATAGGGTTGAATATATCTATATGTGGGCAGTTCTCTCCAGTTATGGGTTTCCAGGAAAGTTTATTTCTTGGTTAAAAATTTGCTATAATAGCATTTGTTTATTACCTAGTATGAACAGATGGATGGGGGGAAGATTTTAGTTGGTAGAGGAGTGCAGCAGGGATGTCCTCTGAGCCCTCTCTTATATATATTATCTCTGGATCCCTTGCTATATAGATTGCATAAGCAGGATATTATGGGTCTCTCTGTGAGTAGCGTAGACCCACAGATAAAAACAGTTGCTTATGCAGATGATCTTTGTCTATTATTAGCAAATAGAATGTCAGCAATTTTGGCCCAGGAAGAACTGAGACAGTTCTCGGACGTAACTGGTTCTATTATTAACTACCAGAAATGTAGTATTTTACCCATAGGTTGTGAGGGTGCAGTATGGACTTCGATATGGCACTTCCCAGTAGTTACCTCTTATATTAGAATTTTGGGCATCTTTTTTGGTAATCCTAACCCCCAGTTTTATAATTGGGGAGAGAAACTTCGTACTGTACAAGGGTTGGTAACGAAGTGGAATACCTGGCATATGTCCAAACGCAAAAGGATATATATGATAAAATCACACTTGTTGCCACTGTTTTTATTTTAATCTGCAGTTTTCCCCATTCTGAAAGCACTGGAAACCTCTATTTATAGTGTTTTTTTCCAGTGTCTCTGGGGGAGTCGTTTAAATCCTATCAAGAGAGGTATTACCTATTTACCTATAACCCAGGGGAGCCTAGGAATGATTAATCTGATAATTTTTTTCCATGTTACCTTTCTGTTTCATAATGTTGTCCTCTTGATTCATAATAAATTAAGAATTTGGAGCCCATGGGTACTGGACAAATTTGGACCCCTACTAACACAATGGGCCCTTCTAGGCTATCTATCGAAACAAGTGAAAATTTACTTTTTGGCACATTATTGGAAGGATGTGGTAGGTAAAATTAAATTATGGGAACTGCCTTATCATTACTTAACCATTGGTTCTAGGAAAATGGTGTATGAATGGTTGCTGACAACCTGGTTTCATGAGGACCCTTGGTTTATGGTACTCCCCTCAGTTGAAATAAAGTATATGACGGGGTTTCTATGTTGTTCTTGGATCCCAGCCTTTATGTGGATTTGTGTGGCTTTGTACTCATCAAAATTAGGGTCAAAGGAATATGAAGCATAAAGGTGGTAAGGAACTAACATGTCCTAGAATTAATACTTGTTCTGGGACTATTGAGACTATGCAACATTTGCTTATAGACTGTCCATATGCGATAATTTTGGTTCCATTTTCATCAATATTGGGCCTCTGGGCCTTTTCAGGTGGTGGATCCTGATGTGGGTTAGAAATATTTTACCTGGTGCGGGTTCAGTTTGATTCTGGGGCGCCACTATTATTTATGGGATATGTTAAGTTCCAATTATGGCAAGCTCGCTGAGCATTGACGTTACGACAGCAGTTAGTATCTAGTGCTCACGTGTTCTCTGTAGTTCAGAGAGAGATCTTTAGAAGGAGGGATTATGAGCACAATACAGCCTCTCCTGACCTTTATAAGTTATGGTGGAGACATATGTCTTGGTTGGATGCTGGTTGATTTTGGTACTCCTTTTATATAAGCTTTTTGAAGGAGGAAGGATGTATGGCATGAGTTTTTTAGTTTTAGTAGAATTAAAATGATGTACTGCTCGTATAGGGGCTAGGTTTTTTATGCCTTTGTATGATACAGTATATTTTTGCTTGTTTTTCCCTTGCAGGTGTTCTACTCCATTAGGAGGGCGAAGGGACACATACTAGAATATGTTTATAATCATGGGTTTCTTTATTATAATGTTGTCTTCTGTTATGATTTTGTGATGACTATTCATAAACACAAAGAGAGGAAGTAGGGGGGATGGGGAGACAGAGTTATAGCTGACTATCTTTACTCTTAGGAGTAAGATATAGTTTTAACTTATGGGTGGGATATTCAAAAGGGTTGTGCCATGCGCAATAGGGTTGCGCCTGCGCAAGACCAAAAGTGCGCCATTCTGCGATATTCAGCAGGAGGCAGTTGCGCCACAGAAAACATGCTGAGCAACAGTGCAATGCAAAGGAAGGCATGCGCAACCGACGGGGGTGGAGCCATGCATAAAGAGCGCAATGCGAAATTCAAAGATTATGCGATTGCGCTAGAGCCGAACTGCCGGAAATTGCTGATCTAGCGGAAATGAGCCAAAATAAAAGGCTCAAGGAAGCGGCGCAAGAACGCTACAAGGATGCCAAGTGGGTAGAGAGAGAGAGAGCAGAGACAGACAGACAGTGACAGGCTAGGCAGGCAAGGCAAGCATTGTGGGCCATAGGCTGCAGAGGCCAGCGGGGTGCCGGTGCAGTGGAAGTAGCAGTCAGGACAGCGGGGTAACACAGCAACACCAGCCGGGGGCAGAAGCCAGGAGATGGATAGTGCCAGCCTCACATGGAAGCTGTAATGAGGGGGGTGAGAATGCAAGCTGCAGGGGACGAGGCCGTGGAAGAGCCTGTCGGCAGTACGCCCCAACAGGCAGTACCGCGTCCGCATCAGCTATGAGCTGTATACAGATGTAGAGATCGTATGGGCGACCGCCTGAACAGGCAATACTGAGGCGGCTTTGTGAGCTGTGCAGTGATGTGATGCAGGCACCCTCATGACGGAGTCATGCTCTGTCAGTGGAGACCAAGGTGACAGCCTGCATGTGCCTGCTCACCATGGGCACCTTCCAGAGGCTGACAGGGGACACCACAGGCATCACACAGTCGGCCACGTCACGCATCCTCACCCAATTCCTCAGCGCACTGCTGCCACATGCTGCGGAGCACATCCATTTCCCCAGCACCGCAGCAGATCGTACAGCAAACATGCTGGAGTTCTGCAGGGTAGCACGTATGCCTGGCGTGCTAGGGGCCATAGACTGCACCCATGTGGCCATTCGCACACCACCTGGCCCGGATGGGGCAGCGTGTAGGAACCGAAAGGGATACTCCAGTGTCAACTGCCAGGTGGTGTGTGATGCCACTGGGCGAATAAGCAATGTCTGTGCCACACACCCTGGTGGAGCACATGATGCCTTCATATGGCATCAGTCCGCACTGTGCCATCGATTTGAGAGTGGGGACATCCCCACAGGGCATCTAGTGGGTGAGTACGCATGTATGGAATACAAACTTGGGGCAAGGGTGGGAATGCCACAGGTGCCATGGTAGTGGCACACAGGGATATGGGCAAAATGGACCTGAACATGACACTGATCTCCACTATCTCCACACAGGTGACAGTGGGTACCCACTCCATCCCTGGCTGCTCACACCGTACCGGCGCCCCATGACCCCATTGCAGCAATGCTATAATGAGGCACATGCTGCCACATGCAACATCATACAGTGGGTGTTTGGGATGCTCAAGGCATGCTTCCGATGCCTAGACACCTCCGGCGGTGCCCTACAGTACAGCCCCCCAAAGGCCTGTGGGATATTCCTGGCCTGTTGCATCCTGCACAACATGGCCAAGGACTGTGGGATAGCCGTACAGGTTGAAGAGGGGGACAGCGATGGGGACACCAGTGGCGCCGGTGTTGATGTTGATGAGCAGCCCCCAGGACGGCGGGACCCCGACTGATCCGGCAGGCCCAGCTGCACCGGGACACCATCACAGAGGAGCACTATGCACAACACAGGTAAGTCAAGGGACATGTGCAACCAACACTGTCCATGCGCAAACCACAGGCACACAGGGTAACACACCAGGGTGCTTGACGCCAGGAGAGTGGAAGGGTCCAGGCATACAAACACACCATCGGGGGTGAGCACTCATGGACACACACACACCAGGGCACAGAGCATACATGGGCAGATGCACAGCACAGCAGAACCGACATTGTTAACGCAGACAGCACCACCGTACCACCCCACCACCTGTACTGTCCAAGTACATGTGTCAGATGCTGGGCACCCTTGCACCTTGGTGTACAGTACAATGCAGGCATCATCATGCACATGCAACTGTGGGCAACAGTTGGGAGGGTGTGCAGGTGGTCCGTGTGTCGGCGTGTTGAGCAGAGCACCCAGCAGTGCACTGCCCACCATGACACACATTGCACACAGGGCAGCACCAGACAGGGCCTGCACTGGGAGACAGGTCAGTCATGTAGCACTGTCCCATGACCACCGCGGATGCGTGGGCGGCCCTGCCATGACCCAACAGCACTGGCAGGCTGAGCAGAGGCCACATGGGGTGGCACTGTTGGACCACCAGCGGTCCCACTGCGTGAATGCGACCTTGCCCGCACAGGGGTCTGCAGCATGCCGAACACACCTGCACCAGGGGTGCTCGGGATGCCTACAGCAGAACCCGGCATCGACAGGCCTGGTGTCGCACAACGCCGGGAATGGGGAGTGGAGCGTGAACTGTGTGGGGTGTGTGGTACAGGGTCACCTGACTGTGTGCCCAGTGCGTCCATGACAGAGACCACTGCCTGGGTCAGCCTGTCAATGGCGGCGGTCACATCCATCCGCATATGGACCATCTCTGCATGGTCCAGAGCACACTCCCTGCTATGCCACTCCACAGCCACACACAGTGCCTCCACAGACATTGCAACCCACCTCTGCTGCTGTACTGATTCCCGCAGCAGGCAGGTGTGCTCATCCAATGGGTACTCTGCCACAACGGCAGCCTGTCCCCCCAGGGTGTTGAAGGTCCTGATGCACAACACCCCTTGAGGGTGGGCACTGTTCACCAGGACCAGGAATGGGCATATCACAGGGCGGCGGGCATGTGCCACTGCTGGACACTGTACCCCCATACCTGGTGGGTGACTGCTGCTGCTGCCCCTCCAACCGCTGTGCCACAGAGTCCACTCATTCCACTGCTGTGGCCGCAAACAGTGCCAGACACCTGCACAGTCACCAGTGCTGCCCCACCGGTGCTGACAGGCACAGCCTGGGACTGTGCCAACATGCTGGCACACAAGTTGGAACCAGCAAGGCCCAGGGGCATGTGATGGCCTGCTGTGTGTCCGTCATGGGACACACACATGTCACTGCCCATTGCAGTCCTTGCATCATCAATGGTGCAGATACGTGCTACAGCCACAGTCACAGCATGATGGTATGCTTGCATGCCAGACTGCTGAGACACCGGCTGTGCACCCCCCACACCCGAATCACTGACACCAGAGTTGGCAGCCCAGCGTGCATGCTGGTGCAGTGCATGCTGGCTGGTGACAGAGGTGGATGGACCCTCCTCCATGTCCAGCAGGTCATCCTCACTGCCTGGTCCCACCACCACCATCTCCTGAAGACGAACAGGATCTGCAACAGAAAGAGAGGACATATGAGTGCATGTGAACAACCTTCCTCCCCCAACACCACCACCATGTCATACCGTGCAGTGATGGGCTTCCACCTGTCTGGAATCCACCTCCTGGTATGCCCTCAATAGCACTGCGCTGCATAGTTGCAGCCAGTCGGTCCTCAGCCGGGGTCAGCTCCACCACTGCTGGCTGGCCCCCGCCAGTGCTAGCGCGTGCCGCCCTGAGGGCTGCCACCTTCTCCTTCACCTCCTGTGGTCTGTCCCAGTCTTTTTTCTGCATTCCTGCACGGCGCTGGTGGCTTTGGCGCAGGTTCACTGCCCGGGTTACCCCTCCCCATGCAGCCGCATGGGCCTGAGGGGTGCCCTGCTCCACTCAGTAGTGCTCATCCTCCAGGTAGGCCTGGAAGAGGGCCTCAGTCTCGCCGTGATGAAGTTGGGCCTCCTCCTTCACCCACCATCCTCACCCTCACCTTGTCTCTGCTCGGTCATGGCGATCTGTATGGTGTAGTGGACACCTGTCACTGTGCAGTCTACAGCATTATCCCATGCCCATTGTCCAGAACATCCCACAGCATGCAACTCACCTCTCACCTGCAGTAACCGACTCGTCCAGCACAGCCCACTGTCGCACTTTTATGGCGCAATGCATGCAAATTAGGAGAGGAGCAACTGTAATGAGATGCAAATCGCACCACTGCACCTTTGAATGGCTGATCAGATGATTTGCATGTGTCGGCTGAATATCGCACCATTGCGCTTTTCGCAAGACGGCTGATCCGGCTGAGCCAATAGCGCAGATCTGTGACTGTGCGGTACACTGCATTGCGAATGCCCAGGTAGCTTACGCAGGCGTCTGCTGTGCTAATGACGTGCTGTGCGCGATCGGCAATTCAGGCCATGGCCACCATTGTGCCAGTGGCGCTACAGCACTGGGCACTATATGGCACTGTGGCACTACTGCGCAATAGTCCACTGTGGCACTGGCACGCAGGTGGTCGGTCACACAGGATGCATATACGTCAGATGGCGCTGTGCGTGGCCTTGCGTCATAGACCCCTGACCTGGTGCCTGACCTTTGGCCCCTGGCGCTGTTCGGCTGCCATGTGTACGGCCCTATTGCGCTGTCTGGTGACAGTGCTATGTAGACTGACGGCGCTGTTCAAACAGCGTGATTGGAACCTATGGTGGTCTATTGTGCAACATCTCCACGTGGGGTTGCCGCGCAGCCGGGCGCCATATTGCCTGCTGTAAACTTGGTAGCATGGCACGAAGGGCAGTGCAATGGAGCCCTCGTGGAGGTGGCCAACTTGGTGGCCTGGTGGAGCCCCACCATGGGCACTGTGTGGGTGAGGTGCCCCTCACCATGGCTAGGACCCAGGTCTGGCTGCAAGTGGCCAGTGACCTGGTGGGGGTCACTGGGCAGTGCCGGTCTGCTGAGCAGTGCTGGTACAGATACAGTGACCTCTGCAGGAGGGAGCCTGAGCTGCATGAGCAGCTACGGTCACATGCCAGGAGGGGTGTGGTGCCTAGGCCAGGTGGGTGTACCGTCTATGCACCTGTATTCTCTGTAGGGGTGTGAGTGTGTTTTGGTGGCTGTGCATAGGTGATGGCTCTGACATGGTTGGCTGTGTCAGTGTGTGCAGGTGTGAGATGGATGGGGCTGGCTGTGGGCAGGCACTCTCACTGGGGCAGGGGGCAGTCAGCTTTGGAGTCACACTGATGTTTTTTCAACATATGTCTCCCACAGGCCGGGCTGTGAGGATGCAGCACATGCTGAGGAGGGCCGTGACAGGGCCCCGTGCCAGTCGGTGGTGCAACAGGAGTGTGGCCACAACAACAGCAGCAGCAGCAGCAGCAGCACCAGACACAGCTTCTTGGAATGTGAGTATCATTACATCATGGATGCTATTGCATGCTGGAGGGTAGGCATGACCATCAGCCATGCACAATACAGCAGCACGACACAGGCGATATTCATCACTGTCCAGTGTCACTGCATGTCTGTGTGTGCATCACTGGTGGTCCATGCATGCACTGGGCACATGGCTGTGTAACTGGCATCGCACCACATTGCCACGTCACTTGACAGCCTTGTTTGTGCTGTGATGGACATGGGCAGTGTGTGTGTGTGCTGTGGTGCACATAGCTGGTGCCGCCTGTTTGTGATGGCCATGTGCATGTTCACTGTGTGTGGGTGCATGCCATCACAGGTGCGGGACATTGGGCTATATGGCTTGCAGGTTGGGTGGTGTTCAGGGTTGTGGTCAGTCACAGCCATTGACTGTGTTCCCATTTTCCTAGGCCTCAGTGTTCTCAGGAGGATACAGTGGGAACTGCATGAGCTGACACAAGTGTCCTTGGACAACCAGGCTATCCTTAGAAACATCCAGAGCCATGGCCTGCGGAGGAGGCATGGCCAGGCACAGCAGCACCGGGCAGAGGAGGACCAGCCTGCTGGGCCTTAGGCCAGATCTCTTCCCACTTCACCCATCCCTCCCACCCTGCCTTCCATCTCCAAGTTGTTCATCCCTATCCCTTGCCCACCCTTACCTTGTACCCCTACCCCCTTGTAAATAGTTATGGTGTTGTTGGTTTTGTGATTTAAATTTTTATAATACATTTATATTTTGTTATGAATACTGTGTTGGTCTCTGATTTGCAGCTGGCTATGGTTGCTCAGTTGCAGTGGTGTGCATGCCATCTGGGGTGGTATGGTCCTGGGTATGTGTGTGTGTGTGTGTGTGTGTGTGCACGTGTGTGTGCATGGGTTGGTATCTCCAGCATGCAGTGACTTTCTGTTGGTCTTGCCATCTGCTGCCACCCACTGCTGGGTGCACAGGGTGGGTCTGGCTTTTATGCTTCTCTGCTGCACAGGGTTGACGTGTGCCGGGGGGATGCATGGTGTTTCCTGCATGCCAGTCACTGCACATGGGTGGTGTCTGGGGTCACAGTGCAGGGTGTGCTGTGTGTGGGGGGCTGATGTGCACTGTGGTTGTCAGCCTGTGTGTGGCAGTCTCAGCCTGCCAGTGGTTGTGCTGGGGCATCATGGCTCTGCTGTGCTTTGTTGGCTTGTCCCCATGGGCCAGTAGATCATCTGTCCCACCCCCAGTGATGCTGTGCTTGGGGTGTGCAGGTGTCTTGTTGGTTCTGCAGTGTGTTCCTGTGCCCATGTGTGGCATGGCTGGTGGTGGGCCCCAGCCTGCCTCCCTGGTTGTGCACTTCCATTGCTCTGCTGGGGCGCTGTGCTTGCGCTATGGCACCTCTGGACTGCTCAGCTGGGCTGCCCTTGTTGCATTATGGCGCAACCTTACTGCTCAGCTTCCCCTTCCTGGTTGCGCTATGGCGCAGTTAGTGCGATATTCAGATGTTGGCTGCTTGCGCAATTTGTTCTGCTCCATGTTTGAATATCGCGTCTGTTGCGCATATGTGCAATTGATTTGAGCTTGCTCCTGCTGTTGCGCACATTTTGAGCGCAGTTTGAATATCTGGCCCTATATCTTTCTTTGGTTCTGAGTTTTTCTTTACATTGTTTATGTATTCACTTATATACCTATTGTATGGTTTGCTTGGTTGTTAATCAATTTTCTATGCTCTTTTTTGATGGGAATAGAATGGAGTTTTCTTGTAAAATGTTCCTTTGTATACTGTAATAATTTTTTTTCTTCCCTTTTGTTTTCTGATTTATTTCATTATGTTTCTGTATAAAGTAACATTTTTTTTTGTTTTCATGTGTTTGAAGTTCTCAATAAAAAATTCCCCTACTCTTTTCGATAAGTGCCATGGGATCTTTAACATCCACCTGAACTACCACCAATCCAGGCAGATGGGACATCAGTTTAACGTCTCATCTTAAAGACGGCACCTCAGAAGTGCAGCACCCCTCTCATGCTGCACTACAGTGTCAGTACTGGGATATTAACCCAAGTGCCAGATGTGGGAACTGAACCCACAGCCCTTTGATTTCCCAGCCTCAAAGGTGAGTGTACTACCTACTGAGCCACTGACACTGCTACTGCTACTTTCCCCGCCACCTCCTTGCTGAGCCAGCTAGGTTTTTTTGACCAGGACTGCTTACTCTGAGATTTAGCACACATGTTTGTGGTCTCATTTATCCCCTTCCTAATCAGGGAGAAGCAGCATTGAGAGCACTGAAAATGAAAAATTGTCAGCCTGGAACAGGACCATACCTGGTTGGGGAAGTCCTGTAGCCATAGAGTTGGTGAGGTGGGCAGTGGAGCAGGAATGGCTGCATGGCTAGCAATGGAATGCCCTGTCAAGGGCTGCTGAGCTATGGGAAGAGAAGAAAAAACTGAGGTTAGATAAAGGGGTATGATAGAGGGTGTGGAAAGGCAGCAGTGAAAGGAATTAAGGGGGACAGAAACAGTCCAAGCTGATGACTGCAAGTCAGCAGGGGGTAAGAGCCAACAAGGGAAGACAATGAGAGAGGTTAAATCGGGGGAGGGACACAGGGAGCAAAGAGGGATGGCTGAGAGGGGAAAATTTGGTCTGACAACAGGATCAAGTGGAATGGTGAGACTCAGGGCAGGGCAGGTCATTGCCATAAACCTGGTGGAGGGGGTAGGTAGGAGTATCAGGCTGAGGAGAAGAAAGCTTAGAAGGAAGGGTAGAGTGAGGAAGGGTGAGGCAGGAGCAAAAAGTTAATGTGGCAGTTCAAAAATCAGCAGAAATTACCAGTATAAGCAGTAAACCAAAATGCACAGCAGTGCAATTAGTGTAGCAAATAAAGTAGAATGAGGATGCATAAACAAGGCTAAACAGATGTTAACATTTGAAATATATTGAGATGCAAGCCAAAAGTAGCAAAAAATAGATAGTGGGAGCTTTAGAAGCAAATTCCTGGTTACTGTTAGCACTCAGAGTTTGGGGCTTGAGGGTGCACCAATCAGTGAGCCCCGGTGCAGAAAGGCAGCCAATCAGGGAGAAGCAGCATTGAGAGTGCAGAAAATGAAGAAATTCTGGCTCGGAACTGGACTGTACCTGGTTGGGGAAATCCTGTAGCCGTAGAGCTGGTGAGGTGGGCAGCCGAGTAGGAATGGCTACACTGTCAGGAAGGGAATGGCTGGTCAAGGGCTGCTGAGCTGTGGGAAGAGAATAAAAAATTGAGGGTTAGTTAAAAGGGTGGTATAGAGGGCAGGGGGAGGCAGCAATGAAAGGAATTAAGTGGGGGGTGGGAGCAGTCCGAGCTGATGACTGCAAGTCAGCAGGGGACAGGAACCAGCTTGGGAAGACAATGAGAGAGGTTAATTTGGGGGGTGGGACACAGGAAGCAAAGAGGGACAGCTGAGAGAGGAAAATTTGATCTGACATCAGGATCAAGTGGAATGGTGAGACTGGGGACAGGGCAGGTCAGTGCCATGAACCAAGTGAGGGTGGATGGGTGGGTAGGAGTATCACGCTGAGGAGAAGAAAGCTTAGAAGGAAGGGTAGAGTGAGGAAGGGTGATGCAGGAGCTAAATGTTAATGTGGCAGTTCAAAAATCAGCAGAAATTGCCAGTATAATCAGTAAACCAAAATGCACAGCAGTACAATTACCAGTATAAGCAGTAAACCAAAATGCACAGCAGTGCAATTAGTGTAGCAAATAAAGTAGACTAAGGATACATAGAGAAGGTTAAACAGATGTTAACATTTGACATATATTGAGATGCAAAGCCAAAAGTAGCAACAAATAGATAGTGGGAGCTTTTGAAGCAAATTCTGGTTGCTGTTAGCGCTCAGGGTCCGAGACTTGAGGATGCACCAATCAGTGAGCTCCAGTGTGGAAAGCCAGCCAGTCAGGGAGAAGTAGCATTGAGAGCGCCAAAAATGAAAAAAATGCTGGCTTGGAATTGGACTGTACCTGGTTGGGAAAGTCCTGTAGCTGTAGAGCTGGTGAGGCGGGTGGCGGAGCAGGAATGGCCACACCATCAGGGAGGGAATGCCCGGTTAAGGGCTTCTGAGCTGGTTGGGGAAGTCCTGTAGCCATAGAACTGGTGAGGTGGGCAGCGGATCAGGAATGACCACACCGCCAGTGAGGGAATGTCCGGTCATGGGCTGCTGAGCTGGTTGGGGAAACCTTGTAGCCATAGAGCTGGTGAAGTAGTAGCAGAGCAGGAATGGCCACACTGTCAGCGAGGGAATGCTGGTCTTGCTTGCAGAGTCTGGCAGCTTGTCACATTCTTTCTCAGTGGTGGCAGCAGGCTAGAAAGACCAGTACTAGGGACCAGAGCTCCACACATCCAGGCATCCAACCGTCTGGGGGGGACGGGTAATGCCTAGAAGTAACACTACCTGGTTGATTCCCCAGACTGCCTTCTGCTGGAGGGGATTCCTGTCTTGGAGAACAAGAAACATGCAAGCTGTAGATGGCTTCAGCCACACTGTCTATGACCAGCAGTGGGAACACAGTCTTTGGGCTTCCCACCAAATATTAGCAGGAAATAGTCTCTCAGGCACAGACATTCAGGTGCAGGTTTAACCAAAAGAACAAATCTCACTATGCAGATGCAGAGTCAACCAGAAGAGTGAATCTTCTCAAATTATAGGTTCAGACTTGAACAGATGAACAAATCTTCTCAACTCAATTTCCAGCTACTGGAAACATCAGGCAGGCTTCCCTTGGCTCTTCAGCTGTGCAAGCTTCCAAGTAGGTCTCTGTTTCTCTTCAAACATCACAGGTATCCCTGGCAATTTCCTTTCCCTTCAGGGACTCCCAGCCGATGATCTTACCCCTGGTCAGCAATGACGTCTTCATCCTGGCAAAACTCCTTCCAGTGATTGGAAGGGAACAAAGTCATCTCCTGGGCTAGTAGCTGTGCAAGCCCCCAGGCAGGACTTCTTCTTTAGTTGAAGAACACAAAGAGGCTTTCCAGCAGGAAACTCTCAGGTGTCTTTCTTGCCTCTGGACAGAAAATCACACTTTAAACTGAAGCATCTCCTTCCAGGCATTAGAAGGCAACACAGATGCCTCCCGGGCTGGTGGCTGTAACCCCTCCCAAGGCAGGCCGTCTTCATTTCTCCACACATCATCGTGGAGCAAGGGGCAGGAGCACTCCTCCCTCAGGAGGGGCTCCAGCCAAACTGACTGAATTGTCTCTCTTCACAGGGTTTCAGGAGCCTAGGGCAGTTCCTGATTGGCCAGAACAGGCTTTCAGGGGGACATGCCAGCCTCTGATTTGCTGATGCAGGCTGTCAATCAGAAAATTAATAGTCATTGGACTCACTTGACACCCTATTGGGTAGATTTTTGGACAGCAAAACCTTGCACCACCCCTTTTCCCAGAAGCCATCTCTGCAGCTCCTCAGGCTTCTGGTTTGCTGATTGGATGTAGTACAGGTCAAATGTGGCTAAAATGACAGCTGGGAAAACATTTTAAACAATGTTCCAACTTTATGTTTATAATACACATAAACCACATTGTTTTCACAGACACCTGCCCCAGTACTTTGAAGCATCCCCTCTGCCCTGCTATCTGATTGCTGTGTGGGTTTTGTAATGGGCTTCCTCATTCATTCGCTACCTCTGTAGCGCTATTCCCCATGGCAGTAGAGAGGAACTCATTAATATTCATAAGGCATCAGGTGCTCTTAATTTACATGCACCCTTTGTTGTTATTTGTGCCTAAAACAATTAAAGTTTTGCTTTTTCCTCCAAAAAATGCTTCTGAACCCCCTTTTATTATTTTATAACCTACGGGGGCCCAGCACACAAACACAGAGCTGGCTGGACCAGTGGAGTGGCTTTTAATAACTGAGTGCAATAGTGCTCCCTTTTACAGCAGCCATGGCACTCAGAGCCCCTTTTTTATCATTTAATATACTTGATTTAATTTTCTTCAAAAGATTCAACCAATTAGGTACAATGTTATCTGTACAATCTGAATTATGTACAATGTTATCTGTAAATAGGGATTGATGATTATGTTACTGTCTGCCACAGTATACTCTGTGGTACTGTTATCTATACTGGAGGTTCTTAACTGTAGCAGTTATGTTCTCTGTACATTTTTTTATGCTAGTTGTGAATGTTTGTATGATGTAATTGTGCTGTATTGTATTGTGGCATGTTTCTGTAACTATATTAGTTGGTCTTGTTATTGCAATTGTCATACCTGTATGGTTTCCTGTGTCAGCTATTGCACTATCAATGTACTGCACTTACTGGGTCACCACTGAAAAAGGGACTGTCTTGTCTCAGTGGGCCTACCCGGTTACAAAAATTCAATAAATAAATTGCAACAAACAAAATTACAGCAATAAACAATGAAGAGACAAATAGACAACCAAGTCAAATCCCAACCCACCCTTCCTCCCAGAAGCTCTGTCGTCCAAATTTCACTGGGTGAAAATAAATAGATTAGGATTGGAGGACCCCCTCAAACTGGAAAACTAAATGTGAATATGAGACTCCTTGTCATGAACTTGCTACAGGAAAAGAAAGCAGTGTATAAAGGGGTTCCCATATATCCATAAGCTGCTGGGAGCATCTTCTTATAGTAGCTATATGTTTCTCCAGTACCAGGGCATTAAGGATTTCTTGGTGCTGTTCGGTATAGGAAGGAATAGTATCATCTGTCCAATGATGTAGGATGATTAGTTTTGCAGTAAATGCAATAAGAGACATGTGAGCTTTACAGACTACAATTATATCAGATGGAAAACAAACTACTAAGCATATATTTGGTGTAAAAAGGTAATCCAAACCTAGAAAAGGGTCCAGAGAGACATGTAGTGTGGCCCAAAAGGAGGCAACTTTAGTATAGTTCCATAAAATGAGCTGACTATTCCCCTCCGCTAAGTGGCAGCGAGAGCTAAGAGAAGTGGGGAGCCTGCCCATCCTGTTAAGCTTGTTTGGAGTATAAATAAGCAATAATGAATGACAGGGTGTGGGTTGAGCTGGGATAACCTCACACCTCAGGGTGGTTGGGCACGAGGCCAGAGGCTGTGTGCATCCAACACCCCAGAAGTGAGGTTATCTTAGCACAATCCACACTGTGGAATGCAATATTGCTATTATATAATGGCTGTTATTTATTAATGCTGTGGGGACCAAAATGAGCACATGCAGATGGTTATTAGGCAGACAACAAGTGTTGGAACATCCCTTTCATGTGTAGGAACATCTATTTTATAGTATCAATTGTACAGTTTTATTTATTTATTTTTTGAGGAAACACTCCCCATGTGAAAGCACTGCATCATGGAAATGCAACTAATAAATTGTCTGGTATCACTGTAGTGTGTTATGCAATACCAGACAATTAGGTAATTTGCACACTCATGATGCAGTGCATTCATATGTGGTGTGTTTCTTCATAAAAAGTAAAACTGTAAAACTGATACTATAAAAGAGATGTTCCCACACTATAAAGGAGATGTTCTGACACTTGTTCTCTGCCTAACTTTGAAATGTTTTAGCCATGGCAAAAATTTTGCCCCACCCCCCACAATATAAATAAAAAGGTTTCTATATGAAACTAAGCTTCTGCTTCTATACTTCAATTGCAAGGCATCAAACGCTCTTGGTAAGAGAGGTGGTGGCTGATTACTCAGTTTGCTATGTAATCATCTGTATGTTTGGACTTGATGCTGTGAGGTTGTGCTCAGATAACCTCACTGCTACAAGGGCATACTGACCAATCAGAATCCAAGAAATGTTCTTGCTATTGTATAATATAAGTTGTAGAGTATTTGGAATTGGGTTAACCTTAACCTGTCGTGTTTGGTAAATTTATAGAGAGTGCGCCAGATAGTGTGCCAATGAGCAGGATCTTATTTAATTATTTATTAAATCTCGGATTACAAATACAGTACCTCTGAGCCATAGGCTCATTTACAAAGGTTCTGTGTCAAGTACAACAAATAGTGGAAAAACAACAATGGAAAATTCCATACATAGAACATGTTGGAAGCAATATTATTAGACAATTTATCAGACAACAAATAACAGATAACTAAAATGACAGCAAACATATTAAATAACAGTTCTTGTCATCCCTATGAAAAATTTGAACAACAATGATTACAACCCTATTCCCAAATTAGCAAGAGAGTTAAAGGAAGAGGAGTGTTGAAAATAGAAGTATATTTATATAAGTTAGATAAGGGGTAGAGGATAGATGAGGTAACAAGAATTGAGTGTAGAAAAAGAGACTAATAGTAGACATGGACAGAGGGAGGTGGATCTGCTGATAGATTGAGGGCTTGTGTCCAGTAATAACAAACTACAGATGTGGTATTATTGTCCAAGAGTTGAAGCAACTGGTACAGTCCAGACACCGGGTAAAGTTGCCAAGCAGTTGTTATTAATCCTTTAGGAATAGTCGGGTCAGGGAGGGTCCAAGGTTTAGTGCTGAGGTGCTGGTCCATGCATAACCAAGGTATAGGCTTAGTTGTCTAAGAACTTTCATGGACCATCCAGTAGGTGTTGTTCAGAGAGAGGCTGGAATTTGGCAGAGGTTGGTGTAGAGACTATTGAGTGCTGCTTCTACATCTCTAGAGAAGGAGCATTCAGTTTCCAGCCATAGTGGTTGATAAGCCGTCTCTACCTGATTCCTTCCAGAACTACTCCATCAGAACATTTTACTGCCCTGAAGGGCACAGTAATATAAAAATATATTTGGCAAGTGTAAACCCCCCTGAAGTTTAGGCATGGTAAGCTTAAAATATGCCCAACCTTTCCACAAAAAAATCATTCAGAATCCCCTGTAAATGAAGAAACCAAAGTTTGGGCAAGAAAACCCAAAGCATCCCCAGGGGTAAAGTAAACGTGGTAAAATATTCATTCTGATTTTGCTTGACTCCACAAAGAGAGGGGCAGAACCAGCCACCTGTGTAAGTCTGATTTAATTATTTGTAGCAGGTAGGAGAATTTGTCCTTCAAGCTGGAGGGTGATCGAGATATATAGTACGCACTCCCAAATAAGTTAGAATTCTATGCTCCCAAGAAAGACCCAGTTTGGTTATATCTTGTTTAAGTACTAAACCATTCAGGGAGAGGACCACCATTATATTTAGGTGAAGGTTATAGTTAGAGATTGTTGAAAAACACAACATCTCAGCCAAAACAGCCGGAATGGAGAGGGATGGGTCTGTTATGTGTAAAAGCAAGTTGTCAGCAAAGGCCAACAGTTTATATTCTGTTCACCCGATGGAGATGTCCTTAATCTCCGAGCTATTTTTTTAGAGAATAAATTAACAGTTCCAAGTAGAGATTGATGAGGAGAGGGAAAAGAGGGCCGTCTTGTCTAGTCCCGCACTGCAGTGGGAAAGAACTTTAGCAAAAGAGCTGTACTAAGCTGCAATAAGGTGACCTGGGGTTCTTTGTGACATTTACTGTAACTACAGACAAACACCAGTCATGGCTCTTACAAAGGGCATATTTGTAGAAAATGAAGAGTCTAGCAAACGTTCACTTAAGACTTTGAAGCTTACTTTATTGTGCCAAACACAGCTTTGTCAAAGACTCTCAGGAGTTGAAATGTTAGATCAGTTTGTGTGATTTCCCTGACCCAGGGTGGTCATTTTGGCTGTGTTTGGCACAATAAATGAAGCTTCAAAGTCTTAAATGAAAGTTTGCTGGACTCTTCATTTTCTACAAATATGTCCTGGGTAATGCCGTGACTGGTGCTTGTCTGTAGTGCAATGGAAAAGAGTCTGATAAAACACCATTGCACCAAATGCGGGCACTGGGTGAGTATACACTAATTGGACCCATGTAATAAATTCTGGGGGAGACCATATGTGTTTAAAACTGAAAATAAATAGGTTCAGGAAACCAGATTGAATGTCTTCTCCATGTTTAGGGACACCAAGGCTGCCAAGTTCTTGTTCTCCTGAGACATGAAGATTAAATTGATACATCCATAGATACATAGACACTGTCAACAGATAAGGGCCTATGGCCCACCCATTCTGCCCCTTTGAGCTTGTAAGTTCACTTTATGTTTTTCTAGAAGTCTGTTGCTCCTTACCCCTGACCTCCAGACTTCCCTTATGTCTATCCCATGCATTCTTAAATCCCGTGATTGTTTCAGCCCCCACCACTTCCTCTGGCAGGGTGTTCCACTTCATAGGTTTCATAGGGTTTTCAAGCAGAGCTAGACTTTCATCCTTTGATTGCTTGCCTTAAGTTAGGCTATCCCATACTTATTTGAGTAAAAAGTATCCAACTTTGTCTTGAATTGTTCCATTGAAGTGCTTGCAACCACCTCAATTGATAAGCTATTCCACACTTTAACCACTCTTTGACTATACCAATATTTTCTTTTTAAAAGATTCCATCTATCTGCTACTAATTAATAGGGATGACCCCTGATGTTGTGTGAGGATTCTCTTAGTTTAAGACCATAATCAGACTATACTGCTTCATCTTGCAGTTCTCTAAAAGTCATACACATGTCCCCCATTAATCTCCTGTATTGTCTAGGTCTCTAAGTCTCTCTGAATATGTCATATTGTGATATCCCATTATTGTCTTAGTAGCCCTTCTCTGTATTCTCTGCAGTTTATCAATGTCACCCCTTTTGTATGGTGCCCAAATTTGGTCTTCATACTCCAAATGGAGCATGGGAATGATGACTTTTTTTATCTCTACTTTTAATATGTCTTAGTATACAATTTAATTTTTGATTAGCTTCTTTAGCAATGACACTACAGTGTGAAGTAAATTGGAGGTTGGAGGTTATAATTATCCCTAAATCATGTTCCTCACTAGTAGTAGGTAATATTTTGTTTAGCATGTTATATGATATATTATGGTTCTTTTTTCCCAGATGCATTATGGTGCATTTTTTCACATTTAGTTCTAATTTATGTATGGTTGTCCAACTGCCTATGTCTATAAGGGCATTTTGCATGGCAGTGCATGGCAGTCCCATCTTCACTATTATTTCTGTGAAGAAATTCTTCCTCACGTTTCCTCTGAATCGCCCTCCATCTAACTTCATCCCATGCCCTCTAGTCCTGGAACATCTTTTACACTGAAAAATAGTGTATTCCAGCACCATGTTCCTCCCTGCAAAATACTTGTATGTCTCTGTCATATCCCCTTTCTCTCTCTCCTCTCCTCCAGGGAGTACATATTGAAGTCCTTCAGCCTGTCCTCATAGGACTTGTGATGCAATCCCTCACCATCTTTGTTGCCCTCCTCTGAACCTTCTCTACCCTGTGTATGTCCTTATGTATGTAAGGTCTCCAGAACTGCACACTGTACTCCAGGTGGGGCCTCACTAGTGCCTTGTTTAGTGGAATTATGACCTCCCCTTTCCAGTTGATGATGCCCCTTCCCATGCATCCCAGCATCCTATTTGCTTTACCTGCTGCCATGTTACACTGTTTCCCTACCTTGAGGTAATCAGAGATGATAACCCCAAGGTCCCTTTCCTGCTTGGTGCATGCTATATCCTCAACCCCCAACTGATATGTTGTTCTAGGGTTTATGTGCCCTATATGAATTATCTTGCACTTCTTTGCATTGAATTTCAACTGCCAAACCCTTGACCATTATTCAAGCTTCTGCAGGTCCCTCCTCATTCTGTCTACACCCTCTGGTGTATCCACTCTATTATAGAGCATTGTGTCATCAGTGAACAAGGAAATTCTGCCTTCGACATCCTGCACAATGTCAGTGATGAAGACTTGAAATAGAACCAGTCCCATCACTGATCCCTGTGGTACCCCACTGGTTACTCTTCCCTATGTGAAATGACAGCCATTTACCACTACCCTCTATATCCTGCTGCCCAACCAATTATCTACCCACTGGACTACTGTCCTGCCCACTCCCATATTTCCCCAGTTTGTTTAATAGCCTTCTATGTGATACAGTGTCAAAGGCCTTGCTGAAGTCCAGATAGGCCATGTCCACTGCCCTCCCTGATCCATCTCCCTTATCATCCAGTTGAAAAATTCAATGAGGTTGGTCTGGCATGACCTCCCCTGGTAAACCATGCTGCCTTCAGTCATGTAGTCCATTGGCAACCAGGTGTTCCACCAGTCTCTCCTTCAGTAGTGCTTCCATGATCTTCCCCACTACCGAGGTCAGGCTGACTGGTCTGTAGTTCCCTACTTCCTCTTTGTTCCCACTTTTGAATAAGGGGATTACATCTGCTGTCCTCCAGTCTGTGGGTACCTTCCCTGTTTCCAGTGAGCGGCTAAACAGGATTGCCAGAGGTACAGCCACCACTTCTCTTAGTTCCTTTAGGACCCCGGGGTGTACCCCATCTGGCCCTATGGCTTTATCGACTCTTATTCCTTCCAGTTCCTTTAGGACCCTTTCCCGTGAAAGGGACTTATGTCCATTTCTGCGCCATTCCTATCCCTTATACTCCTCCAGGTCCATTACCCTCCTCTTCCTCAATAAAGACTGAGCAGAAATATCTGGTCAGTATGTCAGCTTTTCTGTTGTTATCCTCCATGCAGCCCCATCCTCCCCCTTCAGTTTCACTTTACCTCACTTTGCCCTTCTTTTTTCACTTATGTACCTGTAAAAGGTTTTGTCCCCTCTGCCCACTGATTTTGTGATGCGCTCTTCTGTCTGAGCTTTGGCTTCCCTTACTGACCTCCCTGCCTCCCTTTGGTTCTCCTGGCACTTCTCTCTATCCCCTTCTGCCTGCGTCTTTTTGTATTGCCTGAATGTGATCTTTTTGGCTTTCACTTTCTCCACTAACTCCCTGGAAAACCATAATGGCCTCCTCTTCTTTTTCCCCTTGCTAACCTGCTTAATGCATAATTATGTTGCTCTTGTAATCCCTCTTTTAAATACTGTCCTCTGTTCCTCAACCTCTGATTCCCTCCCCATTCCCATTAATGTCTCTTTCAGGCATCTCTTCATTTTCCCAAAGTCTGCCCCTCTAAAATCCAGGATATGTGTTTTTGTAAGATTTGGTTCTGCTCATTCTGTGATTTCAAACCACAGTGACCAGTGGTCACAGTTCCCCTGGTGCTCCCCCACTGTTACTCCTATCACACTGTCCCTGTTGGTGAGCACGAGATGCAGTATTGCCTTCTGCCGAGTTGGTTCCATGACCAGTTACTTGAGGAAAGTACCTTGAAGGGAATCCAGGATAAATCTGCTCCTGGTTGATGTAGCTGCTGGGAGGCTCCAGTCCATGTCCAGAATATTGAAGTCTCCAACCAGCACCACCTCGCCCTTGTCTGCCATCCTTTGGATGGCTAGCATCAGCTCCTTATCTGTTTCTTCCTCCTGGGCTGGTGGTCTGCAGATCACCACTGTGCAGATGGCTGACCCCATTTTCCTTCCCAGCTTAACTCACAGTATCCCCTCCCCATTTTGTTCTTCTTGGATTTCTGTGGCCTTTATGCCATCTTTCACATAAAGTGCCACTCCTCCTCCCTTCCTGCTTGCCCTGTCTCTTCTGAATATGTTGTAGCCAGGTATGGCCATCTCCCAGTCATGGTTATCATTACACCAGGTCTCTGTGATGGCCACAATGTCCAGGTCTTACTGCAGCATGGCAGCCTCTAGATCCTCCATCTTTTTGCTAAGGCTCCTGGCATTGGCATACATGGCTTTCTATGTTGTAAACTCCCTGGATTGTTTAGCTGTTCCACTCCAGCCCCCTCCCTGGTTGTCCTTCCCCCCTAGTTCCCCCTGCTGTCTGCACTTCTGTTGAATTTTGCCCTCTTTTTGACTATCCGCCCCTTGGGTGCTTATCTCCATCTTTTGCACACTGCTTTGTAGAGATATCCATGCCTCATGTTCACTGGTTCCACTGCTAGCTGTGGGGGTGGGCAATTAAGTACCCTTCTTGCTTGCCTGCCACCCCCTTGGCTAGTTTAAATGCTTTTCCATGTACTTATCCTTGAGTGCTTGGATTCCCCTCCAGGATGGATGAGACCATCAGGCTTGAACAAGCCCCCATCCCTCCAGGTGGGTGACCAGTCACCAATGATTCCAAACCCTTCCTCACCGCACCAGTTCTTCAACCATGAGTTAATGTTCATGGTGTGTGTGCTCCTATGCTCTCCAATGCCTCTCACAGGTAGTACTTCCGAGAAGGTGACAGAAGTAGCTACTTGCTTGAGACCCCTCCCCAATTTCCTAAACTCTTCCTGAACTTTCTTAGGCTCCCTGTTTACCAGGTCATTAGTACCTAGGTGGATAATGACATCCAGCTCACCCTCCTATCTTGCCTTCCTGGTGATCCACAAGATCTTCCTCCCATCTCTCCATGCTATGTCACCTGGTAGGCACCTCGCCTCCCTGTCCTCCCCCTCCTGAGTTCCTAGCTGGATCCCTTTTATGATAGAGTCCCCCACCAGGATTTGCTTCCTTCTCCTTTGGGGTCCACTGCTCTACCCACTGAGGTTACCTCCTTTGTTGACATCTACATCCTTCCCTTCCACTTCTCTGGTACCTCTGTTTGGTTGTACCCATTTACCAGTGTAGCATATAAGTTCTAGAGTGGAATAGGATTTGGGATGTGCCTCTGCCTGACTGCCCTAACCCTCCCCAAGCCCACTATCATCCAGGTGCTGCTCATGATATAACCTTCTAAGATGGTCACTGGAGACTCACCCTTTCATGAAGTGAACCTGCTCCATGCAAATTAAGGTGTCTCAGACTGTAGCTAATCTGTTAGCCAGGATTTTAGTCAGAATCTTTAAGTCTGTGTTAAGGAGCAAAATTGGCCTATAATTGCCTGGATTTGAATCATCATTGCCTGGTTGGTTGTCCAGTCATCATTGCCTGGCTTTTTTAATGCAGAGCCCCTTTTACTAGTAATGCTTAAGAGCGCTGTTAAAACATTTTATTTCCTATGCCCCCAAAGTGCCTCTGGCCTCCTTCACCATACATTATGCTCACAAGGGCCAAGGCACACACTGGAGAGCTGCCAGAAAATGACCGGAATGGCTTTCACATCGCAGCATGGCAATGCTCACAGAGAGAGAAAGAGAGAGAGAGAGACAACTACTGCAGCTTGCACACTTGAGCCATGTGGCAATCTGCAAAACTGCCAAACTGGCAGCTTTATTTTTTTCTTCACTCCACTGGTCCCCTGACTGATTTCTGGACCTGGAGCTGGTAAGAACACAAAGAGAACCACAATTGGACCTGGAAGGACAGGAATAGCAGGTAGGGAAGTGACAAGATCAACCCCACAAGGGGAGGGGTTACAAAAGTTTTACCAGAAAGACATTCTGAACTGGTGCAGCTTGTTTCCAGATGTGGGAAGGGGGAGGAGTAATGCAGTACAAAAGATGCAATGTTAAATAAAATGCAAAAAGTCCTGGGGGAACTAAGAACCAACCTTAATTGTGTGCTATGCTACTTGCGCTAATAAGGGTTAACCTGTTATTATTACTTATTATTTCAAAAGTTTTACTAGGAAAGATATATTGAGCTGATAACAGCTCCTTTCTAGACATATCTGGGGGAGGGGGGAAGGGAAGAGTACAACAAAATATAAATAATAAAAATGCTATAACTTTTTGTCCTATTATTTACTGTGTGTTTGTTGTGCAATGGGAATGTTTCATTGCATTCTTTGGAGTCAGGGAGGCAGGAATTGCAAATGGGCCAGATGCTAGGGATCATATGACTTAGAAGAGCCAGTAGGGTGGCTGGAGTCAGGGTCTATCAGCTGCCATCTTAGTAGTCCATCCTTAGAAGTATCCTTAGAAGGAAGCCACTGCTGACTGGAGATGAACGGACTTTCTGGGGGAAGTGTTGATTTTGTTTTCTATTATTTATTGTGTGTTTGCTGTGCAGGGGGAATGTTTCATTGAATTCCTGGGACTTGGGGAGGTGGGAGGATGCTGACAGAGGGAGGGTGAAGGAATGACTGCAAACAGGCCAGACGTTTGGGACCTTGTGACCCAGCAGAGCCAATAGGATGGCTGGAATCCATATTTATTATGCAAGAGGCCAAGTGTGAGTGCCATGAAGCAGGAGTGTGGCATCTGACTAAGTAGTGTCTGGAGGACATCAGCAGGGAGGACCATAAGCTGCAGGCCATGCTGGGCAGGGCATATGGGTAGAGGGGACAACAAAAGGTAGGTAGGTCTACCAACCTGAAGGGCTTGAATCTTTCTTCCTATCACAAAGTAAGGGGGTCCAAGACATAAGCAGTGGATAGTGGTAGTTCCCTATCCATGGTCAGCCTAAGTTACAGATTTAATATCAGAAACCAGGGCTACAGCAAGGAGGACAATGTAGGATCCTAGGAGCTGGAGCAGGCAGTGGGACATCAGGGAGGCATGGAATTGGAGGGGGGATAGTGATGTAGGTCACAAGAGGGTAGGGAGGGTGGTCAGCTGCAATGGGTGTGGGGCTGCCATCTTTTTAGGAATAGTGTGAAAAGAAGAGGGCTGCCCAGTGTGTAGGCAATTTGGGCAGCTTAGGGTAGAAATTTGGTGATTGAGATGGAAGCTGGAGAGAGGGTGGGAGAGGTTGGGAAGATCAGGGGCAGAATGGGCAGGGGATGACTCCTCTGGACAGCACAGCAAGTAGATTTAGGATAGAACTTAGGAGGATGCCAAAGGATCCAGGGACATCACCACCCCAAGGACCTTGGGAAATTGGGAAAGGGAAGTGACAGGTGGTAAACAGCAAGGTCAGGGAAGGGAAGGAAGGAAAGAATCAGGGCTAGAATGGTGGAGAAAAATATAGGGTGGAAGAACAGAAGTAGATCCTAACATGGGGAGGGCTTCCTTGAACAGGATCACAGTATTGGCTAGTTTGCAGGAAAAGGACACAGGGGAGGGTAAAGATCAAGAAAGTGTAGAGGTGATAAACAGTAGCAAGGGAGACAGTGGGGCAGTAGGGGTGAAGCAAAGATGAAGAAGCACGGGGGTGAGCAGCAGGGGGTGATATAAGAGAGTGGAAGGGGATAATTTGGATGGGGAGTCAGAGGGAGGCCAAAGGGGGGACAATGCAGGAAAAAAGCAGTAGGAAAAGGGGAAGCAGGAATTATGGGAGGAGGAGGGCTCTAGGTTGTGAACAGAGGGGAGGGCAGAATGAGAAGGGGGCAAGAGAAGGGAGAGAAGGTCATTATACTGGGATATTTGATACAGAAAGGTGTGAGTAAGATGGGGAGACAAGGGTGCAAGGAATAGCAGCACATGGGTGGAGTTTATGACAGGCATGATGGCAGGGAAGGTGGAGCAGTTTATACCTAAATGTATGGGGCAGAAGTGTGAGAAACAACTGGTATGAATGACCTTGTAGGGTATGAGATAGAGGTGGTGTATGACAGGTTTAAGGAGGTAGGAAAAATCTGCAGTAAGGCAGAAAGATTAGTATCATTCTCTGAAGTTCTTCCAGTCCCTAGGGTAATTACTGTTAAAAAACAGAGAAGTGAAGAACTTAACAGATGGTTGGGGGGTGCTGCGAGTCAAATCAGTACTGGATGGTGGGGAGGTGAGGTAGGATGTGGGCAAATAAGGACCTATATGTACCGTATAGGCTGCATTTAAGCAAAGAGGGCACTAGGGTCCTGAAAGATAAATTGGAGGAACAGTTATCAACTAAGTTAATTTAAACTGAAGGGGGGGCGATAGGGTGTGCTTCAATCAGAGTCACCATGTGAGGGAGACTGAAGGTCCTCCCCCTCAATCGGGGGAGGGAGAGGGGAAATAGAAAGAGCAGGGATGTAGAGAGATGGTAGATGGCAATGGGCTACAGTGGTCACACTGGAAGGTGGGAATCCTTGAATGTAAGTAGTCTGGCAAACAGGATGGCAGAACTACAGGCACTGATAGCAGAGGGAGAAGTGGACATAGCAGCCATCACAGAGATGTGGCCACCCAATACCGTGACTGGGACCTCATGATCCCTAAGCATAGGTTGTACTGGAAGGACAAAGAGAAGGGGAGAGGGGGAAGGGAGCTTTATTCATAAAGGAAGGAATCTTATGCACCAGGGAGGAGGAAGAAGAGGGTAGAATTGAAGCATTATGTGTACAGCTTCAAAACACTAAGAGG
Organism: Neoceratodus forsteri; assembly: GCA_016271365.2. Classification (NCBI taxonomy): domain Eukaryota; kingdom Metazoa; phylum Chordata; order Ceratodontiformes; family Ceratodontidae; genus Neoceratodus; species Neoceratodus forsteri. The sequence continues at coordinate 1,292,784,636 of CM057455.1, read as the reverse complement.
CAGAAGGTTTGAGTGGGGGTGGTGTACAGACCACTCTCACAGGACAAGAAACTGGACAGGGTGCTGGGGAAGCAAATTAGAAGGCTAAGTAGTTGTCATGAAAGGTGACTTCAATCTGCCTGGAGTTGACTGGAGACCCCCAACTATCTAATTTTCTAGCAAACAGATCCTCCTGGAGGCTTTCCAGGAGTGTTTCCTGGTGCAGGGGATCATAGAGCCAATCAGGGATGGCACTATACTGGACCTGGTGCTGTCAGATGGAGAGCATGTCCAGGAAATAGTTGTGGGGGAACCCCCTAGCAGGCAGCGACCACTGCATTGTGTGCTTTTTCCTCAATATGGGCAGGGAAGCAGCCAGGACTGACACAGGTTGCTGACTTCAGTAGGGTGGACTTTGGTAGGATAGGTGACATCCTAAGAAGGCACCTTGTCAAAATCAGCCCAGAGAAGGGTGCAGACCAGAAATGGTCTGTTATTAAGTTGGGTCTGATTGAGGCCACTAACACATGTGCAAAGACCCAGAGTAAGAAATCCAGGATCAAAAGACCAAACTGGTTTGGTAAGGAGGTGGCAGACAAAGTGAGGGAAAAGAGAGCAGCCTTCCATAGGTACAGGCTGTCACAAACCCACTCCTAGGGGCTGGGTCCACTGAGCTCACAGTGCCCTCCCCTACTGTAAGTGCAACCCTTGACATAGGTGGGTCAGGAAATACCCTCCTTGTGACCTTTTAGAGTGCTCACTGATTTCACAACTGAACACTTGCCATGAGGGCCCAGGGCTTCCTCTCTCTGGGTACGGGTAAAATACAGTCTTGAGTCTATATCCAGGTGAGAAACCTCTTTGGTTGCTTTCCTGGAGGGAAAACCCAGGCTTTACAAGCTCTTCAGGGCTGTTCTCATAACCTTGATTGTGTCTTCTCCCACAGGGGTGCAGGAACCTGATTCAAACTGCAGAGACCTTGTGTACATTTATCCTACTTTTGGTAGCGTGTGGCACCTTAGTGTTAATCATGTGTGCTACAGATTGAATAAACCTTCCCAAAACCCTCACACACACAACAAATCACTCCCAGGCAGTAGTCTTTTAAAATAAAAGCAAGAGTTTTTAATTTTTTCTTAAATAATTCCCATACAAACATACGGACAAATTATTTAGATATTTGGTTACAGGGTAACTACATAAAAGTTGGAAAATATATACAAAATGAACTGGTGAATGAACTGGACAATTTCTACCTTTTCTGTAGAGAATCAGAGTCCAGAAAATAAGTGAGTTTTGCAAAGTCTCTCTTTCTCTCTGCTATGTCTTAGAGTCCCAGTTTTTCTTGCAGTGGTCTTCAGTGTGTCTGGCAGTTTTCAGGTGTTAGGAAACTTGACTTCTGCCTAGAGTCTCTGCTTATGAAATCTTATATAGCCATTTCTGAAGTCTGCAAAACTGGCCTATGATTGGCTCACGGTCCTTAATATTTCCAGGTCCAACTGTTCATCTCTAAGCCAGTAGTGGTCTTTCTTGATCTTTCCCAGAAGTAGCAAGTGAACCAAAATTAACAGTATTTTGTTTTCCCCAGCCCAATCTTCCTGAGCTGGCTTTGATCTACAATCCCTTCCTGACACTTATTAAAATGGAAATAGACTGTGGCAGTTAATAGGGAATTTAACTATAGCTTCCTAGACTGGGCATTTGCAGAACCCCTGCTATAAAGCTATTTTCTTTTTGAAATTCAAAGTATAAATAACAGAGGAGATGGCTCTCCCATCTCCAGTCATTTATGGAATCTAACTCTTTGAGCAGCCACCAGGAAATTCCAATCTCCTATTGACATTCAACTCCTGTTTACTTCCAAATAAACCTTTGTCCTAGGTAAAGGGGAGATGTCAGACACTGAAATACACATCAACTCTTCCCAAGTACCCTTGCAGTAAAATGCGCATCTTTCTGACAAACCTTAGGTCCTGGCATTTTGGACATTAAACATAAAAAAATTACAGAGACATATGACAAAAATATAACCTCAGTGGCCAAATCCCCTCACAAGTGTACTATGAGAGAGGAAGACAATGGGGTGTACTCAAGGAAATCCAGAGAGACAGGTCGAATGGTCCAGGCAGCTAACACCACAAGAGAACTGAAGCTGCTGCAGGGCATCAGAGAAGGGGAAAAAGGATTCTTTAGGTATATAAGTGAGAGAAAAAGCTGTAAGAATGGGATTGTCAGGATTAAGAGGGAGTGGGAATCAGGCGGCAAGTGGTATGGATCAGGCAGGAGCACTGATTGAGTACTTCTGCTCAGTGTTCATTAGGGAAAAGGATGTACCTATGCCACAGGGTATAATAAGGGCTCAAAAGGGGGGAAAGGATGTAACAGATGGGGAAATCCAGGACGGCATGGTTTTAAAGGGCCTTAATGCCCTATGGGTGGATAAGGCTCCTCGACCAGATGGTGTGCACCCAAGAGTCCTGAGGGAATTGGCTGAGGTCCTGGCTGGCCCCCTGGTGGACCTGTTTAGCACCTCACTGGAATCAGGATGAATGCTCAGGACTGGAGAATGGCACATGTGGTGCTTCTCTACAAAAGTGGACCAAGAGATGAACTGGGTAACTACAGACTGGTCAGCCTTAACTACAGTGTAGGCAAATGAATAGTGACCATTCTAAAGGAGAAATTAGTGAACTTTCTGGAGGTCAGTGGTCACCAGGATGAAAGGCAGCATGAGTTTCTCTTGGGGAGATCCTGCCAGACCAGACTAATAGGCTTTTTTGATTGGGTCACAGTGATGTAGGACAGGAGCCAGGTGGTGGATGTCCTGTATATGGACATCGGCATAGCCTTTGACTCAATGCCACATGAAAAGATGCTCAATAAACTGAGGAGCCTTGGAGCTGGGGAAAAGCTTGTGGTGTGGGTCAAGAGTTGGCTGCAGGACAGGAACCAGATTGTGATAGTGGGGGGGGGAGGTCTATCAGCACCAAGACCTGTAACCAGTGGGGTCCAACAGGGCTCAGTACTCAGACTAGTGTTATTTAACATCTTTGTGGGGTGCATAATGGATGGGATCAAAAGTAAAATCTGCCTATTCGCAGGCAGCACAAAGATCTGTGCGAGAGTTGACATAGAAGAGTGGAGGCAGGAGCTCATGGGAGGACCTGGCTAAGCTTGAGCTTTGGTCAGGCATCTGGAAGTTGGGGTTGAATGCTAAGAAGTGCAAGGTCATGCCTAGAGATGTGTGAAGTCAGCGAAATTTGCTCCATGATGTAATTCATCAATTTCACAGCGATTTTGCAAAATTCCTAGCCACAAATTTCACTAATTCCGATATGAAATTTCACCCACAAATCATGTGCTTCACAATAAACACAATACAAACAGTGCTGAAAATTTCATGCAACTCACCCAAATCGAAGTCTGACCGGCCAGCCAGAAGTCCGCAAATTCTGCAAAGCATTCATTTTTGGTGCTTCACGTGAAATTCATGGATGAAGTTTAACTTTGCAACATCTTTAGTCATGCCTCTGGGAGCCAGGAATCCTGGAACTAGATAATGTCTGGAAGAGTACAGGTTTACATTTCAGAGGAGGAAAAGGATCTAGGAGTAATAGCCAAGGGAGGCATGAGAAATTCTAAACAGTGCCGTAAAGTGGCAGCAAAAGCAAACAAAATGCTGTGGTGCATTGCCAGAGAAATCATCTCAAGTAAAGAGGAAGTCATTTTGCCATTGTACAGGTAATTGGTGAGACCACACTTAGAATACTGTGTGCAATTCTGGTGCCCATATTTGAAAAAAGACATCAAACTACTGGAGGGCATACAGTGAAGGGTGACCAATATGATCCAAGGCCTGAGGGAGAGACCCTATGAGGAGAGACTGAGAGAGAGCTCAACATGTATTCTCTGGGGGGCAGAAGGAGGAGGTGGGGATATGATAGAAACCTTCAAGTACCTAAAAGGTATGAACAAGGTTAGAACAGAGGGCATTTTTGATTTAAAAAGGGAGGGGTCCACAAGCGGACATAGCTTGAAATTAGTAGGGGAAGATCTGGAAAGGAAATGAGGAGGCACTATTTCACAGAAAGGGTGGAGTCAATGTGAAAAGATTTGCCAGAGGAGGTGATCTCTTTAAAAACTATGGGCAGTTTTAAGAGAGGGTGGGACAGAGTTAAAGGGAGGGTTATATCTGGTGGGAGGATGGGGAGGGGGAAAGAGGGTAGGGGATGATAACTCTGGGGTGGAAAGGGGTGGGGGCAGCCAAAGTAAAATAAACTGTGTGCTGTACACATGAGCAGACTTGATAGACCATTATGACCTGTTTCTGCTGGCATTTTTCATATGTTCATATGTAGAAAAAAACAATAAACTGAACGACTGTGCAAAGGCACACAGTGTAGTAAAATATACAGTGCAATTAAGTGCAGAAGGAAAACAATTTGTAGTGTGCAACAACTTAGGCCAAGCTGAGTTCTAGATGGGAGGAATGATTGAAATTTTGGGGGTATAGGGGAAGCTGCATTAGTGTAAGTGCAGGCAGAAGGAGAGGAGAGATTGGAGGACATCAGACAACAACCCAGGACTGGGTGTCATAGGATACTACAGGAGTGAGTAATGAAGTCATGGAGTAAAAATTTAAGTGAGAGTACAGATTGGGAAGTAGCAGAGCAAAGGAAGAGGGGAGAGAGCCCAAACATCTGGGGAAGTGAAAGGAGAAGGCAGCTTGATCAGCAGAGGATTTCACTGGGGGAGAGAGAGTGACAGCAAGAGTTGGGAAGGGAGTAGGAGGTATTGGGGAGGGCAGGGAGAGGAGGGAAGCAAGGTAAGAGGGGAAGGAGCCAAGCCAGAATTTGGAGATAAAGGAAACTCAATAGGTGAGGCACCTGGCATCAAGGGAGAGGTCAGAGAGGGAGGAGTACAATGAGCAGTGGTGGGTGTGAGGGGAAACTGCCAGGGCAAAGGGCAGTTTGGAAGAAGATGTCCAGTTTGGCTAGGGTTCTCCTTGGAAGGGGGTGGCAGCCAGAGGGGTACCTCAGTGATCAGTGTCGAGACCAGTCCTTTTCAGTGTCTTTATAAGTGACATAGCAGAGGAACTGAAAGGGAAGGTCTGCCTCTTTACAGATGACACAAAGATCTGAAAGAGGGTGGACACTCTGGTGGGGGGAGGAAAGGATGTGCAGGGATGAAAAGACTAGAAGAGTGGTTATGAATATGGCAGGTTGCTTTTATTGCAAAAAGAAGTGTAAAATAATGCACCTGTACCATAGAATAGCACGCCAACTCCACTAGGACAAAATCAGATTGGTCAATAGCATGTGGGCAACAGCGAGTAATCTGAAAGAGCGCAGTGTACAAAATATCACATGTCATAACTGCACTAGTCCACTGTTATGTCTTTTGTCTGAAGCTGCACTGGAGTGATGGTTCATGGTGCATGGTGTTGGAATAGTAAATCTGTTCAAGTCCAAATCTGCACAAGTCTAAATCTGTGCATGGTTTTCCACTTTGTGCTGTCTTTGTATTTGCTGGTTTTGACAGGCACGGTTTTGCTTTGTGGCATTTTGCTCGAGCGTTTTTTTGCCATGATGTTTTGTATTGCACTCAGTTGACATGGAATTAGGCCATAGAAACCCAGGAGCAGAGTACAAAACTGGCAGAGTGATATTGACAAAGGCCAAAAAGAAAAGAGACCCAGGAGTAATCATACTGGATGCTTAAAAGTGTCCAGGCAGTGTGTCAAGGCAGTCTGAAGGGATAGTATGTTGCTGGGGTGCATAGGCATGGGTATCACTAGCAGGAAGAGGGTGGTGATTCTGCCCCATAATGATCACTGGTAAGACCCCACCTAGAGTATTGTGTTCAGCTATGGAGACCACATCTCATGAATGACATAGACAGATTGAAGGTGGTCCAGAGGAGGGTTACCAAAATGATGCAGGGTCTGCAACAAAAGAAAAGAGAAAAAAGCAAATACTGGCACCACTCAAACTGCATTAAAAAGCAACATTATTATGGTTTAAAACATACTTCCATACAAACACCATAGAAACAGGTCATCACAGAACTCCAACTGGTTTTGTAATCAGTGCATCAGGGAGATGCGCATATAATTATCACAGAGTTTTAGACAGAATTGTAATTAAAGAGACAATACACCCACATAAGAAATGAGTTGTAAAGTGCTCAGTGATAAATAACAGTAATAAATAACAGTGACAGCAAATACAGGACATACTGGAGAAACTACATTAAAAACCCACATTAATAAAAACTGCAGAAGAACAAAATCTGCAATTCTATATCAATATAGTCAGCTTGTTCTTATAATAATGCCTGAGCCCTTAAAATAATTCCTTCATTGCTTGAGGTATATAAATCTCTTGTCCTCTGCACCCTGGAAGAAGAACACATGACAAAATTAATAGTTGAAAGATTAAGGCAGCAATAGTGTGTCCAGTAAGCAACAACATTTTCTAATACACAGAAGTATGTCAATTCTGTCATTTAAACTTGGTGGTCTTAATGACCCAAAGGTAAATATCCAAAAGGACTCCCGATTTGTCAGTTTGAGGTCCAGATCACCCACCCCACCTGTGGTCCCATCCACACTGTCTCAATGCCACAGAATGTAAATGTATGATTAGCCCCCGTCTGTCTGCCCATCCTGAAATGGTTTGCCAGAGCATTCTTGTCATCTCCAGCTATGTTCCTAAGGTGTTCACTTATGTGAATTTTAAAAGAGCTAGTGGTTTTGCCAACATAAAAAGGCCCCACACTCAGAGACTACAACATACACCAGAGTATTGGTAACACAGCTGTACATGTCCTGGATTCATAGTTCTTGTCACATTAACAGTGGTAAATGTTTTTGTTTTCAACATGGATGGACAGAATTTACAGTTTCCGCATGGGTAATAACCACAAGGGCATGTAGGCCACCATTCACCAAGCTTAGGGGTAGATTTCTGTTCTGGTTGATAACTGTGTACCAGCCTGTCACCCAAATTGGTGCCCCTTTTCTACACCATCCTTGTATAGGATGCAGTAGCTTCCTTAAGAAAGGGGTTGGTCTGCAAAATACCCCAATTTTCTTTGATTACCTTTTCAATTTCCCTAGAGTGCCTGGTGAAAGTGGTCATGAAATTCATTTTCAATGAACCCCTATCCCTCTTTTTAACAGACAAAAGTTAATCTCTATCAACCTCAAATTATTCTTGGAAAGCCTGATCAAGAACAGGGATTCTGTCTCCTTCTTAGACTTAGAAATTACTAAGAATTTGGATGGCATCATACATACTAATTTATTCCATAAGGAGACAGATCATAACTTGCTACTGCATGCCTCTATTTGCCACCCATGCCATCTGGTAGATAACATTCCCAAAGCCCAGTTCCTAAGAGTTTGGAGAAATTGCAGTGAAGGCAGTGACCATCTTGCAAATGTCACTAAGATGTGTCAACATTTCTTTGATAGGGGGGTGTAGTGGAAGGGTTGTTGAGCAGGCTTTCCAAGAATCATTTGAGGTTGATAGAGATGAACTGTTGTCTGTTAAACAGAGGGATAGGGGTCCACTAGAAATAATTTTGTGAGCACTTTCACCAGGCACTCTAGGAAAATTGAAAATGTAATCAAAGAGAATTGGGGTATTTTACAGACTGACCCCTTTCTTAAGGAAGCTACTGCATCCTGTAAAAGGATGGTATATAAAAGGTGCACCAATTTGGGTGACAGGCTGGTACACAGTTACCAACCAGAAACACAAATCTACCTCTAAGCTTGGTGAATGGTGGCCTACATGCCCTTGTGATTCTTACCCATGCAGAATTTGTAAATTCTCTCCATCCATGTTGAAAACCGAAACATTTACCACTGTTTTTATGACAAGAACATATGAAGCTTTTCACCCTTCCCTGATACATGGGGGGAAGGGGTGGAAAGGATAAAAAGGGACTTGGAAAGGTTGGAGGAATGGTCAGAAGTATGGCAGCTTGGATTCAATGCAAAGAAGTGCAAAATAATGCAGCTGGGAAACAAAAACCCAGAGAAAGAGTACACAGTGGGGGGAGAGGTAGTAACAACAACAAAAATGGAAAGTGACCTGGGGATAATCATATCTGACGACCTTAAGGTTATCAAGCAATGTGAGAAGACAGTAGGGAGGGCTGGGGGATACTGGGATGTATAGGGAGAGGCATCACCAGCAGAAAACAGAAAATTGTTATCCCTCTGTACAGACAGTTGGTGAGACCCCATCTGGAGTACTGCATCCAGTTCTAGAGACCTCATCTCTGCAAGAACATAGACAGAATGGAGGCAGTCCAGAGAAGGGCAACTAAAATGGTGCAGGGTCTGCAAGAGAAGCCATACGAGGAGAAACTAAAGGAGCTTAATATGTATGCCCTTGAGGAAAGGAGGGGGAGGGGGGACATGATAGAAACTTTTATGTTCCTCAGTGGAATCAACAAAGTCCAAGAGGTTAGCATCTTTCAGAAAAAGAGATGTGCAAGAACAAGGGGACACAATTTGAAGATAGAGGGGGATGGCTCAGGGGCAAAGTGAGGAAGTATTTTTCCACAGAGAGGGTGGTGGATGCATGGAACCACCTTCCTGAGGAGGTTGTGGGGTGAAAACTGTGGGAGAATTCAGGAATGCATGGGACAGACATAAGACAATTCTTGTGGGGGTAGGAAGAGCTAGGCTGTTGGTTAACTAGGATCTGCATCTTATCCAGTATGTAGGGAAATGGGCAGACTAGGTGGGCCAAGCAGTCCTTATCTGCCATCAAAGTCTATGTTTCTAAGCCAGGACATTTTTCAGCTGTGTTACCAATAAGCTGGTGTATTTGTCAGTTTGTGAAGGTGGGGATTCTAATGTGGGCAAAAAACTAGACCTTTTAAAATTTGCATAGGTGAATACCTTAGAAGCATAGATGGGGATGGCAGCAAGAATACTCTAGCTAACCATTTCAGGATTGGCAGACAGACCAGGGTTAATCATACATTCACTGTCCTACACAGCCAGTATAGTGTTATGCTTGTGCAACTGTGTTAGTTTAGTTTTTCCATTCACACTATTCCAGAGGAATTACCACCCTGTAGGGGTATGAAAGGCAAGGAACCCTTGGAGAGGGTTCCACCCCTAGAGGTGCCACGGGACAATTCCGGTGGCTAAAGGTACCTTAGGAATCCCCCTAAGGAGAGAAGTGCTCCCACTGGAGGAGGAGGTGAGGATGGATGGGCAAAGAAAAAATGCTTCACAATGAGGCTGAGAGGAACTGCTTATATAGCTCAGGAAGTGAGGCTGATTGGCTGTTTGGTGACTCAACTCCAGGCAAAAGTCTTTCCAATTCACTGTCCTATGCAGCCAGTACAGTGTTATGCTCGTGCAACTGTGTAAGTTTGGTTTTGGCCATTTGCACTCTCTGTTCCAGAGGAATTACAACCCTGTAGGTGTACGAAAGGCAAGAAACCCTCAGAGAGGGTTCCACCCTAGGAGTGCCATGGGATGATTCCCATGGCTAAAGGCACTTTAGGAATCCCCCAAAGAAATATGAACAATCGTATCTCAAAGAAGGAGGCAACATGAAGCATATGAGCAAGCAGTAACTGTGATGTAGTAACAGTAACTGTGACATAGTAGTAGAGAAGCATAGACAGTTTGATAATGTAATGAGATGCTCAGTTTGATAACATATTGAAATGCCCAGGTTTGCATAGCATGATACTAATGGTTTGCATTGAGATTAGGAGATCCTCTAAGGAGAGAGGGGATGTCAGGACATCCTCCATCTCCATCCAACAGTGGAACCTACCTAAAGAAACTAGGGGACACTACTTATGCTAACTAACCGTTATGACCCGAGGCAACAGAATAGAGAAACAAAAACCTATGAGGAGGAACTCTCTGGGGAGCCAAGGCCTAGGTCACCTTCCTTCCAGGCTTGGGATAGTTTATTTAGTGATGGCTCAGTAGCTGCAATTTGGAAAACCCAATTAAAGGGAGGTGGAAAATATTCTAATTTGGAGGAAGGCTCTCACTCAAACCCTCTAGCAGAAACGCTGTGGAAGGTTGTGAGAAAACTCTGCAACAGTACATGCAGCTAAGACACAGGAGAGCAACGACTGCTGAGGCACTCAGCTGGCCTACCCACCCTAAACTCAAACCAGGTGAACCAGAGGCAGTCATAAGGAGAATGTGGTGAAGGTGCCTTGTTAGGGAAACCACTAAAGTCAATGGTCAACCATTATAGTGGAACACTAGAGCTAAAGGAGGTAACTTTTTCCACCCTTCACCGCTAGTCTTAAATTCTACACCAGGAGCTGCTGTCATGTAGCAGGCAGCTAAAGCCAAGCCTAGGGCGAGGACATTCCCAGCTATGGGCCAGGTGAGAAGGATCCCGGCACAAGTTGGACACACTCAAGATGCGGACTAAATGCAGAGCAAGTCCATTGGTAGCAGGAACCCTGCACCAGAATAGAATGACTAGCATGCCTCAGAAATTGATTGAGAGCTGAAAAGCTGGTGAGCTGAATGAGCACAGTGTGCTGAGATCGTAATGAGCATTGGGTGCTGAGATCTTGCAAGGTTGAATGCAGAATTGAGTCCAGCAGAATCCCAGAGGCTGAAGCCAAGAGGATGGCGATAGGCATGAAGCAATGGTTTGCATAAGCAAGGAGCAACAATTGTGTAAGAAAGTGTGGACCTGCACGTAGGTCAGTAAACAGAGTAGTAATAAGTGGACCTGCATGTAGGTCTGCATAACACAGGGTAATGACACTGCACTGAATAGTGGGGCAAGCCAGCCAGCATTTAAAGCCAAATCAAGGTGACAAATACTCTGAGGATTTTCGGTGGCGAAGGCAGGATTTAGAACAGAGATAATTAGCCACATGGGGCCATGACTCCTCAAACACTTTCAAGTCCCCACCGTAGGACAAAGAAGAAAGTGATGGAAAGCCAAGAACCACATGTAGATATGAAAGCTAGTTTAACAGCCTCCACAGGAGCTTTTTGGCTAACCTCAGAGTAGAACAGGTTAAATAAACATAGAAGCAACACTTTGTATGGAGTACACAGAGGGGCAAACTGCAATAAAACATGGATACACAATGCTCTGAAAGCAGGTGTAGCCAGGCAGTGCAATGAAGCTGCAAGTAGAATGACAGCATGAATGAGCAGAATAGCTAGGGTCAGAATAAGCCTGTGTCAGGTGAAAACAATTGAGTATGCAACACGGAGCAGCTATGGTTGAGCTAAAACACACAGATAATGATTGCAGTTGCATTGCAGTAGTTTGAGAGTGGTGAGCAACAGTAAAAAAACACAAGCATTTGGTACAATAGTAATTGGAGTAAACAGTAGCAGTGGCTGCAGTTGTAAATAACTGAAAGCAGTAGAATGAGCTCTGAGTAGCATTATGCTAGGAGCTTAAAAGCAAAGCCCAAAAAGACAAAACCAAAACCCAGCAACACAGAAAACAGGAAACAAGGCCCAAAAACAAAAACAAGACACAAAACACAAGGTAGCACACAGCCGGAGGAACGATACAAACCAGAAGCAGGACAACAAACACCAAAGTCCAGCAGAGACACATAGAAACAGCAGGTGGGGGGGTATGCCCCAGCCAGCTCAGAGGACAGACCAACACAGCCTCCGGCTGCAAAGAAAAAATTCTTCACCATGAGGTTGAGAGGAACTGCTTATATAGCTCAGGAAATGGAAGTGGCTGGCTGCTTGGCCACCGAACTCCAGGCAAAAGCCTTTCCAATTTAAATTCTGTGGCATTGGGAGAGTATGGTTGGGACGGGGGCATTTGGACCTCAAACTGACAAAATGGGAGTCTTTTTGGATATTTACCTTCAGGGCATTAAGATCACCAGGTTTAAATGACAGAATACACATACTTCTTTGTATTAGAAAATGTTGTTGCTTACTTGACATGATTGCTGCCTTAATCTTTGAAATATTAATTTGACAAGTGTTCTTTTTCCAGGGTGTAGAGGACAAGAGATTTATATTTATTTGCTTTTGTTAACCGGGTAAGCACACTAGACAGCCAAGTGCCTATTTTCAGGTGCGACCCGGGAGATTACAAGGTACATTACAAGGTACATACATGAACATCAGGCAAATACAAGTGGAGGATTACATTATATAGAATTAGCACAACAGGGACTTTACAAGCATCAGATTTCATCAGGCAAATAGTAGTGAAGAGTTAATATAAAGTGACCAGAACACAGGGACATTGTAAGACAATGCCAAAAACAGATATTACAATACAGTATTAAACATTGCAGTCAGTAGGAAGAAGTGCAGTGTGAATTCATCGCTGCAGGCAGCAAGTTGTAAGGCTAGCAGTTTGAATAAGGAGGAGTCACAGTTGGGATAGAGTGGGCCCAGTGCGAGAGAAAGGAGTGCACAGTTATAGTGTTCACCCTGTTTTGCCGGTGGGCCTAAATGGTCCATTTTTATATATGCTGTGAGAACAGGAGGAGTATGAGCACAGTTGTGCTCTGCCCATGTCATAATGTTTAGGTAGCATCTCAGTTAGTTGGGGCATCTCAGGCTGAGAAGGTTTGTCTAGTGCAGAGACAGGTGGCAGCCATTTTGAGAAAACCCCAGAGGGAGGCTTTAAAGCTCTGGTACCAGGGAGAGGAGCGAGTGCTAGTTGGAAGAGAGTTCCAAACCCTGGGTGCATATGCAGCGAAGGCTCGGTCACCCATTTGTGTGTGGGTTTTAGGTACCAGGAGGGCATGGGAGCTGCTGGATCGCAGGTTGTAGGAGGGTGTAGCAAGAACAAGGGTCTCAGCAAGGTTTTGAGGGGTGGCAGTTCAGACAATATTGTCAATGAAGTTGCCCATGACATAAGAGCGGTGAGTTTCCGGTGGGAGCCACTCAAGCTGGTGTAAAGCTCACAGTGGTATATACCTCAAGCACAGGAGGAATTATGTTAGGGACTCAATACATTCTTATAAGAACAGGCTGATTATATTGATATAGAGCTTCAGAATTGGTTCTTCTGCACGTTTTATTAATGTGTTTTTTTTTTTATGTAGTTTCTCCACTAGGTATTTGCTATCACTGTTATTTATTATTGTTATTTATCACTGAGCACTTTACAACTCCTTCCGTATGTGGGTGTACTGTTTCTTTCATTAGAATACTGTTTAAAACCCTGTGTTATTCATTTGTCCATCGCCCTGGTGATGTACTGATTGCAAAACCGGATGGTGTTTTATGATGACCTATTTGTATGGCTGTATGTTTTAAACCATAATAACATTGCTTTTAATGTAGTTTGAGTGGTTCTGGAATTTGTTTTTTCTCTTGCCATGACTTTATACTGAACACACTTTTTAGCAGTGGACCTGTATTATGTACCTAGTGTCTGCAACAAAAGCCCTACAAGAAAAAGCTAGAACCTTAATATGTACATCCTGGAGGAGAAGAGTGAGAAAGGAGACATGAAAGAAACCTTTAAATTCCTTGTGTGGGTTAATAAGGTACAGTAGGGGTATCTTTCAGAGAGAAAAGTGTTCTATAATAACAGGGCATACTTTGAAGCTGGAGCAGTGGAAAATTTAATAGGGATGTGAGGAATTCACAGAAAGGGTGGAGAATGCCTGGCATAGCCATCCGGCAGAGGTAGTAGGGGTGTATGCTGAGGAGGGGTTTAAAAATTGCTGAGACAGGTACAAGGGAATCCTAGCAGTAAGGTAGTAAAAAAAATAAAATAAATAATGGTCAGACTGGGTGGGCCCAGAGGCTTTTATCTGACATCGCATTCTATGTACAGTATGTAGCAACACACTAAACAATGTCACCATAATCCCAGGTGGAGAGTACCATCTTCGAGACATGCTCTCTTATCTGCATACCTCTCAGCTGCCACATATGTTGAGGTAAATCACTTGTTTTACCCCTGTTATAAGTTAGCAATAATCCCTGACAGGGTGTGAGGTTATTGGGGAATAATCAACACCCTAGGTGCTATGAGGACACTTGGCCTGCAGCCTCATGACTAACAATGCACTCGGGGTGTTGATTAATCCCAAATACCCGCACACCCTGTCATGAGTTATTGTCACTTGTCTGTTACACATCTTTTCACATGTTCAGGCAAGGTTGAAGGGTATGGTTATCTGGTATACTTGCATTGTTTTTGTTTTAAAGCAGCAGTGCAATGAAACTGGACAAAATCCTTTAACCCTTCCTTTTTTCATTATAACAGTTTCCAGGAATTTTTCAGGGTTTTTTTCTTCTGTTGGTAACATTTTCTAGTTCCACCAAAATTTGGGGAGCTCATAAATGCTTTAATTGAGTTTTTTTCTCAAGAAAAAAGATGGCTACCACATTTGGCTTAGAAATAGCATTGTAGACCTGGCAAGTGTTAGAACCTGGAAAATGAAAAAACTCATGGTGTGCAGCATAGGAGATACCTAGTAAATTAAACTTGACAGATATGCTAATACTTTCTTTTTATTAAATGCAGCTTCAACTAGTTTTTCTGGAAAATATTTCTGTTGCTCTGCTGCTTTAAATTTGTTGGAGTTGAGGGATCTGCCCCCTACTTAAAATACAAAATGGGGGGAGCCCCCAACTTAAACAAATACAAAAAAGAAAATAAAAATGTAATGATACCACTGACTCTGAGTAGCATAAGTAGGATTCTATTAACACTGGTCTGTTGTCCTCCAGTAGTGCCCAAATTTGGATGAAAATTGCCCACATGTCCAATTTCCAAAGCTGGAGCATATTTAGTCCAATTTTTAAAACTCTGATTTAGTTATGTAATAAAAAAAATGTTGGTCCCAGGTACTCAGTCCTGATGCCTCTGATACCTCAGATTTTGACATTGGGTGTGCAACGCAGGCAGAGGAACGTTGTTAAAAAACAGTATTCCCCCTTCACCCTATATATTAGCACCCATCTTACAGTCTCCCCCCTCCTCATCACACATATGTAGAACCACATTCCCTGCCCCCATCAGTAACCCATCCCTCTGATCATGTCACCCACAAGTAAAATGAAAAAAGAGACAGTGACTGGCCTAGCCCTCCTCTGATCACCTCAGCCAGCCACCATGTGAATGAATGAATGTATGAATGAATGAAAGCACAAAAAGCTGTTTGTGATCATGCTTTTATTCATTTAGACAGTAGCCAACTGAGATGGTGAGAGGAGAACTGCACTGGTTACTGCCTCTTTTTTAATTTTTTAATTAAGGTGGGTATGGGAGGAAGATGGTGGGGTTAGGCTGCTAGTGAGCTGAGGGAAGGAGGTTACTGATGTGTTTTGGGGAGAAGCTGGGATGGGTGCTGGTGAGTGCAGGAAGGGAAATACCTGTTTTCTTTGTTTATTTAACTCATTCAGGCCTAGATACACCTGTAGGTGGCATCTGAAAGCATAGCCACTAAGGCCAATAACGCCTGTTGATGTACTCAGCTGACTTACACTCAGGCCTAAAAACGTCTGAGGTAGTCAGCAGTTTTTACCTAAATATTAAACAAACTAAATTGCTTAGAACTGATTGCATAGCACTGTCAGAAAGGTAATTTTATGCTGAACAATTTTGCTGTTGATTCTTTGTGTCTAGCACATATACTTTAGGAGTTATTTGCATTTGTTTAAGGTATGGTGTGCATGGCTGACATCTGTCTCACAAGCATCACCTTAGCACCATGAATAAATCTGAAAAGAAAAAAACACAATTGCTTGGTATTTCAGCTAGTGTAAAATAAAAATTAAATGGATTACAATTGCATAGCACAGTTAGAAAGGTAATTTTGTGCTGCACAATTTTGCCACTGATGCTTTATGACTACCACGTATACTTTAGGAGTTATTCACATTCATTTAAGGTATGGTGTTCAAGGCTGACATTTTGTCTCTCAAGCCTTACCTAAGCACCTTGAAAAAAATCTGAAAAAAACACAGTTGTTTCAGCTAGTATAAAATAAAAAACAACTTGATTACAGTTGATTGCATAGCACCACTGGAAAGGTAATGTTGTGCTGAACAACTTTGCCACTCGTGTTTTGTGTGTAGCACTTATGGTTCAAGAGGTATTCACATTTGTTTGTGGCATGCTGATTATGGATTGATTTTGCTTGGAAAGGCCCAGGATGCAGTGCTAGGAGCATACAGGGCACAAGTGGTGGAAGTCTCAAAGAGCTCTTGTGGTGTGAATGAGTTTAGGTGCAAATGTTTCTGACAGTGGGGTTGAGAATCTTGTGTTAGAAGTGGGGGGCATCATGGTTGGGCATCATGTGGCCATAAACTTTTAAAACATAAGGGCAAGGGTGTAGACACCAATGGATACCATGGACTAAATAGTTTTAGGGTGGGGGGGTACCATTGAGCAGCAGGAACTAAATGGTTTTAGGGAATGGTGAGGGAGGGGGTTACCACTAAACACCAGGGATACTTGGTATTGGGTCAGATATGGGAAGGGGTGTCACTAGATGTAAAGGATTATTTGCGTAGTGTGGGGTGTGGCAGGAGGTGGCACTGTACTTCATAGGTGGCTTGTTAATAAAAGTATTGAGTATCTGTTTTTAAACTACTTTTTGAAAAAGAAAAGAAATACATTGTAAAATCAATATTACTGCATCAGTTACAGGTGAACCTTAGCACCATAAAAGTAAGGAAATATGAGATTAGGCTAAGAAAGTCCCCTGAACCTTTGTGAATCTGTTTTGGGGTGTTTCCCAGGGTTTGAAGGGTAGTGAGATGATGTCCTAAGTGCTTCATCTTTTAGGGTGGTGTTTTCAAATGTGATGAAAAGTGATGCAGTTGCATCAAAATGCACAGATATGTGTGACACAGATGCAACAGATACTTTCACTGTATTTGCATAGCTGAGTGAAAACTGGCATGTCATGGAGCAAGATAAACTTGCATCATAACTGAAGAATATTTACAGCGTAAGTGAAGACTGCATCATAGTTACATCGCTAATCTGAAGTCAAGAGTACATGCAGCAGATTGTGTTGCAGCTATCTTCTGATGGTAGCTCAGCTTTCTGATAAGACACAGCTTTAATTTGCAGTACAAAAGTGACACAGCCTGATGTTGCATCCATTGGAACTCTGAAAACGCAGGCCCTGATGTAACATTATTTTGTGCCTGGAAAGACAGTGTTGAAGTTGGTGCAGCACCAACACTGTATTGCATGATCATTCAATCTTTGAGCAACACTATACTACTGTAATTCTGAACCTTATGGGACTTTTTACCTTCATTTTGTATTTCCTTACTTTTGTGGCATTATGTTTTAAGAACAGCTGTCACATTAATAGTTTTTTATATTGATTTAAGAAATTGGTGACTCTGAAAATCAAAAGCACAATTAGCTAAGGTTGATTTCCAGGTGCAGTGGGGGGAAGGGTGTTACAAAAAAGAAATGGGACAAAAAATTAGCATGATATACAGTTGTACTGTAGAACTAACAGTAGTTTTGTGTTTGAAATCACCCTTCCAAAGTTCATAGCACTGTACATAATGTGGAAAACACCCAGACATCTAGCATATAGAACTAACATAGCAATATTGTACTGACAAAAGAACCAGTTATTCCAATATTTTTTTAAGAAACATCAATCTGGAAAAAAAAGCTTGGTGCAACATAAACTGCCTGAGGTTTATTTTAAAGGTGGTAAATGTGCGCAAATGTCAAACTTTCAGTGGGATCAAGTTCCAGAGGACAAGTGCTGTCAACACAAATGCTCTACCACCTGCCAGCTTCACTTATTAGGGTGGAACCTGTAAAAGTCCTTGCCCAATGGCCCTCATCACCCTGGCAAGGGTGTAAATGGTCAGGAGTTTGTTGAGATACTGGGAGACCAGCTTGTTCAGGGATTTATAGTATATACTAATAAAGTACCTTGTGGTCAATGCAGCACCTAACAGGCAGCCAGCCCAGACCCCAAGGTGAGTGTGTATAAGTTGGACTTCTGAATGCAAGGCAGGGCAAATTTTATTTCTAAGGTATCCAATCCTAGGAGCTCTGGGTAGTGGTGGGCGAAGTGGCCCCAATTCGCTCCATGAAGTGGTCCGAGTGAAGACGAGTTCTGCTGGAGGTTCAGAATGCTAAGCAGAGTACTTTGTACTTAAAATGGGTAACGCCAAGTCCACCGAAAACAATGACTTTATGCTACTCCACCTTCCCAAACCACTACTCCACTGATTATTAAGGCTAAGTATATTGAAAACAATGTACTTCGCCTTTACTTCACCTTTGTTTATGTTCCAAAGGTGAATTTTGCAGTGTTTCATGGGATTTCAGGTCACATGGGCTCTAGATTGTTCTACACAGCCTCAGTTTTGGGTAGTGTGTGTAGGAAGCTGTAGGAGACCATCTGCTTTGAGAGCTCTCTGCAATTCAAACCTTCCAAAAGCTGTTAAAAAAGCCTTTTTAATAAATTTTTTTTGCTGAAACTTTAGTTCATCGATTATAGGAAACTTTCCTGTGCTCATATCATTGAGCATTTATTGTTTGAGTATGGATTTTGAATGTTAATATACAACATTCAGTCTGTGTACTGAGAGACAGTGGAAGTGTGCTTTGGGGAGGGGTGTACCTGTTATGTAGGTAGAATAGATTAACTTGGAGAAAAAGACAGTGCTTTCTGTTTTGGTGATATTTTTCTTGTTTAACTGTGTTAATGTACACACAGTAATATTTTCAATCTTTCTTGCCATTTTTTTGCTGATTGTTATGGTGCAGCAGTGCATAATTTTAGTTTGTTTAAAATATGTGGTTATATTACTGAAGTTTTCAATTTGCTATGCATTACTTAGTGTGTGTGTGAGTATGTGTGTGACACGTGTCATCAAATCAGACACCTTTTATTGTGCCACATAATAATTTCAGCAATGTGAAGCTGCTATCCACTGCAGCTGTGTGATTTTTGTACTTCTTTGTGGTATCTTTACTGGTACTAGTACTAGTGACTGTTCCTGCAGCAGTACAGTACACTGACCCCCCCCGCAGCCCACCCCAACTGGTAAAGGTATTCTTTCCAGATTTGAATTTCTGATGGTGAGCACTGGTTAGGTGTTGTGCCTTTGTGTCTGCATTTCTTCAGTGCACAGCGCAATCTTAATCTGTCTGTGCATTTGCATCTCTTTAGGGCACAATCTCCATCTCTAACTTAAGTCACAGTTGTTTCTTTGGCTTCCCTTCAGAGTACTGGCCAGGTGCAGTGCTTAATTCTGCATGGACATAGTACTCATTAACATGCGTTTTTAAGTCAGGACCATCATTACGAGTCACTCCTGATACAAATCACATTCTTCATCATCACAGTCACAAATGCAGTCATAAATCACGATTCACGATCATTCACATTATGAATCACATAAATTTTTTTCTAGTTACTTGGATGCATTGAAAGCCTGTTTTGTAGTATCTCTCCAGGCTTCACCACCCCATCATTGTACTCATTGATACGTGTTTTTAAGTCTGGGAGTTTTAAGCTACAGCTCATCAGGGAAGTACAGCCATAGGCGGTAAACATTCACGTTTCTTCATCATCACGGTCACAAATCACGATTCACGATCATTTACGTTACAAATCACAACATTAATTTTTTTTCTAGTTATTTGGATGTATTGTAAGTCTGTTTTGTAGTATCTCTCCAGGTTCACCACCCCACCATTGTACTCATTGATACGTGTTTTTAAGTCTGGGAGTTTTAAGCTACAGTTCATCGAGATCTGGAGAAGTACAGCCATAGGCATTCACGTTTCTTCATCATCACAGTCACAAATGCAGTCACAAATCATGATTTATGATCCTGTCATGAATCACAACATACATTTTTTTTAATAGTTACTTGGATGTATTGTAAGCCTGTTGGTCACGGTGCTGAACAGGGATGGGAAACACAGCTGGGCCTGGAGGAACAGTCACATCCTGCTCGAGAGGACCTGGTGCTGGACTTGGTGGTGGTGGTTCAACTGCCTCAAAGTCAGAACAGGAGGCAGTGCTGGTCCTGCTTCAGGGGGGCACTCACAAGTTTTGAGCAGTCCTACAGTAATGGGCGCCCATGCCCTCCACACATGCACACAGTAAGATGCTGACCACTACCACGCTTTCCCAGAGCTGCCCCATCCCAGATATTCCCTCACCCTGGTTCATCTCTCCTTCTGAGCTCCCTCAGTCTGAGCAATCACTACTCACACTGTCACACAACACACACACATACACAGTCACACAGACACAGACAAACAACTAACTACTTATAAAGGTAAGTAAAATAAAATTTACAGAAAGAACAAATTAAGTAAAAAAGAGTACAGAAAAGACAAAAAAAACTGTTGGGTCTAAATCAAAGTTTAAATCTCCTCCTCCCTCTGATCTAAAAGTAGCAGCAGTCACAAAACATACTACTCGCTCTCTGCACAGGAGAAAGTAAAATTGTCTGCTTGTATGACTCACTTTCTTCCTGCCTAGCTAAAGAGCATGTGACTTACAGTACTGTAAGCCATGTGAAGTGTTGGGGGGCTGATAAATCTGAAACACCAATTGGATCACTTAGAATCGTAATGAGGAACGCAAGTCCATTAAAAACAATGATTTTGTTTTACTTCATTGTCATTCAGCCCATGTGGTAATGACACATGAATGAGCACTTTGCATTGCCTACTCGCATAGTGGAGTGGCAACACAAAGTGCCCACTTTATGCGTGCACTTCGCCAGCGAATTTTAAATTCACTGCATCTCTAGCTCTGGGCACCGTACAATAAAAACAACAATTTAAAAAATTCATCATCATAAATACTATAAAATTCTCAAACAACTTTAAAATACTGAGTAAAATTAATAAAACAGGTCAGCAATTCCAAGTGCATCAACCAATGGCTGGGACAAATCATATGATCTTGTCAGGAAAAGCCAGGTGGAAGAGATAGGCCTTAAGCCCCCCTTAAACTCTTCGACCATTGGGGCCTCCTGGACAACAGGTGGTAAGGAGTTCCAAAGGGTTGGTCCAGTGACACTGAGTGCTCAGTCACCCGAGGTCTTTATCTGGACCCTTGGAATATCGAGGAGCCCATGGTCGAAGAGCGGAGAGAGTGGCAGAGGTGGCAGGTTTCAAAAGTTCAACCAGGCAGCTAGGGCCCAGCCCATATAGGGCCTTGTAGGTGAGCAAGCCCACATTGACGAGGACCCTCCACCTGATAGGCAGCCAGTGCAGAGCTCACAGGACCAGGATCATATGACTGGACCTGGTAAGGCCTATCAGCAACTTGGCCACTGCATTCTACACCAGCTGCAATTGGTGGAGGGTCCCTTCAGTGACCCTGAAGTACAGGGAGTTACAGTAGTCCAGTCTCGAGTGGAAGCCAGAAGCCTCACTGTGGCATTTTAGACTCACCAGAGATAGAGTAATAGTCTATCCAACAAGCCTTTATAGAGTGTACTGCAGCAATCAAGTCTAGAGAAGACAAAGGCCATCAAAAAAAGTATGGAGGCTGGGTGTATTGAGATAGGGGTTAAATCAGACAATATTCTTAGATTTCTTTTTTTGTAATTTGTTAACCAGGTAGGACCCAAGAACATTAGATGTCCATTTTCAGGAAGGGCCTGGAGATGTAAACAAGAGCAACAATGCAGAATAAATACGCAGTATATCCATGTACACAGTAATCAGGTGACACTACACTTGCACATAGACAAGTCCAAACAGCATAAAACATCATTTTAAGAGTATACTGAGAACTGATAGAAATTATAATGAAGCAGGTAAATTATTCCATTATGCAATGTATGGGATAGGCTTATTAATAACTAAACTCACACACTTTACAACATTGTTATACTATCGATATGACATCAGATTTTTGTTATACCCTCTTCACTATGTCATATCAATGGTATAACAAAATGGAACATTCACTCTGTGTAACATTCTGTACTGTGAATTCAGCACAAACTGGAGCCCATACACTATAAAAGCTAATCGATGGTCTTCAGTTAACAACCATGCTGCAATCACTTCTTGAGGTTGCCATGACAACAGTAAACCTCTCGAGCTTTGCTCTTGATGTTTACAATGTCATGACAACCTCTCAAAGTGATTACAGTGCGGTTATTACCTGAAGACCATCCATTATCCTCTATATAATAACTGGCTTCCCCTTTTTCCCATAGGGAAACTGTGGCATAATTTGCCGTTATAAAGGAGTGTTTATAATGGCAAACACATGCACGATTTCCCTTGCTGTGTGCATGCTCAGGCAGTAATGAGACCAGTCGAGACCGCTCACTGCTTCCATCTTGCCCAACACAGAGCTGCCAGAAGAACTCGGCGGTAAGTTCTTTTCTTTTCTTTTCTTTTTCCCCCCACATACACTGGAAACACATAAACACTTGCTCAAACAGATAAAAAAAGGTTTACAATCTGGCACATCTCCGCACCGGGCTAAAATGAGACCACACTGTGGATGCACCAGAAGCTTTTTATTTTATATAATTGCTGAGGTGAAAAAGGGAAACCCAGCAATTATATAAAATAAAAAATGGGTTGGTGTCAAACTCGATGATACACTGCTAGGATGTTACAAACCCTCAGGCCGCCTCGGTTTATGTAGCATCCCACAACTCGGGTGTGTGCAAACCTCACACACATCCCGACCCTTACTTTATTCTCTATGTAATGGCCTAATAAATACAAGAACACTGGTTCATGGAGAAATGGAAGAGTTAGGGTCTTATGAAATGAGCATGAGCAGATGTAGTATCCAGGGAGCCAGCACTGGGGCTATCATCAGTCAAAAGGAAGAAAGCATCCCCTGACTAGAGAAGACACCCAATATTTAAATGCCCATTTTACATCAAGGATGAATGAAGAACATAAAAGGTGTCACTTCTGTCCCTTCCACGAAAAAAAGTAAAGTTGCAGAGAAAATGCCAAACTGTAATGCCATTTATTAAGTGATGACACTCCAAACAAGTATAGCATGGAATGGCAGCACTATGCCCAGTCCCAGGCATTTTGTGGTATGATGGGGCAAGGTCTAGTTGGACTAGTGTTCCTTATATAATGCCTAACTTTCAGATGTATATGCAGTAGAAAAATGGAGAAGGGAAGGCTTCAGTAAGATACAAGAGTTGCCTTCAAATAAGTATCTAGGTATGGTGGCATATATATTTATAAATTCATTTAAAGCACTATTGCCAGAGTTAAAAATAATTGGCTATAAAACTATAATTGCTACAATTATCAATAAGAGACTACAGAACTGACTACTGCTGCATTCAGACTAGAAAACCATGAAACAGGCCCACATACAGAAAAGACAAATCTAAGTCATAAAAAAGTGAGGAAAATAGGAAAAATAAGGAGAAGCAGTGTTGAAAGTTAACATTCTAGTCTAGGAGATGTTCACAGTAGAGTCATTTCAGAAATAAAGAGGACTTGTCCAAAGAAAAGAGGGATCCAGATTGTTTTAAGTCCTGTTTAACATAACCATTTCATCACAGCACCTCATGAATGTGACAGCTGTCTTTTTTTACATCCTGACCAAAATGTGTTTTCAAATCCCGAAATGTGATTTTGTGGTTGTTGCATGAAATCACCTTTCCGGCAGGAGTTGAATTTTCCCCACTATTGTTCATGAGGTGGGGTCATAAGAAGGCTATGTTGAAAACAAATATCAAAAAACAATGAAGTTATGAGCCTACATTGAAATTTACAAGCACAGGCTCTTAACATTGGTAATTTTCAATATTATGACCACAAATTTTCAACATAGTCATTTCTTCACAGCACTGCATGAATGTGACAGCCGACATTCTTCAAATCATGACCAAAATGTGTTTTCGCATCCCGGAAGGTGATTTTGCACTTGCTGCACAAAATAACCTTTTGGGCAGGAGCTGAACATTTTCTCCACCCTTTTTCATGAGGTGGGGTCATAAGAAGGCTATGTTGAACATTTGCGGTAAAAATAGTAAAAACAGATTGAGTCTACAGTAAATTGAAATTTACCAACACAGGCTCATAACTTTGGTCATTTTCAATATTTTGACCCCAAATTTTCAGCATAACCATTTCTTCACAGCACCTCATGAATATGATAACTGTCATTTTCCAAATCCTGGCCAAAATGTGTTTTCACACTTGTGGCATGAAATCACCTTTAGGGCAGGATTTGAAAATGTCTCCACTCTTGTTCATGAGGTGGGCCCATAAGAAGGCTATGTGGGGTCATAAAAAGGCTATGTTGAAAATTTAGAGTAAAAATATTAGAAAACAACAAAGTTATGAGTCAACATTACAAATATTCAATGCACACTCATAACTATGATAATTTTCAACATTTTGACCCCAACGTTTTAACATAGTCATTTTTTCACACCACCTCATGAATTTGGCAGCTGTCATTTCTCACATCCTAACCAAAATGTTTTTAACACTTGTGGCACAAAATGGCATTTCAGTAATTGTTTTATAAATTACATATGCCATGCTCTGAAGGTGTGGTAATAAAGATTATGTTGAAAATTTGGAGTAAAATGTGAAAAACCAACTAAGTTATGAGGAAACAAATTGTTCCAACATTTACTCATAACTTTATTTTGGCAGAGTTTGGCCCCTAATGTTCAACATATCCCTTGTGTTACCCCACCTTCTGAACATGGCAGGTGTCATTTTTCAGTTCTGCTGTGAACCTTGTTTCCAGTCGCTCAGTGAAATCACCTTTCAGATGGGATTTTAAAAATTCTACCTGTCTTGATCATAACATCAGGTCATAAAAAGACTGCTTGACATTTGGGGTCAAAATGTGGGAGCCCACTTAAAAGTAGATATTGCCTTTCAGCTGCCCTATCCTGGGCAATAACAATCCAACAATATGTCAAGGCAGGACACCACTGAAAATGAGATACTGCATCTCATCTTCTATATCCTGAGTAAATATATTGTAAACATTTGTACAAACAAGACATGGTACAACAGCAATACCAATAGCAAACATTCATCATTGACAAATGCTTATTTTATAATTAAGTATCGACTATCAGCAAAACCAGTGGTAGGATTCTAATCCCCCCCCCCCCCCGTAGCCCAGTACTTTTTACAAATAGTAGAGAAAAACAATATTTTGAATGTGCAAAATAGCTACCTAAATATATTTACTGGACATGCTGCAAACTAATAATAAAGCACACAAAAAGTACTTCATAAGTAAGTTTATTTTACTCATTTGGACAGAGTTGCTGGTCCCAGCTCACCCTGCTGTAGTTGACTTCAAGCAGACTCCATATTCTGCTGTGCTGCTCAGCCACTGCTACTTAAGTGCCAGACAAATGTAGCCCACTGACTGGTGTCTTTGGCTCATTCACAGGCAGGATGTGTAGTGCTCATTGCCACCTCTGCTTCAGTATACAAAATGACAATCCCATGGCATTTAACACCAGGACTTCTGGTTTAGTCACTATCATGGCAGCAAGAATCTTTCCATCTCCATATTTAGTTTATTTGAGGCTTTCGCTGTGCATCAGCCTTGAACCTCTTGCTGTGCCCAGATGCTGACCAGCCAACTCTTTTGCCATTATGACTTGCCTGGCATCCACAGTGCCAGATCTGGTAGCCCAGTGAAGTCTCTCAACCCTTTAAGTTCCACAGTACTGGGTACCCCTAGCTGACCTCATGAAGTTGTCATGTCAAACAATGAAAATACATTTCTGCTGCACTGTCTGGCCCAAGGATGCCATATCCAACTCTAAATATCCCACAGCTGGAATGTCACAGTCATATGCTGCAGTTAGTTACACACAGCTGGCATTCTTTAGAGCACCTCAGGATCCCTCAAAGTCACTGGAGAAATAGGATGCTTCCATGATTGTCACCTCAGGTCTGGTATCTGTGAGGCAGTGGGTGCCCAGCCCTCCAATCCAAACATCAGCCTCTGTGCAGGTTCCAATGGCACAGGACTCCATTCTTCTGATGCCTCACTAGTAATCACCCTCATGATCTGCAGCCTGATCTATTCACTGTAAGATTTGAGTCATTATCCTTTCTTGACATCTCAGACCCAGGACATCTCTCTTGTGGCAAGCATGGGCACCCATCCATATAGGAATATATTTATTTTGCTAATCAGCATAGGAATTTGATTAGTCTGAATTTTAAAGGCTGTATTTAATTGATTTTATATTTATTGTATTATTAGTTCTATGTATGTATATTTCTAATGCTGTTTGCCTTTTGTATTTCGGAAGGGTGCCTTGAGCCTATGGAAAAGGGCACCCAAAATAAATAAACTCCACTACTACTAGTACTACTACTACTACTACTACGACCAGGCTCTTTGCACTCATAGCAGATATACTGATCTTGGGTGTCAGTTCAATGCAGCTGCCTACCAGCACCCATCCAGCAATGAGTGACTTCTTTTTCAGCTTTGGAAATGTATGTAAATATTCATCTTGTGGTACAGCTTTACCTGGTGAAGCGCCAGCTCTTCCATGGACTTAGTTAACTTCTACAGGGTAGACTCATAAGGATACTTTTAAAGGAGGTGATAGACAGAACTTCTTCTTCATGGATGACCCAGTCCCTTGCTATCAACATCATACCCACTCTACCTCTTCTGACAAGATCATAGTAGCCTGCATAGAAACATAGAAACATAGACTTTGACGGCAGATAAGGACCGCTAGGCCCATCTAGTCTGTGCATTTCCCTACCTACAGGATAGGCCACAGATCCTAGTTAACCAACAGCCTATTTCTTCCTACCCCCCAAAAGAATTGCCTTATGTCTGTCCCATGCATTCTTGAAATCTCCCACAGTTTTAGACCCCACAACCTCCTCAGGAAGACTGTTCCATGCATCCACTACCTCTCTGTGAAATAATACTTCTCATATTGCCCTGAACTGCCCTCTTCTATCTTTAAATTGTGTCCCTTGTTCTTGTAAGTCTCTTTTCTGAAAGATGCTACCTCTTGGACTTTGTTGATTCCACTGAGGTACTTAAAAGTTTCTATCATGTCCCCTCTCCCTTCTTTCCTCAAGGGTATACATATTAAGCTCCTTTAGTTTCTCCCTCATACGGCTTCTCTTGCAGACCCTGCACCATTTTAGTTGCCCTCCTCTGGACTACCTCTATCCTGTCTATGTCCTTGCGGAGATGAGGTCTCCAGAACTGGACACAGTACTCCAGATGGGGTCTCACCAACTGTCTGTACAGAGGGATAACAACTTCCTGTTTTCTGCTGCTGATGCCTCTCCCTATACATCCCAGTATACCCCCAGCCCTCCCTACTGCCTTCTCACATTGATTGCTAACCTTAAGGTCATCTGATATGATTACCCCAGGTCCCTTTCCTTTTTTGTTGTTGTTACTACCTCCCCACCCATTGTGTATTCTTCCCCTGGGTTCTTGTTTCCCAGGTGCATTATTTTGCACTTCTTTGCATTGAATCCTAGCTGCCATACTTCTGACCATTCCTCCAACCTTGCCAAGTCCCTTTTCATCCTTTCCAAGCCTCCTTGTGTATCAACCCTGTTGCAGATCTTTGTGTCATCTGCAAAAAGGCATACTTTTCCTTCCAGTCCCTCTGCAATGTCACTGATGAAGACATTAAAAAGGACTGGACCCAATACTGAACCCTGCGGTACCCCACTAGTAACCCCTCTTTCTTCAGAGTGGACTCCATTTACAATTACCTTCTGTGTCCTGTTGTGCAGCCAATGTTTTACCCAGGCTATCACCCTGGGACCCACTCCCAGGCTGGTTAATTTGACTATTAATCTTTTGTGTGGGACTGTGTCAAATGCCTTGCTAAAGTCTAGGTAGGCCATGTCCACAGCCCCTCCCTGGTCTACTACTTTGGTCACCCAGTCACTTTGCATCATTTCTGTGAAGCTCGGAGTGGGTGGTCCAAGTGTTCTTCCTAATCTGCCATAGCAGGAGAGGGTGGTCACACAAGCCCAGCACTAGCTGTTCTTTAACACAACCTCTAGGCTATTAACCGCTCTTGATTCAGTTTGGTATAAATTTTCCAGTTGCTCATGTAAGCCAGAGGCAAAGTCACGTGCAGGTATCTCTGTTCCCTTGCTGGTGAATGTAAACCTCCCTGACTCATATTCCAATATTCAGAAACCAGAAATGTCATAGTCTCCCTGCCAGGTCTTGAAGGTAGTCCCAAACTAACTCCACCTTGTCTTCTGCAGGTACACATTGAATCCTCAGAGCAAACTCTGTCTGGCACATCCGTTCTTTTACTGTGAGGTTGTCTGGCTTCTGTGGATGTCCCGGAAATCTGGTATCCACTGGTCCAGTGGGCTAAATGGTGCAGTTGCTATATACTGGGCAAGAGCAGCATGTTGCTTATCCCAACCTTGACAGAACTGAGCCTCTGGCTACATGAGCTTCTGCTGCATCTCTGCCAGTTGGGTCTGTAGGGCTTCCATCACCACTGTCCTCAACACTTCTTCACCATGCACTAGAGTACCCCACACAGTCAAACCACGCAAAGGCAGTTTGTTTTTCACCTAAGGGTAACCCACACTCTAAAGCTAAGAATTGATCATGCCTGCTACACCAAATATAAGCAGGCAAAAGAGAACCTTTGACTACACCCTATAGTCATGACCCTTTGATCTCCACCACCTACTATACAGCAGTACAATAATGTTGGGCAGATAATGATCTGTAGTGCAGTACAATAAAAACACAAATTTATTAACAAACAAATAGGTAAGGCAAATGGTGGGTTAGAGTCTTGTGGGATGATAGCCACCACTACAGGCAGAATGACTTATTCAATAATGAGCACACAATGCAAAAGACAAAGGACAACAGATCAATCAGGATTAAGTGCAACTGATCAAAAATATATCTTAAATATGATCAGATCTTCAGTGGGGGAGGTCATACTGAGTCCAAAGGTTTGTACACCAACCCCTTATTCAGCAGTCCTAGCAGAGCACAGTGTTAGTGACTTAAAAAAATAAGACAAAAACAAAAATAAAAACAAACAGCCCAGAGCGATTTAACAAATACGTCCCCAACTCCTGCAATGAGGATTGATACCTGGTGTCTGGCATGGTTCAGGCATGGTCTGCTTCTATCTTATGCCCTGCTTTCCTACTGCACTGCTTTGTAATCTCTTTGCTTACATAGATACATAAATACATAGAATGTGCCAGCACCATGGGGACCATGAGGTCCATCTAGTCTGCCCATGCTTGGTCTTCCACTCCTCATAAAGGTGCTACTCCACCCTCTCTGCTCTCCTGAATCTGGCTGATGACTCTGATTCTTTTCTTTTTGTCAACCAGTTGCCTCCTCAGGTAGATACACCCCCAAACTATTACTGATGATGGAGGCCCTGACTATTGGTCAAGGTGGTATCTAGTTATCTTATTCTCACTTTGTCTATGAACAACGCATGCAAGACCACCCTAACTGCCACTAGTCCTTGTGTCTACCTAATCATGACCACCCCTCATACTTGCAGATGGGGTGATGCAGGAACAAATATGCTAAAGGGGAGAGAAAACAATCTACCTACATTACAGCACATTCTGGAGGGGTCCACAGGTAATGCATTCACACAAGATACCCTCATAGTCCCACTCTGCACCCTGCTCTGATAAAAGGGCCCTCAGTCCAAGTTGAGAGATCACATTTCTGCCCAGGTATCTCAGAGACTCTCTGGGTCTGTTCATCAAATATGTGATTTTGACTTCTGCTTGAAAATAACTCTCAAAACTTCTTTGTTTTCTGCAACAGTAAGGACAGCCTCCCTCCTCAGGGCTTTCCTTTCTTGCCTCTGTACCACCATTGCCTTATCGGGTGCCAAGCAGGAGGGTCAGCTTCACTGTAATGTGCTTTGGGATGGTGGGGGTTGTGGGTTGGGAGCATAGTCCTTGGCTGGTGGCACTACACAGCTCATCCACCACTCTGACAGACTGGAGCTGCCAGAAGGAGGCACCATGGTAGCAGCCAGGGAGGATCTGGGAGTCCTCCTTAGGGGAGACCCCAGTTTGGCACATAGAGGATCCCAGCAGAGGAAGAAGCAACTTCTTGTGGGGACTCTATTGTTAGAGGAATAGTTTTGGGAGTAGGAAGGGAGGGAAAGAGGGAGATAAGGTGCATATCTGGTACCTCAGCATGGAGGGATGTAGAGTGGATCCTAAGAACCACTAGGGTGATGGGGTAGAAGGGCAAGCTGGATGTCATTTTCCATCTGGGTACTAATGACCTGGCAAAGGATGCTACAGGAGTGATGCAGGATAGATTCAGGGAGCTGGAGAGGGTCCTGAAGCAGGTAGATTGCATGGTGGCCTTCACTGAGATGGTACCTGTATATGGATGAGTGAAAGCTAGGGAACACTGTACAAGGGTCTTCAGTTAGAGGTTAAAGGTATGGTGCAGGGAGAAGTTTTTTGACTACATCTGGGTAGGGGCTAGCAGTATAGCCTAGTGATTAGAGTAATGAGCTGTGAATGAGTTTGGTACATCCAACAGACCTAAATTTGATTCCCACAACCTCCACTTTCATACTGTGTGATTCTGAGCAAGTCACTTAACCACCCCAATGCTCCTGGATCGCCTCTGAAAACAGGCACTTGTGCCTTATGGGCCTTACTCAGTTACCAAAAGAATAAAATAAATAAAAGTAGATGGCCTTGATCCATCCAGGAAGAAAAAAAGCAGTGCTGGGTGGAAGGTTTAGAGGCTTTGATGGCAGGGTTCAATTTTAATATTGTTTTACTAGCCCAAAACCTAGTGCAAATTGGCCAGGACTAGTGTAGTTAATCCTCAACTTGTTCATCTTGACTTGTGCAGGTTTTCCATGGCTGTTGATGAAGTCAAAAAATATCCCTACTTTAGCAGGCTCTAGTCTCAGTGCCATAGCCATGGTTCTCTGATGAACTCGATCCACCCGACTGCCATCCGCGGTCTGGGTCTGAAGCCACCTACCCCTCACAGAAGCCCAGGTGGTCTGAGTGCCACAACCGTGGTTCTCTGATGAACCTGACCTGCCTGACTGCCATCTGCAGTCCAGGTCTGAAGCCACCAGCCCCTCACAGAAGCCCAGGTGGTCCAAGTGCCACAACCATGGTTCTTTGTTGGACCCGACCAGAACGACTGCTATCCATGGTCTGGGTCTGAAGCCACCAGACCCTCACAGAAGCCCAGGTGGTCTGAGTGCCACAGCCGTGGTTCTCTGATGAACCCAACCCACCCAACTGCCATCTTTGGTCAAAGTCTAAAGCCACCAGCCCCTCGCAGAAGTCCAGGTGGTCTGAGTGCCACAGCCATGGTCCTCTGATGAACCTGACCCACCCTACTGCCATCCATAGCCCGGATATGAAGTCAACAGCCCTTCACAGAAGCTCAGGTGGTCCAAGTGCTACAGCCATGGTTCTGTGATGAACCCGTCCCTCCCAACTGCCATCCATGGTCCGGGTCTGAAGCCACCAGCCCCTCACAGAAGTCCAGGTGGTCCGAGTGCCACAGCCATGGTTCTCTGATGAACCTGACCCACCCAACTGCCATCTATGGTCCAGGTCTGAAGCCAACAGACCCTCTCAGAAGCCCAGGCGCTCTGAGTGCCACAGCCGTGATTCTATGATAAACCTAACCCACCTGACTGCCATCTGTGGTCCGGATCTGAAGCCACCAGCACCTCACAGAAGCCCAGGTGGTCCAAGTGCCACAGCCGTGGTTCTCTGATGAACCCAACCCACCTGACTGCCATCTGCAGTCTGGGTCTGAAGCCTCAAGCCACTCACTGAAGCTCAGGTATGGACTCTCCCTCGGGGACTGATTACCTCCAGAAAGGGCGCTATCTCCAGGAAGGGAGCCCTAGGAACTTGAGTTTTCTTTTTTACATGAGAACAGTTGTCTTTGGGTTTAAGTCTGGTGCCTATTCCTGCCATGACCCCATTGGCTGCAATTAGCCCCAGGAGAACTCTGATTGGCTATGTATAGCTCTCTCTGCCCTGCACTGTTAATGCTTGAATTATATTTTACTGGATTTTGATTTCTGTTAATACTGTCTTACTAGTATTTTAGAGTTCAAGTTTCGATGATTTAATTTAAGTGCCTGTAGATTGTTCCTTCTGAAGATCCAGCAGTGATCTTGGCTCAGGCCTTAAACTTCCACCCTCTTTTTCACCTTTTTACTTTGGTATTGTGTTTTAATTAGCCCTACTTTTGCTGTCTCAGACCTTGTGGCACCTTGCCAAACATGTTGGTCTGCAACCCACTCCCCCAATCAAGCCATTTTGCATTTATTTTTAGCTCCATGAACAGCTCCCACCCCCTGCCTCTCATTTAATTTCCCCCTGTCCTTCTCTTTTCAGGTGGTCTGAGTGCCACAGCCATGGTTCTCTGATGAACCTGACCGACCTGACTGCCATCCATGGTCTGGGTCTGAAGCCACCAGCCCCTCACAGAAGCCCAGGTACAGACTCTTCCTCAGGGACTGATCACCTTCAGGAAGGGAGCTGTCTCCAGGAAGGGATGCCTAGGAGCTTGATGTTTCAGCCCAGCCACCCTCCTCCACCCCCAGCACTATTTAAATACACTTAAAACCCGCCCTGGCTCACTACCACACTCCTATAGGCAACTGCTGGCTGGCTCCTCAAGTTTAAAGTCACAGCAACACTGTTTCCTGCCAAGTAAATTCCCTATCTAGTGTAACTCCTCCTTCTAGCTCTTTCATCTCTCCACACTCTTTCTGTGCCTGTCTGCTTCTCTAATTCAAAGCGGCAGCTACCCCTATCACCTGCCAAGGTTATTACCATCTCGTACTGCTCCCCTGACTTGATCTGCCCACCTCTTTCTCACTGCCTGTCTGCTGCTAAAACGCAAAGTGTCCAGCTCCTCCATTTCCTGACAGAACATATTCTCTTAGCTAGGATTCCTCCTCCCTGTAGCTCTGTTCTCTCTTCTCTATTTTCTCCCTGACTAGTGTCAAGCAAGTGCCTAATTTCTAAAATACCATTAATATGCCTGCATAATGTGTCGGTTAGTCACATTTAACACATTTATAATGGCAGTAATAAGCCTTGCCCCTCACTTTGACCACCCCTCCTCACAGAAGAGCCTTCACACATATTTGAACACAACTCATTGTGAATCTCTATTCTATCAGCATAGCCTAAAAACCACATTTGCCTCTGCTCATCCATCTGACAGGAGTGTGCTAACATCACATGGCCTTGCACCTGTAATCCCACCAGGCACCTACCCCCACCACCACCGATACTCTGCTTCATACCCTATGGAACAAATAGCAAGAATAAACAATACAAAATCTGTAACCATACACAAGCAATAAGGTATCTGAAGTGGCAGGTTGTAAGACTGTCTTGGCTACTATTGCTGCTCTCAGGTAATATCCACCCAAACCCTGGCCCAGTGCAGTATACTCCAGGTCGACATAAAAACCATACGGTTTTAACAATTGCCTCCATGAACATATGCTGCCTCCTAGCAAAGTTTGACTCACTGCAGGTGTAGGTAACCCAGCATCAACCTGACGTTCTCTCGGTAGTCAAGACGTGGCTCACACCAAGGGTAGCTGACACAATCATCCAGATTCAAAGGTACACATCCTTCAGAATTGACAGAGTAGGCAAATGTGGAGGTGGATGTGTAATTTGCATAAAAGACCACATCCAGGGGTAATACTTCCTCCAATCAAAACCAGCAGCAACACCCAAATACTGGCAATAAAAATTCTCCTAGGTACACAAAGAAAAAGTCTAACAGTACTGTCAGTGTATATCCCTCCCAAGGATCAATCTTGTGGATTCAAGGTGGTCCTCGACTACCTCACCGATCTCCATCACAATACCGAGGTTCTCATAGTGGGAGATTTCAGCATTAACTGGAACTCCCACAATGCTGTGCAATACAGAGGTGCTTTATCCTCCATTAACATGATCCAGCTAGTTGACTACCCCACTTGCCAAACTTATCAAACAGGGGCTAGTACATTAATTGACTGGCTAATCGCCAATCCGCCAGAGAGAATTTCCTGCACTCAGGTCCTTTCAGATTCCATCAGTGACCACTCTTCCATAGTCTGTACCTGGTCCAACAAACCCCCAAGATCCCTGCCAAGATAGTCACAACAAGGGTATTAAAAATAGAGAAACTGGGCACACTAAAAGCTCACCTAGAATGCCAAGACTGAGATGCTGTCCACACTGCTATGGATGTAGATGTAGCTCTTGAGAGCTTTGTTAAAAAATTCAATGAGTCCTGAGATATATTTGCCCCTTACTCAAAACACAAAGTCAAAGGCGGATCTAAATCATGGATCTCACCACAACTTCTCGAGCAGATGAGGGTCAGAGACAGTCTCTGGAACATAGCAAAAAGCACACAATCACAGGTAGATTTACAGGCCTATAAAACAGTCTGTAACAAGTGTACCTGGGCTTTAAGAATGGCCAAATGTCAGCATATCAAAAGTGAACTGGCTAACACCTGGAGTGATAGTTGGAAATTCTAGGAGAACATTAAGACCCCTAATGGCAAACTAAATAAATCTCCCCGCACTGTGCTAAATATTGATGGTGCCCCAGCACAAGACCCCAGCATCATCACCAACACATTCAATAAGGCCTTCACCGACTTCAGCAATGTGCTGCTGTATGACTTCTTCAAACCCCCTAGCACCAATAACTCAGAGAAGAGGATTACTCCACCCCTTAACAAGCCCCTTCCCTTCTACCTCAAAATTGTCTCATTAGCTGAGGCCAAAAAATACATCTCCCAAGTTCTCGGTAAGGCAAGAGCAAATAGTGACTCGCTTGACTTTAAACTTATCACACTCACCTTAGATGTGTTACTTCCACCTCTAAAAAGCATCCTAAACTTAATTATATCTGGTAAATTCCCTTGACTATGGAAGGCTGCCATGGTAATGCCAGTATTCAAAAGTGGAAATAGAACTAGCCACACTATAGACCCACCTCAATCCTCCCCCCTGCTGTTCAAAGCATTAGAACGCATCATGTATGACCAGGTTAACGAGTACCTTGACTAATGCCAGCTGCAATGCCCTGAACACACACGGGTTTAGAAAGCAGCACAGTATCATTACTGCCCTAGCTGAATTTACAGGGTACATACACGATGCATTAGATCGGGGGCTCTTGGTGGGGGCAACCTACATTGACCTCACCAAGGCCTTTGACACAGTTAACCATGGCCTACTATTAACCCAACTTTTGCACATTCGCCTATCCACTGAGTTCATAACTTGGTTTAAGAGCTACCTTTCAGAGAGAGAGATCAAAGAGTGAAAATCATAGACATTTTCTCAGAGAGCCGCAGTGTGTAGTAACTCAGGTATCCCATGGCTCCATCCTGGATCCTCTGCTATTCAGTCTGTTTCTGAATCAACCACCACTTCCAGTTAACGACAACATCTTACTGTGTGCAGATGATGCAGTACTATATTCTGGCCACACTGATACAGTAGCATTGGAAAATTGAACGCAATACAATTTCTCTGCAATCGAAGCATGGTTTCTAAAATCAAAATTGCTGCTTAACTATATATATTTATATATATAAAAGAAACATGCTTTTCACCTCCTTTCATAGCAGAAATAGGACGCATGGCCTGAATGTAATAAACTGCAATAATGAACCACTTGAAATGGTACAAGCTTTCAAATACTTAGGGTTACCCTAGGCTGCTCTCTTACTTTTACCCAGCATATCAATCTTATTGCCAAAGTGGCTAATGCCTAACTAGGAGTTATTTTATTTTTATTTGTTTAGTTTTTGTTGACCAGGTAAGTGCACTAGACAAATCCTGCCTATTTTCAGGCACGACCCAGAGGACGGGGATACAGATGAATGCCAACTGACCTTGAATCTGATTAAGCTGTTGGTGGTATTTTTAGTGAATGAGGGAAATTTGGCCAGGACACCGGGGAAATTCCCCTACTCTTTTCGATAAGTGCCATGGGATCTTTAACATCCACCTGAACTACCACCAATCCAGGCAGATGGGACCTCAGTTTAACGTTTCATCTGAAAGACTGCACCTCGGAAGTGCAGCACCCCTCTCATGCTGCACTACAGTGTCAGTGCAGGGACATTAACCCAAGTGCCAGATGTGGGAACTGAACACACAGCCCTCTGATCTCCCGGCCTCAGAGGTGAGTGTGCTACCTACTGAGCCACTGACACTGACAATATCCACAGGAACAAACAGTGCCTCAACAATGAAGCGCTAAATCTAGCAGTGACTAGTTCAGTTCTGTCTGTAATAGACTACTGACTGGTGATGTACAGTGCTGCAACTGACTCAGCTCTCAAGCATATAAAAA
Organism: Neoceratodus forsteri; assembly: GCA_016271365.2. Lineage (NCBI taxonomy): Eukaryota > Metazoa > Chordata > Ceratodontiformes > Ceratodontidae > Neoceratodus > Neoceratodus forsteri. The sequence continues at coordinate 1,292,748,319 of CM057455.1, read as the reverse complement.
TGATGCCCAGTAAGGCATGCAAAATTGTGTCGGGAGCGCATCACTTCTTCCACACCTGTCAGCTTTATGCACAATCCGGTTGGCTAAACCTAGATAGGATAAAGTACCAGGTTTACCTACTGGCCATGAAATCCACAATGGGCTTAACTCCCATGTGTGTTCAGAAACTATTCAGCAAGTCTAACAATGTTAGGAGTACTAGAGGTATTAACAGCTGATTCTTCTTAGTCCTTTTCAAATGGACATCCCAAGGCCAACGATCCTACGGATATCGGCTGCCCTATTGGTTGAATACATTGACCAAAGAAATTGTGACTGCAACCAAACTAGGTCTATTCAAAACCAAGCTTCGTGCCCTACTTACATCAACTGTTGACTGTGGCTATTGTTCATAATATATAGTTCCTCAACTAGTATTTGTAGTACTGTTTGATATATTACAACTACCAGTAATCTGTGACCAATGAACATAATATATGCCCCCATATCTCTTTCCAAAGCCCACTGCCCACATTTTCCCCTACAACCCCCCCTAATTTTTCTACACCTCCCTTCCTCCCCCCTGTTGGTCCTCCTCTGCCAATGGTTCCCTCCCCCTCGATTCCACCTATCCAGATACCAAGCAGCGAAGACCCACCCCTCTGTAAATCCACTCATACCCCATCTCCTCCCCATAACCCACCGTTTTCTCTGTTGGTCACTCGCATCACCCTCTGATCACACCCCCTCACCTCCTATTCTTCCCTTTCTAGGTCCTGTCCTTCTCAACAAATGCTGGTTATAGGCCCACCATCCAATAAAAATAAACCTTGTGTTTTCTCCACCTGCAGCACTTATGACAAGAACTGTCTCGACATGTCTCATTCTTTATTCCTCTAGTCTGTAACTAACTAAGATCTTACATTGTATCATCTGATTGCCTCCTTGTATATTATTACTGATAATATGTATCATTTTATGTCTCTGTTTCTCTGTAATTCAGTGTACTGATGAGGAACCTTTGTAAATGAGCTCTTAGCTCAAAGGTACAGTAAATGTAATCTGATTCTTTCTAATAAATAAAATAAATAAATAAAGTCCTCATGCTAATTTCTCTCACTGTTCCTGTTGGCCAGGTGTAATTAACACCTCACTAAGAGCTGCAGTTATCTAGCAGTTCAAGAGTGGGATCCCACAAAAGGCGCATTGTGAGTCATTATCATGCCACTGTGTTTTGCCAACTCAAACCAAGCAGCTATTTGCCATTTACACTCACATACACACAATAATAAAACAATAAGTACAGCAAGCCAAAGCTTTATTATAGCAAAATATAATACAAAAGGTTATACATTACTGATTTAATAAAGCATTATTTACGCCCTTTTTTAATGGCTGGGAAGCCCCCTTGTCAGCCTGGCTAGGGGTCTCTTGAACCGTGAACTGGCCCCACAGCGATGCGTCCACCCTGCAGGAGAGGCTTTAAACCAGGCATTGAGAAAGCTACATTTATAGTTTATTTTATGCTAAAAATAATTGTGCAGCCCTCATAGTGTTGTTTTTTCACATTTTAGAAGCTGGCCGGGCTCCCAGGATGTTACGAATTTACACCATAAGGACTGCTCAGAATTTTTACACTTGCTAGGTCACTGTGCTCCAAACACTGGCTGGTGCCTAGAACACTATGAGCTAAGAGAAGTTTAAACAAAACTACAAAACAGGTTGCCTGATAATATGTACTTTTAAGTCAGCAAAATACACTGTTTGAAGTAAACATAATAATGAGGCTATTTAAAGAGCAAAACACCAATTAAATGAAGCAGCATGTAAAATGGAGTCACACAATACAAAATGGAGTATAAAATGACATACATTACATGAAATAGCATACAAAATGGAGTGACAATATTAATATATTATACTATTACTACATTTGGTCCTTTGATTATTGTGAATACGATTTGTATGATATTGGTACCATAGCAAAATTACTACGAATATAACATGATAAGTAACAAGTTTAAATAAGCAAGATAATTGTCACTACAGCAATGATTATGATAGGATGTATTAGAATATTTAACACTTTTGTAGCTGATGGAGACCATTTTGTAACAATATTTTACTAATAATGAGTAGTCTCTTGTTGAATTTTGGAACTTAACTCAATTATTTTATTTTTAACTATTGTAGTTTGCACCTGACTTTGCACTAATGATTTATTTTTTATTGCCAAATGAGCCTGCATTACGTCTGTTTTTTGAATTATTTGTTTAATTTTATTTAACGAGATATTTAATTTTGATTGATTTAAAATATTGGGCTGCCAATACAAAATAAGCTTTTGCTCATTATTAGGGACCTGTGCATTTTACTGTGGTGGATGACATTACAATTTAATGATTACTAGGAATTTATGATTTGAACACGGTCCTCCACACATATTTATTATTACTCATTAAATTACTCTGGGCCTTATTTTTTTGCATTATAGAATACATATGTCGCATTGTGCATTTTGTTTAATTAATAAATTGCGAAATATTTTTTGCTACTCCCATTTTCCATACCTGTGAAGCATTAAATAACTGCAAGAACTCAAAATTATAATTTAAAGTTAATTTTTGGGATAAGAAAACAGTTGGCATTTATTGAACTTGTAAGTTAATTAAGCTAAATACATTAATTTTTACTGCCTGAAGCCTGTTAGTCAGTGTTTTTATATTTACACTATTTAAAATTTCCATGCCTGCCCCTGCTCCACCTAATAGCGTATTATACTAAGCTCTTTTATATTTGCATTTTTTACTAAACATAAACGTTATGTTAAAATGGATTACATTTTTTTGATACCGCTGCACTACTGATGTACATGTGGATGGAACCTTAACTATACTATTATTGCTAATTACAGGATGATTTTTTAACACTGTAATGTGATTTGCCCAAGTAGTTTTATTAGTTATTGCAGTAGCATTTATGCAGAATAACGTGTCTATGTCAATTAAAGTAATACTTGCATTGAAAATGTCTGTTTGATTTATGCAGCAATTAAGTCTATATTGTACAGTCACCATGCAACTATTTGGTAAGTTGTAGCATTTAATAGCAGTCTTATTTTGCAAAGAGATTTTATTTGTTTAGTAGGCATATTGTCCTGAGCCACCAGTTGTCATTTAGAGATTGACCCCTGGTGAAAATGTCATGTTTAGTACCACACACTTCTGTCCAGATGGGCAGCTAAAGCTCCCCTGGGTTTTATTTTTGGTATTACTTTTTTTAACTCCAGGTTTTTTTACAACCAGTGTCATTACAGTTAACCCTTTGAATCCTTCCTCCAGGGGTAACTAGCTCTGTCAAATGGACCATAAGACACACCAGCATTTTTTTTTAAATTTATTGCTGGACCTAGAAAGACACAAATTTTATTATTTTTGAAGATAACATTTATGTGCAGGCACTGATTTTTTTTTTTTTTGATTTGATAATTAACACTGTGTTGTCTCGTCCGGTGGCTATTACCTCAGCTGGTTTAGGAGGGCCATTTGGGTTTGTAACCCATATTTTGGCACCATTGTTAAAACCTCCTGTAGATTTAAAACCTGTATCCCCCCTTGCTGTTAAGAGTGTGGGGGCTTGTCCCTTTATAGGGGTCACTTTGTTAACTGGAATAATTAACAATTGAGCCACTCTGTCATACTGTTGAATTAACAGATTTTGTTTTTTATTATTTAACAAAATTACTTTTACTTTTTTTTGGTAATTACAATTAATCACCCCTCCCAAAATTTGTATTTCCTTGAGGGCTAGTTTTGATTTAGGTGCTATTTAACCAAAATGTCTCGGTGGAATTTGTATTTTAATACCAGTTTTTATTACTTGAATGTTTTTGCTGTTTATTTTGTAATTTTGAAGGGCATGTAAATTAAGTCCAGCAGCTTCTGGGTTGTCCTGCAAGGAGACAGAGCTCCTGTGTAATTTTTAATATAACACTGTTTTTGTAGTTGAGTAGCCTGCACTTGCAAATTAGGAGTTATTATTTGCATTAAGGGGTCTCAGATTTTCCAATTGGTCTATTATTTAAAATTTGTAATGCTTTATGCAAATTTTTTTTATTTTTGAGGCTCTCCCAATTGTCCTTTCACAATATGAGGGATTGGTCTTTGTGGCCCATGTTGGCATATAGGACACTGAGCAATAACAGTTTTAATATAATTTAATGTTAGGGTACACCCTACTATATGCCCACCTGTAAGTGGTTTTTTTTCAAATGTCCACATTTTGATGTGCCCATTTTGCCAGCCCTGATAACTGCTGACTTTGAGTTTTTTAATATTCACTGGAAGAATTTTAGCTTTTTTATTTGCAATAGAATTATACCATTGTTTTAGTGTATTTGAAGCACAATGAGTATTAACATGAAATACAGTGGTCTGAGTATTTTGCACCATAGTCCATATTTTTTTGCCACAGTTTTTTTTCCCTTAATTTTTTTGAATAAATTTTTTACTCATTTTTAGCCCAAGTGGGCAGCCAGGTTGTTAAATCATTGGCATACAGACCATGAATCAGTATACATATGACATGTACCTTGCAACCTTTGTGAGTATTACACTGGAGGGAGGAAGAGTAGCTTACCCTCCCTCCAAGCTCCTACTGGTGGAAGACACAGCTCGAGGTGCAAGAGACAGCCTGAATACTGTAGTAATAAAAGGTTAGCTGTGAAACACAGACAAACAACAAAAACAACACACATTAGTTTAAAAATAAAACAAGATTATTTTTATAGGATAAAAGAAGCCAAGCGTCCCTGGGTTCCCTTATCCTAAGCATGACAAAATGTCCAGATTGATGGTAATACTGCATATGTATTTCTGTAGATGGTAAACCTCAAAACAGCTGTAATAGTCCTTTTTTAAAATTGTAAAAGTTTGTTCCTCTTCACTTAGAATACTAGTTTTGCAATAAAAGTCAAATTACATGGTTCACTTGGTGTGCTTTTATGAAAACATACATTTTGTGTGAAAAGTTGTGCTTTAGGCATGGAATACACATTAAGTTTGAACTGGTAGTAACATAAAATGTTGAAACACAAGAAGGTTAAATAATGTGCAAAAGGTCACAGTGTGCATGCAAGGGTCATTTAAACCCAGCCATTCCTGTAGTGTCCTTGAACACCACCAATATTAAAATATTTTTAAATAACAATAGAGTACATGATGAAACTGCTGGCCAAGACAGTACACACACATACACATACACAAAAAGAAATACTTAACACAAAATAAGACTGACATTGTTTTACACCAGTTTGCTGAGGTAATGCCCATAGTTCCATTAGAAAACTGTACGTGGTTTAGATATATGTGCTGCCTCCTGCCTGTCTTGTAACACTGACAATTTTTAAACCAACACATTTATACATATTGCCATGCCAAATTTTTTCAGAACAAAACACTGTTTAAACACATCATCTGTAAGTGGACACATCTCAGATAACATGATTACACTTTTGGCACATAACTAAAATATGGCACTCTGCCATTTTGCAAAAAGTTTTTGGTTTTAACTAGAAGTATGATAAAGCCATTTATAGCTGTTAACACATTACATTTTCACCTAGCAGTGGCTTGGCACATTGCTTGCAAACTACAACTCTTTTTGCACATTGCAATTTATATGACGTCATAACTCTTCACCATTAACGCTACCTGCTCCAAGCAACAACTACAAACAAAAGTTTTTCACTGACCCTATCTAGGCAGCACAAATGTTTCATTAAAAATAAAGCCAATTAAAACAGTCAGCTATGAGGCAAAGAAGCTTCTTCTTCCTTTTTTTTTTCTGTAACCTGTTGTGCACTGAAGGCAGTCAATTTTATCTCGCAACCTTGACAACAGAACATAATTACAGAACACAGATATAAGCTAGAAAATATGCATGAGAAAGACGGAGCATTACCTTGTTTAGTATACGTATTACAGAAATAAAACAGACAGACATAAAACAACTTTAAATAAACAATTTAGACTTACCCGGTGCCAAGGTATTTTTTTTTTTTTTTTGATACACTAGTCTAAGTAAGAAAACTGACTGCAGGACCTTTGTGATAATTTTTAAACGCTGCAGCTATTAACTCTTTTAAAGGTTTTAACCCTTTTAAAGGTTTTTTTTTGGCCATTTTAGTAACCTGCCAAACCAAGTCTTTTTCCAGAGCTCTGGTTCGCAGTTTAAAAACAAAACAAACAAAAATCTCTAACAGTACTAGGTTGAGATCCATTTGGTAGAGGTCCCCAGGACTTGGGTTTAGGATTAAATGTTTCAGCCTCTATAGGAGGCAAGGGAACTTGAAATTGATACAGAAAAACTTGAAACTACATAGATAGGCAACATGGGGGATTTTCAAATTATCCTGTTCTGTAGTCACCTACTGTGGTACATTCACAGTAGTTTATTTTTTTTTAGATGTTGCTTATCTAACTTTATTTAACTAGCCGCTGCTTTTTCTCCTAAAGCAGCCTGAACTGTGAAAGCCATCATTGGCTCTAATAGTATATACTTGCAGCAAGCACAAATTACAAGTACAAAGGCAGTTGCCCTTCTTGTTTGAGCCTTAATACACCTTTAAAAAAGAACTCATCCTTTTCCTAAAAATAGACATTTTATTTTCTAATCCTGCCGACTACGCCAAAAATGTTTTGCCAACTCAAACCAAGCAGCTATTTGCCATTTACACTCACATACACACAATAACAAAACAATAAGTACAGCAAGCCAAAGCTTTATTATAGCAAAATATAATACAAAAGGTTATACATTACCGATTTAATAAAGCATTATTCAAGCCCTCTTCCAATGGCTGGGAAGCCCCCTTGTCAGCCTGGCTAGGAGTCTCTCGAACCGGGAACTGGCCCCACAGCGATGCGTCCACCCTGCAGGAGAGGCTTTAAACCAGGCATTGAGAAAGCTACATTTATATTTTATTCTATGCTAGAAATAATTGTGCAGCCCTCATAGTGTTGTTTTCCCACATTCTAGAAGCTGGCCGGGCTCCCAGGATGTTACAAATTTACACCATAAGGACTGCTCAGAATTTCCTACACCTGCTAGGTCACTGTGCTCCAAACACTGGCCGGGTGCCTAGAACACTATGAGCTAAGCAGAAGTTTAAACAAGACTACAAAAACAGGTTGCCTGATAATATGCGACCTTCAAGTCAGCAAAATACACTGTCTGAAGCAAAACATAATAATGAGGCTATTTAAAGAGCAAAACACCAATTAAATGAAGCAGCATGTAAAATGGAGTCACACAATACAAAATGGAGTATAAAATGACATACATTACATGAAATAGCATACAAAATGGAGTGACAATAATCAACATATTATACTATCACTACACACTGTTAGAACTTTCATCTAGTGTCCATGGTGTGATCAAGAGTAGAAACTAAGTCAGTAGCTTCAAGATTTCTGAAGGTGCCTCAATCTGACAATTTATCCCATATTATTAAGACTAGTGCCCCTCATTTCCCTACATTTTGAGTGGCTGTATCCAACAGTTTAGTGTCAAAATCTTAAAGGGAAATGTACTCATTCTGGGTGCCAGCAGAGTCACATAAACGCAGTTACATAAGAACTGTTCATTAAAAGTTGTTTTTGCCTACCTTACTCCTGTTTGTCATATTTTGCTCGTAAAATTACTATTTTCATGCTCTTGCCTGACCTCAGCCATGTCATGCTGTGAAGCCTTGCACAGGCAAGCTCTCTCACTCAGGGACTGTGATATAGCATAGGGGGATAGTGATAGAAACATAGAAACATAGAATGCGTTGGCAGATAAGGACCATACAGCCCACCGAGTCTGCCCATTTTCCTACTTTTTTGGCAATCTCTACTCTTATCTAGACTGCCTTTTCCCCACTCTGCTGTGCAGTAGGGTGCCTTTATGCTTATCCCATGCACTTTTGAATCCCCGTACTGTTTTCACTTCTATCACCTCTGCTGGTAGGCTATTCCATGGATCTACCACCTTCTTTGTGAAAAAATACTTCCTAGCATTCCCCCTAAGCCTTCTTCCCAACAGCATCATGTTATGTCCCCTTGTCCTTGTGCACTTTCTTCTCTGAAATATACTCCTGTCCTGTACCATTTATTCAACTAAGGTATTTAAAAGTCTCTATCATAGCCCATCTTTCCCTTCTGTCTCCCAGTGAATAGATGTTAAGTTCCTTGAGGCTTTCCTCATAAGGCTTGTGGTGCAGTGCATATATCATTTGTGATACTCTTCTCTGGACTGCTTCCATTCTGTCCATTCTGTGATGCCATTATAAAGCCCATAGTGCTTAATGTTAAAGTCTGAAATCATCTCCCAATTGTCCAGTCATCTGCTGAGGATGGTATTTGCTGTGCAATCGTCATTCTGGGCCTTTTTTCTACTGTGACAATCCCAGCTTAATCATAAAGCTGCAACAGCAGTTTGTTTTAAATTTTAACTCCGGTGTTATTTTTGACTGCCGCAGTCCCGCTTGCACCATAGGAGTGCTTTTTTTTTTTTTTTTTTGCAGTGTGGTGTTGGACTATTGCCATCCTGGTGTTCCACATTGTGTTCAAATTCCCTCTGAAATATGGTTTTCTGCTGTGTGGTAGACTGCCACAGTGATAGCTGCAAATCGGACTGCTGCGAGTTGTCCTTCATATGTTCCCTGGTGAAGACAGGCTATCATCAGTGTGGGCAGCACAGATCAAGCACAAGAATCTGCCAGATATCCACAGTCACAACACAGTTAGGGTTGACACCTATCCCTTTTTTAACTGGATAATCCATTTTTTAGGGTCCTTATCCGTTCATCCGGTTTGATTAAATGCAGTCCGTTTTTTGGGCCATTTTGAGTGCTCATATACTCTTAAAACTGATGTATCAAATCATTCACTGTCTTGGCTGCATTGCATGTCCAGATTACAAAGAAGTTCTGATGGCACAGTCATTCAGACCTGCCTTTGTTTGTAAAACCAGTCTGTCTAGGACGTATAAAGTACAGCCATTAAGATCATTAGCAGTAAATTAACCTGATCTTTTCCACTCTGAATTTTAAGTATGGTCTTTTACTGCTATGACAGGAAACATCTTTTACACCTTTATGAGCTCTCATGTGTTTCTTTTTGTTTGTCCTATATTGTGGTATGTTTTAGACCAATTTTTGGTAAAGTAATATTCTAGCTTTTATTGCCTTCATCAATGCATTTGCTCTCATTTTTTTGTATTACCTGAACATTCCATGATATTAGCTACACTTTTACAGGTCATTTGGATAAACAGCATGGAATGGTGTGTCTGAAATTGTGGAATGTCTTAGAAATATGAAAAGAAACAGCAGTAGCTGCTGAGGTAAAGGGGAACATAGTGCAGTATTAAGGGTACCACAAGCACCGATAATTAAGTTATAAAAAATTGGTCAAAGCATCAGAATACATAACTGTCATGGAAAGGAAATTGGGATAGTGGTTAACAGAGGGCTGAGCAATAAGCTGTGGATGAGCTTGGCACATCCAGCAGACCTGAATTTGATTCCCACAGCCTCCACTTACATACTGTGTGACCCTGAGCAAGTCACTTAACCTTCCTGTGCTCCTGGGTCATGCCTGTAAAATGGGCTATGTGGCCTATGGGAGGTAACCTGGTTGCCAAAGAATAAAAATAAATAACTGAATAAATAAATCAAATAAATAACAGTATAAAAATGATTTCCTATCACTAGTAATGTCTATTTCCAACATTACAAATGGCTTTGGAGGAGGCGCGATATACTTGCCAGTCATAAGAAAGGGGGTGGAGCCAGAGGCGGAGTTTGAGGTGTAGTTTAGCATCTGGTTTTTACCTCATCCAAAGGTGGTGACCCTAAACACAGTTGTCTGCTCATTGCACTTCTTGGCTGAATGCTACAAGTGAGACTTGAAGGTAATTCAACTGACATGCCATTTGTTTAATGTGTGTGTGGCTATTGGTGTGTCACAGCTTCTCCATGTCCATTTGCAAAAGTACACAGAGCTCCGTGAAGTGCTCAATACCCCATGTTCAATTGTCCACTTTCTATTATTAAGGTGAACCACAAATTGCACCATGCACTTGTTAGCACTGTAGAGGGACCTGTTCAACATCTATAAAATTATTCCCTAAAAAGTGTATTATTTCTTCTATGCACCATATTAACTGCTGCTGATGTTTTGCCTGCCACTGTTCATCCCCATAGAACTACCATGCAACCCAAAAAAAAAACACATTAGGATGTTTCATACTTCCCCTATTGTTAGTCGGAGATATTCTCTGCCATGCCTGTTTTATCTAATGCACATTACATTCATCTGCTGTGGTCTGCATGCCGCCACTCTGGCTTGAAGTGTGACAGTCCTTATGTTTACTGTTGCCATAACAACCACGGTCAGCTCACTTTGGCATCTCGCTCCTTTCACTAAGGTGTGGCTAGTTATTAAAACCACTTCTCATTAGCTGCTGCTTTAATGACCACTGCCATAGCCAAAATATCAGTACAAGCTGTCTAGTCATGACTGCAGTGTTTTGAACTTTGGTCCTGAGATACATCACTTGTGTCTTATTCTCTTACCATACCTTTCAGCGTTAGCCACACGGCTATCAAAATCACATTGTGCAATTATTTCAGTGCACATAATTCACATTCCTCGGTGTTGCTCCACATGGTTTTCCTGAGTCCTTGTCCCAATGGGCCATGTGTCTGGTTTCATGCAGTATATGGCCAGCTGCATGGCTGCATGGCAGTCAGATGCCTGGTTGGGGGTGTATGCTTCATCCAGCATTGCACCTTCTGGTCATGCTCCACTCAAAAACCATAGTAAGGTGTGCAGAAGAAGACCACCTTGCACTGCAAGTGGGGCATTTGCTTTTTTGATGCAGTGAGGTGTTCTGGAATCACCCATGGCCAACTGTGGTTCATGCCAACAGAAAAAAATCTAGTAAGGTGTGACAGGCACTTCATTGCATTTGCATTCATGGCAGTTTCCATTTTTACTGCTGTTCCCCTGTATGTAGACTACAGTCTCCTACTGTTAGCATAATGGAAAATCAGTATGTGACCCAGCATCTGTAGGTAGCATGTTCATAATGTTTGCTCAATGATGTAGCTTCAGCAATGGGTAGGTGTGAATTGGTTTAGCCTCTGTGCAATATCTCATGAATCTTGGCTCCAATCACCAATAATGTTGTGCTAATGACACACATTTACTATCTCCCCCTAAATACCTCGGTCAGGTTTGCTCCAACTGAAGACCATACCATACCTGCCTATTTTCCAAAAAAGCCTCACTAAATCTGCTGCCAACAGGCAGCAGATTTAGCGCACCTAGATGCCACACTGCATTGGCACAATGTGCATTCTCCTACAATGCACCCCACTGGATCAATGCTCTACCACCTGCAATCTCCGGAGTAGCAACTATTGGTGCCTTCAAGTGTAAGCATCATCAGCAGCTCACTGCCAAGGACAACTTTGACTGCTTCGTCTAACTTTTGGTGCATACAAGCAAAGTCAGCACCTCATTATCAAGGACACCTGTGACTGCATCTGCTTAACCCCCCCTCCCATTCTAATCACCTGCTGCACTTAGATGCATCTCTTGACCCAGGGGCACCTCCCAACCTCAGCACTTTATTGATCCCCACACCACCCCTGACTAACCCCCATCTCATGGCACACCCCTCCCTTCCTCTCTCCCTCCATTCCTCCACTATGTCACCTTAATCTGTTACCTTCTCTGTGTCTATCTTCTCCAAGGTGTTTGAAGTCACAGACGCAGGCATACATTGTACAATGCCTCAGCAGTGTCTACTTGTGTGAACCTTTCTGTAACTTACTGTACCATCTCTGTAAATGTATAATTTGTTGTTCTTTGCTATTTTCTGTTCAACTGATATGGAACCTACAAAAGAGCATCCGCTCACAGGTGTTATCCAAGAACTCAATAAAACAAATAAATACAGTACCTGCTAATCACAGAAGACCTTCTGGAATGCTGACACATACTCATTTCTTCCTCTACTTCTTTCTGCTGACATTATGAAAACACACTTTTTAGTGATGCAGATCTGCATACAGATTGTTCTACAGCAATAATGGGCATTGCCATGCATGCCCAAGTACTGTTGTGCCCAATTGACTTGCATGCCACTGTTCTGGCTGTGGGCGTGAAATTGTTCTTGCTTTGCTGAAACACAGGTACATAAGAATTTTCCAACTACCTACTAGGCCAGAGGAGATAGAAATGATAAGAGGGGAAGAACACCACACAGCCATCTACATGATGTCCTGTGGCCTATGTGGTTTTCTGGGTCCCTATGCCAATGGCACTGGTGCCAAGTCCCCACATATGTGGACTTATTCTGGGGGATGGGAGGTGAGTGTGGGAACTCCCTCTGGAACTCTTACCATGGTTGCAGAAGTCATGTCTTTCCATGCTGTCTTACTAGTGTGTGTGTGTGTGTGTGTGTGTGTGTGTGTGTGTGTTTGTCTGTCTGTCTGTGGTGTGGGTGTTGGTGTCTGTAGAGTGTGTGTGTGTGTGCATGTGTATGTGTCTGTAGTGTGTGTGTGTGTGTGTGTGTGTGTGTGTGTTGCCTGCAATTTATTACCTGTGTGCATGTTGTCCCTGGGGTGCCTTGTCTCAGGGGTTCATGCAGTGTATCAGAATGTGCAGAATGTGCTCATGGTGGTGGGGTGGGAGGTGGATTCACATGATCAATGCTAGTGGCATGTGTTGTTGCCACCAGAATCACCCCTGGGTGCATTCCACCTCGAGATCTTCATTTATGACATCATGGAGGGATTTCAAGGGGGAGCATGTCTGTTTTCAGATTCATCTCTGCAAGTAACTATACCCACTCAAGGTAGTCCAGAGTTGGGATACCAGCAATGTACATAATCTGTGTGGATAGACCTTTGTGGATAGGCAAGGGGATGTCCCTCTGTGTTTCACCTCTTACTGCGAGAGACAAAGTGGGCACATGATAACCATGTTCATGGACTTCTGTGGCATGTCTTTCAGATGAGACATTAAACCGAGGTCCCATCTACCTGTTCTGGTGGTAGTTCAGGTGGATGTTAAAGATCCCATAGCACTTTTAGAAAAGAGCAGGGGAATTTCCCCGGTACAATGGCCAAATTCCTCCATTCATAAAAAATACCACCAACAGCTTAATCTGGTTCAAGGTCAGTTGGTATTCATCAGTATCTCCTCCCCCGGGTCGTGCCTGAAAATAGGCAGGATTTGTCTAGTGCACTTACCCGGTCAACAAAAACTAAATAAATAAATAAACAAGCTGCAACATCATTTGAAGAAATAAGGGCGGCTATACACAAAGTTGGGTGTGATGGAGTTTCGGGGGAGTATGATGACTTACTTTTTTCTCTCAGATAGTGGTGTATTATTGGAACTGAATCCCAAAGGATGTGTGTGTGTGCCTGTGTCTATGTGAGTGTGTCTGTGTGGCTGTGGCTGTGTGTTAGTGTGAGTGTGAGTGAGTGAGTGTGTGTGTGTGTGTGTGTGTGTGTGTGTGTGTGTGTGTCTTTGTGGCTGTGTGTGTGTGTGTGTGTATCTGCCTGGCTGTCTGTCTGTGTATCTGTGGGTGTCTGTCTGTGTGTGTCTGTCTGTGCCTGTCTGTGTGTGTCTGTCTGTGTCTGTCTGCCTGTGTCTGTCTGTCAGTGTGTGCTTTGTGTTGGTCTATCTTTGTGGGTCTGTCTGTCTTTGTCTGTCTGTCTATTGAGTGACTTGTGTCATGTTTTATGGAGTGGGTATGCACCAGCATGTGGTTATGGCAGTCAGAAGCAGAGAGATGGGGTCCACCCATGACAATAAGAGCATGACATCCACAGCCATCTAAGTGATGTACTATGCCCTATGTGTTCTTCATGGTTCCCATCCTGGGTCCCTGTTCACTGGCAGATTTACCGGGGAGGCTAAGGGGGCTGTAGCTCCCCCATCTCAACAGTGTCTTACATTATTCACTACTCTCATGCTGACTCACTGTGCAGCATTTATTTGCTCTGTGGTGATTGGTTCAATGAGTCTATAATATCACCAATATGCCCGGCCCACCCTCACCCCCAAAAAACCTGGTCGTTGTTTCAAACAACATGAAGTCTTGCTGTATTCTGACAATATGCAGTTAGCCCTTCCAGTTCAACTGCTCTGGAGAGGAAACAGTTAACTCTATGCCGATGCATAGAACGTTGAGCTCAAGCTCAATTTTCAAACCCCTGTCCATGGTACATTCTCTGTAACCATCAGATTCTTTACTCCACCTAACTGTGAAGATGATCCAGAGATTTATCCTCGCTGCTTCTATTCAGTAGTGGTTTTCCATTCGGTTTTTCAGCTGTTATTATTTTATCCTTCAGTCTTCAAATGTCTGTCTACAGTACAGGTAGTATAGTAAGCTAGTTTGGGGTAAGTCTTGGTTTTTCATTGGTTGGTTTTCTGGTGGGGAACTGATCTTTTTTTCCTGTATTGTTGCGTAAATTTACTGTGTTTGGGCACCGGTGGCCGTCGGTCGTATAAAAACTGAATTTGTCATTTATTTTTCCACAACCCTTGAACCAGTTGGTAACTGAAAGTTTTAGTTACTTGGCCTGACTGCCACTTCAGGGTAACTTGGCAAAAAGTGCTATGTCAGAGAAACCCAAGAAAAAGACTGGACCCACTGGGTTTCAGCACTGTACGGAGTGTGGGGAGGCTTTCGCTAAAGCTGATCCCCACCTCATCTGTGTGTATTGTCTGGGGTTTGACTACCTAAAAACAGACTACAAATTTGTGCTAATTTTCCTAAAGCCACACTGGATAAGCATTTAGCCCAGCTGAAGGAAAGAATGGCCGAAAAATCCACTGACCTGGATGGCCAGCTCGGTTCGGGTTCAGGTGCGACTGGACCAGAGGTGGTGCCTTCTGACCAGGGCAATACCTCCTCGAGCAAAAGAAAGGCTGAAACTGATGTCTTAGTTCTGGAAAAAAAGAAGAAAAAGTCTGCCAGCTCAGATCCAAAGTCCCCAACCCCAACCGCGGATTAAATTGCAAAAGTGATTAGAATTGTTCAATTGCTTCAATCCGCAGTGACCGGACTGATGCATACTTCTCGTCGGTCAGTTGAGTCAGTTCAAGTTCTTTCTGAATATGATCTGGAAGCCTACTATGAGTTTGAATGGGAGGGGTATGAAGAAGAAGAAGAAGAAGGAGAGGAAGAAGTGGAAGAAGAAGAAGAAGAAGAAGTAGAAGGCCTTGGTGAACCGGTGGAGCCTGACATCTCCACAGATAGGCCTGACTCTGTCTCCCCTCCCAGACTTGATGAGTCCCCTTCCCTCTTTGCTTTTTACAAGAAAGTGGCTGACACTCTACAGTTGCCTACTGTGGAGGCAACTGAGGAGGAGGAGGAGGAGGAACCTGATTTTATTGAAATGATGGCCATCCCAGAGTCCAAAAGACTGTCTATTCCTTTACACAAAGCTTTTAGGAAACAGACAAATAAGATTTTACAACTGCCTATTTCCATACCTCCAGTGGATAGGAAGATGGACAGAAGGTACAGTGGATTCCGCTTGTATGCACACCCTTGGGACCATTCATATTTGTGCATACAAGCGGAATGTGCATACAAACGAAATGCCCAAAATCAAAGGAAACGCTAGTACGGTAATCAGTACGTTTTAAATATGAGATCAAGTCTGCTTACTAGCATTAGTGGTGATCACCTCCAAATGAGCTGATGTCGGAGATGTTATTTCCTGATACCCTTGGGAACCGATGACCGAGCTGCAGACGTCCTTGTCAGTGACAGCTCCCAATTTTGGCTCCTCAGCATCAGTCATGTACTGTATATGCATTCGGGTCCAGGCACGGAGTTCCTGTATAATTATTGCAGCCATGCTTGGGTAGTGCAGGCTGCAGCCTGTGATAGGGCTAATATTCCCTTGGCTTCACCCCCCAGATAAGGACTCCAGGAAGGTGGATGCTATGGCAAAAAAACAGTTTCTGGCATCCTCCTTGGGACTCAGGCAGGCTTACTACATGGCTTACATGGCAAGGTACCAGAAGTCTAGGTGGGAGTCTATCTTGTACCTAGCCAAAGGTGCCCCTCCCCAGCTAGCCAAGCAGCTGGAGCAGGTGGCTGCTGACAGAATTGAGGCATCCAAGGTGCAATTCCATGCTGCTGTAGACTCTAGTTATGTATCATCCAGAGTTATGGCTACATCTGTCTCCCTGCAGAGATTTGCTTGGCTCAGATGTACCAGTCTTTCACAGGATACCAAGGCTAAGGCCATGGCTTTTCCTGTTATTCAAAACTCTCTGTTTGTGGAGCAAACAAAGATGTATATGAAAAAGATGGATGAGTATAGGACTACTTGCAGGAGTGCAGTTGCAAAGGAGAAGTCTGCTACTCCTTAGAAGCAGCAGTCTAGGGCTGGCAGGGGTAGGCCTTTTCAAAGATCTTTCTACCAAGCTCAGGCCTCCTCTACTTTTCAGCAGAGGGATTTCTTTAGAGGAAGAGGTAGGAGAGGGATGAGCAGGGCTGCATCCACTTCCCAACCTAGAACCCCTGCCAAACAGACACCCAGATGTGTCAGTCTGGGCTGGGGTTAGGCTGGCTCACTACTTCCATGCCTGGAAGTCTGTTACAACAGAAACATAGACTTTGACGGCAAATAAGGACCGCTTGGCCCATCTAGTCTGCCCATTTCCCTACCTACAGGATAGGCCACAGATCCTAGTTAACCAACAGCCTATTTCTTCCTACCACCCCACAAGAATTGTCTTATGTCTGTCCCATGCATTCTTGAATTCTCCCACAGTTTTAGACCCCACAACCTCCTCAGGAAGGCTGTTCCCGTGCATCCACTACCCTCTGTGAAATAATACTTCCCTCACATTGCCCCTAGACACTTCCCCACCTCTGTCTTTAAATTGTGTCCCTTGTTCTTCTACGTCTCTTTTCTGAAAGATGCTACCCTCTTGGACTTTGTTGATTCCACTGAGGTACTTAAAAGTTTCTATCATGTCCCCCCTCTCCCTTCTTTCCTCAAGGGTATACATATTAAGCTCCTTTAGTCTCTCCTCATATGGCTTCTCTTGCAGACCCTGCACCATTTTAGTTGCCCTCCTCTGGACTACCCCTATCCTGTCTATGTCCTTGCGGATATGGGGACTCCAGAACTGGACACAGTACTCCAGATGGGATCTACAGGTGGGTCCTGTAAGTGGTGAGCAAGGGACTTGCTCTGAACTTTCAAAGGTTCCCCAAGACCAGGGCAAGGTCCTTCAAGCATGCCAGTTAGCTGTAAACAGCTGCCTTAGAGGCAGAAGTTTCTTCTTTGCTGCTCCTAAAAGCAGTGGAGCAGGTCCCCTTCTTACACAGGGGAAAAGGGTTGTACTCAAGATACTTCCTTACCCCCAAAGAAGAGAGGGGAGTGGTGATTCATCCTAGACCTCAGGTATTTAAACAGACATCTTACAAAACCCAAGTTCAAGATGGTGACTCTGATCACTATTCTTGCCTCTCTAAGGCCAGGAGACTGGTTAGCCTCCCTCGACCTCAAAGATGCCTAGTTTCACATACTGATTAGGTGCTCCCACAGAAAATACCTAAGATTTGAGTTGCCCTCTGGCCATTACCAGTTCAGGACTATACCTTTCGGCCTTTCTTCTACCCCCAGAGCTTTCACAAAATGTCTAGCAGTGGTAGTAGCATTCCTGAGAAAACAGGGCGTGTCTGTGTTTCCTTATCTGGATGACTGGCTCATTGTAGGCCAGTCCCTGAACAGGTCAGGACAGCCTTGTCAGCAACCCAACAGCTCTTGGACTCTCTCAGGTTTCTCCTCAATTTGACCAAGTCAGCACTAGAACCAGTCCAGCTACTAACCTTCATAGGGGCAGAATTAGATACGATTCCAGCAAGAGCTTTTTTACCAGTACAGAGGGTAAACATGTTGGTTGGTCTGGCTGGCTCTTTCAGAGCACAACTGTCTCACCCAGCCAGACATTTCCTTCAACTCTTGGGCCACATGGCAGCATCCACTGCAGTGGTCCCAGGACCCAGGTTTCAAATGAGGGATATTCAGTTTTATCTCAGGTCCTTTTGGTCCCAGAGAAGGGATCCTCTTTCCAAACTGATCCCAGTGACTCTGATATTTTTCCTGGCTCTCCAATGGTGGCTGGAGGAAGACAACCTCAGGCAAGGGGTCCCTTTTCTCCAGCAGCCCCCCCTCCGTGATTCTCATTACAGATGTTTCCTATCTAGGTTGGGGAGCCCACCTAGGGAGCCTCACTGCTGAAGGGATGTGGTCAGAGCAGAAGTCTCATCTCCATATCAACCTTCTGGAACTCAGGGCTGTGCTCCTGGCCCTTCAGGCCTTCTCAAAGGAAGTTCAGGGGAAGGTGGTGCAAGTCAGAACAGACAACACCATCACCATATACTACATAAACAAGCAAGGAGGGGCAAGGTCCACAGCTTTGTGCATGGAAGCCATGAAGGTTTGGAGTTTGGCCTACTCTCTTCAGGTTTCTCTAATAGCAGTGCATCTGCCAGGCAAAGACAATGTGCTAGCAGATGCTCTTAGCAGGATCTCTCAGAGCCACTATGAGTGGTCACTAAACAAAGAGACACTTCAAGTAATTTTCAGGAAATGGGATAGTCCAGAGATAGATCTCGTTGCAGCCCCAGACAATCATCAGCTTCCTCAATTTTACTGCAGGCCCCCAATTTTGGGATCTGTACCACTGGATGCTCTAGTGCTGGAATGGGGGAACAGGTTCCTGCATGCCTTCCCTCCATTCCCCCTTCTCTTCAAAGTACTGATAAAAATCAGGACTCTGCCCAGTACAGTGATTTTGATTGCACTGGACTGGGCTAGACAATCATACCCCCTGTAAATATCCCTGTTGGTGGAACCTCCTATCTGCCTCCACAGGAGGCACAGTCTTCTGACCTCCTCCCAGGTGAGGATCTGGTACCACAGCCTCAGCTCCCGTTGGTTCAAAGCTTGGCTCTTGAGGAGCTAGAATATGCAGACTTGCATGTCTCACAGGGAGTACTGGATGCCTTAAAGGTCTCAAGAAAGCCTGCCACCAGAAAAACTTCCAAATGGAAAAACATTTCCATTGGGTGCTCTCAGAAGGTGCTCTGGATCCAAATTCAGTAGGTTTGCCTGAAACAGTAGACTATTTCATCTATCCGCATTCACTGGGCCTTTGGCCCGCTACTTTAAAGGTATACTTGGCAGCTGTGTCTGCTTCTCTCTCTGCAGGTAAGGGATCTTCCCTGGCATCTCAGTCAGTCTTTAAGAAGTTCTTCAAAGGGTTGTTGCACTTATACCCTCCTCATAGACAGCCCACTCCTGCTTGGGATCTGAATGTCTGCATTGCACAACTTATACAGCCCCCCTTCAAACCTATGTCTTCAGCTGAGCTTAAGCACCTGACTTCGAAGACTGTTTGTCTTGTAGCCTTTACATCTGCCAGAAGGATTAGTGAACTGCAAGCCCTTTCTATTGAACCTAACTATATTTCCTTTCACAGGGATAAAGTTGTTCTCAGGACAAATGGGAAGTTGTTTCCCAAAGTGGTATCAGATTTTCATATCAACCAAATAATGACACTCCCAGTGTTCTTCACTGATCATTCTTCCTCAGGGGAATGAAGGTTGCACAGTTTGGATGTCAAGAGGGCCATAAGTTATTATATAGATCAAACCAAGGCCCATCAAAATGAATGTTCTCAGCTGTTCCTTACCTATGGGAAGGTGGGCAAAGGAAAGCCCACCACCAAGAGGACCATTGCTATGTGGATTGACTCTTGTATTCAGTTCTGTTATGGTAAACTGGGAAGAGAGCCTCCCTCAGGCCTGAGGGCTCACTTAACCAGAGGTACAGCTGCTTCGGCGGCAGCAGCTAAGGACATTCTCCTTTTGGAGATCTGTAAAGCAGCTACCTGGAAGACTGTTAACACATTCACCAAGGATTACTGCCTGGACACTCAGGCTAGGAGTGATGCCAGGTTTGGCACAGCGGTACTGCAGAGCCTGATCCCTAAATAGATTCTGTGCCCTCCTCCAGGGGATACTGTTTGTTAGTCTGCATATTGTCATAATACAGCAAGACTTCATTTGTTTTAAGAAAAAATTACTCACCATAGTAATCTTGTTTCTTCTAATAGAGTCTTGTTGTATTCTGACCTCCCTCCCTGCCTCCCCTCACAGAACCCCAAAGCATTTGATTCAAGGGATTGCGTGTGCCAGTGCTGTACTCCAGAGGTGTTGCCCTCTTTTCCCATCCTCTTGGGGGAGATGGGTTATGTTTTTATATGATACAATTTATTGTGGGGAGGTTTCTTGGGTTCTCGACTTGAGTCTTTAGCTCAAGTGGTTGGTGTTGGCCTGTTGCCTTTATAGTTTTACTACAGTAATAGTTAGTCTTAGGTCATTTAGTGCTTGTAAGAATCTGACAGTTACAGAGAATGTTCCTAGGATAGAGGTTTGAAAACCAAGCTCAAGCTCAACATTCTATGAATCTGCATAGAGTTAACTCTTTCCTCTCTGGTTCAGTTGAACTGGAAGGGCTAACTGCTTATTGTCAGAATACAGCAAGACTCCATTAGAAGAAACAAGTATTACTATGGTGAGTAATTTTTTCTTACATACCCTGCCAGCAACAGTCATTCAACCAGTGCTGGGTCACCATCTCATCATGGCAGGCTGGTCTTAATACTGTGGCATCTTCCAGCTAAGTGAGTCCTGTGCCGAGTTTTGCAGGCTTGCCAGCAGCTCCTTTGTTCATGGGTGGGGGTGGAGCTGATGTATCCATGATGCAAGTTTTGCCGGCCAGCATACCTGAGCTCCAGTTTGTTCGGGGGGAGTTGGCAGAAGCAGACCTTACTGTAGCCTATCTCAACCAAGTCTGCCTCATGCTTGCAGCTCCTAATTGGCTGCTATAACCGATGTTGGGCGTGGCCAGCATGGGGCACTATGTTTAAATGTCCGGCCACTGCCTACCTGCCTTGGGAAGTGGAGGAGCTGCAATTCACAGAGAAGAGCTGTTATCATTCACTGAAGAAGGGTCCAGAGTCAAGATTCAGCATTCAGAGCACTGCGGTGGACTCCGGTCTTGAGTGGGGTGATGGAGCCGAGTGTAAGAGCCCAGAGGATTCAGTTTTCAGGTGGCACAACAACAGTTGAGGTTTTTCTGGCTCTGGTTATTTTAGCTGTGTCTAAAGTTTGACTAGCCAGCAGCAGGTGTCCTTTGCTTGGAGTGTGGCAGAGCGGTCATCTGCCAGCAGGACTAGGCATCGTGGGGACCGTAGGATGGGCTTCAGTTTTTGGCACTGCAGTTCATCTGTGCTGGAGACCGAGAGTAGTGCAGAGATGTCCAGGAGACTCCAGAGACTTCTGTCTGCTCAATCTTTGAGAGACAATAAGGTATGAGACTGTTCATGAGATTGGTCTTACTTAACTGAGCAGCACAGCAAAAGAGGTTGTTTTTAAACCAAGGGACAACTCACTTTCTTTGTTGCTAACTTAATGTATATCACTGTACTTTGGTAATCACACAGTGAGGTAATTGGAGCTGGCAGATAGGATTCTGTAAAGGTTAAACACAGAATTTCTCCCACTATTTATCTAATCTTTGTCAGAATTGAAAGTGGCATCTGGGAAAAAACTGTATTGTCTCTCTGCAGGTTTGGCCTCTCTGTGTCATCATCTCAACTCTGTTTAAAATGGAATGTTTACAACACAAAAATATCCAGGCCTACCTGTGCCAGAATGGTGACAGGAATTCTGCTTTGCATTGTCTCACAATTCCAGCTGGGGAAGGGTGTTACACCCTTGGTGGTCTCAGAAATCTCTCTCTCTGTTCTGTGCTGTTATTAGCCAAGGAACATTCCCTGTTACACAGGACGACTGTTGTCATTGATATTTTATGAAGGAATTGTAGCACTGGATCACTGGGTTTGCCATCAATATAACCGCCTGAGGAGTACCCCCACATTTTTTTTTCTTTTATCTCCCAACATGTCCAACTCCTGTTGCAAGGATGACCAGTGGCTCAGCCCAGTGCCACAGGGGCACCTACCAGATCTTGCTACAGTGTGGGAGAGACAGTTTTGTATTCCAGTCCCAACTTCCAGCTGCAGGTCACTGGGGTATGTGGTGTTCAGTGGGGGTTGGGGGCATAGTGATAGCTATTGACTTCTTGACAGCCTCCTCAAGTCAGACAAACAGCACCATTAATGCTGTGGGTGACCACACAGATTCAGTGATTCAGCCGGAGGCCAGGCATAGGAGGTTGGGGATGATTTGTAATGGGTAATGGAAGCATCTTGGTATGGGAGAGGTGAACCCCATATATGTGTGTGTTGAGTCAGAGACAACTTTTGGGAGAGGTTACAGAAATGCCTGTCAGTAGCAGTCAAATCATCCCCTTTGTCTCCCACAATGACTTCAGTCAGCAGACAAAGACTTTCTGTTTGCCCTGGACACTTCTCAAGTCATCAGCACTGTTTCTCTGTGTTACTTGTGAACCAAATTGATTAGAATTGACTGCATAGCACCATCAGAAAGGTAATTTTGTGCTGAACACATTTGCCACTGATACTTTGTGTGTATCACAAATACTTTAGGAGTTAATAACATTTGTTTATGGGATGGTGTGTGCGGCTGACATTTGTCTCTCAAACCTCACCCAAACATCTTGAATAAAATGAACAAAAATACATGTTTTATATTAGAAAAATTGCTTTTTAGTACAAAAATACTTTTGTTCCTACAGTGGTCATTATTCAAAAGTTGTGTGGTACCTCAGCATATGCAGTATTAACAAGAAGTATACTGAGCGTTACTTCCGTTTTTTTTTTATTTTAGTCTTTGGTAACTGGGTAAGGCCCACTAGGCACAAGGGCCTGTTTTCAGGGGTGACCTGGGAGCTCTGAGTGGATGAGTGACTTGCTTAGAGACACACAGTATGTAAGTGGAGGTTATGAGAATCAAACTCAGGTCTGATCTACCGGATGTACCACGCTCATTCATACCTCATGCCTCTAACCTCTAGGCTATATTGCCAGCCCAAATAAAGCAGTGCAGAAGTCTGGTCTGTGGTATTCCTTAAGCCCTTAATTAATTGAATCCCCATCAATATCTGCACTAATGCTCCAGGTGGTGCTGTTGATTACATTACCTGATTACATTGTACCTGCCATTCAACTTACTGAGCAGTACTTCCTGAAAGACACATTGTCTGCAATGTTGCTTTTTCCATTGGTTTGTTATGAGGTCAAGTTATTTTTAGTGAATAAATATGTTTTTTAAAAATAAAATGTTGTCTCCGTTTTTTTTTCAGCGAATAAATATGATTTTTAAAACTAAAAAGTTGTGTCCATTTTTTTCCACTGCTTTCGATCTATTTTATTGCTATTGAATGAGATAGCCACATGGCAGTAACATTATTACTTAAGACAAGCATACACGTATTATGCCTTGAAAATAATAGAATTTTTTTATTTGGTAAAGGAACGCTTTTTTCAGTATAAAACTATAAGTACTGTATATTGCAGCTTTAGAAAGAAATCGATATGTCTTCATCGATGTGGTGAGTCATTGAAATTGCCTTTTATTGTGGCTATAGTTTTCTGGTCCAGTGGAGTGGAGCGTTTGTTTTCTGAGACAATGCCAGCATTACTCAGCTGCTTCTGCCAGAGCTGAAATTGCTTCTTTTATAGGATATCTTGCTCATCTCTCTCTCTCTCTCTCTGTCTCTCTCTCTCACACTTATAAACCTCCTATTTTTCCCCTGGCAAGCTAGCTGGCCATGTACATTTCCTAAACCATTAGTAAACCAGGCAGGCTCAAAGTATTGAAGAATGTGTTGGAAATATATTTTTTTGATAAATAAGAAAACACAAAAAATAATGCTTGCCTTATTTTAACCATTGTTCTGTCTGTCTGTGCACTTCTCTGTGTACAAGGTTTTGTTTACACATTTACAACTGGTAGCCTTTGAGTGTCATTGATGGTTCTGTCCATTGACAAAAACATGGCATTACAAAGTGATCAGGATTTAAAACAACTACTAGAGTTGCACAAGAGTGGTAGTGAAAGTGGGAAGGATTTAAAAAAAATCCTGATTACACTTGACAAGCAAGCAATGCTACAGATCAGTACCCAACTAAACATTGCATTGACAAAAGAAAAAAATAAATGCTATTCCTTAATTAGCAAAAAAAAAAAAAAATCAAGTACTCGAGAGTGTAAGCCGCAAGTGAAAAAATGCTGATGAAGTAGGAAAGTACAGTAATAAGAATCAATATTTAAATAAATTGAAATCTGTTAGTCGGAGTAAAAAAAAATCACTTTCCAGGATATCCTAATGCCTACTGAAAGCACTAAAGAAACAGAGCTGGATGCTGTTAGTTGTGAACTTAGCTTTAGGAGGGTCAGAATTACTGTATTTGCTTCAGTGCAGATCCATGGTGCTGCGAGACCTCTGAACCCTGAAGTTGTTAAAGATCAATGGCAAGTGTTAATTTGTTTGACTGAAGGCATGTTATTCTGCCATCTTTAGCAGGTTTGTTTTTTTCCAAGGAGCAGAGTACTGACAAGAGACATTTGAATTTCAGTGTGAAGCATGTAGCATAATGTTATGGCTATGAAAATGTCAAACTTCTTTGAGTCCCTCTTCCCCCATTGCTGAGTGCTGATTAGTAACAATTGCTTTAATTCCCTGATACTAGAGATCCCCACCCCAACCCATCACCAATCTCATAATAACAGAATTCTACATATGTTACACTGAAATTCAAAGCCTATTTGATTTTATACACAACTTTTCCCAACTAAACATGGCATTTACAAAAGGAAAAAATTAATAATACATGCTATATCTTAATTAGCAAAAATAAATAAATAAATGCAAGTGCTCAAGATTGTAAGCTGCAAGTGACAAGCAAGCAATGCTACAGATCGGTACCCAACTAAACAATGCATTGACAAAAGAAAAAAACAAATGCTGAATGCTATTCCTTAATTAGCGAAAAAAAAAAAAAAATTCAAGTACTCGAGAGTGTAAGCCACAAGTGAAAAAATGCTTATGAAGTAGGAAAGGATAGCAAAAAAAGTAGATATTAAAATAGAAACATAGACTTTGAGGGCAGATAAGGACCGCTTGGCCCACCTAGTCTGCCCATTTCCCTACCTACAGGATAAGCTGCAGATCCTATTTAACCAACAGCCTATTTCTTCCTACCCCCCACAAAAATTGCCTTATGTCTGTCCCATGCGTTCTTGAATTCTCCCACAGTTTTAGACTCCACAACCTCCTCAGGAAGGCTGTTCCATGCATTCACCACCCTCTCTGTGAAAAAATACTTTCTCACATTGCCCCTGAGCCATCCCCACCTTTATCTTCAAATTGTGTTCCCTTCTTCTTGCACAACTCTTTTTCTGAAAGATGCTACCCTCTTCGAATTTGTTGATTCCACTGAGGTACTTAAAAAGTTCTATCATTCCCCCACCTTTCCTCAAGGGTATACATATTAAGCTTCTTTAGTATCTCCTCATATGGCTTCTCTTGCAGACCCTGCACCATTTTAGTTGCCCTCCTCTGGACTGCTCTCATCCTGTCTATGTCCTTGCAGAGATGGGGTCTCCAGAACTGGATGCAGTACTCAGATGGGGTCTCACCAACTGTCTGTACAGGGGATAACAATTTCCTGTTTTCTGCTGCTGATACCTCTCCCTATACATCCAAGTATCCCCCCAGCCCTTCCTACTGCCTTCTCACATTGCTTGCCAACCTTAAGGTCATCTGATATGATTACCCCTTGGTCTCTTTCCATTTTTGTTGTTGTTACTACCTTCCCCCCCATTGCGTAATCTTCCCCTGGGTTTTTGTTTCCCAGGTGCATTACTTTGCACTTCTTTGAATTGAATCCAAGCTGCCATACATCTGACCATTCCTCCAACCTTGCCACGTCCTTTCTCATCCTTTCCACGCCTCCTTGTGTATCAACCCTGTTGCAGATCTTTGTGTCATCTGCAAAGAGGCATACTTTTCCTTCCAGTCCCTCAGCAATGTCACTTATAAAGACATTAAAAAGGACTGGGCCCAGTACTGAACCTTACGGTACCCCACTAGTAATCCCTCTTTCTTCAGAGTGGACTCCATTTACAATTACCTTCTGTGTCCTGTAGTCCAGCTAATGTTTTACCCAGGCTACCACCCTGGGACCCACTCCCAGGCTGGATAATTTGCCTATTAGTCTTTTGTGTGGGACTGTGTCAAATGCCTTGATAATGTCTAGGTAGGCCATGTCCACAGCCCCTCCCTGGTCTACTACTTTGTTCACCCAGTCAAAGAAATCAATTAGATTTGTATGACATGACCTTTCTGCTGTGAACCCATGCTGCCTTGGGTCCTCTGCCCCACTGGCCTCTAGGTACTCAACAATTCTTTCCTTCAGAAGTGATTCCATCACTTTCCCTACCACAGAGGTCAAACTGACAGGTCTGTAGTTTCCTGCCTCTATCTTGCTCCCACTTTTGTGAAGGGGTATCACATCCGCTTTCCTTCAGTCCTCAGGTACCACACCATCCTCCCATGATTTGTTAAAAAGGGTCATCAGTGGTGTCACTAGTTCTCTCCTTAATTCTTTTAGAATTCTGGGGTGAATTCTATTAGGCCCTGTTTCTTTGTCCACCTTCAGTTTTAGGAGTTCTTTCAGAAACCCTTTCTTCTGTGAAAGGACTGGTATCAACCCCCCAATCCAGAGTGCATCTGTTAATTGGATTTGTGAATACTGAGCAGAAGTATTCATTTAGTATCCCTGCTTTTTCATTGTCCCTCTCTGCCCACCCACCATCCATTCTATTCAGCCTCATTATCCCTCCCTTTGTCTTTCTACGCTCCCTGATGTACCTATAAAAGATTTTATCCCCCTTCTTAACTGAGTTTGCTATCTTTTCCTCAGTTTGAGCCTTTGCTATTCTGACTGCCCTCCCTGCTTCCTTCTGCCTTAACTGGTACAGTTCTCTGTCCTGTTTCTTCTGTGTTTCTTTATACTTCCTAAATGCTGTCTTTTTCTCCCTAACCTTCACCGCCACCTCTTTTGAGAACCATAGTGTTTTTTTCTTTCATTTTGATTTATTTATTTGCTTCACACAAAGGCTTGTTGCCTCTGTGATGGCAGTTTTGATGTTTCCACATTGTTGCTCCATCCTTCCTTCCAGCCTATTTGCTAGTGCTTTTCTAAGGCACTCTCCCATCTTGCCAAAGTCAGCCCTCCTAAAGTCCAGAACCCTCACTTTTGTATGGCTTGACTCTGTAGCTGAGTTTATCGTGAACCACACTGTTTGGTGGTCACCTGTTCCCAGATGGCTACCCACATCTAGATCTGAGATCCTCTCGCTGTCCCCATTTGAGAGTATGAGGTCTAAGATTGCTCCCTCATGAGTGTGTTCCAAAACTAGCTGTCTGAGGCATGCCACCTGAAGGGTATCAAGAATGGCCCTGCTTTTGGGTGTGGCTGCAGCTAAGGTGCTCCAGTTAACATTTGGCATATTCAGGTCCTCCATCAACAGTATCTCCCCTTTCTCTGCCATCCTAAGGATGCCTTCTATCATATCCTTGTCCATTCCCTTCCCCTGACATCGGGGTCTGTATACAACCCCAGTGCAGATTGTGGTGCCATTTTCAGTCTCTAAGGTGACCCACAGTGCCTCCTCTCTTCCCTGTTTACTCTTTTGTTCAGTTGCTTTTATCCCTTCCCTTACAGAGCTTTTCCTCCCCCTCTTCTCCCCTCCCTGTATCTACTGTACAGTAGCAGCCACAGACACTGCCCAATATTTCCCAACATTTCTGTGATATTTCCAGAAATATCTCCTGCTTTCTGCATTTCCACCATAGGGGCAGCAGAGAGAAACTCTTCAGAAATTTCACGAAATATCTGGAAATAGCTGGCAATGTCTCTGGCTACTATTGTAGGTTGTGTACCCTGGTATGTTAACATCCTAGTCAAGTTTTTTTGTGTACCATGTTTCTGTGACTGCTATGATATCCAGGTATCCCTCTTCCATCAAGGCCACCAGTTCAGGGAGCTTGTTGCCCAGATTATGGGCATTGGTACTCATTACCTTCCATTTCTTGATGGCCTTACACCTTTTTGCCCCATCCCTGTCCTTATTGTGTTTGTCATTTTCTCCATTTACCCTGCCCTGCTCCTATCGACATCTCTATCTTGGTGTTTACCTCACTTACTACCCTGATCTTTGAGGGAGGGCTAGGATTTCCTGTCTTTCTCCAGTGCCTCCACCCTTGGCTAGTTTAAATGCTTGCCAATGAAACATTTAAATCTATCACCTAGGATCCTGGTTCCCCTCCTGGACAGATGCAGACCATCATGCCAGTATAGGCCTGCATCCCTCCAGGTGGACCCCCAGTCCCTAATGAAGCCAAATCCCTGAGCTCTGCACCAGTTTTTCAACCACTGATTGAATTCCATGGTGTGGAGTATCCTAACCTCACCCATGCCATAGACAGGCAGCACCTCCAAGAAGGTTACCATGTGTGCTACTTGTCTAAGGCCCATCCCCAACTCCACAAACTCTTTCTGCACTGCTCTGACCCCTTTCTTAGCCAGGTCAGTTGTCCCTAGGTGGACAGTGACATCCAACTCCCTCCCCTGTGCAGCTGATCCAGGGATCCTTAGGATTCACTCCCTGTCCCTCCAAGCCATGGCACCAGGCAGGCACCTTACCTCCATCTCCTCTTCCATCCCTAGTTCTACCTTTCTAACAATGGAGTCCCTCACCAGGAGTTGCTTCCTTCCCCTGTGGAGTCCCATGCCACCCTCCTGTGGGTCTCCTTTGTGGAGGTTCCTAGCATCATCCTTGGGCTCCACTGTGGGTGCCTCCATAGAGGAACTACACTTTGCCAGAACGGCATATGAATTGTGCAGAGGTACAGCTGGAGGGATGCACCTCTGTTCCACCACCCTCACCCTCCTTGAGCCCACTGTGGTCCAATCGCTCCTCTTCCTTGGCAACCTCTGAGGCAACAGCAGTGGCACTGGTGGTCCCTGGATGGGAGAGGAGGTCCCAAAAATCCTGGCCATCTCAGCCTGGAGATGAACAACCTCCTCCCTTAGCCCAGAGAGGTGCCTGCAGATGAGACAACACTGCATCCTTCAGAACATCTCCTGGAAGACTGCTGTTCCACAGCTACTGCATTGCACCACTCCTATCATGTCTTATTTCTGAACCCTTAACTGTTGTATGGAATACTTATTCTTTCCTCTGTTTTTTTTCTCCCTACTTACTTACTGCCTCTGTACCCTTTAAGCTCCTGATATTCCTGTTCTGAGACAAGAAGTTCCTATATTTCTCAGTAGTCTCCTTCCTTGCTCAGAGTCAGACCTCCGGAAGTTGGGGGGGGGCGGTGAGCTACTCTT
Source organism: Neoceratodus forsteri (assembly GCA_016271365.2). Classification (NCBI taxonomy): domain Eukaryota; kingdom Metazoa; phylum Chordata; order Ceratodontiformes; family Ceratodontidae; genus Neoceratodus; species Neoceratodus forsteri. Next base: position 1,292,718,836 of record CM057455.1, on the reverse strand, counting down.
CCTTCTAGGATGGTGAGTCTTTTGTGGCTCTGTGATCACTCACTTCCTGCTCCCAAACAGGAAGTTCCTATTGTCAGTCAAATCCTGTGCCTATAAAACTAGAACTGGTTTAAGGTGGAGTGGGGTGGGGAGGGAAGGAGGGCAATTTAGTCCCAGTAGAGATGTTTAGTTATAATAACAGCTGCTCCTTCCTCCTGGTGTCTCTGCCTGTTCTCTGGCAGAAGCTATCTAGGGTAGTGTTTAAATATGGCTTTAATCTGGCTTCCTTCTAGTTAAGCCACTCCCCCTACTTTACAAGTCTTTCTACACTTAGTTAATGACATAGATAACAATTCCCTTCAGCTACCCGAGACAAAAGACAAACACCTAGATAAATGCGCAGATAACATTTCACTTCAGCCAACTCAGACAAACATACTAACTTTTTTGTTTGTTTTTACCCTAAGTTGAAGGTCCCAGTAGTACAGTTCTAGTTATTTAGTCCCAGTAGAGAAGTTTAGTTATAATAACAGCAGCTCCTTCCTCCTGGTGTCTCTGCCTATTCTCTGCTTAAATAACAATCTGTCAGAGTAAAAATAAATTGCTTTCCAGGATCTCCTAATGCCTACCGAAAGCAATAAAAAAAACAGAGTTGAAAGCTGTTAGTTGTGAATGTAGCTTCAAGATCGCCTAGGAACACACATGCCAGATGGGTTTGTTGCCATGGCGATTAATTGCAGTTTCTCAAACACACTGCCTAAAGGTTATCTTCAGAACAATGGGTCTGGAGGGAGTAGTCCACCCCCTAACCCCACCTCTTCCCCTACTGACTTGGTGGTTTCTTTGGACCAGACTATCACAAAGCTGCACCCCTAGCAAAACATCTGTCCCTTGCAAAGCCTCAAACAGGAAGTCAGAGAGAAAGTATGGTGTGCAACAGAAATTTGTGCTTACTTGAATTCTGCAGGGGATCATGTGTGTAAGAACATATTCACATAAAAAAATAACTATAGAATTACTTTACCAAATCAGCAAAACCATAATGTTTCTACACATTCTCAGCGAAGGTACAATATCCACAGGGTGCGTATTTAATTAAAGTAATAGAACCCATTCATGGAGTAAGAATTTTTTGAATGTCAACACATACTTACCAGACCAGCAGTATTAGAACCTGAAATGCCTCAGCCAAACAAATAAAAAAAAAATTGTGACAGTCTGCACTTGAAGAGTAAATCCCGTGATGTGCATCTGAGAAAGTCTGGCACATACTTTTTTTTTTTGCAATCAACCCTGTGCACAATTGCACATTGGGAGAGTTGGCATCACTATGCTGTGTGTGGTTGGGGTTGTGGGCAGTGGGGGGTCATGGGAGATGTCTTTTGTTCCAATAAATCCCTGTCATCTCTTTTGTTTAGTCTGTAAATTGATCCTATTTTTTTAATCCTATCTGTAAATAATCTCCTATTCCAAACCATCACTTTCTTTGTATCTTCCCATATGTTCCAAATATGTTGCATTACCCAGGCTTTGTTATTAGGCAGTGAAGAACTGAATGGGACCAACTTCCAAAAAGGGGCTGCCCGCAGCATGTAAAGCTGACATATTACCCTCGCTGTGTAATGTGATAGGGGTATGTTATTCAGAATCATGTTCTACGTGATTCAACTGAATGTACTACATCCAGAGATGGGAGTGGATGAAATAAAAGCAAGGGTTCCCCATGCATGGTGAGAGTATTTTTTGGAAGTTAACATGGATTTACTGGTCCTGAAGTCCTAGAACCAGAACTGTCCCAGACAAACAAATAACAAATAAGTGCCACAGTATGCACTCTGAGAGTAAATCCCTCCTAAATATTTCTAATTTCACAGCTGCTAATTACATGAACAATCTCAAAGTCTAATTCAATTAATTTTCATAAATTATATTTTATTTTAGCTGACCATTGTGAAAATGGATATTGGAGAGATCAGGACTCTTATATGTGCAGTCACTCAGCCACATTACCAATTGAAGCAAAAAGAGAAATGACATGTCATATCAGCAGGAGGTTCAATGCCTGCTCTCCCGACTGCAATTTTATACAGGGTTGATTGCAAAAAAAAAATTATGTGCTGCACTATCTCAGATGCAGACCTCGGGATTTACTAGACCAGTGCAGACTGACACTTTCTTTTTCTTTTGTTACTTGTTTGACTGGGGTGCTTTGAGTTCTAGCACTGTATGTCAGGTTGAGCCATGCTGTTTTGCAAAAAAATAAATCTTACTTGGGGCATGGGGTTTCATTAAGTTTAATACATCCACACCCACCTGGACTTTCTATCTTCATTGAGATTGTGTATACTCTGAAACAGATTAATATACCTTTTGTCATTACATATTGTCCCAATAGTGAGGTTACCACATCAGCTTCATGTGCTGTGAACAAACAACAGGACACAGTAACTCAAACCTTGTCATATAACTTATCAAAAAAGTAATCACAAGACATGTTCCGAAATAAACAAAAGTAGCTTAAAACTTGAAGCAGACCCTTTTTTCAAGATGGACAATTATAATTATGCAGAGACTAGTTACCAATCCTGGGTAATGCATTTCAGATTGGGGAGTAATGGAAGTTCACAGCAAATAAAAAAAAATGCTGCTACCCAATCACTGAGTGCTCATTAGAGCAGTGAAATTGTAAATTGACTGCAAACCACAGTGTTCACATAATTAAATAGATGGTTCAGAGAAGAGAAGGGTAGATAGCCATCAGATATTCTTAAACGTATGACTATAACAGAAACCAAATGTGAAAACGCACTACTAGCAACCAAGTCAATGATATACTTTGGGCTAAACCAGTATCAGTGCACAACTACCATCAATTGGATAATTATTTAAATCCAATTTCCTCAGCCTTCCTACTAATAGTGCGCTCAGACACTGAAGGCAGGATTCACAAACCTCTGAGAAATACCCACAGCTGCGGGTAAACTGCGGTGCAAGATGGGTGAGACTTGTGGATCCACAGGTTACCGCAGCGGTGGGTGTTCACAAAGGTGGAGCCGGATTACGACCAGCTCCATGATCTACGGCTGCCTGTGGGTGGTGTTGTCAGGGCAATGGCTGCAGCTGCGGGAATGGGCTACAGCTGCTGGAAGCAGCCATAACCCCCTCTGCAACTGCTGCGGCTGTGAATCGGAACTGCCGCAGCTACGGGAGATTACGGTCCACAGCAGCAGTTGCGGAGGAAAACTTTAAAAAATAAACGTTTGTGAATCCTGCCCTGAATCTTTACTGGTGGACTCTAACAAGTCTAACAAAAGTGTTGACAGGCATCAGTGTGCAAATTTGGGGCTTCCCTCAACAAGTCCTTAACCTTTTGTATTTCTCTAAACTATGGATGGTCAAACAGACTTGCATGCAGTTTGCTAACCATGTTTTCTAACATATGGTACCACTTCATTTATTTTTTACTGCATCATGCATTGCACATCACTAGTGCCATGGTGATAAATACACCACATTAGAGTACAGTTTCTGGCATTTAGTCTTGTTAAATGAATAGAATAAGAGGTGGAGACAGGGATGCACGTTTCAATACCACTCACCATACCCCAACCACATACAAACAAACCAATGTGCTGAATTTCATTTGCTTGCCAACACCTAATTTCATGGTTGATCCAATGTTTCAGCTATGTCTGAGTGTGTGTTTATGTATACCTGTGGGCTCATGCTCGAGTGGGTGGGTAGGGGGGCAAAATGGCAGTCTAGACAACTGGCAGTTAGAAAAACAATTCATGCAATAGGCAAATTTGTTATGGCACCTATTGTTTTATCTATGTCTTTTCAGCAGGCAAACCACTAAGCTAAATACGTAAAAAAATATATGTAAAAATAAATATGTACAAAACTACCAATAAGTCCACTGCCTATCACTGACTACCACCCTAGGGTTTTCCCACTGATTAAAGTGTCACTTTCCACTGAGGTGTGCAGTAAGCATATTTTTTTTACCCTCCCTTTGTATAGTATATTAGCTATTACATGTCATATAACAGAGTATTGTGTCTCCATTTAATTTCCCTGTTCAGTTGTACCCTATGCCTCTGATCCATGGAAACATACTGTACTGTAGTTAATATTGCAGAAGTCAATCATTTTCAAGCTGAATAAGTAGAGACTTCTGCATGTCAGTGGAAGACGTCTTTTGTGGGGGAAATTGTATAAAACCTGTAAATTAAAAATGATAGAAATGTCAATCTTTTCAGGTGACACTAATAAAGTTATTATGGGGGATCTTTTTTCAGTCTTGTTTGTGATGATCCAGATATTCCTCTGTTCATCGATCCCAACCCATAAGCAACAGCCACTGCATTGGGTATTATACAATGGGCACTAAAGAAATCAAAGAATGCAGCATTCTGATTGGTTGGCTGGCACCTTCCCACCATTGTAAATCCACTAGTGTACCCACTGGAAAAGGTGCCAGCCAACCTCATCCCATGCAACCAATAAAAATATCCCTTCGAGCTTCCACAGCACCCCAAATCGCTGCCATATTGAACGCCACTGCAAACGTGCTACCACGGTAAATTTAAAACAAATATGAGTTTGAAATTTACCCTGTACGAAGAAAACGAGTTAGAAAACATTTTCAGCAATGAAAATGACTTCCCTGACACAGAAGCCACCTCCTCAAACCCCACAGCAAATATAATAGTATCACGTAACAGTCCGGTACTCCCCCCCATTAATCCTACACAGGCAACGGTAACACAAACCGCAAATGCCCCAGAAACTGTGCACATACCTGGGGAAATTCTGCAATCTGCCTCCAGTGATCCCAGTACATCAGCAATCATAGGCTCCTGCAAGAAAAAAGCAAAACAGTGTCACCAAGAGACGTCAGAAAAGAATCTTCAAAACCTTGAGGTTAGTCGAAACGAAATCACTACAATAAAGCAAACTAAATGGGCAATGAACGTTTTTACTGACTGGCTTAAAGAAAAAAACATTTCCATAGACTTAGAAACAATACCACTTGACAACCTGAGTCGTGTGCTCCGGCACTTTTACAGTACAGTAAGGAACTGTAACGGGCAAGAATATGGGCTAACAAGTTTCGTCGGCTTACGATCAGGCATAAATCGTTAACATGAATGATCCCCCAAGCAGTAGAGCAGTGAATTTAATGACAGACCCCATATTCAATGCATGTAACAATGTCTTCAAAGGAGTAGTCAAGCAATACCGAAAAGCAGGAAAAGACAAAGCAACACACCATAGCCCATTAACTAAAGAACTACACTATCTTAGACAATCACCAGCCTTATCACCACTAACAGCAACTGGTTTAATTAACAAAGTTTGGCTGGATATCCAGTTACACCTAGCTCGTAGGGGAAACGAGGGAGTCCGCGGCTTCAATATGCAGTCTTTTGAAATAAACATTGCTCCAAATGGCCTCCGATATTTGACCAAATCATACAATGAACAAACAAAAAATCACAAGGACTTTCAAGACCCAACATGACAATGCCACAGAGGATTTATGTTCAAGAGGCCTGAAGACCTGCTCTGCCCAGTCGCAAGCTACTTAAAATATATTGCAAAGCTTCCCAAAAATCCTCCAGCTCTCTTTTGCCACGTAAAAAAACTACCACAAGCAGACCTTGATAAACTCAACACATGGTACACCCGAGAGCCTATGGGTGTCAATTTCTTATGCAAAATGTTACCCAATATCTGCAAACAAGCTGACCTTCCAAAAATGTATACAAACCACTACCTCAGAGCAACAGCGGTTACCCTACTAACAGATGCTGGACTAGAAGCAAGACAAATCATGGATATAACAGGCCATAAAAGTGAAAGTTCTTTAAAAAGTTATTGGAGACCAAACTTCCAACACCATGAAACATGGGCATCCATAATTTCAGGCCAAGAACCACAGCCATCTACAAGCAATGCAATCACCCAATCAAACCACACAAAACATTTTCTTTCCCCTCAAACTTCAGACCAAACATCAAGACAAATAAAATTGTACGCAACTCATAATCCACATACAGAAGCCCAGCCATCCTCCTCATCACTATCTAACGAACCTGCAACACTAAAAACCACAGTGATCCATACTCATTTGAGCCGATGTTCCGAAAGTACTACAGATGTCCTAATAGAAGATGACTGCAATTCCCAAATCCTACAACATACTCAGCTAAAGGAAGAACTACACTACTTAGAAGAAACAGATCAGATTCTACAAGAAGAACTGCACCATCTCCACCAGATGACAACAAATCCACCTACGCACTTCCAAAATGCAGCAACGGCAGCATATCTGAAACCTTAGCAAACTATTGCACCAGAAATCCAAACTATGCCTCAAATCAGTCACTTCATCAACTATGGTGAAATAAACTTTTTCCTTGGTGCCAACAAAAAATAATGAAGTGTCACACATAAGCACCTAAAACATAAGGTAAACGCACATCTCAGTAAACTCACCTCTATTTCAAAAAGCGCATTCTAAACTATTTTCCTCTCTTTCTCCCTTCCAGCAAAAACTCAGAAACTACATCAACAAATAATAAAAACACCTACTAAACTCCCACAGTTGCAAAGCTGCAAGATCTTCACGGAGCAACATTTCTCGATGATCTGCAACGCTCTCCAATGCAAGCAAGCCATGTGACAGCATCGAAAACTTCACATCCCCCACACGAATCACACAAGCTTATTAAAGCAACAGAACTTAACTGTTACAGACTCTACTTCAAAAAAATAAAAAAAAACTAACTTTATAAAAGTTTTTCCTTTTCCTCAACAGCACTACTGCTTACTTCATTACAGGTTGGACTACAGAAGCTGTGCCTCTTTACTTCACTGTACCTTATGTTCCTCTAATCTTTTACTTCATTCTTAATAGTAGAAACACTTACTATAATAAAAGTTGCAATACAGGCAAACTGTTCTTTTCAAAACATTGAAGTAATTGCACAGTATCATACATGAATAAACTCATCGTTCAAAACTTCAGTTTCTTCTTCATAATTTACCTTCTATTACTCACCCATACACAAATACGGGACTACTTTTTCTTGTGTAAGAATAAAATGATCAAAACGCATTAAAAATCAAAATATATACATATATAACATTTTTTCCTCTTACAAAAAAGCCACATATTATAATATACCCTCCAGGGTGTGGGTATACTGGTGGATTTGCCACTACTGGTGTGGTTAAGTCACTCGGCTGCACCTCGTGACTGAACCACACCAGCCGTGGTAAATCCACCAGTATACCCACACCCTGTCGGGGTATATTGCTATAATGTACAACAGAACACACAAAGAGAAACAGAAATAACTATAAATAGTTCATTTAAGCATCTAAAAGCAAGAAGGCACTAGGAAAGTGGTGCTTAAGGAACTACACTAGTAATATAAACAAACAGTTCTAAGCACACACTAACCCGTAAGAGAGGCACTTGTACTATTCAGTGCAGTAATATTTATTAAAGACATCAGACAAATCGTCCCATCTAACATAAGCTTCGGACTGTCCTTTCTCAAAAGCCTTTGAGAAAGGCTGACAGTCCAAAGCATGTTAGGCAGGATGATTTGTCCGGTGTCTTTTTAATAAATATTACTTTGTACTGAATTGCCTGGCGTCCCTCTTATGGGTTTGTGTGTGCTTAGAACTATTTTTTTTTATTACTGCATTTAAGCATTTGGAGAACATTCTGCTTAAAATTAGACACCCCCATTGGAATACAATGCTCACTGGTAGCATATTTGAAAGTAAATTGAGTGTCATGTGGTTTGAGAATAACTGTTAACAGGCTACAACCAAGATCAGGAGCTTTTCTGCTCTGATTATATGGGTACATTGCCTGCTGCTTCTTCACAATTGAGCCAGTGCATTTTTAAGAAATATAATCCAGAACAGCCTGGACTTGAAACAGATTTTAAGAGTGAAGCAAGAAGCTGCTAATAATTTTAAAAATCACCCTGGATTTCTTGAATGTGAAAGAAAACTGAAAGCAGCTGTTGATAAACAAGAAAAGAAAATTAAAGCTACTAAACCTGGAGAATTTTTGCATGATCTGGTGGATTACGAGAAAAACCAGGTTTTCTCAGATGCTTACACAACTTACTGCAGACAATTCAACTCTCCATTTATTCATAGTCTTTCCTCCCCTTGCAATGGCCATTATATTACAGCAAATGCATTCAGTTAATTCTTTCCACGCCTTGTTGTTGTTATAAATACTTAATCCTGCTTGTAGCTGTATTTACATTTAAAATGTACTCTGTGAGTGTGGGGGACCCTGACTGAATGGGGCTTGTTCTTGTGTTTGGGGTGTGGGGGTGGACTGGGACATAGAAACATAGAAGTTGACGGCAGATAAGGACCACAAGGCCCATCCAGTCTGCCCATTTCTTTTTCTACCTTATAAATGTGCCATCGGCCTTTGCTCTGTCAGTGGCCTATCTATTCATAGTCATTTGTATTGCTCCCTTATGCCTATCCCATGCCTGTTTGAAGCCCTGCACTGTATTCATAGCCACCACTTCTTGTGGTAAGCCATTCCATGCATCCACCACCCTTTCTGTGAAAAAGAATTTCCTCACATTCCCCCTTAATCGGCCTCCCTCTAATCTCATGCTGTGTCCTCTTGTCCTGCTATTTTTCTTATATTTAAACATGTTAGACTCTTTCACCTTGTTAATGCCCTTAAGGTGTTTGAATGCCTCGATCATATCACCTCTCTCCCTCCTTTGCTCAAGGGTATACATATTGAGCTCTGTTAATCTGTCCTCATATGTCTTCTGATGCAGTCCCTGCACCATTTTGGTTGCCCTTCTCTGGACTGCCTCAATTTGGTTAATGTCCTTGTGAAGGTGTGGCCTCCAATACTGCACGCAGTACTCCAGATGGGGCCTAACAAGTGTCTTGTAAAGAGGGATTATTACCTCCCTCTTACGACTTGTGATACCCCTACTAATACACCCTAACACCCCCCTAGCCTTACCTACTGCTTTAGAGGTCTGCTTGGACCTTAACAAGAAACTGGCAGCTAAGCAGATAGTGCAAACTAAATGTGGATGAGTCAAAAGAACAATAAATCACATCATGTTACTACTAGCAGAATTCCAGTCAAAGATCACATATGCACAGATAAGAAATCTAATGACATCAAGTGGGAAGCTGAAGCTGGTATTGCCAACCATTTCAGCTGTTTAACTGGGCTGTCATTGAATTTGCCAGCATCCCTCATTGTTGTGCAGTCAAAGGGTCACCACTGTAAACTCTCACAGCCATATTGAGAGGAGATTTCCTTATGGGTCAAAGCCCATATCAACTTCAGGGTGGTCAACAATACAAACATCATTACAATACATGTAAATTACATTATTAACCTTATTACGCACAGGCTACCATAGGCAGGCTAAAGTTCATAAAGTCCCATATATTAATAGTAAAATAGCAGAGTCGGGTTAATTTTCTTGCAGCTTGCTATTGATGCACAGGCAAAATTTGCCTAGTTTACACAATTTTGTTTTGGAATATGTTATGGAATTGTATTACAGATAGTTCTACTGATTTTACACTTCAGTGAAGTGCTGGTTAGTGTATTTATTTAACACAAAACACTATCTTTGCATAAGGGAGTTTCATTGTAAACGTACTCAGTTTGGACTTTGGTGCAGTTCTCTTGCTGCATTTGCACTTATTGTTTGTGCCTTTTAAAATATTTTGAATGAGCTTTCAGCATTATGGAAGATGGACATGTTATACAGTCTATGATGCGAGTAAATGAGAGTGATTGGAACTAAATACAGGAGGAACATCATATCAATAAATATTTACTAAGTAATTTGTGTTCCCCAGCTGGGAGGAGTAGGACTCATCTGTCCCTGACAAAAAATCTAATTCTTTTTTTTTAACACAATCAACCAAAGATCGCATTTCAGCAATTTGGAAAATAATATAAAATATGCAACATACTGACAGGGTGGTTGCCTTATTTCACTGTGGCAGCCACACTCACTCAGGTTTATTACAATTTTTGTACATTTATGGGCACAGTTGTTGCAAAGAGATGTCAATGGGTAATATGAGAATACTTGGCTGCATACTGTGTAAATTTTGATACATTATTTCTATTTAAAAAAAGGAAATGTTTATATACTATACTGTACATGTATCATTTTACACTGAAGGCACAGGTGCATACTGTAGAACATATCAATATATTTGTTCTTAGAGTATGGATAGACAGATGAATCAGATTTAGACAGGTAGGGTCCTATAGTGATAAATATATCAGTCTGTTGTGATAAAAGGATTCTTAGTGATTAAAACAATTTATATAGTCCTCTTAATATTATTTAATGTACTTAGAACTACAGCATGTATAAACTGATTGCCCTTTTAGTTCCTCAGTAAAGAGTTCTGTTAAGGGAACATCTAATAGGTTGGTATATAACAGCTGTTTATGGCAAGGGCTCCAAATGTTAATACAGCACTGACTGAAATGTTCATGTTAATATGAAAGGGGACTGTAACTGAAATCAAATAAAGTAATGTTATTGTGCACTGTGCCTCATGGGAGCTGACAATATACTGCACTATCAGCAGTACCTGCATGGTATGTCACTGTGCTGCCTATGACCATCCAGCCTTTTACAAATGTTAAAATACACTAAATACTGCAACCTACAATTTACAAAACAGAAAAAAAGGTTTATTCTGTCTGTTGACAGGGGTTTTGGCATGTCGGGCTGTATAGATAATGGTTAGGGATCCTCATCGTACTTGACATTACTGCGTGCCATTGAACGACCAACACTTTGAGAGTTGAAAAAGTGAGGACTTTTAAAAAATAGTAACATTTAACTGAACTATGATAGGACTTTAAAACTCACTAATCTCAGATCAAGTCAGGTCAGTCACTGGTCTGAAGTCAGTGGGAGAGGGATGGGCTAAGCTGTTCACAACTATTGCTCCTAAATTAATAGCAGTCAGTGTGTGTGAAACAGAGCAATCAGTCACCATGATAACATTCATCAGGGTTGCTTTTTGGTTGGCAAGAGCATGTGTGGATTTCCTCATAGTTTGTATTTTGTGATTATTTTCAGTGAGGGGGATTTTGGAGTTTTAGTGCATAGGAATGACAATCTAAAGATTTTTTTACAACAGGGTAAACAGGGCAAACACAGAGGCCCATAACAGTGGCTCAGCTTGCAGGCAGTAATGAGGTTCCCCCAGATGTTTGTGCCAGCCTGTATTGTCAGCTTACTAGTGTCAGAATTATAATATGTGACTTTAGAAACCTGGGTAGATATACACATGAACGCATATCTCTCAATCTCCCTCATCACAAATCAGGGACAAGGCTTAAAATGATCAGGGACAAATGACCAAAATCAGGGACACAGCTGATAAAATAGTAATATCAGTTCCAGAAGCTGTGTACAACATGCTCCTTAGTGTGAATAGCATTTTCTTAATGAGAACTAGACAGTAAAACCAATGGCTGGCATTATTTTGTGATTCAAATCCTTACTCTTCAGTGACAGAAATGCCAAATTTAAGAGGGACAGAAGAAATTTCTGAGGCAAAATCAAGGACATCCCTGAAAATAAGGGACAGTTGAGAGGTATGCATGAATGTGGGGGCAGGAGTGGGCATCAGAGCTGAATCATCACAAATAACAGGGGCACCTTCGCACACTGAGTCACTGAGAACTGCCAGACAATGATGTGCATTTTTGAGAGGCATTTATATATGGGAGGGGGAGCACACACTATTTTTATTGCTAACTTCCATTACTCCCCAATCCCAACTGCTCTGCATTTCCCATGCTTGGGTAGTAGGCAGGGCATAGTTAAAATTTTTCCATATTTAAACAGCAGTTATTTCTGGTTTACTGCTAGTTCTGAGATTTTTTTGAAAAAAAGTCTTGTTGATTAATTTGTTTGTAACTTTTATTACATAGACTGAGTTACTGTGTCTGTCCTGCCTGCTGCCCCTAGCCTGTACAGCTGCTTGGTTACTTTAACTATTTGGGCAGTATGTAATTGGAGATGGTGATGTCAATCCAGTTTCAGCTGTACACTATCTCACCCAATGTACAATATAGATGGGTGTGTGGATGTAATAAAGGTAATGAAACCCCATTCCCTAATTATTTTTTGTTTGTAAATAACCATAGATCCAGCTGTCCTACAGTCGTATAATCCTAAAATCCACAGTCAAACCAGTAACAAAAATGGTGTCAGTCTGCACTTGCAGATTAAATGCCAGGGTTTACATGTAAGAAATTGCAGTACATACTTTTTATTTCAATTGCAAGTGTATGTGCTGCAGTTTCTTAGATACTGGCTCCAGGATGTACGCTGCAATTGCAGACTTGCAATTTTTTGCTTACTGCTTTGCAATATTTTGGAGGGATAGAGGACAATTTGTTATACAAAATCAGGGACAGATGAGAGGTATGCAATGGACAATCACCGGGCGGCACTGACAAATCAGTGAATTAGCCAACAAAACTGGCATATCAATGGCATACTAATTCAATGTTGCCCCATCATTGAACATAATTGATTGCATACTTGATTTCATTAGAATTAACACTTGTGTAAAATGGTTAATTTGGAGATTGGGACCTTCATATGTGCAGACACAATACCATGTTTTCAATGGAAGTCAAATCAGAAATGCCATTGCATACTGTAGCAACCCGCGATCGGGATGCACCACTAGACCACCAGGGCTGCATTCGAGAGGGGGGGTTTACATAACTACTGCCCGCGATCGGGCTTTTCGGTCCACTGGACCACCAGGGATGAATTCGGGAGGGGGGGTTTACACAACTACTGCCCGCATTTGGGATTTACGGTCCACTGGACCACCAGGGATACGTTCGGGGGGGGAGCTACATTGCTGCCCGCGATTGGGCTGGTGGGGAGGGATTAAGCTATGCCCACGATCGGCCATTGGGGGTGGTGGGGGAATTCTACACTGTTTTGCCCGTGATTGGGCTGCAGGGGGCGTCGGTCCCCGACGGCTGCTGCCTGGCAGGGCGCCAGGCGCAAGTCCTCAGGGATTGGTGCACCTACATGCTAATGACATGCAAATGGGGCCATAATCAGATGCAAATGGCCCCCCCGTGCCTTGCATGAATTATGGCTCCATTTGCATGTCACCTTTTGAATATGGGGATTTTGCACATGGCGCAATGGTACTTGCGCCACTGCAAGTTGAATGCTCCACTCTGACAACTTGCGGTGGTACAAGTTCCACTGAGCCATGCACAGTGTCTGTGGCTGGGGGTGATATTCAAAGGAGTTGCTCAATAGCGCAACTCCTTTGAATATCGCCCTGGCCACACCCCTGCGCAACTATTTTGCGCAGCACAAGGGCTTGCGCCTATGAATAGCGCAGTTTGAATATCCAGCCCAATATGTTCATTATCAAAACTAATGAATTACATTGGTGGGAAATGTATGGGACAAGAATGTAAGAAAGCCCTTTCTGTACTAACTTTAAAGACTTTTCAATATGGAAGCTGAGGGGGTCTGACAGTGAATAAGTGTGTTTAAAAAATGACAGACAGTTACTAGGTACTCATTATAAGGATTGATCACCCAGAAGTACCAATGACAATTCTGTGCTAGTACTTTTTTGATCAACAGTGCTAACCTTATTAGGATTACCATTTGGCGATCAGTCGAAGGCATAATTCATTTTTACCGCCAAATTCAACACATTATTTGCAGATAAAATTCAGACACTATCCCATGCTCTATAAAGACACATCACTGTGTAAATTAGGTGAGACAAGACCCCAGATACAAGCAACACAGCACTCAAATATGGACATCATTTAGAGTTCAGATATTCGCAGGCATCCCTCATGACAAAAGAAAAAGAATTCTAAGTATCAGAGGAGCAACATGTCAACTATTTAGTGAATAAATCACATCACAAAAAAGACAAGCATCAATGAGAGTTAAAAAAATAGTTTTATTAACAAACTTAACATCATTCAGAGAAAGGAAGAGGTCAAAACCATTTCATGTCCCATTTAACAAGGGAAAATGTGTTTTATTTTGTTAATACAGTGCCATCTGCCAGTGAATAGTTCCAACAAGGATGCAAATGACATTCCGTGCAGCAATCACTATGAATAAGTCATAATTACCATCTAGTGAGGAACTTAGGAAGTGCATTAAGCTCCATCTGGAATGCCACATTTCACACCATGTTACTGCTCCACCTCCTCAGTAACTAGCGGCAATACCGGGATACTGCCTCATTAATGAACGTCATAATGAGGCACCAAGAAACTTTTCTATAATGACTATTATACATCTAATGTATCGATGCTTAATTTGGTGTTCATACATTACATATTTTCCTACCAAAAATGGCTTATGTTGACTTTTTATTGCAAAAATAACAAACTTTTCTTGCTATTTTGACTAATATAGAAACCAAAAGAAATTGCTTATAATTAATTGTATATCACCATTGGAAAGGCAATTTTGTGCTGAACAACTGTGATACTCGTACTTTGTGTGTAACATTTACAGTTCATGAGGTATTCAGATTTGTTTGTGGCATGCTGATTATGGCTTGATTTTGCTTAGAAAGGACCAGGATGCAGTGTTAAGAGTATACAGGACACAAGTGGTGGAACTCTCAAAGAGCTCCATTAGAGTGAATGAGTTAAATGCCTATGGCCCCATATCATGCAGTGAGTATGCGCTTATAACATGTGTTCTGTGCAAAACACGGGGGGGGGCACTGAAAATGGCTGTTTCCCCTCTTTAAAGATCAAGAAAGTTACTGTATCCTGCCACCTTGCAAAGTAGTCAGCAACAAATGTTGTAAATGGTATTGCTGTTAGGGACATAAATGTCATGTACAGTACAGAGAGGATCTGTGACATGTCTTGTGTATATCAATGTCTGTCACTTGAAATGGCTGCTATTGGTGAGTGTGTGTGTGTGGAGGGGGTGTCACCACACTCACACACACCTGTTCTTGCTGCTGTTACACTGGTATGTTTAACAGCATATTTTCTTGTCAGGGGTATTACATTTTTGTGAAAAGCATTTAGCAATTAATACAACAGTGATGTGGCTGAGGTGTGTGTCTAATGTGAGTTACTGTAACTGTGACAAAAACAATGTTGTAACTCAGTGGCTTTCCTCTGTGTGGGAACGTGTTCCATCTCATTTCCTATTCAGCATATAAGTTACAGACTAAATGCCACTCATGGGTGGGTGGGCAGCAGTGTGTAGGGTTGCCACCTACCCGGTATTTTTCTAGATCATCCAGAAATCAGGGCTCTTCTCCGGTTACCTGGTTTTCTCCCTCTCTAGTCCGGTGATGCGGCCAGGCAGACCGCATGACAGTAGCTATGTTTTTTTTTTAAATGCAGCTGAAGTCCAGGCAGAATGAACAAAATGAACAAACCTGAAGAGCACAGAAGCAGCCACCACCCAAATCCTCTTTCCTGATCCTGTTCTAAAGGGCTAATGAATGGTTTTCCCTGCCTGCCTGGCCCTACCCCCAAAAAATAAAACAAATTGAATTACAGCAGCACAGTTTAAATTGGCAGCAGTAGTTGCACTTACTTACACAGCAGCTGCTCACAGATTAAGGACCTTTCACAGCACGCCTCGCCTGAGTCACCTCCCCCACTCCTCTGAGTCCTCGGTCTCCTGTCCTGAATAATCTCCAAGTCAGACTCCTCTCCTCCTGATGCCAGTCTCCAGTGCAGAAGCAGACCATCCACATCCTTTGCCACCGCCATGATTCCCATGATGAACTAAGTCCCGGTGGGTCTTTTCTGGGCCAAAAGTCCAAAACCCCCCCGACGCTCAGTCAGCCTGCCTGATTAGTGAAAAAACACTCCATGCCTTAGACCGTACTCTCTTCCCTCCTGGCCTCATCATGCCGCCACAGCCAACCTGACATCTGTTCTGCTGACTTGGAACTGGAAGGCAGGGGCAAGCACTGAGCTGAGCATCAAACCAAGTAATGGCTTAAGACAGCAGCCAATCAAGAGCTGTATTTGCTGGCTAGCATTTAGTGGCCAATCAGCAATAGGCACAGCCAGCAAGCTCTGATTGGTATACTAGTGACCAGCGATTAGTCCATTAGGAGGACCAATCAAATGTGGTCATTTCACATCGTGTAAGAGTGGAAAAAGTAAACAAAAGCATCAAAGAGGACATTGCCCTATATTAACCCATGGGCTGCTGCTAGGGTACAGCATTGGGGGAATTGTGGCAGCTGAGCAGAATCCAGAGACAGAGCGAGAACTTGAGAAGCAGGAAGTTGCCAGATTGGGATTGGATTCAGAGGACTTCCAGCAGAGCTGAGCGAGAGACCATGCCCAAACAGGGAACCAGGAGGTCAGTCTGATTGTGTGCAAATTATTGGCAGCAGTACTGACAGCTTCAGCACTCTGCAGCAAGGGGAAACACCAGACTTCCAAAGTTCCATGGTCTGTCACCGAGTTGACTGCTCATCTGCAAACTGACTGTACTTTTTGCTAGGACCAGCAAGTGCAAGGTAGGCTGTCATTATTTATGTTTATGTTTATATTTTTATGTTTGTATATTTCTTATTTATGTTTAAGTCTCAGTCCATTCTCTAGCCACATAATACAACAATGTCATTCAGGTTAGGTTAGGGCCCACAGTGTTATGGACCTTTGTTTGCTTAGGATCTTGCACAGGCTATTTTAGCCAAAATAAACAAATTTAATTATTTGCAGTACAAGCGGTTTGTGCATTTTTTCCAATAGCGTGCACTACCTTCTGCTTGTTTTGGTGTTATATGGAAGTTAGCAAGCCCCAGCAGCTCAACCAACACATCCTTTCTGAGCAGCATGAGCTGTCCTGCTTTGATACATTGTACGAAGCTAGGGAGTGTGCCATCAGAGGAGTAGTCTCACTGAGCTGCTGGGGGGGAGCAGAGATACCATCAGTAAGGTATCAGTTTGTCTTGATTTATTTTCTCTGTAATTCTGATTTGGAGGAAATGTTTTTCCAAGTTGCCGTCATTGGGGGAACACATGAGAAAACCAAAAAACAGAAAATCAGTCTGCAGGATTGTCCTGTTTTCTGATGCAGACAGCTATTCTTTTACAGGGTAATGTCACTAGGTACTCAACATTACTTCCAGTAGCCTTTGTATGAAGTCTGAACTATCCATTGCTTAACCTGTCACAAAATAGCCACCCAGGAGATAATGAGTTGATAATAAAATCACATTACGATTGCTAGTGAGTCGATGATATAGTCTACAGTGACTAGTGGCCAGAATAAACATTCCGTGCTAGCGAGCAGTGATGTGACAGCTGTATCAAGCACAGATGAATGCTGTCGGGAGCCACATGTACTATTCATAATAGCCCAGGTTAAGGGAGTGTGCCATCAGAGGAGTAGTGTCACTGAACTGTTGTGGGTGGGGGGGGAGTGGGTATGAGAACAGGAAATGGAAAATCAGTCCCCAGGATTGTCCTGTTCTCTGATGCAGACCAGTACTGTGTTTACTGTCTCTACCTCTCTCTCTCTCTCTCTCTCTCTCTCTCTCATTGCTTATACTGTAGAATGTTAGTGATATCAATAAGACATCAGTTTGTCTTGATTTATTTGCTGTATAAATTCTGATTTTGGTGGAAAAACTTCTCCAAGCTGCTGTTGGTGGGGGGAAGCAGGTGAGAGAACAGAAAACAGAAAATCATTTTGTTTTAATGTCCTGATCTGTGATGCAGACAGGAACTGATTTTACTGGGTAATGCCTCTAGTTACTTATTAAAATAATCACTTTAAGGTTTCTAGGTAATCTATGAAATAGTCTACAATGATCTGTGGCCAGAATAAACATTCAGTGCTGTCAAGCAGTGCTGTGGCAGCTGTATCAAGAACAGCGATTGCTGTCAGGAGACATGTGTACCATTCATAACAACCCAGGATTCATTATGTTGAGGTCCGGTTAAGATATGATACGATACCTTTAGCTGTCTTATCTTATCTTAATATATCTTAAGATTTGATGTGCCAGATTCACAAAATGTTGCCCCAGTGCAAACCCAAACTGGGTTTTTCCCAAGGCAAACTGGGTTTTGCCCAGAGTTGATGTTCACAAAGCCCAGTTTGCCCATGCAGACTGCCTTTGTGCTCAGGCATAGTTGGGAGGGGGGCCACAATGCAAATGAATGGAATTGGAGCAGAGAGAAAGGTGACCTATTGGGCAGCAGACAGCAGTTCCTGTTTTCCATTGATGGACTAGTAGCGCCACCTGGAGTGCTGTCTACTGTGAGATGATCATGCTCATGGGGCAGCCTATGTCCATTAACAGACATTGCGTGATAGTAATGTACATGTACATGGTTGGATGTTTGTTATTTGCAATGATGGTGCAGTGGAGGTTGAGCAATCTTCTTTATGCACTGACTTTTTTATTGATGTTGATGTCGTAAACATTCTCAAAGCAAGTACAGCAATATCAGTAGCTTGATGAAGTAATACTATAGATCAAGGAAGAGCCAGAGCTTGTATTGAAAACAAATTGCACTTTAACCTGTAAATTGGTTCAGGCCAGGCAAAAATCAATATGCATTACCTCAGCACACCATATATGACTAGGGGAGCGTTAGTGGAAAGCAGTGACACCACTGCAAGGTCCTCCCCCATGGGCACTGATTTGCTGTTGAGCTGTTATTGCATTGGCCTTACACAGGATGGCAATTAAACTTTGTTTTTGTTGTATTTTTAGTTAACTTGCCATTACACATCTGTATAATGCAAGCGACAGTGCCACGGGACCTGGCAGGTTTTAGTACGGTGACTCTAAGCATGAATACTTTTGGAAAGAGTCACTAACCAATGCCACCAGTGGGAGCCCAGCAAAGAAAGCAAAGGGGTTCCACAATTATAATAAAGCCTGGGAGCAGAACTATTCGTGGGTATGGTCAGTACTAGGTTCAGAGGGAGTGGCAAAATGTGTATCCTGCAGCACTGTCTTCACAGTGAAATAGGATGGTGAAAAGGCCTTGAAGACTCATCAAAAATCAGAGAAGCACCAGCAAAGTCTGCAGACTCAGAAGAAGAACCTTTTTATGACCAAGTTCATGCAGCCATGGACCACAACAAGTGAGAGCTTGAAGATTACTGCAGTGGAGGAGACATCAGTGTACCACGGAGTGAAGCACAGCCATTCCTATTTATCCATAAACTGTGGAAGCAAACTGTCACAGACCATTTACAGTCAGACCTGGTTAATCCATGCACATTTGTGTTTGCCAATTTTGTTATGTAATACAAATCTACGTAGTAACCAGACAGTGATAATAAAGAGGTCAATAGCCCAACAAAAAATCTGTACGTAGTGTTTTTCATTCGGATAGTCAGACATATGGATTAACAAGGCACGGATTAACCAGGTCTGACTGTATTCTGTCTCTGCCATTGCATCCAAACTGAGTTGTGGGAAGACCAAAGCAGAGTGCATAGTCACTAAAGTGTTGGCGCCATATTCGGAGGAACTCCTTTTACATGACCTGGGCACATCCTATTTTTCTTTAGCTTTAGACACCTCTAATAAGAGCAACAAGAAAATGCTCCCTGTGGTTATTCAGTACTTTCACAAAAAGCATGGAATTCAGCAGAAACTCATGGACTTCTACGAGGACCACAACGAGACTTCTGAAGTCATATTTACTCAAATTAAGGACTGTCTTCAACAAAAAGGATTGCTACTGCAAAACCTGTCCAGTTATGCTGCAGACAATGCTTCAGTTAATTATGGTAAGCACTGTTCTGTGTTTAAGCAGTTTAAAACAGAAGTGCCACACATCATATCTGCCAACTGCTTATGCCATGTGCTACACAATTGTGCAAGGAATGCAAGCAGGGCCCTTGCACAATTTGATGTAGAAACTTTAGTGTTAAAAATCTACAGTAAATTTTCATCATCTGCCAAGAAAGTTGCACAGCTGAAAGAAATTTTTGCTTTCAATGACCATTACTGGAAGGAGATTCTGCAGCATGTTACGCCAGGTGGCTGTCATGCCTTCCTGCAGTGGCAAGGCTTGTGGAATGTTGGCCAGTTATAAAAAGTTATGTCATAAGTCAGGGACCAGATTAATGCCACCCCCGATATGGAAATTTGTTCAAGCTGATGAAGATGGCTACAGTGATAAAGATGCTATGTCAGAGGTGGAGTGCTACCTGCATTTTATGCATATTTTACAGCTGTTTCATAAGTCCATTGCCAAGCTTGAAAGCAATAGCCTGACTGCTCCAGAGGTCTATTGTGTAATGCATAATCTGTGCAATGAACTTCAAAAAAGACTTGATGACATGTTCTCTGGTTTTAAAGTGTCATCAGCTGTAAAGGACTTTCCCTCAACTGTTATGGAAAGAGTGTCATAAGACTGTTGTGGGTTTTATGTCCATGTACTGGCCTATCTGAATAAATGGTTCAATTTTGAAAATATCCCTTTCAAGGCAATGCAACTATTCCTTTGCAATATCAAGTTACGTGGGATGAACTGTATAAATCTGTAGAGACATCGAAGCTGCAAAAAGAACTTGACATGGATGCACTCTACTCAGATTACAGTACACTGACTGCAGAATTGCCTTTTTTAATAGAAAAGACAGAGGAATCTGTCAGTGACCAATGAGTGGCCTTTTTCAGTAAAGTGCCTGAGTGCAGGACACATTGCAAAGCTGTTCAGTTTGTGTTGTCCATCCCTGCCAGTAACTGCTTTGTGGAGCATGTGTTTTCGCTCATGGGCAATGCATGGACTGATCAAAGAAACAGAATGCTAGTGCCCTTGGTGAAAGCTGAATTACAGGTAAAATCCAATTATAGCTTCACATGCTCCCAATTCCATGCCTTTGTTAAAACAAACAACAAACTTCTTGAGGCTGCAAAGTCAAATGAAAAGTACACTTTTAAATATAAAGTGTGATCCTTCTGGACCAGAGATGACAGCTGAGATGTTTAATTTGTTGAAGCCTTGTTGCACCACTACTTGTGGTTCTAATGCAGTTTGCACAGTTTTGGTTGCTATCTAAATAATGCAGTTTAATTTGTTGAAGCCTTGTTGCACCACTACTTGTGGCAAGTTGTGGTTCTAATGCAGTTTGCACAGTTTTGATTGCTATATTTAGTAAAGAAAGTTTGCTCATTTTTATTGTCTGTATGGTGTGCTTGTGTTCTTTTTTTACACATATATACTCTTTTTAATTAATGTATATCCTTTACCTTATGTAATGTAATAATGCAATTTGTAGAAGGTAATAATAATAACAATAAACTTTATTTCTTTAGCGCCTTTCTAAAATTAAGGTGCATTACAAAAAATGACAGACATAAAAACATGATAAAGCAAATTGAAATCCAGGTTAAAATATACAGCATTAATTAATATCTATATCATCACCAAATGCCTTTTTCCATAAAAAGGATTTTAGGCCTTTTTTAATACCCTCCACCATCATGCACTCTCTGATCCAATGGGGTAGAGAATTCCAGAGGGTCGGCACCACAAAACTAAAAGCTCGGGCACCTGAAGATTTTAAGACTACCCTCGGAATCTCTAGCAACCTCTCATTGGCTGAGCGGAGTGGACGCAACGGAAGGTAAGGCACCAGAAGATCTTTCAGGTTGTCAGGGCCCAAACCGTGTAGGGCTTTAGATGTCAGTAATCTGACTTTAAAGGTGATCCACCACTGAACTGGCAGCCACTGCAGATCCCGCAGCACCGGTGCAATATGGGAAGAACGTGAGGTCCCCATTAACAACCGGGCCACTGAGTTCTGCACTAGCTGGAAGCTGTGGATATCAACCCCAGGAAGCCCAAAGTAAAGGGAATTGCTGTAGTCCAAGTGAGAGGTCACAAAGGCGTGGATCAGTGTAGGCAGGTTGCTAGACGGAACAAGGTGCTTGATCCTAGTGATGTTCCTAAGATGGTAAAAGGATACCTTAACAACTGCCGACACTTGCGCACACAATGTCAGCTGATCGTCAAGGATCACCCCCAGGTCTCGCACCTGTTCAGAGGCAGGGAGCTCCACATCCTCCAGTCCTCCAGGAATAGACCTGAGGTTTGATTTGCCCCCAGCCCCTCGGTCCAGTGGCCAGGATCCACAACCATCACCTCTGTCTTCCCAGAATTCAACTTCAACCACCTGGACCTCATCCAACCCTGGATTTCGCTGAGACAGTTGTTGAACACTGAGAGTGCTCTATTCTGGTCAGGTGCAAAAGACAGATAGAGCTGGGTATCATCAGCATAACAGTGAAACTCCAGCCCATATCGTCTCACAGTGTCTCTGAGGGAAAGCATGTACACCGCAAACAACATGGGGGACAGCACAGAGCCCTGAGGCACCCCACAGGTCAGAGCAGTAGAATCAGAGGAAAATATCTCCGATACCACCCTCTGAGTTCTACCTGTTAGGAAGGAGGTAAACCATCTGTGTACCAAACCCGACAACCCACAGATGCAACTCAGGCACTTAAGCAGCATCCCATGGTCTACGGTGTCAAATGCTGCTGACAAACCCAGAAGGACCAAAATGGACCATTTTTTCTGGTCTCTCGCCATCAGGAGATCATTGAGCACCCGAACCAGTGCAGTCTCAGAGCTATGCCTCTTTCGAAAACCTGATTGAAGAGGGTCATAGATGTTATGGATGGATAAATGGTTGTCCAGCTGGGCTGCCACCACTTTCTCAATTACCTTCCCCACAAAGGGGAGGATCGAGATAGGTCTGTAGTTGGCTAGGGAGACTGGGTCCAGAGAAGCCTTTTTCAACACTGGTGTCACCACCGCTTCCTTCAGGGAGCGGGGGTATTCACCAGAGTCTAAGGAGCACCAGACTATCCTAGCTAAAACCGGGATGATAACCTCCCCCCAGCCCATAATCAGGCCAGTGGGGCCCGGGTCTAAACTACAGCTTGTGGTATGCATACCCTGGACAGTCCTCATAACATCATCAATTTCCAGCCTTTCCAAGGAACTCCAGGCAAATGGGGTACTTGTAACCATAGGCTGGACCACTGCAACTCCCATGGAGAGTGTAGTGCGAGTCTCGGCCCAGATGTCGGCCACCTTATCTGCAAAGAATCGAGCAAGCTCCTCACATTGCATTTGTGAAATGGCTCGACGAACCTGCAGACAGGCTGGGTTGCACAGCCTGTCTATGGTTTGAATGAGCTGAGCTGGTCAATTCTGTGCAGCAGCAATTTCTCCGGACAGGAATACTGCCTTCTTATGAGTAATTGCTGACTGACAGAGTTTATAGTGCTCTAGGAGTCTAAGATGGTGGGCATCTAAGCCAGATTTTCACCAGTACCTCTCCAACCTGCGTCCTAGTTGCCGCATCTCCCTCAGATCCTGATCAAACCAAGGGGATCGAGGGCGAAGGGTGAGGGGGCACACACGGGTGGGAGCAATTAAATCCAAAGCAGCGGTAACAGCCTTATTATAGGCTAGCACCAGCACTTCAGGATTAGAGCTCATCCCAGGAAGTTCTGATAGGTCAAGAACGGTGATTAGGCCTTCAGGAGTAACATCCCGTAAAGGGCGGTACTTGACCATCTCCACAGGAGTAGGTCTATGCAGAGGGATGCAAAAATTGAATCTCACAGTGTGATGGTCAGACCATCCAACAGGTTCCACCCCCACATCGGAGGTCTCCATCCCCAGCAAGAAGACCAGATCCGGCGAATGGCCGTGTTTATGAGTGGCAGAGGTAACCACCTGTGTGAGGCCCAATGAACACATCAATTGGAGGAAGTGCTGACCAAATTGCAAGAGTTCATTGTCAATCCAGGCATTAAAGTCACCCAGCACCATCAACCTGGGTGACTCAAATACCAGGTTGAAGATGCAGTCTGCCACTTCCTTAAGGAATAGCTTCTCATCACCAGGTGGACAATAAACGAGTGCTATCCTATAGCCCCCACCTGCCACTATGACACATTCAAAGGTTCTGGTCTCCTCCACTGGAACACTAGTGAAATCCAATTCAGTCTTGAAACAGACCGCAACCCCCCCACTCCTGTGATCCAATCTCAGGCGGTGTATCACTGAACACCCAGCTGGAACTGCTACCTCAAATACTGGGAGAGCATTACTATCCAGCCAGGTTTCGGTGATGCATGTCAGGTCCGCTGTGCCCACCAAGTCTGCTATAATGGCAGCCTTGTTCACAATGGACCTGGCATTGCACAGCACCGCCCGGGTTGGATAGGACTCCTGGGATGCCCCAACCACCTGCCCACCATTTACAGAGGTGCCCTTGGGTATGGAGACCAAATAGGGAGATCCATGTTCAGCACTCCATTTTGCCCCAGGACATCTTCTGGACTTAACCACTTGGATGTGAGCACCCCCCTCATCCATCCACTGCTGTTCACGCTCCCCCCTCCGGCACCCCCCACGAGCAATTCCCAAGGCCCTACAACGTTGGTATATAGGGAAAAGCAATGAAAGGGGAAAGAAAGGGCAGAGGGCACGAAGAGCGGCGGATGTATAGTGCATGATGGGGGGGGAAGAATAACAATAAATATCATTATCCACAGACATGGCACCAGTGACAATAATATCTAAACTCCCTATAATAAAATAAAATCAAAACACAATACAAACTTAAAAATCAAACTAAAGAAAAAGCTAAATAATAGAAAAAACAAAACTTAACAGACAAAAGTCTACTTAACATAAATTAAACAACACAAT
The DNA here is from genome assembly GCA_016271365.2 of Neoceratodus forsteri. Taxonomy (NCBI): domain Eukaryota; kingdom Metazoa; phylum Chordata; order Ceratodontiformes; family Ceratodontidae; genus Neoceratodus; species Neoceratodus forsteri. The sequence goes on along the minus strand of CM057455.1, from coordinate 1,292,694,064 downwards.
CCAACAACAGAAATAATTAATTAACAGCAATATCCAGTCTGAATGAATTCTAGAAAGTCTTTTTAGGACAGTGGAGCTCCCACCTTCCACAGCCAAAATGTCCGAATATGAAGCCACAGACTCTCACTCCATGGAACCAATAACCAGGGGAATGCAGGTTAAAATTAAGGCAAAGATCCCAAAGGTGCTCCCCCAGTTCAAACCCCCAAAGGAGCTCTCACTACCTAGGTGGGGTCAGTACAGGTAGGAGACCCTCCAAGGCACAATAACGTACTAAGGTAGACGGATCCAGGAGCAGTTAATCAAGGTACAGTACTGATAGAAATCCTTAGTGGGATCTCACCACCATGAAATAACACACCCCAAACTGTATCCTTCGAAGAACCCCACCAGAATCAATTCCACCACTAAAAAATTAGGCAGCAGCAGCATATGAAATTTAAAAAGCAGAGGTCTTACTTTGTTGTAGTCATCCAGGAGTAAATCGTAGGAGGGAAAAGGGCTAGTTGAACCACTGCTTGCACCAGGGACTCACTCTAGGACCAACCCGCCTCACCACAGACCTTACTGCCACCTGGTCAGCTCTCCAGCTGTTCCACTGTGGGTCAGAAGTGCTAGGAGGCCTGCCGCCAAGTAGCAGCAGCCTCCCAGCCCACCACCTTCGAGAGGACAGGTGTCCAAAGTGCAGTCCATCAGCCACAAACAGGGATCCTAAAAAGTCCAGGATCTTACTTCCCCAAACTCTCTTCTTTCCAAAGACAGGTGAGCTGAACACAGATCCGCGCACTGGAAAAACAGATCCCTGCTCGGGAACAGGTAAATCCAGGAGGCGGCGAAACCTCCAAACACACAGCTCCTAAGTCCTTAGTTATAGCCATATTCCTCCAGTTCAAACCTCCGCTCCACTCCACTACACAGTGTCCCAGAAAAGTAAAACTTATCCCCTAATTCAGGGTGTCTGTCCTCTTCAGGCACAAACAGAGCTGCACTAACGCAAGTGGATGACTGCACTTGGCGGGCTTGAGGAAACTGGGACGCCAAAAAATGGCTACAGCAAACGGACTCTCCAGGTGGCAGTAAAACCTCCAAACAGACAGCTCCTCAGTCCTCAATTACCATAGTATTCCTCCGTTTCAATCCTCCGCTCAGCTCTGCTGCACAATGTCCCAAGGTGCTGCTCCTCAGTCCTCAGATAGTATTCTTCCGTTTCAGTCCTCCACTCCGCTCCACTGCACAAGGTCCCAAGGTGCCTGCACTTGGCAAAATTGGGGAAAATGGGACTCCAAAGATGCTTACAACAAATGGACTTTCTACTACCCGGAAAAATCGCACTCAAAATCAAAAATGAAAAAACATAATATATAAATACAAAACATACTCAAACAAGACGATAAAACTGAACTAAAATGCTAAAATACGAAAATAAAATAATAAAAATCAGGAGCAGCATAGCACACACAAAGATCGCAGCACAGCACCGACACCATCTTGCCCGTATGCAGTTTGCACAGTTTTGCACAATTTTGATTGCTTGTAATAATAAAATGTGCACATTTTAATTATCATTGTGCACATGTGTTCTTAAATCATTCGGATTATATTAATTTGAAGTGCTCCACCACAGTAAGAGACCAATTAGGCATTGTGTTTTGTAACCACCCACCACAGTATAGGTGACTGTGCCTGAAATTTGACAGCCTCAGGCCATTTGACATGAACGAGAAAAGGGGTGTGGCCAGCAACAAAGGGGTGGGGCTTTGTGCCAGTCGGGGGAAGAGCTTATCAGTCAGGTATTGACCTGATTCAAAGGTGGCAACCCTAGCAGTGTGGCAGCTTGGTGTGTAAACTTGTAATCCCTGGCTTTAACTTGGTACTTTCCATTAATGTAAACAGGGGTGTTACACCATATATAATCAGAGAACTGACACTATGGTTTGCAAGTGTGAGTTTGTTCTTTGAATCTGTGCATATATGTGAAATCTACACATGAAGTGGTTAGATGAGCCACAAACTTTAAATTGCACCCCCGTGTCACAATACAGCTGAACCATGTCACATGTAAAATAAACTCTCCTTGTTCTATGTACATATAGGGCTGGATATTCAAAAGGGTTGTGCCATGTGCAATAGGGTTGCACCTGCACAAGTCTGAAATTGTACCATTCTGCGATATTCAGCAGGAGGCGGTTGTGCTCCCCAAGTAATGCTGAGCAACAGCGCAATGCTAATGAAGGCATGCTCAACCGGAGGGGGAGGAACCATGCATAAACTGCACAGCCCGATATTCAGCGGGGCTGTGCAGAGTTGTGCAGGCGCAACCCCCTACCTGTGTCTGCACAACTTTGAGCCAAAAAAAAAAAGGATTAAGTCGAGGGCCACCCACAGGTGAGCTGCCACACTGCAGGGCACAACACAGCAACTGCCACCTGTGGGTGGCCCTCCACTTGTTCCCTGTGCCCCCCTGCAGCCCGATCACTGGCATAATAGTAACCCCCCGTAGCCCGATCATGGGCAGAACACACTCCCCCCCCGACTGGCCCGATCGCGGGTATAACATAAATAAACCCCCGACTGGCCTGATCGCAGACATAACGTAAATGAACCCCCTGACTGGCCAATTGCGGGCAGAGCGGAGTTCAAACCACCCCCAAAGACCAATGTCACTGGTGGTCCAGTGGACCTTGAAGCCAATCGTGGGCATAAGGTCAAACCCACAAAGTCAATTTCCCTGGTGATCGGTGGCTGCCCACCCACCCACCATGGAGCCCACCACCCTGCTCCCCCATCAGCGGCAGGGGCAGCACCCACGCCTGCCGCCCCACGCCCACTGACTGGCGGCTCGATGGGGCTGCCGCTCATTGTTTCAGAGCAAAAACCAATGGGCATGCAGCCCATACGGCTCTAAGGCAGTCCAGATTTAATAATTCATTCATTCCACATATCTGGGCTGCCTTATACTATGTAGACTGCATGCCATTGGCTCTTGCTCTGAACCAATGGGCATGCAGCCCTATCAAGCTGTCAGTCAGTGAACAGCGGGTGGTAGGCTGGTGGGGTGCTGCCATCTGCTGGCTGATGGGGAGAGTTGGGTGGTGAGGCTCTGTGGGTGGGTGGGATGGGGGCCACTAGATCACCAGGAAATTGATTTTGGGGTTGACCTTATGCCTCGATCGGGCTTCGCGCGTCCACTGGATCACCAGGATATTGGTCTTTGGGGGTTTGAACTCCTTCTGCCCACAATTAGGCCAGTCAGAGGGTTCATTTATGTTATGCCCACGATCAGGCCAGTTGGGGGAGATTACTTTATGCCCATGATCGGGCTGCAGGGCGTAGGTCCTGACGGCTGCTGCCTGGCAGGGCGCCAGGCGCAAATCGTCGGGGATCAGCGCACCTGCACGCTAATGGAATGCAAATGGGGCCGTAAGTAGATGCAAATGGCCCCCTGTGAGCCTTGCATAAATTATGGCCCCATTTGCATGTCACCTTTTGAATATCAGAAATTTGCGCATGGTGCAATGGAACTTGCACCACCGCATCTGAATGCTCCACTCTGACCACTTGCGGTGGTGCAAGTTCCACTGAACCATGCACAGTGGCTGTGGGGCGATATTCAAAGGAGTTGCTCAATAGCACAACTTCGTTGAATATTGCCCCGGCCACACCCCTGCACAACTTTTTTGAGCAGCACAAGGCCTTGCGCCACAGAATGGCACAGTTTGAATATCCAGCCCATAGTGTATATGGTACATAAGCCAAAGTAAAAAGGCAACCATTTACATAAAATGCAGTTACTTTTGAAACAGAATGGAGCATGCACATCACAACTCATTACAGATGGTTTTCACATCCAGACTCAGTCAGGGGAACATGATGAGCTCACTGAAGTGCCCAAATGCTAAAATTACACCATTTTTTTGGTCGTCGGGGACATCATCACCAAAAAGGTATGTTTTTGGTATTGCTTATCAGTGACTTCCTGGCTGTAATTGATCAGTATGTTTGAGTTACGTGTGAATAGAGATAGATGGTGTGTCAACAAGTGTGCTGGGCACTGCATTGTGAAAAAGATGTCCCATAGGCTTAATTGTGTTATCTTTGAAGTTTAAATGACATTCATTGACCCATGTTGTCATTTGAAAGTGGCATGCCATGACTGACTGACTGATATTTAAGTAGTTATGAGACTAGTAGTAATGATATGGGGTTTAAAAATTACACATTCCATTTAGGCAAATATATCATTGTTAGTTTCTATGAAGGGCACTGGTTGACTGGCTAACATTTAGTCAGTTTCAGTTTCAAAGTTTATTGTTCGACATTTATTGTCATTACATAGAGATGATGTGAAATTTATTTTCCCAGTGAAATTGCCATGAGATCGGCAATTTTGCTGCACAAAATATTTTGCAAAATTGTGAAATTTTGCCCGCAGTTTCGCTTGCATCCACTTTATTTTATACCCTTCCTTGATGTCTAGTGGTCTCCCCTTGGCTGATCACCAGCTGAATTCAAATCAAGAGCCCCCAAAATCACCCTGAGCCCCAGCCCCCAATCTCTGGGGGAAAAAAAAATCCCCTCCTCTCCCCTGTCCCTGGTGTCTAGTAGACCTCCCCCAACCCCAGCCAATCACAGGCCAAATTCACATCAAGAATGCTACCCCCCCCACAGTCACCCTGTTGGATGTCTCTTTCATTGTCCATTGTTGGCTGCTGCCTGAGGTGACTCCCTTCTTCAGTCAAGAAGACCCATCAAATGAAGAGGTGCCTAACTGAACCATCTGAAGATTCAACTTGTCTCCTTTTTCAGTGGCTACAGAATCTACTCCTTCTTTTTTTACCACTATTTTTCCTGTGAGCAATCAGAGTACCAGCTGTTTTGTTTTGTATACTTCTACCTCATTTCCTTAGAACAGCTATATTTCTATCTGCCCTGATTGTGGTTTATTATTTAAGTCATTCCAGATTATTATGCAATGCCCATGTTGGACAGTTGTGTTAGACCCAGCTGGCTCTTGTGAGTAATGGGAGCATAATTTTCATTTATTTCATATAGCTACTTGCTAGTTCTGACATGTTTAGCTGTATGTAGCAATGGAGTTGATGTTTAATTTCTTATTTTATAGAGATTTTTATTAATGCATGTAGGTCTCTCATCCAGGACAGAACTTTCTGGGACATTTTTACCATTCAGAACCCATCATATTTTCTTTTTGGACAAATGTGATCTACATTTATTTATTGTTGTATAACACAACAAGCTGCAAGGTAACATCCCTTAGCCCTTCAGGCTTATGCACAGCATGGGAGATGGGCTGGACATAGTGTTTTAATTTATTTTCCCAAAGATTGGGGTGACTGTGGGGGGGTCTTGATTTGAATTTGGCTGGTGATCAGCCAGGAGGGGGGAGGGACCACTAGACACCAGGAACAGAGGAGGGGATGGTTTTCTTTTTTTAAAAGATTGGTGCTTAGGGGCCTGGTGGCGAAATTAAGAAATTCCACCCATGGATGATGAAATTTTGCCTATGAGCAACAAATTTCGCCAGTTGGAGGGTGAAACTTTGCCCACCCAGTGGGCGAAATTTTGCATTTCACCAGGTGAAATATTTCATGAAATGCGTAAATTCTACTAAATATTTAGCTGGGTGAAATTTTCCAATTTTGCACAACACTATCATTACATACACAATGTTAAAAAGTACAATATTAATACAGACATATAAAAACATTCTTCTGTACCATAATGTTTTAAAATCATGACAAAATGTATTGCACATATATTCGCTTAGTTCTATTTGTATATCTCTCTTTACAGTGACATTGATCCCTCCCAAAAAGTCATATTTAATTAACATTATCCTCATGTACAACAAAGATTTGATCCTTGTAATCTCCACCTAGGTTGTCAAGATGAAAATAGTATTAAGTATACAAGAATATTTCAGTAAGCACATCCCGAGACTGGATTCATACATATATACCTTGAACATGAAAGACACAACAAACGTAAGCCCTAACAAACCCCTTATCCATTTCAGGGGAAAGAGGTGTAAAAGGGAAAAATGGGTTTGGGTCTGGCTACCTACACCCCACTGAGTTAAACCGTAATCTCAAATCTCAAATGAGGAAAGGATCCTACCAAGGATCAATTAGGGCTCCTTGTTTGCGATCTTTGCTGAATATATTTCAGTCTTATTTTTTTTGGCTGCAATGAAGAATTCTGCTAAATCAGTAAGAAGTTGCAGATTTTCAGAATTGGATACAAGATCAAGAAAATAATGTGAAGGTATGATCTATGATGTTAAATATTTAGCTAAGAATGTCTTCCTTATGTTTTCATACCACTGGATTTTTATAAGTATATGATGTAGATCTGCAGGTTCCTTTAAATAACATAATCAGTTAGAAGAAACAGGGACTTGTCAAGAATATCTGGCAGTTAGTATAGTGCTGGGAAATAACTCAAATCTGTAAAGAGTCAGACTTTGCCAATGAGTTGAATTAGTTGTTAGCAATAGATATTCTTTAAGAGAATGTTCCTGTATATTATTAACCATTGAGAAACTTTTAGTTGTTTGATTTTTAGTAAATCACTTTCCCTGCCCTTCCTGTAATCACTACAGAAACAACTCTAGCATAATTTTTATATATTTTTATTTCACGATCATCCCAATATCATAAATGCATATGGTCATATCTCTCTAGTAAAGAAAAGACAGTTGACAGCCAGCCATCACTTAACAAGTCTAAAATGTTATTATTTCTTTCAAACATGATGCAACAATGGAACCAGATGGTTCCTGTAACATATTGATCCAGAAATTCATTATTCTTATGTGACTTTTAGACAGAAACGTAATTTGACCAAGATGAACCCTTACCAGTGCATTGGCTGCTGAAGAAGGTAACCCTAAAGTTTTCTTATATAATTTGTAAATAATAGATGCTAGGATATTTATTTTAGAAACTCCCCAGTTTTCAATAGCATAAAGCCCTTGATTTATTTGTTTACTGTCTATAACCCTGACCATGGGCTCTTTTGTCATACTTCCATAAACTCTATTAAATCAGGATAAGTCAGAAGAGATAATCCTCATTTTTACCACTACAGTCCTAATATGCTTGTTCCAAGAGATTGTATTCGATATGGTAACCCCTAAGTAAGTATACTGATTAACAAATTCCAGTGGTTGATTAGCCAGAAACAAACTTCTATACGTCTTTCTGGACCCTATGATCATAACTTTATTTTTTAATTTATTAATTGTTCATTTCAATGCAGTACAAAGAACTTGTAGTTTTCAAAGACTCCTTTGCAGATGCAATCTAGATGTTGTAATAATCGCAGGATCATCCACATATGCCAGAACCGGTATAGGATGTTCAAGAATTTTTGCCATATGATGAGAAGGATTAATTACTTCTATCAGTATACAAGTTATATAAAGATTAAATAATGTTGGTGCCAGGACACACACTTGGTGCACGACAATGTTAGTATACATTTTTTCTGAGACACCACCATTATCGTTATAGCTTATCTTAACCCAAGTTTCATTGTAAAGTCTTTTTATAAGATTTATTAAATTAGGGTCTACACCAAGAGTCTCCATACTTACCCACAATAGATCTCTGGAAATCAAATCAAAAGCTGAAAGTTGATACAAGCAATATACAAAGGCTGTTGTTTTTTTTTTAATTTGCAATATTTTTCAATAACCTGTAAAGGCATGAACATTTTTTTAGTTGTCCTATTATTTTTTTGAAATTCTGCCTGCAAGGGAGAAAATATCCTTTTTCATTGGATCCTAGTTTTAAACAATTTAGCAATATTTTTGAGTACATTTTTGCCATATTATCTATCAAACTTATTGGATGGTAATTTGCAGGGTCTCCTCTAGCTCCCTTCTTGAAAATTGGAACAGCATCGCTACCCCTCCAGGAATCTGGGGTGAAACCATACTTAATGAACCTGTTAAACAGGTCCATAAGAGTAACTGCCCACAGCTCTGGGGCAGCTTTATAAAAATCAATTGAGATTTGATTTGAGACTACATCACTGCTATTTGACAATAAAATTAGCACTTACACCAACTCATTAGTATGACTAAATGTTATAACATTTAGTCATACTAATGTGTTGGTATAAGTGCTAATTTTATTGTCAAATAGCAGTGATGTACTTTCATTTGGGTGATTTGTGTACTGCATCAGATTCATGGGGTGGGGAAGATGTGGGATTCAAGTGTATTGATATGAGGCTGCACAAGTCCTGGCAGTTTGAGCTGGTAGCTGAACTATGCTGTTACTGCTTCTCAGTAGTAAAGGAATGGGTACCTTGTGGTTTGTCTAGTTCCTGTAAAATAACACTTATCTAGTGGATATAAAGTAAAACTTGAGAACCTCACTTTTTATCTACTTACTAAAATGGTTCCCTTGCAACATTTGTGGGTTATTTTTGTCAGATGTCAACCAGAGGAGCCAACAAGCCCAGAGGAAACTGAACAGCCACCACAGAAAACATTAATCTTGGCTGCACCTACACATAGTCCTTGTTGCTAGTATGACATTGCCAAATATTTGAAACACAAACTGAATAATGAAGAGAAACTGAAATTACTGACTGCTGACTATCACATCAGCAGGGCCACTGGAACATTGTGGAAAAGGTTACCCAAAATTGCAGAGCATTTTGCAAAAATTTTGGGAAATTGCAGGGGTTCTACTATAGACCCTGAGTGCTTCACAATAAATCTTTTAATGTTTTCTGCAGCATATATTAGTCAGTATAAATTGCTAAATGAATACACTGACACCTGAATATATTTAAAACATAAGGAAAAGTTTATGTTCCTAAAAAGAATACTAAATTGATAAGCTATCGTAAGTGTTGCCTATCTTCCAAAATTTAAAAGCATCTGCCTCATACAGTGCCAAATAGATTCTATAAAGTGAGCCACAGCAAATCAATATTAAATAAAGCTAGAAGAAATATATTTTTTGTTTCTGGCTGTAGAATAATGCAGCCTAACCAACAGCTGTTTAAAGTGCTCTGCCAGGTATTCACCCACATTGGTACAAGAAAAAATAAGCAGAGTGGTGAATAATTGAGTTTTAGTAAAATGTTGTTAAAGTGTTTAATGATAATAATTTGTACTGTAGGTACTCTACACTATTTTTGAAATCACATACTTAAACATTAAATCTGGAGATTATTGGGGCTGGCAGTATAATCTAGAGGATAGCATAACAAACTGTGAATGAGCTGGCAACATCTAGCAGACCTGGGTTTGATTCCCATAACCTCCACTTGCATACTATGTGAGTCTGAGCAAGTCATTTAACCTCCGCAGTGCTCCTAGGCTGTACCTGAAAAGAGGCACTTGTGCCTAGTGGGCCTTACACGGTTAACAAAAAATGTAAAAAAAATACCAATATACTTTTACTACATCACACAGTAGTCAGGGTACCCTGTAGTTTACCTTTGTTTTACTCTGGCTGCAATGATTTTGTTTGTTAAAGATAAATGTGCAGATACATTTTGTGTTTTATAAGCTTGTTTTTAGACTTTAGTCAGGTTTTTATTGTAGTCTTTGCATATGAGCATCTAGGGGATAGTTGTTAAGAGTGAGATCACTGTTACCAGCTAGCTTATTCAAGTTTAAAATCTGCAGAGCCATGCAAAAATCCTCAGCTGTTTGAATCAAAACTAGTCTGAAAGTATGTTCAGAAGGAAAAACTTGCCCTGCCACTTACAAAAAGGCTTCATAGTTAGCACCCCATTTAAGTGAATGGGACAATTTGCACCTTTTATATCATCTTTTGTTTCAGTCCGTGTGGCAACAAAATGTTTTCTGATAGACTACTTCAACACAGAACAAATGTTAAGTGTTTAAGTGTACTTATGCTTGGCCAGTGGATTTTGAAACCAAAAAAGATAAGGATTCAAAAGAAATCAGTGTCACATAAAACCCTTGCCCTACCTTGCACTGCATTGTTTCGGCCAAACCCAAGTCTGCATGCAAAATTGTCAATATATTTGAGAGTATTTTATTAAAAATGTTAATACTTTTTACACAGTTCAATATAAAAACTCAAAAATTGCAAGAAATTGTGGAACATGTCAGTTTTTACGGAGAATGGTGAACATTGTGGATTCCGCAAAAAAATTGCGGGCACAATTTTCCAGTGGCCCTGCACATCAGTACTTTGAAGAAGTTGCCTGCTACTAATTTTGGAAATCAGAAACATTACTTTCAACCCTCGTGGATAGCTGCGTACCCCAGACTGGTTTACAGTGCTTTCCTTGATGCAGCATTCTGTCTACCCTGTGTAATTTTTGACAACTCTGCTGCTAGCAACAGGAAGAAAGTTGCATTGGTTACATGCGGTTACAGAAAATGGAGAAAGACTACATCAGACTGCGATGCTCATTTTTTTAACAAAGTGCATGGTACCAATCCTAAGGATGGAGGAAGAAGATATGAGGCCCATGCTTCCTGCACTGTTCGAGCAGACAATTTCAAATGAGTCATAATGAACAATGACAACAATGTTGTTGTACAGTGCAATAAGGGTCTCGAAGAAAGAAGAAGAAAGAACCTAGAAGTGCTTAGATTGACAGCAAGCACCATAGTTCTCTGTGGAACACATAATTTTGCCCTAAGAGGACAGAGATAACTCAAAATACTTGAGTGACAAAACAATTAATTGTGGAAACTTTCCGGCTCTGTTGGACTTTCACATCAATAGCGGAGATGACATCCTGAAGCAGCACTTTGAATCGGCAAACAGAAATTACACATACTGTTCTAAGATGATACAGAATGAAATGATTATGGTCACTGGAGAGCGCATCAAAAGGGAAGTAGTTTCTGAGATCAAGAAAGAGGGTGGGTGGATAGTTGAGCATGTCAGTAGATGAGGCCTGAGATGTCAGTAACAAAGAGCTGCTAGTTCTCATGCTTCATTATGTTGATGAACAGTGTGAGATCCATGAAGACTTTTTTATCTACATGGATGTAAGCAGTGACACCTCTGGATCACAGATTTCTGAAGAAATCCTCATCCGGCTGGATGAGTTATATCTTGATGCAAACAAAATAAGGAGCCAGTGCTCTGATGGAGCTGGCAACATGGCTGGAAAAAACAAAGAAGCAGGACCAAGAATTGAAAGCCAGTATCCAAAGGCCTTGTGGTTCTGGTGTGGGTCCCGTCAACTCAACAGGTGCATTGTAAAAGCTTTAGAAAACCAGTTAATCTGCAACATGATGGGAAGTGCAGATGAGGTTGTGAAGTTTTTTGAATATTCACTCAAAAGAGAGACTGTTCTTCAGAGGGAGATTGCAAAACTGTATGGAAAGACAGTTAAGTGTGTTCACTTCTGTCATACAAGATGGGTTGAACAGCATGATGCCTTTGAAATGCTGATCTCCTTATGCCCAGTAGTGGTCAATGCCTTGGAGATTGTCCAGCTATATACCAAATGTGAAGATGTAGCTCAGGCAACTGGTCTCTTAAAGTGTCTGACCAGCTTTAAGTTTCAAGTATCCCTCACTTCGACAGCAAAATGCCTCCAGTACCTGCATGCACTAAGTGTTGTTCTGCAAGGCTTGGCTCTAGATGCAGTGAAAGCCATGAGGCATGTGAGTCTCATACAGGCAGCTCTAAGAAATGTTAGGGACAACATAGATGAAAATCACTCCAGATGGTGCAAAGAAGCTGTAACAGTTGCTGCAAATGTTGGAGTTCAGCCAAGCAAGTCACGAACAACCGCAAGACAAAGACACAGAGGAAATGTTGTTGCAGAGAACCCTGAAGTATGCTACCACAGAACAATAACTATTCCCTTCCTGTACCACCTTCTTGCAGAGATGGACAGCAGATTTTCAGAGCTGTATCAGAGAGCTGTTCTTGGCCTACAGATTATCCCCAGCATCATGATAGCAGAGCAGGATAACTCCAGTGTATGGTTCCTGGACATAGGCTACTTCATGGATGATCTGCCCCAGCCTCATACTCTGAAAGCAGTCCTGCACACGTGGTTCATTTGGTGGAAGGACTGTGAGAGACTACCAAACAACCTTGTTGATGCCTTGAAGCTTTGTGATCCACTGCTGTTTCCAAGTGTTCATACAGTGCTAAGAATACCATTTCCCATCACCAGCTGTGAATGCAAAAGAGCAGTCAGCAAATTGCACCTTATCAAAACCTACACAAGATCATCCATAACAGAAGAGAGACTAACAGGATAAGCTTTGATGTATGCACAGAGAGATAAAATTCCCCCACCTTCCAAGATAGTAGAAGAATTTGCAAGAATGCATCCAAGAAGGCTTAAACTGCCTGACATTTTGAATACTGATGCTGACTGACTGTTGGTGATGGTAGTAATTCTCTACTTGCAACTGCACAGACAGACAGACTATATTAGTATGGTACCCATTTCAAACGTGTACTGGTCATATGGGTTTATGCTCAACACTGCCAAAGCCTAATACCTCTACATGGTAGGACTTGCTGGCTCTGCATGTAGACACCTTTTGTGATAAAACCTGGATTACAACTTCTTCAACACCATACACTGGGAACCAGCATAGAGTGCCATTACTCTGATGGTTCGACTATTTGGCCACAGCATGACTTGCCTGCTCTGCTGCAGGCCCAGAACTAAGACTATGCAGCATGACTTCACTGCTCTGCTGAGGGCCCAGAACTAAGAATATGCAGTAGGGCTGTGTGAATACCTTTTTCTGAATATTCAGCTGAAAATTCGTTAGTCAGTGCCAAAATATTCGGTGTTCATTATTCAGTATTTCTGCTGGGGAGGGTGTGTTTAAAAATAGAAAAAATTCTATCCCCCCCAGCTAACATTAAAATAAATCTCCACATCCCTGGTGTCTAGTGCCCCCCCCAGACGATCATCAGCCCAATGTGAAGAATACCCCCACCAAGATTTACAATACTGTCCTGTGTAGAAATTTTATTAAAAACAGGATCAATGTCTCTAGGGTCTAGTGGTCCCACCCCCCCTGGCTGATCATTGACCCAATATTATCAATCATCCCCCTCAAGGTTCACATTCTGTCCCATGCTTTCACTGTCCACACTCCACTCCATGCAGTCAATCATTTAATAAAAAAAAAAATTCCTAGTGTCTAGTGGACCCCCCTTCCCACCACCCTGTCAAGTACTGAACCCCTCCCCACTCCCATCCCACCCATGACTCAAGTGGGCCACCAGCACAGCCTTCCAATCACCTCCAGGGCCTGCAGCCTGACTGGGCACTTTTAATGAATGAGCACCAGTACTGAGCACTCTCATGAATGAGCGTGGGCTTGTACAAGCATGCACTCATTTGTGAAAGTGCTTAATACTGGGGCTCATTCATTACACTCAGTCGGGCTGCTGGCTATGAAAGTGAGTCGAGGGCTGTGCCTGTGGCCTGCTGGAGTCATGGGGTGGGGAGCCGGGAAGGGGTCACCAGCTGACAGGGTGGTGGGATGGGGGGTCCACTAGACACCAGGGACATTTTTTTTTAATTAAGAGGCAATATAGCACAGTGGTTTAAGGCTCTGAGCTGCAAACCTGGAGACCTGGGTTTGAATCCCACAGCCCCCACTTGCATATGGTGTGACCCTGAGCATGTCACTTAACTTCTTTGTACTCCCAGGTCACACCTGTAAACAAGCTTTCAGCTTGGTGTGTCTGTCCTGGTAAAACAATAATAATAATAAAAATTAAATGATTGACTGCATGGAGTGGAGTGCACTGTGGATGGTTTAAGCACGGGATGGAATGTGAATCTCAAGGGGGGTGATTGATCATATTTGGTCAGCGATTGGAGCGGGGTGGGAGCACTAGATCCCAGGGACATTTATCCAGGTTTAATTAAATTTCTAGACGGGGACGGAGTTGTGAATCTCAGCGGGGGGGTATTCTTCACATTGGTCTGGCGATCAGTCAGGGAGGTGGGACCACTAGACACCAGGGATGAGGAAATGTATTTTAATGCTGGCCAGGAGGGGGAAAAACACTTTTTTTTACATTTTTTAATAACCCCGCTGGCTGAATAACGAATATCACTTGGACAGTGGGCTATTCGGTATTCTGTTCAGAATATTCAGACAGACCATTATTCATGGTATTTGGAAAATAATGTTCAGTCCATGCACAGCCCTGCTATGCAACATGACTTGTCTGCTCTGCTGAGGGTCCAGAACTAAGACTATGCAAGCATGTCTGACATAAATAATATTTACTTAATTTTTCTCCCACATGAAACCATATTCTTGCATAGTTCATGCTGGCTTTATGGTACTGTGATAATGTATTACTTTGAGTGAGTGTCATTTCTGAACTTGTTTTTCTGACATATTTTGTCTGTATCACCAAGTCTTTTTCCACTTGTCTCATTTTTGCGTTTCTGATGTACTGCTGCCTGCATGTAATCTTTGTAATAAAGGGTCTTGAATAAGATGAACAGCTGCAGTCTTTTGGCTTTTTTGGTTTGGAGTGGGAGGGTGCAACTCACAGAGCATGGGGAAGGAGGAACAGGGTAGAAATTGTATTTGAAATATCTTCCAAAATGCACCAAATTTTACAAATGTTCTGGGGGCCTAGGCAGACCACCAGACCCCTGGCCTATTATTTCCATTTTGTTTTTCTGTGACCTGAGCTCTCCTATCTACAGAACTCCTTGATCTGCCCATGCCCATCCACGCAGGTATGGACTGATTCTGTGGAGAGCTGGTAGAGGGAAAACAACCTCTGGAGATCTTGCCATCGATGTAAAAGCCCTGTCTTGGTCTACTGTTTTTCTAGTGTGTGTGTGTGTGTGTGTGTCGCTGTCTGTCTGTTGTCTGAGATGTATTGCTTGGCAGTCAGATGACATTTTGGTGATATGGGAGTGGCCACATTATCAATGGCAAAGGCATGCTCCATCCCAAAACATGGTAATGAATGGAAGACAAAGCACATCTGGTACTGCCAGAGTGGCCAGTTGTTCTTTTGGTGGGTTGGTGATGTGTCACGCATTGCTAGATGTGCTTCATTGACAGGGGAACACGTTGATCAGCGTGGTTCCTGTGCTGCAGCACTTTGTTCATGAATTCCAAGGCCAAGGTCTAGATTGACAATGGTGGGCTCAAGGAGGCTGAGGGTGGGGTGTTGGAGGCACATCCCCGACCCAGTCCAACTCAGCAAACTCTAGTGCTATCCTGGAGGAGGAATGTCCTGAAAGAGCACCCATAGTTGAGACCAAGAAGTAGGTGCAGGGTGAAATTCCAGTGTGGAGAAGCAGAAGACCCATCAGTAAGGAGAAGACTCCATAATCAAGGGAGTGAGACTGGGGGTTGGTAGCAAGCAAATTGGGGAGATAATTTTCCTGCACAGCACCAGAGCATGTAGGGAGTGATGGAAGATCCAGAGGATCAGGGGGGCAATTGGATGGGTGTGGCAGCTAGACATCATCGTCCACTTGGGGATGAAATGAATGATATAGCCAAACAGATGGTATGGGAAGGACAAGAGCAAAACAATGGATAGTTCAGATAAAACACATTGGAAGACAATGTGTGGTAAACCTTGCAACCTTGGGAACAAGATGGCAGACCTAGAAGCCGCAATGGTGCAGGCTGATCTAGACATAGTAGCCATCATGGAAACCTGGTGCAATGAAACCCATGATTGGGATCTAACTATCCCAGGTTATTCATTGTTTAGTAGAGATGGGGTGTAGGAAAGGAGGTGGGTTGGCACTCTATGTCAGAGTCATCATCAAGGCAGTGGAAGCACAAAGCAAACAGGGGAGTTCAGAAATTCTTTGGAACACACTAGAGAGACATAAAGGGGATGTTTCATGCAGCAGGGTGGTATACAGAAGTGAGTAGGGTGACTAGCAGAGGGCCACAGGGGTCTGTACTAGGACCAGTGCTCTTCAACATCTTCATCAGTGACATTGCTGAAGGACTGGCAGGGAAGGTGTGCCTATTTGTAGATGACACAAACATCACCAATAGGGTAGATACCCCTGAAGGTGTAGAACAGATGAGAGGGGATCTGGTTAAATTATGCACCTTGTACATAGAAACCCAGAAGCCAATTACCACATCGGGGGGGGGTCGAACTAACAGTAGGGAAAGAAGACAGGGACCTAAGGATAATAATTCCAGACAAGCTGAAGGTGATATCACAGTGTGACAGGGCAGTGGATAGAGTCAGCAGAATGCTAGGCTGTGTGTATGTGTGTGTGTGTGTGTGTGTGTGTGTGTGTGTGTGTGTGTGTGTGTGACTGTCTGTCTGTGTCTGTTGCATGCAGTGCATCTGGCAGTCGGATGCCCTTTGGGTGGGGTGGGGGTTGGGGAGCATTATTAATGAGAAAGGCATGTGTAAGTGCTCCATCCCAAAAATGGTAAGGAATGGAAGATAAAGCACACCTGGTACTGACAGTGTGGGCAGTTGCTCTTTTGGTGGGTGGGCAATGTCGTTATTGTGATATTTCACTATATTGTGCCACACGCTGTTTCAAACAACTCGCTATAATGGCATTCGCGATTGTTGAGTCACCCTTATTGTATCGCTATTAAATACTCGCTGTTATGAAGTGCTACCATAAAGACCCTTATACAGGCAGCTTGTCAGGCCACATCTTGAGTACGGGGTCTAGCTTTGTAGGCCATACCTCAAGGTGGATATGGAGAAGGATGTGGAGAGAGTGGAGCGCGTCCAGATGAGGATGACAGAAATGGCGCAGGGCCTTGGGCAATTATCATATGAGGAGCGACTGAGGGAGCTGAACATGTACTCCTTGGAACAGAGGAGGGAGAGCGGGGACATGACTGAGACCTGCAAATATATCAAGGGTATTAACTAGGTGCCAATAGGTGACATCTTCCAGCTCAAGGGGCCAACGAAGGGCAAATGAGAACAATGGGGCTTGACAGGCAGATATTGGGGAGAAGGTTCAGAGGAAACATTAGAAAGTTGTCTGTCTTCAGATGCAGGTCTGCAGGAGGGGATTGGTGACTGGAAGCACCTTCCTAAATAATATTTTTAAAACTTCCAGCACGCTGTACCCTGCCTGTCCAGGAAAAAAACAAACAGATATGCAGGAAAGAGCCAAGCATTTATTAATTGTAATGCAACAGTATTATAGCTCTTGAACTAACAGTGTTGAAAATAGCCACAGCATAACCAGGGGTTATCAATGGATATTAATATTCATTTCCTTTTTGCACAACATACTGTCATTGTTCTGTTACTGAGGAAGAGGAAATTAGACCTCAACCTCCATTAGGGATAAACAGGCAGGAAACACTGAAGGTATAAACAAATAGAATAAAGTAATGCTGCAGAGATGCACTGTTTGGTCCTGTACTTCTTCATTTTATATATTTACATTCTCAAAGAGACACAATGAAGTTTGTCTTGAAAAACAAAGGGAAGTAATTGAAACTAAACATGAGAGTGCTATGTAACCTTAGAGTAATACTTTTTTTTGTTTTATTTTTCTACTTAGAATGTATAAAAAGGAAATACACTAAATTTTTCAGGGGAACCAAGACTGTTACTGCTTACCTAGGCTGAGGTCTCTCCTCCTTGAACTCTCCAGTGCTTCTAAGCACCAGCCGGCCCTTTCACTCCTATAGTTATACTGGCCAGATCAAGGGGAAGAGCCTGCAACTACAGCTAGACAGTAAACACCTTGATAACGTTAATTCTTTTCATATCTCTACATGGTTTTGATGTTGCTTATGAAAAAAAAGTACTCTCATTATTGACTGTATTAAAAATATGTTTTTTTAAGACATAATGAATGTTTTGTATAATAGTGGGTGGGGCTTCAGACAATCACCTGATCCCTGCTAGTATAAAAGAAGTGTTTTTCAGTCAGTGAATCAGTTGTGTGGTGGAGTCAGAGAGCTACTGACCTACTTTCCTCTAACTTCCATTAGAGGATAGTTTTTTCCTCTGCTGATGCTTATTTTGTTGTTTATTGTTTTGCCATATCCAGTTTGTTTTTCTTTTCATTTGGCATTCTTGTTGCAATAAACCAACTGCTGTGCTTTTTGTCTTGCTTTTCAACTTGCATCCTGTGTTTGAGTCCATCATTTCCCACAAATCCATGAAAACCCCTTGTTTCCACTGGTCCTGCCGGCAAGCCTCTAGGTAGCTAGTGATTCTCCTCTTTAGCAGTTTCTCCATGAGCTAGCCAGGGAGTGGGTCACAAGGTATTCCAAGCAGGAGAACAGGTACTATTGCTTTCACCAGGCTTCAAAAATAAACTATTGATGACTTAGCAGGGCCCCTATACAGTCTTGAGGCAAACTGGCCTTGTCAGTTATGAGATTAAATTGCCAGATAGGAAAGCAAAAAAGGGGATTTACCATGCCAGCCTCTTAAAGAAATGGCATCAAAGACCAGTGCCTGGACTGTATGTGCACCCTGGCCAAAAAGAAAACAAGATGGACATGGCATATCAAAGGTTGGAGCAACAAAGGGAGATGGGAGATTTAAACATAAATGCACATCTAGAAACACACCAGAGACAATCTCTAGACCAGGTATTATTGCGATTTCAGGACACCTTTACCAATATTCCTGATAAAGTGTTAGGTATTGAGCATCATACTGAAGTCACACAAACAACACCTCTTAGACAAAAACCCTATAGATTGCCACAAAAGATTTGTCAGGATGTAGTACAGGAAGTAAGGAAAATGCAACGACCGGGAGTGACAGAACCCTCTAGCAGTGAGTGGTCTTTCCAAATGGTATTTGTTGAAAAAAAATAAGGGAGTATCAAGATATGCTTAGATTTTCGAAGGTTGAATGCCATCTCAAAATTTGACAACTATACTATGCCCAGGATAGACGATATAATAGACCGGTTGGGGAATACCTAGTACATTACTACTTTTGACTTAATCAAAGGGTACTGGCAAATTCCCTTGGATAAGATGTTCAAAAAAAGATGGCATTTGGTACACCCATTGGGTTATTTCATTTGCCACCATGCCCTTTGGGCTACATGGTGCCCCTGCCATATTTCATCAGTTTATGGGCCATGTACTACAACAACAAACAGCATACTGCACTGCATATCTTGAGGATTTTGTCATTTTTAATCCTACCTGGGAGGACCATGTACACCATCTCAAAGCAGTATTGCAGGCCATTACCCAGACTGGCCTAATCACAAACCCAAAGAAGTGTTCCATTAGGATGCAAGAAACGAGATATCTTGGATTTGTAATAGGTCATGGGCAGGTTAAGCCAGAGTTCGGCAAAGTAGATGCTGTAGCTAAAAGCCCTTGATATATAACCAAGAAACATGTGAGGTCTTTACTAGGGTTAGTTTGGTACTATCAGCGATTCATTCCCAATTTTGCTATGATAGCTATACCCCTAACAGACCTTACCAAGAAGAAGAATCCAACAAAAGTGAAGTGGACTCTTGAGTGCGAATAAGCCTTTTGTACCATAAAGGGTACACTATGTGCTTCCCCAGTTTTGAAGAGCCCACATTTTAGTTTGCCTTTTTTGGTACAAACTGATGCCTCAGATACAGGCATTGGGCTGTCCTCTCACAATTGTTTAAAGGAGAAGAACATTCTATTATATTTATAAGTAGGAAATTACATGCAAGGAATGGGCTATAGAGGCCTTAACATTTTATCTGTGGTGATCAGAATTTGAGGTCATTACCAACCACAACCCATTATGCTGGTTACAAGTGATGAAAGATAAGAACCCATGCATAATGCAGTGGTACATGTCCTTACAACTCTACTGCTTTGTCATTAGACATAGGGTAGGTAGCCTTAACAAAAATGCAGACTTCATTTCCTGTTATGGATCTGATTTACAAGTACAGGCACAGTCAGACTCTGGGGTAAGTGATAATGTCGTAGACTGAGAGCGATAATCTGTATGAAAAACTCTCAGTCAGTTTTAGTATCTTTATAAGGGACCCTGGGGTGGAACTTTGGGAGTGGGTGAGCTGAAGCTCCATCTCTCTCTCTCTCTCTCTCTCTCTCTCTGGAGAGATCTGACACTATGCCTGTATGATAGTTTAGAAAACCTGTTGATTGTATCACCTGGTTTCCTCTTGGGTAGGGAGGAGTCTGTCATAGTCATAGTGTACTGCGATAACCCCCTTATGGTCCTTTTTCTTCTCCTAAGTGTGCCGCAGCAGCATCCTCTTATAATCTGTCTGTCTTTTGCTTTATCTCCTGTTGTTCCCCATTTTTCAGGAAGGTCACCTGAATTATGTTCTTGCTATCCCTTTATCTTCATGGGCTATTTTTGAGCTATTGCTTGTACAGCACCCCCCCCTGCCTTTTTCTGTTTCTATTATGCCTGCAGGAATCCAAAGTATGATGTTTGTATGTGCTCTCTTCAATGCAAACCATGACTAGGGGGAAAAAAAAATCAAGAAATGCATTGGTTTAGGAAAAAGTGAGAAATGGACATTGTTGTGCCCTTTAGTATGCAATAGCATTATAAAGCTGTTAAAATATTGATTACATGTGTATCTGCGGTAAGCTCTGTAAATGAATCCCTGTTCTAAACACTCTTAGTGAGAGCTGTTTGGCAATGCGCACATCTGAGCAGTAAGGGGCATTCTCTTTAAAGTTACTGCTCGACGATGCACACATTTGAGCAGTACCAGTCGTTTACTGATAGCATGTATCATTTTTTTGTTACTCTCTCTCTCACTTTCCTGTGTATTTACCAACCAATCTTATGTCAGGCTATTACAAGGTTCTGGTAACTAGGAAAGAAAAAGGCAAACGGGTAAAAAGGAACTGAAAAAATGAGACACCTCAGAATAGGATTGAAAAAGAAAGGTTTCTGTCTTCAGATGCAGGTCTGCAGGAGCGGATTGGCAACTGGAAGCACCTTCCTAAACAATATTTTTAAAACTCCCAGCACGGTGTACCCTGCACCAGGAGCCTGTCCAGGAAAAAAACAAACAGATACGCAGGAAAGAGCTGAGCATTTATTAATTGTAATGTAACAGTATTATAGCCCTTGAACTAGTAGGGTTGAAAATAGCCACAGTATAACCAGGGGCTATTAATGAATATTAATATTCATTTCCTTTTTGCACAACATACCGTCACTGTCCTGTTACTAAGGAAGAGGAAATTAGGCCTTAGCCTCCATTAGGGATAAACAGGCAGGAAACACTGAAGGTATAAACATAGCAAAGTAATGCTGCAGAGATGTACTGTTTAGTTCTGTACTTCTTCATTTTAGAATTACTTACATATTTACATTCTCAAAGAGACACCATGAAGTTTGTCTTGAAAAACAAATGGAAGTAACCGAAACAAAACATGAGAGTGCTATGTAACCTTAGAATAATACTGTTCTTTGGTTTTATTATTCTACTCAGAATATATGAAATGAAATACACTAAATTTATTAGGGAAACCAAGGCTGTTGCTGCTTACCTAGGCTGAGGTCTCTCCTCCTGGAACTCTCCAGTGCTTCTAAGTGCTGGCTGGCCACTTTACTCCTATAGTTATACTGGCCAGATCAAGGGGAGGAGCCTGCAGCTACGGCTAGACAGTAAACACCTTGATAACCTTAATTATTTTCATATCTCTACATGGTTTTGATGTTGCCTATGAAAAGAAAGTACTCTCATTATTGAATGTATTAAAAAGATGTTTTTTTAAGACATAATGAATGTTTTGTATAATAGTGGGTGGGGCTTCAGGCAATCACCTGACCCCTGCTAGTATAAAAGAAATGTTTTTTAGTCAGTGAATCAAATGTGTGGTGGAGTCAGAGAGCTACTGACTTACTGTCCTCTAGCTTCTACTGGAGGGTTGTTTTTTTCTGCTGATGCTTATTTTGTTGTTTATTGTTTTGCCGTATCCAGTTTGTTTTTCTTTTCATTTGATATTCTCGCTGCAATAAACCAACTGTTGGGCTTTTTGAATTGCTTTTCAACTTGCATCCTGTGTTTGAGTCCATCATTTCCCACAAATCCATGAAAACCCCTTGTTTCCACTGGTTCTGCCGGAAAGCCTCTAGGTAGCTAGTGATTCTCCTCTTTAGCAGTTTCTCCATGAGCTAGCCATCATGGAAAACTGGTGAAATGAAAACTATGAATGGGATCTGGCTAGCCCTGGTTATTCACTGTTCAGGAGAGGCAGGGGGTAGGAAAGGAGGTGGAGTGGCACTCTATGTCAGAGTCAGCCTCAAGGCAGTGGAAGCAGGGGGTGGGCAGAAATTCATTGGAACACACTAGAGAGACAGAAAGGGGATGTTTTGCACAGCAGGGTAGTATACAGAAGTGGGCAGGGTGACTAGCAGAGTGCCACAGGGGTCTGTACTAGGACCAGTGCTTTTCAACATCCTCATTAGTGACATTGCTGAAGGACAGGGAGGGAAGGTGTGTCTATTTACAGATGACACATAAATCACCAAGAAGGTGAACACCCCTGGGTGGGTAGAACAGATGAGAGGGGATCTTGTTACAATTATGCACCTTGAACATAGAAACCCAGAAGCTATATACCACATCGGGGGGGGGGGAGGTGTTGAACTAACAGTAGGGAAACAGGAGAGGGACCTAGAGGTAATATACAAACATATGAACATACGAAGATATGAACATAAGAATGTGCCAGCAGAAACATACCACCCGGTCTATCTAAGTCTGCTCGAGTGTGCAGCCCTAGTTTGCAGCTGCCCCACCCCCTCCCTTTTTGTCATCCCACTGCTACCCCCATCTCCCCCAACCTCACTCTCCCCTGCTCCCTGTCCCATGTCCTTTTGAAGCAGTTCACAGATTTCCATGATGCCACCCATTCTAGTAGGGCATTCCATTTTGCTACCACCCTCACTGTGAAATAGTGTCTCCTCATTTCCTTCCTAAATCTTCCCCCCTCTATTCTTAGCCTGTGCCTCCTGGTGACCCTCCCCCTCCTTAACTTAAACATCCCATCTGCCCTATCCTTTTTGATTCCCCTCAGATACTTGAATGTTTCTATCATGTCCCCACTGTCCCTTTTATCCTCCAGGGTGTACATATTCAGATCTCTCAGCCTGCTGTCACAAAAGATTAATAGTCAAATTAACCAGCCTGGGAGTGGGTCCCAGGGTGTTAGCCTGGGTAAAACATTGGCTGGACAACAGGACACAAAGGTAATAGTAATTGGAGTCCACTCTGAAGAAAGAGGGGTTATTAGTGGGGTACTGCAGGGTTCAGTTCTGTGGCCAGTCCTTTTTAATGCCTTTATAAGTGACATTGCAGAGGAACTGGAAAGAAAAGTATGGCTCTTTGCAGATGACACAAAGATCTGCAACAGGGTTGATACACAAGGAGGCATGGAAAGCATGAGAAGGGAATTGGCAAGGTTAGAGGAATGGTCAGAAGTATGGCAGCTTGGATTCAATGCAAAGAAGTGCAAAATAATGCACCTGGGAAAATGGAAAGGGACCTGGGGGTAATCATGTCAGATGACCTTAATTTTAGCAAGCAATGTGAGAAGGCAGTAGGGAGGGTTGGGGGCATACTGGGATGTATAGGGAGAGGCATCACCAGCAGAAAACAACAAGTTGTTATCCCACTGTACAGACAATTGGTGAGACCCCATCTGGAGTCCTGCGTCCAGTTCTGGAGACCCCATCTCCACAAGGACATAGACAGGATGGAGGCAGTCCAGAGGAGGGCAACTAAAATGGTGCAGGGTCTGCAAGATAAGCCATACAAGGAAATACTAAAGGAGCTTAATATGTATACCATTGAGGAAAGGAGAGAGAGGTGGGACATGATAGAAACTTTTAAGTACCTCAGTGGAATCAACAAAGTCCAAGAGGGTAGCATCTTTCAGAAAAAGAGATGTGCAAGAACAAGGGGACACAATTTGATGACAGAGGGGGCATGGCTCAGGGGCAATGTGAGGAGTATTTTTTCACAGAGATGGTGGTGGATGCATGGAACAGTCTTCCTGAGAAGGTTGTGGGGTCTAAAACTGGGAGAATTCAAAAATACATGGGACAGACATAAGGCAATTTTTGTGGGGGGTAGGAAGAAATAAGCTGTTGGTTAAATAGGATCTGCAGCTTATCCTGTAGGTAGGGAAATGGCCAGACTAGGTGGGCCAAGTGGTCCTTATCTGCCGTCAAAGCCTATGTTTCTATGCTGTCATAGTCTCTTCCCTCCATTCCACATAGCATCTTTGTTGCCCTCCTCTGCACCCCTCCAGCAGCCTAATATCATGCTTTAGGTATGGCCTCCAAAACTGCACACAATACTCTAAGTCCATCCTTACCAGCAACCTGTAGAGGGGCAAGATCACCTCTCTTCACCTGGATGAAAAAAACCTCGCTATGCACCCCAGCATTTTGTTCACTTTTGCAGCCACTCTTCTGCACTGGGCAGTGTTGTTCATTTCCCTGTTATCATTACCCCAAGGTCCTTCTCCTCCTCAGTGATCCCCAGCTTAACCCCCCCCAGCCAGTAGTATTCTCCTTGGGTTCTTCACCCCCAAAGTGCATAACCTTACACTTCTTTGCATTGAACCCCAGCTACCACCTCTCTGACCACTCCTCTAGCTTGCCTACGTCCCCCTGCAGCTGCTTACATCCTTCCTCTCCATCCACCACTGCCCTGATTTTCGTGTCGTCAGCAAACAGACTTATCTTGCTCACCACCCTGTGTGCAATGTCTGATATGAAGAGCCTAAACAATACTGGTCCCAACACAGAGCCTTGTGGCACCCCACTTGTCACTGGCCTTGGAGTTGAGAGCTCCCTTCTCACCACCACCCATTGCAGCCTTCCACTCAGCCAGCTTGTAATCCAGTTTATCATTTTTGCCCCCACCCCTACACCAGTTAGCTTCCCCCCAAGCTGTCCATGAGGCACCAAATCGAAGGCCTTGCTGAAGTCCAAATAAAGAACATCCACTGCATGACCCTTATCCATCTCACCTGTCACCCAGTCATAATATTGTACAAGGTTGGTTTGACAAGACTTCCATGAAACAAACCCATGCTGCCTCACATCCTGGAGGCCATTGTCCTCCAGGTATGACACCAGTCTTTGCTTTAGTATCATTTCCATGAGTTTGCACACTGTGGAGGAGAGAGACTTACCTGACAATAATTACCCAGTTCATCCCTTGGCCCACTGTTGTGTAATGGTACTACATCTGCCATCCTCCAGTCCAGTGGAACATATCCCGACTCCAGTGAGGTGCTGTACAGATCTGCCAGTGGCTCTGCCAACACCTCCACCATCTCCCTCAGCACCCTGGGGTTAATACCATCCAGCCCTGGTGCTCTGTCTACCTTCAGTGCCCTCAGTCCCTCTAGGACTCTATTTGCCTCAATTCTTCCATCTGTCACCTCCTCTCCCCTGTCCCCACCCTCCCAACCCATGCTGGTAGTGGTCCCTCCTTTTCTTCCATGAACACTGATCAAAAGCATTCATTCAGTGCTTCTGCCTACTCCTCCCCTCTTCTGTCCACTCCCCACCCCTTTTTATCCTCACTATTGTCTCCTTGCACTTCCTTTTCTCCCTGATGTATCTAAAAAAGAATTTCTCCCCCAATTAATTCCCTGTGCTAATCCCAGCTCCCTCTGGGCCTTGGCTTCTCTTACTTTTCTGGTCACCTCCCTGGACCATCTTGCATATTCCTCCCTGTCCACTTCCTTCCCCATCCTCCTAAACCTCTGGTGCACCACTCATTTTGCCCTCACCACCTTCACAACCTCGCTGTTCAACCAGCATGGTTTTCTTGCTCTGCTCCTCTTACTCTGTGCCTTGGTGCAGGCTTCTGTTGCCTCTGTAACCCTCCATTTAATAATATCCCATTTCTGCTCCATGTCCATCTCCTGCCTTATGCCCTCCAGTTTCCCTTTCAGTACTTCCTTCATCCCCCCAAAGTCTGCTCCCTGAAGTTTACCACCCGAGTAACTGATTTCTCTGGCTCCTTGCACATTGTGATATTAAATCACACCATTTGGTGATCACTGTCGGCTAGTGGGTCCTCTGCCTTTATTTTCCTCACTGTATTCCCAGTTGACAATACCAGATCTAAAGTGTTCTTTAGCCTAGTAGGTACAGTAACCAACTGTGTCAGGAGACCCTGTAACCTAAACACTCTTGATGTGTAGATTAATAATAATAATACAGATTCTTGTGTCTCAGAGTCTGCCAAGAAACATTTGTAAACAAGCAAGGAGTACTAATAAAGTTTATTACACTACTTACACCAAGCATGTGACAAAGAAAATCACAAGGGAGATGGGTTTCTCACAACTCTTCTGAAGAATGTACATAATCTCCAGAATTGTAGATCTTAGATTGTCTCGAATCTTGTTTGCTCTCCCTGTGCTCCAGCTCTCTGCCCTTCTTCTAGAGAACTAATTTTCTAGAGAAACTGCAGTAGGTTGGAGACAACTATATACTACAGATAACAGCATAGCAACAGAGATTACCTAATAGTTACAGATATGAGAAACAATATGTATTGGTCTTAAGTCATTCTCCATTGAATAATGATTTAGGAGACAGAATTACTCATGAGTATCATATGAGACAGAATATGCTTTCATTAGTATTACAGCTTGGACAAAAGAAATACTGACGGGTTCAAACTACATGTGGCATTCTTGCTTACATACAGTGTAAGACATGGACATAACAAAGGATTTCTCTCTGTGTCAGCTTGCTTAGACAAAGAAAACTGCTGACAGGGTTATATTAAATGTGACATATCTGTCTGAGTGTAAAACACACACTACATATAATTAAATGAGAATATAAGTATACAGTAATCACTGATGATCCCTCACAGTCACCATATCAGTAATTAGGTAGATTATATATGGAGTATTTATGAAAGACAAACATAATCTAGATAAATGTATTATAGTGAGTTATAATGGATCATGCATTATCAATATTAGCATATCTTAGCAGCAAAACACATTCCTAGCACTCATGCTTGTATGATGTGTGCCCATATCTTTTGGTATCCTGCATCTGGAAGGGTGGGAGGTCACTGGTGGGCAACAACAGCAATGGGTAGGGTGGTAGGCTGCAACAACTGCAGTGCACCAATCTTTCTAAACATTGCCTGGAGAGTGGGAGGATGTTTAGTGCAACCACATAGAAAACTTAGAAAGGAGATTGAGGGTCTGCAGGAGGAACTAAGACAGGCAAGGCAGATTGGGGGTGGGTTTAGCCCAATACTGGAGGGAGGAGGAGGGGAGATGAGGGAGGGCAATTTAAGCCAACAGTGGTGAGGAGGCTCAGAAGAAGGGAAGCAGAGACAAGGGCCCAGGCCAGGAAGAACGATTGCCAGGAAACCAGGTCAGGAGACAAAAGTCAAATGGAAGGAGGCAATAGGGACTTGTGGAGGGAGGTGAAGAAGTGGCAAAAGTCATGGAGTGGAAAGGAGAGAACAGGTTACTATGCAGAGAGAGGGAGCAGGCATTTGTGAAGGATCTTCAGAAAATAGTTTTGCACTGCTAGAGAGGAAGAAGGTGGAGGAGGGAAGTGATGAAATTAGAGGAGTAATTGATAAATGCCTGGACCAAACTGGAGCGGGGGAAGTTCTGCTGGGAGAACTGCAACAGGGGTAAAAGGGCATAATAATGTGCAGGAGGAAGAAGAGGAGCTGGAAATGAGGGAGGGAGATGAAAGGAAGCAAGCAGGAGTAAGAGGGTGGAATCTTAGTGCTGGGGACTCAATACTAAGAGGAGTTAGGTGGGTAGCAAGGCGGAGAGGCATAGTCCATTTGGGTGGAGGCTTGCCAGGAATGACAGCGGAAAGAGTGGACAGTCTGTTCTGAAATATGCTAGAGGGGTAAGGACAAGCCTCATTTAATTATACATCTTGGGACAAACGACCTGGCTGACAAGGCAGTGGATATAGTCCAGAGGAGGTTTGAGGAACTAGCACAATTATGTGAGGGGCAGGAAGATCAGTAACTTTTCCGAGATACTTCCGTGCCAAAGGCAAGCACAACAAGAAAGCTGAGAATAGAGAATTTAACAGATGGCTAAGAACCTGGTGTTGTGCTAAAGGGTATGGGCTGTTGGGGGTGGGGAGGGACCTGGGAGGACAGTAGTCTCTATGCCAAGGACAGACTTCACTTAAGTGAGGAAGGAAAGGAAGTGTTGAAGCAGAGGATGGAAGAATATAGAGGAAGTTTGAGTTTAAACTAGAGTGGGGGTGGCAGTTGGGAAGAGATATGCAGGGACCACAGGTTGGGAAATCATATGAGCTACCCCCTATAACAGTGACAAAGGACAAATGGCAAGTACTATTGGTGATGCTAGGAAAGGAGGGCAGGATGGGAGGAGGGAAAGGGTGGAAGGTGGTTACCCTTAATGCTAGAGCCTTGGGAGGAAAACTGCAGAGTTGCAGGTTCTCATGGCAGAGGGAGAGGTGGACATTGCAGCCATCACGGAAACATGGGCCACCCAATATAATGACTGGGACCTGTCTGTACCAGGGTACAGGTTATTTCGTAGGGACAGGGTGACTGGGAAAGGGGGTGGCACTATATGTGAAGGAAGGACTGAAGTGTGTAAGGAGGAAGGGAGGAGGGTACAGAGTCACTTTGGGTGCAAACCAGGATTCCAAGAATAGGAGTCTTAGAATGGGAGTGGTGTACAGGCCACCATCTCAGATGGAGGAGTTAGACAGGGAACTAGCGGGACAGATCAGGAGGACCTCAGAAGAAGGGTAGTGTGGTGATTGTGGGGACTTCAACATGCCAGAAGTGGACTGGAGCACCCCAACAACCAGGAACAGAAGGGAGCAGGTACTGCTGGATGCCTTCCAGGACAGCTTCCTGCTGCAAATGGTCAGTGAACCAACCAGGTTAGGGAATACCCTTGACCTTGTGCTGGCAAATGGGGACTTTGTGAGAGAACTTACAGTGGAGGAACTGCTGTCAGGGAGTGACCACCACTCAGTATGCTCACATTGGATATGGGCAAGGAAGGAGGTAATCTGGCACAAGAGTGCTGGACTTCAGGAGGGCTGACTTTGGGAGGATGGGGAAGTGGTAAAGGTACCTGGCCAGAATTCAATCTAGTATGGATACTAACCAGAGATGGGAGCTCATAAAGTTGGGCATAGTGGAGGCAACCAAACCTGCTGCAAAGCCCAGAGCAAGAAGGCTAGAGCTAAGAAACCGAGCTGGTTGAGCAAGGAGGTCATGGAAAAGGTAAGGAGGAAGAGAGCTGCCTTTAGGAAATACAAGAAAACAGGGAGGGGGAGGACAGAGAGGAGTACTTGACAGAATCGAAGGAGGTGACAAGGGCAGTAAGGGGAGCCAAAGCATCTACGGAACTCAGGCTGGCACAAGGCATTAAGAAGGGGGAGAAGGACTTCTTTAAGTACATCAGGGAGAAAAGGAGCTGGAAGGACCACATAGTAAGGATTAGGAAGGAGGGGGGTTGGGTGGAAGCAGGGTATGATAAGGCGGAAGCACTAAATGAGTACTTCTGCTCAGTATTTACTAAAGAGAAGAGGGGGGTGACATCCAAGATAGGTGAAATGGCAGACGCAGGGGGGGAAGTGGTGACAGATGAGGAAATCATGGAGGACAGAGTTCAAGAAGGTTTGAAGGCACTGAGGGTGGACAAGGCACCAGGCCCAGATGGCATCCACCCAGGGTACTGAAGGAGCTGGCAGAGGTCCTTGCAGGACCTTTGGCAGACCTATTTAATGCCTCACTACATTCGGTGTGTACCTCAGGACTGGAGGATGGCTCATGTGGTGCCCCTCCACAAGAGTGGCCCCAAGGATGAACCGGGAAACTACAGACCAGTGAGCCTCACATCCATCGTGGGTAAGCTAATGGAGACTATCCTGAAGGAGAGGCTGGTGGCCCTCTTAGATGCCAAAGGACTACAGGACAGCAGACAGCATGGCTTCACACGTAGCGATCCTGCCAAACCAACCTGGTCGGGTTCTATGACTGGGTAACTAGGCAACTGGACGGGGGACATGCAGTGGATGTCCTGTATCTGGACTTCAGTAAGGCATTAGACTCAGTGCCACATGAAAGGCTGGGAAGGAAGTTAGTAGACACAGGGGCAGGTGCAATGCTGGTGAGATGGGTAGGAAACTGGCTGCAGGAAGGCAACAGAGGGTGGTGGTGGGTGGGGAGCTCTCACCCAAGGGCAGTGACGAGTGGTGTCCCACAGGGCTCAGTGTTGGGACCAGTGTTGTTTGGGATATTCATTGCAGACATATCATGGGACATCAAGAGCAAGATCAGTCTGTTTGCTGATGATACCAAGGTTGGCGGTGGTGGATGACCTAGGGGGTTGGCAGGGGTTGCAGGATGATTTAGCAAAGCTTGAAACCTGGTCAGACACCTGGCAACTGGGCTTTAATGCCAAAAAGTGCAAGGTGATGCATTTGGGGATGAAGAACCCAAGGAGGACTTACCAGCTAGGGGGAGTGCAGCTAGCCCAGACAGAGGAGGAGAAGGATCTGGGTGTGCTCATCACAGGGTCAATGAACAACTTGGCACAGTGTAGGAAGGCAGCTGCAAAGGCCAACAAAATGCTGGGTTGTATTGCAAGGGGTATATCCTCGAGGAGGGAGGAGGTGATTCTGCCACTGTATAGGTCATGGTTAGACCACACCTGGAGTACTGCGTGCAGTTCCTGGCATCCGTATCTGAAAGGGACATTAAGTTACTGGAGGGAGTGCAGTGCAGGCGACAAAGATGATCAAGGGTCTGGGGACTTATCATATGAGAGGAGGTTGAAGGAGTTGAACATGTACTCACTGGAGGAGAGAGAGACAGGGGACATGATTGAAACCTTAAATACATGAAAGGAATAAACAAGACAGGTACAGAGGGGCTGTTCAAAGTAAGGGAGGGAGGGCCACCAGGGCCATGATATGAGACTGGAGCGAGAAGGTTCAGGAGGAGATGAGGAGACACTTTTACAGAGAGGTGGTGGCTGGGTGGAATGCGTTACCTGTAGAAGTGGTATGCAGTAGAACAGTGGACTGCTTCAAACGAGGATGGGACAGGACAAGGGGGAGGGTTAATGAAGGGGAAGGGTGGAAGGGAGGGGCAGCTGCAGAATAAGGGGTGCTAGCTGCACATTCGAGCAGACTTGATAGACCTCTAGGCCTTTATCTGCTGGCAAATTTTGTATGTTCGTATATCTATATGCTAGTACAAAATAGCAGTATCACAGTACAATAGACCAGAGACACAGTGTGAGGTGTATGTGAGGTGTATGTGGGATGATAGGGGCATAAACCAGGTGCAACAATCCCCTCTGTGTTGCCCTAATTGCAAAAGTGGCAACACAACAAAAAGACGGTGGTTAGGCACCATTCGTCAACAG
The DNA here is from genome assembly GCA_016271365.2 of Neoceratodus forsteri. Taxonomy (NCBI): domain Eukaryota; kingdom Metazoa; phylum Chordata; order Ceratodontiformes; family Ceratodontidae; genus Neoceratodus; species Neoceratodus forsteri. The sequence continues at coordinate 1,292,662,701 of CM057455.1, read as the reverse complement.
GCCCATGGCACATACCTGATAGAGGAAATTAACTGGTCACGGTGGTGTTTCAGGGTTTTTCTTAAACAACAAAATGTAAATATAAGGGAAAATGTTAGTAAACCTTGTACCACTATAAATATTTGGAATAACACTTCACAACAGGGTTTTCCAATATCAAAACAATCGGTAAATACTGATATGTACCAGGTGTGTATCTGTCCTATTTGGAGGAAATTGAAAAGGCAAACCTAAGTTGCCTGTATGGATATTAAAACTAATTAAAAATTGAGATAGAGCATCAAGATAGTTAGGACTAGACTTAATGATATCTGGTTCCTGGACGGAAACAGGTGTGATTACTGTATAACCTATTATCTGTTTAGGGAATAAAAACAGAAGTTAGAAAAGTTCACTTTGCATAACTTTTAGTCCATATCAGAAGAATGTATAGTTGGTCACCACACAATGTTCCACTTCAGCAGAATATACCACCTTGAAGGATGGCATTTTTCAGTTGGTGAATTGAACAGGGCACAGAATGTAAATGTCCACAATCCATAAACTATGAACAGTTCCATGGATAAATCCAAGGTTTCTTCAAGTGTTAAATGAAGATTCATTGTTCAAATTTGATGCATTCAGATTTTCTGAAGGTAGATCAAAATGTTCAGGAGGCAGCAGTATTTTCAGAGGCCTCAGCAGGGGGTGCATTAGATTGTACATTGAGTTTTACAATGGAATAGCAACAGTGTTCAGCTGAAGATGATCACACGGCTGCACAAAGTTATGATGATACTCAGTTTGTATGAGGTGCCGGCCAGGCTTGGAAAACAAGTAGTGAAGAAAATGGATTTCTTGATTGTAGAGCAAATGAAGAAGAGTCTTTTTGCTGAAGTTAGGGGATTGTCCATACCCCAGACTAGCTTCATAGTATGCATAACAATGAGCTTGAGTGTAGAATCTTAATTGGCTGGACTGAATACAGTTTATTTGAGAGTTCACAAATGGAAGCCTAATTTCAGTTATTATGCCAGTATTCACAAGTTAGTAAGACAAGTTGGAAGATGTCACATCTGCAGAAAAGGTGGTGTTCCTTTCAGGTATGACATTCAAAGTTCAGAGTCTGTCACGATTCCAAGACCTCATGGTAAATAAGGAAATGGTAGCTTCAACCTTTTCTTGATAAGAGTTCCCATTGAGATGATCAATAGAATGGACGGTTGCTAGATGATCAGAGATGGATGTTGCCGGATGAATATATGGCAATGACGCTGTGAGAGCCACTAACATGGCTTCCTGGATTGTGCAGGAATACATTTTGAAACATGGAGCAATACTGGTGTGTGTGTGGTGACATATCCAAGGTTCCTTGCCATTGACAAGGGAATGGTGCTAGATTCAAATAAACATTTGTTAACACATGCAATAGAAGTGCATAATGTGGCAATGCCACTGACCCATGCATCTGTCATGTATAAGATCAAGGATATGTCCTAATTCCAGATCCCAGAAGAGATAACCAAATGGTTGTAAGAACATAATAGCCATAGGCAGTGCAAAGGACTTTCCTAGCAATGTGATGTTCATCTGCTTCCTTTTTGTGAGCAGAAATTAATTCATTAATATGAACATGTGTCAGGTCAAACCCCTTCACAATATCCTTAATATTGTAAATGTAAATCACTCTTAATGAGCAAAACCATGTATACCATGCAACGGGGGGGGGAGGTATGAGATTATATTTCATGCTATCATGAACATTTAACATATGTGCTTGAATAATGGCTATATCAGCCTTATTTCAAATAAATGCTTCAGAGCCAAATAGGCCTGAGTCTAAACCTGTGTTTTTGTTTTTTTTTAAATAAAAAAAAACAAACGCCTAGTGCGTTCAGGTAGGTTTGCAGTCACAAGATATACCACTAGTGGTCAGGATGCAAAAATCCTGTGTGTGTGTATGTGGTGCTATCAGTCCCTGTGTAGGGGGCCATTAATGAGTACCTGGTATGCTGCCAGGGTATCCAATCTCATCATTAAAAGCAAAAGTGGAAAATGTTTGTTGTGAAACATAAAACAAATCATTTCAAGTTTAAAGGGTGAGATTTAAAAATCACTAGGATGTGCATGAACTGCACATTATTAACTAGGGTGCCTGGCTGAGAAGTGGCTATTAGACCACTGGGTGGGCCAGGGTTCTATTTTGGGCACTCAGTATTAAGTGTCACAAATTATGGGGCATCATTGGGTAAAAAACGTTAAGGTCTAATGGCTTTTATTGCCATATAATTTTGGGTTCAAAATTCCTGATTTTCAATAAAATATAAACAGGAGTCCAGATCACCATATTATCACCATATAAATTTTGATGCAAAATTCTTGATTATCAATAACATGTAAACAGGAGTCCAGATCAAGTGTAGCTGCTAGAATTGATCCAAAGCAATGACCATAACATTCAATAGGGCCTCACTATCCTTCTGGACAATGAACATGTCTTTTTAGGACTTTAGTGTGAATTCCACAGGGTACAATTAAATCATGTGGGATTGTGAGGTATTCTGCCTCAACAATCTGTTTAGGTTTAGGTCACTGGTTCTTATCTACAATAAAATGTGCAGTTTGGACTTGTAACAAGACCCATACTTCTAAAAAGAATAATAAGCATAAAAGCAAGCATCTCTCTCTCTCTCTCTCTCTGAAACCTAAACGGAAAGAGAAAAAGAAAAACATAGTTAGTTTAGTACTATTCCACCCATTGGGGTGTGGAAAAGTAATTTAATCTCCTTTAAAAATGTTCATTTGATTGTCATATAGCCATTTATCAATGACTGTTATAGTCAGACAGCCTAACTTGGTAGACTGCTGGACAGTGTTTGTTTACAATGGGACAGACACTGTTGCTGGGCCTTGCCCATACATTTTGAAGCAAACTAGTGTACCTTTTGGATGTCTTGTTTGAGAATTTTAACATATTTATCTACTGATGTTCCATCAGCAGTGGCAGTACACAGGTCCAGAAGTAAATGTTCTGGGAGTCTCATGAACCATCCGGTCACGATTTCAAAAATGGGGGTACGCTGTGCACCTGCAGAGGGTGTCCCTCTTATTGCTGCAAGGAGTAAAAGCAATAATGAATCCCATGCTTTGGGTTTTCTGAACAAGTTTGGATAGCATGACTTTGATCTGCCGGTTAGCCCATTCCACCTGTCCTGATAACTGTGGGTAGTAAGGGATATATAACTTTTGTTTTACCCATAACAAATCCAGAATTTCCTGCATTACTTTGGCTATAAAGTTAGATCTCTGTAATCAGAATTTACCTTTGGGGTAACCCCCACCTGGTAAATAGCTGGTTTACCAAGACATTTACAGGCACTTTGACTGTGTTGTTCTGTTTTGGGATAGCTTTAAACTGTTTAGAAAATAGGTCGGAGATCACTGGTGCAAACTAATTGTTCTTAGTGGTTGGCATAGGGCCAATGTAGTCAATCTGTATATTGTTCCAGGGGCCTAATTGCCTCTGGTGTAACAGTGCATTTGTCCTAGCTGGTATAGGATTTTTCTGTGCACAGATGAAACAGTTACTAATGTAGTGTTCTATATCATTTCTCATATTTGGCCACAAGACAGAGGATTTCAGTCTGTCTAGTGTTGTTACTGATTCACTGGTGTCCACCAGTTGGAGTACTATGTATTTGGTACAGTAGATAAAATCTACTCTCAGGTGTTCAGGAATAACCCATAACGTTTCACGAGTGTTACAGCAGTGATGTTCCAAGTGAGTAGGCCATCACTGGATAGGTGAATGTCATTTTCACTTTCTTATAAGAGCTTATTTCTGGAAGTCATTCCCCAGTTCCTTTATTAAGGAACCTATAGACTGTCCTCAAATGAGGTCCTTCTTATGGAGCATAAGGAATATACATACAAAATGCTTGAACCTTATGAATGTACAGTATTTAAACTGGTTAGTGTTGTGATGTACACAAACAAGTCAATGTATTTCACAGTGATACAAAGAGTGCTGGAACAGCAGTTTGTTTTGTTTGCAAAGAAATTCAGTTTAGAGAGAAACAGACCCAATTAGAAACTGTAATAAAAACACAGTGTCTGCCACCTTTTAGATCAAGGCCATGTTGTCAGACTGCAACACTTAACCCTCTCATGGAGTGCTGGTATCATTTTACAAAAGGAAAACTCTTTTTATTCCTTTCCTAACACAAGCTGTGTATTTCTCAAGGACTTTCCGGTTCTATAAACCATCCACAAATATTTGTGGTAATTAGGAGACTCATCTCCTCCTTGATTTTCATTTTCTTTGCCAGGCATGTTTTAACATTGCCTGTGAATCATACATAAACAATGATGCAATTACTAGCCATGCACACTCTGTCATCACTAGAATGTAAAATAATTCCAAACCCTGTTATCTGACCCTCATTGGTATGTGTGGCTGAGTCATCAGTCAAAACATGACACACTGTGTTGTCTTTTAACACTTTCTGAGGTTCTGTCAGAAAGGGCCCTGGGTCAGGTAGGTCGAGTGGGTTGGAGTGAACAATCATGGGTCTCTCCTGCAAATTGCAGGCCATGGGCTCATAAGGATGGAGTTTTGATAGGAAGGACAGTGATATCATAATTCTGTAAAATGAGAGACCAGTGTGTAAGTCTGGAATTGGTTACAGAGTCAACTTTTACTCTGTCTGATAACAGAAAGTTAGTTGGCAAATGATTGGAATGCAGCACAATGGTGTACATAAAGTATCTCTCTGCCCAGTATGTGGCCAAAAGATTCCTTTCACAAAGGCTGTATTTCAGCTCCACTGGGGCAAGCATCTGGGATGCATAAGCAATGGGTCTGATGTATCCATTGTATTTTTAGGCTAAAACTGCTGAGATTGCTTTATCTGATGTGGTAGTTTCAAAATAATGCCCTAAAACGGTGTTAGGATTACTCAATGCTGGGACCATGGTCAGTGATCCCAAAAGAAAAGCCAATGACATCAGTATTAGGAAACCTTGTACCTTCTTACCTGTAGTGCCTGCTGTTGTCCGTACTGGGAATAACCCAGACTGTTCTTGGCTTGTGCCTGCTATTGCAGCCACAGTATGGGAAGATCCAGGTGTCACTGATGAAGGGGGTTCTGCATCATGTGCGGGCAGTAGTGGCACTATTAGGGGTACCTGTACAGTGGAGAAAAGTGTTGTGCAAGCTGTACATAGTTCTCCAGCTGTGGATTGTGGTTCAGTAGCCATCAGGGGTCGAGAAAGTAGTACTGAAACAGTTGTCAGCTGAGGTTCATAAATCAAACCTGTAACCCCACCCCCCACGTGGCCTGTGATGCTGAAAATATCACAGCCATGGGGCCTTCAAAATCAGGGTTATCCCCTTCCCCATCAAATGTAAAGTGGGTTTCCCCACCAGAATGTTGCTGAATGGTAGCAACATTGTTTTTAATGTTGCAGCTTAAGATATTAATGCACTGCATAGGAAAAGCAGTAAAGCTACCCTAAAGTCCACAGACTGAAACAGAAGTTAAAGCTTATCCAGCAACTATATCCTTTCCCCAACTGTAAAAGAAGGTCCAGACAACCTCTGCCAGACCCTAACTGCTTCTGTAGTCCTGCTATGTGAGAAGCCCTGGTATTTAAGCCTCAGTGAGCTGTAAATTGATCTTTGCTGAGAAGGACAGAAACTTCCAGAAAGCTGCTCACAATGCCTGTAGAAAAGATAAATGAATATCCAGCTTCCACTGTGGATCCCCCATACCACACAACACTATTACACAAGTCAGTACTACTGCCCTAAAGTCCACAGACTGAAACAGAATTCAAAGCTTATCCAGCAACTAAATCCTTTCCCCAACTGCAAAAGAAGGTAATAACTTCAGACAACCTGAAGGTTCCTTCACAGTGTGACAGGGCAGTGGGTAAAGTAAGCAGGCTGCTAGGCTGCAGAGGCTGGAGGATTTCAAGCAGAAAAATGAACATCATTGTACCACAGTACAAGACCTTGGTGATGCCCCACCGTGAGTTCTGTGTTCAGTTCAGGAGGCCACACTGTGGAAAGGACATAGACAGGATTGAGAGAGTTCAGAGGAGAGCAACCAAGATAATACAGGGCTTGCAAAAAAAACATACAGGGATTGGCTCTACAAACTGAATATGTACTCACTGTAGCAAAGAAGGGAGAGAAGAGGGGACATGATAGAGACATACAAGTACTTCATAGGGGTAAATAAAGCATACATGGACATTATTTTAGAACTAAAACCAATGTGAGAACTAGGGGGCCCTCAATGAGGCTGGAGAGAGACAAGCTTAGAGGTAATACCAGACAGTACTTCTTCACTGCGAGGGTGGTGGTAGCTTGGAACAGGCTCCCAGCAGTGGAGGTGGTGGCAGCTGTGTCAATCTGGGGTTATAAGAAGGGCGGTACTCTGCCCCAGACAAAAACATACCACTGTAAGACTGATAAAGAGCACCTGCCTCTATCAGTAAGATCTGTTGCTTGTATTTGGGGTGTGAGATTAGGTTCTGTCATAACCTAGGTTTCACAAGATCATCATTGCTTGTCTGCAGGATCATTAGTACTCTCTGCCTGTAAGTCAATTTCAGTTATTACTGTTGTAAAACCAGTTTCTAGGCCAGTTTCTGTGACTTGTGTATTTATCATGATTGCTCAAAAATATAGGTTCAGAAATGGGTAGGTGTGGATGGTGTTGGATTCTGCAGAATGCATCAGAAATACTGACTGCAATCACCAATAATGTCACACTAACACCACATAATTCCTCTGTCTACATAACTGCACCTAATAAAGAGATGCTAATTACTGCAGGCCATCTGGAATGCTGACTATGCTCATTTTTGTGGCTACATCTTCGAGCAAACCTCATGACAAGAGTCTCTACAGATGCAAGGCTGAAAACAGAATTATTCAGCAATAATAAAGGAACTTGCCAAGTATGCACAAGTGATGCTGTGCCTGTGGGATATGTATGCCACTGAAATTGGATCCAGGTATGAAACAGTGACTACTCTGTGGGAACACAGGTAGCAGAAAAATACAAAAATTGTTCATCAAAGAAGGAGCGAACCAAACCGCACAAAAACACATATCCTGGATTTTAGGGGGACAGACTTTGGGAAAATTGGGAGATGCTTGAAAGAGACATTAATGGGAATGGGGTGGTAATCAAAGGTTGAGGAACAGTGGGCAACATTTAAAACAGGGATTACAAGAGCAATAGAATGATGTGTTAAGCAGGTTAGCAAGGGAAAAAGAAAGAGGAGGCCATTATGGTTTTCCAAGGAGGTAGAGAAGAAAGTGAAAGTCAAAAAGAATGCATTCAGGCAACACAAAAAGATGCAGACAGAAGGGGATAGGAAGAAATACCAGGAGAAGCAAAGGGAGGCAGGGAGGTCAGAAAGGGAAGCCAAAGCTCAGACAGAAGAGCGCACTGCAAAATCAGTGGGTAGAGGGGACAAAACCTTTTACAGGTACATAAGTGAAAAAAGAAATGCAAATGGGAGGGATAGTGAGACTGAAGGGGGAGGATGGGGTCTGCATGGAGGAAGACAACAGTAAAGCTGACATATTGAACATGTATTTCTACTTAGTCTTTACTGAGGAAGATGAAGGTAATGAGCATGAAGGGAGTACAAGGGGTGGGAATGGTGTAGAAATGAACACAAATCCCTTTACACGAGAAAGGGCCCTGAAGGAACTGGAAGGAATAAGAGTTGATATAACAATGGGGCCAGGTGTGGTGCACCCCAGGGGCCAGTTGCACAAAGGTGTGCTTTAATTTAAGTCCAGAGACTAGACTTAAGTATTAAAAACTGGGCTAATGTAAGACCTTTGTTTAAGACTGTTTCATGAAAGTTCAAAACGAAAGTCTTATGCTAGTCCATTCTCAAGCCTGTCTTGCCTAACAACAGAGACTGGACTTGATGCAAGTCTTAATCTTTGTGGGCTGTCAAGGTCATTCAAGATGGCTGCCAAAACAAAGAAAGTGAATTTCCCTGAGGAGGAAAAACTAAATCTTATTGAGGAGATTTTATTAAGAAAAGATGTTATTCTTGGCAAACTTGAGACAAACCTGAAAAATTCTGATAAGAAAAAGGCATAGGAAGAGGTTACTGCTAGGATGAACTCAGTTAATACATCTGTCATTTGAGCGGAGGACGAAGTAAGGAAGAAATTGAATAATATACTAGCCAATGCCAAGAAAGAAATTTCCAAAAAACAAAACAAAAACTGGAGGTGGTCCTTTTCAGCCATTACCAAGTTTGACTTCACTAATTGTGGACATATATGGCCCTACATCTGAGGTTTTCCATGGCATTGATGGTGGCTTCGAAAGTGGTGTGGTTTGTCTCATCACAGAAGATGTTACTAATATTTTACTGAACTGTTGTAGCTCATTGGAAAACACATCAGTTCAGTGTGAAGGTTAGTGCCAGTTGAAACTGTTTAACATTTGTCCTGACTTATAAAGCTAAACATTAACACACCAATTGGTTTTGACTGTTTTCTTGATTTTGGTTTAATGCAAACACTGACCTATTTTGATAAACAGTGCAACTCAGTTGAGTGAGAGTAGTCAGATATGCACTCGTAATAAAGTGAATACTTTCTCCTGCCATGTGTAGTATGCTATCTTGGGTATTTCCTATCATGTTATCTTAATTTTTGTGAAATTAACTCCTGTGTTTATGTTCTGGTTTAAATGACTGCCTGTAGGGGTCGGGTGACTATTATATGTGGTGTTATGCAAATATGTGACCGATTGCCCATAGTTAAAATTTATCAGCAGTATAATCTTCATTTTTTAGTTAAACTGTGTGATTCTAGCTTGTAATTTATCTTTTATTTTGTGAGGTGATAGATGCTGCAGTTGTACGCTAGCTGCCATTGTGTGGTGAAATATGACACAAAAAAACTTCATCGCTAGTGTGCGTTTTATTTCCTGAGGTCAGCTAGTGTGTAACTGCTAGTAAAGGTTATCTAAAATAAATCAGCAATGTTCCATTTGCAGCTGAATGTCTTTGAAGTAAACAGTATATTTAAAATGTGTTAGCATACATTAATCTGCATGTCTTGCATACTCGATAATTATTAGGAAGGTACAGTATCTTATCTCTCAGTTTGGTGCTCCGATTTGTGGTGTTTCTCTCCCATGGTGAGTGATCGCTATCTGGTGTTGTAGCGGGAGAGCATGTATTTCTCATGTGTTTGTGTATTGAGTTATTATTTTATTTAAGTATCTGTTGTTTGCCTTAAAACGAGGGCTGTTTCTGAAGAGGAGGTTGTTCAGGGTCATTCATGGAGAATGAGGGGATTGCGTTGCTTGCCAGACTGATGCACCGATCGCCAGAGGCATACAGGTCAACAGTGGAGGAGAACTATTAATTTGATATTGAATTATTCTAACATTGGTTCGCTATTTTTGTCTGCCTGTAAGGACAAGCATGATCATATATGTATGGTGGCAAGGCAGGTTATAAAGTGTTTCTGTGGACAATCAGGAGTAAGAAAGCCACTGTTTCTTTTTTATATATTTTTTGTTCACTTTTGTGTTCATGGATTTGATTTTTATTGGAGGAGTGTATTATTTGGGTAGGCTGCTATAGATGTACAGTACACTGGCAGATTGGGTAAAATGGTGGATGTGGAATGGGGATTTCCAATTCTAATTTGTGGCCTGATTGTTTTTGGTGGGGGGGGTATTGTCGTGCCATGTAACTGGGACCATGAAGTGCTGGGATAATGGTATATCCTAAGACTGTACTTTTAAAGTAATGTATTACTTAAACTTATATCATGATTACACACACAGATTACAAATATAGACTTTTCTTGCTGATCCATCCATTGCCACTGTGCAGTACTTTGATATGTGCCCCTACCCACCTTTTAGTGTCTTCCTCATGTAGCATCCCCGTCTTTTTTCAGTATCTCTCTAGTACTCCTATTAGATTTTTTTTCTTTGCCCTGATGGTACGTGTATGTGTGTGTGTCTGACTTCCCCATGGCCCCATTACACAGGTGGGTGCGGGTTCAGTAATGACAGATAGCTGACAAACATGACCCCTTTCCTTGAATGAAGATAATGTAACCTTCTGTCATAGAAACAGGACCAGAGTAATTGTTCAGACTGCCAGTGTAACAAATGTGCATGGAAACTGCATCCTAGCATTGGTATAGGGGGCGGGTGAGGATCAGAGATTATATTTGGCAGTTGCACTCAAGTTTATGGATGTGTCGTAGCCATGTGAACTGTGTGGAATTTGGGGGGGGGTTCAGTATGTAGACAACTTTGTCAACATAATGGTGAAATAGAATGGCAACGAGGTGAGGAGGCAGTTTGGCATAGTAGCAGGAGAGAGGGGGGTCAGGTTTAGCCTGACTGTCAGGGCACATATTGGAACAAAGCAGGTCAATAGGTGAGGGGTGAAGGATTGGGGAACATGGAGAGTGAGGGGTGGAGGGGGCAGAAGAGAAATTGAGATAGGACATGTGTGAGGCAAGGCAAGGCTGGAAAAGGTTGCTGAAGTCACCATAGATTGGAGGATAAAAACCTCCATTAGGTTCACTGTGCTGCACTATTTGGAAGATGAGGGGGTGCAGTGATCAAGAGGTAGGTGGAGAAATCATCAGAACCAAGTAATGGTGGTAAGGGGAGAGAGGGCAGATTCAGGGCAAGAGGGATTCCTGGAAAGGAATGGTGTGAAGATGAATGAACCGAAATGTCGGTTTGGATTGCAATAAGTGTGCGGAAGCATGAACAGAGTCGATGGGAGGGGTGCCTAACATCTTGCTGAACATCATGTATGCCAGACCTTGATACCCTTAAAAACCGATTGCTTCCATATAGATGTAAATTCAGTGTAATTATGACCCTTCTTATTGAAAACTATACTCTTCTCTTATTATTACTCGTTTGATATTTTAAGTGTTCTTTTTTATTTTAATAATCAGTCTGCTAATTATATTGTTATATTTTTTTCAGTTATTCCATTGGAGCAGTCAGAGTATAAAGGTATGTGTTAATATTCTTATTATAGAAGCATTGAAACATAGACTTAAATGGCTGATAAGCACCTCTTGGCCCACCCAGTATAACAATTCCCTTACCTATTGCACCCAGTCTGACAATTACCTTACCTATTGGATATGCTGCAAATCATAGCTAACAACCTACTTTCCACCAATCCCACCCCCAACCCAGAATTGCCTTATGTCTCTGTTTGTGTGACTTCTGGTGCAGATCTGCATTTTTTTTAAGTTGCCCGCCTATTGACTGCCTCCATCCTGTCTGTGTCCTTGCGGAGATGGGGTCTCTAGAACTGCACACAGTGCTACATATGGGGACATTGCCAACTGTTTGTACAGAAGGATGATAACCTCCAGTTTTCTATTGGTGATGCCTCTACCTAATCATCTCACTACTACCCAATCCCTCCTTACTGCTTTCTCACATTTCAGGCCTACCTTTAGGTCATCTGATAACACTACCTCCAGATATCTTTCAATTTTTTGTTGTTACTACCTCCCCTCCCATTGTGCATTCTGTTCCTGGGGTTTTTGTTTACCAAGTGTATTACTTTACAATTATTTTCATTGAATCTAAGCTGCCATATGTTTGACCAATTCTTCAATCTTGCCAAGTCCCTCCTCATCCTTTCCACCCTCCCCCCGTGTATAAACCCTGTATTTTTTCAGAAGGAAATTATAATTTCAGTTTATGGTTTGCACTCTCTCATTTGTTGAACGGTCTCCCCAACCCCCGTTTGCTGTTGATTTATGTTTTATCAAATTATTTGTGCTGGCAGACTCTGCCCCCAACACATTCTTGTTTGTTTAACATTGGTGGTGTGTGGCTCAAAGTCCCCAAACTCACATAAACATATAAAAGATAACAGACAGGCCAACGTGCCATGGAGAGTGCCTTAAGTGGTCAAGTATTAACTTGAGTGGTACAGTAATAGGAATAGTCTGATATTCTACACAATTGCCATCGGTGTAGAAGGTCAGTGCTGTGACTGCTGTGTGTGGGTTGGGGGGGGAGTTCTTTGCCTTTTAGTGAGTTGGGAAGGTTGAGTTGCCACCTGTCTTGTTTTTCACTGTAGAGTCATGATTTGTGCAGCTGTGATTTGCCCAAGAAACATGAAAAATACACATGTCCTCACATAATAGTATAAAAAATATTTCTCTAAATGCTTCAGAAAACTATAACGTACTAAAATACCTGGAAAAAAGAATAGAAAGAACTGGAAAAGTATGACATGTACTCTTAATTATGCTGATGTAGAGTAAAAATAATCTGTTGCAGTGGTTGAGGTTACTTGTTGTCCTGCAACAAAACATGTTTCAGTAAGAAATGTCCCACTTTATGCTTCTTAGAAGGTGGTAATCCTGAGGGGTCGCAGTAGTGTGACTTTCAGAGGTGGGGATCACTGGGACGTGCCTACACAAATCTGATGAGGTGGCAGTCAATGAGGCAGGGGCCAGCACAAATATGCTGATGTCTGTCAGGAATCTGTTGCTGTGGTTGATTTTTATTTCTATTTTGTCCCCTGCTGCTCTTGGAAGACATGACACGTAAGGGGAACATAATGTGTGTGCGCAAACAATGTGTGTACAGCAGTGTGGGACTAAATGGGTAATGTGTCAGTGTGGCTCTTCTAGGTAGCACATTTGTCTCTGTGCCAGACATTCATAGGTTATACTCCCACACCAGCATTGGGCTCATACCATGAACACTGGCACCACAGTGTTGTACTGGGAGTGATGCTTCACTGTCATGGTGTGCCACCTGTTGGATGAGGAGTGAAACATAGGGCCCTTTTACCAATAGCTGCTGCTGTCCTCCTGTGTGTCCAGGTGAAAGTAAAAGAACCCAAGCACCTGGTGCTGGAAGAGTGGTCCAGTTGATGGGGAGGGGCTGGGATCTGAGTGGTACAAATCCTAGGAGGATGCTTAGCTTGGAGGCTGGTCTGGGGACAAGAATGGTGGTCCGGGGTGAGGGGATGGGGTGTTGTGGATGGCATGACCCGCTGTCTGTGATGGGTTGACAGTACTTCAACAAATGTTTTTTTTGCAAGTTTTTTTTGTTTGTTTGTTTTTTTGGTATGTGAATTTAGTGATTGTGAAAGGTGCTGCATTGACTGCACTGGAACATGAAGTCCTCTGCTTATTCTCATGACTGGTACAACTCAGGGCATTACAGTTTGAACTTCCCCGTACTGTCCCACAAGTGTGCCTCAACCCTGTCATGGAGGACCCATGACTTAGGTAAGTGGGTAGTTCAAACTCCATGGCCATTCAGTCCCTGGCCTCTCATGTGTGACTGCTAATGAGGATGCCAGTTAGTGCTAACTGTTTGGTGGTTTTGTGATGTGGACACCAATGGGAGCTAGACTAAAACCACCACAACTCATTTGACACTGGTTACTGATCAGCCGCTGTGTGATAGTGGCTTTTGGCCACTAGCAACTTGATCTAGATTTGAATCAGTGACTTAAAGGAGGAAGGCACCTTAACCCACTACCAGTGCACTAAGCCATCCAATCCCCCAACATTGTTTGTAGAGCTACCATGCTCCTGTAATTGATACTACCCATCCTCCTGCTCTCTAAATTCCCTACTGAACTGCAGTTCAGTGCCAGAGAGAACATAGTCAGTCTGCTCATCTGTGGGGAAGGGGGCCAGATTCACGGGTGAGATTTGGTGTGGTGGTGGGTGTTCTAGCTGAAGGGGACAGCTAGTCCATTGTCACAGGTCCCACATCAGCTTATGCACACAAGGTTTGTTGATAGGTCGGTCCAGCAAGCAGGGAAATTGTTGTGGGGGCCTTGTCTGTGGGGCTGTATTTAGTATAGCTCCAGAGAGGGTGATGTAGCCTATGTAGCAGGTTCAACAAGGCCACAAAACAGTGAAGGCCTCAGCAGCTTCGTAAGTGCCTCATGGAGCAAAAGGTGACCCTTCTGGAGTACCCAGATCACTACAACAGATGCTGGTGTGTGTTGGTAGGGGGGTTCATCCAGATGGTTGGTGTGGGGAGGGTCCAGCTTCAAGGGGCAGATTCTGGAGTTCCATCTTCAATGAGCATCTTGTACTAGTTCCACCTGCAGGGAGGGTAACTGGTCATGGGCAGGAGTCCCACAACATTCACTCACTGTCACATGGTTGGTAGTGATGATGGTCCAGCTGCAGGGAGGGGGGCGCTGGTCTTTGAGCTGTTGTTGGTCCAGCTATAGAGCGGGTCATAGCATCTTCTGTGATCACACCACTATTAATTTTTCTACACAACCTCACTTGTTATTGTTTCATGCGAGTTGGATGGGTGATCCATGGGCTTTTGAAGGGTGGTACTCATAAGTAAGGGATGCAGTTTCAGTGCCTCTAATGGGGGAGGGAGAGTGCTAATCTTGGGGGAATCTGGTCTTGCTGCAGGTAGAATAGTTAGATGTAGGGAGGTTTTAGCTACAGGAACAGTGGTCAGCATGGTGTGGGTGGCTTGTCAGTGGGCAAGCAGGATGGTCTGGGGGGATGGGCAGTCTAGCTGCAAGGAGGGTGCACAGCTTGATGGAGGCTGTTTCCAGGACAAGAAATGTAACCATCAGTTGCAGAGAGGGTTGGGTGAGTGTTGCTGATAGGTGGGCAAGTAGGTCAGTATGGGATAGGGGCAGCAGTAGGGAGGGGAGAGGGTTGTCGAATGGAGGATGCAGGTTTGGGTGTTATAGAAAAAGAGAACACAAGTTGCACAAAGCATCAGGGGAAGCATATTCAAATGCCTGTGAACTAATTTTGACTGGCTCAGTTTTAAGCAGAATTGCGTGGTGCCAGAATACAATCAGATAAGACTGTAGTTGTCTGTGGAGGGAGCTTAGCTTGGAATATGCTGGTTAAGGGGCAGGAAAGTTAGACCAGTTGCAGGGAGGGTTGTCAGCTGCATGACTAGTCTGTGGGGATGAAGGGTGGTCTGTAGGGGGATCAGATGGAGGGCTGTTTTGCTTCAGGTAGGATGCTCATATGCTCATTTTGGGGGGGATGTGGTCTCTGGAGAATTTATCACCACTTTTTTTGTTATGCAGCGTGAAATGCATTATTGACTGCTGTGATTTTAATTAATAATTTACAATCAGAGGTTATGATAACTAATATTTCTGTCTTTTATTTGCTTTTTAAATTACTTAGATTACTGCAACTCCCTTTACTTGGGGCTTTCTGGGGTTGAAATCCATCACCTGCAGCTGGTGCAGAATGCTGCAACCCGACTTCTGACGAGATCTACTCAATTGTGTCATATTACACTGGTGCTGTGCGATCTGCACTGGCTGCCTGTACAGTGGAGGATCACCCGGTTTATTGACCTTTAAAGCCCTACACGGACAGGGCCCAGACTATCTGAAAGAGCTCCTGGTTCCCTACTGCACTGGTAGATCACGCCACTCGGCTGACAAGGGGTTGTTAGAGATTCCAAGGGTGAATCTGAAATCATTTGGTGCACGAGCTTTTGCGTATGCAGCTCCCACCGTCTAGAATTATCTACTCCATCAGTTACGTGAATGCATGGCTGTGGAGGGATTTAAACGGGGTTTAAAAACTTTTTTGTGGCACCAAGCGTCCTTACCCAATTGAATATTCTGCTTTTATTTGATCTACTGCTTTGATTATGTATTTTAATTGAATTAATGTTTTATCTAAGTATTTTGTGAATGACGTAATTGTATTATATTGATGTAATTGTTTTATGCTGTTAGACACCTTGGCAGTTGATAAGGTGCCATATAAATAAATTTATTATTATTATTATTTTAGCCCCTCAAGAAGAAGCAAATCTTACCTCATCAATTGAAAACTCTGTTCGTGAATATGAACTCAATACACAAGGTGACCTTACTAGTAATAATATTTTTTTTAATTTTTGTTTTTACACCAGTCCTTGAGTTTTGTATACTGGGGCAGTATTCACAGAGTCTTTTTTCAGATGGTAATTCAATTTACAAGTATCAAATTGTGTTTTCTGAATATCTGATATCCAACAAACACAGTTTGCGCTGCAGACTGGAACTGTGACCTTTCAAATCAGTGAGTAGAGCCAAAATTGACATTTGTGGGGCAAGTACCTGCATTTCACTGCAATGCCATTTGCATTACTGGTCGTGGAGACAGTGCTACAATGTACTGCATTGCTTTCTCTGTATGAGATGTTACCGTGTGTGAACTCGGAGATGGGAAAAGGGCAGTAGGGATGGGAACAGGAGTGTTAGACATCAGGGTGCAGACTTCAGAAGGATGAGGGAAATAGTACAGGGTTATCTGGTCAGAATCCATCCTAATATAGACACTAACCAGAAATTAGATGTAATTAAACAGGGAATTGAGGAAGCAACCATGACATGCACACATGTCCAGAGTAAAAGGACTAGGGCCAAGAAGTCTAGATGAGTGTCATGGAGAAGGTAAGGGGGAAAGGAGCCACCTTTAGAAATTACAAAAAAACAAGGAGAAGTGAGGACAATGAGGAATATCTGAAGGAGTCACTGGCAGTGACAATGTCTGTCAGGTTAGCTAATGCATCCAGGGTACTTATGCTATCACAGAGCATCAAAGAGAGGGAGGAGGATTTCTTCAGGTACTTCAGGGAGAAAAAGAATTGAAAATAGCTAATAGTAAGGATACAGAGGGACAGGGGGTGGGTAGAAACAGGGGTAAGGCATGGAGAATTATTAAAGGGAAACATCCACATCTGAGGGGGCCCCACCTTCATGTTAAGCTAGACCTGAAGCTGTTAATAAGTATTACATTTCTTTAACTTACTGCAACTTTTAATATTTAAAATTGTATCTGGTTGATCCTGCACCCTCCATGCCGGCATGCCACATTTGCACTTCCCTCCTGGTGTGCACACAACCACTCGCGGCTGTCCCTGGCATGACGTGTTGTGCGGGGAACAGTTGGGGCACATCCATAGGACCACTGTAGTCCTATAGCTTCTAAAAGCTCTGGTTGAGCCATCGGCTGTCTGAGCTGTTCCAGTACCAGTTACACACTGGGCTTGCTTCCGAACCTGGGTCATCAACACGGCAGCTGGGCTCCTACTTTACTGGCCACTAGGCCATCTGGAGGGGGTTACTAGTGGTTTTGAGGTGCCCCCCCACAGCACTTTCTCTTCTGTTTATTAATTTTATTTCTTTCTGTATATCACTATCTCGTTCTGTATATCTCTAGTTTCCTCTTTTGCCCTAACTGTAAAATTTTATTTAAAGCTCCCTTTTTTCTCCCAAGCTTTTCTGCTCTCTGTCTTTGCATTCACTACTGATTTTTCTCCATTATCCCCTCATTTTATGTTTAACAGGTCTGACATGATGCTGACTCTATCCCCATCAGATAAGTATCACTCTATGTCTAACCTCTTGTATTCTTCCTATTTACTCTATAAGAACTATAGATACTTTGTGATCCCTTCTCTATATTTTATTTTACAGGTTCAACGTACATCATCCCTTCAAGACTCCTACCTCTGGATCCTGAGTACTCAGGTAAGAGACCATCTACATATTACTTACACTTGAAAATTTTACTCTAATGGAGCGGCTGTGCCTGTCACAGAGTGAGTGTGTGTGTGTGTGTGTGTGTGTGTGTATTTTAAGGTGATACATACTGCAACATTTTTTTTTAATATATGTAATGGCCAGCCTGCTTTGGGTTACTGAGCAAATAATTTGAATCCATGTGAGAGATGCTGCTGCTTCACTTCTGTTGTGACTCAGAGGTGTTAACGAGGGGGGACGGCTGGACTGATGGGCTCTAGAAAGATGGGGTTGTAGGTCAAGAACACATTTCCACTGGCCGTGACACTACACAACTCTATTGATGCTTTGGTAAGATGGGACTGCCAAAAGGGGGAATTCATGGTACTGGTCAGAGATGATTTGAGGGGGAGGCCTCAAGATGGATGGCAGTTGATCCCAGCAGAGGATCAGTGGCAGGAAAAGTAATGGAGAGCCTGCTGAAGGGCAGGCTAATGAGTACAAGTCCAATGAAATGGTGGTAAGCACATAAGAAAATAACTGAAGCAACTGATAATTTCAACAGTTTTACTGACTTCAATCTGAAGACTCACGAGAGTCGAGGTGCTAGGGGCACGCTTTGACCAGGAAGTTTTGAATTGGAAAACTGTGCTGCACTGTGACTACTCTAGAAGCGCTTCAGTAAAACTTTTTAATTTATCAGCTGCTTCGGTTATTTTCTTGTGTGTGCACCATCACTTCATTAGACTTGTGCTTTATGGAGGTAAGGAGCTGGTTTGTTCATGGTGCACTGTTTGAATCTCTCTCTTAGGCTGATGATTACCAGGAGGCAAATGAGCTGCATGACCATGGGCAACATGGTTTCATAGCTGGGAGACTGTGTCAAGCATATCTCATAGATTTCTTTGACTGGGTGATTAGGTCGGTGGATCAGAAGAAGACAGTGGATGTGATCTATCTGGACTGCAGATGTCAGCAATTGGGGAGGACCAATGAGTCATAGGCGCACAGAGATGCACCTCCCACTCCGGTCCTCAGCCAACACCCACCCCTCCCTAGTGTTACACCTCCTCTGCTTCACCAGCACCACACGTGGACACCCAGGTGGTGGTGGTTTTGCAGTGAGGAGAGCTTCCCACCCCTGCTGGAGAAGGAGAGCAGCCCATCAGGTGCTCAATACTTCTCCCCCCCCCAGCTGGCCCTCTGACAAACCTGGCTCACTACTGAACCCGTGTCACTGGTGTCGCTAGCAGTAGCACTACCATTGTGCCAGTGGGTCAGCATTTTTATGTTTCTTTAAGCCTGTCTAAAACTTGGCTAACACCGCACAGCATTACAGGAAGCTAGCTGTCCCTTTGCAGCCACTGTAGCAGAGGGGCTTTCCTTTTTAGCACATCGGTCTCATCACATCTTTCAAAGGGAAGCCGCTAATAAGGCAGCACATCTTTTAACAGACCGAAGCTGCTGATAAGGAGAACATTTCTCAGTCATGCTTGGCAGAAAGGGAGGTGGGGGAAAGGCAAGAAACAGAGCAAGCAACAGTGAAGTGAAGGGGCAATAAATGGAGCAGGCAACAGTGAGATGAGGGGGGCAAGAAATGGAGTGGCAGCAGTGAAGTGAGGGGCAAGAAATGGAGCAGGCAGCAGTGAAGTGAGGCTTGTGGTCACAGTTGGCATACTCAAGGTAGGTGAGGATTGGAACGAGGCCGCAGAATGCAGACCAATGGGACTGGATGTGCTGTGGAGCTGGATAGCCATGGATCAGTGGCCTTCAAGAAATGTTTTCAACAGAAATGCAAAAAAGGGTCAAATCATAATTTTTACAATCTGGAACATGAAATTGCAACTCATCAATTTATCTCAGCAACTGGGAGTATTTCTAAACTGGGAAAATAATATTTGTTCTGTTAGGGTAAGTACTGCTTTGGAAGTACTAACATGGCTACCAGAATATTTAACATTTTCTGACAAGCATGGATCTCTGTACTGCATTCTGGTTGGTAAAAGAAGTACTAGTTGGCACAATATGTGCTGATAAGGACACATTAAATGGTACTCCTTAGCCAATCAGGATGCAGAAAGCTCCTGACCCTTTTTTATAAAGAAACTTTGTAATCTGGGGACTGGAAAGGAGGTGGTAAGCTGGGTATCAGACAGGTTAAAGAATAGAAGTCAGAGGGTGGATGGGAGAGTAACCATTGGAGTGTCATAGAGACCGATCGTCACTGGATCCTGGCCTCTTCATTGTCTTCATAAGTGACATGGCTGAGGAACTGGAGGGGAAGGTGTGTGTCTTTGCAAATGACACAAAAATCTTCAACTGAGTGGACACACAGCAAAGGGCATAGAGAATGCAAAGGGATCTGGGGAAACTAGAGGTGTGGTTTAGGGGGTAGAAGCTGGGTTTCAGTGCCGAAAACAGAGTTATGCACTTAGTGCAGTGAAACCAGGTGGCTGTATATAAGATGGGGGATGGGGTGTGGTGCTTACTGTCACCAAGTAAGAGGGACATTGTGGTAGTCATTTCTGATGATCTCATGGTGGTTTTGGTGCAGTGCAACAGGGCAGCTGATAACGCTGTTGGGATGCTAGGGTGCATAGGGATGGTGTTTTCAAGTAGGACAAAGGAAGTAGTGTTGCCCTTGTATCAATCAGTAGTGAGACCCCACCTTGAGTACAGTGTTCAATTCTGGAGGCCACAACTCTGCAAGGACATTGACATGGTGGAAGCAGTCCAGGGGAGGGCTGCCAAAATGGTGCATGCGTCGCACGAGAAACCATATGAGGATAGTCAGCGGGAACTCAGCATGTACTCCCTGAAGGAGAGGAAAGCTTGGTGGGACATGATTGAGACCAGTAAGTACCTCACAGGGTTAAACAAGATGGAGGAGAAGAGTCTCTTTGAGAGAAGGAGGAGCACCAGAATATAGGGGCATGCAAATAAACTTCAGTAGGGGAAGTTAAAAAGTGATGTGAGGAAATACTACTTCTCAAAAAGACACAATGGATGCCTGGGACAGACTGTTATAGGAGGTGGTGGGGCAAAGACAGTGGGGGTCTTTAAGCATGCATAGCATAAGCACATGGGTATTATAAGTAGAGGAAAGGAAGGAGAGAGGGACACCTTAGACTGAAAAGGGTCTGGAGTAGTAATAGACAGGACAATAGGGCAGACTACATGGGCCTTCTGGTCCTTTTTCTGCCATCCAATTCTGTGTTTCTAGAGTATGTGGATGTAGATGACTGGAACCCTTATACAACAGTAGTGCATATTTTAATCCTTCTTACAAGGAAATGCATACAGAATACTTGGGTGTCTCGGCAACAACCAACTATTGAAGTGTGGCAAAACCAGGTTTTGAAAAGTCTTACCCAAGGAGAGAATTACATGTGAGATAAAGGATGGATGGTCCAAGAAATTTGAAAAGCAGAGGGGTCCTTATATATATTCTCCATCTCCCAAGAGGCCATGCAGATATATATAATTTACTGAATGAGCTATATTGATGTTAAATGAAAAAATACACCAGACACACCAAGACAAAAATGAAATCATTTTTATTATGCAGGAATAGCAGTGTATTTGAATGCTATCATTGTTTGCTTGTAAGTTTCCTATTGAACCATTTGGTTCTTCTAATGTCCAAACATTGAAGTTTAATAAGCAGTATCATGTGTAGTCTTCATATTAGCAATATCACGTTGCTTAGGGGGGTGGACTTT
The DNA here is from genome assembly GCA_016271365.2 of Neoceratodus forsteri. Taxonomy (NCBI): domain Eukaryota; kingdom Metazoa; phylum Chordata; order Ceratodontiformes; family Ceratodontidae; genus Neoceratodus; species Neoceratodus forsteri. The sequence continues at coordinate 1,292,641,450 of CM057455.1, read as the reverse complement.
AAGATGATGGGGGAAATTTGGGGCAGGCACCTGGCAGGAATGCAACCACACATGAATGCAGACCAGAAATGGGACATCATAAAGGAAGGGCTGGTGGAGGCAACAGAGTTTTGCACTAAGAAGACAAGCAAGAAGGGAAGGGCAAAGAAATCCAGTTGGCTGTTACAGGAGGTTATGGAAGGGATGAGGGCCAAGATGGCAGCATTTTGAAAGTACAGGACATCAGGGAGGGGTGAAGATAAGGATACGTACATGGGGAAGTATAGGGAGGTTACTGGACTGGTCATGGTGGCCAAGGCATCCATGAAACTGAGACTGGTGCAGGAAATCAAAAGTGGAGAAAAAGACTTCTACTGCTACATCAGAGAGAGAAGAAAGAGCAAGGATCAGCTGGTGAGGATTAAGAAGGACATGGGGGGATGGGTGGAGAAAGAGGCAGAGCAGGTAGAGGCACTGAACTAATACTTCTGCTCTGTATTCACACAGGAGAATGGAGTGGCAGATACCCCTGGTGAGGGGGGTGGTGGGGACGACAGATATAGGGATTATAGAGAGCAGGGGACTAGATGAGTTGAGGGCATGAAGGGTGGACAAAGCACCTGAACCTGATGGCATTCACCCTAGGGTACTAAGGGAGTTGGCAGAGGTCCTGGCAGGACCACTTACCGACCTGTTCAATACCTCCCTGGACATGGGATGGGTACCACAGAACTGGAGAATGGCCCATGTGGTGCCCATCCACAAAAGTGGCCTACAGGATGAACCAGGAAACTATAAACCAGTGAGCCTCACATCGATCATGGAAAAGCTCATGGAGTCCATACTAAAAGAGAGACTAGTGAGCTTCTTGGAGGAAAATGGTCTCCAGGATGGTCAACAGCATGGATTTATAGTGGGCAGATCCTGCCAGAAAAACCTTGTAGAGTACTACGACCGGGTGACGTGGGATTTGGATAGGTGCAATGGAGTGGATGTCCTGTATTTGGACTTCAGCAAAGCCTTTGATTCAGTGCCACATGGGAGATTGGGGGGAGACTGGAATATGTGGGGGCGGGACCAAAAATGGTGAAATGGATCACAAACTGGCTAAAGGGAAGGCAGCAAAGGGTGGTGGTGGGGGACCTCTCGTCACCGAGAGCAGTGACAAGTGGAGTACCACAGGGATCAGTAATGGGACCGGTGCTGTTTGGGATTTTTACTGCAGATATCACACATGGGATCTAGAACTAGATCAGTCTGTTTGCAGATGATACCAACATTGGAGCTGTAGTTGATGATGCAGAGGGGTGGAATAGGTTGCAGAAGGACCTGACTAAGCTGCAGGAGTTGGCGAAAACATGGCAGTTGGAGTTCAACGCCAAGAAGTGCAAGGTTCTGTATTTCAGAGTCAGCAACCAGGAGAGGAATTATCACTTGGATGGGGTACAGTTGGGGAGCTCTACAGAGGAGAAGCACCTAGGAGTGATCATTACAGGGATCATGAACAACTCTGCTCAGCACATGAAGGCAGCAGCAAAAGCCAATAAAATGCTGCGGTGTATTGTGAGAGGGATGTCCTCCAGAAGGAGGGAGGTTATCCTGCCTCTGTATAGGTCATTGATCAGGTCCCACATGGAGTACTGAGTACAGTACTGGTGCCCATTCCTGACATCAAATTGTTGGAAGGGGTGCAGTGAACAGCCACAAAGATGATCCAGGGATTGGATAGCAAGCCCTATGAGGACAGGCTGGGAGAGCTGAATATATATTCACTGGAAGAGAGGAGGAATAACGGGAATATGATCGAGACCTTTAAGTATCTAAAGGGGATAAACAAGTCCAACACAAAAGGGATTTTTCAGATTAGAAGGGGGAGGGATATGAGAGGCATGGACTGAGATTGGAGGGAGAAGATTCAAGAGGGACATGAGGAGACATTTTTTCACAGAAAGAGTGGTGGACAAATGGAACACCTTACCAGATGAGATAGTGTCTTGTAAGACAGCGGGCATTTTCAATAGGGGTTGGGACAGGGTAAGGGGAAGGAATACTGGGAAGTGGGGGTGGGAGGGCAGCTGGGAGATGAGGGGCTAGCTGCACACTCGAGCAGACTTGATAGGCCATGAGGCCTGTTTCTGCTGGCAATTTCATATGTCTGTGTCTCAGCACTTGACTGACCTGTGGTGGAGGCCCATCAAGTGCCACACTGGCCAGGGGGACTAAGAAGGAAAGCAGAAAATTGGTAATCAGGCGGGCTTGATGAAGCTCCACTTGCTTTCCCTTAGCCGAAACCACCACTTGGTCCCTGGGGCACATCTGAATTGTGCTCAGGGGGGGGCAATGCCCCTGGGGGAAATCCAGGGAGAATTCAAGCTCCCAGGGCTGGGGGAGGTGGCAACTGGTTATGGGAAGCAAGGACAGTGCTGAGCAGTCACCTGCATGAGTAGAGGATAAAAATGTTTGTGGCAAAAAAGAAAAGAATATAAAAAATGTTCTTCATGGTAACACACTGATAAGCTATTGGAAATAGTCCTTAAAACAGGAAATCAGTGCAATATATTTCAGTGCACAATATTCAGAATGGTTACATACAATAAAGTAACATTTTCCAATAATTAACTATGGCAAGATAAGCCTACTAACAACAAATAAGCCTGGTACATAGGAGGCTTAAATTAAAGTCTCTAAATAAGACCAATGGAATGTAAGACAATTTTTGTGCAACAGACTTACATTTTTTAAGTCCGACTTGTTTTTGTAAGACCAAAAACATGTCTTAAACTTGGACTTACCTCTTGTGCAACCGGCCCCAGGGTCCTAGAAGAACTAAGAAAGGTGGTAGCTGAGTCTCTGGCAATCCTGTTTAGCCACTAGATCACTGGAAACATGGTAGGTACCCAAAGACTGGAGGACAGCAGATGTATTTCCCTTGTACAAAAGCAGGAACAAAGAGGAAGCGGGGAAACTACAGACCAGTCAGCCTCACCTCAGTAGTGGGGAAGATCATGGAAGCACTACTGAAGGAGAAATTGGTGGAACATCTTGTTACCAACGGACTATGGGACCCAAGGCAGCATGGTTTCACCAGAGGGAGGTCATGTCATCCCAACCTCACTGAATTTTTCAACTGGGTGACAAGGGAGGTGGATCAGGGGAGGGTAGAGGACATGGCCTATCTGGACTTCACAAGGCCTTTGACACTGTGCCACACAGAAGGCTATTAAATAAACTAGGGAATATGGGAGTGGGCAGGACAGTAGTGCAGTGGGTAGTTAAATGGCTGGGCAGCAGAACACAGAGGGTGGTGGTAAATGGCTGTCACTCCATAGAGGGAAGAGTGACCTGTGGGGTACCACAGGGATCAGTGCTGGGACCGGTCCTATTCAACATCTTCATCAGTGGCATTGTGCAGGACCTAGAAGGCAGAATTTCCCTGTTTACTGATGACAAAGCTCTGTAATTGAGTGGACGCACCAGAGGGTGTAGACAGAATGAGGAGGGACCTGCAGAAACTTGAAGAATGGTCAGTGGTTTGGCTATTGAAATCCAATGCAAAGAAGTGCAAGATAATGCATATGGAGCACAAAAACCCTGGCACAATATATCAGTTGGGGGGTGAGGATACAGCATGCACCAAGCGGGAAAGGGATCTTGGGGTTATCATCTCTGATGACCTCAAGGTAAAGCAACTAGGATGCTGGGATGCATATGCAGGAGCATCACCAGCAGGAAAAGGGAGGTCATAATTCCACTATACAAGACACTAGTGAGGCCCCACCTGGAGTACAGTGTACAGTTCTGGAGACTTTACCTACTTAAAGACATAGACAGGGTAGAAAAGATTCAGAGGAGGGCAATAAAGATGGTACATGGATTGCATCACAAGTCCTATGAGGACAGGTTGAAGGACTTGAATATGTACTCCTTGGAGGAGAGGAGGGAGACAGGGGCTATGACAGAGACATACAAGTATCTTACAGGGAGAAAAAGAGTACAGGAATACACTATTTTTCAGCAAAAAAGATGTTTCAGAATTAGAGGCTATGGGATGAAATTGGAAGGAGGGTGATTCAGAGGAAATGTGAGGAAGAATTTCTTCACATAACAGGTGGTGGACAAGTGGAACACCCTGCCAGAGGAAGTAGTGGTGGATGAAACAATCACAGGATTTAAGAATGCATGGGGTAGACATAAGGGAATTCTGGGGGTTAGGGGTAAGGGGCAACAGACTTCTAGGAAAACATAAAATGAACTTAGAAAGTCAAATGTGCAGACTGGATGGGCCGTAGGCCCTTATTTACCGACAGTGTCTACTTGCCTTAATTACTACATCTACCTATTGCTTTGCATTACCATTTGTTTTTCAAATCCTGCCACACAATTTTTGTGATGTCAATTTTTGTCTATGACCAAATGTAATTGTTAATTTGTATACCTTACTGTGCTATACCATTGTATGTACTGTACTGTGTTGATACTCCTTATCTGAAACTGTATTACTTTGATGTAACACTGTTTGTAACTTTTTAACATCCCGGGTCGTGTCTGAAAATAGTTACAGCTTGTGTCTAGCACACTCACCTGGTTATCAAAAATGAAATAAATAAATGTATCTATGTATCTGTGTAGAAGAGCTATTCAATTTCTGCTTTATCTGCAGAGCTCACATGCAGGGCCAAAGCATGCATTACTAGGGCACAATGATCCATGTGTCACTACAGTGCCAGAACGGACACAGTGCTGACTGGTGCAGTTAGCCAACACTACATAGAATGCCTGCTGGAAATCTAGAAGTTTCTGCATCAGTTTTGTTCAGCGGTAACACATGGACAGCTACAGTACATAGCAGAACCAGTCAGCTTGAAATTTGTGAGCCACCAAACCTACAACAGAATTCAAAAGAAGTATCTGTTCTCTACTGTGAATAGGGAGTGGAACAGTCAGCAGTCCCAGATTATCTATCCATTGAGATCCCAGGAGAATCTACCACTCTGCGGAGATGGTCGATGTGATTTGCCAGGATTCTCCACCAAGTACTGCACTTATAGCTTGATGGATCAAGAGATGGTGAAAATAGTGGATTTCAACATTGTACATGTCACAGAGGTTGCTAATTCAACAAACATGGAGAAAGAAGGATTTCAGAGATGCATGAATTGTATGCTGGAGAACAATGTGCCAGTGAAGACTATCACCATGGACAAATCAATGCCTTGATGAATAAAAAATACACCCTCGAGCACAACATTGATCATCAGTTTTATGTGTGGCACCTAGCCAAGTGGGTTAAAAATCTGTTATTCTTAAAAGCTAAAATAAAGGAGTTCGCAGACTTGGGACCATGGATATCTGCCATCTTGAACCTCTTGTGATGGTCATCAGCAGCATGCAATGGAGACACAGTGCTTCTGTGTGAGATGGTGACTTCCATTGTCCACCATGTGGCATGTAAACATACGTGGTCTGGCTATTGTAAATTCCACCACTGTGCATGTGACAAACTGATGGCAGAGCAAGTGGCAAAGAAAATGTGGATCAGGCCAACATCTCCTTGGTACTCGGTGGTGAAATCTGTCATATTCAACACGTGTTTTGTGAAGGATCTTGGCAATGTGATCACATTTTGTCACACTGGACGACTGGAGGTGTTCCATGCTCTACTCCTGAAATACTGCCCAAAGAGACAGTACTTTACATATGATGGTATGCTGGTGAGGCAGCAGCTTGTCATGATGGACCACAATAAGAATGTTGGTTGCCAGGAAGCTGTGACTGTAGAGGGGCAAAGGAGGTTCCGTATTGTTTATCTAAAAAACAAGGAGCAATGGGCAGCGAAAAATTTGAGGAGGAAGAAACATCATGAGACACCAAAACAGATGATAAAAGCTATACTTGAGAGCAGGGAAAATAGAGATTCACCAACACCACCTTTCAAGAGGCACCTTTTATGGAACATCGTAAAGATGGAGAGACCACCAAAGGAGGACGTCATGGAAATGCACCAGTCACGTTTCAAGAGATAAGTATTTTGTTCATACTTGATTTCATCGGAGCAATTGCTCTACTATTTTTAATACATGGTTTGAAGGACACACACACACACACACACACACACACATACACATATATGCACGCACCTGCACCCATGTATACCCAGCAACCTTTTGTTGTGCAAAGCCAGGTCGATGAGGAACAAGACCACAATTATATTGGACTTGGTTTCCTCGGTCGATCTGGTGGGCATCACGGAAGCCAGAACCTCTGGGATTGGGGACCTAAAAATTGATTTTGCTTACCTACTAACACACACACACACACACACACACACACACACACGGTCCTTCCCCAGCATCCATGGCCCATTGGGAGATGTGCACAAGAAGACACAGAGGGGTATCAGTGAGGGATAGTATAAAAGTGCTGGCTTCTGCACAACTTTGTCACATAGCAAATAAATCTGATGTTAGAATCATGGTTATTCATGACTCCGATATCAAACCAATTCTATGAACAAGCATTTCCGGGTTGTTCTCAAGTATGTAGGTGCCTACTCGACCCTTAAACTTTGTTGTTGAGAGCATATGCCATTGCTAGTACTCGGGGGATCAGCAAGGGATACGATACAACAGCATTGCCATGAATGCATTACTAATATGTTCTGCTTGCTCTCAGCACATAATTCTCACCGAAGGCAGATACCTTGAGTAAGTGACTGAGGTGCTCCCGACTCTGACTGTGGACATATTCCATATCCTCGATGGTACCTGGCTGCTCTGCAGTTCAGTGAGATGGTGCCAGGGTTTAATGGAATGGCCATATAAAAACACTGACGTACTGTTCTGTGTCCTCTCTCCAGCTATATGGCACACACAGCTGGCAAGTGCTCCAAGAAGGTGTGAAACATCATGTCATACCAAGAAGATGCTAAGGACTCCAAATGTGAACATATGCTGACCATTATATCGTGCTGCGGTATTCAACAGCAGGTGGAAGGGTTACATTTTTGGGAGCAATTGATGACATGCAAAGGGTTATGCTTCAAAGGTTTCTATAGGTATGCAGAGGGTATACATCTGTCATGGGAGAGAATATTGGACTGACAATGTCTTGGTTGGGTGGGTATTCATTACTCAGTCACTGGGTTATAAAGAGGGGCATACATTAATTGCTGATCACTCTGTAGAAGCTGTCACTGCAGGTCAATATACATTTCTGTACACATAGTACAAAGTACAATTCTATGGCAGGACATATGTACAGGACCTGTAATATTTGGCTGCAAATCTAAGAAGACATGGCAGTGCCCATATTGTTCTCTCCTGTGATAGGCAGGTAGGGGCTCGCTGTTCCATTGATGGAGATCACATACAGATATGACAGCCAGGGTGAAGTGCAGAAATGCTGCAGAATATCACAGAATGCTGCAGTTGACTGCAGGGGCCATTGTAAGTCAATGTCAATTAAGCCCTTTTGTCATGCAGGATCTTGTGACATGTTGTTACTGCAAGTTACTATGCTTCATCGTGGCTGACTACATTGCATGTGGTCAAGAAGGGCATTTCCTGTTTTTTTTTTCCAAAGGGGTGTTTCCAGGTTTTTCACCTTCTCCTGTGAGAACAGGAGAGGAAATTGTGCATTATAGCTGTGGAAAACTGTTGTAATATCCTGCATGGTTTTCCTGGGTTGTCACTGCAGGGGGAAGGAGGGGTGCAGGGGGGGCTGGTGGGGGTGGGAATGGGCACTCGGTCTTGTGCAGACATGTCATATGAACAAACAAAAATATGAAATTTCCAGCAGATGCAGGCCTTATGGTTTATCTAGTTTACTCGAACATGCAGCACTTCAGTCCATTAGACTATGGCTGACCCACCTCCAACTTTTTCCTTGACACCCGCCTCCTGCCCCCTCACAGTTTGAATGTTCCCTAAGAAACTGTGCCACCCCCTCTTGAAGCTTTCCACCATCTGTAATGATACACGACTCCTTCTGGCAGTGCATTCCACCTTGCAACCACCCTCTTGGTGAAATAGTGTCTCCTCATTTCCCTCCAGAACCTACCCCCATTCAACTTCAGAGTGTCCTATGGTTTACCTTCCTCCTTTTAATTTGAACAAGCTCCCAGTGCCTACTTTGTTCATACTCTTCAGGTACTTGAATGTCTCAGTCATATCCCCTCTCTCCCATCTATCCAACAGGGTATACATATTGAGCTTGCTCGGTCTCTGCTCAAAAGGTTTATCCCACATCCCCAGGATCAGTTTTGTTGCTCTGTGCTGTGCCCCTTCCAGTAGTTTGATGTCCCTTTTTAAGTTGCAGTGCCAGGACTACATGCAGTACGCCAAGTGCAGCTTTACCAGGGACCTGTACAGGTGCAGGATGACTTCCCCTCACCTAGAAGTAATCCCACTTGCTATGCACCTTAGCATCCTGTTGGCCTTTACCACCACCTTCCTGCACTGGGCTGAGTGGTTCATTTCCATGTTTAGCAGTACTCGCAGATCCTTCTCCTCTTTAGACGTGGATAACTGCACCACCCCCAACCAGTAACTGTGTACTGTGTTCAGGGCTCCTAAATCCATCACTTTGCACTTCTTGGAGTTGAATCCAAGGTTCCATGTGTGACACCATTATTCAAGTCATTCCAAATCCTCCTGGAGTATTTAACCACCATCCCACCCATCCAGCTCCACACAGATCTTGGGGTCAACTGTGAAGAAAGGGTTGATTTTACTCCTGATCCCCTCTCCCTTGGCCATCAATGCCTGCAACTCCACCATCTTGTTCCCCAGGCGCCTAGCATTTAGAGATACTACCCTCCACCCTGACCCTGTCCTTGCTGCACTCTTACCCACCACACCATCCTCTGACCTGCCTAAAAGGAAACATCCATGTGGAAATAGACCCCACCTCAGTGTGAGGTAGGGACAGATTAGAACTTTTAGAGAATGTTTATTTTATTTACCTTTGCTAAAGTTTTGTTTCTTTCATTTATCTGGTTGATCCTTCCTCCCTCTGTGCCGGCATTTGAAATGCTAGCACCCCATGCGGCACTCTCACAACAACACGCTGCTGTTTCAAGAGTGACGTGTCATGCGGTGAACAGCTACGGGTCTATCCATTACAGTTACATATTCCCGTAGCTTGTAAATGCTCCATTTTCAAGTATACATATCTTGGTGTTAAATTGAGACTAGATATAGACTGACAGTCACTGTGACAGTCTATGTCTGGTCTCGATATAACTCCAAGATATGTATGCTCGAAACTGGAGCTTTCACAAGCTACAGGAATTCATAACTCTAATGGACAGACCCATAGCTGCTCCCCGCATGACACGTCACTCAAGGTACAGCCATGAGTGGTTGTGGGTGCACCACGTGGGGTGCTAGCATTTCAAATGCTGGCACAGAGGGAGGCAGGATTAACAAGATAAATTAAAGAAATAAAACTTCTTCAAAGGAAAAAAAAAAAAATGTTTTTCCAAAAGTTTTAATTGGACCCTGCCTCACACTGATGTGAGGTCCCTTTTTACATGGACCTTTCCATTTAAGTTTGGCTCCACCTTATTATGGTGGAAGGTCCAAGGGACACCCTCTCCTGGTGATATTCACAATGAAGCATGCAGGACTTGTTTGCTGCCACTGCGGCCAGATTCACTGTACAATCAGGATGGTGGGTGAAATATCACAGTCCATTGAATGGATGGCTGTCATCTGGGTCAGTGAAGTGGAATCCCTCTGCACCAAGCTGCAGGGTCACTTGACTGATGTTTCTCTGCTGGTTGCTTTGAACCTCGTGGGTCAAGGGTGGGTGGTGGGGATTCATGGATATGTTTACTGAAGCAACGATAACCCAAAATCACCTTGCAGCACATGGCTACCATACCTGTACTGGTGATATGAGATTCAATAAATACATCACTATGGACATACCATCTACAGTGCGTGTGGTGTGTCTCCATTTCATTTCCGGGAACAGTTTAAAAAGATACATGTGGCATGAAAAGCACAAGACACATTGGTTACAAAAGACTATTTTATTATAAAATGAATAGGTAGGTCATATTTGTACAAATAAATGTGCACTGTCATAACAGCAGGGATGTGACTGTTCAGACAGTGCAGACAAGTGAGGTTATGCACATATAGAGTTGCCTCCACAGCACCATGTAGGTGACATGGCAAGACAGATCTCAATATGCATCCTGTTAATAGAGGCAGCACATGCACAATTGTCACTATTAAAAAGGGAGGTCATCATAATCCACATCTAGGAAGCCAACATAGTTTCCTGATTCTTCTGGATACTGGTGATGAATGGCCCACACTACAAAGGATGGGATGACCTGACACACCCATTTTCCAAACTTCTTGGGGACCCAGTAGGTGAATTGTGTGTATGCTACCCATCTGTAGGATCTGCAAAAGCAATAGAAAAAAAATATTCAGTGTTGAAAACAAGAGTGATCCACTCAAAATGCCACTCAGATCCTAGCATCTTAGTGAACACTAGGGTCTCATTTACTGTTTGCGGGTGTGCTAGAAGGCTTGAGGTGGCAAAGATCTATGGACCTGATTCAAGACTGGCTAGCCCACAGGTAGTCATACATCCTGTGGAAGTCCTGTCTCTCATGTCATCCTTTTCCATGGTGCATGTTTGTAGGTTCAAAGATGCAGAATATCTTGTCTGGCAGTCTGAAGGGCCTGTGTTGTCTAACATGCAGCTATACCTCTCTGTCGCCCATTACTGTATGCCAATTCCAATATATGTTACAACCCAGCATGGTGCCATGAAAGGAATAGAACCAACCAGGTAATGAAGTCTAACATTCTACACCTTTAGGAGGTCATCTTACCTGTTGCATGTATAAATATAGCTGTGACCCCAATAAGCAAGACTTAAGGGTACCATAAGCAGTTGAGAGAACTATAACCAGCAAAATGTGCTTTACTAAACCAGGGTGGGGGGGATAGTCTTGCCATTTGGTCTCGACATCCCTGATCCCTAATTAAGAAGCACTAATCAGAAAGACAAGTGTAAGTGGTGAGGGAGGCTGGTCAAAGTAACAAGGGCCCTCATCCAGATGACCTAACAAGAGACACCTGCAAGTTTGTAAACCAAATGTGACAGAATCTTTTCTGAGGGGAGATCTGACACCTCTTTCAAGGGACTGTGGCATTCACATTGGCTCCAGTTACTAAAAACATACAGCTTGTGCCAGGGAACATACAGTAGCTCAGGTGGCTAGGACGAATATGCATTGCGAGAGCACTACTGCGGTGGTGGGTGTGTGTGTCATAGATACATAGACACTGTCCGAAGATAAGGGCCTATGGCCCACCCAATCTGCCCATTTGAGCTTGTAAGTTCCCTTTACGTTTTTCTAAATGTCTGTTGCCCCTTAGCCCTGACCTCCAGGTTTCCCTTATGTCTATCCCATGAATTCTTAAATTCCATGATTGTTTCAGCCCCCACCACTTGCTCTGGCAGGGTGTTCCACTTGTCCACCACCCTTTCTGTAAAGAAATTCTTCCTCACATTTCCTCTGAGTCACCCTCCCTCCAACTTCATCCCATGCCCTCTAGTCCAGGAACATCTTTTTCACTGGAAAATAGTGTATTCCTGCATCCTGTTCCTCCCTGTAAGGTACTTGTATGTCTCTGTCATATCCCCTCTCTCTCTCCTCTCCTCCAGGGTGTATATATTCAAATCCTTCAGCCTGTCCTCATAGGACTTGTGATGCAATCCCTGTACCATTTTTGTTGCCCTCCTCTGAACCTTCTCCACCCTGTCTATGTCCTTAAGAAGGTAAGGACTCCAGAACTGTACATTGTACTCCAGGTAGGGCCTCACTAGTGTCTTGTATAGTGGAATTGTGATCTCCCTTTTCCTGCTGGTGAAAGCCCCTGCCTATGCATCCCAACATCCCATTTGCTTTACCTGCTGCCTTGTTGCACTGTTTCGATACATTGAGGTCATCAGAGTTAATAACCCTAAGGTCCCTTTCCTGCTTGGTGCATGCTATATCCTCACCCCCCAAATGATATGTTGTGCCAGGGTTTTTGTGCCCCATATGCATTATCTTGCACTTCTTTGCATTGATATTCAAATGCCAAATGCTTGACCATTCTTCACGCTTCTGCAGGTCCCTCCTCATGCTGTCTATAACCTCTGACATGTCCACTCTGTTACAGAGCTTCATGTCATCTGCAAACAGGGAAATTCTGCCTTCTAGGTACTGTGCAATGTCACTGATGAAGATGTTGAATAGGACCGGCCCCAGCACTGATCCCTTTGGTATCCCACAGGTCAGTCTTCCCTCTGTAGAGTGACAGCCATTTACCACCACCCTCTGTGTCCTGCCTCCCAGCCAATTACCCACCCACTGCACTACTGTCTTGCTCACTCCCATATTCCCCAGTTTGTTAATAACCTTCTATGTAACACAGTGTCAAAGGCGTTGCTGAAGTCCAGATAGGCCATGTCTACTAACCTCATCTGATCCACCTCTCTTGTCAACCAGTCGAAAAATTCATGCTGTGTTATGCTGTTTCTACCAATGGAATACTCGCTCAGTGTTGCACATGGTGGTCTTGACATTTGCCAGTTGGTGCACAAACACGGGTTTACCAGTTGCAATTTTAACAGTGCAGAGTGAATTATTTCACACCACTAAAAGTGAGAGATGCTCATGCCCATGTGAATAGATGGGCTGTCAATGCTCACAGATAATAAGAACCTCCTCAAGATGGCAAAACATTCTGCTTGCACAGAGGGGACTAGTTGGCATGCCACAAGTGGTCCATCAGCCACACACAAGGGAGTGGAGTGGACTCCCGGAGAAAGGACCAAAATGCAAAAATGACAAGCTGGTTTAGCACAGAGCATGGCCAGGCAGAAAGTGATATGGTGTCAGCATACACAAACTTCAGAAGGACCAACATAGAGGAGGGCCTGGAGGTGTCTCTGAAAATGGATAGTGTCCCAGGCAGGGTAGTGCAGCTGGGTAAAACTAAGAAGGAACAGGCACTAGTGGATGGAAAGTAAAATGGTACCAAGACCTTGTTCTCCAATGCTGGTCAGATAGAGGACAAGAAACATGGGATTGTTACTGTCTGGCAGGGAGAGTAGTGGGTCGAGGACCATGGTGGCAAGGGATAATTACTGTGCAAGTACTGTCTATTAGGTTTCTCCCAGGAGACAGATGGACTTGTGCCACTAGGCTATGGGACAGGAGATGCGGTAAAGGGGAAGGGAGCATAGATGTTTGGATACTGGTGGATCGAGTGAGGGCAAGATTGCAAACATGTGGTGTAGCTAAATCCCCTGGCTTGGACAGTATCCACCCACAGGTACTGAGGGATCTGTCTGAGGATCACACAGGTCCCTTGCATTGATTGTTCCATACTTTGATGGACTGAGGTTGGTAACACAGGTCCTGAGACCTGGTCACATATAGTGGTACCACAGGTGGCCTGGAAAGCTAGAGACTGCTCAATCAGACTATCTCCACATGAACCTCAATGGTGCTGAATGCATCTCCGATGTTGCCTTGCCATGGAAGTGACTGTGAGGATGCCCCTTTGCTACAGTTGCCCCCATGACCGGTGACTGTGTGTGGGTGTAGTGGCATGTACTCAGAAGGTGGTTGGGCGAGGGCATTGTCAGTCAGGGAGATGGCACTCAGTGTACATGTGCAATCAGGGCAAAACGGGTGCAATGCACCAGAAAGCATTCTTAGCTCTCTGGCAAACCTGTCAGCCACTGGGCCTTCAAAAACATCATGGCAGACATCATGGAGCCTTAAGAGGGTGACCCACTGGGTTTCTTGTAGAAGGCAAACATTCTTGAATACTTCTGTCTGAGTGACACACTGGGAATCTATGGGAAAAAGAAGCACAGTATAGTAATGATGTAATTACTGTGTGTACAATCAGTGTATGCATATTCAGAATATGTACCTAGGAAACAAAAACCCAGGGGAAGAGTACACAATAGGGGTTGAGATACTGACAACAACACAAATGGAAAGGGACCTGGGGGTAGTTATATCAGATGATCTAAAGGTGAGCAAGCAATGTGAGAAGGCAGTAAGGAGGGATGGGGGATACTGGGATGCATAGGGAGAGGCATCACCAGTACAAAACAGGAAGTTGTTGTCCCTCCGCACAGACAGTTGGTAAGACCACATCTGGAATACTGCATGCAGTTCTGAAGACCCCATCTCCACAAAGACATAGACAGGGTGGAGGATGTCCAGAGGAGGACAACTAAAACAGTGCAGGGTCTGCACCAGAAAACATATGAAGAAAGACTAAAGGAGCTTAATATGTATAGCCTCGAGGAAAGGCGGGAGGGGGGGGACATGATAGAAACTTTCAAGTACATCAAGGGAATCAACAAAGTCCAAGACGGTAGCATCTTTCAGATAAAGAGATGTGCAAGAACGAGGGGACACAATTTGAGATGGGGAGGTGGCTCAGAGGTAATGAGAGGAAGCAGTTTTTCACAGAGAGGGTTGTAGTTGCATGGAACAGCCTTTCTGAGGAAGTCGTTGGGTCAAAAACAGTGGGGGAGTTTAAGAATGCATGGGACAGCCATAATGCAATTCTAGTTGGGGGTAGGAGGAAATAGGCTGTTGGTTAACTAGGATCAGCAGTTTGTCCTTTAGGTAGGGAAATGTGCTGACTAGGTGGGCCAGGCGGTCCTTATCTGCCATCACGTTCTATGTTTCTATGGTGCCCCAGCAGTGCATACTGTTCCCATTTTTTATACAAACTGAAACGGTGGACAGATAGTATGAAGGGTGGCAAAAGAGGGATATTGCAAAGATGTGCACAGTCATGCATATGGTAAATGGAAACCAAGCAGAGATAGCACCACATGATGGTTGGTTGGGGGTGTGTGTTGAGGGGGGAACCAGCAGATAGTTATCATGGAGGAAAGGGTATGGTGGGCATTAAGATCGATGATGGAAATGCAACCAAGCAGCAGGCCAAGGCAGTGAGGAAGGACTATGGTACATGGGGCCACATTAAAAGGGGGCATGACAAGCCACAAGTAGGAGGCAATGGGGTAATGCATGCAGTTCAGGTGGCAGCACCTTTCTAAGGACATAAACAGGATGGAGACAGATTGTTGAATGGTTACAACAGAGTCTATATGAGGAAAGAATGTAAGAAGTCAATATACATGTCCAGGAGCAGATAAGGTCGAGAGGGGGTATATCAGAGTAGGTACACTGGTCCAACTCCCTGCCCCCCTGAACCTCTGCTGGATGGCAGCAATGCACTACTCCTTTCCATCTTTGGATTAACCCAGAATGGAAATTGTTACAACCTTTTTTACCACTTCCACCTGAGAAGCAGATGATGGTACCTCCACTCTCCCTCCAAATTCATTGGGTACCTCTCCAGGCTTAAGCTTGCTCTGGGGGGAGATATTGAACCCAACCCTGGCCCCCGCTCCCCTAACCTCACTCTTAGTGATCCCACTAACCCTCTATGGGCAGAGGCCAGGGGCCTCCAGCTGGTCCATATGAACATTGGCAGCCTAAGGCATAAAGTTCATGACCTTGAAGTCTGGACCATCCTGTATAAGCCAGACGTACTAGCAGTGACTGAAACCTGGCTCAAACCGCATATTCTTCCGCACGAGATAGACCTAGTCGGCTACAATGCCTTCAGACAGGATCATGTAGGAAAGAAAGGAGGTGGTGTTCTCATTTATACCAAGACCCACTTCAATGCTATGCAGCTAGATTATCTACCCCTCAGTGACTCAGCAAATGAGATCATATTTACTAGATTGCTCCTTGGAGACACCAAGCCTCTTTACATTGGGTGTGCTTACCGTCCTCCCATAACGGCTACCTCCTCCTTAGAATCTCTAACCCATGGCCTAGCAGAGCACCTCCTGGGGGAAATGATTCTCCTTGGGGACTTCAATCAAAACTGGCTTGCCCTGGGTCCTCTACCACCAAGAACCCATTCTTGACTCCAACCTGAATCAAATCATCGACCTGCCTACTAGGCATAATGCCAAGTCTAGCAATCACTCCCTACTAGACTGGGCCCTTGTCTCTTGCCCAGACCGTATTATGACTGCTGGAACCATGGCAGATTCACTGAGTGATCACTAACCTATCTTCTGCACCTGGTCCAGTAAACCTCTCAAATTGGCTACCAGGATGATTGAAGCCAGAAATTTCAGCAGATTCATAGCTGCTTACTTCTGCTCTGACCTTCGGGCTGTAGACTGGGATCCCATTGTCACTCTCCCTACCTTGGATGAATCACTGGATTACTTCACCAATTCATTTCTGTCTGTGACCAACACTCATGTTCCATAAAGAAAACAGAGTTCAGGGGAAGTGCCACAAATGGCTTGGCCCCAGCCTCAAATGGAGTATTCTGCTCAGGGAAAGGGCCTGGGAACTTTAAAAATCCTCAGGCCGCAATGCTGACTAGGAAAAGTACAGGGAACTGAGGAACTACTGTAAGGAAACCTTCAAGCAGGCTATCTACCTACCTGCATAACCTCCAGTGTAGTCACCTGCAGAATCCCAAGAAATTGTGGGACCAAATAAACCTCCTATTCAAAGGTGCCCCCAACACCCAGGCTGGAGCCTTACTGGTTGGGAATACCCTTTCCAATGACCCCTCCACTGTATCTGAGGCATTAAATGCCTCCTTCTCCAGTCCTGATGGACCCCCAACCCTCATCCCACCTGGTGCTCCCCACTTCAACTGTACCAAGTGGGAACATGCTTGGCCCCAATTTCACTTGAAACTTGTCACCCCCTCTGAGGTTCTCCCACTCCTGCTCAAACTAAACCCTGATTCCTCCACGGGACAAGACCTGCTTGAATCTAGGCTGCTGAGGGCTACTACTCATGCCATCTCCCTCCCAGTCACCTGGCTCATCAAAAAGGTCCCTCCTTGAGGGAGGAGTTCCTAGCAAATGGAAAGTAGCGACTATAGTCCCAGTCCACAAAAAAGGGCCCCGAGACAAATTGGGGAAATATAGACCTATCTACATTCTCTGTTCCCATGGGAAGGTACAGAAGAAATTGGTCTACAACCAACTGCAAGACTACCTTGAGAGGCACTCTCTCCTGGCCGACATACAACATGGCTTTAGTAAAGACCATGGCATGGACATGGCCCTTATCCGACTCATGTCTGATGTCCTTGATGCTATGGACAGGGGCTCACAGATGGAAGCTCTATTTATCAACCTGTCCAAAGCCTTTGACTTGGTCTTCCATAATCTTCTTCTCTCCAAACTCCACCTCCGTGGATTGGATGGGTTCTCCCTCTCCTGGTTCAGGAACTACCTGCTCAAAAGGAGCCAAAAAGTTCTCTGGAAAGGAACCCATTCTAGTATCTGCCCGGTGGTCTCTGGGATACCTCAGAGCTCAATCCTGGGCTCCCTGCTCTTCACCCTCTTTGTCAATGACATTGAGAGAGTTAGTGGGCTGAGCAAACTTATCCTCTATGCTGCCGATACTGTTGTCTACTGCAGTGACCCACTACCTAGTGTCATCACTGCCAAGCTGCAAGCCAGCCTCTCTTCACTTGAAGCTTGGTTTTCCTCCAACTCCTTAGTCCTGAACGAGGAGAAGACCAAAGCAGTCCTGTTTGGAACTAGACATCTGGGTACCTATAGATGTAACCTGCTCCAAGTCTGAACAGCCCAGGGGAAGAAGGTTGAGGTCCTCGATAGGATCAAATACCTAGGGATTCTCCTTGACCAGGAGCTATCCTATAAGCCTCACATTGACTCCTTAACTAAGACCATCCACCAGAGGACCGGTCTCCTCTACCTCCTGGGACACTCTCTTTCTGATGAGGCTCGGCAAGCTATCGCCAGTAATACCCTGCTCCATATCCTCCTCTATGGGGCCCCCCTCCTTCAGTCCCTTAGAGAAGAGGAGCTACGTAAACTCACTATGCTCTACCATAGAGTGGCACACTTTGCCACCAACGACCCCCCCAGGAGTCACCACTGTGAGGTCCTTGCAGACCTCCACTGGCCCACCCTACAGAACAAATTAGCATACTTCTCTATCTGTCTGACCTACAAATTCACCACCACTGGCCCTCCTCCCCACTTGCATGGCCTGCTCAACCCAAGAATACACTGCCATGATATGAGATCCTCAGCTGGCCGTCTCCTGGACATTTCACGGGTCCGCACCAACCCAGGCAAGCGTTCCTTTAAATATGCTGCTCCTCACTTATGGAACACTCTGCCTGCTAACCTGGTCAATAGGCCTTTTTTCCAAAGGCTTCAAGTCAGGCCTCTAAGTGTATCTCCTTGAACTCAGCCTTTGTGTCTACAATTGTTAGCCCCTAGTTTTTTCCCCTTCCCATGCAGGTCTCAACCATGACCACTGCGTTCCATGCTTATTTCAATGAATGTATCTACTATGAACCCTGCTACTTCAATGTATAGTGCCTAATGTACAAACAGTATTGTCAACTGTAATTACTGTCACTCTTCTGTGTAATAATTCTAACAAATGTATCTTGTCTGTTGTATGAAAATGTATCTTGTCTAATGTATGTAACCATTGCCTTAGTAACTAATCCTGGGTTGCCCCTGAAAAAAAGACCTCTGGTCTCAGTGGGCTTACCCAGTTACCAAAATTTAAATAAATAAATAAAAGTACTGCCGGGGCATAAATAAAGTGAAAAGGAAAAGTATCTCCCTGTATAAAAAGGAGTGTAAGAACAAAAGGGCATAACATGAGATTGGTGGGAGGCCATGTAAGTGGAAATGTGAGAAACATGTTTTAAGCTGAGAGGGTGGTGAATACAAGGTATTGCATGACAAGCAAAGGTGGTTCATGCAGTGTTGCAGGGCTAAGTGATGGATGGGACAGAAATGAGAGAACCATAGGGTAACAAAGGAAAAGCTGAAACCAAAGGCCGAGTAGGGTCATCAGCCACCAAATTATGTAGGAGAAACAGTCAGACAGGATGAGAGTTGCTGTCCTATTTGCAGCTGGCACTTTCTATATTTCTGTGTTTCTATCACATAAAAGACAGAATTCTTAATCGTCGCGGCTCATCAAGAATGAACTCTGTGCAGTCATTGACTATCTGCTCAATCTGCTCTTGTGTGCTCACATGACATCCATCAGGTACCATGTAAACAAACCTGGTTTGGTGTGGGAACACTAGCATGGTGGTCAGTCTGTTTTTCACTGTTTAAAAGAAGGGGACAATCATATCATGTGTTTTTTAAATTTCGGACACTTTGAGACCTATGGGTGGTTGACACTGTTGAGGCCCACAGATACTGGGAAGTGTCAAGGAATGTGCCAGCCACCAAAGTCACAACATGGTAACAGTGAGTCTCCAAGCACCTGTTCCATATATTATGCATGGCGCACAAAAGTAAAATGACATATCCAGCTCCATCCTAGGTGTTGCAATGTGTTTGAGACAGGGGTGGATAAACAGTGTGTTATTGCTAGTATTCACTTCAATAGGTTGCATCAATGGCAGACAGTGGGAGTGACCAACAGCAAAGGTATGCCATGGTATGCATACATGTGTTATAGGAGTGTAGAACCTAAGAACGGCTGGTGGAGAAAAAGAGGAAACAACAACAGGCAGTAAAATGTTTTACATGGCTTGCCTCCACACTTCTCTCTGCAATAGGCTCCATCCTGTGGAAGCAGATGCTTTCTTTGTCACAGGGCATTGTGTCACATTTTCCGCAGCTGCACCAGTCAGCGTTTCCAGCATGAATTTCCTGAGAGTCCTGTTCCATGTTGGAGTATGAGGCGCTGTCACTGTAGCATGTGTTGTCATAATCCAACACCGGACTCTCAGGCTCAAACATGTATGGTTGGATTCTTGCCCACTGATGCAATGTATGAAAAATGATCATCATAGTCAGACTCAGAAGACATCTGCACATTGATGAAAATAACAGAAACAGTGTTTGCATGGCGTGAAGTGAGTGTGGTATGAGGAGCACTTACTAGTGTTGCTTATAGTATGTTCACAAAAATAGTCGATGGGTCCACCTACTTATTTGTTAGTTGCGGTTTTGTTTCAAAAACTAATGTTAGTTACTATTAGAAAGAATTCATCCTCCATATTCTATTAACAATGATGACAACAATGCTTATCAGGCACCAGACTGCAAGGTGTGCTGTAGGGTAGCACATGATGAAAATGCAACATTGGGGAAGGGTAACAGAGCTCAACATGTAAGCACAAGACAGAAGAAGGAAACATGCAGTGTTGTGGAAATGTTCTTGCGTAATGGCAATGAATGATAAAGGCACTGGTAGAGGGGTGGGGGTGGTGAAGAAACCTAGGAGACCGCGAGTGGATACTTTGTAGGTGAGGAAAGTGGTGACAGCACAATCTGTGTTCTCCACAGGAACACACACTGTCAGACTTCTTTGAACAGTTCCCAACCCTTCCAGGTGTTGTTAGCAATGCGTGCTCCATAGGCGCACACAGCACTCCTAATGAGGCATCACCAAAGAGCTGCAGAGTGGCATCAGCAGCTCACACAATAGGTAAGGTAAGGACCCATTAAGAATACTGTGCTCAGCTCTGAAGACCACATCTCCAGATGTACATAGACAGAATTGTAGCAGTACAGAGAAGGGCAAAGAAATGGTTAAAAGAATTAGTGGGAAAACATGTGCAGAAGCCCTGAAATAACTCAAAATGTATACCCCTGTGGAATGAAGTAAGAGGGGAGATATGATAGTCACATCTAACTCCTTACCACCAAATCTCTGTTTTGGGGTTTGGCAAATACTCCCCCCCCATTCATTCAGCTTGTGTTGAGTTGTGCAATGTATGCATAACTAAATGCAAAAGAGCAAAATAAAATCAGCATAGCAGCATACATACACACATTGTTATGTAGATGCCGCTATGGGCCTCATATGGCTCCCAAAAGATACTGAGAGGGTGTCCAAGCAAGGGGTATGACATTAGAGAGAGAAAATTGCCTCAGTAGCAAAAGTAAACAATGGCACGAGGGGCTACAGGGGAAACCTACTTCTTCCTAGCTAAAGGCAACCGATGTTGGAAAAAAAAAATGAAAGGAAGCCAAAACACTGGACAGAGTATGACTTGGTTTGGCTTCCCAAGAAAATATAATTACAGTCATGGCAGCTTAGGGATGCGTGCTCACTCCGGTAGTGGAATTGAGGTGGTGCAGAGGAGGAGCAAAGAAAATGGTGAAAGGAATGCACCAGAAAACATGTGAGGAAGTCCGGAAAGACCTGTCTGCTGTTGCACCTACTCAAGCTGCACCCTCTCCTGCCTATTGGTGGTGGCAGCCTGGTTTGGTGGTGAGGTGGTATTTAAAAGCTAACACCAGTTAGATGCAGCAGCATCTACAGTGGTGGCTCGTGGCAGTGAAGTGCGGAAAAGTGCACTAGCAAGGGAATCAGTGGGAGTCTGCGGGAGGCTGTGGGAGTGTGGGGCTTACTATTCCATTTTATCATTTGAGGTTGTTCACTAAAAATACCACCAACAGCTTAATCTGGTTCAAGGTCAGTTGGCATTCATCTGTATCCCCCGCCCCCGGGTCGTGCCTGAAAATAGGCAGGATTTGTCTAGTGCACTTACCCGGTCAACAAAAACTAAATAAAATAAATAAATAAAAGTACAGTATATAGAAAACGGGTAAGAGAACTGTTTGTTTGGAATGGTTGCTATTACTGATGGGTGGGTTATTATGTTGTGATATGTCAGAATCATCATAAAGCAATTAACAGGAGGATAGAGAATATATGCCCCTGGATTACGTGAAGTCTAGTTTATTGGTTTGTACCAAAGGTGTTGTAGCATCTGGCCAGCTTTGGCAATGAGATACCTATGAGGTTAGAATTTGTGGTTATCTGGGATACTATGGCACTACTAGCAATTCCTGTTCTGTTCTACAGAAAGTTGTACAAGGAATGAAGTTAACCTTATTGTTGTTGCAGGCGGGAGATGTTGAAAGGATTCTGGGCCCTTTAACCTTTAATAATATGGCTGTTTTTCCTGGTAATTGTGTTTCTAAAGAGTGTGCCAGTGCTCATGGGCTCAAAATGTTGCACCTTAATGTCAGGAGTCTTGTTCCAAAAATAGCTAAAATAGAGTATATTGTAGATTATTATAAACCCGACTTACTGGCCCTATCTGAAACTTGGCTGAAGCCTGGTGTTCCTGATACATCACGCTCTATTTCTGGGTATAACTTGTTTAGAGCTGATAGGATGGGCAAAAAGAAAGGGTGTGTGGTTGCAGTTTATTATAAAAATTCTTTGCAAATAAGTGTCATAAATTCCAGCAGTGAAGGGTCCTTAGAAACTGACTGGTTGTTAATACATATAATATTGGGCGGAATTAAACTTATTATGGGATGTCTCTATAATCCACCTAATATTGGTTTACAGGGTTTAAAGCAGTATCTTGAAATAGTGGCTCTGTTCATAAAATGACATGATATCATTCTATTCGGGGATTTTAATTTAAATTGGTCTTTAAAGGTAAATCTAGGATTAGAGTCCTTTCTATCTGCTTATGATTTATCACAATTTATAAATGAGCCTACTTGTCTTAATTCTCACTCCCTAAGTCATACTGTTTTGGATTGGGTCATTGCAAATAGAGAGAGGGTTGTATAACTTCCTCAGGTGTTTTGCCTGACATGATTAGTGATCACATGGCAATATCTGTGGTATTAGATTTTGGCCATTTGAAAGCCCTTTCTCATTTGGTCCAGGTTCGCTCCTTTAATGTCAGCTTGGACATTCGTTATGCTTATTTATCTCATATTGATTAGTCATTCTTGGAATGTATTCCTGATATTGATTGTGCTGTAGATTTCTTTTGTAATCAGCTCTTTCCCATTCGGGAATCTCTGTTCCCCATGCGCACAAGGAGGTTAAGAGGTGTCCCTAATCTTTGGTTTTCCGTAGCTATTAGGGCTTTGATTAAGGAGTGTAATACAGCCAGGGCTGCATATAAGATGAATCCCTCAGCTTTACTTATTAACAACTACCGTTGCATTAGAAATAGAGTTTCTCAATTGGTACACAAAGCTAAAAGTGATTTTTTATATTGGCAAGTTTCAGTCTAACTGGTCTAATCCCAAAAAGTTTTGGGAAAACATTGATTCCTTGCTCTCTCCTAAATCAACATCTTCAGTTAGGAATGTGGCTGTGAATAATGTTGGCATCGTTGATCCTATTGAGATAGTTAACCTTTTTAATAAAAATGTTTTTTGATTTGTCTAGTCTCCGTAGAGGTGTGACATGTATGGTTGATGGGAGTTCCAAATGTGCTTCACCATCTCTGGATAGCCCTGAGTTAGTATTTATGAGGGTTTCTGAGGTAGATGTTTATAATTTGCTGAGGTCTTTACCTGATACATATAGTGACTGCGGGGGTGGTCTTGAGAGTCATTTTCTAAAGTTGACTATTCCCTTTATAGTTTTAAACCCATTTGCTACCTCTTTAATCTTTCTTTGCAATCCTGCCAGACCCCATCTAATTGGAAACTGGCAAGGGTTGTGCCGATTCCAAAGAAACCTAATGCTACCACTCTTGAGGATTTTTGCCCAATCTCAGTTCTTAATCTTTTGAGTAAAATGCTTGAAAAGATTGTTGCTTGCCAAATTAATGAATATCTTACAACCTTTGATTTGCTTTTGCCTAATCAACACGACTTTCGTAAGCACTATGGAACAGGGATTGCCTTGGTCAGGTTCACAGACTGTGTCCTCAGGGGTTTTGAGAAAGGTCTAATGACTTGGGTGGTTTTCGTGGACCTGACCAAGGCATTCACCCTTATAGAACATGATCTGATTTGTATAAAGTTGAAGGACTTGGAGTTTGATGAAGCAGCTGTTTCTTGGATAGGGAACTATTTATCACAGTGTGCTCAGTTTGTTAATGTAGGCCCTGCAGTAGCTGATACTTCATTGAATAGTTGTGGTGTTCCCAGGGGAACATTTTGGGCCCCTTGTTATTGTCTTTATTTGTTAATGAACTTCCTTCTTTTAGTAGGATATGTGAAACAATATTGTATGCTAAAGATCTGATTCTGTATTAGCAATCTTGTTCCCTCTCAGATTTAACAAATGCCCTTAGTCATTATTTTGAAGGAGTTTGCCAATGGTTTCTGGATAATGCTTTAGTTATAAATTCTAATAAAACTAAATCCATGGTTTTTGGAACTCCCACTATGCTTAGGGATAGTCTTACCTTTTTCTTAAAGGACTTAAATGGTTTAACTATTAAACAAGTGTATTATTTTACGTACCTGGGGGTCCTCTTGAACCCTGGGTTAACACTTTCTTGACAGGTTCATACTGTTGTATGCACTATAAATCAAAAGTCGGGCTTGGTGTATAAATTCAGGAGTTATTTTTCCCAAGAGGAAAGAAATGTATTGCAGTAGGGTCACTGTTACCTCATTTCGATTATGTCTCTAGTATCTACATGAATCTTGGAAGCAAGGAGCTACATGCATTGTCTATTGTCTATAATAATATCAGTCATTTTGTTTTATGGGTACCTTTGTGAACTCACCACTGTGTTTTGTATTCTAATTTGGGTTGGTTGGCTCCTATTACTAGAATGGAATATTTCTACGGTTGTCTAAATTTTAAATTTGTTTTTCTCAAATCCTTGTTTCCATTGTCAGATCTTATCAAATCCAGAGGTTTTTCTCTCAAGTTTACATTCTTCAAATGGTATTTTACTAGATTCAGTGTTACCTAAACTTAAAATAGGGTCCAGAGATTTTTCTATAGCAGCCCCCCAATACTGGAATGCATTACCACTAACTATATGTCAGGCTACATCTACATGTGATTTTAAATTAAAACTAAAGCAACATTTATTGCTGAAATTTGCCACTAATTGTTTTTCATCAAATCTGTAGTAAGGGTTTTCTGTATGACTGTTATTTTGTATGTTTAGTTCTATTAGTCTGTTTGTAACTTTTTATTTATTGCACCCAGGTCGGGCCAGGAGAAGGGCTTCTGGTCCAGTGCTCTTACCTGGTTAACAAATACATGAAATGAAAGAATGTGTACCCTTGTAGAGAGCTGTGAGATGGGGGATATTATACAGACATTCAAGTACATCAAGGGGATAGACCAGGTTCAGAAAAAGAGAAGTGAAGGAACAGAGAGGCACAGTATGAGGCTGGAGGGTGGGAGACAGAGGGGTAACATGAGGAGGTATTGTTTCACAGAAAGAGTGGTGGATGCATGGAACAACATCTTGGCACAGCCCATTGCACAAAAAACAATTGGTGAAAGCAAGAATACATGGGAGACATGGAAGGCAGCCACAGTGGTAGGATAGAGCAGGTAGGCCCGAGAATCATGTAGTATCTGGAGCTTCCATCGGTGGGTAGGGAAATGTCCATATTATGTGGGCCAGATGGTCCTTATCCCTGTTTCTGAGATGCTACTGCATAAAAACATGTCTCCCTGGCTATACTGAATCAACGGCGACACACTATCAAATGAAGCCGGAACACAGGAGAGAGTGTAGCCCAGTGAGGTATAAAAAAATTTTCACATTGAGCCTGAGCTCATTTCCATGTGTGCCATGCCATATGGCTGGGATACAGCAGAGAGTGAAATAGCAGTAACAAAATGACAACTGATGCATGCACATGAATGATGAGAACATGATGCAATAAAATTCCATAAAAAGAAAAAAACATATGTAGAATGTGCACAGTATGTAAACTGACCACACACATAGCGCATGCTTACTGTTGTATTTCTAACATAAAATGTGGGTAAACATATATAAATTTACTAGGGTGTCATATATATATATATATATATATATATATATATATATATATACACACACATATATATATACACATACAATTGTATGTATATACATTGACAGAGATATCATACACCTTGCCTGCCATCATATATAACTGCAGCGTGGATTATTTGAATGGGGCATAAGAGTTTGCTTCTATGATGTCTGTAACAACCCCCATCCTGCCAGTAGTGCAGTAGGGTTATTGTACTGATTTATTTCTTTATTTAGTCTTCATTACCAGTCAAGGCCCACTAGGCACAAGTGCCTGTTTTCAGGAGTTACCCAGGAGCACCAACCACAGATGACCAACATGTTTTGTGCTCATTTGGTACAACATTTCAAGGGGTTGGTGTGTGTGTGTGTGTGGGGGGGTGCGATTTATGACATAAAACATGACACATGAGAGAGCAATTAGCAGATTTCTGGAAAGACTTATGACCAACAATTTCACCATTACAGCAGCCTAGGGATGCATCCATGAATAACAGAAGGTAGGGATTGACAGGCAGAGTGCAGAATACCATCTAGGCCTAGGGATCTGGACCTGATTTGTTTGTGATAGCCAGGATTTTTCCACAAGGGAAGTTCTCCATTGCTGCCTAGCCTGAGGATGCCCATACCATGAAGGTGAATCCTGGAACTGGGGATTGTGTAGGTGCCCAGGCCGTAAGTACATGATGATACTGGGTGAAGTCCCTTTAGCAGAGGCACTGGTGGAAAAGTAGCAGATTCTGCAATAATCCAGGGAAGCTGTGGTTGCCCTCAGATGGGGATCCGGGATGTGGTATGGTTGTCGGCATGTGAGGATGACTCGTCATAGAGGTAAGAAATGGCCAGCAAGTGAGCAGGTGAGCACAGAAACTTAGTCTGCTACAGTTCTGCCAGATACGCATTTTTAGTGTAATCTAGTATATTCCAGGCTGTTTTAACCAATATGTGCCCAAGAGCGATATCTCATTGAGACACTGATTTTGCAAGCAGAAATGCAAATGCTGCAGTTTGAGAGATTATCAGTATCCTTACTTAGTGGGAGGATGTCCTACATGGTGCTTGTTAGGGATCATCATCAGTGCAACCCATATGAGTGTGAGAGGGTTATTATGCACTTCAAGTGTTATGCCAGTGGTATAACATGGACATAGCCCAACAGGCCACTTGAAAGGAATTCCGGGCACCGGGGTATGTTCAGACTCTGGGGCCCCTGCCAGCTTGCAGGGTTCTATGTGATAACAGCAATCATGGAATAACGATCGCTATATGGGTGAGTGTACATCGACGAAAATGAATTATAGCAATGTACACCCACAGCGACTATGAAACCGGTGACTGATTTTCTGTGTTCTGCAGGGGGCTGCGCCACCTGCACTCCTGTCCACCGTACTTAATGATTCTCAACTCCAGGGGGGTGCATGTTGGGGGGGGTGTAAAACTTAAAAAAAACAAAGCCCAATCCAATGCAAAAAGTGGTTGCGGCCCACAATTAAACACACCACCCTCCCAACCCCAGCCTGCCTCCTACCCACCATGCCACATGGCCAGCTTGGCAGCCGACCACTGCACTACACCCCACATACACTCCCGCCCCTTCTGCCTGTCACGTGGCATGGTCCCCTCCCCATGCATGTGTATATATAATGACATGCTGTCACTGTACTCACCTACCCCTACATCTAGTCGCTACCCTGTCAGGTAGCCCAGAACACAGGTACTGTGATTGAGTTGCCCTTTTTGAAAGCACTGAATCGCGGTCACTGTGTTCACTGGATACCAGCTCACAGACACTTCCCTGCATGCAGTATGCTGGAATGCCTGAGCCATTCTTGGTGCTAGGCCCCGGGAATTATTCCCTGTTCCCCCAACCTCTCAAGGGCCCTGCTGCCCATTGACATACTGCCATGTGTCTGGAGCAGAGGATGCAATATATCTAGTCCCATCCATAACCTGAACGCCCTGACACTTGAGAGAGTGAAACAAATTGTATGACCTTACAAAACTATATTGGGGTCTCTGGACTGCAAATGATCATACAATGAACTGAGCAGTTTATCCAGAGTAAATGTCAGTGCATGCTCTGTCTCTGCCTTTTGTCCCTATTGCCGTTGTGACCACTGGTATGAATTAGTTTAGGAAGCCTTAGTAAAAATATTTAACAAAATGAAATTTACATTTCCAAGGGCACATGGCAAACAACCCTGCACAGGATACAAGTAGCACAGTAATATTCACTAAATATTCGCTATATACATATAAATATACGCTAAAATAATATTTGCATTTACTAGAATACCACCAACAGCTTAATCTGGTTCAAAGTCAGTTGGCATTCATCTGTATCCCCCTTCCCCGGGTTGTGCCTGAAAATAGGCAGGATTTGCCTAGTGTACTTACCCAGTCAACAAAAAATAAATAAATAAATATGCTTCCACTGGAGAAAGCCTGAAGTAAATGAAAGGGAAGTTGTCCAGAGTAGTTGCATAAACCAGACTATTCAAGTATACATGGGAACAGCAGATGACAATATAAGCAATATATGCACATGAGCTAAAAACATGCCAACACATGTGTTACAAAATGAATAGAATGGCTAAAAACACATAGCGCTTGTCCACACTGCTGACAGACCATCACAGAGTGTTCACCTCTAAAAACTGTTGAACATGACAGTTTTGTTCTTCTTTGTAGAAATGCTGGAAGAAGTATACTGTGACTGAGCACAATCTGTTTAGAGTCATGCTGTGTGTTTTCTCAGTGGAAGATAGAAATACCAATGTTGTTCTGACTCAGAGTCTATGGCACTGAGGCTGGGTCTCCACAGCACAGCCGAAGTACAGAGCTACAATTGCTGCAGCCAGCAGGAGTACAAAACAGCAAAAAAACATGTTGGGGGTATATATGTAATTATACAATGGCAAGAAAGAATCCTGGGCTGTGATTGGTCAGTTGGCCATCACAGCAGGGATGTTATTCTGGCATAACATCCCTGCTGTTCACAGGTCTAGTGCCATCATTATTGATCCTCTCTTTTTTTGCATCTCCTATTAAGAAACAAAAATATTTTTCCACATTAATAAAAACATTCTTTAAATTTTTTTTTTAATTTTATATATAACAACAAACCATTGTACAATAGGAATAATGCCCTACAGGGTGGGTGTTATGCTGGGATAACATCCCTTCTAGGGGGTTGGATGCCCTTGGCCAGTAGCCTTGGGCTCAACCACCCGAGGTGGGATGTTGTCCCAGCATAACACCCACCCTGTCAGGCAGTGTTCCTTTATTAGAGTATCTGCTGTGAAAGAAAAATAACTAACCTCTGATCCAAGCTCATATGTTCCCAAGAGGAGACACACACAAAATTACTCAGCAAAACAGTGCTACTAACTGAAGAAGGATAAAGTGGAAAGAGTTGCTTCCCCATGTCACATGTCACTTCTGGGTGGGGGTTGCCAAAGATCACCATGGGTCATGGATGCACCAGCATGGTGGAGGGACACCCAAAACGCTGAAAAATAAAAATAAAGGTAATCTTTCACTGCAATGTGTGTGTTCAGAGTTGTGATTGCACCACCAATGCACCATTCTAGCATGCGCTTTAGGCAGCTTGTTGACATTTCCGTTTAAGAGGCATACAGGGTCTGCTCTGCAGGTGGTGGGTTTTATCCCAGCCTTACCATAGCTGCTCCCTCTCCTCTTCAAATCGCTCAAGTCTGTACTTTTCCTACATCTTGAGTGTCTGTATCCAACATTTCAGTGATAAAATGCTAGGAGGTATACAGGGTCTGCTCTGCAGGTAGTGGGTTTTATCCAAACTTGGCCATAGCTGCTCTCTCTCTCTCTCCCCCCTCCAGATCTCTCAACTTTGTACTTTCCCTGTACACCACTGCAGACCATACTCTGAAATGACTATCCATGGACCCATAGCTTCCATTACTGGCAAATATAGGTGTCCTCACTTCTTCTAAATGGACAATGCCCAGCCAACGCCATTCATACAGTTCCACCCTTATCCTACTCAGCATATCCCTTCATCCTAAAAACTAAGCTATGGAGTATGTATGGTACTAACAACCTTAATAAAATATGTAATTTTAAAGGTTAAAATATGCATTCTTGGGGTGCATAGAATATCCTATATAGAACCTGGGGTAGTAGTGTATCATGCCTGTGTACTGTTTACCCTGGCCTGATGAAAAAAGAATGTTAAAAAGAATATGTTATTGTTGCGGCATAGGATGTTAAAATCAATACTTTCAAAAATTAAAATGTCATAAAGTTTTCTGTTTCCAAAGCCCCTTAGGTTTGTCTAGTCCCCTTCAGAAAGAAATCCCAGATGTGCTCCTGGCTCACTTGACACTGTATGAAAACTTCCAGAAGTCCCTGGCTCCAGTTGATCAAAAAGTGGGGGCTGAGAGTACTTTCTCTGCCTTACTCTGTTCATTGCCCTGTGGGTGGTGGTGAGAGTGGGGTGAGGTGCATGATGATGCCAGTTATTGTGTGTCCAGAGCTAGGTCTGCTTGACTGATCATTTGCTGCTGTGTTATCCTCTGGTTCAGGGGGTGCAGAAAGAGGAAGAGAGGAGGCCATGGCACACAACAATGGGGGCACACTGTGTGTGATGCCATTGCAGTCTTTTTTTTCTGCTGCGGCCAGAAGCAATATGTGAGCAGACTAAATGTGCAATATTCAGAGTATTTTCTTGGTTTGCATTTTTTTCTGTATAAGTGACCAAAACTTAACATTACAATTGGGGGCTAGTGCAACCATCTGCCTACTAGTACAATTTTGAATCAACTTGTCCTACTGGCTAGTGCAAACAAAAGTCGAGGTTGGCCCCTGTGTGATGGGCATTTAAAATAGCCAAGGGGAAGGCAGAAATACTGATGGAGGCAGAAATTGTACCTACCCCAGAGAATAGAGAATAGAGTAGCAGAATTTTTATTTTTTATTTTATTGCATATAATCGGAATTACAATCCTTTGAGTCACAGACTCTTTTGCAAAGGCTCCACGTTAGTTACAGGGGGTGGAGGGAGAATGAAATACAAAGATACATACGTAATAAAGCAGTATACAAGAAAACATACACACTCAAGTAATAAACACAAACAGTACTGACAGTGCAGTCCAGGCTTGGAGAAGTCCAGAAGAAATAAACTCCTCAGGGCTAGATGGGTGGGTCAGGAAGAGGAAATAAAGTTGAGAGAAGGCTTAAGGAGGGTAGGCAGTGGGATAGTGAAAAAGGGGAGGACAAGACTAGGGAAATGGGTGTGACAAAGGGTGGAAACATGAAGAGAAAGCAGTATAGGGGGAGAGAAGGACAAAAGGAATAGAGAGCCATGTGTGCCAATACAAGCAGCCAAGGAAAGAAAATGTGTGACCTTGAAGCAGACATTGTGGAGAGAGACATGAATCTGGTGGTCATAACAGAGTCATGGTGCACTGACAACCAAAGCAGAGAAGTGGCCATACCAGGCTACACCATGTTCCAGAAGTGCAGGACAGGGAAGAAAGGTAAGGGGATTGTTTTATATGTGAGGAAAGGTGTAAATGTCACAAAGATAAAGGGACTCCAAGGGATAAGAAATTACTGGGGGTACTATGGGTCATCCTAAAGATAGGGTCCAGAGCCTTTATCTGCATGGGTTGGTGTACACACCACCAACACAGGAGGATGAGTTACACAAGGATTTGTGAGATGTCACAGGCAGAATGACTAGCAAAGTGGGGGTAGAGATTATGGGGAACTTTAATCTGTCGGTTGTAAACTAGAGCATTTTGGTTGCAGCTACAACAAGAAACTCTGGCCAGAGCTGATAGGGCTGCAGGTGATCAATTTGAAGTAAAAAGATTGAAAATTACCGAAGTTATAAGCCTGCATTCCCGAAATGTAACATTGGCTCATAAAGGTGTTGTGTTGTAATATTTCTGCATCAAACTGTAAACATAGCCTTGTTATGGCCCTGCGTCATGAAGAAGGGGAGGACATTTTCATCTCTTGGCCTGAAGGTAATTTTGTGCAGGGACTGCAAAATCCCCTTTTGGGGCACAAAAACACATTTTTGGGGGCAGGAGTTGAAAACTGACAGCTATAACATTCATGAGGTACTTGTACAGAAATGGCTATGTTATACTGAACATCACTGAAATTATGAGGCTGCATTTGCAAATCAACACAGCCTCATAATTTTTTTTAAAGTATTTTTACATTAAATTTATAACATATCCTTTTTATGACCCCACCTCATGAACAAGGGCAGAGAACATTTTCAGCTACTGCCCTAAAGGTGATTTCGTGCAGGGAGTGCAAAATCATCTTTCAGGATGTAAAAAACAACATTTTGGCAGTAATGAAGTGTGCCAAATGCTGAAATAACCTCAGCACCCAACAAAGCTGCAGCAAAGACCTGTGTAAAAAAGCAGCCAAAATAGAAATGTGGATCCCACAATTGCTGTGAATGAGACAGCAGTGTGCAGTTATTACATTACCATCTTAAAATAATTAGTGGGAATATTAATCTTTATTTTATTTATTTAATTTAATTGGTATTTCGGAAAGACCTTTGAGCGAGAGCTCTTTTACAAAGGGTGGACAATAAGACAATACACATATTCAGTGGTTACAGAGGCCTGATCATTAGGCATTTAAGAGTGATTACATGAGAATTAGACACTTAGGAGAAAAACAGAGCAGTTGTAATAGAATACTAAGCTATTTCTAATTGGTTGCCCTAGGTAACGTACCCCTGGAAACCTCCAAATCCATTGATAGACTATGGCAGTGTAATTGCATAGGGTTTAACACTATCTCAGATGGTGAGAGGCTGGGTGACAGTGAAACAATGGGGACTGGGTTTGAACCTACCGCAGAGAATGACAGGTGGGGGGATAGTGAAACGGGGGGGGGCTATGATGGGGGGAGCAGCTCCAGAGGGCTTTGTTGAGTAGGGTGTGCATGTATGGGGGGAGGTTTAGGGAGGGGCAGTACCAAGAGCATTTAAAGAGGACTGATAGCTTACTTAAGCCCTTGGCTAGGCTGGAATGGAGGCAGGGTTCTCTAGGTAGCCCTGCTGGGTGTTATCTTGGGGGGTAGGCCTGTCTACCAAGCGGGGCCTGAGAATCAGGTGCATTTTGAGCTATACATTAGTTGATGTTTGAGGCCTGCTTTGAATTGAGACAGGCTGCTGTTTGTTTGTAATTTCATCCGGAGTTCATTTATCCGGAGGGGGCCTGATAGGAGAAAGTGTGCTGCCCTAGTGAGGTTCAGCAGAATGGTATGGACAGTGCTCCATTTCTTCCTCCCTCCAGTGATGTGTGATGAGAGACAAGCCTTGAGCAGGTTTTCCATACAGGGTGTTTTTTTTCTGAGGAGTGCCTTCTTTCCCAGGAGGCAAATTTGGTATTTGATCCTGTCTTTCAGGTTAAGCCAGTTTGTATGCTCATATAGGGTGCAAGTATGAGTGTAGTGATCTGCACACAGGGTGAGGTGGCATGCTTTATTGAGTGCAGTTTGGACCCTTTTGAGCACTGTATCAGTTGCAGCTCCATAGACCACCAGCCCATAGTCTATTGTGGAGAGTATGGAGCTGGAGACTGAGATTTGGAGTGCTTCCAAGGTAAGGGATTTCTTATGCCTATAGACGACCCTGATCTTTGTGTTTACCACTCTGACAAGGGAGTCTACATGGTGCACATAAGTGAGAAAGTCATCAATGGTGACTCCAAGGTACTTGAACAAGTGCACCTGCTCAATCTGCTCACCAGCCTTATTGGTGATTATGAGGGGAGCATGCCTGCGTTTGTTGTAGGGGTTGGATTGTAGCATGACCTTGGTTTTCTTGTAATTTAGTAGCAGCTTTTGCCTACTGAACCAGTCCTTGAGTTTATTGAAAGGGTTCTGTAGTTCTGTTTGTAGGGCAACCTGAGACGTGCTGCTGCTCAGCAGCATGGCATCATCTGCATACAGGATAAGTTTGGTGTCACAGGCTGTGGGTAGGTCATTTACAAAGAGGCTGAAAAGCAGGGGCCCTAGAATTGATCCTTGAGGGACTCCTGGGAGTACATCTCTGGAGCTGGATAACATCTGCCTGATTTTGACTCTCAGGCGCCTGTGTGTTAGGTAGTCATTGAACCAATTCAGGTTGTTAGGTGCCACACCCAGTCTTTGGAGCTAGAGTACTAGTAGAAGGTGGTTGACGGTGTCAAAGGCTTTGGTGAGGTCAAGGAAGATGGACCCCACCAATTTGCCTTCATCCAGCGCCTTGTGCGCATAGTCAATGTTTTCCAGCAGTGTCATGGTGGTACTGTGTTTTTGCCTGAAACCATGTTGGTTTGGGCAGAGCAGATTGTACTTATTGAGGTATTCTGTGAGTTGACTTACCACAATTTTTTCCAAAGCTTTGGATAGTGGGAAGAGGATAGATATTGGCCTGTAGTTTGACACCAGCACCTTGTCACCATTCTTATGCATTGGAGTTACCAGGGCTTGCTTCCATATCTCCAGAAACTGAGCTAGAGCCAAGGATTTATCAAATAGCATTATTATGGGCATGATAAGAACATCAAGGGTGAGAGATAGTAACTTCATTTCTAGCCCGTCACTCCCCAATCTGGTTTTGCCTAGGACTTTCCTGACCATCGTTAGGGCCTCCTTCACCATCACCTTCTTAAAGTAGAAGGCTGGGTGGTTAGTTATGGGCAAGCTGGTGCAACCTTGTTCCTCTGCAGGCAGAAGGTAGTCTGGAGGCAGCACTGAGGACAGGTCTGTAAAGGTCTGGTTAAAGGCATCAGCAATGGCTAATGGATCTGAGGAGGATGCGTTATTAATGTTGAGCATCTTAGGGTGCTGCTCTTGATATTTACCAAGGATGTTCTTGATTTTGTCCCAAAACCTCTTTCCATCTCCCCATGTGTTGTTAAGCTGGGTCTTATGGAAATCAACTTTTGTGAGCCTGATAAGTTTAGTGCACCGATTTCTAGCCGTTTTGTAGCACTGTAGGTCATGCTTGCTACCTGAGTTTAAGACTTTTTCCCAGAGGCAGTCCCTCTCCTTTAGGAGAGAGAGGAGCTTGCCATCAATCCAGCCATTTACCTCTCCCTGAATTTCCCATTTTGTGTGTGGTGCATAGATATCACAGATGGAATTGAAGCCCTCAGTGAAAAAACTAAGGACCTGGTCCAGCGAAGGTGCCTTGTTGATGGGGGACCAGCTGTAAGCAGACAGGGCCAATTTGAGGAATCTGAGTTTGCCTTTCCACAGAACCCTGCTCTCAATGAGGTGGGGTGGGCTTTTGGCAAGTTTAGTGGTCCATATTAAGGAGATTGGGGAGTGGTCACTCAGCACATCTGGGGGAACCCTGAGTTCGGAGAATTGAGTCGGTGAGCTAGCTAAGACCGAGTCAATGAGGGTGCTGGTACCAGCCTTGTAGTTCTGCCTGATGGGGTGAATTACAAGTTGCGTGAGATTGTGGGAGGTGATTAGGTATCCAGATGGTGTCGCCTTCTTACATAACCAGTTAATATTAAAGGCACCGGTCAAGATGAGTTCTGAACCCTTTTTGAGTGTGTTAATTTCTTCCATAACAAGATGAAGGCCTTCCTTAGCTTTTTGAGGGGGCAGGTAGGTTGTGGTGATGGTAAGGGTCTTGCCTTTTAGGCCAACTTGTATTTTTACCACTAGTAGCTCATAATCCTCCACAACTTTGGAGATGGGGAGGACAGAGCAACTCAGTGAGTTTCTGGCATATAAGAGGCAGCCACCGCCTTTTCTGCCAATTCTATCAAGTCGAAATGCTTGGAATCCTTCAATGGCCACCTCACCATCTTTGATCCTACCCGACAGCCAGGTTTCAGTTAGGCAGAGTATGTCAGGGGCATGGATGGTCATCCAAGACTGGAGCAGGTCAAATTTGGCAGTTAGGCTGCAGATGTTTAGCGATGCTATCTTTAGGCCGTTCACTGTATGGACCCCCCTGCTCCTCAGTGTTGTTGGTCCAGGGTTTAGGTGAACATTGCCAGAGAGTAGCAGTAGCAGAAAGATAATGTTTCTGGCAGATAGGGTGATGTTTTTCTTCCCTCGTGTCTTCCGTTGCCTGTGCTTCAGGTGCGGGAGGTGTCTATATGCCTGTGGTAAATTAGGGGGAAAGCTAACTGTTAAGGTTACGGTTTGGGAGGTTGGCTTGGTGATAACTGTGTATGGGAGGTGCAGGAGGATAAAGAGCCTAACGTTACCGGAAGTGGTAGTGGCCATGTGTATGCTTTTCTTCCAGCTTGCACCCAGTGAGGATTCAGAGTGGGGAGGTAGGGGTCCGAATTTGCATATGGTACCAGCAATGCCAAAAGAGGTAGTGAGGAGTAGTAGCAAGTGATTGCACCCCCATGGTAGTTTGTTTGGTGTTGCTGGCCTGCTTTAACTGCTAGCTGGTTTATAGTTGAAAGGACATATAGTCAAATTAGGGTGAGGTCCCTAACAATAGGGTAGGTTAGAGCAGTAATTGAGAGGATTTAACTAGAGTGCTGGAGAAAAAGTTGAGAGCAAATGTGTGACCCTGTGGGTGAGACTGCTTTAAAAAGGGTCGGTAAGAAAGTGGATCAAGTCAGGTGTTGGAGACAAGGAGGCCAATAGCATAAGAATGTGCAGTAGTGGAGTGACCAATCAGCTGCTAGGCTGAGGAAAGGGGCAGAATAAGGGTCTATTTAACACTGTGAGTAGATGGGGGATGGGCGGGGTGAAAAAATTCAGTCCAGAACATAGCACAGAAAGAGATTTCCCCTGAGATCAGGAAGCACCAGGCACTGGAAAATCAGCCAAGGAGCAGAACTGCCAATCAGTGCCTGGCTCTTCCACTGGGTGTCCAGTCAAAACAGCGGCATTCAAAACCACGAGTTCCAGAGGTCCGGTGTGTACCTGAATCTGTCCAGTGGTTAGTTGAGTGGTCTGTTAGCTGCAACCTGCTCAGAGAGAGCCAGAGCCACAGGAGCAGCTTGGGAAGCACGCAGATGGGCTGTCTGTGGAACAAGAAGGGAAACACAGAGGATTAAATACAGCTAGAGTACAATAGCAAGCTCAGGTGTGGCAGGCAATGAGGAAGGACAAAGCATGAGGTAAAGAGGTGGCAAATGCTGGGCAATTATTTAGAGACAGAAGAGGAGTTAACGGGAGGGGGGTCTGTGCTTTGGCACCGGGACATCTGAGGAGGACAGCAGAAATGGAGGGGGGGTGTAGGGGAAGGGTTTGTAGGTAAGGCAGAGAAGAAATTAAGCTGTTTAGAGAGACAGCATTACAAGTGAGGCGGAGAAATTAATAATTAGCAGTGTGTCCAGTGTGGTGAAGGGACAGGGTTTGTCAGTAGGGCAGAAATAGATAACTGCAGCAATCTTGCTTAAATAGTTTAGTTTAAATAGTACTTAAACCACCTTTTAGAATCAGGTTGTGCTATCTATTATTTTAAACATTAATATCCTTGCCAAAGCCATTAAAATGTTAATGTAATACATGCACGCTGCTATGTTTGTCATAAAAGTAGCACAGTTTGTAAGTGTAAATTTTGTGAATAAAAAGTTTAATGACAAAAGTAGCAGAATGTATAGACTTCTTTACTTTTTTCCACAAGTATTTACTGCTTTTTGACCAGACTCCATGGTTATTTCTGTATTTGATGAACTTCTTCTTGACTACATGGCAGAATAATGACATTTGTAAAAATTATGTTGTTATCTTATCTAAACCGCCTCATGGCTGCCACTATAAGGTATGTGAGAGTGGAAACCTGGTCACGGTAATCCTTTCCAGTTAACCGTAAATACATTGACGTATTTTATATACCGTACAATGAAATTGCAGGCAAACTGTGTTTAACATGTCAACCTATTTGAAGCACTTCAACAACACCTATGCAACTTTAAAGGATTACATCTGCATCAATACCTGCTGGACATTTATGTTATATACTGTTGGGAATGGAAACTGCACAGGTATTGTCAAAAAGGTTTAAATATGTTGACATGGTCACACTTTGACAGCATAGCTGCTGGGTTAAAAATGCATCAAGATGTCTGAAGTAAATCACAACAGCAGGTATATGACAATTCTTTTGCT
This sequence comes from Neoceratodus forsteri, assembly GCA_016271365.2. Lineage (NCBI taxonomy): Eukaryota > Metazoa > Chordata > Ceratodontiformes > Ceratodontidae > Neoceratodus > Neoceratodus forsteri. The sequence continues at coordinate 1,292,603,540 of CM057455.1, read as the reverse complement.
ACTTCTGCTTGTAATGGCGCTCAGTATGAACCTGGGCAGGCAGTTGCCAGGACTACCCAAGTATTACTGTGTTTCACAGAGCTAAAAGGAACATGGCTATACAGAGTGTGGGAAAAGTACATGGTGGTGCTTTATGCATTAATCAGCCACTAGGCTAGACTGCAATAGTTGGACCAGTTCCCAAAAGGCACATCCAGTGTGGGGATATATTTCACAATTGATTTGAACACTGTAAACATAGCTCCCACAACCTACTGTATGACCCTTGGACTATCACACTAATCTCAATAACACTAAGGATATGAGTGTGTGTGTGTGTGTGTGTGTGTGTGTGTGCTTCTGAATCTAGCTGCCTCCTGTTGCAGGTGGGTGGGAGGGGGGAATAACCATATTGACTGTCCCGTCCCAGCCCTTTAGTTCATTCTGGGAGAAAGTTTTTGCTGTAAAGAAATAATGGAAAGTAAAGTAAGTTTAGCTTTTTTTGTTTTGTTTTTAATAAGTGTTGGTTTAAAAAATGTGCATCACTGAGTCAGTTTCACATTCCCATAAAGTGTCTTAGGAAAAATTCCAAAGGACAGATACCACATTTTAAGGCAAATGTCCTTATTAGCTAAAAACTAAAGAAACTGAGATGAGTGAAGACAGGAAAAAAGGGGATGAGGAATGTGAAAACTCAGTTTGTACAAAGCTGAGTTGCTTAAAGAAACCAACATTAGTCCTGGTTTTCACTTGTGTTTGATGTGCCAATAAGATAGCGTGGCTAGGAGGAATTGTATACTTAGCTGATACTTGCTTTCCCCTTTAGCAGGAAACCTATTTACGTTTTAAGTTTTTATATGGCATGTATAATAGTAATTTTATTATAACAGTACAAAGTGAAATAGCCATTTATTACAAACCATCTCGGTGACTGTTGCTGTGGGTGTAGGGGTGGGACCATATTCAATGTCCCAGTCTCTCATTTCATACTAGGAGAAACATTTTTGTGGTAAAGAAATAATGGAAAGTAAAGTAAGTTTACCTTTTTTTTTAATAAAGGTTGGTTTAAAAACAGTGCACATTGAATCTCCTCTTCCTATGAAGAGTCTTAAGAAAAATTGAGAGATTCTGGAACTCTTATTATGTGGCTAACAGATACTGTCACACATGATGACATATTTTTCTGTTTATGTCATCAAAATCTGTTGCCATGGAAATTACAGAGAAACAAACAAACTTCACACATAGACAAGTAGCAAGTCCAAAGGACAGATACCATGTTTTAAGGCAAATGTATTTGGAAGGCTGGGCCTGTGGTTCTATGAACAATCAGCCAGCCACTCCCATTTCCTGACCTATATAAGCAGTTCCTCCAAGCCTCCTTCTGAAGCACTTTTTCTTTGTCAGCTGGAGGTTCTGTTGGTCTGTCCTCTGCAGCTAGCTGCCCCCCCCCTTGCTGTTTCTGCTTATAGGTTCATAGGTGTGAATATGTGTCAAACGGCTACCAGTGCCATAACAGACCTGCCACCTCATTAGTGGTAGAAATCCCTAACCTAGTCCCCCATATGCTTATCATACCTCATTTTGAATGTGTGAACTGATGGTGCCTCTACCACTTTTCTCGGTAATGCATTCCATGTGCTCACCACTCTTTGGCTAATCCAAAGACCCCTTCTCCTAGTTCTAAATTTCTCCCCTAACAGTTGCTTACTATGACCTCTGTTATCCCTTGCTTGTTCTGCTTTTTTTTTCATAACCCTGCCAATTCCAGCAGAGCATCATCTTTAGTAGCCCTATAGATGAATAATATATCCCCTCTCCCCCTCCTGTATGACACTGAATACAAGAACAAGGCTTGCATCCTTTCTCCATATGTTCTATTCTTTATCCTGTAGACTTTCTTAGTAAATCTCCTCTGAACTCATTCAAGTGATTTGATACTACTAATACTTTGTGGGGCGGAAAAGTGCACATTGTATTCTAGTTCTGGCCTTGTCAATGACCTGTTAAGAGGCATTAGGACCTCCTCTTTCCTACTTTTGTACATTTCTTATTATATTATCCATTACTTTGTTTGCTCTTTTTGTTGACTCTGTTACGAAGTGCAAAGCTTAATTTGTCAGAGATGAACACCCGCAAGTCTTTTTCACAATATCATTTGTATTTTGCCTCCAGCTGTGTGCTTCTTTCTGTCATTTTTCCCTGTTTTTCTGTGTTAATGTGTCTTTAGTTTTGCCTTTCCGGGGCTTTGTTTCCAAGCTCCTAGCATATTGCTAATCCAGAGCTCATGCTACTTGCTCTCAGTTATTCACACTGCTACTGCAGTCATTATCTGTGTGTTTCAACTAAAACCACATAGCTACTGTCCATGCTACACACTTAATTGTTTTCACCTGATTCAGGCTCACTCTGAACCCTAGCTATGCAGCTCAATCATGCTTTCTCAACTCATTCTACCTACCTCACTGCTGCAGTTTCATTACACTGCCTGGTGATAGCTGCTTTCAGGGTATTGCACCTCCCTCCATTCTATGTTTATTGAATTTAACAACTCATAGTTACTCAAAACTGATGCTGCTCTCTGTGTGTTTGTACACTGCTATTATACTCTGAGGTCAGCTAAGCTACTGCTGATGCTGTAAACTAGTTTCAATATCTGCATGTGGGTCTCGGAGCCTTCCATCATTTTCTTGTTTTTCCTACAGTGGGGACTTAGAGATGTTGGAGGAGTCATGGCCCCATGTGGCTACTTACTTTGTTCTAAATCCTGCCTCCACTGCTGAAAAACTGCAGAGTATTTGTCACCTTCATTGGCTTTTTTGAATGCCTGGCTGGCTTGCCCCATTATTCATATTGCTGCTCCTCTGACCTACATGCAGGTCCAAGTATAGCTGCTCTGTTTTTCAGACCTAAGTGCTGGTCCAACTATTGCTACTCTGCTTACTGACTTACGTGCAGGTCTGACTATTGCTACTCTGCCTTACTGACCTACATGCAGGTCCACTCTTTGCTTATGCAATCATTGCTTAATACTCAACCTCAGTACTACCATCTGACCTATATGAGGTCCTAGCACTCTACGGTCATTCAGCTCCTCTTCAGTTGTGGGGCATGCCAGCCATACCATTATGTTACAGGGGTTCCCTGCATCCGACAGTCTCACACTGCATTTCTAAGTCTGCATCTTTAGTGTGCCTGACTTGGGGTGGGGTCCTTCTCACCCATCCCATAGCTGGGAATGTCCTCACTCTGGGCTGGGATTTAGCTGTTCAACACTCAACGACAGCTTCTAATATAGAATTTAAGACTAGCTGTGAAGGGTGGTTACAGCGATCTCCTTTGGTTCTAATATTCTACTAGCAAGGCACCTTCACTGCATTCTCCCTACAACTGCCTCTGGTTCACCTGGTTTGTTTTTGGGGTGAGTAGGCCAAGTGAGTGCCTCCGCAGTTGTTGCTCTCCTCCTTCCACCTTGATTGCCCCTGTTGTTGCAGAGCACTCTCACAACCTTCCACGGTGTTCCTGTTAGAGGGACTGAGTGAGAGCATTCCTGTAAATTTGAATATTTTCTACCCCTTATTGGGTTTCTAAACTGCAGCAGCAGAGTCATCACAAAATAAACATCCCAAGCCTGGAGGGAAGGTGACCTAGGCCTTGGATGCCCAGAGATTTTCTCCTCACTTTTTTTTTCTCTCCTCCATGTCTCAGGTCATAACCGTTAGTTAGCCATAGTTAGTGTTCCCTAGTTCCTTTAAGTAGGTTCTGCTATTGGATGGAGGTGGATGGTGTCCCTACTTGCTGTTCCCTCTCCGCTTAGGAGGTCCCCTCAATCTCCAGTACATCCATTTGTACTTATGCCATTGCTAACCTGCACATCTCATTACATTATCAAGCTGCCTGATGCCTTACCTAGTACTAAGTCTCACAGCTACTGATTGCTAACATGCTTCGTACTACTACATTTCTTTTTGGGGATAATTCCTAAGGTACCTTTAGCCAGGGGAATCATCCAGAGACACCTCTAGGGATGGAACCCTCTTCGAGGATTCATTGCCTTTGGTACCCCTACAGGGTGGTAATTCCTCTGGAACAGTGAGTGCAAATGGCCAAAACCTAAGTAACACAGTTGCACAACCATAACTCTATACTGGCTGCATAAGCCATTAAATTATTATCTAAAAAAAGGAAGACTAGGTTTGCTGGCAAAGGCACCTAGCTTCACCTGAGCTCTTTTCTTTTAAGTTTTCTTGTAAGGACAGAGCAAGGAATAGCATTATCAGAGCAAGGAAAAAGATTATTTTAGCTAGGCAGATGTACTGTGTGTTACTATTTTCTTCTGTGTATATAGGTTTTGTTACTGTTTTGTGCTTACATTTTACTGCTTTATCATTCTATAATTCAAATTGCTGTTGCAGGGTATACTGTCTGCTGCATTGTTACAGGGCATGCCTACAGGTTTGTTACTGTTTTGTGCTCACAGATTACTGCTGTAATCTTCTCTGATTCAAATTGGTTTTTGCAAGGTATGTCTTTTGTTAAAGTGTTCAGCAGATTGTGCTTAAAGGGTTTGTTACTTTTTTACTGCTTTATTTTTCTCTGTAGCAAAGTGTTTTTTTGCAGGGTATATCATCTGTGAAATTGCTACAGGTGGTGCTTACTGTTTTTTTTTTACTTTTTTTATCGATCATTACACTAAGCAAAATTACTGTTTGCTACTGTTTTATTTTTTGCTGACAGGTTTTTGTTTTATGATCAGAGGTGTTGCAATCTCCTTCTCACATTGAAGGAGCTAATTGCTTTCCTCCCACATCTCTTCCAGGGGATTAGGAGTGTAACTGGGGGGGGGGTGGATCTGACAAAGTCTTAGTAACTTCCAACAGAGGGAAGAGTTAAAAGGTCTGCTTAGTTAGTGTTTTTGAGGTAGAAGATTAGGTTTTCTGTAGCAAATCAGGAAGGGGAGGATCAGAGGGGTATCCACACAGTGACCTCACTTACAGGGGAACAATTAATTTAACTTGTTATAAAAAGTTATACAAAAATAAACAAACAAAACAAACCAAAAAATACATTAAAAAAGCAAACTTTTGCTTCCATTTTCCTTCTAATTACTCGGACCAGGTTATAAACTCGGCAACTCAACTGGAATGGATATTATTAACTGCAGGTACTGTGGGACACTTATCAAAAGGGCAGTAATTAAGGACACTGTCCTAAATGCTGGACAATTGGAGCTCTAAGGGTTCAGGTCCGGGCAGCATGGGCAGAGATTGCACACCTCAAATCACATATTCAGGAGGAAATACATTACAAGAACTGTCCACCATTTCCACAACATCCAACTGAAGCACCTTGACCACAGTGGGTAGTTGGTCTGGGATGTTGGCAGGTGGTTAGGAAGGGCAAATCAGGTGCCCCATCACTCAATGCCTACCAAAGTATCACCTCCACAAACCATATAAAAACTACAAACAGGCATCTGCCTCTATTTCCTAAATCAAATAAAGATGCAGAGTACACTGCAGTGCAGGACACTGCAGCACAGGAGCTAACACTACCAAACATGCCCAAAACAGGGACCAAAACAAAAAAAAAGCAAAAAGGAAATCCGGAACACTTCTGATCATAGGAGACTCCGTGATTCGAGGAGTTGATACCTACCTCTGGCTGGGGGTAATGGCCAGATGTCTTCCAGGTACAGCAGCATGGAAAGACACTGACCACATTGCTAAAATTATGCAGGAAGCAGGAGAAAACATTGTTGTCCTGGTACACATAGGGACTAACGATTTCACCAGCGGGTCAGTTGTGGAGACCAAGGAACACCTGACCAGGCTGGGAGACAAACTGTCATCCATTTTGTCTGTCATCTCCTTCTCTGAAATCCTGCCAGTCTTGGAGAGTGGGGCAGATGGACGGAAGGTCAGGGAAGGGGAAATAGGGGCGCTAAACATGTGGCTCAAGGGCTGGTGCCAGAAAAAAATACACAGATCTGTAGGTAACTGGCAACAGTTTTGGGAGTGAGAGTTCTTTAAATTCAGTGGACTGCATATAACTAAGGAGGGAGTTAGTGCATTGGGGCAGAACTTTGATGTCTTTGCAGGGTATTTAAACTAGCAAATGGGAATAGGGGTGCAGCACCCAATACATCGAATGGGAGAACACCCCCCCCCCTCAGCTAGCGACCAAACAGGACATCAGCATGTCTGCAGTTCACTTGCATCACCAGATAAGGAAAAAGGTTTGGATCCCTATATGAGGCACAGGGGAAAAACCAGACCTCGCCCCACAACTAATGCACTGAAATCTGGCAAATAGAAAATCATGTATACAAATACTCATAGTCTAGGAAAAAAGATCCTAGACCTGGAGGCAACAAAGACAGAGGCTAAAGTGGACATAGTAGCCATTAGCAAGACATGGTTCACCAGTAACCACACTTGGGAGACTTCAGTACCCAGCTATGTACTGTTCAGAAGAGACTGAGGTGCAAAAGTGGGGTGGGGGGTGGGAGTGGCCCCTTATGTCAATGAAAATATCAAAGCTACAGAAATTCAGAATACACATAAGGAGACAGAAGAACTGTGCGTCACCCTGTAAACAGGAACTGGGACAGCCATATGAACTGGAGTTGTCTATAGGCCTCCAGACCAGGGGAAGACATAGACAGAAACCTGTTAGAAGATATATAAAACATGACAGCTAAAGGGGAGGTTCTGATAATGGGCGACTTCAACATGCCAGATGCAGATTGGTCAATACCAGCAGGAACATCTGCCAATACTAGACACATTGTGGATTCCCTATAAGGAGGGGGGCCTCAAACAATTGGTACAACTACCCACAAGAGACAGGGCTAGTCTGGATCTAGTACGGACTAACAGGGAAAGGACCACAGATCTCCAGATAGAAGGTCACCTGGGGACCAGTGACCATCACATGGTATGGTTCCATTTGGCCACTAGAACTAAATCATCCCCTCCCAAGGCAAAAATATGGGACTTTAGAGGAGCTGACTTTGATAAGATGGCCAACAGAATTAAGCTAGCCCTGGCAAGAAGAAATACAGATGAGGGGGTACAGGCAAAGAGGCCAAGCATTAAGGATGCAATACTTGTAGCAACATCCCATTGCGTTAGGGAGAAACGTAACAGCAAAAGAAGGAGGAAATCACTTTGGTTCTCAAAAAACAGTAGCAGAACAGATCAGAGCCAAAAGGCTGGCCTTCAGGAAATATAAGGGAACACAGAAGGATGAAGATAGGAGGCATACCAAACTTCCCTAAGGGAAACAGGGAAGGCAGTAAGGCAGGCAGAGTCCCAAACTGAGGAAACACTAGCATGAACGGTAAAAGAAGGGAACAAGACTTGCTATAGATACATCTGTGAAAGAAGAAAGTCCAGAGGGGGTATTGCTAAGATCAATGGGGGAAAAGGGGGAGTGTGTAAAGGAGGACCAAGGAAAAGCATCTATCCTAAATAAATACTTCTGCTCAGTATTTACTGAGGAGAAGGTAGGGCAGGGCCCACAGCTCAGCACCAAGGACACAGGGGGAGGGAGGTGTGCAGATGTCCCTTCACAAAAGAAAGGGTTCTACAACAGCTCGCTAAGTTCAGGGCAGACAAGGCAATAGGGCCCGATGGCATACATTCCAGGGTATTAAAGGAGCTAACGGTGGAACTAGCAGAGCCATTAGCAGAACTGTTTAGTGAGTCTCTGAGCACAGGAGAGGTCCCAGAAGACTGGAGGAGTGCTCATCTGATCCCTTTCCACAAGAGTGGCAGCAGGGAGGAAGCAGAGAACTACAGACCAGTCAGTCTTACCTCAATAGTGGGCAAGATTATGGAGGCACTCCTTAAGGAAAGGATAGTGCAACACCTGGAATCCATAGGAGCACAGGATCCAAGACAGCATGGGATTACAACAGGAAGGTCCTGTAAAACTAATCTCATAGATTCCTTTGACTGGGTAACCAGAGTAGTGGACCAAGGGGTTGCAGTTGATGCCACCTACCTTGACTTCAGCAAAGCTTTCAATACTGTTCCACATAGAAGATTGATTAATAAGCTAGGTAGGCTTGAGGTGGGTCAGAAGTTGGTCACCTCATGGCAAACTGAGGCAGAAAGAGCCGCACAGGGACTAAAAGGTGCTTAGTGACTACTGCAGCAAATGTAGGAAAAACAGTCACGACACACCTCACTCATGCATACTGAAATTAAAGCCTTAATGCAGGTAGCTTTAACCATTTATACTCATTTGTTTACCAAAAAGTGCATATGATGGCCCATATAGGCCTATGCCTGGAGGAACAGACAGTTACAAACACCTCTAATGTTTCAACCCCAAGGTCTTTGTCGAAGACCTTGGGATTGAAATGTTAGAGGTGTTTGTAACTCCTGGTGTGGGCCTATATGGGCCATTATATGCACTTGACTTTATAAATGGTTAAAGCTACCTGCGTTAAGGCTTTTATTTCAGCATGCATGAATGAGGTGTGCTGTGACTGTTTTTTCTATGTGGGTAGCAAACTGGTTGGCTGGCAGAAAACAGAGAGTGGTGGTAAATGGTATACAGTCAGAAGAGATGCAAGTCACAAGTGGGGTACCTCAGGGATCAGTCCTGGGGCCAGTCCTGTTCAGTATCTTCATCAGTGACATTGCAGATGGACTGGAGGGTAAGGTTTGCCTGTTTGTGGACAATACCAAGATCTGTAACAGAGTAGATGATCCAGATGGGGTGGGCAGAATGAGAAGAGATCTGAAGAAACTGGCAACATGGTTGAAGAATGGCAACTGGGGTTTAATGCAAAGAAGTGCAAGATCATGCACATAGGGAAGAGAAACCCTGAAGCTACCTATAGGCTGGGAGGGGAGTTGCTGGCAATCACAATGGAAGAAAGAGACTTGGGCATTATCATCACAGATGACCTAAAATCATCCAAGCAGACTACTAAAGCAGAAGGTAAGGCTAGAGGGATGTTGGGGTGTATTAGTAAGGATATCAAAAGTCGTAAGAGGGAGGTAACAATCCCTCTTTACAAAACACTGGTTAAGCCCCATCTGGAGTACTGCGTGCAGTACTGGAAGCTGCACCTGCACATGGACATTAACAAAATGGAGTTAGTCTAGAGAAATTCAACCAAAATGGTGCATGGACTGCATCAGAAAACATATGAGGACAGATTAACGGAGCTCAATATGCATACCCTAGAGCAAAGGAAGGAGAGAGGTGATATGATCGAAGCATTCAGACATCTTAAAGGCATTAACAAGGTGAAAGAGTCTAACATGTATCAATATAAGAAAAATAGCAGGACAAGAGGAGACAGCATGAGATTAGAGGGAGGGAGGCCGATTCAGGGATAATGTGAGGAAATTCTTTTTCACAGAAAGGGTGTTGGATGCATGGAATGGCCTACCTCAGGAAGTGGTGGATATGAATACAGGGCAGGGCTTCAAACAGGCATGGGATAGGTATAAGGGAGCAGTACAGATGAGTATGAATAGATAGGCCATTGACAGAGCAAAGGCCGATGGCACATTTATAAGGTAGAAGAAATGGACAGACTGGATGTGCCTTGTGATCTTTATCTGACTTCAACTTCTATGTTTCTGTGAAGTTTTGAGGTTCTCCTTTGTGAACAACCACCAATAACTTCAGAAGGCACTTTGATGACATCACAGGAACAATGAATGTTCAAAGTGTTTTATTTATATTGAAATGTAAAGGTGACAGACAACGCAAAGATTCCTGTGAGCAGGCTGCCACTGTTAGAGACAATAGAGTGGTGGTACAGCTATTCTAATAGTGTATAAGTATGCTGTTTACAAATATTTTTTGTCCCAGGCAGTAATGAAGTTTGACGAATGCTGAAATAACTTCAGCACCTAGTAAAGCAGCAGCAAAGGCCTGTGCAAAAAGCAGCCAAAATAGGAACGTGGATTCTTCAATTCCTGTGAATGGGACAGCAGTGTACAGTTATTACATTACCATCTTAAAGTAATTAGTGGGAATATTAATGTTTAAAATAGTACTTACAGCAACCTTTAGACTCAGGTTGTGCTACAGTATGTATTATTTTAAAGCAATTTACCAAGTTTTGATATATGAACGCATATACTGCAAGGTGACTGCATATAGAACTGATTCGAAATGTATTTTGATAGATGCATAGCCTATTTTAGAAAATTAAATCAGGTTTTCACCCTCACAAACCAGGAAGTGTAATTTTGTGTATTGGAGCCTGTATTTGGTGACCTTTGACACTCATTACCTTTGCAATGTCACCACAGGGAGATCTGTGCTCTGCAATTAAAACTAGTTCTTGGTCACAGCAATTCTGTCTTGATAACAGAGCTCTTGGTCACAGCATGCAGCACCACAGTAGCAATGTCAAACAGTTCATTTTCAGGGTCCAGTGATGAAAGCATTATGTTGTCCTGCACTAACAGTGATCTTTCGGACACTGACATAGTGCCAGAATTTGACAGCCACTGCATAGTAGATCCCCATAGGGATGACCCTATGACAGCAGCTAGAATGATGTGGGCAGTAGCTCAGGCAGTCACAGTAGTAGTCACGATCCATTCCAGTACAGCAGTGAGAGCAGACTTAGCAACATGGACTGTTAATATTATATTTTGCTTCTTAGTGCTATGGTTTGGTTCCCATCATTGCTGTCATTTTACTGTGCAAGATCGAGGTATGGTGTGTGTTTTGTTACTCCCAGCATCAATGTGCCCACACAAATGCTAGTGATAGTACCCTGGGTTTTATATTTCTTTTTTTGGGGGGGATTGCTTTCCCTATGCTAACAAGTTGTTGGCAACTCCAACTTGACACTGAGAGCACGGCTCAATCTGGTGGCATTGCTTGAGCAGGATAAATGGCTCACAATTTGTCCAAATTCCTCACCTGGTACTAGTTAGTAGTGACCTCCTGCCAATTGATTTATCAGTCCCTCACTCTGATGGAGCACAGGGTGGAAATTACAAGCAGGCACCTTGTACCCCAACCACTCCAAACTCCCCAGCTGCACACATACACTTAATAAAATGCTGCAGCATAGAACTTTTATTATCTGTAAATTATTTATACTGTTTGGGTCTGTCTTTGCCCTAGTGCCAACTAGTCTACGCTATAGCTTTCTTCTCTGTGTATGTGTGTGTTTTGGGGTGGGGGGCCTGCTTGTACTTTCCCCTTTAGAGGTATCAGTGATTGAGTAACGTGTTGAAGTCACCGGTTCCCCTGTTTACAGCATGTTATAAATTTAAAACTACAAATTATTGCACCAGCTTTGTGTTACCTCTAAGCGCTCAGGAACTGTAAAGACTGCAGCTGTCATTAGTGTCTGCATAAGCATCTGTAATACCATCCTGGCATTGGCTTATTGCTGCTACATGTGTGCCTCCAGGTGCATTATGAATTGAGCAAAAAATACACAGTACAGTTGGTGATCGTCCCCCACCCCTAAGGTTAAAAATGACACTGCCAATATCCTTCTCATGGAGAAAGAGACTGCATTTATGTTTAGATAGCCTAAGTACCATTTGATTGGTCCACTACAAAAAGGGACATATCCTTGTGGTAGGTACTCAAGTGTTAGACTGTATTTGAACCACCCTTCCTCGCTTATGTCACCATACTTCATTACCTCTTCAGTCTGTGTCAAGCCATTTGTGTTTTCCCATTTTTTCCATTACAGTGGATCTCTGATGCACATGCGTAAAGTGTACAGCAAATACAACAGATGCTGCACTATACTGTCTCCCATGCCTTACCGATGTCATGGTGCATTGTGCAGACTCCCTGCATTCATTGCTGTGTAGCCCATATTTTGGTTCAGACATTATTCCCTAAGTATGCCGAACTGACTAGCACACTTTGCAATATAACACCATAGAAGCCATACATTGGTACCACAGTGTCGAGAGAGGATGGCAACTGCAGTCTCTTCTTTTGCTAATGCTCCGGAGCACATACAATGATGCTATAATCCTAATTATAAATAAAGACTGCATGTTAAAATGTTAAAAAACTAAGTGTTTTTAATTTTGAGATATACTGTAAACTATGTACAGTATAACTATTTACAGTATATAACTGATTTTATTGCATTCATTTATAAACTTAGCGAGGAGCTGGCAAGCTGGAGAAACAATTCAGTGCACCATGTCCTTTTATTCATGCACATCTAGGCATACTTTGGTGACCAGTGTTATGGTGCTTGCATGATAACACCAAATGAGCCTAAGAAAACACAGGAGCACAAGAAAAAATATAAACTGTCTATAGTGATGGTGACAATCAGAAATGCAATAGCAAAGGCAGTTTACTAAAGCAATCACACTGGAAACAGCACTTGCCAAAAATACATAGTTTATTGAACTGTTCTCCTGGGATTGGACTGTGCAGCTCAGTGCTTATACTCTTACTGCACAGTACAATTCTGAACTGTTGAAAAAGTCATCCATTTAACACAGACCTCTATGTACCAATACTGAAAAGCTTACTTCAATTTATAGATCTGCCCAGTTCAAAAGTCATCCTTTTGTGTCCCAATACGCTACAGATTACAGCTCCACTCAGTTATTTTTTATACAGACTTGTTGTTATAATTATGTATTTGCAGCACTTATTAAAACTGTAACACTGTGCTCAAGCAATGTAGATTGTGATGTTCCTAGAACCGATGGACCTAGGACACGAGCTTAGTCAGATGAGTAAAATTGAAAATCAGGAGAAATCACCACTTCTGCAGTCCCAAAAGCAAGTATAACAGCTGCCAATATAACAAACAGTTTCAGTCATCAGTGCTGTCATTTTTGTCAGTTCAGTTTTGGATCTGCACTCACTGAGGCTGGGTCCAGGAAAGATGAATGAACAAGCAGTGAGAAAGTGCAGTTGGAACACCTTCCCTGTGCTGATGTCACTCATGCATGTGGATGCACTGCTCATGTGCAAACTTCAAACAAAGAAAAAAACATGCGGAGACAACTGTGGCACAAAAATGTTAAAAAACTAAGCATCTGAATATATTTAATACTTAACTTCAAGGCAGCTGAGCTTTGCATCACTCAATGAAGTGAAGGTGATCTGCAAACATGACATCGGGGAAAGCTGGTAAATCACTTTAAACATTAATATCCTTGCCAAAGCCATTAAAATGTTAAAGTACTACCTGCTTACTGCCATGTTTTTCACAAAAGTAGCATGCTTTGTAAATGTAAATTTTTTGAATTAAAAGTTTAATGACAACAGTAGCAGGATGAATGTACTTTTTTCCACAAGTATTTGCTGCCTCTTGATCAGACTCCATGGTTACTTCTGCATTCAGTGAACCTATTCATGACTACCTGGCTGCATAACAACATTTGCAGAAATTATGTTGATACATTATCTGAACAGCCATATGACTGCCACTATAAGGTATGAGAGAGTGGAAACCTGGTCACAAGGAATCCTTACCAGTCATCCATAAATACATTGACGTATTTTATGTAAAATGACATTGCAGGCAAACTGTGTTTAACATGTCAACCTATTTGAAGCACTTCAACAACACCTATGCAACTTTAGAGGATTACATCTGCATCGATACCTGCTGAAAGTTACATAGAAACATAAAAATTGTCAGCCGATAAGGACCACTAGGCCCATCCAGTCTGCCCGTAAGCCCTATACCTGTATGCGGGTACTGATACTATGCGGTCAATGGCTTTTTTCACTCCCTCCCACCTTAAAGTCCCCTTGTACCTGTCCAAGCATGTTTAAAACCCTCCACTGTTCTAGCTCCCACCACCTCTTATGGCAGACTATTCCAAGTGTCCACTACCCCTGTCTGTGAAGAAAAGATTTCTCACATTTCCTCTTAATCTACCCCCCCTCCAATTTCATATAATTCCCGCTCATTCTAGTGCTCCTTCTACATTGGAAAAGGTCTCCCCCCTGCACCTTGTTTATGCCCTTGAGGTACTTGAAAGTTTCTATCATGTCCCCCGCTCTCTCCTTTCCTCCAGTGAGTACATATTGAGATCATTTATTTATTTATTTACTTACTTTAATTTCAAAAAATGCACCTTTGAGCAGAGATGCTCATTTACAAAGGTTCCTCATCAGAACAAAGGTTCCTTAGTTTCTCCTCATATGTTTTGTGGTGCAAGCCATGTACCATCTTTGTTGCCCTTCTCTGGACTGCTGCCACCCTGTTTATGTCCTTGTGCAGGTGTGGTCTCTGTAGAACTGCACACAGTACTCCAGGTGAGGCCTTACCAGTGTTTTGTAGAATGGCATCACCACCTCCCACCTTTTGCTAGTGATATCTCTGCCTAATGCACCCCAGCATGCCACTGGCCCTCCCCGCAGCCTTCGCACTCTGCTTTGACACCTTTAGGTCATCAGAGATGATGACCCCCCAGGTCTCTTTCCAGTCAGCACCTCCTCCCAATCCTGTAGCTGTCCACTGGTTTCCCTCTACCCAGGTGCATTATATTGCACTTCTTTGGATTGAACCTCAGTTGCCACACCTCTAACCCTTCTCCAGCTTCTCCAGGTCCCTCCTCATTTTCTCCACCCCTTCTGGAGTATCCACCCTTTTGCAGATCTTGGTATCATCCACAAAAATGCAGACCTTTCCATCCTGTTCCTCTGCAATGTTGCTAATGAAGATATTGAACAGGACTGATCCCAGTACTGATCTCTGTGGTACCCCGCTGGTCAACCCCCTCTACCTGGATTGCATCCCATTTAGCACCACTCTCTGCATCCTGTCCATCCGCTAGTTAGTAACCCAGTGTATCACCTTTTGTCCCCTGCCCAGACTACCAATCTTGTTTATCTGTATTCTGTGTGGTACATAGTTTAAGGCTTTGCTGAAATTGAGTTAGGCGACATCAACCACCCCTCCCTTATTTACTTCCTTAGTCACCCAGTCAAAAACATTTATCAGATTCATTTGACGCGACCTTCCTGCAGTGAATCCATGTTGCCTCAGGTCCTGGGCACAGTTAGATTCCAGGTGTGCCACTATCCTTTCTTTCAGCAGTTTCTCCATAATTTTCCACACCACTGATGTGAGGCTGACCAGCCTGTAGTTCCCCATCTCCTCCCACCTGCCACTTTTATGCAGTGGCACTACATGAGCCCTCTTCCAGTCTTCTGGAACTCCTGTGTTGAGTGACTCAGTGAACAAAGCTGCCAGAGGTGCTGCTAGTTCCCTTCGCAGCTCCCTTAATATCCTAAGGAGTATGCCATCTGGCTCCATAGCTTTGTCCACCTTGAGCTTTGTGAGCTCTTGCAGAACTCTCTCCACTGTGAGTGGACTGGTGTCCAATTCTCCCCATCCCCTTTGTCTCTGCTACCCTACTATAGTCCGTGACTCCTTCCCTTTCTCAGAGAATACTGAACAGAAGTATTTGTTCAGTATTTCTGCCTTGTCTAGGTCTCCTTCATTACACCCCTCCATCCCCTTTGAGCCTTACAATCCCTCCCATTTTTTTCACTGATGTACCTATAGAATGTATTGTTCCTTTTCTGCACTGTCCTCAATAATCCCTCCTCCGTCCGACCCTCAGTGCTCCAAACATCTTTCCTTGCTTCCCTTGGACATTCAAGGTACACCTTCCTGTCTTACTCTCTCTGAGACCCCTTATATTTCCTGAAACTCATCCTTATTAGCCTTGCTTTGTCTGCAACCTCTTTAGAGAACCATAGTGGCTTTCTTCTTCTTTTTCCTTTGGCTACTATCCATAGAAACATAGACACTGATGGCAGATAAGGACTGCTTGGCCCACCCAATCTGCCCATTTCCCTACCTATTGGATAAGCTGCAGATTCTAGTTTACCAACAGCCTACTTCCTCCTACCCCCACTATAATTTCCTTATGGCTGTCCCATGCATTCATGAATTCCCCCACTGTTTTTGACCTCACGACTTCCTCAGGAAGGGGGTTCCATGTGTCCACCACTCTCTCCATGAAAAAATATTTCCTCACATTGCCCCTGAGCTGTTCCCCCTCCTCTCTTTAAATTGTGCCCCCTTGTTCTTGCACATCTCTTTTTCTGAAATATGCTAGTTTCTCACACTTTGTTGATTCCCTTGAGGTACTTGAAAGTTTCTATCATGCCCCCCTCCTTTCCTGAAGGGTATACATCTTAAGATCTCTTAGTCTCTCTTCATATGGTTCTGTTGCAGACCCTGCACCATTTTAGTTGCCCTCCTCTGGACTACCTCCATCCTGTCTATGTCCTTGTGGAGATGGGGTCTCCAAAATGGTACACAGTACTCCAGATGGGGTATCACCAACTGTCTGTACAGAGGATAACAACTTCCTGTTTTCTACTGGTGATGCCTTTTCCTATGCATCGCAGTATCCCCACAACTCTCCTTACTGCCTTCTCGCATTGCTTGCCTACCTTAAGGTCATCTGGTATGACTACCCCCAGGTCCCTTTCCATTTTCGTTGTTGTTAGTACCTCTCCCTCCCACTGTGTATCCTGATGCTTTGGTTTGTTACTTCCACTGTGGCCCCTTTCAGCTTCCCTCACTGTTCCTCAAACCCCTCCCTTACTTCCCCCTGCCCAAGGCTTCTCTGATATATCTACCCATTTCAGCTAAATCCACCCTCCTGAAATCTAATACTTTTGCCCTTGTGTGGCTTACTTGTTTCTCTGTGTCCATGCTAAACCACACTATATAGTGGTCACTGGACCGTAGCTGTCCTTCTACCTAGACTCCTGTGACTCTGTCCCCAATGGTCAGTACCAGGTTTAGAATAAACTTGTCCCTGTTTGGCTCAAGCACCAGCTGTTTGAGACCAACCCCCTGCTGGGATTCTAGGATGGCTGTGATTCTGGCTGAAGCAGTTGCCTGGGTGGTCCAATCCACATCCGGCATATTGAAATCCCCCAGTAGTAGGACTTTCCCTTTAGATGCCATGTCATGTATTTCCTCCACTTGTTCACTGCCCACTTCCTCCCTCTTTGCTGGAGGTCTGTAGATCACCCATCTGCACACTGCTGTGCCACTGCCTGGTTCAAAGGTGACCCACATTGCCTCAGCCTCCCCCATCTACCTTGCACTTAAGTAGCCTTTATATCCTCTCTGATGTACAGGGCTACCTCCCCTCCCTTTTTAGACTCCCTATCCCTCCTGAACAGAGTATAACCAGTGATATCCCAGCCATGATTAGCAGTGTACCATGTGTCTGTTATTGCTGCTATGTCCAGATCTGCATCCTCTAACATGGCCTCCAGACCTGGAATTTTATTTCCCAGTCTGTGGGCATTTGTTATCATGGCTTTCCATGATTAACAGCCTAACCTTCCCCTGCTCTTGTCCTTGCTGTATTTCCTCTTCTGCCACCCCCAGTTATCTGTCTTAAGTGATCTTGCTCCAGGTAATACCTCCAAGAATGAGATGGAGGGTGCTATCTGCTTCAGCCCCCCCCAGCTTCCTGAAATCCTCCAGGACTCTGGCTATCTCCACCCTGCTTTCTGCAAGATCATTGGTCAACAGCTGGACAATGACATCCAGCTCATCCCTCCTAACTATTGCTCTAGTGGTCCTACAGATCCGCTTTGCATCCCTCCATGCAGTGCTTTGTGGAAGGCACTTGACCTTCCTCTCCTCTCCTCTCTACCAGGTGTCCCTATTTACACTCCATGGACAATAGAGTCCCCTACCAGTAGTAGGTTCCCCCTCCTCTGGGGTTGTCTGACCCCTTCTCTTGGGCTTCATCCTGGAGGACCCACCCATCCTCCTTGGTCTCAGCTGCAGATGCCTGTGTGGAACTGTCTCATTCCTCCAATACAATGAAGTAACTACTAAGCTTGACCAGTTGGGAGATGTGCTTCAGACCTCTGCTCACCCTCCCTGTGCACACCATGATACAATCACGCCTCCTCCTGGGCATCCTTTGAGGTATGAGTTATGGACCCAGTGGCCACTGTGTGGAGGTGGATGCATCCTATAACCTGGCCAATTCTGCTTGGAGACAGGCCACCTCCCTCATCCCAGAGAGGTGCCTGCAGATAGGGCAGCATTGTAGCCTCCAGAATGTCATGCTAGAAGCTGTTGGAAATGGAAGCTGCACAGGTATTGTCAAACAGTTTTAAATATGTTGACATACTTACACTTTGACAGCATAGCTGTTGTGTTAAAAAAGCATCAAGATATCTTAATTACATCACAACAGCAACTATATTCCCATTCTTTTACTGCAACTGCTAGTAGTGGCACTCAGTCTGAACATGGGTAGGAAGTTGCCAGGACTACCCAAGTATTACCGTGTTTCACAGAGCTAAAAGAGAACATGACTATACAGAGGATGGGAAAAAATACATGGTGGTGCTCTACACATTAACCAGCCACAGGCTAGACTGCATTAGTTGGGCCAGTTCACACAAGGCTCACCCTGTAGAGGGATATATTTCACAAGAGATTTAAACACTCTAAACAGAGCTCGCCTAACCTATTACACCTGGACCATCATGCAAATCTCTATATCACTGAGGGTGTGTTGTGTGTGTGTGTGAGCTTCTGAATTTAACTGCCTCCTGGTGTGGGGGGGGGCAACCTTATTGAATGTCCCAGTCCCTTAGTCCATTCTGGGAGAAACATTTTTGTAGTAAAGAAATAAAGGAAAGTAAATTAAGCTTATTTTTTTTTTTATAAAATTTGGTTTAAAAATAAAACAGTGCATCACTGCATCTCCCACTCCTAGAAACAGTCTCAGGGAAAAACTCAGGGATCCTAGAACTCTTATTATGTGGCTAACATATACTGTGACACATGATGACATATTTTTCTGTTTATGTCATCAAAATCTGTTGCCATGGAAATTACAGAAAAACCACAAGCAGTCTTCACATGCAGGCAAGCAGCAAGTCCAAAGGACAGATACTATGTTTTAAGGCAAATGTATTTATTATCTAAAAAAAGGAAGTAGTGAGTTTCTCCTTTGTGGACAACAACCAATAATTTCAGAAGGCACTTTGACAACACCTCGTCATGAGCCATGAATATTCAAAGTGTTTTATTTATGTTGAAATGTAAAGGTGACAGGCAATGCAAAGACTAACGTACGCAGGCTGCCACTGTTAGATACAATACAGTGGTGGTACAGCAATTCAAATAATGTATAAGTATGAAGTTTACAAATATTTTTTCTCCCAGGGAGGAATGATGTTTGCCGAATGCTGAAATAACCTCGGCATCCAGCTAAGCAGCAGCAAAGGCCTGTGCAAAAAGCAGCCAAAACAGGAATGTGGATTCTGCAATTGCTGTGAATGAGACAGCAGTGTGCAGATATTACAATATCATCTTAAAGTAATTAGTGGGAATATTAACGTTTAAAATAGTACTTAGAGCAACCTTTAGACTCAGGTTGTGCTACAGTAGGTATTATTTTAAATATTAATATCCTTGCCAAAGCCATTAAAATGTTAATGTAATACTTGCATGCTGCTATGTTTTTCTCAAAAGTAGCATGATTCTCAAATGTAAATTTCGGGAATAAACAGTTATTAGAAGCAGATTGTAGTTTTTTTTTTGTCCGCAAGTATTTGCTGCCCCTTGATCAGACTCCATGGCTATTACTGTATTTGGTAAACCTCTTCTTGACTACCTGACAGAATAATGACATTTGTAAAAATGATGTTGATACAGTATCTGAACAGCCATATGGCTGCCACTATAAGGTATGCGACAGTGGAAAACTGGTTGTGGGAATCCGAGCCAGTCACCCATAAATACGTTGATGGATTTTATATGCAATGAAGTTGCAGACAAACTGTGTTTAACATTTCTACCTATTTGAAGCACTTTAACAACACCTATGCAACTTTAGTCTGAACCTGGATAGGAAGCTGCCTGAACTGCCCAAATATTACTGTGTTTCACTGAGCTAAATGGAACGTGGCTATACAGAGGATGGGAAAAAAATACATGATGGTGCTCTACGCATTACCCAGCCACTAGGCTAGACCACATCATTTGAGCCATTTCACACAAGGCTCACCCTGAACAGAGCTCCCTTTACCTGTTACAGCGGGACCATCATGCTAATCTCTATGTCACTGATGGGGATGTGTGTGCATGCATGTGAGCTTCTGAATCTAGCTGCCTTCTGTTGCAGAAGAAGGATGGTTAACCATATTGAATATCCCAGTCCCTTACTCCATTCTGGGAGAAACACTTTTGTAGTAAAGAAATAATGTAAAGTAAAGTAAGTTTAGCATTCATTTATTTATTTTAATAAAGGTTGGTTTAAAATGGTGCATCACTGAAACAACCTCACATTCCTAAAAAGAGTCTTAAGAAAAACTCAGTGATTCTGGGACACTTATTATGTGGCTAACAGATACTGTGACATATGATGACTTATTTTTCAGTTTATGTCATCAAAATCTGTTGTCATGGAAATTACAGAGAAACCATAAGCAGACTTCACATGCAGACAAGTAGCCTGTCAAAAGGACAGATACTCCTCCTAGGCCAGGTGTACCCTCTACCCCTCCTGCCCCTGGTGGGAGAGGAGCTGCTGCAATTATCTCTATACCCTCCACCAATATAGTTCTCACTGCCTCCCCTTTTATTGTACGCTTACTATATATTGTCATTTTCTTTTTTCTCCCTGTCTTTGTATTTATCATGTACTACGTAATGTTGTATACTATAACTTAACTGCCTGCCTAGCCTCACTTGAGCCTGATCTGTACCTCTCACCATTGTAGAGCCTGCAGCTCCTGACTGTAATTTCTCTTACATTGTATTCTATTTACTTAGCGTGTATCTTGTTACCTGTATGCTTTGTAACTCTCTCGGGTCGCACCTGAAAATAGGCACCTGGTTGTCTAGCGTACTTACCTGGTTAACAAAAGCAAATAAATAAATAAATGCCATGTCTTAAGGCAAATTTATTTAGTTTCTAAACAAGTAAGTAGTGAGGTTCTCCTTTGTGGACAACCACCAATAATTTCAGAAGGCGCTTTGACAACATCTCATGAGCCATCAATGTGCAAAGTGTTTTATTTATGCTGAAATGTAAAGGTGACATGCAATGCAAAGATTCCTGTGAGCAGGCTGCCACTGTTAGAGACAATACAGTGGCGGTACAGCTATTCAAATAATGTATAAGTATGATGTGTCCAAATACTTTTCTCCCAGGTAGTAATGAAGTTTGCCAAATGCTGAAATAACCTCAGCACCCAGTAAAGCAGTAGCAAAGGCATGTGCAAAAAGCAGCCAAACAGCAATGTGGATTCTGCAATTGCTGTGAATGAGACAGCAGTGTGCAGTTATTACATTACCATCTTAAAGTAACTAGTGGGAAAATTAATGTTTAAAATAGTACTTAAAGCAACCTTTAGACTCGGGTTGTGCTACAGTATGTATTATTTTAAACATTAATATCCTTGCCAAAGACATTAAAATGTTAATGTAATACATGCATACTGCTATGTTTTTCATAAAAGTAGCATGATTTATAAATGTAAATTTTGTGAATAAAATGTTTAATGACAATAGTAGCAGAATGTATGTATTTTTTGTCCACAAGTATTTGTTACCTCTTGATCAGAACTCCATGGCTATAACTACATTTGGTGAACCTCTTCATGATTAGCTGGCAGAATAATGACATTTGTAAAAATTATGTTAATGTATTATCTAAACAGCCATATGGCTGCCACTATAAGGTAAGCAAGAGTGGAAACCTGGTCATGAGAATCCTTGCCAGTCATCCATAAATACATTGTCGGATTTTATATACAGTGAAGCTGCAGGCAAACTAGGGTTGCCACCTGTCAGATTTTTTAACTAGTGATCAGGTTTTCAGGGTCCCTATCAGGCAATTTGGTTTTGCTCTGTGCTGGTCAGGTTTTTGAACAATTTTAAGGGCTTTCATACTTTTAAAACAGATTTTGTCATATAAGTCAGTGTTTCAGCTACATGTCCAGGTTACAAACAAGTTCTGTTGTCAGCATAGCCTTTTGTTTGTGAAATCAGTCAGCTTGGGAGGTGTAAAGTATGGTCATTAACACAATTAGCACTTACTTAACCTATTCCTTTCCACTACATCTTAAATTGGCATAGCAGCAAAGCTACCCCCACATTTTGTAGCAGAAACACAGCCAGTTGTCTTCCGCTTTCATTTGCTGGTAAACATTTTCATCTCCAAGAGAATTTAGTCATTTTTTAAATGTTTTTAATTATTTTTTCCTCAAGAAAAAAAATATGGTCAGTTCTTTGGCATTGAAATTGTACTGTGGACATAACAAGGAAATGAGTCACCGAGCCAGGAAAAGATATAAAGTACATATTATTATTATGTAGTAGTAAAAGCTTTTATTCATTTCATTATGAATTGGATAACTCATGTGAATAAAACTCTTTTCTACCAAGTTCCACTATACAATATTATTGGAAACAAATTATTTATTATGTATTATATACCTTGTAAACTGTTATATGCTATATACAGAATTTCTTTTGTCTTCCTACAGATCATATCTGTAAATTAGATTTATTTTATCTCTGCATATTTACCTTGTAAACCAATGTCAATAAATAAATACACAAGTATATAACTAAGAAGAATCTAGGAAAGTAACTTTAACATGTACAGTACAGTATCTTAATGTTTTTGTTGAACTGCTGCATTAAGTGTTGTCTTTTATTAATATAACAAATTACTTTCTAGGAGGAGCAATATATGATGAGTCATGACAAGGGATGGAGCTAGTGGTGGAGCTGAGGATCTGGTTTTTGCCTCATCCAAAGGTGGCAACCTTAAGGCAAACTGTGTTTAACATGTCAACCTATTGGAAGCACTTTAACAATGCCTATGCAACTTTAGAGGATAACATCTGCATAAATTCATGCTGGACGTTCATGCTCTATGCAGATGGAAATAGAAGCTACACCGATATTGTCAAACCGGTTTAATTATGTTGTCATGATCACACTTTGAAAGCATAGCTGCTGGGTTAAAAATGCATTGAGATGTCTGAATTACATCACAACAGCAACTACATAACCGTTTTTTTACTACATCTGCTAGTAATGGCACTCAGTCTGAACCTGGGTAGGAAGTTGCTAGGACTACTCAAGTATTATTGTGTTTCACAGAACAAAAAAGGGAAAGTGCCTATACAGAGGATGGGAAAAATACATGGTAGTGCTCTATGCATTAACCAGCCACTAGGCCAGACTGCAATAGTTGGGCCAATTTTCACAAGGCTCACCCAGTGGGAAAATATACTTCACGACTGATTTGAATAGTCTAAACAGATCTCCCCCAACCTATGACCATCACACCAATTTCTAGATCAATGAGGGATATGTGTATGTGTGAGCTTCTGAATCTATCTGCCTTCTGTTGTGGGAGGGGGGTGGGGTAAACAAATTGAATGTCCCAGTTCCATAGTTCATTCTGGGAGAAATGTTTTTGTAGTAAAGAAAGAATGGAATGTAAAGTAAGTTCATTATGCATTTATTTATTTATTTAATAAAGATTAGTTTAAAAATGATGCATCACTGAATCAATCCTGCATTCCTATAAAGATTTTCAGGAAAAACTCAGTGATCCTTGTACTCTTATTATGTGGCCAACAGATACTGTGACACATGATGACATATTTTTCTGTTTATGTCACCAAAATCTGTTGCTGTGGAAATTACAGAGAAACCACAAGCAGACTTCACACGCAGACAAGTAGCAACTCCAAAGGACAGATACTACATTTTAAGGCAAATGTATTTATCATGTAAAAAAATGAAGTAGTGAGGTTCTCCTTTGTGGACAACAACCAATAATTTCAGAAGGCACTTTGACGACATCTCATGAGCCACAAATGTTCAGTGTTTTATTTATGTTGTAATGTAAAGGTGACAGGCAGTGCAAAGATTCCTGTGAGCAGGCTGCCACTGTTAGATACAATACAGTGGTGGTAGAGCTATTCAAATAATGTATAAGTATGATGTTTACAAATATTTTTTCTCCCAGGCAGTAATGAAGTTTGCCGAATGCAAAGCAGCAGTAAAAACCTGTGCAAAAAGCAGCCAAAACAGGAATGTGGATTCTGCAATTGCTGTGAATGAGACAGCAGTGCACAGTTATTGCATTACCATCTTAAAGTAATTAGTGGGAATATTAATGATTAAAATAATACTTACATCAACCTTTAGGCTCTGATTGTGCTACATTATGTATTATTTTAAACATTAATATCCTTGCTAAAGCCATTAAAATGTTAATGTAATACCGGCATACTGCTATATTTTTCACAACAGTAGCATGATTCATAAATGTAAATTTTGTGAGTAAAATGTTTTTAGTAGCAGAATGTAGTTTTTTTTGTCCACCAAGTATCTGCTGCCTCTTGATCAGACTTCATGGCTATTACTACATTTGGTGAACCTCTTCATGACTAACTGACAGAATAATGACATCTGTAAAAATGATGTCGATACAATATCTGAACAGCCATATGGTTGTCACTGTAAGGTATGCGTGAGTAGAAACCTGGTTGTGGGAATCCTTGCTAGTCACCTGTAAGTATGTTGCTGGATTTCACATACAGTGAAGCTGTAGGCAAACTGTGTTTAACATGTCAACCTATTTGAAGCACTTTAACAAAATGTATGCAACTTTAGAGGATAACATCTGCATGAATACATGCTGGACATTCATGCTATGTGCTGTTGGAAACAGAAAATGCGCAGGTATTATCAAACAGGTTTATATATGTTGACATGGTCACACTTTGAAAGCATAGCTGTTGAGTTAAAAATGCATCAAGATGTCTGAATTACATCCCAAGAGCAACTATATGACCATTCTTTTGCTACAGTGCAAGACACATTAAACTTATTCTCCAATGAGTTGCTTTACCATTTCTGACTGAGTTATAAAAGTGTTTCAGAATCCAGTGCAAAGCCCTGTACAAACTGTTTCTTGAGATATAAAACTCAGTTTTGCATTGTATTGTGATGGAGCTGCAGATGCAATCTAACTGAGTTGAAAAAAATATTTCATAAACATTGCTGTTGAGCTGGTTTAGCATTGCAAATAAATGCAATACGAGTTGCCAATGCATTACCAACTGTAAAAAAAAACAATGCTACACCAGCTCATTGGTGGAACAGTTTAATGTGACTTGTACTGTGCCTCTGGTAGTAATGGCATTTATTCTAAGCTTGGTCAAGCAGTTGCCAGGACTACTAAAGTATTACTGTGTTTCACAGAGCTAAAAGGGAACATGACTATACAGAGGTTGGGAAAAAATACATGGTAGTGCTATATGCATTAACCAGCCACTGGGCTAGACTACAATAGTTGGGCCAGTTCTCACAGGGCTCACCCTATGGGTGGATATACTTCACAAATAATTTGAACACTGTAAACAGAGCTCCCCCAATGTGTCACATCTGGATCATCACCCTAATCTCTATATCACTGAAGTGAGTGTGTGTGTGCATGTCTGTGAAATTCTGATTCCAGCTGCTTCATGTTGTGGGGGGGGGTACCATATTGAATGTCCCAGTCCCTTACTTAATTCTAGTAGAAAAGTTTTTTGTTGTAAATGAATAATGGAAAGTAAAGTAAGTTTACCTTTTTTGTTGTTGTTTTTAATAAAGATTGGTTTAAAAACAATGCACCACTAAATCTCCAATTCCTATAAAGAGTCTCAGGAAAAACTCAGGGATACCAGGACTCTCACTATGTGGCTAACAGACTCTGTGACACATGATGACATATTTTTCTGTTTAGGTCATCAAAATATGTTGCCGTGGAAATTACAGAGTCCCACAAGCAGACTTCACATGCAGGCAAGTAGCAAGTCCACAGAACAGATAAGCGTTTGCAGGCAAATGTCCTTATTATACGAAAAAAGTTATGTTACTAAGTTCAAAACTCAACTGAAATATGTTAAAGGGCATATCTGTTTCTTCAGTTGACAGTCCGTCTTTGAAGAATGAAGACTTGGCTGTTTTCCAGAGATGATTAAGACATTGGACCCCGATGGGTAAGTAAGGTCAGAAGGGGTGCAGGGTGGTGGGCGCTAAGTGTGAGGGTCAGGTGGGGGGCAGTTATGGCTGCAAAATACATTGATGGATGCTTTTCTTTTTCCAGGATGGAAAAAAAAAGAGCATGGAGGATTTCTCATCATGGCACTGGGGATTGGGTACCCCCAGTGTCACTCCTTAATGTTTGTGGGGGAGGAGGTGGGTGCTGAGACTCCCGATGGCTGTTACTGGGATCAGCGAGCAGGACTCTGTGCCTTGTGGGGGGAGGGTGCAGAAATTGGGATCTGGGACTGACTGTAATAAGCTATTTCCATGTCCGGTCTTACTTCTGCACCTTTTCTCTCCCTGCTTGAGGGATTATCTCCACACTAAATCTAAGGAATGTTTAAATTTTAAGGAAAAAAAGAAATGGCAATCACACTGTACTACTCATGTAGTAAAAGTTGCGCATGCGCAGTAGAGTTTGGCAGCAGATTATTTTTTAAGGGTGCTGACTAATGTTTCTTTTTTCCTGTGAAATTACAAATACGAGAGTGACACTGGGGGTGCCCAATCCCCTATTGTCATGATCAAGATGATCCTGATGTTTCTTCAAGTAAGAAATAGTCATGATGAGGTGAAAAAAAATGTGAGCAAGCACAGAGTGTTCCAGAGATGCGACCACGAAGGCCACTTTTCTCACTTCATCATGTTTGTTCACAGGTCCTTTTTCTAATGATAGCAAAAGGTTTGCAGGGCTCTGCCCTTGCAGCCCTAAAAAGCAGGACCATCCACAGCTCCTTACAGGGAACACTTCTCAGGCAGCTGATTACAGAACTAACTGGAGATGGGCCAGTGCTGGACCAGTATTTGTGAACATTGACAGCATTACAGATATCACAGGGGGTAATATCCTGGGAACAAGTGATCACTATACTGTGTGGTTTGGCATATGAATTAGGCAAGAGAAAAAACACACTATGATGAGGGTCCTGGACTTTAGGAGGGCAGATTTTAAAGAAATGTAGTAGTAATAAATTTTTTATTCAACAAATTGTATAAGGCAATCATTGAGCTAAGGCTCATTTACAAGAGATATTCTTTTGCATAATCCTAGTAACAAGGGAAAATACAAAAAAAAAATCTCTTTACATGAATAAATGATGCTTAATTAATAATCATAATAAATTCATAAACAGCATTATATATATATATATATATATATATATATATATACACATACGTATGATGTATGTAATACTTATGTATTTTGTCCATTTTTATTTCTAGTTTTATCTCTATTCATGTTATGATTTTGTACTGTCTTGGTGTTATACAATTTGCAATAAAAAAAAAAACACAGGAATTTGTTGTAATTTTTTTTTTGGCCCAACAAATATGCCTGTATAAAAATAAAATTTTTATCAATCAGTCAACCAATATATACTGTATTAAAGCTGCATGGTAGTGCAACTATAGTTAGGGTTAGTGCAAACATTTAATGTTAAAGGCCAATTTTTGCAGGGTAATAACTTTGGGCAGGTTGAATAGATCTGCTTGAAATTTTGCATGCATCTTCAGAACTGGCAGGTCTATTGATGTGCCACGTTTGGTTTGAATCCCTTGTGTGGTGTCTGAGACACAGAGTGTTGAAAAAAAGAGATGCTTATGTTTTTTGCTATTTTATTTGTCAACCTGTATCTTAGAAACAGCTGTATCTACAGGGTTAGAATTTTCAGGGTAGAAAACTTTGGTCTCACAAAGTTTGGTGAACAAATATTAATCCATTCCAAAGTTATAAAATGTTATTTTTCCCATTATTTCCTATGGGAAAAAAGTAGATGTCCCTCGAAGCATAGGATTTTACTTCGATGCAGAATCTTGCATTGGCATAGGATTCTAGTTTGATGCAGAATCCTGCATCAGCATAGGATTCTAGTTAGATGCAGGATCCTGCAATGAACTGCCATGTTAGATTCAGAAGCCTGCGTTGAAGTGGCATTTTATGAAGCAGAGTCCTGCATTGAACTGTCATGTTGCGATGCAGAATCAAGCATCGAACTGTCATTTTTCCATGTGTACCCCTTTGTAATTATTGTTTGTCAACATTGGGGGTGTACAATTCCTCTGCTGGCATTTCTTTAACCCTCCACTACTGTGATACACTGGGGAGACCACCCACAGTGCACTAAAAGCATTAACCTTCTGGTATCTTTTTGATGTTTCCAACATGGATGCCCACCCTCATAGTCGGATGCCCCCCTCACCCTTACAGACTGTTATTATTATTCTTTGTTGACATCAGGGTGCCCAATCCCCATGTTGGGATTTACTTCTCCCTCTATTACTATGGCACACTGGGGAGACCACCCCCAGTGTGCCAAAAAAACTTTACTTTTTTAAGTGTTGTTTCCGACACTGGGAAGCCCACACCTGGCGTTGAATGCCCCCCGCCCATTCTAATATTAATAGTGTTCACCAACATTACGGTGCCTAACATTGTGTTGACATTATGAACCCCCCCAGCACTATGGGACACTGTGGAGCCCACTCCCAGTATCCCCCCAAAAAGAATTATTCCTGCCATAAAAAAGAAAATGGTCCCCAACCTCTTTTTTTTAATCCTAGAAAAAAGAAAATGGTCCCTCGTCATCTCCTCTGTCTTCCTCCCCCATCCCAAATCTCCCACTGAGCACCAACCTCCCCACACCCCCCTCACCCTATACTTCAGAGTGGAGGTTGACAGCTGTCATCTTCTCTGTACTGGGACACGTCTGCACCCTTCAAAGCCCAACTGCAAACTGAGGAATCAAGGTAGTCTCTTATTATGGCTTTCAATGGGGTTTTCAACTTATGTTGATATCTCAGCCATTTTTAGGAATTTGTACCCCAAATTGTCAGCATGGGGTTCTTGGGACCCCACCTCTTGAACACTGTCAGTGTCATTTTGTTACTGTGTCCTGAAAGGTGATTTTGTGGTCGCTATGTGGAATCACCTTTCTGGACTGACTAACAAAATTACAGTGCCAGTGTTCATGAGAGGAAGTCCCAAAGAGCCCATTTTGAAAATTTCATGCACAAATTCCCCAAAATGACTGCATTATGAGTGTGCATTGCAATGTTTCTACGCATATTCGTAACTTTGCCAATTGTTAATATTTTCACTACAGATTTTCAACATTGAGATTTTTTCACACCTCCTCATGAACAGTGCAGCTGTAATTTTTCACATCCTGCCTAACATGTGTTTTTGCAGCTGTGGTGTAGAATGGCACAGTTGCTGTGTGAAATCAACTTTTGGGATGTACTAACAAAATCACAGTGCCAATGTTCATAGGTGGGTTCCAAAAAATGCCATGTTGAAAATTTGGTGCAAAAATTCCCCAAAATGACTGTGTTAAGTCTGTATGCATATTTGTAGCTTTGGCAATTTTTAATATTTTCACTTCAGATTTTCAACATTGGGATTTTTTAACAACACCCAATGAACAATACACCTGTTATTTCTTACATCCTTTTTTTATTTATATCCTCAGTTGGGGGGTTTGTCCTTTGGTTCCCCTATCCAGCCAGCCCTCATGGACCCCACCCCAGTAGCAGTGAGAGCTCACCCCCCATCGTAGCCCTTCCCATGTCACTTCACAGTGGGTACTTACCTCACCACCATGGAGTCATGGTGGGCAGGCACAGGTGGTAGCTAACTTGAACGTGTCTGTGGTGATGTTGGGGCAGCCATCATGCTGCTGAGGATTTTTTCTCTTTATAGTAGTAGCCCCCATCTGGTGCTGTGGTGAAATTGCATCAAGGACACTGCAACACATGCTTCTGTATGTTGGATGTCAGATGCCACCAACACTGTACCCTTCTGTTGGCCCCCGAGGCTGCACAGGCCCCCAGCACCACCAGGAGCTGGCACTTAGGTGGTTGTCCCCACCCACCATCCCCAAAGAAAGAGATCTGTCCCTGGGACACACAATCCTCCTCCTTCTGGCTGATCCCTGACTACACATGCCTGCTCCCGAACATGGGTCGCCGGCATGGCATGAGGTTTGGCATCCAGTGCCTCAACCCTCAGCACAACTGGGCTGGTTGTCATTTATCACATACTGTCCAAAATGTATTTATGCAGCAATGGTGTAAAATGGCACAGTTGCTTCTCAAAATCACCTTTGGAGACTGAGTAATGAAATGAAAGTGTCAGTGTTCATAAGGTGGGGTTCCTAAAAGGTTATGTTAAAAATTTGCCACAAAAATATCAAAGAAACTCTAACAAAACTTGAATACTACTATACTATCTCTAAAAGTAAGGAAATTAATTAACAAAAACTTTGTTTAAAACAAAGTTAGGGTTCTAGACATAGGTCTTCAACCAAAGTTATACAGGTCAGGAAATTGGATGTTAGGCTTTACAACTGCTATACCCCTTCCCCACCAATCCCTACCATTGGAACCATACCTCCCACCCTCCACAGACAAATAAGCATCAGGGTGTGCCTTAGGGTTGTGGGTCCCACCCCAGCCAACCCTACCATTGCAACCCCACTCCCACCCTTCAAATTCCAACAAACATCAGGGTGTGTCTCAGGGTCATGGACCCTAATGCTCACCCTATTACATCTGTAAGAAACCTGACATAGTACAGTATAGAAGAATGGGGTGAGCATTAGGGTCCATGAACCTAAAATACACCCTGATGCTTGTTGCTGTGCAGAGGGTGTGGAGGGCGGGGGTGGTGTTTCAATAGTAGGGTTGAGTGGGGTGGGACCCATGACCCTAAGGCACACCCTGATGCTTATTTGTGTGTGGAGGGTGGGGGATACCGTTCCAATGGCAGGGTTTGGTGGGGGAAGGGTATAACAGTTGTAAACCCTAGCATCCAATTTCCTGACCTGTATCACTTTGGTTGAAGACCTATGTCTAGAATCCTAACTTTGATTTAAATGAAGTTTTTGTTAATTAATATATGTATGTATGTATGCTATGCAAAAAACTTTGTTAATGCATCATTTAGGGTTAAAACAAAAAAAGTCAGGAAATGAGACCTTTAGGGTTGCAATATCCCCCCCTTGTGGACCCGCCCATCATCCCAAGTTTGACTGCTGATGGCATGTGTCATTTGGGTTGTGAGGCCTAAATGTCACCTTATTCTTCTTTACTGTGGCTTGTGAATATGATTACAGATGGAATGGGGTGACATTTGGGCCTCACAACTCCAATGACCCAATCAGCTGTCAATCTTGGGATGATGGGAGGGTCTAATGAGGGATGGGAAATGACCTAAAGTCTCATTTCCTGACTTTTTGTGTTTTAACCCTAAATGATGCATTAACAACATTTTTTGCATAGAATTTCCTTAATTTTTGAGAACGAATAGAAAAGTAGAAAGTTGCACAAGTTGGGGGCAGTGTGGGCCCTTCAGTCCCCATGCTCCCACCCACTTTCAAATTTCTGCATAAGATAAGAGTACAAGTACTTAATATCATATGTATTATTGGCAGTGCATATGGGTGGGAGTGTGGGGCCTGCAACCTTGAAAGAAACCAAAGTGTCAGTCATCAGAGTGGCATAATTCAACACCTGTTTACATGTCAAACACCTAAGCACTACAAATTACATCCATGGGAGTACCGCTAGGCACCATATAAATGTGAAGCCAGTACCACAATGCAAAATGCCATATGCAAAACATAAAATGTATCACACAATATGGGTGCAGCAAATTAATTTTCCAACACCTCAATCCCATATTTCACATGGACAGCACATCCCCGCAACAAGCTCCAAATTTTAATGTAAAAGACCAAACTGTTTCCGAGATAGAAAATGTGAAAATTTCAGATTTTCATTCATCACACTGGCAGAATTCCACACCTATTAACATTTTACACATCTAATAACTGAAAAGTACAGCCATGGCTGTAAGGCTAGCTACCCTAGTAATTTCAAGCCACTATTACCATGGAAAACGCTGTCTGCAAAACATAAACTGTGCTATACAATATCTCTGCAAAAAATGTATTGTCCAACACATAAACACTGTAATTCATAGCTACAGGACATGCTGTCAACACCCTTCAAATTTCAAGTTAAAAGACCAAAACGTTTCCGAGATATTTAATTTGAACAATTGTTAAAATTGTGCTATCTGATCCCTCCAAACATGGCCATCTAGTCCTCCTCACGATCAAAGATCGCGGTCAAAGAATCTCACGATCAAAGAATTTGCAGGCTCGTGATCAAACAATTTGCAGGCTCATGATCAAAGAATAAAACATTTTAAAACTCAATTTGTAGAGAAAAATACATGAAACCACAGCCATGACTCGACAGAACGAAGGCCCCTGACCAGATACCACCCTAGTTTGCCTTTAGAAGTGACCCCTGTGCTGAGAAAATTTTATTTTTCATGTGGCCATCTAGTAGCACCCTTGCGATCAAAGATTGCGGTCAAAGAATCTCACGATCAAAAGTTTGCAGGCTTGCGATCAAAGAATTTGCAGGGTCACGATCAAACAATAAAAAATGTTAAAAGCAAATTTTTAGGCAGAAATGCATGAAACCACAGCCATGCCTCAATAGAATGAAGTCCCCTGAGCAAAACCCACCCTCTTTTGGCTTAATAAGCCACCCCAGAGCTAAGAAAACTTATTTTTTCAAGTGGCCATCTAGTCATGCCCTCGCAATCAAAGATCACAGTCAAACCCCACCACTGTGGTCTGTATCTTTTACTCATCCCCTACCTTTCCTTTTACTTCTCTGATACTTTCTGACCTGGTTGTTATCTCTCCGGCTGACTTCACCTGAAAAAGGCTTGTCTGGCCCATTTTAACCAGCTTTTCTTTCCATACTACCCCAAATGTGTGTCTGTGGCTGCTTACAGTATGATGTAATCAGATAATGCAAGTTATAGGTGTTTTGGAATCCACTCTGGACTCTCAGATGTGTTAAGTTGTTTCTTTCTTAAGTCAGGTTTATTGTCAATTGATGTAAAATCTGATATCTGGCTTACGCATGCCTGAAACTGGAACTGCTAATGTTGATATGGATAGTATTGTATTGTTTATCCTACCAATGTTGTGCAAAGGTTGGAAAATCAATAAAATCTGACATGTTAAAAAAAAAGATCACGGTCAAAGAACCTCATGATTAAAGAATTTGCATGCTCGTGATCAAAGATCATTAGGGAGCCACAATCAAAGAATAAAAAAGTTAAAACCTCTATTTTTTTACCATTTT
This sequence comes from Neoceratodus forsteri, assembly GCA_016271365.2. Lineage (NCBI taxonomy): Eukaryota > Metazoa > Chordata > Ceratodontiformes > Ceratodontidae > Neoceratodus > Neoceratodus forsteri. The sequence continues at coordinate 1,292,570,320 of CM057455.1, read as the reverse complement.
GAAAGAAATCACAGGCATGGCTCAATAGTGGGAAGACCCCTGAGCAAAATTCACAATAGTTTCACCTCAGAAGTCCCCCCCCGGGCTGAAATATTTGAATTTGTCCAACCACAAACTGAAAACAAGATGGCACCATCGTGATCAAAGAATTCTTCATGATCAAATATTCTTTGATTGTGAGCCTGCAAATTCTTTGATTGTGAGGTGGGACTAGATGGCGAGAACCCCATTCTTCTTTCGCAAAATAACCATTTAATTTTTCCCACTGACTTATAATGGGAACTTAAAAGTTTAATAACTTTTGAATGGATTAATATGTTTTCACCAAATGAAAAGTGGCATGTTCCTTGACCCACGCTCTTTCAGATGAGCCATGTCACAGAGCAGCACACCACATGACACAATCCCAAAAACTGCACACATAACTGGCGAAAAGTGCATTTTCAGCATTTTGGTGTGCAAAAACCGTAAGTCCAACCAAAATGAAATTTGGCAACTCAAGAGACCTACAATGCCCCACTGTGCATACCAAATTTCATGCAAATCTGATGAAAGGGTCCAAAGTTAACGCACAAAATTTTGAGTTTAACATAGAAGTGGCTGCATAATCCTAAATATAGGGGTGCGTCCGCGTCCCTATAATATATTCCATGTCTGAGCATGTTGACATGCTACAGTAAAGGAGAATGGGGTGAAATTAAGGCCTCATGACCCCAATGACACACCCGGAGTCTGTCAGACTGTGGAGAATTGGGGTGGTGTGTGTGAGGGGAAGGTTAGTGGTTCAACTGTAATGTCTCATTTCCTTACTTTTTTTGATTTAACCCTAAATGAAGCATTAACGCAGTTTTTTGCATAGAATTTCCTTACTTATTGAAAAAGTGTAATATAAAAAGTAAAAAAATATGTATTGGTGGGAGTGCGGAACCCAGCTCCCACCAAGTTGCCAATTATTGCATGACAATATGAATCTGGGCCCACGCTCCCACTTGCAAAGCTACGGAGCCATGCAGCAATACCATAGGGCACCAAACCCTTGTAACAGTAATTTGTCCATATCTTGGGAACCATAAGAGCTAGAAAAAAAAATCTTGCATCATTGTAATCAAGACAGTGAGTACTTCATGAAACATTGTATAGACTGTACCCATGTCTCACACTGTTTCCGAGCTATGGGCACCGAAAAGCACTGGACAGGCACTCTTCCAACCCTTGTGGCAGTAATTTCATGATATCTCATGAACTGTGCAACAAATGAACAAAATTCTACTGTAGGCTTACTCTACGATTTAAAATCTTTTTCCAGTGACTCAGATCACCTGAAGGTGATCTGAGCCATCTGTAGCCAAAAGTCTGTATCTTGTTTGTTTCCAAGATAACGGCACTGAAAGTCATGACACAGACTGCAATGTAATCCTATGGAAAAAATGTCAATTACGTCATTGAATATCTCTGCAACAAATGAGTTCCCCAACACTTAAACAGCATAGTTCACATCTCTATGACATCCCCTCAACACCCTGCAAATTTCAGTTTAAAAGACCAAACCGTGTTCGAGATATAACATTTTAAAGTATGAGATTTTTATTGGGCGGAGTGGCAGAATTCTGCACCTGTTTACATTTTACACACTTAACAACTGCAAAGTATGTTCATGGCAGTTAGGTTAGATACCCTATAAATTTCAAGCCACTACCACTATGCAAAATGCTGTCCACAAAACATAAACTGCGCCATGCAACATCTCCACAACAAATGTATTTTCTGACACCTAAACACCATAATTTACATCTACAGGACATCCTGTCAACACTCTCCAAATGTCAAATTAAAAGACCAAACCATTTCTGAGATATTTAATTTTAAAAGTTGTTAAAATTGGGCTATCTAGTCCCACCAAATCTGGCCATCTAGTCCCTTCCTCAGGATCAAAGAATCTTTGAATGTGAGCCTTCAAATTCTTTGATCGTAAGGAGGGACCAGATGGCCAAAACCCCATTCTTCTTTTGCAAAATAAACATATACATTTTCCCATAGACTTATAATGGGAACTTAAAACTTTAATAACTTTTGAATGGATTCCTATTTTTTCACCAAACAAAATGCGGCATGTTCCCTGACCCAGGCTCTTTCAACGTGCTGAGTTGCAGAGTGGCACACCACACAATGGCCACGCAGCACCATGGACAAAATCTGAAAAACTGCCCACATAACTGGAGAAAAGTGCATTTTCAGCCTTTTTTGTGCTCAAAAAATGTAAGTCCGACCAAACAAAATTTGGCAGATCAAGAGATCTGCCATGCCCCACTGCACATACCAAATTTCAGGCACATCTGTTGAACAGATCCAAAGTTATTAACATGCAAAATTTTGAGTTTAACACAGAAGTGGCTTCATAACCCTAAATATAGGGGTGTGACTGCATCCCTATAAAATATGCATATATATATATATATATATATATATATATATATATATATATAGATAGATAGATAGATAGATATCTAGGATACATGATGGATAGGAGTGTGATATGGAGAAATATTCTTACTCCTGCAGAGTGAGCTCTGGATACTCACGTGTGCCGATGGCATGAGTGAGAGTATTCAGAGCTCATGATGCAGGAGAGAGAATATTTTTCCATAGCACAAGATCTGCACATCATGTGTGCAATTTATACAATAGGGCCTTGGTATGTTACCTGTGTGCTGTTTTTGAGTGATGTTTACTCGTTATATGTTTTGCACCTGCAGTGTTTTTTTTTTTTGTACTGGTTGTCCTCCTTTCTTTTTCTTTCAGTTTTTTGAATGACTAGCTTCTTTACTGTTCCATTGGATACTTCCTTGAATGGGTTGTGATACTGTGTTGTGATTGTTTACTGGGTCGTTTAGCCTGTAATACTATTGGTTGTGTTCTGGTAGTGGGTGGGAGTTTCTTATGGAGTCCGCATCAGAGGTTCGTGATGACTTGGATTTATTTTATCTTTAGAGTGCTGTCGAATACATTATTTGATGTTTCCTGCATTTATTTAGACTTCCCATATTTATTTCTGGTGGTATGTATTGCGTCTTTTTGTGTGTTAATGATTTCATTTCGATGAGTCACTACGGTTTTCTTAAGCAGAGCAGTGTTTCACTTGGTTTCACTTTTCCATGCAGCCTGGTTTTACATTCACTGTGGTTTGCTCTATGTAGTTTAGGTAGTAGAATTATTTTAGCTAACTGTTATTTATTTGTGCTCATGTATAACTGAGGTTTGAGAGAGGTGTACTGCTGCAGTCAGTGTGTTTGGGGATCGTTTTTTGTTTCTTTCATTTTCAAGCTAAACACATCATTTCCTCTCAGTAACTGTGGTCTCTATTGTGATACTCAGTACGAGTACTTTTTGGCTTATGTTTTACGTGCCTTTTGAATTAGGTGATTTGTAGATGGTGTGTTACAGCTCTAAAAAAAGGTCAGTCAGGCAGGTGTATTAGGTTAGGTTAGGTTAGGCTAAAGTTTGTTTCCAAGTATGTATAAAATTATCATTTGTTACATACAAAATATTAAAAACCACAGACATATATTTAACATTTTCTGTTTCTCACAATACTTACATATTTCATCTCCATTAGCTTTAATCCAATAAATGTTTAGTATAGACAATTATTAAATCCATACACACTCAACTAAGTTAGATACTCAACTTCATTTTTTTTGCCACTCTGTGCAAAATTCGCTAAGGCAAATATCTTATTCAATTTCTTACAGTTTAAAATCTATTTTATTTGCTTATCCTTGCTCATACCTACAAGATGTTTAAAGGATTGCTCAATGTATAGTCTCCTTATGTCACAAAATGCACTGCACTCTAAGATTAAATGAGCTCTAGAAATAGCAGCATTATTGCAACATGTACAGGTGACTATCCAGTTAAAACCACTGTACTTCTCTCCCCATCTGTCAAATTCACCAAGTCTTAATCTAGTAATTGCTTTTCTATGTTCTCATTCTCACATTTTAATAAATAACCCTCTATTCCAAAAGTTGTTTATATTTTCTTAAATGGAGAACCATTCCATGAGTCTTTTATCCTTCCAAAGTCAGATTGTATTGCTTGATCTTCTATTCTCCATACTGCCATTTGTACACATTCTGATATGCCCCTCATTACACCTTCAGAATCCAAAATATAACTGTAGGGTAATCCAGCTTTATTTAATACATGATTCAATGTACTAAATCAATTTATACCCCCTCTAACATCACTATTCTTTGCATCTATCCAACATTTATATATCAGGCTATCTTTATGTGCTGTTATAATTTTATTCCAATATGTTACATTTCTTTTTACAGTTTCTGCTTGGATTGATAAAGTTCCTGTTTCTAGTCTTGCTCCAGCCCCAGAAGCCCACATTGGGAGACCCGACATATTTTTTAAGTACTTATTTTGGACAATTTCCAAATTTTTTTGGTTACTCTGAAGTCCCCAAACCTCTGAGGCATACACAATTTTGGAATTAACTTTTGCTTTTAAGCATCTGCACTGAGCAATAAAGGAATTTCCACCTATTTTTTTGTAAAATGCTTAATTCCATTTAAAGTTTTTAGTGCTTTTTCATTTTTTTTCTGGTTGTTTTTTTTTCATTTTAAATCATCACTAAAGATTACCCCCAAATATGTAAACTCCTTGACTTCTTCAAGCTCTGAATTCCCAATTCTCCATTTTTGTTTATTTTTGGATTTACTTCCAGATACTACTATTTATTTTTTCCTGATTTAATTTCATATGCAGCATATCTAATGATTTTATTATTGCTGCAGCAGCTCTTTTTAGGCCAAGCAGAGTTTGAGATATTACAACTAGATCATCTGCATATAACAATATTTGTATTCTAATCTCCACAATCTTTGGTGCAAAAGTATCCACCTCCTCTAAGTCCCTCACAACTCTATCAATATATAAGTTAAATTAAGATGGTGCCAATATGCACCCCGTTTTACTCCATGATTAACTTTTATTACATCACTCATGTCACCTTCCTTGATATATATCTAACAACACATTTATTTTCTTGATGCAGTATCTTAATAATATTCAATAGTTTTAGATCCATACCCAAATCTTTTAAGATTTCCCATAGAGTTATTCTATGGACTGAATCAAATGCAGATTTGATAGCAATAAAAGTGGTATATATCTTTCCCTTCCTTAACCCAACATACTTATCCAGAATGTATCTAAGGGTGGACATCTGGTCCACTGTCAACATATTTCTACAAAAACCTGCTTGAAATCGAGAAAGAACATCATTATCTTCCATCCAATATTCTATCCTATTCAAGATAAGTCTGGTAAATATTTTTTGATTAATACTTAATAGTGTTATTGGCCTGTAATTTTCTGGCAGTGTCATATCCCCTTTCTTAAAGAGGCGTACTATTACTCCTACATCCAGTCCTCAGGTATTCTCTTATATGTTAATATATTCTCATATAATTTTCATAATATTTCAGCCCACCATTCAATATCTATCTGATATAACTCCTCCCCAAGGTTGTCTATACCTGGGGCTTAGTTCTTTTTCTATTTTTGTATTGCCAACTCTATCTCTTCTTTTGTAAACTCCATCCAATTTGACTTTTCAACATTATCTACCTCCATGCCTATCTCTTGTTCATACATATTCTCTCTACGACTAAACATTGTCATAAAATAGTGTAACCATTTTTCTGGTGGAATAACTGCTGTTATATTATATCTTATATCATTCATACCAAATCTTACTAGTCTCCAAAAGTCACTTCCATTTTTTTCTTGAATAGCTATTTGCAATTTGTTCCACAGCTCATGGTTATATTTATCCTTTTTAATTTTTATCAATACTTTATATTCAGAATTTAATAGTTTCAAGGCTTTTTGATCTTCTACATTATTGATTTTCACTATTCTCCTACCAATTCGATGTATTATTTTTTTTTTATTTTAATACATTCACCATGATACCATTTGGCTCCAAAGAAAGATCTTCTTGATTTACCCCTTTTTTGCTGCTTCTTCAATTCTCTTTATATTCCTTCTTCTAACACCAAATATTCAAAAAAAAAAATCTTCCTTCTGATCTTACTAGGAATTATATGTTTTAATGTGAGAAGCTGACTACAACAGGCAGTCATTCTGGCTGCAGCTGATTACAATATACCTAACTGCTGATGTTATGTGTTTTTAAATTTGCCAGATTATTTTAAGTCTTGCAATATGTCTCTGACGTCTTGTAATTTGAGCCCTGCAGGCTGCAGGAAGAGAGGTTTTCTGTAGTTTTTACTGCAGACCTACATTTACCTTTTGGGCTGTTATTTTAAAACTTATCTGTCATGCATGAGTGGCAGTAGCACAACTTTTAAATAGATTTCTGTAAAGTTTTTTATTTTGTCAGACACCATGACCCTGGGAATACTTCCGGGTTGCATATACTACTTAAAAGCACTGCTCTGCTATGAGCTGGCTGAGTGTGAGCAGGGCACACACCTTGACACATGCTGAGATGCGCACAGAGACACATGAGTCTCGATGCACGTGTTATGCATGTTAGGAGTGTCAGGGGTGCTGCCCATTAGAAACGGGAGTGCAGACTTTTTATCACATTTATTACATTTATTACAGAGAGTGTGTTGGACAATACAGAGAACTGCAGGCCCGCAAATCAGGACTTCCCTACTCTATTAGCCTTGATACTGCTTGGTGAAAATTGCATAACATTACAGCCAATAGTCAGTCACAGTTAAAGTGTGGAAAACCTGAGTTGTTTTACTAAATTTAGATATTATTTGTTTGAATAGCATCAATCATACTACTTGGGCATCTGTAGATAAAACACAAGCCAGAGTATTTCTTATTGCACCAAAATACTCTCTTTAAAACGTAAAGTATTTCAGAGACATCTTACACTATTTCCAGGTTTATTACTGCTCTAGCTACTCTGTTTGTAGTTATGATGGGTGTGTGCAGATGAGCATGTAGAGAAAATGCACAGTGACAAGCTTGTTGACACTCGACGCAATTTTGTGTGTAATAGGAGTGCTTGCCTCATTAAAAGGGTAAACAAGTTAACACACAGGACTACACTTCCCAGTTTTGGGTATAAACTTTAAACCTACATTTAATCCCACTGGGTGAGAGAAATGGATCAAACAGTTATACTTAATGACAAAGTAGGGACACTTTGTGTCACGTGCGACATGTATTTGTTTTCTGACATACCTATGCTTGTTTTTTTCTTCACATGTTTAAAGTGCAAACAGAACAAACAGATGACTATTGACAATTCACTATTTAGCACTAGCCTTAAAGCCTTGGAAATCAGCCAACAGGATTTATTAAATAAAATGGTATAAGAAGGAGCTCTTTTTTCCTTGGAAGAAAGCTCCACTGTAGCACTGAATATAGTTTCTACCTTACCAGACAATCAAGTAGCTGTATCCCCAATTTCTCCCTTACCAAACAATCAGGTAGCTGTATCTCCAGGCCACTGGCTAAACCAAACAATTTCTAGGAAAAGAATAAGGGAAAACAAAATGCAAGAAAGTCCTGATGATGACTGGCCCCAGGTCCTCCCTTACCAAACAGTCAGGTAGCTGTATCCCCAGGCCACTGACCAAACCAAACAATTTCTAGGAAAAAAGTAAGGGAAAATGAAACGCAAGAAAGTCCTGATGATGACTGGTATGACATTAAAATTAAAAGACCATTCAAAAAAAATTAAAAGAAAGAAAGAAAAGCAGAAGCTTTTAGATTACCTATTTTTAATAGTTTTGACCCCCTTTCCTTAATAACTGAAACAGATAATATATCACTACTTTAATCAACTCCCATATCTATGGAAACAAACCCTGGAATTAATACTACCCTTACACTGGGACCCCCACTCAACCCTTATTAGAATCCAATCCTACCTTATTGATCCCATCATCCACAGAAACAGATCCTACAACTGCTCTGGGAAACCCCCCATACCTCAAGCTTTGATGGAACCAATTCAAGGGCATCCTGTAGGAAATTTGATTAATGAAACTGTAGAAATAAATAATTTAATCGATGGTCAGAACGTTTCAAGTAACCAATGTAATGATACAAGGAACATAAATGACACACCAGAACAAATATTTATACTGGGTGATTCCATCACTGAATTCACAGATAGATATACAAGTAGAGGAAATAAAGAGAATGTAACCAGCTGCAGTTATAGCATGGCAACAATAAAAGATGTCACAAAATTAATCCCAGGAATATTACAAAATGTATCATGACCTAAAACTGTGGTATTACATGCTGGTACTAACAATTTTGGAAAACAAGATATAGAAGACATCATACAGGCTATAGATATCGCTATAAAGTGTATACAAGATCTACATGCAACCCCAGTGATATCGGAAGTACTACCAGTATCCAGGGCAAATTATCGCAGGACATGCAATATTAAACATTTTAATAACTGGCTCCATAAATGGAGTCTCATAAATAAAATTCATTGCATAAGATCATGGGAAAAATTTGAAAACAGAATTAACTTTATGGGCATGATGGGTTGCATTTAAGTAGACAAGGATCAAGATTACTAGGGTGTTCAATTTACAGTGCAATTAATCAAACAAAAAACTATTAAATAAGGGGCAAAGGGAACTTTTGCTTACCAATACAAAAAAATGCTACACTGAATATAACCACTGACAACAATACTAAAACAAAAATAAGACAAAACAGTAAATTAGGTTTACATTTTTTATTAACAAATGCTAGGAGCTTACACAGTACTAAATTGGATGAATTTCAAATATTATTAAAAAAAGAAAGAATAGATGTAGCAGCAATAACTGAGACTTGGTGGAATGATAGCTCAGGTTGGATTAAAAATATACTAGGTTATATAACCTATTACAAAAATAGAAAAGATAAAAAAGGGTGAGGAGTGGCTTTATTCATAACAGATAGAATTAAATCCAAACAGATCATAGAATCAGCAGAAAATAATTTATGTGAAACTATCTGGGCTGAAATACTAGGAGACAGACAATCAAAGCTCCTTATTGGTCTTTGTTAAAGACTGCCAAATACAAACCTGGAGACAAATTGAGAAATCATGAATAGTATAAATGATAAAACAAAATACAAAGAAATGATATCAATGGGTGACTTTAATTTCCCAGGGATAGATTGGAAGGATAATATAGGTAGTAATTGGCAAGAACATCTATTCCTGGATTTATGTCTGACAAATGGTTTACAGCAGTTGATCCACATACCAACTCGAAATAACAATATCCTTGACTTTGTACTGACGGGCATTCCTGATAAGATTAACAACATCACAGCTAAACTCCCTTTACATAATAGTGACCATATGTTTATAACTTTTAAATGCACTCTACAATCTAAACCAGTGACGGAAAAACAATTTGTAAAAATTATAGGAGAGCAAATTTCGTTGCCAAAAAACAAGAAGTGTTAAATTGGAAATGGGATAATGAGATAACATCTTGTAATGACTTTTGGTTAAAACGTAAGAATAAAATTTTAGAAATAGAAGCTAAACATTTTCCCAAGAGGTCTGTTTACAACAAAAAGGGAAAGATTCCACCTTGGGTTACACTGACTATAATCAAACTAATTAAACAGAAAAAAATAAATTTTAAAGCTTTGAAAAGAGATGATAGTGACTACAATAGATGGAAATATAAGATGTCTCAAAAGAAATGTAAAATCAAATTCAAAACTGAAAAGATTAGGTTCGAAAACAGACTAGCTCATATCAAAGATGGTGGAAAAAGTATTTTCTCCTACATTAATAAAAAATTACGAACATCAAGAACTATTGGGCCCTTAATTATCAATAATAATGAAATTGCATTGCAAGATACAACTGAGGAATTTAATAAATACTTTTGCTCAGTTTTCAATGTAAAATCTGTCTGTGACATTAAACAAAGTAAAAAAAAATAATAACAGATGATATAATGGAAATAACCAAAGAAGAGAGCATTAGTAAATTAAATACTTTGAACACCCACAAATCTCCAGGGCCAGATAAATTGAATCTGAGGTTATTAAAAGAAATCAAGGAATGGCTAGTCAAACCTTTATATAAACTCTTCAATTTATCACTACTCTCACATAATGTACCAAAGGATGGAAAACAGCAGTTGTGACACATATTTTTAAAAAGAGTAACCACTCTGACATAACAAACTACAGACCTATTAGCCTGACTAGTATAATTGGCAAAATCTTCGAGTCATTACTTAAAACTAGACTTGAAAAAGACTTAATTACTAAAGGATTGATTGATAAATCACAACACGGATTTAGAGGAAACAGATCTTGTTTATCTGCAAACATGGTTTTCTATGAATATGTCAATAAAAGAATGGAATCAAATATACCTATGGACATAGTATATCTTGATTTTTGTAAGGCTTTCAATAAGGTTACACACGGACAATTAATCTCTAAAATGAGATCATTAGGTATTGATAACCATATTACAAACTGCGTGGAAGATTGGTTAAACGATCATACACAGTCAGTATGTATTAGAGGTCACACATCTGGAACTCTTACTGTGAGTAGTGGAGTGCCTCAGGGATCTGTCCTGGGACTGATTTTGTTTAACATATTCATATCAGACATGAATGAGGATACAAACAGTTTCATCATAAAATTTGCTGATGATACTAAATTAGCAGCATCAGTACAAACTTTGCATGACTGCCTTAAACTGGAGAATGATTTAAAAAAACTTGAATCCTGGGCAGATTAAAATCGAATGTCCCTCAATGTAGACAAATGTGTGTTATTATGAATTTTGGACACAAAAACCAGCAACATCATTATAAACTAAATGGCCAAGTCCTAAAACCTATAACTCAACAAAAAGATTTAGGAGTATTAATTGATCCCAATCTGTCCTTTCAGAAACACTTTAATAACAAAGTAAATAAAACAAATGGACTAATAGGCTCTATAAGGAGGGGCTTCACTTCACACGATAGGGGATGTATTCTCCCATTATATAGGAACTATGTGAGGCCACACCTGGGTTGTTGTTCTCCCTTATGGAACTCACATCTAAAGAGAGATGTAAATAGACTGGAGAGGGTGCAATGGAGAATGACTAAATTGGTCTCAAATTTGTCCAGCAAAAGTTATGGGGATAGACTGGAGGACTTGGGGATGTATTCTCTGGAGTTGAGAAGAAAAAGAGGGGACATCTTATTTATGAATAAAATTTACAAGAATGAAGAGTTATTTTTTCAGATGGATATGTCCTACAGCAGGCTCAACTGCAATCTAAGAAGTCAGAACTATCAGTTATCACTAAGAGCAAATAAAAGGAGATTATTTTTTACTCAAAGAATTATCCCCTTGTGGAATTCATTACCAAGTTCACTATTAGAAAATATAGACCATGTTAAATTTAAGCAGGGTCTTGACAAATTATTGTTAAGACAAATTTCTTGATGTACCAGCTTGGCTGGAGACATTCTTATATGGGTCTTGTCCTTCTGTATGTCTATGCCTTTCTAGTATAATTCCTCCAGTCTTATATTATAACCCCCTGCAGCAATAATCATAGCACCTGGGTACTGGGTCTGTAGTTGTTCTAATTTCTCTGCATATCTACATATGCAGTGTATAATAGGAGCAGCAGTGGTATCAGGTGGAAAGTACACATTTACCAATAACCATTTCTCCTTGTTTCCCCACACAAGTTCAATAACCAGAATGTTAAGGTTCTTATCATTCCAAATACATTTACATATTAAACCATACATCATCCTAACAAAGGTACTAATACCCACTGGATGCCCATAAAGACCTGTCTTTTTGGTAGGAATATGCCACCCCGATATCCCTCCAGATGGCAACCCTCTAGGGTATTTACCCAGGTTTCTTGTAACATAATTATATGCATTTCATTTAGAAATCTAACTAGACCATTATCTTTAACATTTCCAGTGCATCCTGCTATATTCCAACTTAAAATGTATAATTTTTGTTATCCTATATCAATTTTCTTATAGTCACATTGTCAATCTATTTCTATTGTTTCCTCTATCGCATCTTCCACACTTTCTTCTCCTACTTCACAGAAATTCACACTCATAAATGTATATCTATCCAATACTTCCTGATTCTGAGTTTCATTTAAAATTACACTGCTATTTATTTTAGGTCCTTTTTGTAATCTACCTCATATCACTCTTTTGTATTCCACATCTGCTGTTAGTACATGTTCACTCACTACCGATTTCATATAGTGTGAGATTTGATGTTGAACCTTGCTATTTTGTTTACCCCTTTCATTATTTTCCTTTTCTGACCAGTCAGTCCTCTCCATGGTATTCCTGTCCTCTATAGATGTATTAGCATTTATTCCTATCTCCCTGAACTGTTCTTTCACTGTCAGTAACTGTTTTCTAACATTACTACTTTTTACCACCAAGCAGATCCAACCTTTTTCTTTACCTCCATGGTATCTATAGGTAGAGTTTATGACATTTCATGTAAACCTTTTTCCTAAGACACCTTTGCATACATTATATACAATCAGTTTTAAAGTTATATGATTTTCATGTTTTGTTTGTGGTATGCCTTTAAAGAAAATTGTAGGTAGTCTTTCTCCTTTCTCAATCTGTTTCTCTCTTTACTTTCTTTCTTTATTTAAACTATATTCATGATGTCCTAACATTTTCCCTTCTTCACTCAAAGTTTGCTTTCCAATTTCTCCTTTCTCTTGTCTCTTCCTTATCTTACTCTGATCCAGTTTCTCCTCCTTTCCTTTACTCCTTTGTATCTTACCCTTAGATTTATTATTCCTTGCCACTTTATTTCCCTGTGGATTCTGCACTAATTTCTCTATCTCTCCTTTTTCCTTATTACCAATTTCTATTGTTGTAGCCTTTATCTTTTCCTTTTGGTTATAATCCTTTCTATCTCTTTTTCCATGATTTCTATCTTTTGTCTCTTCAGCAAGAATATCCTTTTCGCCTTATACATTCTTTATCAATTTTCTGCTAAGCATTGCTGTGAGATTAATCAATAGTTCATTGTTTAATAAAATCCCATTCTTTATTTCTTTTAAAATTTGCAGAAAAGGTGACTCTCTTACCTTACTTTCATTCATTCTATTACTGTCCTTACTCTTCTCTTCTGCTACATGTATATCATCTAGATGTTTTCCAGTTTTATTCTGGATTAAATGTCATATATCTGGTCAAAATCTAGATGGACGATATAGTTTATGCCTTTGTATGGGGTAAGGAAGGCATCAAAATTGCAAAGAAATGAAGCGCTAGGACATTGGTGTGAAACATCTCTAACATTAATTTTTACTTTTATTTTGCTCCAGATCTATATTCTGAATCTGATATTTTCTTTCCTTTCTTAGATATTCATCAGTCTGTTGTATATTTAAGCAATAATCCATGAGGGGGTGTGGGTTATCAGGGATTTACCACAGCTGGAGTAGTTTGGCCACGAGGCGCAGCCGAGTGGGTACATCCTCACCAGCTGTGGTAAATCTAATAACCTCACATCTCGAAAGTGGCTTATTGTGATTATACAATGTGTATTTTAGTAACTGAGTAAAAATGTAAAGAAAAATAGTGTCTTATGCTAGTTGAAATGATAGTTTATGGAAATTATTACGCGCCTCAAAAAATAGTTCCCTGTTGGTAGGTTGAATATTAAGTAGATGCTTGCCCCCCACTGATACAATCGTTTATTGCGAAACATGTTATAAGCAGGCTAATTATTAAAAAATTATATGGGGATTCTAGAACTATTTATGACTGATGCGGGTTGCGGTGGCGTCGCAGAAGGGAGAAGGCAAAACTCTGCGGTGTTCCGTTATGAGAGAAGCTGGATGATCACAGTGAGTGGGTTTCAGTGAGCAGGGAGTGCTCAGTGACAGCTTTGAATAAGTTATGTGGGACAGTGAGCGAAATCTGAGACACAGAGGTAGTTACTGTTTTTTTTTCTTACTCAGACATCGTTTTTCTGAGAGCTGGTAATAACTGTTAGCCAACAGAGTATGTGTACGAAGCATGAACAGAAGACCGTGTGTCAGTTTGTTTCCGATTTCAAGTTTGTCATCTTCCGGGTATAACTGTGGCGGGACAAATGTAATTACGGTGGTGTTCAGGGCGATTTGTTTACAAGTGCTGTTTTTTTATTCATAATTTAACAATTACTGAGGAAGAGAGACACAGTGATTGGGCTAGGAGCCATGAGTCAGATTGGGACCGAGTGGAGCCGGAGAGGAAGCGGGAGTCGAGTGAAGTGAGGTGGGTGCAGCGGTACAGAATTGTGTGCAGATGCAGCTGGCTGGCACCTTTTGCGGTGATTATCAGAGGATTTACAACGGTGGTAAGGTGCCAGTCAGTCATTTTCATTGGTTCTTGTCTAAGGTCCATAGTATAATATTATGCTCCCCCACCTTTATCCAAGTCTGTTGTTCCTCTAATTCTTTCTGCTCTAACTCTTCTTCTTCTTGTAAAATTGAACCACCATTTTCTATTTCAAGTATCCTTATATATCTCAACAGTGGATGCTCATTCATACTTGACTGTGGATAATTTAGTCTGCCCATTTTTATAGGGGAGCAGCTTATAGGGGGAGGAATTGAACCCTGAATTCTTAAGGTATCCCTTTTTCCCACAAGATTTATTTGACTTCCTGGGGCTAAAATATAGCTAGTGATTTTCCTTTCTATTTTCTTTAGCATTCCTTCCAAACTTTTCTTTGGTTTCTTTTTCTGATTTTTCTAACTAATAGGATTTGCATTTATCCTTTTTTTGATAGCCTAGTCATCAATATTTATTTCTTATATGTTCTTTATATATTCAACCCTAAGGATGAGCAACAGGAGTACAACAATAACAGCACACAATATGCACTAGAGATAATTTATATAAGAAGTGGGTACTTCACCATAAAACAGTAATAGAATAAATTTTGCACATACAAAAAAGAAAAAAGAAACTTCTTTGCTACTTCCAACCTTTAACTATTCAAACTTCACACTTACAGATTACCCTAATCAGTCTTACACAATTTCAATAAAATATCCAGCATTGTCTGCTATGTCGGGCAAATTCTTAATTTCCTAAATATAGAAACTCATAAACCCTTTCCAGATTGTAATTTATACTTTGATTCTTTTATTTTTCATTTAAGTATTACTGTGCATTGACTCTATTTTCTGCTCTGTTTCTTCCTGGGTTACATACTTTACTTATGTAACTTGTCTTATTTCCCTTATTTTTTGACTTCCCTTTAACCTTGTCTTCCAGCTTTATCCGACCGGCACTGCAATTTAAAAATAAAAATAAAACTTCTGTCCAACACTCTAATTCCTAAATTAAAATATGTATCCTGAACCTTTCTATGAATTCTCTAAAAAAAAATATACCTGGTTCTCTGTGTCATAAAAGCACTCCATCTACTGGCCTGGGGCTCTCCTAGTTTGTGTTTCTTTACTTTTATTTTGGATGAATTAGCATCCAATTTCATCTATAAATAAATTAAATAAAAAGATTCACTGCTAAGAATGTTTAAAAAACCACGCAAAAGAGAGCAGGAGTACAGAAAATGCAAACTTTTATATTTCTATACTTCAAGTTACCTTCTAGGTGGTTATGTAAAATTCTATTTGGAGTATTGACACGCAGTCACAAAACTTCCACCTTCTGCTGCTTTCTGTTTCTTTCAGACAGCATAAAAACTCTAAATTTTGCTGCCAACCAAAAATACTCTTTGCCTTTTTCAAAACCAGCAGCACTAAATGGAGAGGTCAAACTTTACCAACTTTACTGGCTCCCAGTTTTTGATTCACTGTTTACTGCTTTACATGTTCTATTTCAACAGTCAAAAGAATGCAGAGTTTGTGCACTAAATCCACTACCACTGACTATGTGTGATCTTAAACAAGATTGCTACCCACATTTACATGGGACGTAAGACGTATATTATCAAACACTTATCTGGGAACCCAACGTCACAAAATTGTAGTGACATAATATCTCTGCTGCTAATAATTTAAAGGAACCCTAAATACCTAAGTTAAGCCACTAATCCATTAGAAGGGGATACTTTTAATTCAGATCTAAGGAATTTTATCAACTTATTAATTTTTTGTCAGCCCTCTCAAACTCATCAGCCCTTTAGTTCACAGTGTACAAATTATAGATTTAGTCAGTCCAAAATATCAAGAAGCACTCTCCAGAGCCCTCAAAGTGCACCACAGGGCTTACCAGCACCTCTACTCATTAATTCCACAATTTACTCATCCCAACTCCATTCATACAATTCAAATAGTTCACTTTTCACAGTTCCAGCACTCCCAGTTTCTCAGTTTTCTTTACTTCACCTCACAGTACAACTTCCAGTACTTCCACATTCCCAACTTCTCAATTTTCTCAGGGTCTACATCTTGTTCTGCAGCTCTGCGGTTCTGCAGCACCATGGGCCACGTCCCATGGCTCTGCAGCACATACAACTCCTGGCTTCTTCCTTAATTCCTCTAATTCCTCTGTTCCTCAGCTCCGCCACTCTACTCCACTTCACTCCACTGGGAACTCTTCCTCCCAATCCTCCCAAAGAACTTTATTTTCAGACCTGCTACAGCACTTCACTCTGCCACTGTCTAGGTCTCACTGTAGCAAAATAAGATGAAAAACAGAAGGGAGAGACCAGAGAGACCAAGAAAACCACACAAGAAAGTCTGGTAAGCACTCTAAAGTGAAAACTGTTGAGGCAACAGTAACATACCTTTTCAAATAGCATTTAGAGTGCCTGCTATACCTCCTCTTCCTCAGCAAGTACAGAGTGTATTGTAGTGAGATTGTTGCTAGGTAAGCACTATGATAATATCACCTGCTGACATATACACTGGGTGTATAAATGTCTGATATCATCCCAGTGCCTACATCAGAAATCAGAAGGATTTATCTCACTGGGGTGAGAAATAACCAGATACATCTCACTGGTTTTCAGCTCACCCCTATTGTGTATGTATATGTATATGTATATGTATATGTATATGTATATGTATATGTATATGTATATGTATGTGTATATGTATATGTATATGTGTGTGTGTGTGTATATATATATATATATATATTTTTTTTTTTCACTGCAAAAAACTTTGTTAATGCACCATTAGGGTTGAAACATAAAAAGTAGGGAAATCCAATCTTAGGGTTTCCAAGCCTAACACACTACTCCCACACTTGACTTCCATCCTGAACACCCCACCACCACCCTCAACTTCCAAACCTAAGACCTCACCTCCACCCTGCATGCAGGAACAGGTGTGAAGGGTGCGCCTTGGGGTTTTGAACCCTAATGCCCACCCCATCTGAACAGTTAATAATGCAGCATGGGAACTGAATTAAACAATGGGGTGAGCATTAGGGTTCAGAACCCCAAGACACCCCCCCCACACCTTTTCCTGCATGCAGGGTGGAGGTGGGGCCTTAGGTTTGGAAGCCAAGGTTGGGGATGATGTGTTCAGGTTGGAAGACAAGGGTGGGGGTAGTGTGTTAGGTTTGGGAATCCTAAAATTGGATTTCCCTTCTTTTACACTTCAACCCTTATGGTGCATTAAGAAAGTTTTTTTTTGCAGTGAATTTCCTTACTTGTTCAGATACTTTATTTGTATCCCTATTGAGGGACACCATTCATGAGGTGGTATGAAAAAATGGCTTTATTGAAAATGTGGAGTGAAAATATTAACAATTACCTAAGTTACGCATGGGCATAGAACAATTTCAACAAACAGTCGTAACTTGCCCATTTTAAGGATTTGTGTCATCAAATTTTCAATATGGGCTTTTTAGGACCCCACCTCATGGACAGTGGTAATGTCATTTCATAACTGTCCTGAAAGGTGATTTCACACAGCTACTGTGGCATTCTTCATCACAGGTGTGAAAAAATTTTGGGGAGGATGTGAGAAATGACAGCTGTAGCACTGATGAGTTGGGTTTGAAAAATGGGTATACTGAAAATCTGGAGTGAAAATATTGTAAATTACCAAAGCTATGTGTTTGCATAGAAACTGCACTGCACATCCTTGTAATATGGCTGTTTTTAGGAATGTTGTCACCTAATGTTGAGCATGGCATTTTCAGGATACCACCTCATGAACAGTGGTACTGTCATTTCATTAATCATACGAAAAGGAGATTTTGCACTGAGACTGAGCCAGTCTTCACCACAGGTGAGATAACACAGTTTGGACAGGACATGAGAAATGACAGCTGTACTGTTCATGAGGTGGTGTGACAAAAAGATAATATTGAAAATCTGGAGTGAAGATATGAAAAAATGATGAAGTTATGAGCATGTGCAGAAACTGCACAATGCACTCTCATAACACGGTCATTTTGGGGAATTTTTTCACCAAATTTTCAACATGGACTTTTTGGGACCTCCCCTCATGAACAGTGGGACTGTGATTTTGATAATCTATCCCAAAAGTTTATTCCGCACAGTGACAGCGCCATTCTACCTATTAAAGAGGGTGTACTGCAGGGCTCAATTCTTGGCCCTCTCTTGTTCTCTTTCTTCACAAATGACCTCAGCCTTTACTGCGGGGACAGCTCTGTTGTTCAATATGCAGATGACACTGTAATGTACCGCTCAATGGACAATCTGCTGGAACTAGGCCCTCTCCTCCAGGCTGACCTAAAGACAGTAGAGGCCTGATGCACTTCCAACAGAATGGTCCTCAATACAGGCAAAACAAAAGCTATGCTATTTGGTCCCACATCCTTAAGGCAGGATAGGTCCAGCTTCCTTCAGCTTAACTCTCTAGTGGGAACAACCATAGATGTGGTGGAAACCATAAAATACCTCGGGCTTACAATTGACCAAGGTCTCACCTACAAGTCCCACGTAGACCAAGTAACCAGGACCATCCACAGTAAACTTGGCACATTATACCAGCTTAAAGGCCAGCTTATCCCTGGGGCACAGCTTGCAATTGCCTCCAGTGTTCTGCACCCTACTCTTACCTATGCTGCCCCTGTCTTAAAGGGTATGCCAAAACAAGAGTTCAACCAGCTACAGATACTGTACAATGAGGCTGCATGATTTGCCACTCAAAATCATCCCAGAAGTCATATCTGTGACTCCCTCACCCAGCTGCAGTGGCCTTCCTTCACTTCGCATCTTCAGTACCCCCTGCTCTGCCTCTCATTCAAAATACTGAGTCCGGCAGCTCCCCCCAGTCTAATAGGGACTGTCTCCCTTAGGCACAACTCTTGGACACTCAGGACCACTGGTTGGCCTATACTAGCAATCCCCATAATCAGAACAAATGCCAGCAGCAGATTCTTCTCCTTCACCACCCCCTACCTGTGGAATAGGCTCTCACCTTCAGTTCAGGAAGCCCCATCCCTATCAAATTTTTGCACTAGGCTCAAGGCTCACATGTTGGAGACCAGTACCTGCCATTGTCAAGGATAGTACTCCCCTTTCTCTAATAAACATCACTACCCCTCTCCCTGTTCACCCAATTAGTCTATTAGGCTTGGTCATGACTCAAATATCACAACTAGATTGTCAAACAAGTTCTCAGATGTGATTACTTAATGTGAACTGCAGCTGTTACTGTGTTTCTGCCCTCACTGTAACTTGGTTATGATTGCAATATTTCTGTAAGATGCTACACCCAACCAGCAGCACCTAATAATTTGTCATTGTACCATATCCCGGGTCACCCCTGAAAAAGGGACCTTCAGAGCTCAGTGGGCTCACCCGGTAATCAAAATTTAATAAATAAATAAACAAAATTCTGTGCCATAGGTGCGAAAACATATTTTTGGCAGGATATGAAAAATGACAACTGTACTGTTCACAAGGAGGTGTGCAACAATGACAATGTTGAAAATCTGGAGTGAAAATATTATAAATTGGTGAAATTGCAAGCGTGCACAGAAACTGTGCAACGCACTCCTTGAACACAGTCATTTTTGGGGCTTTTTTCACTAAATTTGCAACATGGATGTTTTGGGACTCCCACCTCATGAACAGTTAGGGTTACCACCTGTCCCTATTTTCGCAGGACAGTCCTGAATTGGGCAGCTGTGTCCTGCAAAAAAACATGAAAAATACTACATGTCCTGACTTTGTAGTGGTAAAAATATTTTCTAGTTTTCACTAAATGTTGCAGAAAACTATCATATCGTAACTAAAATTCCTTAAAATGATAAGAAACAATAGAAGCAACTAAGAAACTACAATACTTAGCCTTAATTCTGATTATGTAGAGAAAAAACGCCTGTTGTATTGATCAAGGTTATATACTGTCCTGTGAAAAATCTTGTTTCAGTAAGAAATGTCTCACTTAGGGCTTCTTAAAAGGTGGTAACCCTATGAACAGTGGCACTGTCATTTCATTAATCAGGCCTAAAAGGTGATTCTGTGCAGTGACTGCAAAATCATCTTTTGGGACTAAGTAATGAAATGAAAGTGACCGTGTTCATGAGGTGGGGTCCAAAGAACCCTATGATGAAAATTTGGGGCCAAAATTCCTATAAATGGCTGAGATATCAACCTAAGTTGAAATCCACATTGACTGCCATTATATGGCACTTACCTTTGATTCTTCAGTTCCCAGTTTGGCTTTGAAGAGTGCAGATGTGTCCCTGTCCAGAGGAGATGACAAAGCCAACCTCCAGAGATAAGTGTGGGGTAAGGGGGCATGGGAAGTGGGTGCTCAGTTGGAGGGTGGGGATGGGGAGGGTATTGGGAGATGATGAGCAACCGTTTTCTTTTTTATGGGTAAAAAAAGTCATCGGGGATGGTTTTCTTTATTTTCAGGTTAAAAAAACTTTTGGTCATACTGGGGTGGGCTGCTAGTGTGCCACATGAGTGGGGGGGTACATGCTGCTGATAGGGGGACTAGGCATCCCTGTCGGCAAGGTAAAAAGAAATAAATAACTTTTGGGCACTCTGGGATGGGCTCCCAGTGTGTCACATGAGTTTTGGGGGATACATGCTACCAACAGGGGGGAGTGGGCACCCCTGTCAGCAGCCGACACTGGGATTGAGCATCCCAGTGTCAGAAGCAGATAAAAAAATATATTTGACACCCTCAGGTGGGCTCCCAGTGTGCCACAGTAGTGGGGGGGGATTATGCCGACAGGGGGTTAGGCACCCTGCTGTTGGCAATTCACCCTAGTTTTGCAAATCGTGGTGTGTGTGAACGAAAATAGGACACATCTATTTTTGGACATGGCACCCTGTTGTCAGCAATTTACCACCCTATTTTTGCAAATCATAGTACACACACAAACCGTGATTTGCAAAAATACGGTACTTTCATGCTTAACACTTAACTTCTCCATTAGGAAATAATGGGACACTTAAAACTGATATAACTTTTGAAAAAATTAATATTTTGTCACCAAATCTTCAAAAGGCACATCTGTGACCCAAAGGCTTTCTACACTGTACTTTTCATACCACAGCATAAAACCATTCCTGAGATACAGGTAGACAAATAAACATAAAAAAAAGGTACATTTAGGATTTTTTGACCCTCTGTATCACAAAAACCACACTATGAATGACAGATGTGCAAATCTGTTGAACAGTTCCAGAGTTATTAAGGTTAAAAATGATGGGTTTAACATAGAAGTTTGCACTCAACCCTAATACACTGTGTGTGTGTGTGTGTATATATATATATATATATATATATATATATATATATATAGCACGGTAGTGCTACCATGGTTAGGGTTGAGTAGCACTTTTAAGGTTAAAGGGTCAATTTGTGTACCTTAATAACTTTGCCACTGTTTAATGGATTTGGATGAAATTTGGTATGCATGATTGGGCGTAGTATAGCTTGGGATATGCCAAGTTTCATACTGGTCGGATGTACAGCTGTAGAGTTATTAAGCGACAACCAAGTGCGCTATTACGCTTTTTGGCGAGTTGTTGCTCTTGCCTACAGGTCGTACAGTTTGTGTGACTGGTCCAAAAACCTCAGGAAACATGTGGCCAGGGTCCCCAATGTGCCTTTTGAAGATTTTGTGAAAAAATATTGAACGGTTCAAAAGTTATTCAAAACACAAGTTCCCATTATAAGTCAATGGGAAAAGTTAACAAAATATTCAACACTTTTGCAAATGCACATTTTAGTGTCTCAAATGGCCCTACTAGTGTCACAAATCCACCATTTTTTTTTCAGT
Source organism: Neoceratodus forsteri (assembly GCA_016271365.2). Lineage (NCBI taxonomy): Eukaryota > Metazoa > Chordata > Ceratodontiformes > Ceratodontidae > Neoceratodus > Neoceratodus forsteri. The sequence goes on along the minus strand of CM057455.1, from coordinate 1,292,548,064 downwards.
TGGTAATCAAAAAATGCTTGGAATTTAAATGTGGGACCCTCTAGGGACACAATTATTTTTGTGTTCGCCTAGTCAGACCCTGAGGATGCTAGCCATGTCTTTATTTTGGGGTTAAACACCCCAGATATGTTTTTCAAATTTCTGGAAACAGTAGTGTCGCAAAGTAGTTTCACAAGCACGACAGTTTTGCAAATTTTTGTGAAAAGTGTCAGAATTACATTACTTTTTCAGGTTGTACAAATTACAGGAATTATTTGCCACCCTGGTGCAAACAAATGGTTTGGTCTTTTGGGCTGATATTTGGAGGGAAGGCAGCCAATATCTCACAGATGTGCCTTTTGGTGGTTGGGTGAAAAATTATTGCATGGCTGCCAAGTTACAGTACTCTGAAGTTGGCATTTTTTCCCATAGACTAACATGGTGGCGTACGCCGCGCCTTTCAGGGCTCGTATCTCGAAAACGATGCAAGATACAGATTTTTTTTGTGAGTTACATAGCTCAATGGGCTATTTAACGTCAAAAACTTAGCCAGGAAAATCAAGATTTTTGTGAAATTTAAATTTTTTTTCTACGTCGTGTAGTTGCTGAGATATTAGCAATTAAGTGCTTCCAATACTCGTTTTAAGCTTCGATCCCCATTACCATGCATACATTCTTTGTACACTATGGGTTTCTGTATGCACCTGTTTGGCAAAAACAGGGAATGCACTTCCATTACTATTATAGTTACTGTTTCCACTTGCATTTATGTCCCCATTTGTGTTACCATTCCCGTGTATACCACCGTGCGCGTTACCCTTTGCATTGTCATTCGAGCCTGCATTTTCGTTACTGTTACCATTTGCACTTCCACTACTGTTTCTGTTTGCATTTTTGGTTGCACCACCATGCACATTGCCATTTGCATTTCTGGCAGCCCTTTCATTTGCATTTCTGTTACTCTTTCATTTTGCGTTTTCCTTGCTGTTACTGTTATCATTTTCATTTGCAATTGCGTTACTGTGCCCATGCGCATTACAGTTTGCATTTCCATATGTGCTTGCATTTCCTTTTGTGCTTCTGTTTCCTTTGCTGTTATTGTTGCTGTTACTATTACCATTTGTGTTTACAATTGCGGTACTGTGCCCGTGCGTGTTTTGGTTTGCGTTTCTGTATGCGCTTCTGTTCCCATTTCCATTTCTCTTTCCTTTAGTGTTATCCTTCATGTTAACATTACCATTTGCATTTACAATTGTGGTACCGTACCTGTGCACTTTATGGTTTGCATTTACGTGTGTGCTTGCGTTCGCGTTTCCATTTCTGTTCCCTTTCGCGTTCTTTTTGCTGTGACACTTAACATTTCCATTTAAAATACTGCTGCCATCACTGTTCATGTTACCAGTTGCTTTTTGTACACACTTCAATGTCCATTTGCGTCACTGTTCACTTTGGCATCACTTTGCCCTTACGTTTCTATTAATATTTCCTTAACCATTTACATTTGCGTTACCATGTGTGCCACTGTTGGTATTTCTGTTTGCATTGCTGTTCCTGTTACTATGTCACAAGACATTACGTGGCACCACATTACATTCTCTGTTTCTAGTCATCATTCTCAAAAAGAAGGGAAACTAGAGGCAAAAAACTCTGTTTAATGCATTAGTTAGGGTTGTTCCACAGTGACAAAAGCGAGGAAATTCGGTGTTAGGGTTGAAATCCCTTCTTGGACCCCCCAGCCCACCCTCCCAACTGGCATTGGGCTGCACTTCTAGGTATGTTGTTCCAAATGTGGGAACCCAGGTAGCAGAAGGAAGACCTCTCTATGTTCCCTCTCCTAAATGGGACAACACATTCATTGGCACTAGATGATATTAACCCAGGTTTAGGAACTTTTAAACATACAATATTAATTTAAATTGTCAAACATAAATGAGTATCTGGCAAATTCTCAAAACAATAGAAGTCCTCTATCTGATGATTTTACCATTAGGATAATTTCCTGGAATATTGCAGGGCTAACACACAGGGTTGTTGACACAGACTGGAAACAGTTTATTACTGATTACCATATTCTATGTCTACAGGAAACATGGTTGATGGATGAAATGAATACCTGTCTTAATGGCTATACAACGTATCATCTGCCAGGGAAAAAAACTGGGAAAAATGTTAGAGTATCAGGATGCCTTCTTACTTGTTTTAAAATTACTAAAGGCCTAAATTCTATGTTGTTAGACAAGTGCTCTATAGCACATGCCTTTTTAGTAAAAAAACAATGAATATACATTTCTTCTGGAGAATGTTTATATCCCTCTTCAAAATTCTAAATATTATAGTGCAGCACTTTGGGAGGAGTTAGAAATGTTATTTAAAGAATTCAAAATTCAGAATTGGGTTTAAATATCTTATTATGTGGAGATCTAAATGCTAGAATAGGAAATGTTGATGGTTATTCAGATAATAAGATACAAAATTGGATATTTCCAAATGCCTCAGAATGCCGTCGCACATCTATAGATAAAAGAATAAATGATATAGAAAAAAGATTCATGGAAATTCTGACCAGTCAGAATCTTGCTCCCCTAAATGGCAGAATTGAGCCAGATAATCCAGGGAATTATACATATTATGGTGCAAGGGGACCAGCAGTTATACATTATTTCTGCTGGAATGGAGATATGACTTTATGGATATACTGTATCATTGTTGAGAGATGCAAAAGTGATCACTTTCTGCTAATTATTTATGGACAATCTCAGATAACTGATGATACCCTAATTGTGAAAGGCGACTCCCTGTTGAACATTGAAATAAGGAATTTTAAGAAAGTTAGAAGGGAAACAAAGAATTAGCAGGAGTGGAATTATTGTGGAATTTCAATCCTCCAGAGTCAATTCCTTTATTTTCAGAAATGCAGAACTTGTTGCAAAATTGTTTCAATGTAATACGTAATCTTCTCTACAAGCCTACTAAAACTATAATAGAATCTAAAACCAAAAAATATTTGGTTTGATATAGAATGCTTTGTAGCTAAAATAAATCTTACAAGGCTAGTGAGAAAAGTGAAAATATCAAAAGAGAAGCATAAATATAAGGATTTAAATAAAGCAAGAGAAGAACACAGAAAACTTCTCAAAGGAAAATGTAGAAATTTTAATTTAAGACAATGGCAGAAAATGTTAACTATAATAGATAGGAAAGATCGACAATCATTTTGTTTGATGGTAGCAAAGGATACCGATAATAGTAAAAAATTCTTTAGATCTATATATTTCAGAAAAAGTTTGGGCAGAACATTATAGTGGTATATTTTTTGATCAAAATCAAGAAGAATTTATTTTTCAGTGTGGGTTTCAAATAAATGGGTCAAACTTTCAAGAAATAACCCCAAAAGAAGTATATACAGCAGTAACAACTTTAAAATGAAGGAAAGCTCCAGGACTTTATCAAATAACCATCAGAAATATTTTTATGTTTTCCATCTTTCTGGAGGGATATATTAGTTATTTACTTTTAATAAATGCATTATTACTAAAAGCACACCAGCAGATTGGAAAGGTGTAGCAATAATATCTATTTATAAGAAGGGAGACAGAAAAGATCCTGCAATGTACCACCCAATCTCCCTTCTTGATATAATGGGAACACTTTTTGCTAAAATAATCATTTCCAGACTAAATGATGAGATTACTAACCTTGGAGGCTTATCAGAACTCCAAGCATATTTTTGAAGGGGTTATATGACAATAAACAATACATTTATATTAATAAGTCTACATGAAAAATATATTAATCTTAGAAAACAAAAGATGTACACTGCCTTCATAGACTTTAGTCAAGCTTTTGGCTCTATTTCCAGAACTAAATGGTGGCAAACTATGTATAATCAGGTAATTGATCCTATACTAATTAGTATAATAAAAGAACTATATACTCAAACATGGGCTCAAGTAAAATGGGATAAGTCTGGGCAAACATCAAAGCCTTTTCCAACAAATAAAGGTGTTAGGCAGGGGTGTATCCTAGCCCCATTGCCATTAAATATTTATTTAAATAAACTTATAATTCATTTTAGTGAAGAACACATGGATTCCTCAAAGATAGGTACACATTTATGCCCTGCACTTGCTTATGCAGACAACTTGGTACTAATAGCCCTGTCTAAAGTAGGTCTGAAGAATGAATTAACTAAACTTGTTACATTTGCGGATGAATATGGATTAAAGATAAATGAACAAAAAAGCCAAGTTATGATTTTTTGGGAGAAAATAAGTAATACAACTTGGAAAGCAAATGGCAAAAGTCTAAAAATAGTATGACAATATGAATACTTAGATCTTACACTGTCTTCAAATGGCAAAAACATATGCATAAACTCAAAATACAATTAAAAGAAACAGCAGGCTCATCACAAAATTCCAATAATAAGTATTGGTGTAATACCATCTTCCCCCTACTGACTGCAATAAAAGCAAAATATTTCCCCCAAGTAGCCTACCAGAATGAAGTCTGGAATTTAGCTACAGTAAATGAGATATTATTGAAATTCCATTAAACAAGCTTTATAAAAATGCAATGGGCCTAGGACCCTCTGCCCCAAATGCTCTGGTAAGAGTATAATTAGGTATGGTCTCCCCAAGTGCCTTAATGAATATTAGGAAATTGGCATATTAGATAAAACTAACACAAATGGATAAAGATAGATGTCATTTATTATGCCTTAAAGAAAAATATGAGTGGGAGAAGAGAAATCAACAATCAGATTGGTTAAAAACATTAAGATCTTATTAAATAAATATGATTTGGACATGTTAAATTAATACAAACATAACAGGATACAAATTAGTTTACAACATATTAAGTATATTTCTAATAAAACTACATATTTTCACAAAGAAAATGATTTGATAAAAGCATCTAAGTTAAAATGTTCCCCTTGGTTGGTGACACAAGATCTGAATTATGAATATAAATATTATTTGGATGTTATTACAGAACATGATAAAACAAAGTTACATACAGAATATCGCTTTGGCTCATTCTATAGCAAAATACTAGAAGCTCGTTATTCCAAAACATTGAAACTGGAGGATAAATTCTGCTATTGCTCTTGTTCTGAACCAGAAGATCTGATACATGTAATGTTTAATTGTTCAGGGTACTGTATAATAAACAGAGAAATCATTGGTTGTTGCCTATCTGGAATTCAGTCCAGACTGAGGATCATATTTTATTGATGAATATTATGTTTACAACTCTTGATGAGTATATAATAAATCAGGTTGCCTCTTATTTAAAGAATGCTACACTAATAAGAGAAAACATTACAAAAAATTTGATAAATTACCAAAATAATGAAATCGTTAAAAGAGAAAGGAGTCACAGAAATACACCTGTTATATTCTGCACTTTGAATGTATGTAAAATACTATTTTAATTTGTAAAAAAATTGGTCTCTAATGCAATGTGTATGTTTGTTTTGTTGCATTGATGTATTTTTTTATCCATTTTTGTAATGGTCAATGACAGAACAATAAACAAAATTACTTACTACAATATTAATTAAGTAATGAGGAATGAACCCCTTACAGCACCTTAACTTAAAACCTGTTAAGTATAACTGTCTTCTCAATCCCAAATGTAGCCAGTTTAGCTCATTAATTGACAGATCGTGTTCATTAATTGAGCTCTTTTGCAGGGGTGCAGGTAAGAGTGGAAGACTGTTCTGGTCACAGGTGGGGGGCTAAAATGAGGGGGAATGGCACCATTCACTCCATCCAAACCCCCTGCCAGTGACCAGAACAGCCCTCCACTCCTGTCTACACCCCTCAAAAGAGTTCACTGAATGAACATGATCCAGCCTGGCTGTGAGTGAATGAGCACATATTTATACAAGTACAGGTTTTTTCATTCCAGCTCAGTCAGTGGCCAGCTGTGGTGAAGAGTGGAGGGCTGTGCTGGTTGCCCACTTGGGATTGGGGCAGGGGGGAGCATGGCAGGGGGGAACAGGGTTGGTGGAGCACCACCTGAGGAGATGGGGGGTTCACTAGATACCAGGGAATTGATGTTTGAGGATGGGGATGGGGTGCACTAGACAACAGTGAAATAATGTTAATTAACATCAGGTCAATGATGGGAGGGGACTACTAAACATCAGGGATTGAATTAATAATTTATTTTTATATTGGGGAAGGTTGTCAGTGTGGGGGGGCACTAGACACCACAGATTTAATTAAAATAATGTTATTTTACATTGGGTGGTGATTGATTTGGGGGGCACTACACACCCAGAAATTCAAAGCTTTAGAGCACATCCTGTCCATCACTCCAAGGTGGAAATCTAGCGAAAGTTTTGCTATAGAAAAAGATGTGCTGCATTGCAGTTTTGAATACTCTTTTACCATCTGGTTTAAAAGATCAGTTGGACTACAAACCTTATTTGTAAATTTTATAAATTTTCAGTCAGACATGTATTTGTCCTGGTCTCACCACCATGGTTATACTGATATCAATCAGTGAGCATGTACTGAATACAGTACAGCATTCATTGAGAGCTCTGTTGGTGGCTGGCTGTGGTGGTGAGTAGTGGGCTGTACCAGTCACCAGATCACTTTGGGGGTGATGGGAGTGGGGCAGCGGGACATCCACCAGCTGGGATGGGGAGTGCAGGTCCATTAGACCACCAATGATGTTTTAATTCATAATGAATGATTGGAGCTTGCGGGGGCAGATGCTACATCACCAGGGAATTAAAATGGGATCATTTATATTAAGGACATGGGGGATAAGGGGGGGGTCCACAAGACCACCAGGTGATTTTTCAAATAACATTTTTGAGGGGATGTCGGGGATTGGGAAAGGGGGCCACCAAATCAACAGGAGAGTTTTGTTACTAACATGTATTTGTGGAGATTGGGGATTTCGGAAGAAGGACGCTAGATCATCAGGAGAGTTTTTTTTAATAACATATATTCGGGGACATTGGGGGTCGTGGTGGTTTACTAGACCACAAGAAGGGTTAATACATTATTTTCAGGGACATCAGGATAGGGGTCTGCTAGCCACCAGGGACTAGCTAGAGTGGTGCACAACCACCCCACAGCTTGTGGCACACCCTCAGGGTGCACTGTCTGTTTGGTGAATTGCCAGGGTTGCCACAAGCCACAGGACTTTGCTGCTGGTACCCTGCCCAATAGAGAATTGGGTTCAGGGTCTGGCGCACCAGACTTTGACACAACATGCCTTTGGTGACAGCTTGTGTCAGTCTAAGGGCTTGTCCCAAGGACTCCAGTTTTAGAATGTGTAAGTTCTTTAGCATGCTGTATAGCAATCCAGACTGATAGGTGGACACTATCTAGTTGCTCCCCTGTTCTGATATACCAGACATAGTCTGTATTTGTCAGTATTATTTTCAGGATTGCTCTTACCCTCTTTTGCTCTCTGACCCCTTGACTAGGAGGACATCCTGGAATGCATCCAAAAGTGCTTAACTTCTGCTGATGCAATATTTCAGGATGTTCCAGATGCTATTAAAATCACTTGTGACCATCATATCACAAGCACTGCTGCCCTTCTGATTTCTTCTACTATTTCCCTACAAACCTCTTTCTTTTGGTTCAGGTGTCTGTAGACCACCTCAGTCCTATCTTCCTGCCCATCTCTGGATGCACCAGCACATCAGCACACACATAGCATCACTGTCTCTTCCCCTTCTCTAGCTATTATGTCCCTTGTGGCCTTGATGCTCTCTGTCACATATCGGGTCACCCCCTCCTCCCTGCCCCATCTCTTCCCTTCCTGAAGACTGAATAATCTGAAAGTGTGAAGCCTCAGTCCCGGTACTGAGTCACCCACATTATAGTAATGGACATAAAGTCCACAAGGCTCCTTCTGCATGGATTGAGCATTAGCACCCTGGGATGGTGCCTAGAAATGTAGACACATGAGATTTTTTTGCAGAAAATGACTGCTTGGTCCACATAGATGTCCTAGATGTTCCTTTCCTAATCTGTCTTGGCAGATTCCTTACTGGTCTCCATCGACCCCATGCCTATTTACAAATATTCCACTATGTCTATCCCACACATGCTTGAAGCCCTTCACTGTCTTTGCCTCCACCAGTTCTTCTGGCAGTCTGTTTCCACCATTTAATATCCTTTCAGTGAAGTAGTACTTAAGTACATCACTCTTAAACTCCCCCCCAGCTTCATTGCATGCCCCAGTCCTGGTTCCCTTTCTCATTTGAAAGGTACTCCACTCCTGTACTCTGTTCACCCATGTAAGGTGCTTATAGGTCTATAGCATGTCCCATCTTGTTCTCCTCTCTTTCAGGGTGGTTGAGATCCTTCAATCTCTCCTTGTAGGGTTATTGGTGCAACCCTTTCACCATTCTTGTTGCCCTCCTCTTGACTGCCTCGACCCAGTCTATGTCCTTTTTGAGTTGAGGCCTCCAAAACTGGACATGGTACTGCAGGTGGGGTCTCACCAGTGGGTGATACAGTGGCAGCAGCACCTCCCTGCTCCTGCTGGAGAAATCCCTTCTTATACACCCCAGCAGCCAACTAGCTCTACCATCTTTGTCACACTGCTCTACCACTTTGAGGTCATCACTTATGTTAACCCAAAGATCTCTTTCCTATCTAGTGACTGACAGTACCCCCCCATCCAATATTCTGCTCCTGAATTCCTATGCCCCAGGTGCATGATTTTACACTTTTTAGCATTGAACCCCAACAGCTATGCTCAGGATCAGTCCTTGAGTTTCCCAAGATCCCCACACATTCTCTCCACCCCTACTGAGTGCCCATTCTATTACAGATTTTATCAGCTGCAAATAGGTGTACTTTCCCTTTCAGTTCTTCTGCAATGTCTCTAGTGAAGACGTTTAAGAGGGCCAGTCCCAGTACTGAGCCCTGCATTATCTTGCTGGTCACTCCGCCATCATTAGAGTGAATGTTGTTAATCACCATCCTCTGTTGCCTATCTGTTAACCAGTTTCTAAACCAATTCAGCACTTTGGATCCCACCACTAAGCTGCTCAATTTCTTTATCAGTCTCCTGTGCAGCACAATATTGAAAACCTTGCTAAAGTCCAGATAGGCCACATCAACTTCCCTCCCCTGATCTATTTCCTACTCACACAGTTGATGAACTCAACCAGAATCTTCTTGTATGATATCTGCTGTCCCATGAATCCATGCTGCCTGTGGTCTTGCAACCCACTTGATTCAAGATACTCTTCCTGCCTTTTGTAAGCAGGGTTTTCATTAATTTCCCCACTACTAAAAGTGATACTGACTGGCTGTAATTGCTAGACTCCTCCTTGCTGGGCTTTTATGTAGAGGAACTATGTCTGCTCTTTTTCAGACCACTGCATCCATGCCTGATTCAAGTAAACTGTTGTATAAACTCAGCAATGGGACAGCTATCAACTCCCTGAGTTCCTTTAGTGCTTTTCTGTATATCATGTTTTCCTGTGAAAATGTATTTGTGTCTACCTCACCCCCCTCATTCCTGTTTCTCCCTAGCCATCTGTATTCCTCTCCCTCCACTGTGAAAACTGAGCAGAAGTACCTGTTACAGTATGGCAGCTTTTACTTGGCCATCTTCTGCACAGTCTTCCCCTACCACGCTTCTTATCCTCACTATCCCTCCCCTTGCTTTCCTCTTCTCACTTAGGTATCTGAAGAAAGTCTTATCTCCTTTAGCTACTCTTTGAATATCCTTTCTTCTGTCTGTGCTGTTGCTCCACTCACTGCCTTTTCTGTTTCCCTCTGATTTACTTGGTCTACCTTCCTGTCCTCCTTTCACTGCATTTCCTTATACCTCATTTGTTTGTTTTGTTTGTTTATTCAAGGCAAAAACCAATGGAGTAAAAAACTCATTCACAATGGTAACCCTTACAAAAAATACAAAATACACTTCAAAAGTCAACATAATAAATACAATCAAACAACAACCATCAATACAAAACATAAAAGTAAAAAAGAACATCAATAACAATTACAAGGTTCCTGTATAGATATCAGGTGTCTTCTTAGATGGGATGTTGATAAGGGCTTACCAATCTTTTGCTTATATTTGTGAGGAAGTCTATTTCAACATATCAGAATATAATTACTAAATAAATATTGGGAACGTTTTGATTTTATAAGGGGGACAACCATATCCATAAAAACTTGATTTCTCAATGTCAATTCAACACTTCTAAAGGAAAATCTATTCTTTAGATATATAGGGATGGAACCCAGCCCACATTTATAAGCAAACAGCTGTTTATGTATCATTCTTCTCCTACTTAATGATAACCAACCCAATCTTTCATACAATTCGCAGTGATGAGTAAGGTTTGGACACCTGAGAATCAGTCTGGCAAGATGATTAACTAGAACATCTGACTTTGTTATTTGATCCCTAGTGGCTCTGTCATATAATACATCCCCATAATTGATTAAAGGGAAAATCTGTATCTTAACTATCATGTCCAATGTCACAGAATCTAAGCAGTTTTTGTTACTAAACAGAAAACCCACCAGCTTATTAACCTGGGAGATCAAATTATCTACATGCAAATTTCCTGACCCATAATTATCTAACCAAAATCCCAAATATTTATATTGATTAACTAACACTAACCCCTTCCCTCTATTATCCACAGTTTCCAAAGTCAAGCCATCTTTCCATTTCATAGAGGTCCCAAACAACATGCTTTTAGTTTTTGAGGAGTTAAGTTTTAACTTCAAGTTGACAAAGTACTTTTCCATATAGATGAGGCTGGTAAGGACAGAGGTCTGGGGTCATATTCTGTTTTAACTGAAATATTTGAATAGTTTTGTAAGTGAAATTAGTTCTATGTGTTAAAAATTATTACCTTGAGTTAGAACTGTTACTTGGGCTGTGATATTGTAACTTTGGAGGCTTGGGAACAGTTGTTTGGCAGTGATAATTAGAGCAAAATTTAAATGTGTTGTTTGCCTGGTGTTTCTTAAATACTGAAAAGCCACTGGGGGTTGGGATTGAAGGGCTGAGTATTTCTGTTTGGGATGGAAATTCAAAGCAACAGGAGCTGGTGGGCCTGTGACATCATATGGTACCTGATGTCTGCATACACACACTGTTAGTGGGACCGAACACACACTGGACTGTATGTGTTTGTGAGACTTGGGAACTTTATTGGTGGGGTTGAAATTGGGTTTGTAAATAACTGCAGTCAGTATAGAGAGAAACTGTATTCCAGGGGAAAGGGACTGAGAAAAGGGGGTGTGCCATTATAAACAAAGGGGAATAAACAGGGGTATTGCTATTCCACCATGGCAGGCATCTTCTCGGAAGGGTTGTAGGCTGCACAGGCTGTGGATGGCACACTCCAATTGGGCCTGAAGAGAGGGAGGCTGACCACTCTGTAGACAGCTATCTTGTATCAGGAGTGAGGTATATTGGTTAAGGAGTAAGCTGGGGGAGCTGTGGGGGTGTCCAAAGATAAGGGGTGTGGATATGGGCAGCAGAAGGGTGGGGCTGAGGGGAGGCTGGGGCAACGCTCTGAAATTACAGGACGTTATGTTACAGCAAGCAGGAGGGGGGATATTAGGGACAGAGGACACTTAGACAGGGATGTTGGTGCTAAGGGGAAAGCGTATGGGGTGAACATTCTGAATTCAAAGAGAGTGGAGGGGGAAGAGTCAGGAGGGGCTGTTGTGTGGAAGCCTAAAACAGCAGACTGTGGGAAGGGAGCTCCTAAGGTGAACAGAGCAAGAGGGGGAAGAAGAGGGGCAGTTTAGAGGTGCAGTCAGGGGAAACTCTGGTTACTTGATGGAGGCTGACATAGAGTGTCACAATAAATTTGAGCTACTAAGCAACCTAGAGGGGGAGGAAGGGGTTGGTGGAAATAAGGAAACTTATACAGAGGCTGGGGAGGGAGTCAGATATCCATAGGGCATCACAGACCGGCAATGGAAAGGATAGAAATAGTCCCAGAGGGAGAAGGGGAAACATAAATGTTAAGCAAATGGGGGAGATGCAACATATTGCAGACATGAGGGAGGAGAGCATGATTGGAGAGAAACTGGGAGACAAGGAGGTGGGAGAGGAGCCCCCCCTTCAGCAGGGGGGTCAGTACCAAGGATGGAGCCTCAGCTAAAGGGGACCCACAGAGAGCCTCTGGAGGCAGGGTACTATTACAAGGGGGAGGATGGAGGTGGAAGGGAAACCATCAGGGCCAGGTTAAATGGTTCAGATAAGAGAGGGTTAAAGGGACACCTATTCAGAGGGGTTTGAGTTAAGTGGGCAAAATAACGAGGAAGGCAGAAAGGGGAGGGTGACAAGGGAGTCTCTAATAAGGCAGGAAGACTCCCATGGAATTGAGATCATGAATAACGGGGGGGAAGGGGGGCTGAGAGGGCATAGTGGAGGTAACAATAAGGATGATGGCAGTGTTAAGGTTCTGTTATTGGGAGACTCGATGATTAGGGGTATCCAGTGGGAGGGACAGGGGGGTGGATGCCATAGCCAGGTGAAGGTAGTGAGTATCTCTGGGCTGACAGTGCACAGAGCAAAGTTCATGGTGTATGAAATGGTTAGGGATTGTGGAGGGAAACTGGATTTCCTGGTGCATTTGGGAACTAACAATCTAAAGGAAATAGCATTTTGGAAATCCAAGCAAGGTTCCAAGAACTTGCCAGAGTTTGTCGGGATAATGGATGCAACATTTCCTTTTCAGAGATATTGCCAGTACCAAAGGCCTCAGTGGAGAAAAAAATGAAGCTCATAGAGGTTAATGACTGGCTCAGGAAGTGGGGTGAAGAGAGTGGGTTGGGGGTATTAGGGAACTGGAATGGAGTTTGGGAGGATAAGGGACTATATGCCAAGGACAGGGTTCATCTTGCCCCATTAGGGAAGGAAGTCCTTAAACAGGGGATGGCTGACTACATTCAAGAAAGGTGGGGTTTAAACTTGTGAGGGGGGGAAGGGATAAGGGAGGGGCTGACCAGAAGCCCTCTCCTCCAGATGAGGGGAGTAGCCTTCAAGCCCAAGGGTGGGAGGGGGGAAACAGACTGGAGGTGGAGGTTTCAGGAGGAGCAGAGGGAAGATGGAAGTATAAGGAATCTGGGTGGGGTTTGACAAAGAAGATTAGGGATAAGGGGTGGGGGTTGGTGTTAGTAAATGCCAGGAGTTTGGGAAACAAGTTGCCAGAGTTCCAGGCCATGTTGTTCGAGGGTGGGTGGATGTGGCGGCGGTCACGGAGACGTGGGCCAACAAAAACCATGACTGGGACCTAAACATACGGGGGTACACTATGCTTAGGAAGGATAGAAAGGAGGGCAGAGGGGTGGAGTGGCTATGTTCATTAGAGATGACATAGAAATTGCTAGGGTAGAGGCAGAGGAAAAGTGGAGGCCTATGGGTCACCTTCGATCCCCAGCAGGAGATAAGGATCAAGCTGGGTGTAGTATATAGGCCCCTGGGATGAGTGATGTTCTAGCGGATGGTTTGCTGGACAACATCATTGCCCAGTGTGGACCAAAGGGGAAGGAGGTGTTGATGGGGACCTCAATATGCCAGGTACAAACTGGGGAACCATGTCCTCTAAGGTGGCCAAGGAGCAGAGGCTGCTGGACGACTTCCAGGATGTGTTCTTAACACAGCATGTGATGGAGCCCACAAGGGAAGGGCATGTCCTGGACGTGGTTCTGGCAGATGGGGATCTGGTAAGAGACCTGGTTCTACAGGACCCCCTGACTGGGAGTGACCACAATACTGTCTGGTTTCAAATAAGCATGAGGGTGAGGGGGGTGAGATCTAGGACACTGGCAGTGGACTTCAGGGGGACAGACTTTGTGGGCATGGGAAATATTCTCAAGGATCACTTGAAGGGGATTACATCAATGACAAGTGTGGAAAGGAGATGGGAGGTCATTAACGGGGACTTCATGAGGCAGTCAGGATCTGCGCTAAGTTGAAACGTAAGGGAGCAAGGTCACATAAACCATGCTGGTGGTCCAGTGAGGTACAGGTAGCAGTCAGAAAAAAGAAGGTGGCCTACAAAAAATATAAAACAACAAGAGCGGATAGGGATAAGGAAATGTACCATCTTGCATCTAGAAAAGTCACCCGTATGGTGAAAGGAGCAAAGTCCAGTAAAGAGCAGCGGCTGGCACAGGGGATACATGGAGGGGAAAAGGGGTTCTTCCGGTACATTGGGGAGTGGAGAAAAACTAAGGGCCATCTCAGCAGATTGAGATCAGAAGGAGGGTGGGTGGAAGAGGTGAGGGACCAGGCAGAGGTATTTAATGAGTACTTTGCCTCTGTGTTCACTAGGGAGGGGTGGATATCTACAAAGCAAGGCACGAAGGGGATAGAAGGCAGTGAGGGATCAGGGGCAACAGAAATGGAGCAAGAGGGGAGGAGAGGTACCCAGGGGTGTCACATCTGGATAAGGATAAAAAGGCCAATAAGGTGGAGGGGATGGATGTTGCTATCTCCGCCAAAAGGGTGTGGTTAGCGCTCAAGGCCCTAAAGAAAGACAAATCTCCTGGGCCGGATGGCATTCATCCGAGAGTACTATGGGAATTGGCGGACATGCTAGCTGCACCCCTGGCGGAGCTCTTCAACAGGTCACTTGAGACAGGGAGGGTACCTAGGGATTGGCGAGAGGCACATGTGGTGCCAATCCATAAAGGGGGGTCAAGGGAAGTACCAGGTAACTATAGACCCATCAGCTTGACCTCGGTGATAGGAAAATTAATGGAGAGTATACTAAAGGAACGATTGGGGGTGTACTTGGAGGAGGTGGGAGGTCTGGATAGTCGGCAACATGGGTTTGTGCCAGGTAGATCATGTCAAACCAATCTTGTGGAGTTCTACGAATGGGTAACATCAGAACTGGACAGGGGAAGGCCTGTGGATATATTATTCTTGGACTTCAGCAAGGCATTTGACTCTGTCCCCCACAATGGTCTGGTAGAGAAACTGATGGGGTTAGGAGTAGGCCCTTTGATGGTCAGATGGATTGAAAACTGGCTAGCTGGATGCACCCAGAGAGTAGTGGTCTGTGGGGAGCTCTCGAACCCTAGAGAGGTTGGTAGTGGGGTACCACAGGGCTTGGTCCTGGGTCCAATCCTGTTTAATGCATACATATCGGACATCAGGGTGGGTATAGGGTGTGAAATGAGTCTCTTCGCAAGATGACTCCAAGATGGGAGCAGTAGTTGAGGGAGAAGAGTGGAGGTTGGCCCTGCAAGGGGACCTGGACACCCTGGAAAGCTGGGCTCACACATGGAAATTAAATTTCAATATCACCAAATGCAAGGTGTTGCATCTTGGTAGGGGAAACCCTAAACACAGGTACACCCTGGGAGGGGAGGCGCTGGAGGCCTCAATAGGGGAAGAAGACCTAGGGTCATGGTGGATGCATGTATGAATAACTCTGAGCAGTGCAGGAAAGCAGCTAGCAAGGCAAACAGGATGTTGGGATGCATCATAAGGGGGATCACCTCTAGGAGCAAGGAAGTGATTCTGCCACTGTACAATGGACTGGTTAGACCACACCTTGAGTACTGTGTACAGTACTGGAGACCACACTTGAAGAGGGACATACAGCTCCTGGAGAGAGTACAGAGGAGGTCAACTAAGATGATACAAGGACTAGGGGATTTGAAGTATGAGGACAGACTTGAGGAGCTCTGTCTGTTTTCATTGGAGGAGAGGAGAGATGGGGGGACATGATTGAGGTCTTCAAGTACCTCAAGGGAATAAATAGGGTAAACATGGAGGGGATCTTTAGACTAAAGCAGGGAGGTATCACCAGAGGGCATGGTTTGAAGTTGGAAGGTGGAAGGGTGAGGGGGGAAAAGAGGAGCAGGTTTTTCACTGAGAGTGCGGTGGACCCTTGGAATGCACTGCCTGGTGAGCTGGTTCAGGGATCCACAGTGGAGGGCTTCAAGAAAGGGTGGGACAGACACAGAAAGTGGATGTATCAGATGATGGCCTGTCCCAGGGGGGTGCGGATGGATGATAGGGGTTTCTGGAGCACAAGGGATGGGAGGGCCTCGGCACCCAACTAAGGATCTAAGGTTCGAGCAGACTCGATAGACCATAAGGCCTAATCTGCTGGCAAATAGTATGTTAATATATTGTTAAAACTTTTCTACGGTGTATGTTGTATTACTGAAACTGATTCATCCGAACAGTATAAAATGGTGTCATCGGCATACAGGTGGTAACAACAGGCACCCACATAATACCCAAGATCTTTCAATTATATTAAGAATAATAAAGGACCCATAACTGATCCTTGGGGCACTCCTTTCCACACCACCTGCATAGCTGACACAGTTCCATTTACAACTGTTACCTGCTGTCTGTCAGAAAGATAGGCGATAAACCAATCCAAAACTGAATGGCTAATCCCTACCTCGGACAGTCTCATAAGCAAATTCTGATGATCAGCTGTGTCAAAAGTCCTGGAGAGACTGATAAGAATTGCACCAGTATAACACTGGGCATCAATTGCCCTGCCGATCTCATCCAGGACCTCCGACATGACCATCACAGTGCCATGAGACCTCCGAAAACCTGACTGATAGGGATCCATCAGTTTTTCCTTTTCCAAATACTCCATCAACTGTCTTGCCAACAGTTTCTCCAACACCTTACTAATCAGAGGTAATATACATATAGGTCTATAGTTGGACAGTCGACCAGGATCACTCCCCTTAAAAACCCTTAATGGAGCTCTTTTTTCCTTCACCACCTTGGTCACTTCCCTAGAGGATGATAACTGTCTCTTTTTCTGTCTTCTTTTACATCTTCCTTCAAGCAGAGGCTGGTTGTCCCATTCTGATACAGAGACCAGATTTTTGCAAGTTCACATTGGGGAGGCAGATCTGAAGTTAGAAGAAGGCTCATTTCCAATGGGCTTTCTGGTTCTTTTTTGCCAGAGAGCTGCGTGCCTCAATTATGCCCTCCCTTTATGTTCCCCACTGGGCCTCTTCTCCTCCCTGGCAATCAATCCTACAAGGCTGTTTCTGAGCAGTATCTAATTTCTTTAAAATCTGTCTTCCTATAGTCCAGGACCTTTGTAGTCATGTGGTTTCCCTATGCTTCTGTCTTTATGTTAAACCACACTGCATGGTGAGCATTGGTACCTAGTGGGCTACACACTGTGATGCTTGCAAAACTGTCCCTGATTGTAAACATCAGGTCCAACATTATTCCATTCCTAATGGCTTCTTTGAATAACTGCCCAAGAAAAGCCCCTTGTAGGCAGTCAAAGATGGGTCTGCTCTTTGCCAAAGCTGTCGTTGGAAGGCTGTACTCCTATCTGGCAAACTGAAGTCACCAACTATCAGCACCTCACTCTTACTTGCCATTCTGATGACGGCTTCCCCAAGTGTCTCATCCAACTCCTCTTTCATTGATGGAGGTCTATATTCACACCAGTATGGATAGTGGAACCAGAACCTGTCTACATGATGACTCACAACACCTTCAATCCTTACCTTCCTCTGGTTGACCCTGTACCTCTAAGGCCTTGATTCCCTCCCTTACATATAGAAAAACCCTTCCCCTCCTCCCTGCCCTGACTGTCCTGAACTGAGAGTAGCCAGGTATGGCCATGTCCCACTCATGATGCTCATTGCACCACAACTCTGTTATGGCCACCAAATGCAGGCTAGCCTCTGCTATGATGGCCTCCAGGTCTAGAATTTTATTTTCCAGACTTTTTTGTATTTTTGCTTATGACTGTCTATACCTTCCTCCCTCACTGCCTCCTACCATACTTTCTACCCCCTACCTGCCTCTGTTGCCTCCTTAAGCTCCCCCTGACCCACCTCTTACCTTTTCACCTTGTCTGTTCCCGCTCTCCTTTATGCCTTTATTCTTGCTTGCCTGATTTTTATCTTTTTCCTCTGCCTTGTCCCCACCCATCTTCTTGTGCCCCTGCTCTAGGGGAGTTTACTCTTCTTTGTCCCTCCTCCCTAATTCATCATTATAGGAGGGAGGGCACTTGCTGCCTCCTTTGATTTTATAGCCTCCTCATCTAGTGTAAATGCTCATCCAAGTAACTGTGCTCTTCACTTTCAGCCTGAAGTCCATGGGATGCAGTGACTGCAAGGGTTGAAATCAGTTGATAGTCACCAACCCTGGGATCTGGGCATGTCCTTTCCTGGCCACTTTCTCCCTGCCTCTCCACTATACGAACATACTAAGTTACCAGCAGAAGAAGGCTATTAGGTCTATCAAGTCTGCCACATGCAGACCATCATGTCCTTGTGTTTACATTGGGCCCCCCACCCCGAGACCTCTGCAGAAGAGGTGTCCAGACTCCCACACCCCTGCAGATGGTAGTATGCCTCAATATGTTGTGCTCAGTCAAGAGCTGGTTCATTGCCACTACCAGGAATCCCTACTTCCTGTGAACTAGACATACCTACATCTACCAGAGCACTCTATGGAATACTGCTGAGCCGAAACCCCTGCAACCCATTATTTCTCCATCCTCCTAGCTGCCCAAACATATCTATACTTGATGTGTGCATGGTGTAGTACCATAGGTCCAGTATTACTTGGGGCAGTGAGGGCTGCCTTCTAGATTTGTCTTACTGCTGTTTTCTTGCCCTACCCCTGATAGGGAGTTAGGACAGGTGTGGGCTTTACTTTACACTAAAGTATTGCTTTATCCCAGATAAGGAGTTAGGACAGATGTGGGCTCTGTGTTGTGAAACCTTGTCCTCCTTGTGCCTGTGTTGTGCTGCTTATCTTCTAGTTCTTGTACTTGGTGAAGGCAAAAGCAGAGTTCCTCACAGAACTACAAACTGCCTGTGGATGCCTGCTGCAGGTGCCACAGTTCCACACTCCTACTCTGTAGCAGTCATATTCCAGAACACTCATGTTGGAATGCTTATAGTCATGAGACTTAAATCTCATGTCTCCAGTAAGCCTGCTTCAGCTCCTCCCCAAATCACGCACCTGTTTCACAGGTTGTAACTAAACACTTAACCCACAAGAGGCTGAAATATTCTCCTAGCTTGTTCCCCCACAGTGACTATTAAATGTTACAATCATTTAAAGAACTGCCCCAAAATGCAGACTCAAAGCATTTACTTCTACCTACTCACTCACACTGCCACTTTTTTTTTATTTAGTTGTTTAACCAGGTATAGCACACTAAGCTGAAAGCTTTTTCACAGGAGCGACCTGGGAGCACAAGAAGGTTAAGTGACTTGCTCAGGGTCACACAGTATGCAAGTGGAAGCTGTGGGATTCAAACCCAGGTTTGATCTGCTGGATGTCACCAGATTTGCAGCTCAGAGCCTTAGACCACTGCGCTATACTGCCTCCTCACTTAAGCAATAATACATGATGGGGTTGGCATTGTGCTGGCACAACACAT
Organism: Neoceratodus forsteri; assembly: GCA_016271365.2. Lineage (NCBI taxonomy): Eukaryota > Metazoa > Chordata > Ceratodontiformes > Ceratodontidae > Neoceratodus > Neoceratodus forsteri. The sequence goes on along the minus strand of CM057455.1, from coordinate 1,292,528,695 downwards.
GTCCAGGGGCATAGTGAGGTACAATGCCACAAGCAGAGTGCCTTTGCACCCTTTAAGTGCATTGTGCTAGAACAAGCTCACATCAAAGTGTTGTATTATACTTATAAAATGGGTAAACTGAAAAAAAAAATGTAACAAACAAAAAAAGTAATTTTTTTTAATTCAAAACAGATGTTTTCTTTTGTTAAACGTAACTAGTAAAAGTAGTCCTCAGATGTCAATCATCTGTCTATCAGCACATTAAACAGACGGAATATTTGGTTATCTTGCAATGCAGGAGTTTAGACTTCTGTATTCTTTTTGCAAATGCTCTACTCTCTTCACATAAACACATACGGAAAGAAGGCCTCAGTAAAGTCAAGGATTCACTTCTGTCTGGAGCAGGACAGGTGGCAAATATTTCCCTAGTATGTAGGTAGTGGCTGCGAAGTGGGCTCAATCCACTCCGCGAAGTGATTCGAGGAGCAAAGGCAGATTCGCTGAGGTTCCGTGAATGAAGTGGAGTGCTTCATCAAGAGAATGAGGAACTCAAGGCATTGAAAACAGCTACTTCATGTTACTCCACCTCCACTGGTCACTTCTCTTTCAATTTTTAGGCAAATTACATTGTTGGCAGTTCACTTCGACTCACTTGTTTTTGAGCTCCGAAGGAGGATTTTGCAGTGATTCATGGGAGTTCAGGTCACATGGGCTCTATATTGATCTGCACAGCCTCAGCTTGAGGTAGTATGAGTAGGAAGGAGTAGGAGACAGTGTGCTCTGATAGCTGTCTGTAGGAATATTTTAAAAGCTGTTCAAAAAGCATTTTTGCTTTTTTGGGGGGATCCAACTGTAGTTCATCGATCGTAAGAAACCCTCCTGTGCTCACAACATCGAGCGTTTTTGTTTGTGTGTGGATTTTGAATGTAAATTTATAACATTGAAGTGTGTGGTGAAAGACAGTGAAGTGTGCTGTGTGGGGGAGGGGCATATCTGTGTGTAGGTAGATTTAAGTTGGAGAACAAGTGATTTCTTTGTGTTTTAGTAATATTTTTGTTATATAACTGAATGTGTTACTGTACACATAGTAAAATTATCAGTGATAGTACACATTTTCTTGCTGCTTGTGTGAATGTAGTGCAGCATTTCATAAGATCAGGTTGTTTAAATTACAAATTTACATTATGTGGCACTGAGTACACTGAACTTTTGCATTTGCATCGCATTCCTCATTCAGCATTGTACACAAAGTGTTCTGTGTTGTGTGTGCAGTGTTGCGTGCATCAAATATAATACACCTTTTAAAATTTGTGACACAGATCAGTGTAAGTGCAACTAAGCGCAGCAGTGTGAACCTGCTATCCATTGCAGCTGCCTGATTTTGTACTGCGATCGTGATCTCTGTTCTTAGTGTTGCTGCTTGTAGTGCCGTAAAAATCAGCACTGTCTGTATTCAGTGCCCTCCCACATTGAAAAGTATTTATTACCAGAATGGATTGTTTTTGTGACCCCATCAGCCCCACTGGTTACTGAAGTTGTTTTAATTCCATGACAGTGTCACAACGCAGTAGTCCCCTATCTGTTGTTGAAGCCACAGTTGTTTATTTTGCTTCACATCCAGCTGGCGAGTAGCGACCCTCCAGTCAGAAAGTGAACGTATCAAAATCTGAATTTGGTAATAATATTTGTGGTTGATCCCCCAAAATGTCTGCAAAGAGACATGCAAGTAAAGCTGTTTCTGGCCATGGCAACGTTGGCAGTAAGAGGGTCTGTGGGCATGGTAATAGTACGCGGACGGAGAAGTGCATTGCTGATGTGAGAAAAGGTATTTCTCCTGCAATGTTTTTTACAGCCCAATCAGTAGCTTCACTGATAGTTGGAGGAGATGATGTTTTCCCAGCTGGTGGTGTTAGTGTTACTGGTGTTAGTGGTGATGGAGGTAGTATTAGCATTGTTGCATCAAGTTCTAATTCCGACCAGTGTACCGTATCCAAACATATTGAGTGTGAAGCAGTGCAAGTGAGTGACAGCGTTGATGATGTCATACTTCCTAGTAACATCCCATTAACTGAACCTGATTCTGATGATCAAGTCAACGATAGCATACAATATGATATTCCATCCACCGTGGCACTTAACGTCACTCATTTTCCATGCAACAGTGATTCACAGTGTGGTGAAAAAATATCAGGTGATGGTGGTGTAGATGCTGATGATGAATGTGATGATGCTGATGATGATGATGATGTTGCTGTTGTTGCAACATGCAGTCCACATGTTAGCATCTAAGCAGAAGCTGTGGATGTGTGTGACAGTGATGTTGATGAATGTGATGATGATTTAATTGACCCCGGTTTTGAAACCGGAGAAAAATAAATAAAAAGTGGCTGTGTCTGAATCTGTTTGCAGGAATCCCCCCCCCCCCCGGTAAAACTTGTGATTTACCGTTTTACTGGATGATGATGGTGTTGATGACCCTGTACTCAATATGATATGTAGTCATGGTGGTCAGTTGCAGTTCAGGTCTGTAGTGCCAGAAACATCACGTGCCCTCCCCACTTCAGTGCTTAAAATAACAGACTTAAATAAGCCACATCATCATGGACATGTTAAAAGCAGAGCAAAACAGTCCCTTGTTTGGGATTTTTTTTGTTCAAGATGCAAATGATGATTCAGTTGCAATCTTCCAGGTTTGCCATGTGCGTGTGAATTGAGGTTAAAAGGGGAACCATCTTGGGACAGGAGGACAGCATACGCATCTTAAGAATAGGCACTTGACTCTGTGGACCCAGCACAAGCTGGCAGGTATTACCAGACTTGGGCGTTCACCCGTATCACCTGCGGCAACCATAGCCAGCATGTTATCCCCTTCCATGACTGTTAAGCCCAGTAGGAAATTAAACGTGTGCAGTAGTGCGCTAATAAGAGCAGAGGATTACTACAGGCATGATGAGGTGGAAGACCATAATGACTTTGAAATGTTGTCCAATGCCGGTGAGAGTAGCAGTTTTTGTGGTGGTGGTGGTGGTGGTGGTGAATGCAGTATGTCTAGTGCAAGTGGTATATCAACCCCGGTTTGCAAATCCAGAAAAATAACATAATTTCTGGGTTTGTCATCATCACCTGTGCAATCGTCTTCATCAAATGTCCACACTCCACCCCCTGCTAATGCCATTCATCACAGAGTGCAACCATTTGTGAGCAACAACACACACCCTGTAAAACATTTAAGTCAGCCCACGTTACAGAGTGTTTCTGTGCATAAGATGAAGTCCCCCCCAATCATACAGTGTCACGTGAACTTAATGCTGCTGTAGTGGAAATGTTGGCAATCGATCTTTTGCCCTTCTCCTTTGTGGAGAATTCTGGGTTCCGGTGGTTTGCTGCTCGTGTCTGTCCAAAATAGAAAGTCCCATCCAGGACATTCTTTTCTACCCGTGCTATTCCTGAGTTATTCCGCACTGTCTCAGACTCAGTAAGACATGCCCTTCAACATTCCTTCTCTCTATTCATCCATTTAAGTATGGATATGTGGACAACTGGCAAAACAGCGGGGAGTTCATATTTGTGTATAACTGCACACTGGGCTCAGGTGCGGGGGGTTGTTTTTGATGCTGGTAGTGTGAATAATCAGTGCAGGAAGGTGGATTGTCATGGTAGGAATCTTCCTGGAATTCGCCAGCATGCAACAATTGCTATGCACAGTGTGACCTGTTCACACACTGGTGAGAACATGTTGGACATGGTACTGACTGAAATTGACAGATGGCTAAACCCTCTGTGCCTGACAGCTGAGTTCATAGCAAGTGACAATGGGTCAAATGTGGTGAAATGCATCACGAATGGCGTTTTTTTTCGTGTTCCATGCATGGACCACTGTTTAAGTCTTGTGGTTCAGGAATTTCTGTGCACCCTGATATAAAGGAAATGCTGACCATTGCATGACATATCTGCTCTCAATTTTCAAGATCTGGAAAGGTCCGTGACCAACTGCGTACAGATACAAAACAGCCTGCCTCAGCACCACTTGAAGCTGGAAGTTATCAGCTGATGGAACTCCATGTTATACATGGCAGAGAGGTTGTATGAACAATACAAAGCCATCACAGAATACCTTGCTATGCACACTAGCCATGACAGTTCTGGGGCCTCCATGTCTATGACGACTGAACAGTGGCACCTCATGGACTCTGTAATAACAATTTTGCAGCATTTTGAACATGCCATGCAGGCAGTGCGTGGCGAGTCTGCCTCCATTAGCCAATCAATTCCACTGCTGTGGGTGCTGAGGCAGACATTGGTGAATGTACAGCATAGCCCTGATGTTGCCAGAGACAGTGGTAGCAGTATGTTGCTGCAACACATGCTGACAGTATTCGACCAGAATCATCACATTGTGAGCATTCAATGTAGTGACAAATTTGCCATGGCAACAATGTTGGACCCACGATACAAATGTGGAATTGCATCAGTACTGGAGGGAGGGCCTGGACAGGTAAAAAATATCAGTGGTCAACTGGTTCGCTTGGTTCATGGGGCACAGAAGTCGCATGCCAAGGTTTGCAAATCTCAGCAGCATAATCCAGCCGAAGGTGTAGCTGGAGGACCAGCAAGCATATCATGCAAGGGTAAGAGGACTGTAGTTCCTGGTGGTCTGTCATCCAAAGTGGTTGGCGTCAACCCGCTTTGGGAGGCTTTGTCCCAAGTGGGTATTTGTGACATCAATGATTCCGGGGAACAGGCTGATGCATCAACAATAGGAATTAGTGCAGCACAGAGAATGGTTGAGTCATATTTGTCTGAAAACAGGCAACTGACAATAAGTAAAGATCCTCTTTTATACTGGAGTGGAAAGGTCAGTGAATGGCCAGAGCTGACTGCAGTGGCACTGAAGTACTTCACATACCCACCCTCCAGTGTAAGTGTTGAGAGGGTATTCAGCTCAGCAGGTGCAATAGTCAGGGATCGTTGGACAAACCTGTCTCCTGCAAATGTTAGTTTGCTAACATTCATTAAAATGAATGAGAGGCACATACCAGCACAGACTGCAATGTCAGTATTCGTACCCCGGCCTAGTCATGGTGGTCTTGCTGATGTGGAAATGGAGCATCCTGGTGGCACTGGCAGTGGCTGCCTGAAACGGCCTGCCACTGACGTAGATGAAGACACAATGGAGAAAGAATTTCCCCAGTGGTCAGACTTCAGACATCGATGACTGTGAGGGCAGTTTTCTTTATGAGGATGATAATGTGGTTAATGTTGGCAGGTTTTAACTGCAGCATTTAAAAGGCGGTGTGCCCCTCCCCACCCACCACCACCACCAGGACTGATGTTATCCAAGTCTGCTGCCACCATGAGTCTGTCTGCCCACCCCGGACCACCACCACCAGGACTGATGTTATCCAAGTCTGCTGCCACCATGAGTCTGTCTGCCCACCTTGGACCACCACCACCGGGACTGATGTTATCCAAGTCTGCTGCCACCTTGAGGCTGTCTGCCCACCCCGGACTACCACCACCGGGACTGACCAAGTCTGCTGCCACCATGAGGCTGTCTGCCCCCCATGGACCACCACCACCACCACCACTGGGACTGATGTTATCCAAGTCTGCCACCATGAGGCTGTCTGCCCCCCATGGACCACCACCACCACCACTGGGACTGATGTTATCCAAGTCTGCCACCATGAGGCTGTCTGTCCCCCATGGACCACCACCACCACTGGGACTGATGTTATCCAAGTTTGCTGCCACCATGAGGCTGTCTGCCCACCATGGACCACCAGTCTACCAGTGCACCACCACCACCAGCCTCTTAATATTTAAACCATAAAGTGAGTATGTGCACTCATGTTTGTTATGCTGCCTCACTTCCTTAAGTTGTCAGTTTTGTTTTCTGTAGCTTTTCAGAGCTGCGGTGGCAAAACACATACAGTACACTTATATTGTTTCTTTTATAAGAGAACAAAAACAGGCTCCATCGCTAATATTACTCATTGGGAAAGATGCTGTAGCTATACCGTACAGAGAGGAAGCAATGTAATGTCCATGTGAATTCCATTCTGGTAAGTATGAAGATTTTATTTAATCCATTTCATTGCTTTGTAAAGACTGCTGCAAATATTGCAAACAACAGGTTGTCTTAGTAGTTGACAAGATGTGTCTCTGAAATGTAACTTAGTTGACAATAGGGATTGAGATTTGAGAACCAGGGAGGGACACATAACAATGAAGTTGTAACTTTTAAGAAGTCATTCATTTCTTTTTTTAGGAAAATTCGCAATACTTTGTTGTTCTGTCAAAGTGGCCTTATCCAAAAAAGTTCATCAACATAATCAGGCATACCCCTCCCCGACCCGAGCTTGGGCACGCATACAACACGCAGAAGTCGTTTCATCGGATGACCATGATTAAGAACTGGAAGGATGCTGATGAAATCTGTGAAGAAATAAAAAAATAAGAAACCATTACAGACAAAACTGAAAATATGACCCCCCCCCAAAAAGAAGAAATACTTACCTTCATGTGCTCGAGAGTTATCCATTTCCATTTAAGTACAAAAAATTCTCATTGAGCACTGGACGGTGCACAGCAACAGTTTGAAGATGGAGTCACCTGTGTGTGATGCAGAACAACAGCATGAGTACATGTCCATGTCAAGTTCAACCCCCCTCATCATCACCTACAAAATACACAACCATATATATATATATATATATACTCAACAAGGCTACTATTACTGTACATCAAAAGGGCGCCTTTCAATCCAGTTGAGATGACCACTTTTCACTTTTCTGCACACAAGGAGGATGCACTGCGGGCCTGCAGAAAAAATCTGGGGACTCTGTGCCACCACTGTGTGCATGACTGAGTGTGCCATAAATTCTGGGGGACTTTGTATGTACTGAAACAGTCTCATTTCACTCTGTTACCACTTGTCAATTTTCTGGACACATGGAGGATGCATTCTGGGCCTGCAGAAAAAATCTGGGGACTCTGTGCCACTTTTGTGTGCATGACTGAGTGCACCATAAATTCTGGGGGACTTTGTATGACTGAAACAGTCTCATTTCAATGTGTTACCACTTGTCAATTTTCTGCACACAAGGAGGATGCATTCTGGGACTGCAGAAAAAATCTGGGACTCTGTGCCACTTTTGTGCACATGACTGAATGTGCCATAAATTCTGGGGGACTTTGAATGTACTGAAACAGTCTCATTTCACTGTGTTACCACTTGTCCAATTTCTGCACAGAAGGTGGATGCAGTTTGGGCATGCAAAAAAAATATGGGGACTCTGTGCCACCAGTGCACGCAGGAGTGACTGCGCAATAAATTCTGGGGGACTTTGCATGTGGTGTGATGATACCATTTCACTTCCTTAGCATGTGTCAATTTTCTGGACAGAAGACATATGCATTTTGTGTATTGTGATTGTAAGCACATAATGTCATACTTAAATTATCAATTAAAGCAGCATTGCAACAATGTGCTGTCAATTTTGACCTATAGTTTTTTATGCTATTTTACATCGCCGCTGGCGCCGCTGCCGGTGCAGACCACTAGTTACCTGATGACTTGTATGATACCCTTCTTTTCACAATTTGTGTCTGCTTCACTACTTTTTCTTATGTCTGAGAATAAAAAAGGAGCATGTCATTTAATATTGTTCTGACCAGGTACTTAGCACTATTTGCATCTGTTTTTGAACAACTATTGTTCTGTGATGTCATAAAACACTGCCTGCTGCATAATTGTTAATTTGACAACAGAAATAACAACCGAAATAATATATTACAACTGATGGAGAAAAACAGCACCAAATACTGATGAAGAACTGGTCTGCACCATATTAAAAGGAGTGCTCCTGAGCCGGCCCAGTGGCGCAGAGGGTTGAGGCGCTGGCGCCTTACCTCATCCCACGCCGGCGACCTGGGTTCGGGAACAGACTCGGGTCATCGGGGGCTGGCAGGGGCGGGAGAGGATCGAGTGTCCGAAGGACTGCTTTCCTCTCCTGGGGGTGGGTAGTGGGGTCTTGTCGCGCCACAGCGGCCCTGGTGGAGACCAGGAGCACTGCTGATGCATGCAAGAGAGAGGGGGAGTAACTAGAAAAGTGGAAATACCACTTCACAATAGCTGGATGATGGCTGCCTGGCACTCTGAGGCCATCAAGGTCCTACCGAGCTCTCCATCTCAGCAGCGTTCCTGGGGCTAAAGTAGGAGCGCTGGTCTGCCCCTTGGCTGCTGCCATCGTCCTTGGAGGAGGGGGACCCATCTGGCAAAGGGTTACACCGGGTCACCCTGGGGGTTGGCTGCAATCTGAGGTGAAATCTCAGAGGACAGATGGGTCAGAGGACTGCCTTGGCAAGCCTGAAGGAGTGGCTGCCATGAAGCACGTAGGGGTAGAAAGAGATAACGCAGAAAAAAAAGGAGTGCTCCTTTTATTAGCTCACACATGAAAAAAGTACTAAAGCAGACTCAAATACTGGAAAGAATAGTATCATACAAGTCAGGATGTAAGTAAAGTGGCACTGTATAATAGCATAAAAAAGTATAGGTAAAAATGTTCAACAGATTGCTGCACTGCTGCTTTAAAGAGATTCACCAAGTTACATAGTTATGGATGGTATTACACCTAATATATTGGTGCCTAACCTCCAGTGGAATCTTTCTTACTCCACATATCCTTAAATAGTGAAATACTTTTCTAGCAAAAATGTTTGTAATTTCAGTAAAACAGGTCCCGGAAAACTTCCCATTCTGAAGAGACGCCCAAGTTCTGCCACCCACGTTCAGCAACGTTGTGTTGAAACGTGGGCATGTTTCAACTAACAAGAGCCTTGTTAGTGGAAATGTGCCCACTTTTCACCACAAACTGACCATTATAACATAAAGAAACTTTTGGAAAGATACCAGCCATTCAGTATAATAAAACATTTCCCCATGCTCTCCCTGGCATCATGTCATAACATTGCTGAGCAAGTTGGCAGAATTTGGGCAGATCTTCAGAACGGGAACTTGGGAAGTCTTCTCGGTCCGGTTCACTAAAATTACAAGCGTTTTGGCCAGAAAAGTATTGCACTATGGAATGTAAGGACATGTGGAGAAAGACAGATTACCCTGGAGGTAAGTCACCCATATAAGGAACATGTATGACTGTATGTGCATGTATATATTTAAAGGGAAGCAGTCAGCCACAGGAGTTCCTGCGTCCTGCACAGTGCAAGGCTTACCCTCCAGTTCTTTTGTGGCAGGCATTTTTCTCGCGCGCAACATACTTTATTTTAAGAAAGAAAGGTCAGCGACCCAGAAGGATGCTGGATGCTGGATGCTATGCGGGCCACATTATGTGTAAAGGAAAGGTGCAGCAGAGATGCACCATGCACTTCAAATAGTTTTGTATTGATGTGCATGGTGCGTCGATGTTGCACCTTTACGCATAATGGAGCCCCCATAGCATCTGCCATACTACTAGGTTGCTGACATTTATTTAGTATAATAAAGTATGTTGTGGCATGAGAAAAATGCTGCAACATACTGAAAAGGCTTAACCGGACGGTAAGCCTTGCAGGGGGCAGGATGCAGGCACTCCTGTTGCTGATGGCTTCCCTTTAAACCAATACTGTGGCCTTCCCTCTGTCTGGTATGAAACAAACAAAACAGTACAGCACTGGGGGGGGCAGAAAACAAAACCTAATGCTAGATCCCATGATGTTCCAGGAGCAGAAGAAGCATCAACACTATTTGTAGATTGCTCTTGCTTGATCCGCTCCATCTGCTGCTGGACAGCACCCATCCTCTGATTATTTTCCTCCATCATAACCCACAGCAGTGCTACTTCTGACTGCATTGCAGGCATGGCGGACTCCCCTGCTGCGGGAGGAAAGGCAGGTAGTGGTGGTGGTGAGGGTGGTGCTGGTGGCAGTGGTGGGGGTAGTGGTGTAGCAGTAGCTGCTGCTGTGGCCCTCCTCCTGCTCTGGTGATGCACAGCAGCAGCACCCACTGCCACTGCCACAGAAGGGCCAGCAGGTGGAAGCCTGGCCTGTTCTGTGGCAGCCTGCCACTCCACCTTGTGGTGGTTCAGCATGTGTGTTCTCTGGCCCCCAGTCCCCAGATGTGTCCCCTTGGGGCCACGGCGCACCTGCACACCACAAAGCAGGCACACCACAATGCTACTGTACCACCTAACACAGTTGAAAAACTGCCAGGCTATCGAGCTGCAGGGGGGGACCAGGCACAACAGGGGCAGATGTATTGCCAGCAGTAGTGTCATGCTCCTGGGGGGGCTCCACCTGCTGCTGTGGAGTTGGAGGTGCTGCTGCTGGAGCTCCTGCAGCTGGTACAGATGATGGTGGTGGTGGCGGCGGCAGACTTGCTGGATGTGGCGGTGGCACTGGTGGTGGTGCTGCTGCTTCTGGGGGGTGGATGAAATATTCTGGAGCAGTCCAGCAACACCCGCCCACGCTGACCCCCATGTGTCCCCACTCCCCTCTGTCCAACATGGGCCACAGACTGTCCCTGGTCCATAACTCTCCTTCCCTCGCCACTCTGACATGTCACACGATGAAGACCAACTCACACATGCACACACACAGTCACATACAGACACACACACACTTATACAAAACAAAACTTATAAAACAAATAAATCGGTCACAAAAAGAACTCAAAACAGTACAACAAAAACTAAAGAATTAGCTTTTAAAAAAGCTGTTGGGTTTTATGATGTTGAAGCAAGTTAAACAACAAATACACACTCCTCTCCTACACTATCCTTCCTTCTCCTATCTCTGCAAAGAAGAAAGTGAAAGTATCTGCTAGCATGACTCACTTCCTGCCTGGCTGGCTAAAGCAGCATGTGACTTACAGTACTGTAAGCCATGTGATGTGTGTTGAGTAATGCTTAAAGTGCCTATTGCTGTCATTCTGCCTTACTTCGTGTTAAGGCAGAATAACAACGCAAAGTCAACTCATTATGAAAAGGCAAAGAGAGTACTCCTCAATGTCCACATCACATAGACTGAAACTAATGCAAAGTGGGCACTTCGCGCTCACTTCACCTGCGAATTTTAAATTTGCTGCATCACTATACGTAGGCAAGGATAGGAAGGGGCCCATTGTTGGAATAGAAGCTCCAAAATTTAACTGTGAGGAGTACTTAATTTTAATTTCTGTGCGGAGGAAAATATAAAGGAAATGAACATTTAATCAGTTTGTTTGCTCTTTTTATTTTAAGGAAGTTTAATTTTTAGAACCAAGGTGAATTTTCAGTGAGCAAAGGTGGTAGTCATGTTTACAATGACAATCAGGAATTAAAAAGAAGGCATTGATATAGCCAGTGTGATGTCTCCTAATAACCAGTACTTTTTTTCCCGTATGTTGTTTTCTTTCATTGCACAAGTCCCAGCCAATCAGGTTGCAATATTTATTTTTCTACCCATTTTATAACAATTAATAAAATACCTTGTTTGGTGTTGGTTAGCTGCTCTGTTCTCCCTTCTCTTTCAGCTATCCCACCAGAACAGGGACAATTTACTTGAAAAGACATTATGTACTGGATATCTCCTTGGCTGTCTGTATTGATGAAAAGGCTGTGCCTACTTTTGTGCCCAACTCTGCACCAATGAACTGCAAAATCTAAATAGGTTCTATTTGGCATTTTTCTTGAGGAGGAACCACAACCTTTGTATAGTGGGCATTGCTTCTAGAATGGTACTGATGCACCTCTTATTTGTTTTTTTCCCCACAGATTATCCAGTTGTATAAATAAGGATGCACTGTTAAGCTTCTTCTTTATGGTGTTGCTGCAACTACTGATAGATGTTTTTTGAATGTTGTTTATTGCTGTGGTGAGTCCAAAGGGAATTACCCTGAAGCAGAACTGTACACTTCCTATTGTGAACCTGAGATAATTTCCATGACTTGGTCATATTTGACTGAGGTCCCAAGTGGAAACTGGCAGGGAGAAAGTTTAAGAGGGAAGCAAGGAATTTCTCTTTTACAGAAAGGACGGTGAAGCCATGGAACAGTCTGTCAGTGGAAGTGGAGGGTACTGAGGCCATAAATGGTTATACAAATGGCTTGGACAGGGTGAAGAATTTGGTGGTTGCTCAGGCTCAGCAGTAGGGAGGGAGCAGGGGTGTGCACCTGGATGAATAAAATCCTTTATAGTCAATAGAGCTGTCGTTTTCCGCTGTCATTGTCTATGTTTGTAAGTTTCTATGTGGAAAAGTGCATCCTTAGATTTAATGCACATAGCCGATCCAGTTCTTGGAAAATTGATATCATAATTTTAAGTGTTACTATTTTAAACTTTTATTTATATATTTATTTGAAAATTGTTACAGTAAAAAAGTCACTGAGCTGATGCTTGATTCCAGGCAAGAAAAGGGAGTAGGGGAGAACAATAATACAGCAAGTGACATAAAAGTTCCATGATGATACAGACAATGAAAATGTAGTAGGTGAAGCATACTACTGACTATTATAGTAAGTAAATTATAGTATGGCAGTGACTCAAATAGCACAATAAATTACAACATAATGTGACCCCTCAAAGGAGTGGGTGGAAAAAAACATAAGCTCTAGTCAGAGCCGTCATGGCAGCTTCAGAGAGATGAGTCTCAGTGAAAAGTACTTGGAGCTACCACTGTGGCTGACACTATACTTGTGTAGTACTTGTGCATGCACAGTGACCGATAATCACTGTGCATGTGTGAGAAAGAGCCTGCCATGCCCAAGATGGCTGCCACGACAGAAGTGTGCATGCGTGATACTTGCGCATGCGAAGTGAGCTCATGGTAGCCATCTTGGGCATGGAGTGCTCTTTTGTTTCACCCCAACTGTGGAAGAGATGGGTGGAAACAAAATAGTGTCCCCATGGAGGGGAATGTGTGACCCACAGAGTGAAGGGGCTTTAAAGAACTAATCCACCAGCACTGACAGCAGAACTGTGGACATGGAACTGCAGCACTGTGGAAGCACAGAGCTGAGGTATTTGGTCATGTCCTTCCAGAGCCTCTTTTCTCTCTCCTAGCAAAATGTCTTCAGGGCTAAGCCCATGCAGCTGTAATAAGAACAAAATACAAACAGGCAAGCACAATAAATAAGGAAAGATTGCAAAAGGGCACAGAGCAAGCAAGGGTCGTACTGCAGTTGTGGTGGTGATAAAAGCAGATGCAAAACCAGATCAGATACCTAATTAGGGAAGACAGGACAATGCAAAAGAGAAATGAGACCTCAGCATAACCCTGTTTACATATCTAAAGTCTAATATTGGTGAACACTCTCCATTCTTCTTCAGTGTTAGAAAGTATATTGAAAGGAACCCATATCCAGCTACAAAATGGTCCCTTTTTCGATTGCATTTGACTTTTGGAGCTGTTGTACTTCCAATTCCAGTAGTGCATTCTTTTCTGGTAATATAAATTTGAATGGTCTGAGATGTTTTCAGTTTTGGGAATGAAGGCTCAGGCCCTCTCTTGTTATCTCCAGTGCCCACCCATTGCTGGTGATTTTTGTTTTTGTGAAAAAAAAAAAAAGAAGAAAAACAGTCCTTTAGAAACATAGAAACATAAACTTTGATGGCAGATTACCGTTTGGCCCACCTAGTCTGCCCATTTCGCTACCTACAGGATAAGCTACAGCTCCTAGTTAACTCACAGCCTATTTCTTTCTACCCCCCACAAAAATTGCCTTATGTCTGTCCCATGCATTCTTGAATTCTCTCACAGTTTTGGACCCCACAGCCTCCTCAGGAAGGCTGTTCCTTACATCAACCACCCTCTCTGTGAAAACAATACTTCCTCATATTACCCCTGAACCCACCCCCATCTTCAAATTATGTGCCCTTGTTCTTTTGGATAGTGACAGCTTGGACATAATTGTCAAGGATCTGTCTTAAACTGTGCTGTAGGGGCAGGAACTGACTCATTCCTAGCGTCTCTAAATTCTGCTTCTCTGCTTTAAAACAGACAGCCTCTTAAATAAAGCTCCCAGGTGATGGGTGTGAATACACAAACTCCAAATCCTAAACCAAATACCTTATATCCGTTTTTTTAATCAAACATGAATAATGTAGATGAGTTTTCTAAAGTACTTTTGTTTGTCTTTTGAAAGCCTTATACACTGGGAATGTAACTTGCTTTGTAGAATGTATAGTATTCCATGCATAATCATGAACTGAGCTTCCTCCTCATCAAACTCTGTTTCTTTTGTATGTAAATTATCATGTCTCCCATTTGTCTAAGAATGATGAACAACAGCATAAGTTATCATTATACAATGGCAAGAAAAAATGCTGCTCCCTGATTGGTCAGATTGGGACAGGAGTCGGGATGTTATCCCAGTATAACATCCCGGCTCTAGTCCTAGCATATAGGGTTATCACCTTTTAAAAAGGCCAAAGTGGGACATTTCTTACTGAAACATGATTTTTCGCAGGACAATATGTAGTCTTGACCAAGGCAACAGACTTTTTTCTCTAAATAATCAAAATTAAGACTAAGTGTTATAGATGTCTAGCTGTTTTTAGTGTTTCTTACAATTTTAAGGTATTTTAGTTATGGTATTATGTTGTTTTGCAGCATTCAGAAGAAAGTCAGAAAATATTTTTCTGTTATAATGTCAGGACATGTAGTATTTTTCATGTTGTTTTGCAGGACATAGCTGCCCAAATCAGGACTGTCCTGCGAAAATAGGGACAGATGGTAACCCTACTAGCATACTGTTAATTGCATTAATCATTAAAACAAATTCCCTCCACAACTGTTCCACCAGCAGCTTAAGCGGTCCCGCTATACTCGAATACAGTTGTTTCCACCAAGCTGAAAATCTGTGCTTCCCCCACAAGAATTGACAATCTCCACCAAAGTCAGAATCAGCTCCCCAACGCACACTGACACAAACCCCACCTGCATCTGTATCCACTTTGGTTAAAAAAAACAACAAATAGCAGTAAGCTGAAAGCCGTGTTTGGCTTCGTAACAGTTCCCCGAATGGCATTTCAGTGTCACAGCTGAGAGAGGGCATAACCATGCATTAAACTTTCTTACTGTTTTGTCATTTTTCTACAGTCAGTCCTTTCTCCTGGTAATGATAAAAGCTGTACTGGGAAAAGACAGCTTTCTTGGTGAGACTGGGTTCAGGTCACTGCATTCAAACATGAATGGGAGATTACCTCTGCTGTCACAGGTGGCTGCATTCTGGCATGACTGGAAAACAACCTCTGACTTCCACACAGTGGCAGGTGGGCACATTTAGACATGCAGTGAGAGACAACCTGTGCCGTTGCTGAAACATGAAAAGAGGAGACACAGAGGTGGAAATAAAAATAAACACTGCATTTAAAGTGTGTGCATGGGGGGGGGGGAATTAAGGAACAACAACAAAAGTATGTGGGAGTGCAAAGCTACAATAAAAGCAGCTCCAATATATAAGCTACACCTACTACTCTAAACTCTAAATCAGCATTATACAATGGCAAGAAAAAATCCTGGTCTCTGATTGGTCAGTCTTGGGCTGGACCCGTGATGTTAATCAATACAACATCACAGGTCAGCCTCACTGTGAACCTGTAAATGAACTTTTGCTTGATACTGTGCTTGATGATCTGCTTGATGATGTGCTTCATGATCTGCTTGATTGTTTCATCTTCTTTTAAAAAAACCAAAATATTTTTCCACACAAACATCTTTAAAATGATTTTCTTAATTCTGTATAACAACGAGCCATTGTACAATAGCAATAATGCCCTCCAGGGTGTGTGTCATTTGGGATAACGTCATGCCTCAGTTGTTGGACGCACTCGGCCTGCGGCCTCATGCCCAACCACCTGAGGTGTGACGTTATCCCAGCACAACACACACCCTGTTGGGCATTATTGCTTAATTATTTTCTTACAAAGTAAACCTATGCATTAAAGAAACACAAAAAAATATAATTTTAAATGTGTCTTTTATATCTTTTCATTTTTTTACACTCATGAGCCATTGTGTAATAGGAATAATGCTCTCCAGGGTGGATGTTATGCTGGGATAACATCCCTTCTTGTGTGTAGGATGTCCGCAGCCTGCAACTTTGGGCCCAACCTCCTGAGGCGGGATGTTATCCCAACATAACACCCACCCTGTTGGGCATTATTGCTTTATTAATGGCTTAGAATCTGAGCCAATGTCATCATCATCATCCTCTTTCAGGAAGGCTGGTCCTTCTAGATATGACTTATCTTCTCCCTCCAGTGGAATATAGTCTAAGTTAATGTTTGATTGTGTTTTTTTCTGCATCTTTTAAGCATCTGAAAAATTGTAACATGTGTTTATATTTTCTATGTAACATCCCACTGCTGTCATTACGGTGGGTTGATTTGGTGACTGCAATGTCAGGCTCATTGCATACTGATTGGTAGTACCTCTGACTAAAGAGTGCAATGGGCAGAGTTTAGAGTGCCTGAGTGAGATGGGTGCTAGGGTGCCCTCAAGGTGACTTGCCTCTAGTCACTTGCCATACTGTCTGAGGTGGCAAGTGCCAACATAATGTAGCTGTCAATGGATTCAGTTGTTTGTGCCGATTCCTCTCGAAGTCCAGTTAATTGGTAGCCTGCTGAGCAGGCCCATGACAGCTGTTGAGATCCCATGGAAGGGATCTGGGGGCCTTTAGTGTAGATCACTTTTAAATCTTGTGAGTATGTAAGGGATGCAATGGATAGATGGGGGGACCCTGAGGGGCTTTTTCCTCAATCGGTGTGCCTGGCAGCCTTGTAGTGTAGGAAGCATCCAACAAAAGATGTGTTGTTTACCTTCTGGGGGAAGGGGATTGGCATTTGCAGTCTTGTGCTTGAAAGTTGCTGCTAGCCAAGCTGCTGATGGATAGAGACCTAGTAAGAGAGATTGAGCTGTGTACAAAGGGAGGAGAAATACCTAGAATGAGTACAGGAGATCCTGAGCCAAGATGGGTACTGAAACTGCTGTCTATGGCAGAGGGATTAGGACAACTGTCAACCACTGAAAATGGGTAGGCTGGAATGTGTGCCATGCCCAGCACATCCACCAGTTAGTGTAACTAAGTTGTTGAGCGTCCATTGCAGTTGTTGTATTAAGGCTCCAGTTGGGGAGACTGGCCTGGTACAGAGCAAAGGCCCACAGGATCAAGGTACCCAGTGGATGCCATCAGTGAACAGAGATCTTAGGGTAATATCCCTACACTGGGGATGTCCACTGCACTATCTGCTGGCCAGACATTATAGTGTCAGTTTGAGACAATGTGCAAACTCAAAGTGTATAACTTAGTGGAAGAAATTGGTAAGGTTGTACAGAGCAGAACATGCTATGACCTGAGGTACTACCTTACACACTGGTGTGAAAAGAGGAATGAGAGTGGTCATGTGGCTCCTGAGTTATACTGTTAACCAGGAGAGCATTCAGGGACTGGATTTCCATAAGTGTAACTGAATATATGTCAGTAAAGAGTGACTATTGCTTAAACCAACTTTGCAGCATGTTTTCTGTCAGAAGAGGTCTGAGTTGAGCTCACCCCACATTCGGGGAAGATGTGCAAGCCTAATGTGTGAAGCACCCTCTGGAGAGCATACCTTCTTACATCTGAATACAGAGAGTCTCACTGGGGTATGTTTGGCCCCTGCTGACACCAAGAGAGGATTATCATGTGTTGCTTACGTCAGCAGAAATAAAAAGAACAGTACAGAAGCAGCTGATTGGCTTGCGTATTATGTACGACTAGGAGGGGCTGCATATTTGAGGGCTCATCCTTTGGGATTTTTTATTGATATCTTGTGTCCAGAATGCCAGTAGTAGCCACATACATTGCCAGCTATTCCCAGATATTTTGAGAAATTTCTTAAGAGTTAAATAGTTTCTCTCTGCTGCCCCTACTGTGGAAATGCAGAAAGCAGGAGATATATCTAGAAATATCTCAGAAATTTCAGGAAATAGCTGGCAGTGTCTGTGACTGCTACTGTATATGTGAGGTGCCATGTAGGCTTTGTGAGATGGGATGTTGCTGTGACACATACAGTATTGACTCATCCTATGGAAAATGACCATCGCATTTTAAAATGTGTCATCAGCCATCAGGAGATCGTAGAATATTCTATTTGGATATAATGGACTTGTTTTTGGAAAAGTCACTTCCAAATTTCCATGACACAGAAAGGACCTTTCACAAAGAATGGCTGAGAAAAGCCCAGTAAAAAAAAATTGTAAGGCTAAAAACTGTAGCATGAGAGCAAAAGTGCACATATGTTGTAACATGAATGAACAGCCCTTGAAGATGTGACGTGTAAATTAGTCACATTTGCATACAGTAAATAAAAGTTCTGAATTCACAGGGAGGATGACTAGAATGTTTGGGTGCTGTTGACTGAAAAAATGAGTGCATGTTCCACCATGGAAGCTGTGAATGTGAGACATTTGGACCTAAATGGTGATAAACACCAGTCATTTAGCATTCTGACATGATACCCAGTAGTGGATCTTTCAGAATTTGAGAAACTGTTACTGTCAGTAAAATTCTGTAACTTCTTCCTGATGGTGGGATGAGGAAATTGATGAGTGACAGATTGAGCAGCAATTATTCTAGTATCCAACACAGAATGTCAACTTTCTTGTGGTGACTGAAGTGTGAGCAAGACTATCACCAGGGTGTGGATGTCCACAGGCTCTATGTAGTGTACCGGCAAGAACTGAAGAGGGAACAACTGAGACTAGTGGTGACCCTGGGTTAGTAAAGCAATGCTGAAATGCAGGCTGACAAAGTTGATGACCTCACTATCTGGCAGCCAGATTCCACACATGATGGTGATTTGGTCATGGAGGAGGTATTGGCAGCACTTTGGAACCAGATAAAGAAACACATGCTCTGTTTAGGATCAATGCGAAATATACATTTGAGACCCTTCTAGCAGCCACTGAGAAAAAAGCAAATCACCATCTGGCACAGCTGCTGGGCATAATACCCGATTGTACAATGACTCTACAACAGACGATATCTGTATAGTTGGAATGAACCTCACACTAGAAACTGTCTTTGTATATGTTGCCAAACCATTGCACAACCATACATGTCAATACCAGAGCCTGAGTTGGAACTGATCCAGAGCCAGAGAAGGGATCCAAAGAGGAAACTGAGGAGCAAGAAGAAGGAGAAGAACTAAAATACCAAAGGAATGATGCACTTATTCCACCACCAACTCTGTCTCTTATACCGTTATCTCTTTACCACATAGTTATGCTTTTTAGCCTGTGTGTGAAAGAAACACTTGTAGTACTCTTACTTTCAGACTGGTCTCTACTGTGATCTCTGTGCAGCTTAAAAACTTACTGCTGTTAGAGTTGCCCTTACTTTCCTAGGAGTCTGTTAAATTTTGGAGTTCTAACATCAGAACTGCCCCCACATCCTATGAGATCTATGTGTTTGGCAGAGTTGCTGTAACTAAGGTGGCTTACACATTCCAAAACGTCTCTGTCCAATTTGACTTAAGAAATAATAACTTTCTTTCATTTTTTCACTCTGGAGACAGCTTTACTGGAATTGAATAAACTTCCAATGATGTATTACAGCACTGGGAGTTTGTTTTTAGCACCCCTGTGCACAGAAGCCTCACCAACTGTCTGTACAGAGGATAACAACTTCCTGTTTTCTACTGGTGGTGCTTCTGCTTATGCATCCCAGTATCTCCACAGCTCTCCTTACTGCCTTCTCTCATTGCTTGCCTACCTTAAGGTCATCTGATATGACTACCCCCAGGTCCCTTTCCATTTTTGTTGTAGTTAGTGCCTCCTTCCCACTGTGTATCCTGACGCATTGGTTTGTTACGTCCACTATGGCTCCTTTCAGCTTCACCCACGTTCCTCAATTATTTCCCTTACCTCCCCCTTCCCCAGGGCTTCTATGATATATCTACCCATTTCAGATAAATCCACCCTGCTGGAATCTAATACTTTTGTCCTTGTGTGTCTTACTTGAGTCATTGTGTCCATGCTAAGCCACACTATGTGGTGGTCACTGGACCATAGCCATCCTTCTACCTGGATTCCTGTGACTGTGTCCCCATTGGTCAGTACAAGGTCTAGAATTGAGTTGTCCCTGTTTAGCTCAAGCACCAGCTGTTTGAGACCAACCCCCTGCTTGGATTCTATGATGGCTGTGCTTCTGGCTTAGCAGCTGCCTGGGTAGTCCAATCCACATCCACCATATTGAAATACCCCAGTAGTAGGACTTCCCCTTTAGATGCCATGTTGTGTATTTCCTCCACTAGTTCTCTGCCCACTTCCTCCATCTGTGCTGGAGATCTGGAGATCACCCCTCTGCATACTGCTGTGCCATTGCCTGGTTCAAGGCTGACCCACATTGCCTCAGCCTCCCCCTGTCTTTCTTGCATTTCTGTAGCCTTTATGCCCTCTCTGATGTACAGGGCCTCCTCCCTTCCCTTTTTACCCTTCCTATCCCTCCTGAACAAAGTATAACCAGGTACACTGATGTCCCAGCCATGATTAGCAGTGTACCATGTTTCTGTTATTGCTAAGTCCAGATCTGCGTCCTCAAACATGGCTTCCAGATCTGGGATCTTATTTCCCAGGCTGCGGGCATTTGTTGCCATGGCTTTCAATGTATTACAGCTTAACCTTCCCTGTTCTTGTTCTTGCTCTAGTTCCTCTTCTGCCACCCCAGTTATCTGTCTTATGTGATCTTGCTCCAGGTAGTACCTCTGAAATTAGATGGAGGATGCTATCTGCTTCAGGCTCCCCCCCAGCTTCCTGAAATCCTCCTGGACTCTGGCTAACTCTACCCTGCTCTCTGCCAGGTCATTGGTCACCAGGTGGATAATGACATCCAGCTCCTCCCTCCTAACTATTGCCCTAGCGATCCTCCAGATCTGCTTCCCATCCCTCTATGCAGTGCTTCATGGAAGGCACTTGACCTCCCTCTCCCCCCCGCAAGGTGTCCCTATCTTCACTCCCTGGACATTAGAGTTTTCCACGAGGAGCAGGTTCCCCCTCCACTGGGGTTAACTGCCCCACTTCTCTTTGCTTCATCTTGGAGGACCCACCCATTCTCCTTGGTCTCAGCCACAGATACCTGTGTGGGGCTGTCCCATTCCTCCATTACAGCATAGGAGCTACTAAGCTGGACCAGTTGGGAGATGTGCTTCAGCCCTCCCCTCCCCCTTCCTGAGCACACTGTGGTACAATCACTCCTCTTCCTACATATCCTTTGAGGTATGGGTTGCGGACCCAGTGGCCACTGAGTGGGGGTGGATGCACCCTGGAACCTGACCAATTCAGCTTGGAGACAGGCCACCTCCTCACTCAGCCCAGAGAGGTGCCTGCAGTTAAGGCAGCATTGTAGCCTCCAGAATGTCATGCTATATGCTGTCTGAAATGGAAGCTGCACAGGTATTGTCAAAAAGGTTTAAATATGTTGACATGGTTACACTTAAAAGTGGATCAGGATGTCTGAATTACATCACAACAGCAACTATATGACTACTCTTTTACTACCACTGCTAGTAATGGCACTCAGTCTGAACCTGGGAAGGAAGTTGCCAGGACTGCCCAAGTATTACTGTGTTTCACACAGCTAAATGGGAACATGACTATACAGAGGATGGGAAAAAATACATGGTGGTGCTCTAAGCATTAACCAGCTACTAGGCTAGACTGCATTAGTTGGGCCAGTTCACACAAGGCTCACCCTGTAGAGGGATGCACTTCACAATAGATTTGAACACTCTAAACAGAGCTTGCCTAACCTATTACACCTGGATCATCATGCTAATCTCTATATCACTGAGGGGTGTGTGCGTGTGTGTGAGCTTCTGAATTTAGCTGCCTCCTGTTGCAGTGGTGGTGGTGGTGGTGGTGGGGCTAACCATATTGAATGTCCCAGTCCCTCAGTTCATTCTGGGAGAAACATTTTTGTAGTAAAAAAATAATGGCAAGTAAATTAAGCTTATTATGTATTTATTTAATAAATAAAGTTTGGTTTAAAATTAAAATGGTGCAGTACTGCATCTCTCATTTCTATAAAGAGTCTCAGGAAAAACTCAGGGATCCTAACACTCTTATTATGCAACTAAAAGATACCGTGACACATGATAACATATTTTTCTGTTTATGTCATCAAAATCGGTTGCAGTTGAAATTACAGAGATATCACAAGCAGACTTTACACGCTGGCAAGTGGCAAGTCTAAAGGACAGATACCATGTTTTAAGGCAAATGTATTTATTATCCAAAAAAAGGAAGTAGTGAGGTTCTTCTTTGTGAACATCCACCAATAATTTCAGAAGGCACTTTGACAACATCTCATCATGAACCATGATGTTAAAAGTGTTTTATTTATGTTGAAATGTAAAGGTAACAGGCAATGCAAAGACGCCTGTGCTCAGACTGCCACTGTTAGATACAATACAGTGGTGGTGGTACAGCAATTCAAATAATGTATAAATATGAAGTTTACAAATATTTTTTCTCCCAGGGAGGAATGATGTTTGCCGAATGCTGAAATAACCTCAGCATCCAGCTAAGCAGCAGCAAAGGCCTGTGCAAAAAGCAGCCAAAACAGGAATGTGGATTCTGCAATTGCAGTGAATGAGACAGCAGTGCACAGATATTACATTACCATCTTAAAGTAATTAGTGGGAATGTTAACATTTAAAATAGTACTTAGAGCAACCTTTAGACTCAGGTTGTGCTACAATATATATTATTTAAAGCATTAACCTCCTTGCCAAAGCTATTAAAATGTTAATGTAATACTTGAATACTGCTATGTGTTTCACAAAAGTAGAATGATTCGTAAATGTAAATTTTGTGAATAAAAAGATTTTAGAAGCAGAATGTAGATTTTTTTTTGTCCACAAGTATTTGCTACCTCATGATCAGACTCCACGGCTATTACTACATTTGGTGAACCTCTTCATGACTACCTGACAGAATAATGACTTTTGTAAAAATTATGTTGATACATTATCTGAAAAGCCATATGGCTTCCACTCTAAGGTATGCGAGAGTGGAAAACTGGTTGTGGGAATCCTTGCCAGTCACCCGTAAATACATTGATGGATTTTATATACGATGAAGTTGCAGGCAAACTGTGTTTAACATTTCAACCTATTTTAAGCACTTTTACAACACCTATGCAACTTTAGTCTGTACCTGGGTAGGAAGCTGCCTGAACTGCCCAAATATTACTGTGTTTCACTGAGCTAAAAGGGAACGTGACTATATAGAAGATGGGAAAAAATACATGGTGGTGCTCTATGCATTAACCAGCTACTAGGCTAGACCACATTATTTGGGCCAGTTCACACAAGGCTCATCCTGTAGAGGGATATACTTCACAATAGATTTGAAATCTCTAAACAGAGCTCCACTAACCCGTTACACCTGGACCATCATGTTAATCTCTGTATCACTGAGTGGTGTTTGTGTGCGTGTGTGTGAGTTTTTGTAGTAAAGAAATAATGGAATGTAAAGTAAGATTATTGTGCATTTATTTATTTAGTAATAAAGATTGGTTTGAAAATGGTGCATCACTGAATCAATCAGCTTCCAGTAGATGGAGTTGCCTCCCAGGACCCTAATATTATCTCCGATGCCCTCAATACCTCCTTCTCTGACCTCTGTCATATCCTTCCACCTAACTTCTTTGACCCTACCACCAACCACCCCACCGATACCTCAGCCATCACCATCCCTACCCTCTTCAGGCTAAGAATCATCTCCTGTAATGAGGAAAAATGTTATCTCACCAAAGATCTGGCAAACTCTTGCTATAGTAATGATTCCCTGGACCTCAAACTCATTCGGCTTATGTTGGATCTGACACTGCCTCATCTCACCAAAATCTTCAACCTGTCCTTATGCCTTAGCCAATTCCCCTCTGCTTGGAAAAGAGCATTAATAACCCCTCATCCTGAAGGGTGCTGACCCCACCTCCACAAGCAATTATAGACCAATATCAATCCTGCCCCTCCCCGCTCTAAGGCCCTTGAAAAAATAGTGTCAGATCAACTAACAGACCACCTGTCCAAACACAACCTGCTCTGCCACGAACAACACAGATTCCAGAGGGGCCACAGCACCTTAACCACCCTCATTGAACTTACAACATATATACATGAGGCCCTAGAACAAGGCTCCGTGGCAGGGGCTCTCTACATTGATCTTACCGAAGCATTTGATACCATCAGTTACGTGTTACTTCTCCACCCCGTTCCATCCCTTAAATTTGCACCAGAGGTTACTGCCTGGTTCAAAGATTATCTCTCAGGTCGGGCACAACAAGTCAAAATCAATACAACTATCTCCCTGAGCAAACCAGTCCTAAATGGTGTCCCGCAAGGGTCAATACTTGGCCCATTACTCTTCACCCTCTTCCTGAACTCCCTTCCTCCCTAAATCCTGCAGTGGTAAGATGCTGCAATATGCTGATGATGTGGTAGTTTTTTGGAAACATCCACATCCCAATTCACTACAAATTTCCCTGCAGGGCTTCTTTAGGGAGCTGGAAACCTGGTTCGCTGAACACTGACTGATAATTAACTACAAGAAAACTAAATCCATGATCTTTGGCCACTACCAAAACTCCCTCTGTCATACGCTGCTAGTTATCATGAACTCCCTAGGCTCTGCACTTGAACAGGTCTCATACTTCAAATACCTTGGAGTCACATTGGACACCTCCCTCTCCTTCCACTCACACATACAAAAAGTCTCCTCCTCTATTAACACTAGACTGGGTATCTTGTACAGACATAAGCACTGCCTACCCCCTCAGGGCATGCATCTCGCTGTGTTCTCATCTATTCTATCTTTGGTGGACTATGGAATAGTGATTTATTGGTCTGCTGATCAAACTGCCCTATGCAACATCAACCTCGCCCTCAATAAAGCCTGCCACATGGTCTCGGAATGTGACAGGTTAACTCACACATGTGAGCTTTATAAACATACTGGCTGGCTGAGCTTCCAAGGCAGGCTTAAGTACCATACCTGCCTCCTTGCAAAAAAGATACAACTTAAGCAAGCACCAATCAGCCTCCACCCACTTATCCACACAGCCCCTCACAGGAGGGCCCACAGGCACTCTGCCAGCCCTACCCTCCTAGTCCCTCACTGTAATAATAATAATAATCTTTATTTTTAATGCACCTTTCAAAAATCAAGACGCAGAACAGATTATAAAATCACATCAAGATAAAACATTACGATACAAACCAATAAAATACATCACATCAAACAGCATGATGAAATAATAAAATCAAACCAGATCAACCTCTTCCCCATAAGCCTTAGTCCATAGAAAGGATTTTAATGCTTGTTTAAAACCCCCCACTGTCGCACACTCTCTAATCCAACATGGTAGAGAATTCCAGAAGGTCGGAGCCACGAACGCAAAAGCCCGGGCACCTGAAGATTTCAGAACAACCCTCGGAATCTCTAGCAACCCCTCACTGGCCGAGCGGAGCAGTCGCTTCAGGAGATAGGGAACCAGGAGCTCTTTCATGTAGTCAGGGCCCAAACTGTGCAGGGCTTTATAAGTCAGCAAGCCAACTTTAAAGGTGATCCACCACTGAACCGGCAGCCAGTCCAGTTTCCGCAGCACTGGTGTAACATCGGAAGAATGAGGGGTCCCAGTTAACAACCAGGCTGCAGAGTTCTGCACTAGCTGCAAGAGGTGGATATCAACCCCAGGAAGCCCAAAGTAAAGAGAATTGCTGTAGTCCAAATGCAAGGTCACAAAGGCGTGGATCAATGTAGGTAGGTCCCCGGATGGAACAAGGTGCTTGATCCTAACGATGTTCCTAAGATGGTAAAAGAAGACTTTAATGACAGCCGACACTTGAGCATGTAGTGTCAGCCGATTGTCAAGAATCACCCCTAGGTTCCATACCTGTTCAGAGATGGGGAGCTCAACATCCACTAGGAATAAACCTGTGGGATGGTTTGTCCCCCAACCCCCATCCGGCGACCAGGATCCACGACTATCACCTCCGTCTTCCCGGAATTCAACTTAGCTAGCTGGACCTCATCCAACCTTGGATTTCGCCAAGGCAGTTATTAAACACTGAGAGTGCTCCATTCTGGTCAGGTGCAAAAGGCAGGTAGAACTGGGTATCATCGGCATAACAATGAAACTCTAGCCCATACCATCTTACATTGTCTCCGAGGGGAAGCATGTACACTGCAAACAGCATGGGGGACAGCACTGAGCCCTGGGGCACCCCACAAGACAGAGAGATAGGATCAGAGGTAAACACCCCCGATACCACCCTCTGAGTTCTACCAGTGAGGAAAGAAGTAAACCATCTGAGGCCCAAACCTGAAAACCCACAGGTGATTCTCAGGCGCTCAAGCAGAACCCCATGGTCTACAGTGTCAAATGCTGATGACAGATCCAAAAGGACCAAAATGGACCATTTTTTCTGGTCTCTCACCATCAAGAGATCATTGAGCACCTGAACCAGCGCAGTCTCGGTGCTGTGCCTTTTTCGGAAACCCGATTGAAGGGGATTGTAGATGCTATGGATGGTCAAGTGGTTGTCTAACTGAGTTGCTACTACTTTCTCAATTACCTTCCCAACAAAGGGAAGGTTTGAGATAGGACGGTAGTTACCAAGGAAGTCGGGGTCCAAAGAAGCCTTCTTCAACACTGGTCTCACCACTGCATCCTTCAGGGAGCAAGGATATTCACCAGAGTCTAAGGAGCACCAGACTATCCTCGCCAGAACCAGGATGATAATCTCTCCACAGTCCATAATCAAGACTGTGGGGCCCAGATCTAAACTACAGCATGTAGTGCGCATACCATGGACAATCCTCATAACATCTTCGATTTCCGGCCTTTTGAAGAAACTCCAGGAAAAGAGAGGGAGTGCGACCAGGGCCTGATCCACGGCCATTCCCATAGAGAGTTTTGCGCAGGTCTCCACCCTGATGTCGTCCACCTTATCTGCAAAGAACCAAGCGAGCTCCTCGCACCGAGATTGCGAAGTTTCACGTAACCTGCAGACAGGCTGGGTTGCACAGTCTGTCTACGGTTCAAAAGAGCTGGGCTGGTCGGTTCTGAGCAGCAGCAATTTCCCCGGACAGGAATACTGCCTTCTTAAGGGCAATTGCTGACTGATAGAGTTGATAGTGCTCTAGCAGTCTAAGATGGTCAGCATCTAAGCTGGATTTCCGCCAACACCTCTCTAACCTGCCTCCTTGTCGTTGCATCTCCCTCAAGTCCTCATCAAACCATGGGGACTGTGGGCGATGGGAGAGAGGACTGTAGAACATCTCTTGGACAAAGATCCTTCTGATATCATGCTCCACTGTGGCTGAACAGCCTACCATCCTCCATCTCCCTGGCCCATAGTTTCAACCTATTTCAATCAGGTCTCAAAACCCTACTCCTTGACTCCACAACCTGTGACTATAAATAAACCCCCACATCCTTTAGGATCTCCACCCCCTCTCAGAACCTCATCCAGAAACATACTGTACTCAGGTACATGCTCTATCACAGTAAGTATCCTGCAGATAAAGGATAGTTTCTCGTTTGTCTCCCTCCTATGTCTCTCCCAGGTTCCCCAATCCCACTGTTTAGATAATATGAATCTGGGTCCTTCAAGACCCTCCGGAACTGTATCGTGTCTTAAATCTCACCCAGGACCTTCTTTATGCTCCCTGTTGATATAACCCTCCAATGCATATAAGCCTGGGTTGTATGACTATGTATTATTAGATTATTTTTGTATGTGTACTTTTTGTTTCCTTTGTATTTTTACTTTTATCTGATGTGGAGCCTTTGCAAAAGAGTCTATTACTCAAAGGATTGTATTTCTGATTCTATTCAATAAATACATTATTAAATCTCACATTCCTATAAAGAGTGTCAGGAAAAACTCAATGATCTTGGGACTCTTATTATGTGGCCAACAGATACTGAGACACACGATGACATATTTTTCTGTTTATGTCACCAAACTCTGTTGCCATGGAAATTACAGAGAAACCACAAACAGACATCACATGCAGACAAGTAGCAAGTCCAAAGGACAGATACCATGTTTTAAGGCAAATGTATTTATAATCTAAAAACAAGCATTTGTCAATGCCAAATGTTTGCTTGCTGACATTGGCATTGGTAGTGAGGAGTTAAAGAGATGCATAATAGGAATGGCAGTGAAGTATTGAACTGAAGCCAACCCCACCACCACCCTGCAGAGACTGACAGGCATTGGGGTGTGCCTTTGGGTCATCGGCCATAATGCCCATGTCATTTCAACACACCCCACCCTGCAGACATCGACAAGTGTCAGGGTGTGCCTTGGGGTCTGTGGGCCTTACAGTCACCCTATTCCATAAGGAAATACGGTGAAATGGGTGCAGTATAGGAGAATGGGGTGAACTTTGGAGCCAAAGAGTCCAAGGCACACCTCTATGCCTGTCATCGGCTGAAGGGTGTGGGTGTGGGTAGAATGGCATAAGCATTACAGGTGACAATCCCAAGTCACACCCCTGATGCCTGTCAGTCTCTACTGGGTGGAGCATTATGGTTGGAAACCATAACACCCCGGGCGTTCATTGATATTTTCTATCCAAATTTTCAACATGGGTTTTTTGTGACCCCCGCCTCATGAACAGTGGCAATATCAGTTTGATAGCCGAAAGCTGATTTTGCACAGCGACTATGGAGGTAAGTATGGAGTGAGGGGAGTGTGGGGAGGTGGGGTATGCAGAGGGTGAGTTCAGGTTGGGGGAGAGGGCAAGAGAGTCAATGATGGACAGTTTTCTTTTGTTCTAGGTGTTTTTTTTTAATAAAGACGACGTGGGACTTTTGCTACGCTGGGGTGGGCTCTCAGCGTGGCACCTGGAAGTTTGCTTTTGGGAGGGCAGTGGAGCCGACGGGGGATGTGGCACCTATGTTGGTCATACAGTGTGCGGAGGTGGAGGGGAGCGTGTGAGCACACTGGGGTGGGCTCCCAGCATTCTACCTAGGTTCTCGTGGTGGGGGGACTGGATCCAACGGGGATCAGAAACGAACTGCCTATGACAGTTCAGATGCAGTGCTGATGAGTAGGCAATTTGCATACTGCCGATGGCAGTATGCAAATTGCCTGCTAATGGCAGTATGCAAATTGCCTATGCGATACCATCACTGATTGTAGTGGTGTTTTTCTCAGAACTGTATGGCACTGCATCTGAACGGTTGTCATAGACAGCTCAGACATTCATTGGTGCCGTGCAGCCATGCCTGCAAAAAGGAGCAGGGCATTGGAAGTGGGGGTGGCACACCTACAAAAACTCGTATGGTGGCACTATGTTTCTTGCACTTGCGTTCAAGCAAAGATAAAAAGAAAGTAGTGAGGTTCTCCTTTGTGGACAACCACCAATAATTTTAGAAGGCACTTTGACGACATCTCATGAGCCATGAATGATCAGTGTTTTATTTATGTTGAAATGTAA
Source organism: Neoceratodus forsteri (assembly GCA_016271365.2). Lineage (NCBI taxonomy): Eukaryota > Metazoa > Chordata > Ceratodontiformes > Ceratodontidae > Neoceratodus > Neoceratodus forsteri. The sequence goes on along the minus strand of CM057455.1, from coordinate 1,292,499,241 downwards.
AGGTGACAGGCAATGCAAAGATTTCTGTGAGCAGGCTGTCACTGTTAGATACCATACTGTGGTGGTAGAGCTATTCAAATAATGTGTAAGTATGATGTTTACAAATATTTTTTCTCCCAGGCAGTAGTGAAGTTTGACGAATGTTGAAATAACCACAGCACCAAGTAAAGCAGCAGCAAAGACCTGTGCAAAAAACAGCCAAAACAAGAATGTGGATTCTGCAATTGCTGTGAATGAGACAGTAGTATGCAGTAATTACATTACCATCTTAAAGTAAATAATGGGAATATTAATGTTTAAAATATTACTTAAAGCAACTTTTAGACTCGGGTTGTGCTACAGTATGTATCATTTTAAACATTAATATCCTTGCCAAAGCCATTAGAATGTTAATGTAATAATGTACTTGCATACTGCTATGTTTTTCACAAAAGTAGTATGATTCGTAAATGTAAATTTTGTGAATAAAACGTTTTTAGTAGCAGAATGTAGTTTCTTTTTGTCCGCAAGTATTTGCTACTTTTTGATCAGACTCCATGGCTATAACTACATTTGGTGAACCTCTTTATGACTACCTGACAGAATAATGACATTTGAAACAAGCATTTATCAATGCCAAATGTTTGCTTGCTGGCATTAGCAGGGGAAGTGCAGGAGTTAGACACATGCAGTATAGGAATGGCATTGAAGTATTGAACTGACACCAACTCCACCCTCACCCTGCAGAGATGGACAGGCATTGGGGTGTACTTTTGGGTCTTCGCCCATCATGGTCATGACATTTCACCTCACCCTACCCTTCAGACACTGACAAGTGTCGAGGTGTGCCTTGGGGTATTTGGGCTTTACATTCACCTCATTCCATAAGAAAAATAAGCTGAAATGGGTGCAGTATAGGATAGGGGGGCAAAACTCTGGGGGCAAAGGGTCCAGGCACACCTCAATGCCTGCCACTGGCTGCAGGGTGGGGTGGAGGTGGAATGGCATGAGCATTACTGTCGACAATCCCAAGTCACACCCCTGATGCCTGTTAGTCCCTACAGGGTAGGGCATTATGGTGAAAACCCCTAATACCCTGGGCATTTCTTGGTATTTTTACTCCAAGTTTTCCGCATGGGTTTTTTGTGACCCCACCGCATGAACAATGACACTATCAGTTTGTTAGGTGAAAGGTGATTTTGCACAGTGACTGCGCCATTTGGCACCTCGGGGTGAAAACACATTTCAAACAGGATGTGAAAAGTGATAGGTGTACTGTTCATGAGGAGGTGTAAAAAATAGCACTGTTGAAAATCTGGAGAGAAAATGTAAAAAAACTGATGAAGTCACGAGCGTGCGTAGAAACTGCGCAATGTACACCTGTAATGTAATTAGTTTGGGGATTTTTTATAGCAAATTTTCAACACAGGCATTTTGGGATCTCCACTCATGAACAGTGTCACTGTGATTTTCTTAATCTCTTCCGGATACTATTTTCCCACAGCGACCACGTTATTCTGCCCCGGAAGTGCAAAAACACATTTTGGCCAGGGTGTAAAAAATGACAGCTGTACTGTTCATAAGCAGGTGTGGAAAAATGTCAATGTTGAAAATCTGGACTGAAAATATTACAAATTCATGATCTTATGAGGGTGCATGGAAATTGTGCAATGCATCCTCGTAATAGAGTCATTTTATGGACTTTAGTCACCAAATTTTTAACATAGCCATTTTAACACCTCTGCTCATTAACAGTGTCACTGTGATTTTCTTAATGTGTCCCAAACATTGATTTCACACACCAACCATGCCAATGTGCACTACATGTGCGAAAACTCATTTTGGGCTAGATGTGAAAAATGACAGCTGTACTGCTCGTAAGGAGGTATGGTAAAATGGCAATGTTGAAAATCTGGAGTGAAAATATAAAAAATTGTCAAAGTTATGAGCTTGCATAGGAACTGTGCAACTCATGCTCATAAAACAGTCATTTTGGGGAATTTTTCACCAAATTTTCAACATTGTGTTTTTGGGGGCCTACCTCATGAACTGTGGCACTGTCATTTCATTAATTGGTCCGAAAGGTGGTTCTGTGCAATGATTGCGAATTCACCTGTTGGGACCAAATAACAAAATGACAGTAACTGAGTTCATGAGGTGGGGCCCCAAGAACCCCATGTTGAAAATTTGGTGAAAAAAATTCCCCAAAATGGCTGAGATATGCACCAAAGTTGAAAAAAACCCATTAATGCCATTATACAGCTTACCGGCATTTCTTCAGTTCGCGGTCGGCTTTGAAGAGTGCAGACATGTTCCTGGTCCACCGAAGATCATAACGCTGGGCTCCAGAGGTAAGTATGGGGTGAGGGGGGTGTGGGGAGCTGGGGTACGCAGAGGGTGGGTGCGGGTTCAGTGAGGGATACAAGAGAGTCAGCGTGGGACTGGTTTTTTTTTACAGGTGTGTTTTTTTTTTTAGAAAGATGATGCAGGACTTTTGCCAGACTAGGGTGGGCTCCCAGCGTGGCATCTGGAAGTTTGTGGGGTAGTGGAGCCGATGTGGGACTGGGCACCCCCCTTCGGCCATATGGACTTTTGCCACACTGGGGTGGGCTCCCAGTGTGGTAGTTGGAAGTTTGTTTGTGGGGGGCAGTGGAGCCGACAGGGTATTGGGCACCCCCATCAGCCATACAGACTTTTGCCACGCTCAGGTGGGCTCCCAACTTTGCACCTGGAAGTCTGTTTGGGGGCAGTGGAGCCAATGGGGTATTGGGCACCCCCATCGGCCATACAGTGGGGGGGCACATATGCACACTGGGGTGGGCTGTCAGCGTGCTACTTGGCTGTTTGTTGGGGGGGCAAGAAAAAAAGGTGCTGTCTATGACAGCTTTTCAGATGCAGTGCTGACGTCTAGGCACTTTGCATACTGCTGACGGCAGTATGTAAATTAACTGCCGACAGCAGTATGCAAATTGCCTAAATGTCACCACCACTAATTGTAGTGGTCTTTTGCTTTCAACTGTATGCCACTGCATCTTAACTGCTGTCATAGACTGCTCGGACATTTATTGGTGTGGTGAGGCTGCATCTGCAAGAAGAAGCAGGGCATTGGAAGCAGGGTGGCACACCTATGAAAATTTGTATGGTGGCACTATGTTTCTTGCATTACTGACTCCACGACACCTCGATGCCTGTTGGTGGGGGTGGGCTGGGTGGGGTGCAAGGGGTGGGAACCCTAAAATCAAATTTTCTCACTTTTTTCACTGTAGAAGAACCCTAAGTGAAGCATTAACAAAGTTTTTTGCATAGAATATATACAGTATCTATACACACACACACACACACATATATATACATATATATATATGCCCAGATATTCAGAAATGCGCCAAAGGCTGGCACAGGTCCAGCTCAGCACAAATCTGTCACGCCGTGGTGTAGCAGGAGCCATATTCAGAGACTGTGCCCTGGCCACATTGCACCAGCACAACCTGGCTGAATATGGCACAGATGCACCATGGCGCAACTGTGGTTGCACCATCACTCAACCAGAGGTGTGCTATGGTACAACCAGAGGTGTGCCATGGTGCAAACACAGTTGCATCATGGTGCAGAAAGAGATGCCCTAGTGCAACCATGGAAGCAGAGCAGCAGAACAACAGAGGGGAGCATGGCACAGAGAAGTGACCCAGGGACAAAGCCAGGGAAGCACAGTGACAGGCCACAGCACACCACCAGCTGGGCACAGCAGAGTGCACACAGGCACCCAGACCCTCACCCCAGAACACAACAGTGGTACAGATAGAAGGCAACAGGAGGTGCCAATGGCCAATGGAGGGCCACCAAGGGACCCCCCACAGGCTGCAGGCTATGCCCTCCCACACACCAGTTGAGAGTAGGCCACACCCAGGACCATGCAGCCAAGGACACACACCCACCACACACCCCTGAGAGCCACCTCATGGGCACCCCAAGATACAGCCACTGACCAAGGGGAGGGACACCACCACAGTGGGACACGCCACAGCACACAGCAGTGAACCACAGAAGCACAACACTCACCTTAACTTATGTACACCACATGGACAGGCACTTGGCCACTGCAACATGGCTCCTCATTCCACCTGCAAAGAAGACACAGACACAGGCAGGTATGTCAAAAGATAGATATATTAAAGAACTGAACTATGTACAAAACAAGGGTTTGGGAAAGGGTAGGAAAGTGAGGGAAGGGGACAGGGGACAGGGAACAGGGACTGTGCGGTGGAAAGGGGGACTGTAGGGGGAGGTACAGCTGGGGAAACAGGGCAATGCAGGGTCCCAACTACTGGTGGCCATGTCCTGTCACTCCTTGCTGTCTTTGCTGCCTTTGGTCAGCAAGCAACATCTGCTGCAACTGCAGCACTGCCTCCATGGTGGTTGAGGTGATTAAGATAAGCTGCCAGAGCAACCGGCAGTAAAGGGTCATCCTATACCTCTGCTGGACACCTAGGACAAGGGACAGGACAGGTGATCAGTGCAATGTCCCAAGGAACCATGCCCAACCACAGCATGCACTGGGCAGTGGGATCACACACCCCCAGAGGGCCCTTACCAGCCACCCACAGGTGAGTGGGCTAACATCTGCCAGCAACACAGCACACCATGACAGTGCACAGCGGTGGTCCCCACCACACAGTGGCCACCCAACTTCACAGTGGCAGTCACATGGCACAGTGCACCAGCAGCACCACAGCAACATCTGTAGCAGCTGGGCACACACCCACCCCACCAACAGCTAGCACCTGTGTCCAATGGATGCACCACAGTGGCAGGCATCATGCACAGTGCGACACACACAGCTGCCATGGCACATGACACAGGTGGCCATGCCCATACCCACACCCCTGCCACCCCCCATGTACAGTGAGAAGGACCATGGCAGGGCCTATCTGCCCTCTGTGGCCCTGCTGGTGCCGGAGATGCTCCTGCGCCACCTCCCTGGCCTGCTGTGGTCTGCCGGCCTGCCGCTGCTACCACTGCCACTCTCCTGTGATTTTCAGGCCCTGGGAATGGAACATAAACAGATACACAGCAGTAAACATCCACAGCAGCTGCCCACCACCCCAACCCTGTGCACAGGGTGAGCCCCTGCCTGACACATCTGGCACAGTTGCATCGCAATGCAAGCAGCGGCTGGCAATGCCACCCCATGATGTATGGCAGTGCACTGCTCTGCACTGCATGCCAGGCAGCCTAGCCAACACCACAGTTTAACAGCAGGGCACACATGCAATATGGGCCTACTCACCTGGCTGTGGAACATCCCCACATCTGACTTGAGCCTCCAGCCTCCTCAGATGCTCTGGGTCCCTCCTACCCAGGTCTCCATAGCGGTGGCAGCACTGCTCCCCTGTCCTGGCCACCCTACTCCATTGCTGCAGTGTGGCAAATGCCCTGTCACACCACACCCCTGGGCTGCTGTAGGGGTGCCTGGCCAAAGAGTTGAGGTGCATGGGGCTGGATGCAGGTGACCAGGTTCACCAGCTCCACCTGCATCCAGTTTTCTTCCCTTGGAGCCCTTTGTTGTGCCATGCTGCGAGTAGTAGCTGGTGAGAAAAATGGTAGCAGTAGGTGCATGTAGCCACGGCATGCACAAGATGCATGATCTGATGGAACATGTGCTGTGTCTACCCATCATATAGTCTCAGAGATGTGTGGCATGGGTGCGGATAGGCAGGGTCAACAGGTGGGGGTCACCAGGGGCAGAGGTCACAGCAGGGGTCAGGGGTTGTCTACCTCCGCACAGTACACATGTGCATGATAGCAGGACTGGCGCACCATGTGCCATGGCCCCCATCATGCAGTCAGCACACAGTGCATGATTGATGACATGATACCGTTCAGCACATGTGCACTGTGGTCCTGCATGCCACGCATGTATGTGCATCACACCGCGACTTGCTCCAGAGCATTGTCATTGCACGTGGAACAAAATTGCGATATTCAGGTGCCACATGCAAATGAGCTCATCAGCTCATTCGTGGGGCACTGGGGGAATTAGCATGTCATTATCATTGTGCCAAAGCTCATTTGCATGTGATGTGCTGTATAAGCACCATGGAACAACACAGGCCATGGACCAGTATCGCATCCATTGAGGTGGGTTGCACATGCCACTGCAGCTCCCTGGGAACAGATGGCACAGCAGGGTAGAAAGCTACAGGGGATGCTGCCACTAACACATTGTACAGTCTATGTCCACGGTATGCAACATGTCCGGACGTGATGAGGGTGAGGAGCTTGAGGAGCATGAGGATCGTGGGCCTGCTCACAAGCGCAGGTCCAGTTTCACTAAGGATGAAACAGAGGCCCTGTTTGATGCCTACCTGGACAGGGAGCCACTGTTGGATGGTGCCACAGGCACACAACAGGCCAGGGCTGGGGCCTGGGAGGAGGTGGCAGGCTATGTTAACCAGCATGGCATCTATGAGCGGTTGGTGCAGGAGTGCTGTAAAAAGGTGGGCACATACAGGAGGTACATAAAGGAGAAGGTGGCAGCCATTCATGCCTCCCAGAAGACCACTGGAGGGGGGGCCTCCTGATGCGCCACCACTCATGGTGCAGGAAGAATTGTGACAGCCACCATGCACCACAACACGGTGGAGGGTGTGCCAGGAGGAGGATTCTAGATAGGTGGCAGCCCATCACTGCGTGGTAAGTATGTCAGCCATGCACAGCTGGTGGCAGGGAGGGTGCGTACACGGGCATGCTGGTGTGCATGCTGCTGGCATGCATGTTCTGTGCATGTGTGTGCAACAACATGCATGCCATACTGCCAGACACATGCAATGGCAGTTTGGGAGGGGCACCTGTGGGCATTGCATCACTGACACACCTTTCTTCTTTTTCAGCATCAGCACACCTGTGTATGAAGGATGGGGCACTGGCAGTGGCTGTGGATGCAGGACTGGCCCTGGAGGACCAGCCTTCCACCTCCACTGGCATCCGGGGGCCTGATAGGCTGCAGCACACCACCACATTCCAGGTGGATGTCCTGCACATGGGGTCAGATGAGGCCCTGGATGTGTTCCTGCAGGATGTCAGTCTTGGTGTCCTCTGCACACAGATCAAGGTGAGGTCCAATGCCGATGATGACATCACCATCATCCTGGACAGCATGGGTGATGTTGTGGGGGAGATGCCAATGCCAGCCTCCAACACAGGCGGCATGCCCAGTGCCCTGCCGATGTGGGAACAGCTGCCTGCCTCCACTGTGGGTGCAGATGTGTGCACTGCCATGGCTGTGCCATGTGGTGGTGGTGGTGCAGCCACGCAGGTGCTGGACAGTGTTCAGCAGCCGAATGGGCAATGGCAGCAATTTACGGGTGCCACAGGGCAGCTGGACACTGGATCCACTGCCAGGGTGCCTGCTATGGACATTCCCCATGTGGACCCCATTGTGCAATGTCCACCAGAGAGGGGGGCTGTGTAGCATGGCCATTCACCACAAGAGGCTTGGCATCCCACCCAGGTTCCCCAGGATGCCGATCTGCTGGCTGAGCACATCCATTTGCTGTGGGCCTCCATACAGCAACAGGTGCTGCTTGCCACTGGGGTGCATTCAATGCATGCAGAGATGCACCAGTTAGCCAAGCAGCATGACAGGGGCACTGTGCAGCTCCTGGTGGGTATGCAGTGCATGCAGGAGGCCACAACTGCATCCCTGGATCACATTGCCAATGCAATCATGGATGGCTTAGTGATGCTGGCTGCCACAGGGTGTGGCCGGGTACCATGGACCCCACACAGTGCAATGTCCACTCCATGATCCCGGCATTGGGTGACACCCACAGTTTTGACACTGGGCTCTGATGTTGACATCCCAGGCACACCTGGGACAGGCCTGTTTGGGCCCCTATTCACCCCCATGTGGACCTGGTCATGGTCCCACAGTTCAACCCCTGGTGGGCTGTTGAAAACACCCCCCTGTGGCTGATGGGCAGCCTGTGGCTGCCCATCAGCCACAGCATGACTGCTCCCGTGGCCATGGTGGCCATGGTTCTATGCATCATTTCAACAGTTAATAACCTAACATGGGAACTGAATAAAACAATGGGGTGAGCATTAGGGTTCGGAACCCCATGACACATCCACCACACCTTTTCCTGCATGCAGGGTGGAGGTGGGGCCTTAGGTTTGGAAGCTGTGGGTCAGGTTGGTGTGTTCAGGTTGGAAGCCAAGGGTGGGGGTAGTGAGGTAGGCTTGGGAACCCTAAGATTGGATTTCCCTACTCTTATGCTTCAACCCTTATAGTGCATTAACAAAGTTGTTTGCAGTGAATTTCCTTACTTGTTCAGATACTTTATTTGTATCCCTATTAAGGGACACTATGCATGAGGTGGTATGAAAAAAATGGCGTTATTGAAAATTTGGAGTGAAAATATTAAAAATTTTCAAAGTTACGCACATGGGTTGAAAAATTTCAACACACACTCATAACTTGGCAGTTTTTAGGATTTGTTTCACCAGCTTTTCAATGTGGGCTTTTTGGGACCCCACCTCATGAACAGTGGTACTGCCATTTCATTAGTCACTCCTGAAAGATAATTTCATACAGCTACTGTGTCATTCTTCATCACAGGTGCAAAAAAAACATTTTGGGGAGGTTGTGAGAAATAACAGCTCTACCACTGATGAGGTGGGTTTGAAAAATGGGTATGTTGAAAATCTGGAGTGAAAATATTACCAAAGCTATGTGCCTGCATAGAAACTGCACAGCACATCCTTGTAATATGGCTATTTTTAGGAATGCTGTCACCTAATTTTGAACATGGCATGTTCAGCACACCTCCTCATGAACAGTAATACTGTCATTTTGTTAATCATCCTAAAAGGAGATTTTGCACTGCAACTGCGCCAGTCTTCACCACAGGTGAGAAAACACATATTGGACAGGACATGAGAAATGACAGCTGTGCTGTTCATGAGGTGGTGTGACAAAATGGAAATATTGAAAATCTGGAGTGAAAATATGAAAAAATGATGAAGCTACGAGCGTGCCTAGAAACAGCACAATGCACTCTTGTAACGTGGTCATTTTGGGGAAATTTTTCACCAGATTTTTAACATGGGCTTTTTGGGACCTCCCCTCATGGACAGTGGCACCGTGATTTTATTACTCTATCCCAAAAGTTGATTCCGTACAGCGACCATGCCATTCTGCGCTACAGGTGTGAAAACATGTTTTCGGCAGGACAGGAAAACTGAGAACTGCACTGTTCATAAGGAGGTGTGAAACAATGGCAATGTTGAAAATCTGGAGTGAAAATATTAAAAATTGGTGAAGTTACAAGTGTGCATAGAAACTGTGCAATGCACTCCTCATAACACAGTCAGTTTTTGGATTTCTTTCAAAAAATTTGTAACATGGACTTTTTGGGACCCCTACCTCATGAACAGTGGCACTGTCATTTCAATCAGTCCTAAAAGGTGCTTCCATGCAGTGATCATGAAATCACCTTTCAGGACTGAGTAATGAAATGAAAATGACAGTGTTCACGAGGTGGGGTCCCAAGAAACTTATGATAAAAATTTGGGCCCAAATTCCTTAAAATGGCTGAGATATCAATCTATGTTGAAACTCTCATTGACTGCCATTATACCACACTTACCTTTGATTCTTCAGTTCCTGGTTTGACTCTGAAGAGTGCAGACGTGTCCTGGTACAGAGTAGATGATAGAATCGACCTCCAGATGTAAGTATGGGGTAAGGGTGGTGTGGAAGGTGGGTGCTCAGTGGGAGGGGGTACTGGGGAGATGATGAGGGACTGCTTTCTTTTTTACAGGTAAAAAAAGTCAATGGGGATGGTTTTCTTTATTTTCTGGTTAAAAAAAAAACTTGGGGCACACTGGGGTGGGTTTCCAGTGTGCCACATGAGTTGGGGGATACATGCTGCCAAGAGGGGGGTTAGGCATCCCCATCAGCAAGGTAAAAATAAATAAATAACTTTTGGGCACACTGGGGTGGGCTCCCAGTGTGCCACATGAGATTGGAGGGGATACATGCTGCCGACAGGGTGATTGGGCACGCCTGTTGGCAATTGACACTGGGAGTGGGCATCCTGGTGTCAGAAACAGATAAAAAAAATATTTAGCACACTGGGATGGGCGTCTAGTGTGCCACAGTAGTGGGGGGGGAATTAATGCCAACAGGGGTACTGGGCACCCTGTTGTTGGCAATTCACCCTATTTTTTAAAATCATGGTATATGTGTGAAAATAGGACATACCTATTTTCACACATGGCACCGTGCTGTCAGCAATTTACCACCCTATTTTTACAAATCATAATGTGTGTGTGAAAACAGGACACACCTATTTTCACACACACACACCATGATTTGCGAAAATACAGTACCTTCATGCTGAACACTTAACTTTTCCCATAGAAAATACTGGGAAACTTAAAATGTATAAAACATTTGAATGAATTATTTTTTTTTTCACCAAACCTTCAAAAGGCACATCTGTGATCCAAAGGCATTCTACACTATACTTTTCAGACCACAGCATAAAACCATTCCTGAGATACAGGTAGAGAAAGAAACATTAAAAAAACAGGTACATTTAGGGTTTGTTGACCCTCTGTATCTCAAAAACCACACTATGAATGCCAAATTATTTTGTAAATCTGTTGAACAGAGTTACTAAAGTTCAACATTTTGGGTTTAATATAGAGGTTTTCGTTCAACCCTAATATACTGGTACTACCACACCAGTATTTTATATATATATATATATATATATAGTGGTGTGGTCGCACCACTATAGTTAGGGTTGAGTGGCCAGTTACATACTAAACTCAAAAGTTTGGACGTTAATAACGTTGGACCCATTCAATGGATTGCCTGAAATTTGGTACAGGCATTGGGGTGCACTAGATCTCTTGATTTGCCAAATTGCATTTCTGTTGGAGTTCTGGTCTTTGTGTACGAAAGCGCTGAAAAATGCAAAATTATAAATTTTTGGAGGCACCTTTTGACATTCTTAATGTGGTCGTGCACGGCCTTTGTGTGGCATGCCACTCGGCAAGATGGCTCATTTGAAAGAAGTTTGGTCGTCGAACATGCCGCTGGGGGTAGTCATATCAGATGACCCAAAAGAGGGCAAGCAATGTGAGAGGGCAGCAAGGAGGGCTGGGGGGATACTGGGATGCATAGGGAGAGGCATCACCAGTAGAAAACAGGAAGTTATTATCTCTCTGTACAGACAGCTGGTGAGACCCCATCTGGAGTACTGTGTGCAGTTCTGGAGACCCAATCTCCGCAAAGACATAGACAGGATGGAAGCTGTCCAGAGGAGGGCAACTAAAATGGTGCAGGGTCTGCACCGGAAGACATATGAAAAGAGACAAAGGAGCTTAATATGTATAGCCTCGAGTAAAGGAGGGAGAGGGGGGACATGATAGAAACGTTCAAGTACCTCAATTGAATCAACAAAGTCCAAGAGGGTAGCATCTTTCAAAAAAAGAGGTGTGCAAGAACAAGAGGGCACAATTTGAAGATGGGGGGCCGCTCAGAGGTAATTTAAGGAAGTATTTTTTCACAGAGAGGGTTGTGGATGCATGGAATGGTCTTCTGGAGGAGGTTGTGGAGTCAAAATCAGTGGTGGAATTCAAGCATGCATGGGACAGTCATAAGGCCATTCTAGGGGGTTGGGGTAGGAAGAAGTAGGCTGCTGGTTAACTAGGATCTGCAGCTTATCCAGTAGGTAGGGAAATGGGCAGACTGGGTGGGCCAAACAGTCCTTATCTGCCATCAAATTCTATGCTTCTATGTTTTTTGTTTGGTGAAAAAATATTAAGGCATTCAAAAGTTATGGCACTTTTAAGTTCCCATTATAAGTCAATGGGAACATTTATATGTATATCTTGCGATCAAAGAATGGGGGTTCTGGCCATCTCGTTCCACCTGGTGATCAAAGAATTTGCAACCTCACAGTTCAAGAATCTTTGTCCCTGAGGATTTTCAAAATTCTTTGATCGCGAGGTCCGCCATTTTGTTTTTTATTTTCCAACTGGAGAAACACAAATATCTCGGCTCAGGGGTCACTTCTAAAGTAAAACTTCAATGGGTTTTACTCAGGGGGCTCTGCTCTATCAAGCCATGCCTTTAGTCTCATCCAAATCAGTCAAAAAATTGAGTTATAAGCTTTAAAAATCTTAATTCGCTGCTCACTAACGATCTCTGATCGCAAGCCTGCAAATTCTTTGATCATGAGATTCTTTGATTGCGATCTTGCATTGCGACCTAAAAACACTAATATCTCAGCTCAGGGGTGGGCTACGGACACACATGAGGGTGGGTTTTGTTCAGGAGGGTCCATTCTATCGAGGCATATCATTGGTTTGGTTCAAATCGGTCAATAATTCATGTTTCACCATTTTTAATTCTTTGTTCATGAGCCTGAAAATTCTTTGATCATGAGCCTGCAAATTCTTTGATCATGAGATTCTCTGATCATGATCATGCATCGTGAGCGAGAGACGAGATGGCTCAATTTAAAAATCTCAGCCATGGGGTGTCCTAGGAAGTCAAATGAGGGTGGATTTTACTTTGGGGGCTTCGTTCTGTTGAACCATGATGGTGGTATACTGTAATTTCTTTAATTTTTTGATTTATAATATTTTTAATTCTTTGTTTGTGAACCTACACATTCTTTGATCTTGAGCCTGCAAATTCTTTGATTGTGAGATTCTATGATTGCCATCTTTGATCGTGAGGGAGGGACAAGATGGCCAGATTTTTTATAATGAAATAGGGGAATTTTAGTAATCTTTCATATTGAATATCTCAGGAACAGTTTGGTCTTGTTACTTGAAATTTGGAGGGTGTTTACGGCATGTAATGTAGATGTGAATTATGGTGTTTATGTGTTGGAGAAATTATTTTTTGCAGAGATATTGCGTGATGCACTTTACGTGTTGTGGACAGTGTTTTGCTTGTGTTGGTGGCTTGAAATTGATAGGGTACCTAGCCTTAGTGTCATGGATGTAGTTTTCAGTTGTTGTGTGTGTGTTAAATGTCAGCAGGTGCAGAACTGTGCCAGTTTGATGAATGAAAATCTCATTTGTTAAAATGTTAAATCTCGGACACGGTTTGGTCTTTTCACTTGAAATTTGGAGTCTGTTGACAGCATGTCATGTGGATGAAAATTACAGTGTTTCAGTGTCAGAAAACTTTTTTTGGTGCAGATATGGATTGGTTTAGTTTATGTTCTGCAGACAGCATTTTACTTGTGGTGGTGGCTTGAAATTGATAGGATGCCTAGTCTTAATGTCATGGATGTAGTTTTCAGTCACTGTGTGTGTTAAATGTCAACAGGTGTGGAACTGTGCCACTCTGATGAATGAAGATTTCACATTTGGATATGTCACATCTTGGACACAGTTTGGTGGTTTTACTTGAAATTTGGAGAGTGCTGACAGCATGTCCTGTAGATGTTAATAGAGGTGTTTACATGTCGGACAATATATTTTTATGGACATATTGTGTGGTTCAGTTTACGTTTTGTGGACAGCGTTTTCTAATGTTCTACTAAATTAACATTTGTTTGGTGGCTGGCCTTGCTGTTGTAAATGTACTTTTTGGTCATTGGGCGTGTAATGAGGCCTGACACTTACAAGTTGGTGGGAGCGCTGGGCTCTTACCAACTTACACAACTTTCTACTTTTCTATTCTTTCTTAAAAATAAAGGAAATTCTATGCAAAAAACTTCATTAATGCATCAGTTAGGATTCTTCTACAGTGAAAAAAGTGGGGAAATTCAGTGTTAGGGTTGAAAGCCCCCCTTGGACTCCCACAGCCCACGCCCACAACCAGCATCGGGGTGCGCATTAGAGTCATCGGTCCTAACTCTCACCCCATTCTCCTATACCTCTGCTTCTTTACACATGTGATGGGGTGAGAGTTAGGGCCGATTACTAAAGGTCTAAATTCTATGTTGTTAGACAAGTGCTCTATAGCACATGCATTTTTAGTAAAAAAACAATGAATATACATTTCTTTTGGTGAATGTTTATATCCCTCCTCAAAATTCTAAATATTATAGTGTGGCACTATGGGAGGACTTAGAAACATTATTACAAAGAATCCAAAATTCAAAACCAGGTTTAAATATTTTATTATGTGGAGATCTAAGAGCCAACATAGGAAATTTTGATAGCTATGCAGATAATAAGATACAAAATTGAATACTTCCAAATGCCTCAGAATGCCGTCACACATCTATAGATAAAAGAATACATTATATAAGAAAAAGATTTATGGAAATTCTGACCAGTCAAAATCATGCCCCCCCCCCAATGGCAGAATTGAGCCAGATAATCCAGGGAATTATACACATCATGGAGCAAGGTGACCAGAAGTTATAGATTATTTCTTCTGGAATGGAGTTATGACTTTGACTGTAACATTGTTGAGAGATGTGAAAGTTATCACTTTCTACTAATTATATATGAACCATCTCAGATAACTGATGATACCCTAATTGTAAAAAGTGACTCTCTGTTGAACATTGAAATAAGGAATTTTATGAAAGTTAGATGAGAAACAAGTAAAGAATTAGCAGTAGTGGAATTATTGCAGCATTTGGATCCTCCAGAGTCAATTACCTTATTCTCAGAAATCCAGGAAGTTTTGCAAAATTGTTTCAATGCACAACGTAATCTTCTGTACAAACCTATTAAAATTAAAATAGAATCTAAAACAAAAAATAGTTGGTTTCGACATAGAATGCCTTGTACCTAAAAGAGATCTTACAAGGCTAGTGGGAAAAGTAAAAATATCAAAAGAGAAGCATAAATATAAGGATTTAAATAAAGTAAGAGAAGAGTACAAAAATATTCTCAAAGGAAAATGTAGAAATTTTAATTTAAAACAGTGGCAAAAAATGTTGGATGTAATAGATAGGAAAGAGCAACAATCATTCTGGTTGATGGTAGCAAATGGTACCAATAATTGTAAAAATTCATTAGATCTATACATTTCAGAAAACATTTGGGTAAAACATTATAGTACAGTAGTATATTTTTTGATCAAAATCAACAAGAGTTTATTTTTCAGTAGGAGTTTCAAATACATAGGTCAAACTTTCAGGAAATAGCCCCAAAATAAGTATATACAGCAATAACAACTTTAAAACAAAGGAAAGCTCCAGGACCTGATCAAATGCATCAGAAGTATTTTATTGTTTACCATCTTTCTGGAGGGATATATTACTTCTTTACTTTAATAAATGCATTATTAATAAATGCATATCAGCAGATTTGAAAGGTGCAACAATAATATCTATTTATAAGAAGGGAGATAGAAAAGATCATGTAATGTACCACCCAATCTTCCTTCTTGATATAATGGGAAAATGTTTTGCCCAAATAATCTTTTCCAGATTAAATGATGAGATTACCTTGGAGGCTAATCAGAACTCCAAGCAGGTTTTAGAAGAGGTTATATGACATTAGACAATACATTTATATTAATAAATCTATATGAAAAATATATTAATCTTAGAAAAGAAAAGATGCACACTGCCTTCATAGATTTTAGTCACACTTTTGACTCTTATTTCCAGAACTAAACTGTGGCAAACTATGTATACTCAAGTAATTGATCCTATACTAATTAGTATAATAAAAGAACTGTATACTCAAACATGGGCTCAGGTAAGATGGGGTAGGTCTGGACAAACATCAAAGCCTTTTCCAACAAATAAAGGTGTTAGGCAGTGGTGTGTCCTAGCCCCATTGCTATTCCATATTTATTTATTTAAATAAACTTCTAATTCAATTTAGTGAAGAACACATGGATTCCCCAAAGATAGGTACATATTTATGCCCTGCACTCTCTTATGTAGATGACTTGGTGCTAATAGCCCTGTCTAAAGTAGGTCTGCAGAATAAATTAACTAAACTTATGACATCTGCGGATGAATATGGATTAAAGATAAATTAACAAAAAAGCCAAGTTATGGTTTTTGGGGAGAAAAGAAGTAATACAACTTGGAAAGTAAATGGCAAAAGTCTAACAATAGTACAGCAATATGATTACTTAGGTCTTACACTGTCTTCAAATGGCAAATGACAAAAACATATGCATAAACTCAAAATAAAATTAAAACAAACAGTAGGGTCATTACAAAATTTCCAATTATAAGTATAGGGGTAATACCATCTTCCCCATACTGACTGCAATAAAAGCAAACTATTTTCCCCAAGTAACCTACCAGAGTGAAGTCTGGAATTTAGCTAAATGTGATATTATTGAAACTCCATTAAACAAATGTTATAAAAATGCAATGGGCCTAGGACCCTCTGCCCCAAATGCACTTGTAAGAGCATAATTAGGCATGGTCTCCCTGAGTGCCTTAATGGATATTAGGATGCTAAAACTAACAAAAATGGATAAAGACAGACTTCCTTTATTATTCCTTAAAGAAAAATATGAGTGGGAGAAGAGAAATTATCAACAATCAGATTGGTTAAAAAAACATTAAAGCATTATTAAAAAAATATGATTTGGACATTTTAAAGCAATACAAACATAACGGGATACAAATTAGTTTTCAAAATATTAAGTATATTTCTAATAAAATGATACATTTTCACAAAGGAAATGATTTGATAAAAGCATCTAAGTTAAAATGTTCCCCTTGGTTGGTGGCACAAGACCTGAATCATGAATATTGATATTATTTGGATGTTATTACAGAACATCAATCAATCAATCAACTTTATTTAACCAGGCATATAACACCCTTGAGCAAGCTCATTTTCAAGGTGGTCCTGGACATAAATTCGATACAATACAGAGAATACAGTAAACAGAAGGTAAAAAAACAAAAACATGACATAGTACGGATATGGTAGACATTAATGTGGTGATAGTGAACAGATGTAGGCCATGGTAGGCATATACATAAGGTCCAATATAGTTTACATACACCATTTCCAACATGATTTACAAGAAAGCAAAGTGTACCATCCTAGCTGTTACCACTAATTTAGAGGCTAGTATCTTTATACTAGAAGCAAGGGAAAGGGAAAGAGCAGATAATGGAGAAGATGGGGAGTGAGAGTATGCCAGGAAGGGGAAAAAAAGGAAGTTAAGCTAAGTTTAGGGGAGAAGGGAATAAGTGCTGGGGATCCCTTGCTAGGAGAGAAGGGGTGACTGTCAGAGTGTAAGGTTTGCAGAAGGGACCAGTAATTGAGATAAAAAAGTCATCTAAAGCAACTGCATGTATCCTTCAACAGGTCCCATATCAGTGTTTTGAATGTGAAGATGCTAGGGAGTGTGGAAAGCTTTAAAGATTTTTGCATAGAGTTCCAAAGTGATGGCAGAGAAAAATTGATTGCTGCCAGGCCAAGGGTTGTTTTCATTCCAGGAGTCTGGAAGCAAATCATGGAGAAGCGTCTTAATCCATAAGATCCATTGGCATGTACAAAGAAGCTTGAGATGTATGTAGGGAGATTATTGGATAGCGCTCTAAACATCCAAAGGAGAGTGTTTCTTTTTCTCCTGGTTGCGAGTGAGGGCCATCCCAGCTCCTGGTATAGTAGACAGTGGTGAGTGCGACGGGGTAGGTTAAGGATAAATCTTAGGGCCTGGTGGTAAAGGGTGTCAAGTTTTTTGAGCGTCGTAGTAGGGCAATGACTGTAGAGGAAGTCAGCATAGTCCAGTACAGGTAGAAATGTGGATTGCACTAGCCTCTTCCTGGCTTCTAGGGTAAGCAGATGTTTAAGGCGATAAAAAAAGCCTAATCGCTGCCTTAATTTCTTTGACATTTCATGTAGGTGGTACAGGAAGTTGAGCTTATTATCTAGTGAGAACCCTAGGTAATTAAAGGGATCAACTGTCTCTAGGGGTTCGTCTAGCAGCGTTAGAATCTGGGGGGTATGTGTAGACACAGAGGCAGACTTTGGTGACAGGATCATGGTTTTAGTCTTTTTGGCATTGAGGAGAAGCTCATGTTTGATGAGGGTATATTGGAGAGCGATGAAGTCTTGCTGAAGGTTCATGTGGGCCAAGTCCAAGGAAGAGTTAGTGGTATAGAGTACGGTGTCATCTGCAAATAATTGCACATTGGCTGTGCGCAGGTACGAGTTCAGGTTGTTGATGTAGATGGCAAAGAGGATTGGGCCCAGCATGGAGCCTTGTGGAACACCTCATAAGAGGGATTTTTGTGGGGACAGATCACCTATAGCTTTGACTTGCTGAAGCCTGTTGGTTAGGTAGCTGGTGAACCATTTGATGGCAGAGCTATCGAAACCGATATTACCCAGAGCAGTAAGTAAGATGTTATGATCCACAGTATTGAAGGCTTTGCTAAGATCCAGGAAGAGGGCAGCTACGTACTTCTTGGAATCCAGGACAATTTGCCAATCGGTGGATATTTTTGCTAGGGCCGAAACGGTGCTATGTTTGGCTCTGAAGCCAGACTGAGCCGGATTTAACAAGTTATTTGAGTCAAGGTGTTCTCTGATCTGGGCATTGACAATTCTTTCGAGTAGTTTTGAGAGGACGGATAGACTAGAGATAGGCCGATAATTGTTCAGATCACTTGGGTCCCCAGATTTGAATAAGGGTAGGATTGTGTGCAGTTTTCCATGACACAGGTAGCTCGCCCTGTTTGAGGGAGGTGTTGAATAAGTGGGTGATGAGGGTGGTTAAATAAAAGTGGCCAAGTTTTAGAAAGTAAGGTTTGATATTGTCTGCACCGGGGCTCTTTTTTATATCCAGGGACAAGAGGAGGTCCTCAACTTGTTTAAATGTAACTGTTAGAAAGCTAAAGTTGGGAGGATGCGGTTGGTTTGGGTCAAGATTAGTAGTGTGATTAGCAGTAGCATCCCCTGGAGGACTGAGATTGTTGATGGGATAGGTGTCAAAGGCAAGCCCTGCAATAGCAAAGTGTTCGTTGAACTGTTCTAATATAGCAGCTTTGTCTGTGTAGTTATTACCTGCAGACACAATTTTGGTTGGGAGGGATGAATCGGCTGTCTGACCTTCGACCTCCTTAAGAATATTCCAAAATTTGACAGAGTTGTTTTTGTTGTTTTCTAGTTCAGTTTAGTAATATCTGGCTTTTTCAGACCTAATTAGTCTGGTGCAGGCATTTCTAGAGGTCCGAAATGCCAGCCAATCAGTTTCTAGGTGAGAACATGATAAAAGAAAATGATACACAAAATATTACTTCAGCTTATTCTATAGCAAAGTACTTGAAGCTCATTATTCCAAAACATTGAAACTGGAGGATAGATTCTGCAACTGCTCTTGTTCTTAACCAGAAGATCTGATACATGTAATGTTCAATTGTTCATGGTATAATAAACAAAGAAATCATTAGTTGTTGCCTATCTGGAATTCAATCCAGACTGAGGATCATACATTAGTGATGAATATTATGTTTACAACTCATGATGAGTATATAATAAATCAGGTTGCCTCTTATTCAAAGAATGCTGCACTAATAGGAGAAAACATTACAAAAAAATTGATAAATTCCCCAAATAATTAAATCTTTAAAAGGGAAAGGAGTCACAGAAATAGACCTGTTATATTCTGCACTTTAAATGCATGCAAAATATTATTTTAAATTGTACAAAGATTTGTCTCAAATGTAACATGTATGTTTGTATGGTTGCATTGATGTATTTGTTATCCATTTTTGTACTGGTCAATGACCGAACAATAAACTAAATTACTTACTACAATATTAATTAAGTAATGAGGAATGAACCCCTTACAGCACCTTAGCATAAAACCTGCTAAGTGTAACTGTCTTCTCAGTCCCAAATGTAGCCAGTTTAGCTCATTAATTGCCAGATCACGCTCATTCATTGAACTCTTTTTCAGGGTGCAGACAAGAGCGGAAGGCTGTTCTGGTCGTTGGTGGGGGGCCGGTGACAAGAACAGCCCTCCGCTCCTGTCTGCACCCCTCAAAAGAGTTCACTAAATGAACATGATCTGGCCTGGCTGTGAATGAACGAGCACATGTTTGTACAAGTACATGCCTTTTTATTCCAGCTCAGTCATGCAGCCAGCTGTGGTGGAGAGCAGAGGGCTGTGCCAGTTGCCAACTTGTGGATGGGGCAGAGGTTAGCGGGGTTGGTGGGGCACTATCTGAGGGGATGGGGGGTTCACTAGACACCAGGGAATTGACATTTGAGGATGGTGATGGGGGGTGCACTAGATGAGAGGGAAACATTTTTATTTAACATCTGGTCAGTGATGGGGGGACGACTAGACATCAGAGATTGAATAAATTATGTATTTTTACATTGGGGCAGGTTGTCAGTGTGAGGCGAGAGCACTAGACACCAGGGATTGAATTAAAATAATTTTATTTTACATTGGTTGGTGATCGACAGGAGGGGGGACCACTAGACTTCTAGAAATTCAGGGCTTTAGAGCACATTCCCTCCATTAGTCCAAGGTGTACATCGAGTGAAAGTTTTGCTACAGAAAAAGATGCACTGTACTGCAGTTTTCAATACTCTTCTACCATCTAGTTTAAAAGATCAGTTGGACTACAAACCTTATTTGTAAATATAAATTTTCAGTCAGACAAGTATTTTTCCTGGTCTCCCCACCACAGTTATACTGATATCAATCAATGAGCGTGTACTGGATACAGCATAGCACTCATTGAGAGCTCAGTTGGTGACTGGCCGTGGTGGTGAGTGGTGGGCTGTGCCAGTTGCTGGCTCACTTTGGGGGTGATGAGAGTGCATCAGTGGGACACTGTCAGCTGGGATGGGGGGTTGGGGTCCATTAGACCACCAATGATGTTTTAATTCGTAACAGGTGATTGGGGTTTGGGGGAGGTCCTACATCACCAGGGAATTAGAGTGGGACTATTTATGTTACGGACACGGGGGATCAGGGAGGGGGGTCCACAAGACCACCAGGTAATTTTTTAAATAACATTTTTTGGAGGATGTTGGGGATTGGATAGGGGGCCACTAAATCACCAGGAGAGTTCCGTTGCTACCATACATTTGGGGAGATCGGGGATTGAGGAGGGAGGATGCTAGATCACCTGGAGAGTTTTTTTTAATAACATATATTCGGGGACATTGGGAGTCGGGGGGTCAACTACACCACAAGAGGAGCTAATACATTATTTTCAGGGACATCAGGGTGGGGGCCGCTAGCCACCATGGACTAGCTAGACTGGTGCACAGTCACCCCACAGCTTGTGGCACACCCTCAGGATGCACTGTCTGTTTGGCGAATTGCAAGGGTTGCTGCAAGCCACAAGACTTTGTCAATGGGACACTGCCCAATAGAGAATCAGGTTCAGGGTGTGGCGCATCAGGCTTTCACACAAGATGCCTTTGGTGGCAGCTTGCATCAGTCTAAGGGCTCTTTGAGAATCATCCAAAGGACTCCAGTTTTAGAATGTGTAAGTTCTTTAGCCAGCTTTATATAGACTGACTCTCTTGAACCAAGAGTAGCGAGTTATGGCCATGTCCCACTCATGATGCTCAATGTACCACAACTCCGTTATGGCCACCAGATGCGGGCTAGCCTCTGCCATGATGGCCTTCAGGTCTGGAATTTTATTTCCCAGACTTTTTGTAATTTTGCATATGATTGTCCATACCTTGCTTCTTCACTGCATCCGTCTGTGCTTTCCTCCCCCTTCCTGCCTCTGCTTTTCCCTTAAGCTCCACCTGACCCACCTCTTACCTTTCTGCCTGGTATGTTCTCTCTCTCCTTTTCTCCTTTATTCTTGCTTACCTGATTTCTACCCCCTTTTTCCACTGCCTTGTCCCCACCCATCTTGTTTTGCCCCTGCTCTAGAGGAGTTTACACTTCTTACAAACATACGAACATACGAAATTTGCCAGCAGATAAAGGCCTAGAGGTCTATCAAGTCTGCTCGAATGTGCAGCTAGCACCCCTTGTTCTGCAGCTGCCCCTCCCTTCCACCCTTCCCCTTCATTAATCCTCCCCCTTATCCTGTCCCATCCTCATTTGAAGCAGTCCACTGTTCTACTGCATACCACTTCAGCAGGTAACGCATTCCACCCAGCCACCACCCTCTCTGTAAAAAAGTGTCTCCTCATCTCCCTCCTGAACCTTCCTCCCTCCCTCCAGTCTCATATCATAGCCCCTGGTGTCCCTCCCCTTCCTTACTCTGAACAGCCCCTCTGTACCTGTCTTGTTTATTCCTTTCATGTATTTAAAGGTTTCAATCATGTCACCCTGTCTCTCCTCTCCTCCAGTGAGTACATGTTCAACTCCTTCAACCTCCTCTCGTATGATAAGTCCCCAGCTCCTTGATCATCTTTGTCGCTCTGCACTGCACCCTCCAGTAACTTAATGTCCCTCTTCAGATACGGACGCCAGTACTGCACACAGTACTCCAGGTGTGGTCTAACTAATGACCTATACAGTGGCAGAATCACCTCCTCCCTCCTCGAGGATATACCCCTTGCAATACAACCCAGCATTTTGTTGGCCTTTGCAGCTGCCTTCCTACATTGTGCCGAGTTGTTCATTGACCCTGTAATGAGCACACCCAGATCCTTCTCCTCCTCTGTCTGGGCTAGCTGCACTCCCCCTAGCTGGTAACTCCTCCTTGGGTTCTTCATCCCAAAATGCAGCACCTTGCACTTTTTGCATTAAAGCCCAGTTGCCAGGTGTCTGACCAGGTGTCAAGCTTTGCCAGATCATCCTGCAACCCCTGCCATCCCCCTAGGTCATCCACCACCGTGCCTACCTTGGTATCATCAGCAAACAGACTGATCTTGCTCTTGATGTCCCATGATATGTCTGCAATGAATATCCCAAACAACACTGGTCCCAACACCGAGCCCTGTGGAACACCGCTCGTCACTGCCCTTAGGTGTGAGAGCTCCCCACCCACCACCACCCTCTGTTGCCTTCCCTGCAGCCAGTTTCCTACCCATCTCACCAGCTTTGCACCCGCCCTGTGCCTACTGCTTCCTTCCCAGCCTTCCATGTGACACTGAGTCCGAATGCCTTACTGAGAATCCACATACAGGACATCCACTGCATGGCCCCTGTCCAGTTGCCTAGTTACCCAGTCATAGAACTCGACCAGGTTGGTTTGGCAGGATCTGCCATGTATGAAGCCATGCTGTCTGCTGTCCTGTAGTCCTTTGGCCTCTAGGAGGGCCACCAGCCTCTCCTTCAGGATAGTCTCCATTAGCTTACCCACGATGGATGTGAGGCTCACTGGTCTGTAGTTTCCCGGTTCATCCTTGGGGCCACTCTTGTGGAGGGGCACCACATGAGCCATCCTCCAGTCCTGAGGTACACACCCCAAATGTAGTGAGGCATTAAATAGGTCTGCCAAAGGTCCTGCAAGTACCCTGGGTTCTTGGGCCCTACTCTCTAATTCTCCATTATCGGGGGGAAGGCACGTGCTGCCTCCTTTGATTTTGCAGCTTCCTCGACTAGTGTAAATGCTCATCCAAGTAACTATGCTCTGCATCTTCAGCCTGAAGTCCATGGGATGCAGTGACTGCAAGGGTCAAGATCAGTTGATAGTCTCCAACCCTGGGATCTGGGCATGCCCTTTCCTGGCCACTTTCCCCCTGTCTCCCCACTATACAAACATACAAACTTGCCAGCAGAAGAAGGCTATTAGGTCTATCAAGTCTGCCACATGCACACCATCATGTCCTTGTGTTTACATTTGCCCCCCCACCCTGAGACCTCTGCAAAAGAGGTGTCCAGACTCCCACACCCCTGCAGATTGTAGTATGCCTCAGTATGTTGAGTTCAGTCATGAGTTGGTTCACTGCCACCACTAGGAATCCCTGCTTCTTGTGAACTAGACACACCTACATCTACCAGAGCACTCTGTGGAAGACTGCTATGCCAAAACACATGCAACTCATTATCTCTCCATCATCCTGGCTTCTCAAACATATCTATCCCAGATGTGTGAATGGTGCAGTACCGTAGGTCCAGTATTACTTGGGGTGGTGGGGGCTGCCATCTAGATTTGTCTTACTGCTGTTTTCTTGCCCTACCCCTGATAGAGAGTTAGTGCAGTTGTGGGATTTACTTTACATTACAGTATTGCTTTGTCCCAGATAAGGAGTTAGGACAGGTGTGGGCTCTGTGTTGTGAAACCTTGTCCTCCTTCTGCCTGTTTTGTGCTGCTTATCTTCTAGTTCTTCTACTTGGTGAAGGCAAAAGCAGAGTCCCTCGCAGAACTGCGGACTGCCTGTGAATGCCTGCTGCAGATGCTGTGGTTCCACACTCCTATTCAGTGGCAGTCATATTCCAGGACACTCACACATTGGAATGCTTGCAGTCATGAGGCTTAAATCTCATGTCTCCAGTAAGCCTGCTTAAGCTCCTCCCCAAATCACGCACCTGTTTCACAGGTTGTAACTAAACAACCCAAAAGAGGCTGAAATATTCTCCTAGCTTGTTCCCCACAGTGACTATTAAATGTTACAGTAATTTAAAGAACTGCCCCAAAATACAAATGCAAAAGCACTTACTTCTACCTGTTCACTCACACTGCCACTTCTAAACAATAATACATGATTGGGCAGGCATTGTGCTGGCACAACACATGTCCAGGGGTGTAGTGAGGTACAACGACACAAGCAGAGTGCCTTTGTACCCTGTAAGTGCATTGTGCTGGCACAAGCTCACATAAAAGTCAATTTTTTAAATTCAAAACAGGTATTTTCCTTTGTTAAACATAACTAGTAAAAAGCAGTCTCCAGCTGTCAATCATCTATCAACACATTAAACAGATGGAATATTTAGTTATCTTGGAATGCAGGAGTTTAAACTTCTGTATTCTTCTTGCCAACGCTATGCTGTCCCCACACAAACACACATGGAAAGAAGGCCTCAGTAAAGTCAAGGATTCACTTGTGTCTGGGGCAGGGCAGGTGGCAAATATTCCCTAGGATGTAGGTAAGGATAGGAAGGGGCCCATGGTCAGAAAAGAAGATCCAAAATATAACTGTGAAGAGTACTTAATTGTAATGTGTCTGTGTGGAGGAAAATATAAAGGAAATGAACATTTAATCAGTTTGTTTGCTCTTTTTATTTTAAGGAGGTTTAATTATTAGAAGTAAGGTGAATTTTCAGTTAGTGAAGGTGGTAACCATGTTTGCAATGACAATCAGGAATTAAAAAGAAGGCATTGATATGGCCACTGTGCTTTCTTCTAATTGCCAGCATTTATTTTACCTGTATATTGTTTTCTTTCATTGTACAAGCCCCAGCCAATCAGGATGCAATATTTATTTTTCTACTCATTTTATAACAATTATTAAAATACCCTGTTTGGTGTTTGTTAGCTGCTCTGTTCTCCTTTCTCTTTCAACTATCCCAGCTGCACAGGGACAATTTACTTGAAAAGACATTATGTACTGGATAAACTCCTTGGCTGTCAGCACTGGTGAAAAGATCTTGCCTACATTTGTGCCCAACTCAGCACCTATGAACTGCAAATCTAAGTAGGTTCTATTTGCTATTTTTCTGCGGAGGAACCACAACCTGTATATAGTGGGCATTGCTTCTAGAATGGTTCTGATGCACCTCTTATTTGTTCCCCCCCCCCACACACACACACAGATTATCCAGTTGTATAGATAAGGATACACTGTTAAGCTTCTTCTATATAGTGTTGCTGCAACTACTGATAGGTGTTTGTTGAATGTTGTTGCTGTGGTGAGTCCAAAGGGTATTAACCTGAAGAAGAACTGTACACTTCCTATTGTGAATCTGAGATAATGTCTGTGACTTGGTCATATTTGACTAAGGTCCCAAGTGGAAACTGGCAGGAAGAAGGTATAAGAGAGGGGCAAGGAAGTTCTATTTTACAGACAGGGTAGTGGAGCCATGAAACACTCTGTTAGTGGAGATGGAGGGCGCCAAGTCCATAAATCGTTTCATGAATGGCTTGGACAGAGTGAAGGATTTGGTGGTTGCTCAGGCTCAGCAGTAGGGAGGGAGCAGGAGAGTGGACCTGGATTGATAAAATCCTGCATAGACATAGAAACATAGAATTTGATGGCAGATAAGGACAGCTTGGCCCACCTACTCTGCCCATTTTCCTACCTAATGGATAAGCTGCAGATCCTAGTTAACCAACAGCCTACTTCTTCCTACCCCCCCACTAGAATTGCCTTGTGTCTGTCCCACGCATTCTTGAATTCCCCCACTGTTTTTGACTCTATGACCTCCCCAGGAAGGCTGTTCCATGCATCCACAACCCTCTCTGTGAAGAAATACTTCCTCACATTACCTCTAAGCCGTCCCCCCTCTATCTTCAAATTGTGCCCCCTTGTTCTTGCACATCTCTTTTTCTGAAAGATGCTACCCTCTTGGACTTTGTTGATTCCCTTGAAGTATTTGAAAGTTTCTATCACGTCCCCCCCTCCTTCCCTTGAGGCTATACATCTTAAGCTCCTTTAGTCTTTCTTCATATATCTTCTGGTGTAGACCCTGCACCATTTTGGTCGCCCTCCTCTAGACAGCCTCCACCCTGTCTATGTCTTCGTGGAGATGGGGTCTCCAGAACTGTACACAGTACTCCAAATGAGGTCTTACCAACTGTCTGTACAGAGGGCCAACAACTTCCTGTTTTCTATTGGTGATGCCTCTCTCTATGCATCCCAGAATCCCCCTAGTCCTCCTTACTGCCTTCTTACATTACTGGCCCACCTTTAGGTCATCTGATATGACTACCCCCAGGTCTCTTTCCATTTTTGTTGTTGACAGTATCTCACCCCCCAGTGTGTACTCTTCCCCTGGGTTTTGTTTCCCAGGTGCATTGCTTTGATCTTCTTTGCATTGAATCTAAGCTGCCATGCATTTGACCATTCTTCCAACCTTGCCAAGTCTCTTTTCATCCTTTCTACCCCACTTTGTGTATCAACCCTGTTGCAGATCTTTGTGTCATCTGCAAAGAGACATACTTTCCCTTCCAGTCCCTCTGCAATATCACTTATAAAGACATTAAAAAGGACCGGCCCCAGTACTGAATCTTGCGGTACCCCACTAGTAACCCCCCTTTCTTCACTGTGGACTCCATTTACTATTACCCATTGCGTCCTGTTGTCCAACCAGTGTTTTACCCAAGCTACCATCCTGAGACCCACTCCCAGGCTGGCTAATTTGTTTATTAATCATTTCTGCAGGACTGTGTCAAATGCCTTGCTAAAGTCTAGGTAGGTAGAGGGTAAGGCTTGTCTGTTTGCAGATGACACCAAGATCTGAAACAGAGTAGATGATCCAGATGGGGTGGGCAGAATGAGAAGAGATCTGGATAAACTAGCAAAATGGTCAGAAGAGTGGCAACTGGGATTTAATGCAAAGAAGTACAAGATCATGCACTTAGGGAAGAGAAACCCTGATGCCACCTATAGGCTGGGAGGGGAGTTGCTGGCAGTCACAAAGGAAGAAAGAGACTTGGGCATCATCATCACCGATGACCTGAAATCATCCAAGCAGACCTCTAAAGCAGTAGGTAAGGCTAGGGGATGTTAGGGTGTATTAGTAGCGGTATCACAAGTCGTAAGAGGGAGGTAATAATCCCTCTTTACAAGACACTGGTTAGGCCCCATCTGGAGTACTGCGTGCAGTACTGGAGGCCACACCTTCACAAGGACATTTACCAAATTGAGGCAGTCCAGAGAAGGGCAACCAAAATGGTTCAGGGACTGCATCAGAAGACATATGAGGACAGATTAACAGAGCTCAATATGTATACTCTTGAGCAAAAGGAGGGAGAGAGGTGATATGATCGAGACATTCAAACACCTTAAGGGCATTAACAAGGTGAAAGAGTCTAACATGTTTAAATACAAGAAAATAGCAGGACAAGAGGACACAGCATGAGATTAGAGGAGGCCAATTAAGGGGAATGTGAGAAATTCTTTTTCACAGAAAGGGTGGTGGATGCATGGAACGGCCTACCTCAGGAAGTGGTGGCTATGAATACAGTGCAGGGCTTCAAACAGGCATGGGATAGGCATAAGAGAGCAATACAGATGAGTATGAACAGATAGGCCACTGACAGAGCAAAGGCCGATGGCACATTTATAAGGTAGAAAAAGAAATGGGCAGACTGGGTGGACCTTGCGGTCCTTATCTGCCATCAACTTCTATGTTTCTATGTTTCTAGGCCATGTTCACAGCCACTCCCTTGCCTACTATTTTGGTCACCCAGTCAAATAAATCAGATTTGTCTGACATGACCTTCCTGATGTGAATCCATGCTACCTTGGGTCCTATGCCCCACTGGCCTCTAGGTACTCAACAATTCTTTCCTTCAGAAGTGATTCCATCATTTTCACTACCGCTGAGGTCAAACAGACAGGTCTGCAGTTTCCTGCCTCTGTCTTGCCCCACTTGTGTGAAGGGGAATCACATCCGCCCTCCTCCAGTCCTCAGGTACCACACCATCCTCCCATGATTTATTAAAAAGGGTAGTCAGTGGTGTTACTAGTTCTTCCCTTAGTTCTTTTAGAATTCTGGGTTGAATCCCATCAGGCCCCATTGCTTTATCCACCTTCAGTTTTCAGAGTTCTTTCAGAACCCTTTCTTCTGTGAAAGGACTAATATCAACCCCCCTATTCGGAGTGCTTCTATTGACTGGATTAGGTATCTCCCCTTGCTTTTCCATTGTGAATACTGAGCAGAAGTAGTTGTTCAGTATCCCTACTTTTTCACTGTCGCTGTCTGCCCAACCACCTTCCTCTTTATTCAGCCTCAGTATCCCTGCCTTATTCTTTCTTTGCTCCCTAATGTACCTATAAAAGGTTTTATCCCCCTTCTTAACCGAGTTGGCTATCTTTTCCTTGGTTTGGGCTTTTGCTATTCTGACTACCTTCCCCATTTCCTTCTGCTTTAGCTGGTACAGTTCTCTATCCTGCTCCTTCTGTATTTTCTTATACTTCCTGAATACTATATTTTTCTCCATTATCTTCCCTGCCATTTCTTTTGAGAACCACAGTGTTTTTTCTTTCATTTTGATTTGTTTATTTGCTTCACACAAAGGCTTGTTGCCTCTGTGATGGTGGTTTTGATGTTTCCCCATTGTTGCTTCATCCCACCTTCTTGCCTGTTTGCTAGTACTTTTCTTAGGCACTCTCCTAGTTTGATAAAATCAGCCCTCCTGAAGTCCAGTATCTTCACTTTTGTATGGCTTGACTCTACAGCTAAGTTTATCATCAACCACACTGTTTGGTGGTCGCTTGTTCCCAGATGGCTACCCACTTCAAGATTGGAGATCATCTCTCTGTCCCCGTTTGAGAGTACCAGGTCTAAGATTGCTCCTTCCCAAGTGGGTTCCAAAACTAGCTGTCTGAGACATGCCCCCTGTAGGGCATCGAGAATGGACCTGCTCTTGGATGTGGCTGCAGAAAAGGTGCTACAGTTAACATCTGGCATATTCAGGTCCCCCATCAGCAATATCTCCCCTTTCTCTGCCAACCCAAGGCTGCCTTCTATCATTTCCTTGTCCATTTCCTTGTCTACTTCCTCCCCCTGAGATGGGGGTCTGTATACAACCCCTGTGAGGATTGTGGTGCCATTTCCAGTCTGCAGGGTGACCCACAGTGCCTCCTCTTCTCCCTGTTTACCCTTTAGTTCTGTTGTTTTGATCCCTTCCCTTACATAGAGAGCTACTCCTCCTCCTCTTCTTCCCTCCCAGTCCCTCCTGTAGATTGTGTACCCTGGTATGTTGATATCCCAGTCATGGTTCTTTGTGTACCATGTTTCTGTAACTGTCACGATATCAAGGCATCCCTCTTCCATCAAGGCTACCATCTCAGGGAGATTTTTATCTAGACTACGGGCATTGGTACTCATTACCTTCCATTTTTTATGGCTTTATTTCTATTTGCCCCTTCCATGTCCTTACTGCCTTTGTCTTTTTCTCCATTTACCCCTGCCCTTCTCCCTATCGGTGGCTCTATCTTAGTGTTTACCTCACTAACTACCTTGATTTATTTGGGGGGGCTAGGATTTCCCTTCTCCTTTTCAGTGCCTCACCCCTTGGCTAGTTTAAATGCTTGCCAATGAAGCATTTAAACCTATCACCTAGGATCCTGGTTCCCGTCCTGGATAGATGCAGACCACCACACCTGTATAGGCCTGCATCCCTCCAGGTGGAGTCCCAGTCCCCAGTGAAGCCAAATCCCTTAGCTCTGCACCATTTTTTTAACCAGTCATTGAATCCCATGGTACAGAGTACCCTATCCTCATCCATGCCATAGACAGGTAACACTTCCGAGAAAGTTACCGTGTGTGTTACTTGTCTAAGGCCCATCCCCAGCTCCACAAACTCCTGTTGCACTGCTCTGATCCCATTCTCAGCCAGGTTATTTGTCCCTAGGTGGATAATGACATCCAGCTCACTCCCACTTGCAGCTGCTCCCATGATCCTGGGGATTCATTTCCTGTCCATCCAAGCCATGGTACCAGGCAGGCCCCTTACCTCCCTTTCCCCTCCCTCCCCCAGTTCTATCCCACTAACAACTGAGTCCCCCACCAAGAGTTGTTTCCTTCCCCTGTGGGGTCCTGTGCCACCATCCTGTTGGCCTCCATTGTGGAGGTTCCCAGCATCCTCCTTGGTCTCCACTGTGGGTGTCTCCATAGAGGAACCATGCTCTGCCAGAATAGTGAATGAACTGTGGAGAGGCACAACTGAAGGGATGCACCTCTATTCCACCACCCTCACCCTCCCTGAGCCCACCGTGGTCCAACCACTCCTATACAGACAATAGATACTGGAGCAGATGGGGAATCCTGAGAAGGCTGCATTCACCTTTGGTCTTTTTCTGCTGTCATTGTCTGTGTTTGTAGGTTTCTATGTGGAAATGTGCATCCTTAGATTTAATGCACATAGCAAATCCAGTTCTTGGAAAATTTATATCATAATTTCAAGTGTCACTGTTTTAAACTTTTATTTATATTTTTATTTTAAAATTGGTACAGGAATAAAAAGTCACTGAGCTGATGCATGATTCTAGGCAAGGAAAGAGAGCAGGGGAGAACAATAATACAGCATGTGACATGGATGTTCGATGATGATGATACTGACAGTGACAATGTAGTAGGAGACGCATACTACTGCCCATTATAATAAGTAAATTATAGTATGGCAGTGACTCAAACAGCACAATAAATTACAACATAACGTGACCCCTCAAAGGAGTGGTTAGAAAAAACTCACACTCTGGTCAGAGCCATCATGGCTGCTTCAGAGCAACAAGTCTCAGCGAAAAGTACTCAGAGCTACCACTGTGGATGACACAATACTTGCATAGTACTTGTGCATGCACAGTGACTGATAATCACTGTGCATGTGCAAGAAAGAGCCTGCCATGCCCAAGATGGCTGCCATGACAGAAGTGCACATGTACGATACTCGCGCATGTGAAGTGACCTCATGGCAGCCATCTTGAGCATGGAGCGCTCTTTTGTTTCACCCACAACTGTGGAAGAGATGGGTGGAAACAAAATAGTGCCCCAATGGAGGGGAGTGTGTGACCCACAGAGTGGAGGGACTTTAAAGAACTAATCCACCAACACTGACAGCAGAGCTGTGGACACAGAACTGCAGCACTGTGGAAGCACAGAGCCGAGGTATACAGTCATATTCCTCCAGAGCCCTTTTCACTCTCCTAGCAAAATGTTTTCAGGGCTAAGCCCATGCAGCTGTAATAAGAACAAAATACAAACAGGCGAGCACAATAAATAAGGAAAGATTGCAAAAGGGCACAGAGCAAGCAAGGGCTACACTGGGGTGGTGGTGGCGATGAAATTAGAGGCAAAACCAGATCAGGTGCCTAATTAGGGAAGACAGGACAAAGCAAAAGAGAAATGAGATCTCAGCATTTCCCTGTTTACACATCTAAAGTCTAATATTGGCGACCACTTTCCATTTTTCTTCAGCGTTAGACAGTACCTTGAAAGGGACACTTTCCCAGCTTCAAAATAATTATTTTTATGTTTGCTTGCATGTATGTGCAAGAAACATAGTGCCACCATATGAGAATTCGTAGGTGTGCCTCCCCCACTTCCAATGCCCTGGTCCATTTTTTCAGGCATGGCTGCACCACACCAAATACTGTCCAAGCTGTTTATGACAGCATTCAGATGCAATGGCATACAGTTCACAGGAAAATACTGCCACAATCAGTGGTGGTAACGTGTAGGCAATTTGCATACTGCCGATGGCAGTTTGCAGATTGCCTACACATATGTCTTCACTGCATTGGAACTGTCATAGACAGCTCATCATAGTCCCCCCCCACTTATGTAGCATGCTGGGAGCCCACCCTAGCATGCACATGTGCTCCCTTCCACCCACGTGCACTGTATGACTGACGAGGGTACCCAATCAGCTCCACTGCCCCCCAAAGACACCTCTAGGTGCCACGCTGGGAGCCCACCCCAGCATGGCAAACATCAATATGGCCGACAGGGATGCCCAATCCCCCATCAGCTCCACTGCTGCCCCCCAAAAATAACATTTCAGCTGACATTCTGGGAGCCCACCCCAGCACGGCAAAAGACCCGCATTGTCTTCCTGTAGAAGATGCCATGCTGGAAGCCCACCCCAGTGTGGCAAAAGGTGGTATGGCTGACGGGGGTGCCCAATCCCCCATTGGCTCCACTGCTGCCCCCAAAAAATAACCTTTCAGCTGCCACATTGGGAGCCTACCCCAGCATGGCAAAATTCCCGTGTCATCTTCCTACAGTAGAAAAAGGAAAACCCTGTAAAAAAAAAAACGGTCCCTCATTGACTGTCTGGCCCCCTTCCCCAACCCGTGACCACCCTCTGTGCACCCACCTCCCCAACCCCCCATACTTACCTCCAGAGCACAGCTCGATGATCTTCAGTGGACGGGAACACGTCTGCACTCTTCAGAGCTGACCGCGAACTGAAGAAATGCCGGTAAGCTGTATAATGGCATAAATAGGTTTTTATCAACTTTGGTGCATAGCTCAGGCATTTTTGGGATTTTTTTCACCAAATTTTCGACATGAGGTTTTGGGGACCCATCTCATCAACTCAGTCACTGTCATTTTGTTATTCAGTCCCAAAAGGTGATTTCATGGTCACTGAGCAGAACCACCTTTTGGGACTGAGTAATGAAATGACTGTCACAGTTCATGAGGTAGGCCCCCAAAACCCTAAATCGAAAATTTTGTGAACAAATTCCAAAATGATCAGGGAAGCATGAAAGGCAGTGCTGTACAGTTCCTACACATGCTCTTAAGTTTGGCGAATTTTTATATTTTCACTCCAGATTTTCAATATTGCCATTTTACCACACCTCCTTATGGGCAGTACAGCTGTCATTTTTCACATCTTGCCCAAAATGTGTTTTCGCACATGTAGCGCACAATGGCGCAGCTGGTGTTTGAAATCAATGTTTGGGACAGATTAAGAAAATCACAGTGAGACTGTTCATGAGCAGAGGTTTTAAAATGGCTATGTTAAAAATTTGGTGACAAAATTCCATAAAATGACTGTGTTACGAGCGAGCATTGCACAGTTTCCACGCACCCTCATAAATTCATGAACTTGTAATATTTTCAGTCCAAATTTTCAACGCTGGCATTTTCCACACTCCTTATGAACAGTACAGCTGTCATTTTTCACACCATGGCCGAAATATGTTTTCGCACTTCCAGCACAGAAATACATGGTCGCTGTGGGAAATCACTGTTCGGGACAGATTAAGAAAATCACAGTGACACCGTTCATGAGCGGAGGTCCCAAAATGCCTGTGTTGACAATCTGCTGTAAAAAATCCTCAAACTAATTACATTACGGGTGTGTGTTGTGCAGTTCCTATGCATGCTCGTGACTTCACCAGTTTTTTATATTTTCACTGCAGATTTTCAAGATTGCCATTTTTTACACCTCCCCATGAACAGTACTGCTGTTATTTTTCACATCCTGTTCAAAATGTGTTTTCGCACCTGTGGAGCCAAATGGCGTAGTCATTGTGCAAAATCATCTTTTGGCTAATGAACTGATATTGCCACTGTTCATAAGGTGGGGATCACAAAAAACTCTTGTTGAAAATTTGGAATGAAAATACCAACGAACACCTGAGGTGTTAGGGTTTCCGACCATAACGCACCACCCTGTAGAGACTGACAGGCATCAGGGGTGCGACTTGGGATTGTTGCCTGTAATGCTCATACCATTCCACCCCCACCCACACCCTGCAACCAGTAAGAGACATTGAGGTGTGCCTTGGACTCTTCAGCCCCAAAGTTCACCCCATTTTCCTATTCTGCACCCATCTCACTGCATTTCCTGATGGAATGGTGTGAGCATAAGTACCAAAGACCCCAAGGCACACTGTGACACTTGTAGGTGTCTGCAGGGTAAGGTGTTGTGAAATGGCATGGCTGTTATGCCTGCCGACCCAAAGGCACACCCCAATCCCTGTCAGTCTCTGCAGGGTGGTAGTGGGGTTGGCTTCAGTTAAATACTTCACTGCCATACCTATTATACATCTTTCTCACTCCTACACTGCCAATGCCAATGCCAACAAGCAAACAGGGAGGCAGTATAACACAGTGGTTTAAGGCTCTGAGCTGCAAATCGGGTGACATTCAGCAGACCAGACCTGGGTTTGAATCCCACAGCTTCCACTTGCATACTGTGTGACCATGAGCAAGTCACTTAACTTCCCTGTGCTCCCAGGTCACTCCTGTAAAAAAGCTTTCAGGTTAGTGTGCTACTCCTGGTTAAACAATAAAAAAAAAAAAGCATTGACAAATGCTTGTTTCTATTGCATTTAACTTTTGAAGTTGTTGAACGTCCAATTCTAGTAGTACATTAGTTTCTGGTAATAGAGATTTGAATGGTCTGAGATGTTTTCAGGTTTGGAAATGAAGGCTCAGGCCCTCTCTTGTTATCTCCAGTACCCACCCATTGCTGGTGATTTTTTTTTTTTTGTAAAAAATGAAACAGAAGAAAAACAGTCCTTTTAGATAGTGACAGCTTTGACATAATTGTCAGGGATCTGTCTTAAACTGTGCTGTAGGTGCAGGAACTGAGTCTCTAAATTTTACTTCTCTGCTTTAAAACAGACAGCCTCTTAAATAAAGCTCCAAGGTGGTAGGTGTGAATACATAAATTCCAAACCCTAAACCAAATACCTTATATCAGTTTTTTTAATTGAAGACGAAAAATGTAGATGAGTTTTCTAAAGTACTTTTGTTTGTCTTTTGAAAGCCTTATACATTGGGAATGTAACTTGCTTTGTAGGATGCACAGTATCCCATGCATACTCATGAACTGAGTTTCCTCCTCATCAAACTCTGTTTCCTTTGTATGTAAATTCAGCATGTCTCCCATTTGTCTAAGAATGATGAACAACAGGATAAGTAATTGTTATACAATGGCAAGAAAGAATGCTGCTCCCTGATTGGTCAGGCTGGGACTAGAGCCGGGCTGTTATCCTAGAATACTGTTGACCACATTAAACATTAAAACATAGTCCCTCCACAACCGTTCCTACCAGCAGCTTCAGCGGCCCAGCTGTGCTCAAATACAGCAGTTTCCACCAAGCTGAAAATCTGTGCTTCCCCAACAAGAATTGGCACTCTCCACCAAAGTCAGAGTAAGCACCCCCCCCAGGCACCCAGACACAAACCCCACCTGTACCTGTACCCACTTTGCTTAAAAAAACAAACAGAACTGAACTGAAAGCCGTATTCGGCTTCATAACAGTTCCCTGAATGGCAGTTCAGTGTCACAGCTGAGAGGGGGCATAACCATGCATTAAACTTCCTTATGGTTTCGCCATTTTTCTACTGTCAGTCCTTTCTTCCGGCAATAATAAAAGCTGTACTGGGAAAAGACAACTTCCATGATGAGACAGGGTTCAGGTTGCTGTATTCAAACACGAATGGGAGATTACCTCTGCCTTCGCAGGTGGCTGCATTCTGGCATGACTGGAAAACAACCTCTTACTTCCTCACAGTGGCGGGTGGGCACATTCAGACACGCAGTGATAGACGACCTGTGCCATTGCCGAAACATGAAAAGAGGAGAAACAGAGAGAGTGAAATAGAAAATAAACACTGCATTTAAGGGGGGGGTTAAGAAACAACAATAAATGTATGCGGGAGTGCAGAACTACAATAACAATAGCTCCAACACGAGCTATACCTACTACTCTAAACTCTAAATCAGCACTATTTTCTTACAAAGTAAACCTATGCATTAATTAAACACAAAAATATATAATTTTAAATGTGTTTTTTTACACTCATGAGCCATTGTTTAATAGGAATAATGGCCTCCAAGGTGGGTGTTATGCTGGGATAACATACCTTCTCAGGTGTAGGACGCCCTCAGCCTGCGGCCTCAGGCCCAACCACCTGAGGCGGGATGTTATCCTAATAGAACACCCACCCTGTTGGGCATTATTCCTTTATTAATGACTTAGAATCTGAGTCAATGTCATCATCTACCTCCTCTTTCAGGAAGGCTGATACTTCTAGATCGACGCATTCTCTCCCTCCAGTGGAATATAATCTGGGTTAATGTTTGATTGTGTATTTTCTGCATCTTTTATGTATCTGAAAAATTGCAATATGTGTTTATATTTTCTATGTAACAACCCACTGTTGTCATTATGGTGGGCTGGGTTTGGTGGCTGGAATGCCAGGCTCATTGCATACTGATTGGCAGTGCCTCTGACTAAAGGGTGCCATGGGCAGAGTTTAGCATGCCTGTGTGAGAAAGGTGCCAGGATGCCCTCAAGGTGACTTGCCTCTGGTCACTTGCCATACTGTCTGAGGTGGCAAGTACCACACATAGTGCAGCTATCAATGGATTCAGTTTTTTGTACCAACTCCTCTTGAAGTCCAGTTACCTAGTAGCCTCCAGAGCAGACCCAGAAAAGCTGTTGAGATCCCATGGATGGGATCTGGAGGCCTTTAGTGTAGATCACTTTTAAATCCTGGAAGTATGTAAGGGATACAGTGGATGGATGGATGGGGGGACCCTGAGGGTCTTTTTCCTCAATGGGTATGCCTGGCAGCCTTGTAGTGTAGGAAAGGTCCCACAAAAAATGTGCTGTTTACCTTTTGGAGGGGGGGGGGTTGGCATTTGCAGTCCTGTGCCTGATATTTGCTGCTAGTTAAGCTGCTGATGGATATAGACCTAGTAAGAGAGATTTATCTGTGTACAAAGGGAGAAGAAATACCTAGAATGAGTACAGGAGATGCTGAGCCAAGATGGGTACTGAAACTGTTGTCTGTGGCAGAGGAATTAGGACAATTGTCAACCACTGGATAAGGATAGGCTGGAGTGTGTGCCATGCCCAGCATAACCACCAGTTAGTGTAGTTAAGTTGTTCGGCACCAGTTGCAGCGGTTCCATTAAGGCTCCAGTTGGGGAGATTAGCCTGGTACAGAGCAATGGCCTTCAGGATCAAGGTACGCAGTGGATGCCATCGTGAACAGAGATCTTAGGCTAATATCCCTACAGTAGGGATGCCTTCTGCACTATCTGCTGGCCAGATACTATAGTGTAAGTTTCTGACAATGCACAAACCCAAAGTATATAGCTTAGTGGGAGAAATTGGTAAGGTTGTACAGAGCAGAACATGCTATGACCTGAGGTACTACCTCACCCACTGGTGTGAAAAGAGGAATGAGAGTGGTCCTGTGGCTCCTGAGTTACATTGTTAACCAGGAGAGCATTCAGGGACTGGATTTCCATAAGTGTAACTGAATATATGTCAGTAAAGAGTGATTATTACTTAAACCAACTTTGCAGCATATTTTCTGTCAGAAGAGGTCTGAGTTGAGCTCACCCCACATTCAGGGAAGATGTGCAAGCCTGATATGTGGAGAACCCTCTGGAGAGCTTACTATCTTACCTCTAAACACAGACAGTCTCACTGGGGTATGTTTGGCCCCTGCTGACACCAAGAGAGGATTATCATATGTTGCTTAAGTCAGCAGAAATAAAAAGAACAGTACAGAAGCAGCTGATTGGCTTGCATGTTATGTAAGACTAGAAGGGGTTGCATATTTGAGGTATCATCCTTTGGGATTTTTCATTGACATCTTGAGAATGCTTATATGTGAGATGCTGTGTAGGCTCTGTGAGATGGGATGTTTCTATGATACATACAGTATTGACTCATCCTTTGGAAATTGACCATCACATTTTAAAATGTGCCATCAGCCATCAGGAGATCGTAAAATATGCTATGCAGATATAATAGACTTGTTTTTGGAAAACTCACTTCCAAATTTCCATGACACAGAGAGGACCTTTCACACAGAATGGCATGAAAAGCCCAGGAAAAGAAAAAAATGTTATGGTTAACAACTGTAGCATGAGAGCAAAAGAGCACACATGTTGTAACATGAATGAACAGCCTTGAAGATGAGTGACATGTGTAAATTAGACACTTTTGCATACAGTAAATAAAAGCTCTGAATTCACAGGGAGGGTGATTAGAATGTTTTGATGCTGTTGATTGTAAAAATGAGTGCATGGTCCACACATGAAGCTGTGAATGTGAGACATGTTCACCTAAATGGTGATAAACACCAGTCATTTACCTTTCTGACATGGTACCCTGTAGTGGATCTTTCAGTATTTGAGAAACTGTTACTGTCAGTAAAATTCTGTAACTTCTTCCTGATGGTGGGATGAGGAAATTGATGAGTGACAGACTGAGCAGAAATGATTCTCGGTATCCAACACAGAATGCTAACTTACTTGTGGTGACTGAAGTGTGAACAATACTACCACCAGGGTGTGGATGTCCACGGGCTTTACGTAGTGTGCCAGCAAGAACTGAAGAGGGAACAGCCAAGACTAGTGGTGACCCTGGGTCAGTAAAGCAATGCTGAAATGCAGGCTGACCCAGTTGATGACATCACTATCTGGTAGCCAGATTCCACACATGATGGTGATTTAGTCATGGAGGAGGTATTGGCAGCACTTTGGAACCAGATAAAGAAACACATGCTCTGTTTAGGATCAATGCAAAATACGCATTTGAGACCCTTCCAGCAGCCAGTGAGAAAAAGGCAAATCACCATCTGGCACAACTGCTGGGCATGATACCCGATTGTACAATGACTCTACAACAGATGATATCTGTATAGTTGGAACGAACCTCACACTAGAAACTGTCTTTTGTGGATGTTGCCAAACCATTGCACAACCATACTTGTCAATGCCAGAGACTGAGTTGGAACTGATCCAGAGCCAGAGAAGGGATCCAAACAGGAAACTGAGGAGCAAGAAAAAGAAGAGCTAAAATACCAAAGGAAAGATGCACATAGTCCACTACCGACTCTGTTTCCCACATTTGGACAAGGCTATGCTACATTGGATGAAATGACTTCTTGAGGCAGTAAACACTTTGGAACCATATAATTTTACACCAGACAGAGAGGGTCTCATGGAACTATGTTTAGCTGCTGATAACACCAAGAGAGGGTTCTGAATTAGTACAATCTCAGCTGTGTTAGGAGGTCTAAACCTCACTTTCAGGTTCTTGACAATATTGGGAATGCAAGTAATCACAGACACGTTGCATTAGAGTAATAAACAAGTTTATTACTACCAAAAGGGTAAATCACAGTTGCCCTAAGCAGTTCTTACCAATACGAACCGGGAGCCAGCGCTAAGTGTTCTCTATACCTCAAGGTTTCTCTGTGTCTCTTGGGGTCTCTCCTGAGGTCTCCGCGGTATAAGACTTGTGCATTATATTATACTGTATACCTATGATAATTACTATGGTTACTGTAAGACAGAAATATTTCTAGTTACAGAGATGAGCCCTATTGGCTAAAATAGAGGTGGCTCCACGGTCCAAGATAACATTATACAATTCTGTAAAGCCATCAGTTTGAGAACAAAAGAGTTCTTATACAGAGTCTTACATAACTCAGTG
Organism: Neoceratodus forsteri; assembly: GCA_016271365.2. NCBI lineage: Eukaryota > Metazoa > Chordata > Ceratodontiformes > Ceratodontidae > Neoceratodus > Neoceratodus forsteri. Next base: position 1,292,459,308 of record CM057455.1, on the reverse strand, counting down.
TAGTAGTACAAATCACCAAAACGGGGCAATGCCGTTTTACATACTGTATTATAATTATTCCAAGGACACAGGTGCCTTGGCATCTTACAAGTAAGTAATACACAGAAAATACATAGCAGAATATATGTATTAGCAAGCAAAGTGTATTACAACAATATGCATTCACATCCTGACATCTACTCTTGCATGGTAGATGCCCTTAGCCCTATATGTTAATATAACATATGCTTAAGTGCTAGCTGTCTACGGTGTACCTCTGAGGGTACAAATTAGGGTGCAGGGACCTCATGTAACATTCCCCCCCTTGTTGCCTCCAAGGGCAACACAGGCAAAAGTGTAGGGAAAGGACAGGAGCAATGGTCATTTACAAACCCGACGCGCGAGCTTTGTAAAGGAACTCGAGCTGCTCACAGTGTTGACGCAGTGTGCGCCGTAGGCAGCAGACCATAATAATCAAAATGAAGATTAAAAATGCTTGTATAATAACAAAACCTTTAAAAGTAATCTCTAACCAGGTGTTAGTCAATGCGTCATTCGTATCACCATCATTAATTAATGAGAGGACAGCTTCATTGGCTTTGGTCGTGTTATTGCTGATGTGGATGAGGTGTGTGTCTTTCCTGTCTAAAAGTGATTTTAATGTGAGCGTGAGTGGGTCTATGTGTACATTAAAATATGGCAAGTATTCAGACAGTGTGAGCAGATAATTGGGGTTACCATCAATAATGTATGCATCCAGGAGGGGTACGGGAGTTATGACGGTATGTCCAATGATGGTCTTCTGGTGGGGAACAAAACAGAAATTGGGGTAATCAATAGCGCATTTAACAGATCCATAAGTATATGACTTGTAGTTAGTTACCATGCCGTACTCTCCATCAGAATTGTACTGTGAGCTCACAGTAAGGAGTCTCCACTTTTGCAACTGGACAGGGCAGGTGTAGGTCGTCTTCGAAATCCATGTTGACAGGTGATAAACTTCCTCACGATATGATTGGTAGAGCTTATCCGGAGCCAGAGTTGAGTTGAAGAGGTCGGTGCCATTTGCCGTGATGTCATCATCCATAGTGAAAGTCCAATCAATACTGTCTGGAGAATAACCACAAACAGGTTGAATAACATCAAATACATCACATCGGCACAAGTAAATATATTGCTTTTTCGCACAACAGTCTGTGTGCGGAGCCACCCAGGCATCCAGGAAAGGACTGTAAACCAGTAGAGGTGGTAGATCCAGGAATTCTCTGTAGATGTCTTCATCTAAATGCCCAATGGAATGAACCAGTGTAAGCTCGTCGAACAAAGCTGTAGTGGGATCAAAGTGTGGTAAAGAGATAGTAAAAGAAACACACATGGTATCTGTTATGGAACATTTCTTAGTAGCAAAGCAAGGACCAGTATTAGGGTGTCTGGTCACAAATCCCAAATTCCTAGCTGTAGAAAGAGGTATTGTTAAAGTTTGTTGCATACACATAGAAACACAGCTAGGGGTTTTGCATCATGGGCAATACTATTTGGAGATGTGTCTGTCATGTATAATGTCAGGGATTCTTCCAGATTCTAGATCACGGAAGAGGTTGTTGATGGTATTGATAATGTATGAGCCATAGGCAGAGCAAAGTATTTCTCTAGCAATGTATTGTTTATCTGCTTCTTTATTGTTCTGTTGTATGAGTGTGTTGATCTTATCTTTGGAATCAGTGAATGCCTTAGCAATGTCGTGCATGTTGTATACAGTGTATCTTTCTTCCTGACTAAGGCCATCCACACCATGCAATAATGGGGGTAGTATGTTGTTGACCAAACCAGTGGAGAACTTGGCAGAATGAGCTTTGATATCAGCAATGTCTGCTTTTTTCCAAATAGACATAGCTGTACCAAAAAGGCCTTTGACAGTACCTGTTGCACCTGTGACATCAGAACTGTAAACTTCACGTGTCTTACATTTACGAGTTAGATCATCAGGAGGGGGCTTTCTCCTGAAGTTGCCTCTATGTTCAGTAGAATGGTCTCGGTAATAGGGTCTTGAGTTCAGATCTGAAATGCAGCTAAACTATCAAGCAATAATGTACTATAAAATGCTGAAGTGTTAGTATTGTGACACATACCAAATTCTTTCATATTCCAGTAAGTAAGATTAAACAAAACAGGTATATGCATAAACCGTAAGTTATTAATCAAAGAACCTGGGAGGGCAGTGGCTGTTAGACCACTACGGGGACCAGGGATATGCTTTGGATATTCCAAAAGCTGTTTATCAGTGGGTGGTAACACAGAGAGGTACATGGCTGCAGAAGCCATGTGGTGTATAGCACAAAATCTTTGAGCAGCGTCTCTGGACAAAGAATTACAGTATGAAGGATCAATTAAGGCAGTTATGTTGTACAGACCAGAATGTCTTTATGCAGTTTGTAACAAGGACAGTGAACCATTTGGGGATAATGTAGCATTGGGCCAACCTTGGAAAGTTCCTTTGGAGAGTTTGGCCACAGGGAGAATTTGTCCGTGTGATGTGGTTTGCCACTCAATTTGAAGGGTAGATTTATCAGGAGCAACAACTGAGGCAGTGAGGTAAGCATTGGAACCTTTCTGGACAGTGATCATACTATCTGGTATATTGATGGATACTCCCTCTGGAAGAGGTGCTGGAGGATCGAGGTGTCATAGGAGGTCCGGTACCATGCCTTGGATGCAGGGGATAACTCCTGAGATGAGGAGATAATGGAACAAGATAGCCATCTTGTCAATGTATCTGAAAATGAAGATCAAAGATTAGTATGTTAGTACAATTCCACCCGATGGGGTGAGGAAAAGTAGTTTAAGCTCCTTTAAATAGTTTTAGCTGGTTTGCATGTAACCATTGTCAGTAAACTTGTTATGCAGGAGTCTAACCTGATAGACTGCTGGACTGAGCGTGTTGGTAATGGGGTATGGGCCTTCCCACTTGTTGGAGAAGGAGTGGGTGGGATGTGAAATCAAAGTACCATTACCTGATCTCCAACTTGCCAATCCACTTCTTGTGCATATTTGTCAAACTGTATTTTAGATTGTTGCTGGGCCTTGCCCATGCAGTTGGCAGCATACAAGTGTGTGTGTATGCGGTCTTTTCTGAGTTTTTCCACATATTGGTCCACAGACACACGGTCTGCGGTGGGGGGGTGCAGGTCAAACAACAGGTGTTCAGGTAATCTCATCTGTCTACTAGTCATCACCTCAAAGTGTGTAAGCTGGGTGGTGGCTGAGGGTGTACCCCTAATTGCCATAAGGAGTAACGGCAATAGGGAATCCCAAGTTTTGGGATTATCCTCAATGAATTTGGAAAGCATTTGCTTAATCCGTCTGTTGGCTCTCTCTGCTTGACCTGAGGATTGGGGGTGGTAGGGTATGTGGAACTTCTGCTGAACTCCAAGGAGTTCAAGGGATTCTTTCATCAACTCACCATTAAAACTGGTTCCTTTGTCAGAGTCTACTTTTAGAGGTAGACCCCATCTGGAGAAAATCTGTTCCACCAGGACTTTGGCAGTAGTTTTTGCAGTGCATATCTTAGTGGGGAAAGCTTCGACCCACTTAGAGAAGAGATCAGTTACCACAAGGGCATACTTGTTATTTCTGCTGGTGTTGGTCAGAAGACCAATGAAAGCAATCTGTATAGCATGCCAAGGGCCAGAGTGTCATTGTGGTAAGAGTCTGGCATTTCGTTTGGTAGGGATGGGGTTGTTTTGCACACAAATGAGACAATTGTCTATTTATTGTTTAACATCTTTGGTGATACCAGACCACCAGTACGGTGGTCTTGAGTCTTTGGAGGGTATTTTCTACTCCCTGGTGTCCACCAGTGGGGGTGTCATGCACTTGGTGCAAGAATTCAGATCTTAAGTGTCTGGGGACCACCCACAACTTAGTGGTGGAGTCATCTGGTTGGAACCAGATGAGCTTGTCATCTGGTGACAAGTGTAGCTTACCTTCATGCCTCCGATAGGGGGTGTGTGTGGGAAGCTTCTCTTCGGTACCCTTGTCAAAGAATCTGAACATGTCTTTAAGTTCAGTGTCAAAATGCTGGGCTGTGGAGAGGTCCAAGGGGGAAAACGGTTCAGGTTTCTTCCTGAGTGCTGCAATCTGTACAGCTGCATTGGTCTCTGGATGGTCCATTATCCAGATGTCCCCCCCTCAGGCCCCTTTCTTAGCAAGGGTGTCTGCTGTGTCATTGAAGCATGGCAGGGGTCATGGAGAGAGTGAGCTTTGACTTTGTGTACATAGAGTTTGTGTGCAAATTTTTATGCCAGTGAATGTATGTATATTACCAATTCCTTGTACTTCACAGGGCTGCCGTCAGAGGAGAGGAAGTAGTTCTTCTGCCAGAAAGGAAGAAATTCTGTAAGAGAACAACAAACCCAATTAGAGTCTGTAAAAATGATGGTGTCCTTGGTTCCATGCTGGATGAACTCGAGGGCACAGACCACCGCTGCCATCTCTGCATATTGTGATGATGCTACACTACAGCGCTTAGATATTTTGACAGTGTTTCCATAAGGGTAGATCACTAGAATGCCCACCCCTGCAATTTGTTCTCCCTGATTGTAGGATGCTGAACCATCAGTAAACACACGACACAAAGAAGTGTTGTCAAGTATTTGTGGTGTGGAAGGGAGAAAAGGACCTGGATCTGGAAGATCGGGTGACTGTAGTGTACAGTCATGGGGTTCTCCCTGGAAAAGGAGGCCATGAGCTGACATAGATGGAACTTTAGTCGGTTGTACCTGTATGTCTCTGTCCTGGAGAAGAAGTGACCAGTGTGTCAGTCTGGTAGAGACTGACCCATCCTTCACTCTATCCAAGAGCAGAAAGGTAGTTGGGGTGAGGCTGGTGTTGATGATCAGTAGTGAGTACCCAATGATATACAGGAAGTGCTTGACAGCCCAGTAGGTGGCCAGAAGTTTCCTTTTGCAAAGGCCTTACTTCTGTTCCACTGGGGCCAAGAGCTGTGAGGCATATGCAATGGGTCTCAAGGTGCCATGCACCTTCTGGGCCAGCACTGCTGACATGGCAATGTCAGAGGTGGCACATTCCAGATGGAATGGTAGTGCCGGATTAGGGTGGACCAGAGCTGGGGCGGAGGCCAAGGCCTGCTTCAGTGACATCACAGCCTGGGGGTGTGTATAGGGCCCAAAGTCCATGGTACATCATTTTTGAGTAACTCACACAGAGGAGCAGATTTCTGAGCAAAATCACAAATAAAATCTCTCGAATAATTCACCATACCTAGAAACCTTCGAAGAGTTGCCACACTGGTGGGTAATGGCAAGTCTTGCAATCCCTGTACCTTCTTCCAGGTAGGGCTTTGACCTTGGTCAGTTATTTTTAGACCCAGAAAGAGTACTTCTTTCTGACACAGTTGTGCTTTTGTTGGGTTGCATTTCAGGCCTGCTCTCTGAATGACTGTCAGTAGTTCATCCAAGAGATCCAAATGTTGTTCCTGTGTTGCTGTTGCCAGCAACAGGTTGTCCACATATTGCAAGAGACATTGGGGAGTACAGAAACTCTCGAGGGCGTCCATCATGTGAAGATGGAACGGGGATGGACTGTTATGGAATCCTTGTGGCAAGCAAGTCCACGTGTACTGTCTTCCTTTAAAGGTGAAGACAAACTTATATTGACTCTTAAGGGCCAATGGCAATGACCAAAAACCATTAGAGATGTCCAGGGCACTGAACCATTTCAGATCAGGGATCAGAAGTCATAGCACATCTGGTGCTGTCGCCACAGTTGGAGAACAACTGGGGGTGACCTGATTCAGTTTCCTGTAGTCAATAGTAAGTCTTCAGGTGCCTGTGGGTTTCTTCACAGGCCACACTGGGGAGTTGGCAGTGGAAACACAAGTTCTGATTACTCCTTGCTTGAGGAGTGACTTGATTGTCTCTCCGAGGGAAGGCAAGGCCTCAGATGGGAAAGGATATTACCTTTACCTTTCATGTGCTGGACCTGGCTCTTCGATGACAGCGTGCATTCTACCACAGTCATGCTTGTTGATTGCAAACGCTTCCAAATGTCGTTGCAAAATAGGGAGGAGCTTTGGGAAAAGTTCATGATTCTTGAACAAATCTATGACGTCATACTCCTTGTCATTGGCAGATATAGTTGCCACCACATGTGAATCAGGAATCAAAATGGTATGATATTGACCCTGAATCTGTATCAGTAGCATGTTAGCTAGATCCACCACACAGCCGTGTGGTGCGAGGAAGTCAATCCCTATGATACTAGGATGATCATGCAACACCATTAGTTGGAAAGTGTGTGAGGCCTTTAGATGACCTAGCTCTACTGGTAGGGGTAGAGAACGGTATGCAGGTAGCCTAGTACCATCAACTCCTGACATGCTAGTCCTCCATCCGGTGGACCAAGGAGATGTGTCTTGGTGTTCATCATGTAACACAGATACCTCTGCACCTGTATCTAACAGAACTACTAGTAGGTGGCCCCTGACCTCGGCCTCGGTGCAGGGCCTTCCATTTGTATCCAAGACTAGCTTGTTTACAATCAGAACTGGGGCCTATAATTGTCAATCTGTACTGCTGGAAGCATGGAGAAGTTGGGCATGACTCTTGTGAATCACTTCACCGTGCTGTACTGATGCTATATAGGGAGGAGCATCTGGGTTCAGGCCTGAATGGGCCTGAAGGCCTGTACCACCAGTGTCCCTATGACCAGTTAGGCCCTGGGTTGCCGGTTGTACTGCCACAAGGGCCTGTGTGGGAACAGCATCCACCACAGAGTGTACTTGTCCCAGGAGCTCTTGGAATTTCCGAGTCTCTTCAGCTATCTCCCTATATGAAGGGCCTGTTCTTTGCTGTTGTGGTTTACCTCTACCCTTATGTTTTTTATGCTTATGCCAATTCCGGTTCCCACCCCATTGTTGTTGCTGTTGCGGTTGTTGTTGATCGGCCTGTTGGGGGTGTTGGTTATCAGCTGGAGGGGCCTGCTGATGTTGGGCCTGTTGGTGTTGGGCCTGTCCTTCCACTGTGTAGTGCATCTTGGCCTCTGGAGTGGGCTCCACTGCTGCTACTTTTTTGGAACCGGAGCCCAGATCACAGATATAGAGTTGGTACACTCTCTCGGTTTTCAGAAGGATGTCGGCAAACCTATCCGTATTGGGGTAGGTGGTCAGATCTACCATTTCTCTTACTGCTGGAATCATGTTCCTAAGGAACAGGGTCTTATACTCAATAAGACTGACATCCGCAGCTTCTTGTGCCAAGTGCTTCCCTGCTCGGTAGGCCATCCAGAGTCTCTGGTGGTAAGTCACTAGACTTTCCTTTGCATTCTGTTTCACAGGATATGCAAGCATCACTCCTACTACACCTGGACTGTGAGCAGAAATGAGCTCAGCTGCAACCTCGTCAAAGGTGGCGTTCCCATCCTGGTGAACAGCATCAGGGAGTTTGGCCCACAAACCAGGATCAATGGTCTGGCGTAGTATATGGACCTGATATTCTGCAGTGAGGCTAAGCATCTCCCATTTAGAAGGCACCTTTTCCAAGTGACAGCTGAGGTTGTTGGACGGGCTCATCTGACCGATGCTGTCAGCAATTAGCTGAACAGAGTAGGCCATTTTTAGAGGATTACTGGGTCGATCAGGCAGAGGTAAATTATCTTGAGCACCATCCAGGGTGGCCCGAGCTGCAGCCTTGGCCGCAGTGCAGACAATACCTTCCTGAGTGCCAGCCTCTTGCAGAAGCTGCCTAATCTGGGTTTTAATGGCCCGTTTACTCCCCTCAGGAAGGGGTACATTGCCTATTGCAGTTTCAGTCATGGTTTCTATCTCCTGCCTGTCTTCCATATTAATAACGGCTACCGGTGGTGCCGTCAGGACCAGGCCTGGGCCTGCTCCCCCCATCATGGGGGCCGCTATGTTGGCATCTCCTATGATGGGCGTCATGACGTTGATGACATATGACATGGTGGGGGTGGAGTGGGGACCCGCCATGCTGTGTATGGCTGGGTGGGTCTCTGGGTCATGGTAGGGGTGTGACTGGGTGTTGTATTGTGAAACATCATCATCAGATAACTCCCCTTTGGATGACGTATGTAAGGCAGGGGCTACACCTCCCATTGCCTTAACATGTCCACCCAGAACCTCTCGCTGATGGTGCAGTTTCTCCATCTTGGTTCTACATTCATTATGACTCACACTTGCAACATCCATATCAACCTTATCTTGCTTTTGCTTTTGCAACACTCTATACGCGGTGCTCAATTCATGATTATCCCTGATAGACACTTCTAAATCATTATGTACCTGGTTTATCTCGTCCTGCAGCTCACCCATTTCCTCACTCAACTGAGCATTTACAGCACTTAGCAAATCATTCACTTGCAACGCCTGACTCTTACCCTGTCTCAAACTTTCACACTCCTGCTTCGACATACACAGTTCCTGTTCTCCAGCTTGAGCTGAATGATGCAATAGTGAATCCTTTTTATTCCACAGAGTTTGGAGTTCAGACTCCAAGTTCTGCTGCAATCTTATACATTCTGTTTCCTGCAAACCCATCTGTTGCTTAAGAGATGAAATCTGCAAGTCAAGGGTTCAAAACCTCACTTCGGAGGCTTCCAGAGCACTGTAGAGAGCCGCGACCATCAACCCTTTAGCTTGCGCTTATTGGCTGATTGTCTCGTCTCCATGTACTGGGTTGAAATCATCAGTTTTAGGGTTTTAGGATTGACTTGCGTCCCACGCTAAGTCAGCCCATCCTCCATGGGAGGCAAGGAAGTTCAAGACACCGAGTCTCAGTTCTGTGCAGATATTTGATATGGTGGTCATTGTGTGGGAGGGAACAAAAATTTAAGCTGTGAAAAGGGCACCATGCTGTGTATCGATCCACAGCAGGAGCACTTTATGCACAGCTGGGCTACTGTCCAAGTTGTAGGTTTGCAATTCAAAGCTGCTATGGAGTGAGCCGAGACGGCATCGACCACACCCGAAAAGACAGCCAGACTTTGCAAGTTACTACAAACTGGTTTTAAAATGGGAGAGGTGATACAGGAATGTACACCTACTGTCCTGTGGGAAACAGAAAAGCTTGAGCAACAACTGAAAACTTACAAACACCAAATATCGCCTGCACACGGTCGCCAATTTGTTAGGAGGTCTAAACCTCACTTTCAGGTTCTTGACGATATTGGGAATGCAAGTAATCACAGACACCTTGCATTAGAGTAATAAACAAGTTTATTACTACCAAAAGGATAAATCACAGTTGCCCTAAGCAGTTCTTATCAATACGAACTAGGAGCCAGCGCTAAGCGTTCCCTATACCTCGAGGTTTCTCTGTGTCTCTTGAGGTCTCTCCTGAGGTCTCCAAGGTATAAGACTTGTGCATTACATTATATACCTATGATAATTACTATGGTTGCAGTAAGATAAAAACATTCCTAGTAACAGAGATGAGCCCTTTTGGCTAAATTAGAGGTGGCTCCACAGTCCAAGATAACATTATACAATTCTGTAAAGTCATCAGTTTGAGAACAAAAAAGTTCTTATAAAGAGTCTTACATAACTCAGTGTAGTAGTACAAATCACCAAAAGATGGCAATACCGTTTTACATATTATAATTATTCCAAGGACACAGGTGCCTTGGCATCTTACAAGTAAGAAATACACAGAAAATACATAGCAGAATATATGTATTAGCAAGCAAAGTGTATTACAACAATATGCATTCACATCCTGACATCTACTCTTGCACGGTAGATGCCCTTAGCCCTATATGTTAGTATAACATACGCTTAAGTGCTAGCTGTCTACGGTGTACCTCTGAGGGTACCAATTAGGGTGCAGGGACCTCATGTAACAGCTGAAAAGGCAGTACAGCACTGTCTGAGTGGGTTGCATATTATTTAAGCCTAGGAGGGGCCGTATATAGAGAAGCCAACCCTTCATAAGGAATTTTTGTGTCACCTCCTTGCCTTGCTGACATTGAGTTTTGTAATGGGTTCCATAGGCTTTTCTGTATGGCTTTTCTTTGTAGCAGATGTTTTCTGCTGAGAATCAACCTGTCTCTTATGCCTTTATCTCTTTACCACCATGGTTATGCTTTTTAGCCTGTGTGTGAAAGAAACACTTGTAGTACTCTTTCTGTCAGTCTGGTCACTACTGTGATCTTTGTGCAGCTTAACAACTTACTGCTGTTAGAGTTGCCCATACTTTCCTAGGGGTCTCTGTTAAATTTTGGAGTTCTAACGTCAGAGCTGCCCCTACATCCTATGGGATCTATCTGTTTGGCAGACTTGCTGCAACCAGGGTGGCTTACACATTCCAAAGGGTCTCTGTCCAATTTGACTTTAGAAATAATAACTTTTCATTCATTTTTTCACACTGGAGACAGCTTTACTGAAACTGAATAAACTTCCAATGTTGTGTTACAGCATTGGGAGTTTGTTTGTTAGCACCCCTGTGCGCAGAGGCACTCATAAGATCTCTACAGTAAGTGTGGTGACTTCTGTGATCACTGTGTAACGTGTCCACTATACTGCCATGAGAGTTGTCACACTTTCCAAAGGCTTGCTGTGCTTAACAGCTTTGCTGCCATCAGAGCTTCCCCACTTATGTAGTATGTCTCTGGCCAGCTTGTCTTTAGAAGTTGTTCATAACGGGCCCTATTCACAAAAGGTGCAGATGGGATACATGCTGCATAACCCCGGTGCATAGCCCACTAGCACCTGGCCACACACACTGAGTCCCAATGTGCTATTCATGTCCCCCCCACATGGCTGGCACACTGGCCAAACATGCAGCTCCACATGGGGGGAAGGGACCTGTGTGGGGGCATGTCCACACTCTGCACCATTGACTAGTGCCTTGCTAGGGTTAGGCAATGGCAATGCATTCTGGAAAGCAGTCGTAAGTGGTACATGCCCCCCCGATGCCAAAGCTAGTCATAGTGGGGATGGCAGAGGTCAAAGGACCCCTTCCCGTGGCTGCCCCTGTTGTTGGAGCACTTTGGGAGAGCTGGGGACTGTCATCTGGAGGTCCCCCACCCGTTGGTGCTGTGGGCACGTTAGCACCTGTGGACATCATGGCGCCCAATGGGCACAAGGGGTCCAGCAAGGGTTCCAGGACAGGCAGTCAATTGGCTGCCTGCCAGGGTCCACAGCTCTGAGCCTGCCCACCCCCATGAACCTGAGCCTGGTGGGGACTGATGTTTGTGAATACAGTCCCCACTTGGATCCCCCTGTGGGTGCGAAGCTGCTCAGGAGGGATATGTGCCTTTTGCATGTACCCCCTCCTGCGTTCATGAATAGGACCCAATAAGCTTTGTACAATTTATTGACAATGAGATTATCTTTGTATCTCTACTATGCTGATTTTTATATTGAATTTATGTCATGACCTCAGGTCATATCTGAAAAAGGAATGTATTGTATATTCCAGTGTGTACCTATCTGATATTAAAATAAAAATGAAATGAACGTCTCAGTTTGGCTGTTTTTATTCACTTGTTTTGTGAGGGCAAGCTTATACCATGGGTGGGGGGGGGCACAATCAAAGTGTGATGCAGGAGTAATAAGTAAAAACAAAAAAAAAGCAACACAATTTGTGGTTTGAGTCGAACGTATAAAACAAAGTGAGTGCATGCTTTTGGTATTAATGTGTGTGTTACACTTGTTGAAACTAGGCTCTGTCCTAAGGTTGTTTCTGTGTGACATCTGGAGGCTAATTAAAAAAGAATGTTGGTGTCGCCAAAGAAAAAGAAAAATAATTTTAAAACTTTGTAGTGAGTAATGTTCCTATGCATTTGCAGAATTGTACATACAGTATCTTCTCTATTATCAGCACCACTACTGATGAATACCGAGAATGTGGACCAAAAAAAAGGAAAACATATGAAACACTTTTGCAAGTGCACTAAATTAAAATGTTTCCAAAAAAGGTAAATGCAAGTGGAAATGAAAGTTGATAGTGTGCTACTTGTATGAGAAATCTGCATTTTGCTCCCATTTCACAGACTACAAAAAATGTCCTATTAGCAATATTTTCAGCTCTGATAGTGAGCAGAGCTGAGAATTTCTAAAAAATTAAAATAAAATAGTAAAAACATGTTAGAATGAGTAAAAAGAAAAACTGAAAAGGATATAGTTTGTTGAACTGTTGTCAAGGGAAGCTTCATGGGGACTGGTCTCTTCAGCGGAGAAACTAATCTGTTGGTTGAGCAACAGACACTGGCCCCTATGCACTAATGGGGTGGGGGTATGCGGAATCCCCTCGTACCCTGCCTGATTAGCTTTGCACCCAAGGACAGGTGCGCAGTGGTGGCATTCACAACCACTGGCCACCTGTCTGTGGCCCTGCTTCCCTGGCACACAGGACTCCTCAGTACAGCCAGGGGTAGAGTTGTAGGTCCAGCCGAACATCCAATTGGATGCCTGTATCGGGTGGCTCAGTGGATCCCCTACCCATCTGGGTGAGCGTTGGCAGCGTGCCCTGCAGATGTCTGCCAGCCAGCAGCAGAGAGGGGGAGAGGATGGTAGTGCCGCTGGCCATCTGTAGGGTACTGCCATGCACTACTGGGGTCTGGTTGAGTGAAGGGGGGATGGTGCCACAGGAGTGGGGGAGCACAGTCCTCCACAGGAACAGCAGAACACAAGGCACCAGGCTGCCAGATGTTGGTGCAGGGGTGTGTGTATGGGATCCGATTGGGGTCCACAAGGATGGCTCGGGTAGTGCCTGCCAGCACCATGTTCAGGGATGCTGTCCTGGGGGTGGGGGGTGCCTCCAGACATATGGGGTGGGGGCTGGCATGTATGCTTGGGGCAAGTAGGGGGTTTATGGCAGGGTTCTTCCTGGTGTACCCTGTGCCCTCTCCACACACCCGTGGCCAGCACTGCATGCCTTTGTGCATGGTGCATACTGCTGGCATGCCCCCAGCCCACCCCCCGCACACTGCAAGCCACGGACCAGGGAGATCGGGTGCAATGGTCTTGTGAGCCCCCCTTGGTGCATACAGCACAGGGGGCACAGTGGGTGAGAAGTGGCTACATGCCCCGGATACGCATGGGTAGCCACTCCACTAGGATCATGCATAGGGCCCACTGTGTGATCACTGCATAGTGTATGTTTACATTTTGTATTTATTGCATCTGCAGAAACCATGCGGTATGGGGATGCTGCAGTTTATGAGGAATGGCATGTTTCATTCCTGGTGTTAGGAGAAGAAATAGACAGGAATGTCCGCTTAATAGACCCTGTGGAAAAAAGAAAGTTATTAAAATTAAAATAATCTGTAAAAAAAAAAAAATATTGTGAGATGTTTAGGTTTGTTGAAAAACAAGCTTGCAAGGCATATGAAAGTACAGCGGAGCCCACCAGGATGCCTTGCATTGTCTTAGGTTATTGAATGATGAAAGGGATGAAAGGAAAGCAGTTATTATCTGTAGATCCTCACCCCCCTCTAAGAAAGCTTTACCCCAATTTGGCTTTTGCACAGAAAACAAAATGTTGACACATTTTATCACCTTATTTTACTTTTTGTAAGTCCAGGTTTTTAACAGTCGATGATGCTGCATGGTTCCATTTATCTGAAAGTGGCTCCAGCACAGCCACCCTCAATACAAATGTATTAAGGTGAGCGTGCAGCATCACAGTTTCAGATGAATGGAACCATGCAGCATCCACCATGTTTGGGAATCCTGGACTTTACAAAAGTAAAATAAAGTAAGTTAAAATGAGTCAATATATTTTTTTTTGTGCTAAAAGCCTAATCTGGGGGTAAAGCTTTGGGGGGTTGGGTCTTACACATAATGACTGCTTTCCTTGAAATGCCATTGAAATTGCCTATTTTACGAATATACAAACATACAAATATGCCAGCAGAAACAGACCTCCTGGTCTATCAATGTCTGCTCGAGTGTGAAGCTAGTGCCCCTAAGTTGCAGCGGCCCAATTCCCCTCCCCTTTTGTCTGCCCTCAGCCGTTGTCAGCCTCACTCACCTGTACTCTCCCCTGTTCTCTGTCCCATGCCCTTTTAAAGTGACCCACAGTTTTCCATGATATCACCCTCTCTGGTAGGGGGTTTCACTTTGACACCACTCTCTCTTTGAAGTAATGCCTCCTCATCTCCCTCCTAAATCTTCCCCACTCTGTTCTTAGCTCTTACCCTCTAGTGTCCCTTCCCTTCCATTCCTCAGTTTGAAAACCCCATTGGCTCCATCCTTGTTGATTCCCAAAAGAAACGTGAAAGTTACGATCATGTCACCCCCATCCCTCCTCTCCTCCAGGGTGTATATATTCAGTTCCCCTAGCCTGTTCTATTGATCTCTCCCCTCCATTCCCTGTATCATCTTCATTGCCCTCTGCTGCACTCCCTCCAGTAGCTTGATATCCCACCTCAGGTATGGCTTCCAGAACTGCATACAGTACTCCAAGTAAGGCCTTACCAGTGACCTGTAGAGAGGAAAGATCACCTCCCTCAACCTGGATGAGAACCCCCTCGCTATACACCCCAGCATCTTGTTCGCCTTTGCTGCCACTTTCCTGCATTGGGCAGAATTGTTCATGCTCCCTGTTACCATCACCCCTATATCCTTCTCTTTCTCAGTGATCCCCAGCTTCCCCTCCCAACCAGTATCCTCTCCTTGGGTTCTTTGCCTTCAAGTGCATAACCTTATACTTCATTGCATTGAACCCAAGCTGCCACCTCTCTGACCACTCCTCCAGTTTGGTTAGGTCTCCCTGCAGTTGCTTCCATCCCTCCTCCTCATCCACTACTGCACCTATTTTGGTATCATCTGTGAACAGACTTTCTCTGCTCAGCACTCCATGCACAATGTCTGAGAAGAAGGGCCCAAATAGCACCAAGACCAGCATCGAGCCCAGCAGCACCCTACTCATCACTGGTCTAGGTGTTGTGAATTCCCCACCACCACTACCCGTTGTAGCCTCCCATACAGCCAGTTTGTAATCCAGTTTGCCATCTTTACCACCACTCCCATGCCAGTTAGCTTCCCCCCAAGCCACCTGAGAGGTACGGAATTGAAGGCCTTCCTGAAATCCAAGTAGAGGACATCCACTGCATGGCCCCTATTCAGCTCTCTTGTTACCCAGTCATAATATTGTATTAGGCTAGTTTGATAGGACTTCCCCAATACAAACCCATGCTGCCTTACATCCTGGAGGTAATTGTCATCTAGAAATGACACCAGCCTCTCCTTCAGTATCATCTCCATAAGCTTACCCACTATGGAAGTGAGAATGACTGGCCGATAATTGCTCGGTTAATCCCTTGGGCCGCTCTTGTGTATCGGCACCACATTGGCCATCCTTTAGTCCTGAAGCACACATCCCATATCCAGGGAGGTGCTGAACAGATCTGCCAGCAGTCCCACCAGCACCTCTGCCATCTCCCTCAGCACCCTGGGGTGGATACCATCTGGCCCTGGTGCCTTGTCAAATTTTAGTGCCCTCAGTCCCTCTAATACTTTACTTCCCTCAATCATTCCAACCATCACCTCTCCTCCCCTCCACTCTCAGTCCAAGGTGGTAGTGGTCGGCCTTCTCCTGAGTGAACAATGAGCAAAAGTATTCATTTAGTGCTTCCGCTTGTACCTCTCCCTTTTCTGCCCACTTCCCACCCTCCTTATCTTCACTATGTTATCCCTGCACTTTCTTTTCTCTCTAACATATCTGAAAAAGTCTTTCTCCCTTCCCCTTAATTCCCTGTGCTAACCTTAGCTCCCTTGAGGCCTTACCCTTCCTCACCCTCTTGGTCACTTCCTTGGACAATCTTGCATACTTCTCCCTGTCCTCCTCCTTCCCCATCCTTCTGAACCTTTGGTACACAGCTCTCTTTTGCCCTCACCCCCTCCATCACCTCACTGTTCAACCAGCATGGTTTCCTTGCTCTGCTCCTCTTACTCTGTAACATGGTGCAAACTTCCATTGCCTCTGTAATCCCCCATTTAATAATGTCCCATTTCTGCTCTGCTTCCATCCCTGGCCCTATGCCCTCAAGTTTCCCTTTCAGTACCTCCTGCATTCTCCCGAAGTACACCATCCTGAAGTCCACCACCTTCGTTAGTGGGCCCCCTGACTCCCTGCTCATTGTGATAGTAAACCACATTGTTTGGTAAGAGCTATCAGCTAGTGGGTCCTCCACCCTTATTTCCCTTACTACCTCACCATTCGACAGTACCAGGTGTAGCATGTTGCTTAGCCTAGTAGGTCCAGTGACCAGCTGTGTCTGGATTCCCTCCTGGATCGCATCAAGCAACACCTGCTCCCTAGCACTGGAGGTGACTGGAGTGCTCCAGTCAACCCCCGGCAGATTGAAGTCCCCCACAATGACCACATTCCCCTTCCTACATACCCTCCTGATTTATTCTGCTAACTCCCTCTCCTGCTCCTCTGCCTGGGATGGTGGCCTGTACACCACCCTGAACTTCAGTTTCCTACCCTTGGAGTTCAGGAGCTGCATCCAAATTACCTCCATTCTCCTTTCCTTCCCTCCCTTGTATATTTGATCCTGTCCTCGCATAGATTGCTACCCCACCCTTCCCCGCTGCATGGCCCTTCCCAGTCTAATTTATACCCTGGGATTGCCAGATCCCAGTCCTGGTACTCGGTGGCCCATGTTTCTATCATGGCTGCAATATCCACCCTTCTCACTGCCAAGAGCACCTATAACTCAGCTGATTTGTTACCTAAGCTTCTCGCATTTAGTGAGACCACCCTCGATCCTGTCCCCTTCCATTAATTCCATGCTTCTCCTCACTCTTATTTCCTCCCTTGTTTCCTGCAGTAACTACTGCTGCAGAATGCTGCAATATTGCATTACATCTTGGCGGACTCCACTGTAACTGCATAGACCTAGGGAAAATGAACAACAATAACATGTTCATATAGTTCTTCTGGGTGTAGTGTTTTGGATGAAAAAAATCCAGCAGGCCTCTCATGGTAATAGCAATTTCACTCAGTCTCCTCCACTTTTAAAAGGCATTATGTGGTTAAGTCCCATAAAACAAATGGCAGTAGGATGCTGTGCTCCTAAGAAGCAAAACTGCACACTGGGGCAAACGTCTGAGGGAAACATTTTTAATACTTTTACTGAGTGTCTGTGTGTATGGAGGAGTCCTGTTAACATTTACAGGCAGAGAGTGATGACCATACAGTGCTATATGTTATAATTGTTTTTTGTGCAAATCAACTGACATTTCATGCCTCTTCCATGAATGAGTGGAAAATGCATGGTGTAGATAACTCAATATAGCCTGTAATTGTGCAACTTTGTTGCGAGGAGCTGAGTGATTAATCGGTTTCACTTCCAGGTGAACACTCACTATAAAATCAGCCCTGCAGCAAGCGGGTGAACATATGCTGTGCTTCTAAAAAGCAAAACTGCACACTGGGGAAAACGTCTGAGAGAAATATTTATAATACTTTTACTGAGTGTCTGTGTGTACGGAGGAGCCCCGTTAACATTTACAGGCAGAGAACGCTGGCCATAGAGTGTTATATGATATAACTGGTTTTTGTGCAAATCAACTGACATTTCGTGCCTGTTCCATGAATGAGTGGAAAACGCATGGTGTAGATAACACAATATAGCCTGTAGTTGTGCAACTTTGTTGTGAGGAGCTGAGTGATTAGTCAATTTCACTTCCTGGTGAACACTCGCTATAAAATCAGCCTATACAGCGAGCTAGCGAAGGCAGTAGGTGCATGCAGAGAAACTCGTGATCTGCATGTGTCTACTGTGTCCGCTGAGTCCATGGAGTACAGGGACCCAAATGCTTGGTGTCAATAAATAACAGCCTGCAAGAAAGTAACTTTAAAGGATCGCACTATGTCACAAAATAAGGGTAAGCGCGGCAGCAAACCTTAAAGAATTCACATTAACTGCCAAATGTTTGCTGAGGCACCAGCCTGCAAGGATTTTGTGTGCAAAAATGGCATATTAATTGCAAATTTGAGAAAAGAAATTGATAATTTATCACAATGGCTAGTGACTCCAAAAGAAATTACCTGCCTTGAGAGATTTATAGATCAAGCTGTTCATGATATTACAGTGCTTGAATTCCAAATTTCTAATATTAAAGCTAAAAGTGTGTTGGAAGAGGATAACCTAATTCAAGTGGGGGGGGGGGAGTGCCTGTAATGCCTGTGATTAGCACTCCATGGTCAATACCCAGAAATCCATCAAAGAAGTGTTGTACTAGTTGCAATGAAAATACTTTGCAATTCAAAATATGTTTGATTACTTGCAGGACAATATAGTTTCTGGAGATAATTTAAAACAAAATCCCTAGGGTATTCAACAAGAGTTTGTCCCTGCAAATAATCAAAACACATTGTTAACTGAAAAAGTCCTGACCAAAGACATATTAAGTCATAGGTGATTCAATAATTAAGGAAGTGGATACTGTGGTATGTGAAGGTAGGAAGAGCAGCACTACTGTCAGGACCTTTCCAGGAGTTAAAGCAGGTGATGTGTCATACTTATTGGAAGGCCTCATGAAGAATACAGAGAACCCATTAGTTTTAGTACACATTGGTATTAACCACGTATACAAAACTAGCCAGAATGCATTTCATTCTAAAATAACTGACATAGCAATGAGAATCAAACAAAAAGGAGGAGACTTAATATTCTCAGGCATATTACCAACACATGGGTATCTCAACTACAAAAATAAAGCAATTAAGTCAACAAATGACTGGCTAAGAACTTTTTGCAAAAACAAAAATTTGAGTTGTATGGATAATTCTGTTACATTCAGCAACAAATCCTTATTTAAACCTGATGGTCTGCACCTCAGCTTAGCAGGATCCAGGATTTTAGGAAGGAAACTGAATAAAGTGATTGAGTTCCATTTAAACTGGTGCAAGGGGGGCAGCCCATGTCAGTAAGGCATTCAAACATGAATACAGCATTAGATTATAATAATGTTAAGGGTTGGAGAATGATACTTATAAACTCCAGAAGCCTTACAAATAAATATGATGAATTAAAAGACTTTTTGGTAACACATGATATACAAATAGCTTACATTACAGAAACCTGGTGGGATATCAACAATTCTTGGGAGAAATCAATACCAGGTTATAACTTATACCACCAATCTAGATCATATAGAAAAGGTGGGGGCATTGCAATATATTTACATAATTCCATCAACAGTATACAGTTGTCATATGACAACCTTGAAGCTGAAACTATCTGGCTTAAGTTAATACCATCTATTGGCCCTAAAATCATAATTGGGCTTTTTTATATGCCGCAATCTAATCCACATGACAAAGATGCTATTTTTTTAGATATGCTAAATAATTTGAATCCAGAGGACAATTTAATAGTGCTGGGCGACTTCAATCTCCCTAATATAGATTGGAAGTTAGTAAAGACGTGTAATAAAACTGAACAATTATATTTAGATGCATTTGATCAGTTGGGTTTAGTACAACTAGTACATGAAAATACCAGAGGAAACAAAATTTTGGACCTCATATTAACAAATATGAGTGACTTAATAAACAAGGTACAGATTCTACTACCTTTGGGTAATAGTGATCACTCAAAAGTTCAATGTATAATAGGGGCGATGGAGTTAACTCACAATTGAAATTTATGTTCTAAATCTGAAGAAGCAACTAAATTTAATTTGGCAAAAGCAAATTTCTCCCGCATTAGGCAAGATCTGTCATTGTGGGATTGGTTTAAGGCTTTTGAAAGAAAGAACACTGAGGATATGTGGATTGCACTTCTTAACAAGCTCAATAAATTAATTACTTTGCATATTC
Source organism: Neoceratodus forsteri (assembly GCA_016271365.2). NCBI lineage: Eukaryota > Metazoa > Chordata > Ceratodontiformes > Ceratodontidae > Neoceratodus > Neoceratodus forsteri. Next base: position 1,292,439,515 of record CM057455.1, on the reverse strand, counting down.
CAACTAATAAGCCTAAACAAATGAGAGGTAAAAAACCCAATCCAAGCTGTTTAAACAAACAAATCAAAAACTTAATCAATAGCAAGGATAGATTATTTAAGAAATACACGAAGGAAAAAACCCAGAAGAACTACTCAGCATATAACGAACGTGCTAAATTCCTTAAGTTAACTATAAAAAGAGCAAAGGCTCAGCAGGAGATTACTTTGGCCAATAAGATTAAAGATAATAAAAAATGTTTTTTCTTATATTAACAGCAAGAAGAATCATTACTCAATAATAGGACCCTTTAACGATAATAATGGTGACATGCTTAATGAACAGGAGACAGTAAACATACAAAATAATTACTTTTGTTCAGTTCTTAATCCCGGAAATACGCCCTTTATTTTTGATAACTCGACATATTTAGTTGGAAATATTAAAATAACACCTGCTGAGGTAAAGAGCAGACTGAGTAAATTAGACATCAACAAACCTCTGGGCCCAGATAACATTCACCCAAAAATTCTGCAAGAATTTGCTGACCACCTGGTGGAGCCACTGAGTTTTCTATATCAAACATCCCTGGACAGTGGTGAGGTTCCTCAAGCTTGGAGGAATGCTTTGGTCATCCCTCTCCAGAAAAAAGGATCTAGATCTGAGCCAGCCAATTTTAGGCCCATGAGTTTGACATCACTATTGGTTAAAGTTATGGAGGGTATTTTAAAGGATATTATAGTTGATTATATAATGGCAAATAATTTATCTGATCCTGCACAACATGGTTTTATTAAGTCTAGATCATGTCAGACTAACTTATTATCCTTTTAAGAAAATGTCAACACAGAATTGGATAACAGCAAACCGGAGGATGTAGTTTTTATGGATTTTGCCAAGGCTTTTGACAAGCTACCCCATGAGGAATTAATACAAATTTTGATTAAAGTAGGAATTTATAATAACATCGTAAAATGGATAGCTAAATGGTTGACTGGTAGGATGCAGAGAGTGGTGGTCAGAGGTGTGATGTCAGATTGGTCTGCAGTCACCAGTGGGGTACCTCAGGGTTCAGTATTGGGTCCTTGTCTTTTTAATGTCTACATTTCATCTTTACAACTCAGTAGTCCTTATATATGGATTTCTAAGTTTGCTGATGATTGTAGACTGGGTATAACTGTGTCCAGAAGAGGATGGAAAGTTAGTAAATTGGAACTCAATATCTCAAAATGCAAAATTATGCATTTGGGTCAGAATAACAGCAAACATATGTATTGCATTGGGAACAACATTTTGGTATCAACATCTGAAGAAAGAGACTTGGGTATTAAAATTACTTCAGATTTAAAGTTTAGTTCACACTGCAAACAACAGGTTAAAAGAGCAAGTCAGAATTTAAATTGCATCTTGAGGCATATTTCTAGTAGACATGAGAATGTTATCATGCCATTGTATGGAGCCCTGGTGAGACCGCACCTGGAGTATTGCATCCAGCTGTGGTCCCCCCAGTATAGGGAAGATATTGTGAGAATGGAGAGTGTACAGTGCAGAGCAACAAGATCAGTGTCTGGACTAAAAGACCTGTCCTATAAGGACAGACTAACTAAACTCAACTTATTTTCATTACACTATATATACCCTCACATATTGGTATACCCAGTGCTGCACTTTTCACCCTCTCCCTACCCTTCCTACATTCCTTCCCCCCTCACCTCTTCCCTCTCCCTATGACTCTGGCACTTCTTATCTGTTGTCTATTTTCTCTGACAAATGCCGCTGGCTGCCTTGTTACAATGCTACCCTTGAATTGTATTAATCTGTACTCTGTTTGCAATGTCCACATTGTTGTAATGTCTGTCTTGATGTTCCCCATAATTTATATTTCTCTGACGTGGAACCTTTGTAAAAGAGCCACGGTTCAAAGGTATTTGTAATCCTAGACTTAATAAAATAAAAAAAAAAAGATTAAGGAGAGACCTCTGTATGATGTTTAGAATATCTCAGGATATTACATTAATTGAAGATCTTAAAATGTCCTATAGAACAGGTTGGTCTAGTGCTAGAAAGCATAGTATGCAACTCAAGCTGCCTAAATGGAATACTAACTTAAGGAAACACTGGTTCACTGTAAAGGTGGTGTCAGCATGGAACGGCTTGCCAGCAAATGTTGTGGGGAGCTCTAATATTGACACATTTAAGTCTAGATTAGATGACTATTTGTATGGTAAGACTACTATGTTTTAACAATATAATATGGCGAGCACTATGGACGAAAGTCCCACAGCTTGAATTGACTTATGAAACTAATGATAAATTTCACAATATCGTCTCAAAGATGTATCTGGAACAGCCAGCTAAATACAATGAACATGTTCCTGAAGCATCTTCTTAAAAGATTAAAGTGTCCAGCCAAACTATACCAGGGAACATGTGCACCAAGCCATGTATACTATGAACAATGTCTGGCAGTTGATGAAGTATATTATTTTCAACAAACTCTCACCTTCTTTCTTTTCACAAGGTATTTACATACATTGCACATTCTGCATGGAAAAACGTGTTGCTGATGAACGTTGACAGGATATCATGTGTTCTGGCTGTTTTGCGTATATTCTGTATGTGGCCATGTTGCCTAGATTTCAACTCTGTTATATGTGGTGCATGGCTGAGCACCAATGGAATAGGACAAGATTGGCTCCCCATGCAGTATGCACCAAAATATCTTTATTATATTAGAGATTTTGATCCCAGTCTGTTGTATTCCATTGCAAAAGTGATCCCAGAGTCCATTTTATGGGTTCTCATTTTTGGTGTCAGTAATGCTAGCCTACAGTATTCAGATTCCAAGCCAGCATAATTCCTGATACTGTTTTGTTCATACCTGTCAGTATACTGTTTTGTTTACATTGAATGCACTTCACCATTGAATGTATTTGTCACCCTGTTCTCCTCCCCCTGGGTCACACCGGGAAACAAGCCTTAGCTCAGTGTGCTTTACCTGGTTATTTTAAATAAAAATTTTATTATATTACAAATGTCAATGCTGTTTCCTGTGACCTTCTCCAAATTATCAAAATATTATCAACATGTCTACTGAAAACACTATGTGCCCCATTTCACAAAGCCCCCCTGAATAGTGGAAGGGGCTTGCTCCACAAGGAATGGCACAAGGTGTGGCTTACACCACAAGATGCAACGGGAGTGATTCACAAAAGCAGCCTGCATCAAATGCAGACTACGTGTTGCAAAGGGGGCTTGCAGCAACCCTGCACCACAAAATGGGCTGCGGCATGGTGTTAGGTGGCTTGCGGCAGACACAAGCTGCCATATCCTCTAAATTGGAATTCATGAAACCTTCCCAGAGGGCAACATTCTAAGCACCCATAGGCCAGCCAGGGCTGGTCTAAGGGCACTTAGAAATGTGTCCTCTGGGAGGGTTTCAAACCATGTACCAATGTGCCATGGTCCCCCTCCCCAGCCCTGAACCCCTTTTAGTAAAATCATCACTTCCCTGATAGTCGAGCAGACCCCCCCAGCCTCAATCTGTCCTATAGTAAAAGATCTTTCCCTGCTGGTTTAGAGGCGCCCCCCCCGCCAGCTCGATCTACCCGTATAATAAAATATGTGTCTCTGGTGGTCTAGCAGCATCCCCCAGCCCTGATCTGCCCTTATAATAAAATATCTTTCCCTCATGGTCTAGCAGACCCACTAGCCCTGATCTTCCCATAAAGTAAAAGATGTTTCCCTGGTGGTATAGCACACCACCCCATCCCCAATCTTCCCCTACAGTGAAAGATCTTTCCCTGGTGGTCTAGCAGACATCCCTCCTTATCTCCAGTCAACACATATGATATAAATATTTCCCTGGTGATCTAGTTGACCCCCACCCTGGCAGGCAGTGCTGCACCACCCCTTTTTCCACTATCCCATCCCTGAGCCAGCAATTGCCACAGCCCACTGCACTCCACCATGGCCAGCCACTGACTGAACTGTCAAGGAGCACATACAATATACAGTATGTGCTCATTGACTGAGGCATCAATCTCTGTCAATCAGTGAGCATATACTATATACAATATGCACTCCTTGATAGTTCTGTTGACAGCTGGCCATGGTGGAATGTGGAGGACTGCTCCAGTCGCTGGCTCTGGGATGGGATGTGTGGAGCGGGGTGGTGGGGTACTGCCTGCTAGGATGGGTGGGTGGTGGTCTACTAAACCACCAGAAAATATGTACAGTATTTATATTATATGGGCTGATTGGGGATGGGGGGCACTAGACCACCAGGGAAATATCTTTTACTATAGGGGCAAATTGGGGCTGGGTGGGTTAGCAAGACCACCAGGGAAACATTTTTTCATATGGGAGCAGATCGGGGCTAAGGGGGTCTGCTAGACCATGAGGGAAATATCTTTTAATATGGGGCAGATTGGGGCTGGGGGGACTGCTAGCCACCAGTGACTGCTGTCCATGGTTCTATTGCCTCATGGCCACCCCACAGCTTGCAGCAAACCTGCCAGAAGTGCAATCTGTTTGGCACATAGCAGCAGTTGCTTCAAGCTGCAGGACTTTGCCATCAGGACCCTACCAGATAGTGAATCGGGTGCAGGGTCTCTGGTGCACTGGCAATTGGTGCAAGCTGCCTTTGGCACAGCTGTCACCAACCTTTGTGAACTGAGACCTATGTGTTCAAAAAGGGGATTGGCACTTTGGTCACAGATGGCTTTTTCTTCCCTCCACCCTAGAAAAAGTTTGGCAAATGATGGGGGCCATAGTGAGTGCCAGCACCATCCCTTATGTTTGAAAATAATATTTATTCTCAAATGTGAAGTAATGTACTAGATGTACTGCCTCCAAAATAACAGCTGTTGGAATAATCACACTGTTGTCTGCTTTAGAAAGGAAGTCATTTTCTGCTTCTATGGTATCCCAAGATTATATTGGTTTGAGGTACAGAATGAGGCAATATTGATGGTGACCCAGAGATAACCCGCTTGTCAGTTCTATTTCTCTAATTCAAAAAGAACATCCATTGTGCCTCTTAAGAATGATGGTGGTGAAGGAACTACACTGGTCAAAAAGAATTTGAAAAGGACTGAGAGTTTTCTATTAATGATTCACTGCACAAAATTATTGGGCATCCACACCAGGTGTCTAAACCATGACTGTCCCTTATTATAATTTTGTCGTCTTTGTCAATCAATTTGATTTTAATGGTGGAAAATGTTTGGGTTTACATCATAAATATATGCTGTTCAAAGGTTACACCCTGATCAGGTATGTTAGCCCCTCATCCATCACTGGACCCAGCTCACTTTGGTTTCTCCCATGGATCTGCTTCCCGTGGTGGGGGCCTCATGTTGAGGGCCATCCCCCACCCTCATGGCAGTCCACTGTGTATTCTATGATCCAGTTCCAGCTGGCACTAGGACCTAGAGGAGTCCTTAGAACTCAGTCCATCTTATAAATGACCCTGGGGTTTTAACTCCTTTTTTCTCCCTGGCTCCTACAACCACCCTTGGTATGGACTTAACATGTCCTGACCTCAGCTGCATGCACTGAATTCCTGTGGAGAGAGCAAGCTGCTTGACCTACCACAGGGTTTGCTGCAGCACCACTGCCAAACACCTTCCCTCTCTGACTGCAGTGCACTGCCAAGCAGGTGTGGCCAGGTCTGCCTCCCAGCACAGGGATCTCAGCTCCTTCCCAAACTCTGTTCACCTGAAAACTGGATTTAGCTATGACATAGTTCTGAAAAGTGGACATAGAGGCAAATAACTCATGGCCAAATCTGTAAACAATTGAACATTGCATCTAAACATAGGCTTTGAAAAATCCCACTCCCTTTTAACCCAGTCACACAAAAAAATTGTCCTAATGCTCAATTGTCTCAAGTCAGCAATAATTAATAAATTAGCAATGATTCATTAATTTTGTTTTGGTTGAAATGTTCACATGCAAATTAATTAGTTGCTAACCCCTTCTAGGACAATGGACTGCAAACTAATTCTTTTTTTTTTGGCAGTTAGTCATTTATTATTCTGTTTCCTGCATAAGGATTACATAATCTTCATTAATTGAATATTAGTTTGCCATTTACTTATTGTTACTTGAGAATATATAATTGATCAGTTATTGTCAATCAACATTCAACTTGTCGGGCATTAGTAGATAATGACATATATCCTGCATGTATAATGCTTAAGTTATTAGTTATGAATAATTCTGCTCTGTTTTCTAAAATAAATGTTGCTTATTTTTTCTTGGTATATCAGAAAGACTCCCAGTTGCCCTACCCTATCTCTTCTGGTCATACACTCAATTGTATTGCCTGCTCCCTAGTATGTATCTGGATTCTCTGAAATAATTTTGGATCTGCTAGGATGTGAGTGCTGTGGTTTCCCCAAGACTTGTAATTAATCAGTCATGTACTTTTTCCATTAGATGGGGGCCTACTTTCCTGTACATCATTTTTGGGAGTTGGTATTCACAGTTTTAGTAGGTTCCCCAGCATGTACCTGGATTCACTGAAATAATTTTGATCTGCAGGGATCAAAATCAGTGCTAAAACAGTGGCATACACACACATACATTATATACACTACATGCTACTGTGAGTAAGTATGGTGTATGGGGAAATATACCCATCGAGGGAGCAAATCAGATTATAAAGGCCACAAGCCTGAGGCCACCACCAAACTAAGGGATAGACCACCATATTCACACCTCCTTATGGTCACTATACTATGGAAATTGTAAGGGACCAAAAAGCAAAAATCATCTGAACCTAATACACTACAGAAATACTGTAGGGACGCAGTATGAATGTGTTCCAAAATCCCCTGAGCCAAAGCCTGCCACCTCCAAGGTTCACTGTAAGATGCAACAAATCTGGTAGACGGTGATGGAGGGAATATCCTCATTACTGAAAAAGACATCTTCTGGGCCTATGATTACTTGAATTTATGGCTCCACCTGATTCTTTACTTCCCAATGCATCGTCTAGGTGTGCAGATTAGACAACAATACCCTAATCCAGTCTAACACCTTTTGTATGTCCTTACATGAATAAAAATGTTTTCCCATTAACCATTCTATCCACTACCCCTAATCCCCACTGGACCTAGACACTTTTGAATTAGCCATCAGTTTTGAACCCTGAAGGCCTTGCAGTAAGCAATTAAGTATGCTGTGCAGAAGAAAGGTCCATTCAAAAGCTGACCCACAAATCTCTGGCAGTGCCCTCCACACTGCATCTTGTGTAGGTGGGCTTAGAGGGCACTGAGCATATGTGCTTCTCTGTGTCCCTCTGGCCCACTCCTCTACAGCATTCCACACCTAAAAGACGTGTGTTGTTTCTTACTATGATAGCCTTTGATGCCAGTATAAGCCCTTCCAAATACTGCCTTACTAACAATGGGGTCAGATTCTCTGGCATTGTCAGCAATATGAAATGGCACAGCTTCTCCTTAGGGATAAACCAAATCATGAGCAATCCTTCCACATCCCTGACCTGGAAAAACTGGCTGCTGGAAGCAATAGATTCAGTAATCAGCCTCTAGGGTTCAGGGACTTCAAGGCAAGGCAAGTAAGGCAACTGCATTTTCATGGTGCATAATCCTCTGCACCTTACAAAATACAGTAGTACTAAATGAACTGAAACATTACAAGGAAGTAGGGATTAAACACCATTATTGAATTCAAAGTTTAAAAAAAGGCTCATACCACAAGCTGAACAAATGTTTTTTGGCAGTGCTTTAAAGAGCTCCTAATGCTGGTGAGGCAACTCTGAAAAAATGTAATATTTAGACACAGTTCGGTCTCCAGGTTTCATTTCTTCCTCAGCAATTGCCATTCTCTTTTCTTTATTACTAAGAACATTTGCATGAAAGTTGAATCTTTACCCTATCTGCTCAGGCTGCATGTCTACACCTGGCTTCACAATTCTGTGTATGACATCATTGTCTGCTGCTGTGGAGATGATTCTCTTGCATTAACAGGGGATTATGAGATGATGCCTAGCAGACAATGATCTAATCTTCATTCAAATACCCTCTGTTAATATGTAATAATGAGAAGGAATTGTAGAAAAAAAATACTTGAACTGTGTTTAAATCATATATTATACATAGATACATGGAAGTTGATGACAGATAAGGACCTATTGGTCCACCCAGTCTTCCCTATTAATCCCTAACTAGTGTGAGGTCTGATACACAAATTGAACTCCAGAACATCCCCCCTTACCTCCAGGATATCCTTGTGTCTGTCCCACCCCTTCCTGAATCCTGTGACCATTTTTAGCCCCTACCACCTCCTCTGGTAGGCTATTCCAAGCATTCTCCACTCTCCATGAAAAGTATTTTCTCATGTTATCCTTGAGCTGTCCCACCTCCAACTTCATACTGTGCCTCCTTGTATTGGAACATCTCTTACTTTGGAAGATGCTCCCTTCCTGTGCTTTGTTTATACCCGTGAGGTATGTGTATGTTTCTATCATGTCTCCCCCTCCCTTCTTGCCTCCAGGGAACACATATTTAATTCTTTTAGTCTTTCCTCATAGGTCTTCTCCTGCAGGCTGTGCACTATTTTGATTGCCCTTCTCTGCACTGCCTCCGCCCTGTCTATGTCCTTTCACAGATGGGCCTCCAGAACTGAACGCTGTAATCCAGGTGTGGTCTCACAGTGTCTTATACAGTGTATTATTCTAAGTTTTTCCAGTAGTGTCAGGAGCAAAGAAACATAGGATTTGCTGGCTAATAAGGACTACTTGGTCCACCTAGTGCACCCATTTTCCCTGCCTATAGTATCACCATAGATCCTACTTGGTCCCCAGTCCATTCACCCACCTCGCCTTCCCTTTCCCTAACATTCCCTTATGCCTACTCCATGCATTCTTGAACCCCACAACTGTTTTTGGCCCCATCACCTCTAGTGGAAGACAGTTGCAGAAATCCACCACTCTTCTGCAAAGAAGTACTTCCTCACATCTCTTTTGAATCTACTCTCCAGATTCGTATCTTAAATTTGATAAAATGTTCCAAAATTAGAAGAAACAGATTTTCCTATCAGTGCAAGATTATAAATTATAAAAACTACAGAATATAGGGGATTTGCCATGGAGATCTGTATGTTTTGAAAGAACATCTGGTGTAACTGCAATCCAACTGGTTCTGTTGAAGGCAGGGGACATAGAGGTGAATCCAGGACCCAAACTAGTAGCTAGACCAGAACTAAAAATATTTCATGCGAACACAAGAACTTGGTTAAAAAGATAAATTAATTATGTATTTGGACTCAACAACATGCACCTGATATAATGGGTTATTCAGAAACATGGTTAACTAAACAAATACAGAATACTGAGATACAACAGGAGGGCTATAATATTTTCAGACAAGACAGGGGTAAAAGAGGAGGTGGGGTGCTCTTATGTATCTTTTCCATATTGGGATTGTTTGATATCACTTTTTCAGGAGCAATACAGGGGACTGAATGCTTATTTGTTATAGCCAAGGAGCTTAAACTTTTTGTAGGCAGAATTTATTCTTCCCCAAGGACTAATATTGATAATTTTGAAGCAGTAGCACAGAAAATATCTACTATAGCTTAAATATAAACATTGTCAGGAGGTCCAAACCTCACTCTCAGGTTCTTGGCAATAATGGGGATGCAAGAAATCACAGACACATTGCATAAGAGTAATAAAGCTTGTTTATTACTACCAAAAGGAAAATCACAGTTGCCCTAAGCAGTTCTTACCATTAGGAACTGGGAGCCAAAGCTAAGCATTCCCTATACCTCTAGGAATCTCCGTGTCTCCTGGGGCCTCAGAGGTAGAAGACTTAATGTCTTACATTATATACCTAAGATAATTACCATGGTTACTGTAAGATAGAAACATTTCTAGTTACAGAGATGAACTCTATTGGTTAAATCAGAGGTGGCTCCTCAGTCCTAGATAACATTATACAATTTTGTTATAGTCATCACTTTGTGGAAACAAAGAAGTACAGTTTGTACATAGCCGTGTAGTAATACAATCATCAGAAGATGGCAGTGCTGACTCAAATATCATAACATTACAAGGACACAGGTGTCCTAGCATCTTGTAAGCAAGAAATACATGTGTATATTAGAAAGTAAAGTATATAGCAACTGTATGCATACATATCCTGACATCTTCTCTTATACAGTAGATGCCCTTAGCCCTATATGTTAGTATGACATATACATAAATGCTTGCTGTCTGCGGTGGACTTCTGGGGGCACCAATTAGGGTTCAGGGACCTCATGTAACATTCCCCCTTGTTGCCTCACAAGGGGCAACACAAGCATGAGTATGGAAGTGGAGAGAGAGAGAGAGAGAGCAGGCATCATTTACATACCTGACGCACAAGTCTTGTAAAGGAATTCCAGCTGCTCATGGTGTTGGCAGAGTGTGCACCGAAGGCAGCAAAGCATAATAATAATAAGGACAAATATTAGAAATGCTTGTATAATAACAAAACCTTTAAAGATAATCTCTAATCTCTAAGACAATTAAAAATCAGATTAAAATAAAAATTAAACTTTTTAGGAAACTTAAGAATAGTTCTATTCCATTTAAAACTACTCTATTACATAAATACAGACTATCTGTGAAAAACTTAAAAAATTCTATTAAATTGGCAAAAAATAAACTAGAATTTAAACTAGCTCACACAAAAGACTGTCATAAATCTCTTTTCTCCTATATAAATTGTAAAAAAGGTGTATCAAGAACCATTGGTCACATTATAACCAATGGCTCTTCTCTATCTGATATAGAAACCTTGAATCTCTTTAATAAGTACTTTTGTTCTGTCTTCTTTCAAAAATCACCTATTAGTACATTTAAAGTTCACCATGTAAATTATCATAGGGTCTATACAACCGACATTATACAGCCTATCAAAAAACTATAAAAAAATACTAGTCTGGGCCCAGACGGTATTCATCCATAGTTTCTGATTGAAACCTCTATAAATAGTTCTATACCTTTGTCAATTATCTTCAACAAATCCTTACAAGAAAGCATTGTACCAAATGATTGGCTTTCAGCAATAGTTACTCCCATATTTAAAAAAGGCAATAGAGGTTCTGTGCAAAATTATCGTCCAATTAGCCTGACCTCAGTGGCTGGTAAATTAATGGAATGAGTTATGAAGTCTCTAATAGACCAAGATTGTAAAACATTAGGAATTTATTATTCAAATCAGCATGGGTTTACTCCCAGGTATTCCTGCACCACCAGTCTGATATATTTTTACAATAGTATAAGTACTCTACTAGATGTGGGCATCCCTACTGATGTAATTCTTTTGAACTTTAGTAGAGCTTTCGATAAAGTCTCACAAGAAAAACTCATTACTAAAATGCACAATCTGGGTTTGTCACCTGATATTGTCAACTGGACTTTAAACTGGTTGACAAATCATTCTCAGAGAGTCAGAATTAATGATATCTTGTCTGATTCAGGTAGTGTGACAAGTGGTGTACCACAGGGGTCGGTCTTGGGACCAACATTGTTTAATCTCTTTATCAGTGATTTACAAACAGGGCCAAATAACTTCATTGTTAAATTTGCAGATGGTACTAAATTGGGGGGCAAGGTTAATAATCAAGAAAATATTTCTGCATTAAAGAAGGATTTGGAAAAATTGACACTTTGGGCAAATGAAAATCATATGCAGTTTAATCAAGACAAATGTTTAGTAGTGCATTTCGGTGTAAATAATCCAAAAACGATATATTATATAAACGGACTACCACTTCACTCATCAAATTGTGAAAAAGATTTAGGGATATATGTTAATAATAAACTTACATCAAATGATCACTGTGTTAGAACTGCTTGCATGACCAACAGACTTTTGAGGCAAATAAAATGCACTTTTGTTAATCACACTGAACAATGCCTTATTCCATTGTATAGGGCATACATTAGACCAGATCTAGACTATGGCCTCCTTTCTGGAATCCAAACCAAAAAGACATAGCAATTCTAAACAGGTTCAAAGGAGAGTAACTAGAATGATTCCAAGATTAACAAACTTGGATTATCAGAACAGGTTAAAAGCTACTGGTCTCTTCTCTCTTCAAACTAGAAGATTAAGAGGTGATATGCTTATGGTTTTTAATTTAATAAATTCACCAGATCTAATGGAAAAATGTGGTCTAACACTCTCCAAAAGGAGACATGTTCAGAGACTGCATAATAAACAGCTTGAAGTAAAAACTTATAAAACCAGCAAAAGGGGAAACTTTTTTCCAATAAGAGCATCCATTGTATGGAACACCTTGCCGCAAGAATTGGTAGAGGTAACTAGTGCCACTGTCTTTAAAAACAAATGATGTGTTTGGTTGAGGGATAATAGACAAATAATGTCCCACATAGTGTGGGGAACAGTCTTGATGGGCTCTGGCCTTCTTCTGTTCTTTCATACCAAATAATACCAAGTAACAAAGTATTAGTAAGCGCACTATTAAAATCGGGATCCATCCTAAATCCCACCCCAAATAATCCTGCATGACGAAATCCCGAAAAAAAAAATGTAGAAAAAACGAAATACAGAAAAAAATAAGATCGAAAATCGGCTGACCGAAAATCTAAATCCCGCATCATTTAGGGCAGATAGACTCCAGCAAGTTTGTCTAGTAGAAGGGCTTTGTAAAGTTTAAAAAACACATCAAATGTCATAATTTAACAATATATGCAGCTGGCATAATTTAGGAAAGAGCATCTGTTGAAGCAGTGTTTAAGGGCTTTTAATGTCAACAGTAAAACTGTGAAGTTGGTACACCACATAACTGGTAAACAGTGCAATTCTTTAAAACAGATGTGATATACGTTTACAGAACTAAACTCCAAGGCAAAATACAGATGATACAAAAAAGTATATAAGAACAACAGTGCGTAAGGTCCTTCAAAAATATACAGTGAGTGTACAGTAGGTTTACACTGAGCATACCAGGACTATACAGTAAGTATGGCAGCAGAAATAGAATTGCCCTCTGAAAAGGTGGTGTGAAAGGCTAAAGGCAATACATGCAAAAACAAATAAAGCCTCACACATACTGCTTTCAGCATAGCTCCTTGGCTCGGTGGTAGGGGTCTCCGTACTGTCTCAGCTTGCTGTCCACCTTCCGAACTGAAGCATGCTGTCACACAGTAACTGCCCCAGCCTGGCCTGCCTTTCAATGCAGCAACCTGAGTTTGCTCCCGAACAGCTGGGTGGTTAGGTAGGGACAATGTATTTAAGGCAACCATTTACTTGAGGAATTAGTAGTGTCACAGATTTGTTTTAAAAATGGTGGAGGAGGAATGAACACAGCCTTTTTTTGCTTTGCAAAAGAATTTTAAGAGCTGCGTGGTTGGTTTTCCAGGAATAGAACACCACCCACTGGAAAGTGGGGAATAAAAAACAAAAACTGGTTACCTTCCTCCAAAAGTCGATTTAATCAACATTTCTTCAACATTACTGTATTTTGCAGGTCGGGATTTCAAGTGTATCGGGAAATTAGCAGTTCGGGATGTTTTAAGCTGTAATTTACATGGCGGTATTTTTTAAGACGGGATTTAGTACCTAACCCATTAAAATCACCATCATTAATAAGATCAAATACTGCTTCATTAGCTTTGGAGATAGTATTGCTAATGTGGATGAGATGGGTGTCTTTCCTGTCTAAAAGTGACTTCAGAGTTAAAGTCAAGGGATCAATGCATACATTAAAGTAGGGTAAGTATTCTGAAAGAGTAAGCAGATAATCAGTGTTACCATCAATGACATCAGGTTCCACAAGGGGAACAGGGGTAATAACTGTGTTCCCAATAATAGTTGTCTGGTGAGGGACAAAGCAAAAGTTAGCTTCATTAATAAAATATGTCTTATTGCCATATGTAAACTACCTAAAATTAGTTACCACACAATATTCACCATCCAAATTATATTGCATTTTAACAGTAGGTAGTCTCCAGTTTTGGAGTTGTACTGGGCAAGTATAAGTCTGTTTGGAAATCCTTGTTGACAGGCGATGAACCTCCTTCCGGTAAGACTGGTACAATTGAGAAGCATCTGGAGCAGATGTTGAGTCCTGGTATTCTGTGCCATTGGTGGTGATGTCATCGTCCATGGAATACTGTTTGGGGAATATCCACTTACAGGTTTAATAGCATCAAATATGTCACATCGACACAAATAAATATGCCCTCTCTTCGCACAGCAGTCCATGTGCAGTGAGACCCACATGTCCAGAAGAGGATGGAAAACCAGAAAAGGAGGCAAGTTGAGGCGTTCTCTGTAGATGTCTTCATCAAGGTGCCCAATGGAATGTATGTGTGCTAGTTTATGAAATATAGCTGTATTGGCATCAAAATGTAGTAAAGAAACAGTAAAAGACACAAATATAGTATCCTTACTGGAACATTTCTTAGAAGTAAAGCAAGGACCAGTACTGGGGTGCCTGGTCACACACACCAAATTCCTAGCAGTAGAAACAGGAATAGAAACAGATTGTAACATATACATGGCAACACAGATAGGAGATTTGCAATGAGGGCAATACCATTTAGAGATGCGTCTGTAATGAATGATATCAGGGATTCTTCCAGATTGGAGATCACCGAAGAGATTGTTGATCCATAGGCAGAGCATAGGATTTCATGGACAATGTATTTCTTATCTGCTTCCTTATTGTTCTGTGCAATAAGGGTGTTAATCTTGTCTTCAGAATCTGTAAATGCCATAGCAATGTCATGTATATTATATACAGTATATCTTTCTTCCTGACTAAGGCCATCCACACCATGCAATAAGGGGAGTATGATGTCATTGATCATGCCAGTTTCAAACTTTTGTGAATGTGCTTGATAGTTGCAATGTCTGCTTTATTCCAGATAGATATTGCAGTACCAAAAACACCAGTGATGGTGCCTGTGGCACCAGTGACATCCGATGTGTCATGTGTATTTCTTTTATGACTTTGATCATTGTGTTGAGAAACAGGTATTCTCCTAAAATTACCTCTATGCTTGGTGGTATGAACCCCGGCAATAGGGTTTTGGTTACAAATCTGAAAAGCTGCTAAGCTATCGAGTAACACAGTACTATAAAACAATGTTGTGTTAGTAGTATGACACATACCAAATTCTTTCATTTCCAGTAAGTCAAGTTAAACAATACAGGTATATGCATATATTGTAAATTCTTAATCAATGAGCTGGGTAAAGCAGTGGCTGTGAGACCACTAAGAGGGCCAGGGGGTTAATTTTGGATATTCCAAAAGTTGTTTCTCAGTAGGGGGTAACACAGATAGAAACATGGCAGCTGAGGCCATGTTGTGTACAGCACAAAATTTCCAGGCAGAGACTTTAGAAAGTGAATCACAATATGAGGGGTCAATTAAAGCAGTGATATTATATAAACCAGAATGTCTAAGAGAGGTCTGGTGCAAGGACAAGGTACCATTAGGGGATAATTTTACGTTGGGCCATCCATGGAAAGTTTCCTTGGAGGGTTTGGCCATGGGAAGTATTTGTCCTTGAGACTTGGTTTGCCACTCAATTTGTAGGGTAGATGTATCAGGAGCAACAACTGAGGCAGTGAGGTAGGCATCTGAACCTTCCTGAATGGTAATCAAATTGTTTGGAACATTGATGGAGACTCCTTCTGGGGTAGTTGCAGGTGGGTCAAGATGAGGAAGGATGTGCTTTACCATGCCTTGGATGCAAGTGATAACTTCTGAGTTGAGGAGAAAATGGAACAAGATAGCCATGTTATAGCCATCTTGTCAGTGAAAAGGAAAATCAAACATTAGCAGATTAGTACTATTTATTCCACCCAGTGGGGTGAGGAAAAGTAATTATACTCCTTTATACAGTTTCAACTAGTTTGCATGTAACCATTTGTCAGTCAGTTCATTGTTTTGCATGAGTCTAACTTGATAGTCTGCTGCACTGAGCTTGTTGACAGCTGGGTAGGGTCCTTCCTACTTGTTGGAGAAAGAATGTGTTGGATGTGCACATCTGAGAACCATTACCTGATCTCCAACTTGCCAATCCACTTCTTGTGCATGTTTGTCAAACTGAATTTTGGACTGTTGCTGGGCCTTGCCCAAGCAGTTTGCAACATACAAATGAGTGTGTATTAGGTCTTTACTTAATTTTTCCACATTTTGATCAACAGAAACATGGTCTGCAGTGGGGGTGTGCAGGTCAAACAACAGGTGCTCAGGTAATCTCACACTTCTACCAGTCATCACCTCAAAGGGTGTCAACTGGGTGGTGGCTGAGGGTGTGCCCCTAATTGCCATAAAAAGTAATAGAAGTAGGGAATTCCAGTCCTTGGGATTGTCCTCAATAAATTTGGAAAACATTTGCTTAATCCATCTGTTGGGCCTCTCTACTTGACCTGATGATTGTGGGTAGTATGGCATGTGGAACTTCTGATGAACTTCAAGGCTTTCAAGGGCTTCTTTCATCAACTCACCTGTAAAACTGGTTCCTTTGTCGCAGTCCACCTTAAGAGGTAGGCCCCACCTGGAGAAAATCTGTTCCACCAGGATTTTGGCAGTGGCTTTTGCAGTGCATGTCTTAGTGGGGGAAAGCTTCAACCCACTTAGAGAAGAGAACAGTTACCACAAATGCATATTTGTTGTTTCTACTAGTATTGGTAAGGGGACCAATAAAGTTGATTTGTAAGGCATGCCAAGGGCCAGAGTGCCTTTGTGGTAGTAGCTTAGCATTTCGTTTGGTAGGAATGGGTTTGTTTTGTGCACAAACTAGACAGTTGTCTATGTACTGCTTGACATCCTTGGTGATACCAGGCCACCATGCGGTGGTCTTGAGCCTCTGGAGTGTGTTTTCCACTCCCTGGTGTCCACCAGTGGGGGTGTCATGCACTTGGTGCAAACATTTGTATCTAAGATGACGAGGGACCACCCACAAGTTGGTGGCTGAGTCATCTGGTTGGTACCAAATGAGCTTGTCATCTGGTGACAGATGTAAATTACCTTCATACCTTCGCTACGGTTGTGGGCAGCTAGATTCTTCTCAGTGCCTATGTACAGAAATCTGAACACATCTTTGAGTTCAGAGTCAGCATGCTGGGCTTCTGACAGATCCAAAGGGGAGAAGGGTTCAGGTTTCCTCCTGATGGATGCAATGTGCACAGCTGCTCTGGCCTCTGGATGGTTCATCATCCAGGTGTCCCACCCTTGGGCCCCTTCCATAGCAAGGGTGTCAGCAGTGTCACTGAAGAAATGATAGGGGTCATGTATGGAGTGGACCTTAACTTTGTGTACATAGAGTTTGTGTGCAAATTTCTGTGCCAGTGAATGAATGTATATCACGAGTTCCTTGTGTTTCACTGGGGTGCCATCAGAAGAGGTAAAGAAGTTCTTCTGCCAGAAAGGAAGAAATTCTGTAAGAGAACAACAAACCCAGTTAGAGTCTGTGAAAATGATGATATCCTTGGTTCCATGTTGGATGAACTCGAGGGCACAGGCCACCGCTGCCATCTCTGCATACTGTGATGACTCTACACTGCAACGTTTGGAGATTTTAACAGTGTTACCTAAAGGGTAAACCATGAATATATACCCATGCCTGCTATCTGTTCTCCCTGATAATAGTAAGCTGATCTGTCTGTAAAGACATGACACAGTTAGGTGCTCTCAAGTAATTGTTGTGTAGCAGGAAGAAAAGGGCCTGGATCTGGTAGATCAGGTTGCTGCAGTGTACAGTCATGGGGTTCTCCTTGGAAAAGGAGGCCATGCACCAGCATGGATGGCATTTTGGTTGGGTGGACCTTGATGCCTGTATCCTGGAGAAGGAGGGACCAGTGTGTCAGTCTGGTATTGGAGACTGACCCACCCTTTACTCTGTCTGATAGCAAAAAGGTTGTTGGGGTATGGTTTGTATTGGTGATCAGGGGGAGTACTCAATGATATACAGAAAGTGCTTGACAGCCCAGTAGGTAGCCAGAAGATTCCTTTCACAAAGGCTATGCTTCTCTTCCACTAGGGTCAAGAGCTGTGATGCATATCCAATGGGTCTTAGGGTGCCATGGACCTTCTGGGCCAACACTGCAGACATGGCAATGTCAGAGGTGGTGGATTCCAGATGGAATGGCAAGTTTGATTGGGGTTGACCAAAGCTGGAGCTGAGGCCAAGGCCTGTTTCAGTGATATCACAGCTTGGGTATGAATGGGACCCCAAGTCCAGGGGACATCCTTTTTCAGTAGTTCATGCAGAGGGGCAGTCTTCTGAACAAAATCAGAGATGAAATCTCTGGAATAATTTACCATACCTAGAAATCTCCTAAGGGTGGCCACACTGGTAGACAGTGGCAAATCCTGTAATCCCTGTATCTTCTTCCAGGTAGGGCTTCTGCCTTTGTCTGTTATCCTCAAGCTTAGAAAGAGTACTTCCTTCTGGCACAGTTGTGCTTTTGCTGGGTTACATTTGAGGCCTGCCCTCTGAATGAGGGTCAATAGTTCATCTTAGAGATCCAGATGTTGTTCCTGAGTGGCTATGACCAATAACAGATCATCCACATACTGCAAGAGGAACTAGGGTGTAGAAAAACCCTCAAGTGCATCCATCATATGCTGAAGGAACAGGGAGGGGCTGTTATGGAACCTCTGTGGTAAGCAAGTCCACATGTACTGCCTGCCTTCGAAGGTGAAGGCAAACTTATATTGACTATTGGGGGCCAATGGCAATGATCAAAAACCATTGGAGATATCCAAGGCACTAAACCATTGTTGGTCGGGGTTCATTAGTCATAGCACGTCTGGTGCTGATGCTGCTGTTTGGGCACACCTAGAGGTGACCTGGTTTAGTCTCCTGTAGTCAATAGTGAGTCTTAAGGCACCCATGGATTTGTTTACAGGCCACATTGGGGAATTTGCAGTGGAAACACATGTCCTGATTACACCTTGCTTAAGGAGCAATTTAATTGTTTCCCTAAGAGAAGGCAAGGCCTCGGATGGAAAGGGGTATTGCCTCTGCCTCTCATGCATTGGGCCTGTCACTTCAATGACAGTATGCATCTTGCCACAATCATGCTTGTTGGTGCAAATGCCTCCAGATGCCTTTGTAGAATGGGAAGGAGCTTTGGAAAAAGCTTGTGATCCTTAAACAGCTCTATGAAGTCATACTCTTTGTCATTTGTGGAGATCATTGCAACCACATGTGAGTCAGGGATCGTAATGGTGTGATACTGCCCCTGAATTTGTATCAGCAACATATTGGCCAAGTCCACCACACAACCGTGTGGTGCCAAGAAGTCAATTCTGATTATACTAGGGTGATCATGCAGTACCATCAGCTAAATGGTGTGATATGCCTTCAGGTGTACCAGCGTCACAGGTAGTGGCAGGGAACAGTATGCAGGTAGCCTAGTTCTGTCTATACCAGACATATTGGTCCTCCATCTGGTGGACCAAGGTGATGTGTCTGGGTTGTCATCCTGTAATACAGACACAGCCATGCCTGTATCCAACAATACTGTGAGTAGGTGGCCCCCGACCTCGGCCTCTGTGCAGGGCCTTTCATTTGTATCCAAGGCCAGCTTGTTTACAATATGGACTGGGGCCTGTAATTGTCAATCTGTATCAGTAGAAGCATGGGGAAACTCTTGAAAAAGAGTCTGGGCCTGGTTCCTGTGAACCATCTTGCCATGCTGTACTGATGCTATATAGGGAGCCGCTTCTGGGTTCAGGCCTGTAGGGGTATGAGAGCCTGGACTTCTGGTATCTCCACAGCCTGTGAAGGCCTGCTCTTCTGGTTGTATTGCAGCAAGGACCTGTACTGGAACAGCGTCCACTAAGGAGCTCACTTTCCTGAGGAGGTCTCAGAGATTTTGGTTCTCATCGACTAGTTCCCCATATATAGGGCCTGGTCTCTGTTGTTTACCCTTATTGTTTTTCTGGTGTTTCTTATTTTTGTGGTAGTTCCTGTTCCCACCCCAGGATTGTAGTTGGGCCTGCTGGGGGTGTTGGTTATCTGTGGGGGGTGCTGTTTCTCTTGGGCCTGCCCCTCCACTGTGTAGTGTGTCATGGCTTCTGGAATGGCTTCTAAGGCAGCTACTTTCCTGGAGCCAGAGCTTGAATCACAGATGTAGAGTTGGTAAACTCTCTCTGTTTTCTGAAGAATATCGGCAAACCTCTCCATGGTGGGATAGGTGGTTTGCTCTACCTTCTCTTGCACTGCAGGGATCATGTCTGAAGGAACAATGTTTTGTACTCCATGAGGTCTGCATCAGGGGCTTCTCCTTCAAGGTTCTTCCCCAGTCGGTAGGCCATCCAAAGTCTCTGGTGGAAGGTCACTGGACCTTTCCTTCGCATTCTGTTTCACACGGTATGCAAGCATCACTCTTACCACACCTGGGTTGTGTGCAGTGATGAGTTCAGATGCTACTTCATCAAAGGTGATGTGACTGTCCTCTCGGGCAGTGTCAAGGAGTTTTGCCCATAGGCCAGGATCAATGGTCTGGCATAGGATCTGGACCTGGTAGTCTTCAGCGAGACTAAGCATTTCACATTTAGCATGCACCTTTTCCAAGTCGTAACTGACGTTGTCAGATGGGCTCATCTGACCAATACTGTCAGCTATTTGTTGAACAGAGTGGGCCATTTGTAGGGGATGGCTTGGACAATTGTTTGGAGGTAGATTGTCTTGGGGGCCCTGCAGGGCTGCCTGAGCTGCAGCTTCAGCCACAGTGCAGACCATTCCATCCCGAGTCACAGCATCCTGCAGCATCTGTCTAATCTGCATTCAGAGAGAGTCCACTTACTTCTGTTGGGTAGGGTCACATTGCCTAAGGCGGCATCAATCATTTTCTCTATCTTTTCCTTATCATCCACAGAAATAATGGTGATAGGTGGTGCCATTGGGACTAGTCATGGGTCTGCTTCCCCCCTATCATGGGGGTCTCCATGATGGCATCGCCTATGACGGTCATCATGCCATTGATGATGTAGGGATGTGGTGTCATGTGATGGGGAACTGCCATGTTGTGGATGGCAGAGGTGGTCACTGGGTCATAGCAGGGGCATGACTGGGTGTTATACTGTTAAATGTCATCATCTGACTCCTCCTTTTCAGATGATGTTGTCAGGACGGGGGGCTATGCCACTCATCGCCTTGATGTGCCAAGCCAGCACCTCTCACTAATGGTGCAGTTTTGTCATTTTACAATCACAGTCCTCATGACTAAATTTTACAATATTCTGATCCACATCATCCTGCATCTGCTTCTGTAGCACTTGATACGTGGCGTTCAATTAGCGATTGTCCCTAGTAGCTACTCCTAAGTCATTACGTACTTGGTTTATCTCGTCCTGAAGCTCTCCCAATTCCTCACACATCTGATCATTAGTTCTACTCAATAAATCATTCATTTGCAATGCCTGCCCTTTATCCTGTCTCAAACTTTCACACTCCTGCTTCAACATAACAAAGTTCCTGCTCATTTTCCCAGGCAGAATGATGCAAAAGAGAATTGTTTTCATTCAGCAGGGTTTGGAGCTCAGACTCCAAATCCTGCTCTCTTCTGAAACATTCAGATTCCTGCAGTCCCATCTCCTGCTTAAGAGATGAGACTTGCAGTTCAAGGGTTCAAAACTTCACTTCGGAGGCTTCCAAAGCAGTGTAGAGAGCCGTGACCAACAGATCTTTAGCTTCTCGCTTTCTGGCTATTTGTCTTGTCTCTGGGTTGTCTCTGGGTTGAAATTCCCAGTACAGGGTTGTCAGATTGACTTGCATCCCATGTGAAGTCAGCCCATCCTCCATGGGAGGCAAAGAAGTTTGAGACATTGAGTCTGAAGTCTGCACAGATATTTGATAAGAGTGGCCATTGTGTGGGAGTGAACGTAAAATCAAACTGTGAAAAGGCTCCATTCTGTGTATCAATTCACAACAGGTGCACTAGTTCACAGGCAGGCTACTGTACACTGTAAGCTTGCAATTCAAAACTGCGATGGGGTGAGGTGAGTCGACATTGACCACACCCAGTAAGCAGCCAGACTTTGCAAGTGATTACAAAGTGGGTGAAAAATGGGAGAGGTGATGCGGGTATGCACACCTACTGTCCCCGTTAGAAAGTTAGAGCAACAAGTAAAAATTTTGCAAACTCCAAATATTGCCTGCACGCGGTCGCCAATTGTCAGGAGTTCCAAACCTCACTCTCAGGTTCTTGGCAATAATGGGAATGCAAAGAATCACAGACATGTTGCATAACAGTAATAAAGCTTGTTTATTACTACCAAAAGGAAAATCACATTTGCCCTAAGCAGCTCTTACCATTAGGAACTGAGAGCCAGTGCTAACCTTTCCCTATACCTTGAGGAATCTCCATGTCTCATGGGGTCTCCAAGGTAGAAGACTTAATGTCTTACATTATATACCTAAGATAATTACCATGGTTACTGTAAGATAGAAATATTTCTAGTTACAGAGATGAGCTCTATTGGTTAAATCAGAGGTGGCTCCTCAGTCCTAGATAACATTATACAATGTTGTTATAGTCATCACTTTTTGGAAACAAAGAAGTAAAGTTTGTACATAGCCATGTAGTAATACAAATCATCAGAAGATGGCAGTGCCGACTCATATATCATAACACTACAAGGACACAGGTGTCCTAGCATCTTGTAAGCAAGAAATACATGTGTATATTAGAAAGTAAAGTGCATAGCAATTGTATGCATACATATCCTGACATCTGCTCTTATACAGTAGATGCTCTTAGCCCTATATATTAGTATAACATATACATAAATGCTAGCTGTCTGCGGTGTACTTCTGGGGGTACCAATTAGGGTGCAGGAACCTCATGTAACAACGTTTTTCTTTGGGGGACTTCAATGCCTCCTGGGGTAGACCCAGGGGCAAGAGATTAGAATAGCATTTTCAAATTCTAAATTTACAGCAGATAATTGACATATTCACTAGAAAGGGATGTTCCCAAAGTCCGGCTAATATCCTGAACTTAATGTTCTTCTCTAAAACATTTAAAATAAAGTGTAGTACTGTATTCCTCCAAACTTTAAATGACTATAATCCAACCATGTGCATAAGTTACCACAATTATTGCAATGCAAACACAGCAAAATACACTTGTAGGAGGGATTTTGTGAATTGCCATCCTATGCATTTCAATAATGAGCTTCAGAAACAAAGATGGGATAGGCCACATCTTACCCCAGATTTGAATTTGCAGATAAATAAGTTTACTAACTGATTTCTTCAAGTTTATGATAGACATGCCCCCGTAAAGGCATGGAGAACAAGAAAAAATCATGTAGCACGAATAAATGAATTTTTGAGAAAAATGATTTGGCTCAAAGATAGACTTTGGAGAAAGGCAAATAAATTGGCAGACTTAGCTGATTGGAAGATAGTTAAAAAAACTGAGAAATAGATGCAAATTACTCATAAAACATGCGAAGAAAAAAAGTATTACTAAAATAAGATGACTAATACATCGCAACCGAAACAATACTTATACACCATAAAAGAATTGGAGAATCTGGTTAAAGTAAGTCCTGAGAATAAATCATGAATAGCAATGGGTATATTTTAAGTTCCAAGAATACAGCTGATGCTTTAAACCAGTATCATTCAATAGCAGAGAAGTGGTATGGTATCAGATAAAAATCTCTATCACAACCACAGTGTGATAACTAGATCATGACATGTACACTGTGAAGATATCAACCACAGTGTACTTATCATCGCTGGTTATCAACATAGTGTACACATCACTTACCCCCTTCCTCATGCTGCTAAACCCCCCAAAAATTAAAAGTAACTAAAACAGGAGCCCTATTGCATAAAATGGACACACGATGTCCTGTTGTGTGATACCTATGTATCACATCTCATGAACAGTGACCTTGGAAACCTCACTTGTAGCTCCGTTATGCTCCACCACTCATGAGCCAAGGTCACTGTTCATGCATTGTGATACAAATGGTATCACACACCGGGCCATTGCATATCCCCTTATTTCATTACTTAACCAGATATTACAATTCTGAATGCAGTAGATGTAAATACAATGGAATCTTAAAGTTACAAACACCTCGGGCATTCATAACTTTGAAAGTTTTGTAACTTTGAAAGTGGAAGATAGAGATGCAGTGAATTTAAATTCTGCCAGCAAAGTAAACGTGAAGTGGGCACTTCACATTCCCACTCCGCTATGCGGAGTGGGCAATGCAAAGTGCTCACTCTGCCTTGTCATTACCACTTCGTGTTAAGGTGGAATGGCAATGCAAAGTGCAATGCAAAATGTAAAAAAAAAAAAAAAAGGTTCGGACAATGCTCGCTGAGCAGCACTCCCCCCCTCCTACTTTCCTCCTCCATCACCATCCAACACCATCCTTCCCTGGCCTTCCCTCTCCTTTCTCCTCCCCATCCCTTCTCCCTCTTACCGCCCCTCCTACTCTCACCCCCCTACCCTAACTCTTAACTTTTTACAATCATATGTATTTTGCCTACTGTAACCCTGAATTGTAACTTGCTTGAATCTGTATTAACTGTTGTCCTCTATGTGACGAGGTACCTTTGTAAATGAGTCTCTGGCTCAAAGGTTATTAAACTGATGTTTAAATAAATAAATAAATAAAGTAAGGCAAAGTCATTGTTTTTAATGGACTTCGTGTTCCTCATTATGATCCTAAGTTATCCACTTGGTGTTTCAGATTTGGCAGCCCCCCACACATCACATGGCTTACAGTACTGTAAGTCACACGCTCTTTAGCTAGGCAGGAAGAAAGTGAGTCATACAAGCAGACACTTTTACTTTCTCCTGTACAGATGGAGAGAGAACAATGTGTTTTGTGACTGCAGATACTTTGAGATCAGAGCGATGGGGAGATTTAAACTTTGATTTAGACCCAACAGCTTTTTTAAAAGCTACATGTTTTGGTCTTTTCTGTACTCTTTTTTACTTAATTTGTTCTTTCTGTAAATTTTATTTTTCTTACCTTCATAAGTAGTAACTTGTTTGTCTGAGTCTGTGTGACACTGTGTGTGTGTGTGTGTGTGTGTGTGTGTTGTGTGACAGTGTGAGTAGTGATTGCTTGGACTGAGGGAGCTCAGTAGGACAGATGGACCAGGGTGATGGAATGTCAGGGGCGGGGGCAGCTCTGGGAGAGCATGGTAGTTGTAAACGTCATACCGTGCACATGTGTGGAGGGCATGGGCGCCCATTCCTGTTGGACCACTCAAAACTTGTGAGTGCCCCCCCAGAAACAGGACCAGCACTGCATCCTGTCCTGACTCTGAGGCAGTTGAACCACCACCACCACCACCATGTCCAGCACCAGATCCCCTGAAGCAGGATGTGCCTGTTCCCCCAGGCCCAGGTGTGAATCCCATCCCTGTTCAGCATGGTGACCAGCTGGCTGCCAGTTCATCTGGCCATCCCATGCCTGTGCCTGGTCCTTCCCCCACCTCCATTGTTTGGCAGTTTTTTGACTGTGTTAGGGGGACAACAGTGTGGTCAAGTGCCACCTATGTGAGGTGGAGGTGCACCATGGCCCCCAGGGGACTCACCTGGGGACTAGGGGCCAACACACCCATATGCTCAATCACCAGCACTTGGAGTGGCAGGCTGCCACAGAACAGATCATGCCTGCACCTGCTGGCCATTCTGTGGCAGAGGGTGCAGCTGTGCATTGTGGCATCCCTAAGAAGAGGAGGGCCACAGCAGCACCTGCTGCTCCACCAGCACCCCCCCACCACCACCATCAGGTCAGAATGTAGAATATGTGGACCTCAGAGAACTGTGTGTAACACAGGCTGACTTGGCAGTTCTCTGGAGTGCTGTCGATGAGAACAATGAGAGGGTGAGTGCTGTGGAGCAGTGGCTGGATCACAAAGAGGGACATAAGTTGCAAATGATGTCCATGCTGGAACTGCTGCTGGATCTCCATGGGATCCCACATTAGTTTTTTTTTCCTCACACCATATGCTCTCCCCCACACCTTCCTTGCTGTTTATAAAATGTATTCCTCCACCATCCCCGACCCTTGTATGTAATTATGCCCTTTTTTTGTTGTCTTCCATATGTGTGACACTTTGTATTCTGAGCAGTGCAAGTATACTGTGCTAAACTGCATGTGTGCAGTCAGTCTTCTTTCCAGTCTGTGTATGTACTGCAGACACTGTCCAACTCCCTGACTTAAAAACAAACATTAATGAGTACAATGGGGGGGGGTGAAGCATGGAGAGATACTACAAAGGAGGCTTACAATACATCCAAGTAACTATTAAAAAAATGAATGTTGTGATTAGTGACGTGATCGTGAATCGTGATTTGTGACCATGATAATGAGGAACGTGATTTGGTGTCGATGGTGTGAGATAACTAGTATGAAACTGTATTGGGAACGTGAATGCCTATGGCTGTACTTCCCCGATAAGCTGTAGCTTAAAACTCCCAGACTTAAAAACACGTATCAGTGAGTACAATAATGGGGTGGTGAAACCTGGTGGGATACTTCAAAACAGGCTTACAATACATCCAATTAACTAGAAAAAAAATGTATGTTGTGATTCATAATGTGATCGTGAATCATGATTTGTGACTGCATTTGTGACCGTGATGATTTGTATCACGAGTGACTCGTAATGATGGTCCTGACTTAAAAACACATATTAATGACTACAATGTTCATGCAGAATTAAGTACCACACCAGTCCAGTATTCTGAAGGGAAGCCAAAGAAACAACTGTGACTTAAGTTACAGATGTTGATTGGGCCCTAAAGAGATGCAAATGCACAGACAGATTAAGATTGTGCTGTGCACTGAAGAGATGCAGACACAAAGGCACAACATCTAACCAGTGTTCACCATCAGAAATTAAAATCTGGAAAAGAATACCTTTGCCAGTTGGGGCAGGCCGCATGGGGGGGCAGTGTACTGCACTGCTGCAGTTACAGTCACTAGTACTAGTACCAGTAAAGATACCACAAAGAAGTACAACAATTACACAGCTGCAGTGGATAGCAGTTTCACATCACTGAAATTATTATGTGGCACAATAAAAGGTGTCTGATTTGATGACACGCATCACACACATACTCACACACACAATAAGTAATGCATAGCAAATTGAAATCTTCAGTAAAATAACCACATATTTTAAACAAACTAAAATTATGCACTGCTGCACCACAGCAATCAGCAAACAAATGGTAAGAAATATTGAAAATATTACTGTGTGTACATTAACACAGTTATACAAAAAAAATATCACAAAAACAGAAAGCACTGTCTTTTTCTCCAAGTTAATCTACCTAAACCACAGATACACCCCTCCCCCAAAGCACACTTCCACTCTCTCAGTAAACAGGCTGAATGTTGTACATTAACATTCAAAATCCATACATAAACAATAAATGCTCGATGATATGAGCACAGGAGGGTTTCCCATAATCAATTAACTAAAGTTTCAGCAAAACAAAATGACTCAAAAATACTTTTTTAACAGCTTTTAGAAGGCTTGAATCACAGAGAGCTCTCAGAGCAGATTGGCTCCTACAGCTTCCTACACACACTACCCCAAACTGAAGCTGTGCAGAACAATCTAGAGCCCATGTAACCTGAAATCCCATGAAGCACTGCAAAATTCACCTTTGGAGCTTAAAAACAAGGCAAAGTGAGGTGAAGTACATAGTTTTCAATGTACTTCGCCTTAACAATTGGTGTAGTAGTGGTTTGGGAAGGCGGAGTAATGCAAAGTCATTGTTTTCAATGGACTTCATGTTACCCATTATAATGCGAAGTACACTGCTTCACATTGCAAAGCACTCCGCAAATTCACCTTCATTCCATGAATCACTTCATGGAGCGAATTGGGGCCACTTCTCCTATCACTAGTGGAAGAACAAAATTAATAATAGTGCATTGTCATGTCATATGCGCATCATAAAAGCGTGACAACTAGGTTTCATTAATTAAACATCAATTAATGTACTTTACTGTAATTCATGCTCTTTAAAAATAAAAAAAAGGCATGGTAATATTCCCCAGAACTTAATGCATGTACACTACTGTACTAGGTATTGAAGACATACAGTGCTGTTACTAAGCCTTAGCAGGTTTAAAGAAATGTTTAATTGTGCTCTGCTTTAGTGTGCTGTAGGATTTTTCTTTGCAGCCAGAGCATACTCTTTGCATACAGCTCCTACAGCATCATTAGATTCATTGGTGTGGCTTCAGGCTGCTGCTCCAACCACTGCATGAAGACAATGAAGCACTTCTCTGCTCTGGCATGAGGGATCTTTGTGGTCTCGTCCTCCCCCTCACTGTCACTCTTGCTGTCAGGTTGGGTTGCCTCTCTGGCCAGATCAATGATCTCTTGATCTGACAAGATCTGATGGCCAGTTTCATCTTGTTTAGCATTAAGCCAGTCTTCCTGTTCCTCCCCAGTTATTGCAAGCTGCATTCGCTCTTCCGTGAAATTCACCTGACTCATTTCAGTGATGTTGCAGTTCTCCAGATGCCCCCCGGTCAATTGCATCTTCAAACAGCCATAACTTATTCCAGGATCGTTTTAAAGATTCATTGCCTATCCCACCCAATATCATGTGATCTGGGCTAGTCGCAAGTGGGCGCCTACCAAAATGGTGACCCACTTGTGATGCATACCTAGTCAGAGAGGGTGTAGGGAGGGCAACTGGATGGGGTGGCTTTGCAAATGGTGATGGGATGTCACTATACGTACATGCATGGGGGTGGGACGGAGCATGCCGAGCGAGGGGTGGGAGGGTTTTTGAGGGGGTGGTGCCGCAGTCAGCCACCAAGCTGGCTCCATGGCATGGTGGGTGGGTGCTGGCCTGGGGTGACTGGGATACAGGATTCAGGTCCGTGCGCAGGTATGTTTTGTTGCACCTGGCCTGAGTAGGTAAAACTTGTTTTTACACTGTTGCACCCCCCCGGAGTTAAGAATCTAATAGTAGGGTGGTGTGGGGAGTGAAGCCCCCCCTCATAAAAGTAAATTTTAGTGTCCCTTGCACCATTTTCTTTGTCACTGGGGGTGTCAATTGCCAAAATTGAATTTTGGCAATGTACACTCATCATAATAATGATCGCCTTTCGATGTTTGCCCTTATAACATATAACCATCTCACCCCAGGATTTTGTGCAAAGATACTCTGCATCCTTTATTGAAAGCTGTTTGCAAAAATCTGTGTAGAAATCAAAGTCAGAAGACTGCTACAGTAAGTGATGCAGCAAATTCTGTTTGTAGCATCATCTCAGGTTCTCTAGCATGCCTTGTTCCATAGGTTGGACTATGCTTGTGACATTAGGAGCAGAGACAAACATTGAATGTCACCATCCTGAGAGATCAAATTTTCAACTACTGTATAAGAGGTAGCATACTCCATCAATAAAACTGTATGGGCAGGTAAGGACTTTAACAAAAGGTAATCTTTGATAAGGGGGATGAAGTGTCTGAAAAATCAATCTGAAAATATATTTCTGTCTATTCATGTATTTCACTGGCTGTAGTAATGGGCAGGCAGAGCTGATATGATTACATTTGTAAAACAACATGGCTTAGCACTTCTATGAATAAACACAATTGAAAGGTGAAAATCTCCTCTAGCATTAGCTGTAGCCATTAGTGTAACTCTGTCTTTGTAAGACTTAAAGTTCTTTACCTGCTTCTCTGATTCATCAGCAAGGGTTTTGTTTGGCAGCAACTGCCAGTAGAGACCAATCTTGTTGCAGTTGAAAACTTGGTCCCTGGTAAGTTCATGCTGCTCAATAAATTGTTTCAGTGTGGTTTTAAAAGCCTCAGAGGCCCCTGAATCAGCAGACAATAATTCATCTTGTAAGCCCAGCTGCCTTGTCCTGTGACAGTTTTTAAACCTGAATAGCCAGCCTAAACTATCCTTGAAGCCGGCATCATCTTTTTCAGTTTACATCTGCTGGTGTAGAAATTTTGTTTTTTCCATGACAATAACACCACCGATAGGGATACCTTTCCATCATTCTTGTGTGAACCATAAATGCATGGCTTTATTAAAGTCATCATCTGCAGCTTTCTGCACAATGCAACAATTCTTTACAGCCCCCATCTTTGCCCTCCTTAACAAACTGCTTGATTTTTTTCTTGGCCTTTTTTTAATATCAAACACTATGGATTTTCCAATTCCATATTCTTGAGCAACATTGATCAGGCTGACAGCACATTCAATTTTCAGAATTATTTCCAGCTTAGTTTTAGTGGACAGAGTGACACATTTTCTCTTTATACTGACTGTCATCATTATCACCACATTAGCGCTAGAGTTTAACAAAAGCTTGCCATTAATGCATTTTCTAAGGCTAGCCACAGGTGTTACGAGTATTATAATTGATTGATGACTGTGTGGGGGGGGCGGGTTGGTTAACGGTTCAGTTCGGAATACTGAGGTTCGTAACTTCATGGTTCTACTGTATTGGGAACATTATAAATAGGACTATTAAAAATGATCTACCCAAGTTTTATTTCAGGAAAATTAAAGTAAAAGAAGCAGCATTGTAAATAAAAAAATTAATACCTAAAAAAGCAGGCGGTCTTGATAACATTGAAATTAGATTTCTGAAGGATGCCATGATTACAGTGTCACCAGCAATTATCAACTTACTTAACTGAAGTCTGATGGACGGAATATTTCCTGAGAAATAAAACAAGCTAAAATTGTATGCATATTTAAAGGTGGATGTCAAAATGAACCTTCCAGCTATAGGCGAATAGCTCTATTGCCTGTTTTGTCCAAATTGTTACAAAGAATGGTTTACAGTCAGCTTTATCAGTATTTAGAGAAACACCTGAAACTGACCCAGTTTCAACATGGGTTGAGGGATGGACACTCGATGAGCACCGCACTAGTGGATTTCATCGACAGGGTGGCACAAGCACTGAATGCCAGCAAATCCATGGGTGTGGTGTTTGTTGATTTGTCCAAAGCATTTGATTTAGTGGACCATGAAATAATATTTGCCAGATTAGAAATGATTGGAATAGCCCTGGTTCAAAAAAATTGTTTCAATCATATCTGGCCCCAAAGGGTCAGATGGTGGCATTAAATGACCCATGTCTGACCTAGGATATCTAACAAAGGGTGTGCCCCAGGGTTCAATCCTGGGGCAACTGATTTTTCTGATTTATGTGAATGATTTGCCAGATTTCATACAAAATGCCCACATCAGTTTATACGCTGATGACACTGTACTACTGGCATCCAACAGGTCCCATGATTTAATGATAACTAAACTGCAGACAGATTTTGACATACTGTAGGACTGGTTTTGTACATTGAAATTGGTATAAAGTGCCCCAAAAAATGTATTGCATAATACGCACAATTGTGAAATACTAACAGCGATGGACAGAAACTTACACTTACAAATAAATATAAATATCTTGGGGTTGAATTAGATAGCTGTACTGACTTTTGAAGATAATTTTAATTACATAACAAAAAAAGTAAATGCTAGACTATGTCCTTTAAGAAGGTCATCATCTATAGTTATTCCCCATATGCAAAATATGATTGCAGTCCAACTCATTATGCCAGTCCTGGAATATGGCAATCTTGTTCATGGATTTGCAGGAAAAAAGATATTGGACAAAGTCAATCATTCATTAAATAGACTTACAAGATTCATATTGAATTGTCCATTTACAACTCATCATTGCTTCATGTTTCATTAGTTGGGGGTGGGACAGTTTGTATCTCTGATTGAAGAAGCAATATATGATACTACAGTAGTGTATAATGTGATAAATGGTCTGATTAGACGCAATTTATCTCTAGAATTTTAAACAGAAGACTGGAGATATAATCTAAGGGATGCAAGACTTTGAGGACTTCCTATTCTGATAAACTCTACTACTGGGACATTCAATTCAGGGTAAAAACAAAAAAAATACAAAAAAAAAAACAAGAGTTAGTGTGTTTGTCTGAGTTGGGTGAAGGGAATTGTTATCTGTGCAGTTAACTAGGTGAAAAAGGGAACTGTGAATAAGGGGGAGTGGCTTAGGCAGCAGGAAGCCAGGTATTTGCATTTAAATCTGCTCTAGATAGCTTTTGGCAGAGAACAGCAAGAGGAAGGTTGTGCTGTTAGAACTTTACTACTCTACTGGGACTATATAGCCCTCCCTCCTCCCTCTCTTCATCCCCCACCTTAGCCAGTTTTACTTTTATAGGCATAGGATTTGACTGACAATAGGAACTTCTTGTTTGGAAGCAGGAAGGGAGTGATCACAGAGGCATAAAAGACTCACCATCCCAGAAAGAAAAGAGTAGCTCTCCATCTCCCCCGAGTTGCTGGAGGTCTGACTCTGAGCAAGTAAAAAGGAGACTACTGAGCAATACAGGAACTTCCTGTCCCAGTACAGGAAGAGCAGGGGCTTTAAGGGCATGGAGGCAGTAGGAAAGTAGGGAGAAGTATATATATATATATATATATATATATAAATATAAAAAAAAATAAAATAAACATAGAGAGGAAAGAGTAAGCATACAAAACAACAGTTGAGGGGACACAAATAAGACATGATGGGAGTGGTGCAGTGCAGTGGCTGTGAAGCAGCACTCTTTCAGGACACAGTCTGGAAGATACAATGTTGTCCCATCTGCAGGCACCTCTCTGAGCTGAGAGAGGATGTTGCTTGTCTCCAGGCTAAGTTGGTCAGGATTCAGGGGACCTCCTCTCCCACCCAGTGACCACCATGGCCACTGCCACTGCTTCAGAGGTTGCCAAGAAAGAGGAGCATTTGGACCACAGTGGGCTCTGAGAGGGTCAGGATGGTAGAACTGAGGTACATCCCTCCAATTGCACCTCTCCACAATTCATATGCTGTTCTGGCAGAGTGTGGTTCCTCTATGTAGGCACCCACAATGGAGACCATGGAGGATGCTGGGAACTTCCACAAAGAGACCCACAGGAGGGTGGCATGGGACCCCTCAGGGGAAGGAAAGAACTCCTGGTGGGGGACTCCATTGATAGGAGGGTTGAACTAAGTGGGGAGAGGGAGGTAAGTTGCCTGCCTGGTGCTATAGCTTGGAGGGACAGGGAGTGAATCCTTGGGATCGTGGGAGTAGCTGCACAGGGGAGGGAGCTGGATGTCATTGTACACCTAGGGACAAATGACCGGGCTGGGAAAGGGATCAGAACAATGCAGGAGAAGTCTGTGGAGTTGGGGAGGGGCCTTAGACAAGTAGCACTCATGGTAATCTTCTAGAAGTTGCTGCCTGTCTATGGCATGGGTGAGGCTAGGGTGCTCCACACCATGGGATTCAATCAATGGTTGAAAAACTGGTGCAGAGCTCAGGGTTTTGGCTTCACTGGGGAGTGGGGGACCACCTGGAGGGAAGCAGGCCTATACTGGCATGATGGTCTACATCTGTCCAGGAGGGGAACCAGGATCCTAGGTGACAGGTTTAAATGCTTCATTGGCAAGCATTTAAACTAGCCAAGGGAAGAGGCACTTAAAAGGAACAGGGAAATCCTAGCCCCCCCTTAAAAAACAAAATCAGAGTAGTTAGTGAGGTAAACACTATTGAAAGGGAGAAGGGCTGGGTTAAATGGAGAGAAAGGCAAAGACAATAAGGATGGGGATGGGGCAAAAAGGGACAATGCCATCAAAAAATGGAGGGTAATGAGTACCAATGTCCATAGTCTAGGTAACAAGCTCTATGAACTGGTGGCATTGATGGAAGAGGGATGCCTAGATATTGTGGCAGTCACAGAAACATGATACACAGAGAACCATGATGGGATGTCAACATACCAGGGAGCATAATCTACAGGAGGGACAGGGAGGGTAGAATAGGAGGAGGAGGAGTAGCTCTCTACATAAGGGAAGGGATCAAAGCAACTGAACTAACGGGTAAATAGGGAGGAGAGAAGGCACTGTGGGTCACCCTGGAGACAGGAAATGGAACCACAGTCCTCTCATGGGTTGTATAGACCCCTGTCTCAGGGGGAGGAACTGGATAAGGAAATGATAGAAGGCATCCTTAAGATGGAAGAAAAAGGGGAGATATTGATGATGGGGGACCTGTATATGCCAGATGTTAACTGGAGCACCTTTGCTGCAGCCACAT
The DNA here is from genome assembly GCA_016271365.2 of Neoceratodus forsteri. Classification (NCBI taxonomy): domain Eukaryota; kingdom Metazoa; phylum Chordata; order Ceratodontiformes; family Ceratodontidae; genus Neoceratodus; species Neoceratodus forsteri. The sequence goes on along the minus strand of CM057455.1, from coordinate 1,292,405,391 downwards.
CCAAGAGCAGGGTCATTTTCAATGCCCTACAGGGGGCATGCCTCAAGCAGCTAGTGTTGGAAACCACTCAGGGGGGAGCAGTCTTAGACCTGGTACTCTCAAATGGAGACAGAGAGAGGATCTCAGATCTAGAAGTGGGTTGCCATCTGGGAACAAGTGATCACCAAGCAGTGTGGTTCATGTTAAACATAGCCACAGAGTCAAGACATACAAAAGTGAGGGTACTGGACTTTAGGAGGGCTGACTTTGTCAAAATAGGAGATGGAGGGGTGGAGGAACAATGGGAAAACATCAAAACTGCCATCACAGAGGCAACAAGCCTTTGTGTGAAGCAAATAAACAAATCAACACGAAAGGAAAAAATACTGTGGTTCTCAAAAGAGGTGGCGGGGAAGGTTAGGGAGAAAAAGACAGCATTCAGGAAGTATAAGGAAACATAGAAGAAGCAGGACAGAGAACTGTACCAGTTAAGGCAGAAGGAAGCATGGAAGGCAGTCAGAATTGCAAAGGCCTAAAATGAGGAAAGGATAGCCAACTCGGTTAAGAAGGGGGGAAAAAACCTTTTATAGGTACATTAGGGAGTGAAGAAAGACCAAGGGTAGGGATAGTGAGGCTTAATAAAGAGAAGGGTGGGTGGGCAGAGAGAGACAGTAAAAAAGCAGGGATACTGAAAGAATATTTCTGCTCAGTATACACAAAAAAAGAGGAGGGGGAGGTACCTAATCCAATCAATAGAAGCACTCTGGATAGGGAGTCAATACAAGATGCAGAGAATTTAAATTCCGACGAAGTAAACTGGCAGAAGTAGGCACTTGAGTTATGCACTCTGCTATGAGGAGTGGGCAATGCAAGTGCTCACTCCACCTTGCCATTACCACTCACATTAAGGCAGAATGGCAACACGAGGTAAGGCGAAGTCATTGTTTTTAATGGACTTCGCATTCCTCATTATGATTCTAAGTGACCCACTTGGTGTTTCAGATTTGGCAGCCCCCCCACACATCACATGGCTTACAGTACTGTAAGTCACATTCTCTTTAGCTAGGCAGGAAGAAAGTGAGACAGAGTCATACAAGCAGACACTTTTACTTTCTTCTGTGTAGACGGAGAGAGAGTAATGTGTTTTGTGACTGCTGATACTTTGAGATCAGAGAGGAGAAGATTTAAATTTTGATTTAGGCCCAACAGCTTTTTTAAAAGCTACATTTTTTGTCTTTTCTGTACTCCTTTTTACTTAATTTGCTCTTTCTGTAAATTTTATTTTTCTTACAGGCTTAAAATACATCCAAGTAACTATTACAAAAAATTAATGTTGTGATTCAAGGTGAGCTACCTGTCTTGTGGAAAACTGCCCACATCCTACCATTATTCAAGACTGGGGATCCGAGTAATCTGAACAATTACCGGCCTATTTCTATACTATCTGTCCTCTCTAAATTACTTGAAAAAATTGTCAACATCCAATTTAGAGAACATTTGGATTCACAAAAGTTGCTAAACCCGGCTCAGTCCGGCTTCAGAGTCAAACACAGTACAGTATCGGCTCTTGCCAAAGTAACTACAGACTGGCAAATGGCCTTGGACTCTAAGAAGCATGTATTTGCCCTCTTCCTTGATCTAAGTAAGGCCTTCGATACTGTGGATCATACCATCATGCTTACTGCACTGAGTAACATCGGACTTGATAGTTCTTCCATTAAATGGTTCACCAGCTACCTAACCAATAGGTTACAACAAGTCAAAGCCATAGAAGATCTGTCCCCACAAAAATCCTTGTTACAAGGAGTCCCACAAGGCTCCATCCTGGGCCCTATCCTCTTTGCAATATATATCAATAATCTGGACTCGCATCTGGGCACAGCAAATGTGCACTTATTCGCAGATGATACTGTACTGTATACCACAAATTCATCCTTTGATCTGGCCTATGAGTACTTACAGAAAGACTTCGTCATCCTCCAATACAACCTTCTCACTCATAAGCTCCTCCTCAACGCCAAAAAGACTAAAGCAATTATTCTCTCACCAAAGTCTACTTCAGATGTCCACATATCACACAGATCCGAGCACTCTTAGATGAACCCCTTGAAGTAGTTGATACCTTTAAATACCTAGGGTTCTGGCTGGATAACAAGCTCAACTTTCTGTGCCACCTAAATGAAACCTCGAAGAAACTAAGCCAGTGATTAGGCTTATTCTATCGCATTAAACACCTACTCACATTAGAAGCCAGAATGAGACTAGTACAAACTACATTCCTACCTATACTGGACTACGCTGACTTCCTTTACAGTCATTGCCCATCAACGGTGCTAAACAAACTGGACACCCTTTACCACCGGGCTTTAAGATTTATCTTAAATCTACCCCTTAGTAAACATCATTGTCATCTATACCAGGTTTCGGGATGGACTTCTACTCAACTAGAAGAAAAGGAATGCTCTCCTCTGTTTTTTTACAGCATTATCTGATAACCTCCCTGCATACATCTCTAACATCTTCAAATGGGTTAAAGATTCCTATGGCCTGAGACGCTTCTCCTTAATCTGCTTCCAGATTCCTAGAGTGAAAACTACCCTTGGCTCGGCAGCAATCAACTTCTCACTTCCATCACTTTGGAACACTATGCACGACTCATTAAAATTATGCTCACTTCCAAGCTTTTTCACATTCAAAGCTCTATTAATGGATTATCTGAAGGAATCATGCAACTGTTTCAGACGCCGATGACCCCTAAGCCCCGGGTGCCACTCTCAAATCCTACGCCTAAGTATCTCATCCACCCCACATTCCTAACAACAAAACCTAGGATCTACAAGCCTAGTTCCTTAATCCAAGATGGCTCCTGCCTATTCTCTGCCTTTACATATTCTGGCCTCCTTTTGGCTGCCTACTCTTTCACCCCAATTTCTACCCTATTCCTTAATACCTCCTTATTTTTATCATTTAGGTATGAGCTCTTACTTAGCGGAGACTATATGGGATTGTTGTCTCTTCTCATTTCAGTAAAGCTTATCATTATGTACCTTTGCATGTTAATTATGTTGACCGGTAGGTATAGGCCCATATTGACCGGCACCTTCATAATGTTTTTTTTTTTTTTTTTTTTTTGCACCGTTGCCCACCGTAATTGTAATCTTATGAAATATACTGCATTGTATTAATGCCCAGGACCACCTTGAAAATGAGCTTGCTCAATGGTGTTTTTGCCTGGTTAAATAAAGTGATTGATTGATTGACTGATTCATGACGTGATCGTAAATCGTGATTTGTGACTGCATTTGTGACCGTGATGATGATGAAATGCGAATGCCTACGGCTGTACTTCCCCAGGCCCCCCCCCGATGAGGTGTGACACAAAACTCCCCGACTTAAAAACACTCATTAATGAGTACAATGGAGGAGTGGTGAAGCATGGAGAGATACTACAAAACAGGCTTACAATACATCCAAGTAACTTAAAAAAGATTAATGTTGTGATTCGTGACGTGATTGTAAATTGCAATTTGTGACTGCATTTGTGACTGTCCGTGATGATGAAGAACGTGATTTGTATGATGAATGACTCGTGATAATGGTCCCGACTTAAAAACGCATATTAATGAGTACAGTGTTCATGCAGAATTATGCACCACACCTGTCCAGTACTCTGGAGAGAAGCCAAAGAAACAACTGTGACTTAAGTTAGAGATGGAGATTGGGCCCTAAAGAGATGCAAATGTACAGACAGATTAAGATTGTGCTGCACACTGAAGAGATGCAGATGCAAAGGCACAATACCTAACCAATGCTCACCATCAGAAATTCAAAAATCTGGAAAAGAATTCCTTTCCCGGTTGGGGCAGGCCGTTGGGAGGGGGCAGTGTATTGCACTGCTGCAGTAACAGTCACTAGTACTAGTACTAGTAAAGATACCACAAAGAAGTAAAAAAATTACACAGCTGCAGTGGATAGCATAGCAGGTTCACATTGCTGAAATTATGTGGCACAATAAAAGGTGTCCGATTTGATGGCATGCATCACACGCATACTCACACAAACAATAAGTAATGCATAGCAAATTGAAAACTTCAGTAATATAACCATATATTTTAAACAAACTAAAATTATGCACTGCGGCACCATAACAATCAGCAAAAAAAGGTGAGAATTATTGAAAATATTACTGTCTGTACATTAACACAGTTATACAAGAAAAATATCACCAAAACAGAAACCTCTGTCTTTTTCTCCAAGTTAATCTACCTATACCACAGATATGCCCCTTCCCCATAGCACACTTCCACTGTCTCTCAGTATACAGACTGAATATTGTACATTCAAAATCCACAACAAACAATAAACGCTCGATGATATAAGCACAGGAGGATTTCCTATAATCGATGAACTAAAGTTTCAGCAAAACAAATTACCCCAAAAGGCTTTTTTTAACAGCTTTTAGATGGTTTGAATCACAGAGCTCTCAGAGCAGAATGTCTCCTACAGCTTCATACACACACTACCCCAAACTGAGGCTGTGCAGAACAATCTAGAGCCCATGGGACCTGACATCCCATGAATCACAGCAAAATTCACCTTTGGAACTTAAAAACAAGGTGAAGTGAGGCGAAGTACATTGTTTTCAATTTACTTCGCCTTAAGAATTGGTGGAGTAGTGGTTTGGGAAGGCGGAGTAATGCAAAGTCATTGTTTTCAATGGATTTCACATAACCCATTATAACGTGAAGTACTCCACTTTGCATTGTGGAGCACTCCGCCAATCCACCTTCACTCCGTGGATCACTTTGCGGAGTGAATTGGGGCCACTTCGCCCACCACTAGTCGATACCAGTCCTTTCAAAGAAGAAAGGGTTCTGAAAGAACTCCTAAATCTGAAGGTGTATAAAGCAATGGGGCCTGATGGGATTCACCCCGGAATTCTAAAAGAACTAAGGGGAGAACTAGTGGCACCACTGACTACCCTTTTTAACAAATCATGGGAGGATGGTGTGGAACCTAAGGACTGGAGGAGGGTGGATGTGATTCCCCTTCACGAATGAGGGAGCAAAACAGAGGCAGGAAACTACAGACCTGTTAGCATGACCTCAGTTGTAGGGAACATGAAGGAATCTCTTCTGAAAGAAAGAATTGTTGAGTACCTAGAGGCCAGAGGGGCACAGGATCCAAGGCAGCATGGATTTACAGTGGGGAAGGTCATGTCAGACGAATCTAATAGAATTCTTTGACTGGGTGACCAAATTAGTAGATCAAGAAGTGGCTGTGGACATGGCTTACCTAGCCTTTAGCAAGGCATTTGACACTGTCCCACACAAAAGGTTAATAAACTAATTAGCCAGCCTAGGAGTGGGTCCCAGGGTGGTAGCCTGGGTAAAAATTGGCTGGTCAACAGGACATAGAATGTGATAGTATACGGAGTCCACTCCAAAGAAAGGGGGGGTTACTAGTGGGGTACTGCAGGGTTCAGTACTGGGTCCGGTCCTTTTTAATGTCTTTATAAGTGACATTGCAGAGGGACTGGAAGGAAAAGTATGCCTCTTTGCAGTTGAAACAAAGATCTGCAACAGGGTTGATAAACGGGGGGGGGGTGGAAAGGATGAGAAGGGACTTGGCAAGGTTGGAGGACTGGTCAAATGTATGGCAGCTTAGATTCAATGCAAAGAAGTGCAAAGTAATGCACCTGGGAAACAAAAAAACAGGGGAAGAGTACACTATGAGGGGGGGATTAACAACAACAAAAATGGAAAGGGACTTGGGGTAGTAATATCAGATGATCTAAAGGTAAGCAAGCAATGTGAGAAGGCAGTAAGGATGGCAGGAGGAATACTGGAATGTATAAGGAGAGGCTTTACCAGTAGAAAACAAGAAGTTATTATCCCTCTGTACAGACAGTTGGTGAGACTCCACCTGGAGTACTGTGTGCAGTTCTGGAGACCCCATCTCCGCAAGGACATAGACAGGATGGAGGCAGTCCAGAGGAGGGCAACTAAAATGGTGCAGGGTCTGCAACAGATGCCATACAAAGAAAGGCTAAATATGTATACCATTGAGGAAAGGTGGGATGCGGGCACATGATAGAAATTTTAAGTACCTCTAGGGAATCAACAAAATCCAAGAGGGTAGCATCTTTCAGAAAAAGAGATGTGCAAGAACAAGGGGACACAATCTGAAGATAGAGGGGGGACAGCTCAGGGGCAATGTGAGGAAGTATTTTTTCACAAAGAGGGTGGTGGATGCATGGAACCCCTTCCTAAGGAGGTCATGGGGTCAAACGCAGTGTGGGAATTCAAGAATGCATGGTACAGACATAAGGCAATTCTGGTGGGTGGTAGGAAGAAGTAGACTGTTGGTTAACTAGGATCGGCAGCTTATCCATTAGGTAGGGAAATAAGCAGACTAGGTGGGCCAAGCGATCCTTATCTGCCATCAAAGTATATGTTTCTATGTTTCTATCTAAACATAAGAACAAAACATGGTCATATGACTGTTCAGTACAATGCAGCTAGATTACGGAATGATATTCCCCCACAATTGAGGATTTTACCCAGGATAGGACCCTTCAAAATAGCTATTACCAAAAATTACATGGATGTATGTACCTGCATTTAGAACTTTTAGGTTGTATTTTGTAAATAATTTACTTGTAAAATGTTTTATTATTTGGTTGTTTAATGTTAATGTGATCTACTATACATATAGTACACATGTCTAGGACTGTATGTATGAGAGTATGTACAGTAGGGTAACTGTGTCCCAAATGATTACATATTGTTCCTTAAGTGTTTTTGTCACTTAATATATTTACATTGGTATATACAGTAAGTATGATTGTTTTATACAGGACAGCTTTGTAAATAGGTCCCTTGGGCCTAAAGATCTTATCTTGTCAAAAATAAAGTTTTAACTGACTAACCAACTAACTAACTAACTAACTCATTGTGCCCTCTTGTCCTTAAGTACCTTTTATTCTAAAAATACAGTATTTCCCTACTCTACCTTATTTACCCCTGTGAGCTATTTAAAGGTCCCTGTCATATCCCCCCCTCCCTCCTCACTTCCAGGATGTACATATTTAAGTCCTTAAGTATCTCCTCATAGGGCTTCTGATGCAGACCCTGCACCATTTTAATTTGCCCTCCTCTATACTGCCTCCACTCCGTCCATGTCCTTTTGGAGATGTGGTCTGAGAACCGGATGTAGTACTCAAGGTGGAGTCTTACTACTGATCTATACAGAGACACTTCCACCTCCCTCTTCTGCTGGTGATACCCTCCCTATTCATCACAGTATCCCACTAGCCCTCTCAATTGCCTTATCACACTGACTGGCCACCTTTAATGCATCCTATATGATTACCCCCAGATCTCTTTCCCGCTTGGTGGTTGTCAGTACACTCCATTCATGTTGTACTCTGCCCCTGGGTTTCTTTACCCCAAGTGCATCAAACAATTGTATTTTTAAAGTGCTTAATCCTCTGCACCTTACACAATACAGTACTACTAAATGAAGCAAAACATTATAGGGAAGTAGGGATAAAACAATTTAATTAAAAGTAAAAAAAAAAAACATGCTCATAGAACAAGCTGAACAAATGTTTTTTTAGCAGTGCTTTAAACAGCTCCAGATGCTGGTGAAATAACGCTGAAAAAATGTAACATTTAGTTCGGTCTACAGGTTTCATTTCTTACATAACAGTGGGGGAGCACCTGGGGAACAGTGACCACCAGTCATTGTGGTTTGAAATCACAGAAAGAGCAGAACCAAACCACACAAAAACACGTATCCTGGAATTTAGGGGGGCAGACTTTGGGAAAATGGGGAGATACTTGAAAGAGGCATTAAAGGGAATGGGGCAGGAATCAGGGGTTGAGGAACAGTGGGCAGTATTTAAAATGGGGATTACAAGAGCAACAGAATTATGCATTAAGCAGGTTAGCAAGAGGAAAAGGAAGAGGAGACCATTATGGTTTTCCAAAGAGATAGCAAAGAAAGTGAAAGCCAAAAAGATTGCATTCAGGCAATACAAAAAGACACAGGCAGAAGGGGATAGGGAGAAGTACCAGGAGAAGCAAAGGGAGGCAGGGAGGTGAGGTAGGGAAGCCAAAGCTCAGACAGAAGAACACACTGGAAAATCAGTGGGTAGGGAGACAAAACCTTTTACAGGTACATAAGTGAAAAAAGAAAGGCAAAGGGAGGGATAGTGAGACTGAAGGGGGAGGATGGGGGCTGTGTGGAGGATGACAACAGAAGCTGACATATTGAACAGGTATTTCTGCTCAGTCTTTACTGAGGAAGAGGAGGGTAATGGGTCTGAAGGGAGTACAAGGGGTGAGAATGGTGCAGAAATGGACACAAGTCCCTTTACATGAGAAAGGATCCTGAAGGAACTGGAAGTAATAAGAGTTGATAAAGCAATGGGGCCAGATGGGGTGCACCCCAGGGTCCTTAAAGAACTAAGAGAGGTGGTGGCTGAACCTCTGGCTATCCTGTTTAGCCAATCACTGGAAACAGGGGAGTTACCCAAAGACTGGAGGACAGCAGATATAGTCCCCTTATACAAAAGTGGGAACAAAGAGGAAGCGGGGAACTACAGACCAGTCAGCCTCACCTCAGAAGTGGGGAAGATCATGGAAGCACTACTGAAGGAGAGATTGGTGGAACATCTGGTTGTCAATGGACTACAGGACCCAAGGCAGCATGGTTTCACCAGGGGGAGGTCATGTCAGACCAACCTCATTGAATTTTTTGACTGGGTGACTAGGGAGGTGGATCGGGGAGGGCAGTGGACATGGCCTATCTGGACTTCAGCAAGGCCTTTGACACTGTGCCACATAGAAGACTATTACACAAACTGGGGAATATGGGTGTGGGCAGGACAGTAGTGTGGTGGGTAGGTAACTGGCTGGGCAGCAGGACACAGAGGGTGGTGGTAAATGGCTGTCATTCCACAGAGGGAAGAGTGACCAGTGGGGTACCACAGGGATCAGTGCTGGGACCGGTCCTATTCAACAATTTCTTCAGTGACATTGCGCAGGACCTAGAAGGCAGAATTTCACTGTTCGCTGATGACACAAAGCTCTGTAACAGAGTAGGCACACCAGAGGGTGTAGACAAAATGAGGAGGGACCTGCAGAAACTTGAAGAATGGTCAGGGTTTGGCAGTTGAAATTCAATGCAAAGAAGTGCAAGATAATGCATAAGGGCACAAAAACCCTGGCACAATATATCAGTTGGGGGTGAGGATAAGCATGCACCAAGCAGGAAAGGATCTTGGGGTTATCATCTCTGATGACCTCAAGGTAAGGAAACAGTGTGACAAGGCAGCAGGTAAAGCAAATAGGATGCTGGGATGCATAGGCAGGGGCATCACCAGGAGGAAAAGGGAGGTCATAATTCCACTATACAAGACACTAGTGAGTACAGTGTACAGTTCTGGAGACCTTATCTATGTAAGGACATAGATAGGGTAGAGAAGGTTCAGAGAAGGGCAACAAAGATGGTACATGGATTGCATCACAAGTCCTATGAGGACAGGTTGAAGAAACTGAACATGTACTCCCTGGAGGAGAGGAGGGAGAAAGGGGATATGATAGAGACATACAAGTGTCTTACAAGGAGAAACAGGGTGCAGGAATATACTATTTTTAAGTGAAAAAGATGTTCCAGGACTAGAGGGCATGGGATGAAGCTGGAGGGAGGATGATTCAGAGGAAACGTGAGGAAGAATTTCTTCACAGAATGGGTGGTGGACAAGTGGAACACCCTGCCAGAGAAAGTGGTGGGGGCTAAAACAATCACGGGATTTAAGAATGCATGGGATAGACATAAAGGAATTCTGGAGGTCAGGGTTAAGGGGCAACAGACTTCTAAGAAAACATAAACTGAACTTACAAGCTCAAATGGGCAGACTGGGTGGGCCATAGGCCCTTATCTGCCGACGCTGTCTATGTATCTATGTACCCAGTAATTGTCATTCTCATTTCTTTATTACTAAGGATATTTGCATGAAAGTTGAATCTTTACCCTATCTGCTCTGACTGCATCGACACACCTGGCATCACAATTCTATGCATGACATCATAGTCAACTGTTGTGGAGTTTATGATATCATAAACAGGGGATTATGAGATAATGCTTAGCGGACAATGATCTAGTTTTCATTCAACTATCCACTGTTAATAATGAGATCTGTCAGGACTCTCTTCTTTGAAAATGGACTAGTGTCCACCACCCTCCCTCCAATGATCTCATTATTTTTTTGTTGCCCCTCCCCTTCCTTGGTGATCACTGAACAAAGCATTTGTTCAGGATGTCTGCCTTGTCCTGGTCCCCCTCTTCACAGTCCCCCCTTCCCTTTTTAACCTTACAATGCCATCTCTTGCCTTCCTTCTTTTGATTACATACCTAAAAAAATGTCTTGTCCCTCTTCGCCACCACCTGTGCTATTCTTTCTTAAAATTGCACTTTTTCACTCCTTACTGCTTTCCCTGCTTCCCTGTATTTCTACTGATACCTCTCCATATCCTCATCCCTCTGCATCACCTTTTAATTTCTACGTGCTATCCTTTTAGCCTTTACCTCATACCACCACTTTAGAGAACCATAGTAGTTTCCTTTTTTCTCTTGCTTTTGCTCACTTACTTGATGCAGAGGTTTGTTGCCCTCCCTATGGTCCTTATTAGCTTCACCCACTGTTCCTTCACCCCACCCAGGTCATCCCTCCTCCAGGTTATCCTTGAGGCATTCACCCATCTTTTTAAAATCTGCCCTCCTGAAATCCAGGACATTCTTACTTGTGTGGTTCAGTTCAGCAGCCATCCATATATTGAACCAGACTGTACAGTGATCATTGTTCCCCAGGTGGCCTCCCACTTTGATGTCTGCAACACTGTGCCTATTAGTGAGTACCAGGTTCAGTATTGCCACATCATAAGTGGGTTCACTGACTAGTTGTCTGAGGAACACCCCCCCTTCATGGAGTTCAGGATTTCCTTGCTTCTAGATGAAGCTGCAGCTAGGAGTTTCCGTTCTAAGTCTGGCAGATTGAAGTCCCCCACCAGCAGCACTTCCTCATCTTCTGTCATCTTGCCTGTGACTTCCATGAGTACTTTCTCTGTCTCCTCTCCCTGTGCTGGAGGTCTGTAGATTATGCCAGTGCAAATAGTGTCTCTGTTCCGTATCTTCAGGGTGACCCACTGTGCTTATTTGCCCTCCCATATTCCCTGTATCTCCATTGCTTTTATGCTTTTCCTCACTTCAAATACCATACTTCTTCATTTTCTTCCCACCCTGTCCTTCCTGAACAGAGTATTGCTTGGTATGACCATGTTCCAGTCATGGTTTTCAGTGCACCATGACTCAATAATGACTACAATATCCAAGCTGACTTCTGCCATTATAGCCTCTAGGTCTGCAGTCTTATTTCTTAGACTTCCAGAATTCATGCACATGTACTTCCATATTTTTTTACCACTCAGCTAGGTACCCCCTTCTTTCCTTTTTGCCCTCTCTCCATCCTCTGTCTCTTTTAATGCTTCCATTCCCTGCCCCTTCATTTTTACTGGTCTGCTTCCTTTATTAATTTCCACCCTGGAGTCTTTTTAGGGGTATTGCCTGAGAGGATCCCACATATGTTCAGCGGCAAAGTATTCAAGATCACTAGAGCCAGGGTTTAAAACGCTCAGTTCACTGAGGATTTCAAGTGGGAATGAGGAATAATTAAGAGGCTGGCCTTGGCCAAACAAATAGGAGAGATGAGAGTGTATTTAATTGGGAGGACTTAGAAGTAGCCAGGGCCAAAATTGTGCAGGTCTTTGTAAGTTAATCATTAGGCTGCCAAAAGATTTAGAATGTATAGAGTTCTAAGATGTGTATACACACCAGCGGCACAACAAGGGTTAATAAACCTATCTTGAAGTTGATGGACCACCAAACTGGCAGCTAGTGCTGAACATGTACACTGTCATGACATGCTTGGACTGTAAAGTCCTAGCAATCAGCCTTGCTGCTGTATTCTGCAGTATCTATAGGAGGCACACCAACCCCACAGATAATCCTAGGTACAGAGCATTGCAGTAATCCAATCTATAAGTAATAAAGGCATGGACCAGTGTTACTAGGTCAGCTGAGGACAGATAGGTTTTAATCTGGGTAATGTTTCATAAATGAAAGAAGCCACAGTGAGCTAACACTGTCATCAGATGTTCTAGAGATTGCTTACAGTCCACAAGGACCCTCAGATTCCTAACCCTATCCTTAGTTCCTAGCACAGTGCCACTTAAAGATGGTATAGTAGCACAGCTGCTATTCTTTGCCAACCTACGCTGAACTGGTTCCACTAGTACTAACTCTGTTTTTGATGAGTTAAGACTGAGCCAGATGGTGGCTATCCAGTCTTGAAATTCAGCAAGACACTCATCCAGCACCAAGACTACACAACCTCCCTCTGGTGTAGCAGACTAGTATAGCTGGGTATCATCTGCATAACAGTGAAACCCCAGTTCATACCGTCTAATGAATTCTCCCAATGGCACCATGGACACAGTGAATAGCATGGGGGCCAGGATTGAACCCTGACACACACCAGAGCAGAGTGCAGCACTACCAGAGATGTTACAGTCCAACACCACCTGCTGCTCACTGCCAGACAAGTAGGACTCAAACCACCATAACACCATCACCGAGAGTCTTATATAGTTTCTGAGGTGATCCAACATCATCCCATGAACCACCATGCCAGACAGTGTGAGGAGATCCAGCAAGACCAAGATGGAACCTATTCCACTGTCTGTCAGGAAGAGGTCATAGAACACTTTGACAAGAGCGATCTTCATTCTGTGACAAGGCCTGAAACCAGAGTGAAAAGATGTCCTAGCTCTCCAGGTGGTTTTCCAGCTGCACTGCTACTACTTTTTCAGTTATCTACCCTAAAAGAGGGAAGGTTTCAAAAAGGCCAGAAGGGCACCTTCTCCACTCTTGTGGACAACACTCATGGCTCTGTTAAAGGAGACATTTGAGACTGATGTGTATCTAGGACCGATTTAATCACTGACTGATTCACCTTCTGGGTATAACAAATGATTCATCATACAAAACTCTTCTTGGTTTTTCTTTGGAATGAAGCCTATGAAAGAGACACAGAGACTCAGTATGGGTTGGTAATTGATGCAGCCTCCTGATCCCCACAAGTGAACTTCTATTCCCAGTTTTGCACTGGCCCCATCTGGTCTCAGATTTATGTGATAACAGTGATCGCTGAAAGGTGATCGCCATTAGGGTGAATGTACATCGGTGAAAATCCATTTTGCTGATGTACACTCCTGGCGAACTGCAAAAGGGTGTGGGGAACTTGTTTTTTTTTTTGTTTATGAGGGGGGCTGTGTCCCCGTACCCCCTACTAAAGATTCTCAGCTCCAGGTGGGGGTGTGTTGGGGGAGGTGAAAAAAAATAAATAAATAAAATACTCAGACCGGCGCTAAAATCCCAAAGCAGTCAGCACTGAAACTGGCACCCTCCCAACCATATGGCCAGCTTGGCAACCCACCATTGCACTACACCTCACAAACCCTCCCTCCACTTCTGCCCATCGCATGGCATACTCGCCCCCCCACATGCATATACATATAATGACAGGATGTTGCTATAACCCACATTTGCCCCCCCAATCCACTAGCCCTGAGAACAGGTGCCGCATTTGAGTCACCCTTTTTTGAAGGCGCTCAAAGGTGATCACCCTTCTCATGGGATACCTCTGGTCTCTGCCCTGCTGATTTGAAGTTCTCTGCTTCAAATGTTAGTCAGGGGTCCTCATATGGAATCCTGAGCTTACTATAAAACCTGCTAATATAGTCTCAGCTGTGCATCCATCTGTGCACTTCTCTAGCCACAGCTTAAGCTATTAAATATGTATTAGTGATGCTGCATTTCCCCTACCATTTATGGTGGAAGTTGGGTTGCCTGCCTTGACCTGCCCTAATCAGGCCTCCCTGAATGTCTGCCTCCTATCATAGACGAAAGCCATAGTACATTTGCTTTGACCCAGTACCCATAATAGTATCTATGCAAAGGGGCAAGTCCAGTTTGTCCCAATCCTTGTTAAGGTCAAAATGTATCCTACACAATTCTCATCGGAGATCAACAAGGCATTACCTCTTTTTGCCAATATGCACACAGCATTTTGTATCATTACCTCGTGTCACACTTTTTCTGGTTTTATTGGAAAGGGTCAAGTTTAGCATAATGAAGAATGTCTATAAATTCTCAACGGTGGGGGCTGACCTTAATTTCTTTATCCCTTTGTATTCTTTTTGGCCTTATGCTCCTTTAAGTGGTGCACCAGGAAGACTATGTCCACATGTTCTCTCTTCCTGATCTGCTGCATCCTGAAATCTGCATGAAGTGTGACCCATCATCCAACTGACTCTGCCATATCAATGAAAGAAGACACCTCAAGCTTCTCCATTGTCTATGTGGATGGTTGGGATGCTGTCAGTGTTCCTGCTCATATCCCCACATTCCCCTGCTGCTTAGCCACCAAGGCTACTGCCAGACTTTATACTTCTTCCCGTTATGGAATCAACTGTGGGTCTGTTGCTGCTGCCAGTGTTACAGCTGTAAGCACAATCCTCAGTGGCAGGAAGGGCACAGGCTCCAAGGGAGGTAGTGGCACCCCAAAGCTGACTGACAGAAAGAGGCAAAAGCAGGAAGAGTCTGGGGAACTTGTGATAGGGTTGGGTAAGACCTTGTCCCATTTATTATGCACAGAGAGTTAAAAGCAAGGATCTGTTTTGTCCTCTTCTATTCTGCCTCTTGTCTATTTCTTGCCAGTCTGACTGCTCAATCAAATTTTCCTTGAAGCACCTAGGAATTGACCACTCCAATGGTTTCTCCCTCTTATCTCCTTTCCTTCACATTTTGTTTCTATTCTTTCTTTCTCCTTTTTTTCTCTGTGTTAAAACAAAAACATATATGTGAAACTGGGGTTCCCTTGGTTTGCAAATGTATATAATTACTGTATATTGTTGAAATGATTGCAGAAGGCTGTTTTGGACAGTTAGAGGAGATGCCATTCTGTAACATGGGGGGGGTAGTGTTGAGATGTATTTTGACCTCCACAAGCTTGTTAACAGAATTGCCAACAGGGAAGTTTGTTAACAGAACTGTCAACAGAAAACCATCTCTGGGACAAAATGTTTTATTTTGTTGCACATGTTGAGACTGGATGTACTCGTCAGGCTGGCTTCAGGAAAGAAATTGACAAAGTCTTGTAACATTTTGTGAAAGATAGGAGATGAAACATACAGGAACAGGATACAGAAGTTTGAAGTGCCAGAAAAAGACATTTTATAAAAAGAGAGCAATTTTTTTAGAGAGAGAGAGACACACACAGAAGGACTTCAGATTGTACTGTCTGAATGAAGAGCTATCCTGCACAATTTAATGGTTTTCTATTTCATTGTTACTGATAATAACAAAATGCTACTTACCAATTTTTATACCTTCTCCTGGTCCTATGCCTCTACAACAGTTAGTGTTACACAAAGTGGGATTTGTGTTGTGCATACTTTACACCAGAAGTTTTGTGCATGGGTACTAGACCTGGCACCAGGGGACCATAGAAGAAAGGCATTGATCCTGCAACAGCAAGCTCAGAAGTGATCATCAGTAGAATGGCAACCAAACCAGAAGCAGAAACAAAGTCCAAACTGAGACTGTACAGTCAGCACCAGTGATAAAGGAAGAACCATCAGGAGCAGAACAGGAAAGCATGTCTGCCTTCTCCAAATGGTGGGCTATCCAACAAAGAGAGACTGAGAAGAGATGGCTGAATGCATTGCAAGCTATCAAAGCTGGATGATCTGGTGCAAGACCAGCAGATCAACAAAACACAAGCAGCTTAAAGGACATTAAGCTTACAAAGGTTGTGTCCCTCAAATAAAATAAAATCATGCCTGACAACTTTTGAAAGGGTCGCCGGAGCCTACCAATGATCTAAACAGCAGTGAACAATCTGGCTGGTACCTTATCTGACAGGTAAAGCCCAACTTGCCTACATCAATATAGATAATACACAGTCAGAAAACTATGACCTTGTGAAAAGAGAAATCCTTAAAAGATATGACATCTTAGGAGAGACCTATAGGATGAGATTTAAGTCCCTGAAGTATTACTTAGTTGACTGTTCTCAAGAAGCCTTCACCCAAATCAGAGAACTCCTCATTAAATGGCTACAACTAGAGGGCAAACAGTCCCACAGATTATTGACATATTTGCAATGAAGCAATTCATCAATGTCCTTCCTACACACGTGCAGCTTGGGGTAAAAGAACACTGACCAGAAAGTGAGCAAAAGTCTGTTTCCTTAGCTGAGGACTATCAGATGGCCAGACAGATGCCATAGCAGTGAAGCAACAGCCAAGGAAATGTAAGACCCTCTTTTTCCCAATTTAATTCCAGATCAGATAAGAACTCTGATGTGGGTAACAAGTCTGCACTCAAAAACTTTATTTGCTATAACGGTAATAAACTAGGCCATACTGCAAGTTACTGCCATAAGAATAAGAAGTGTAACACTGGAACAAAGTTGGCCTTAGCAAACTGGGTTAAGTATTTAACATATGTCAAAGTGGGAGATACAACTGTGAAGGGACTTACAGATTTGGGAAGCAGACAGAACTTGGTGCATGTTGAAGTTCTGGGAAACAGCTGTGAAAAAGAATCAGGTGCTGGGGTCATCTGCATCCATGGGGATACTTGATACTATCCAATCACCCAATTTACTCTAAACATTAATGGGGTGTCCCACCAAAGGAAAGTGGGGGTAGTACCAACATTACCTGCACCTGTGATTATTGGAATTGACTTTCCAGGATTTATCAGGTTAATCACAGAAGAGCAAACACTGCTGTTTCAGCAGCTGTGAAAACAAGAGCATAAGAAAAGAACATCTCAGATGTTCAGGACTGCTTCCTTTTGGTGACATTGATTCAGACTTGTTTAAGCCCAGCTCCACAACCTGGCAGTCCAGGAAAGAAAGATGACCCCTGAAAAAAACAGTGGCAACAAAAGACTGATAGCTATAAAGGACTGATATATGCAAATGCTGAAACTAAACTGATAACTGATTGTGATTTTGTTTCTGAGCAAACTAATGATGTTTCTCTCCAAGGTTATTTTAAGTGCTGGGAAGGAAACAAAAACAGGGTGAACAAATGTTTTTAAAATGCAGTGTGCTACTGCATACAGGCTGGGTTAATCATCAGATGCAGGAACAGATAGAACAATAAGTCATACTAAAGAAGTATAGAACTGAGTTTTTACAGATAGCACATGATGGTCCTATGGCTGGTCACTCAGAGAGGGACTGCTCTCTTTCCAGATTGTTGTACAAATTTTACTGGCCTGGGATTCATGACAATGTTGATACCTATTGCAGTTTTGTGCTGAATGTCAGAAAGTATTGCCACTGGCTAAAAAAGACAAGGTGCCCCTGCTGCCTCTACCCTTGATAGATGTGCCTTTTGATAGATGACGTTGGTCCCCTTGACAAAAGTAAAAAGAATAATCAATTCATTTTGGTAGTATGTGACTGCCATAAGAACCTCCTCTTATCACCCTCAGATAGATGGTCTTGTTGAGTGTTGTGATCAAACCCTAAAACACATGTTAAAAAGGTTTCAAAAGGCTAGGCAAGACTGGGACCACTACTGATCTTACCTACTTTTTGCTTTCAAAGAAGTGCCACAAGCATCAGCAGATTTTTCACCTTTTGAAATGTTGTATGGTAGACAACCTAGAGGGCAACTGAATGTAATAAAAGAAACATGGGAAGATAACCCTACTCAAAAATAGTCTATTACATCTTATATATGTGTACTAAGAAATAAATTGGCAAGATATGTTGAAATTGCCCACAGTAATCAGGAAGAAGCCCTCAAACAACAGAAAATGTATGATGATCCTGGAGTTAAATAAAAAGTTTCTGAGCCAGGTGAAAATGTCATGTTACTGTTACCCACTACAGAAAACAAACTGTTATTGAAGTAGCAAGGGCCTTATAAAGTGGTAAGATGTACTGGTACAGTTACATATGAGATTGATAACCCAACAGGAAAAATCCTACCAAGATATGCCATGCTAACTTTCTGAAGAAATGGGTTGAAAAAACACCAAAGGTTGCTTTGACAGTATTACAAGAAGATATTGTATAGCATATGAAAGATTGTAACAAACTATATCTTCTGATGCTATAAAAGTGAACATTTCCTTACCCACAGAGCAAACCACAGAAATTCATAACTTGGTAAAGACATTTAAAAGTACTTTTACCATAGTGCCAGTCCTAGCAAAGAGTGTTGAGCAGGTAATGGTGACAGAGAATACTGGCCCTATCAAACATAAGAGCAGACGTGGTTAAGGAAATACAAACAATTAAGGAGTTGGGTTTCATTGGAGAACTGAGAATTGCTTGGCCATCACTAATGGTAATTGCAAATAAAAAAGAAGAGGTGTAAGAATCTACAGGTACCTTGATTTTAGGAAACTTAATCACATGCTTTGATAGTTTCAAAAAAGCCCTGGATGAACTTTATTACTCAAATCACATACTGGTATAATTGACACACTTCTATGGGGGACATTCTTGATTGGGTGATGGGCCCACTTATGTCCTACTGTCCTAGTAATCTTAGTAATCCTAGTAAGCATCTGTATTTGACAGCTATCCTATGCCCAGGATACATAATTTGGTGGACAGATTAGGAAATGCAAAGTACAGTAGTACCCTTGATCTCTCCAAGGGTTACTGGCAAATTCACCTAGCTAAACAATGCAGAGATAACACTGCATTTTCCACTCCAGTTGGATCCTGTCAGTTCACCACCATGCCGTTTGGTTCACTTGGTGCACCTGCTACATTCCAGTGGTACATGGATATAATTCTAGCTAATCATACTAGTCATTGTGCTGCTTAGCTGGATGCTGTTGTGGTGTACAGGCCAGACTGGAAAAGCCACCAGAACATATATGAGCAGTTATCCAGTCTATCAAAAATGCAGGTCTGACTATTAATACTACCAAGTGTGCATTAGGCATGCTGGAAACCAGATATGTGGGTTATAGTTTGGGAAATGGAGATGTAAAGCAGAGACTTCCAACATAGAAGCTGTAGCTAATAGTATTGTCCTTAAAACAGAGGTGGTGTCCAGTAGAATGGGGGGGGCTTCAAGAGGAGATGGGATAGAGTAAGTGGGAGGGAGGGCCAAGGGAGAGGGGGCAAGGGAGGAAGGAGCAGCTTCAACATAAAGGGGTGCTAGCTGCACAACTGAGCAGACTTGGTAGACCGTAAGGCCTTTTTTCTGCTGGTGAATTTTGTATGTTCATAACAAAGAAATATCTCAGATCTTATTTAGGTCTGGCTGGTTACTACTGGAGATTTTTTCTATCTTTGCCCAGTTAACTACTTCTTTCACTGAACTCATGAAAAACAGGTACCCAAATAATATGAAATGGTGCTCAGAGTGTGATGAGGTTTTTTTGGACATCAAGGCTGTGTTATCTTCAGCCAATTTTAAAAAGTCCAGATTCTGAGAAACAATTTCTTTTAAAGACAGATGCATCAGTGGTAGACCTACAGTAGGCATAGTCCTGAGTCAGAATGTAGATGGGAAAGAACATCCTATTCTGTGTATCAATAGGAAATTGCATGACAAAGAGAAAAAAGTACTTCAGTATTGAAAAAGAATGGCTTGCTGTGAAATGTTCAAAGGAATGTCTTAAATTTTATTTGTTAGGAGCTAACTATATATTCTAACCAAAAATCCTCTCTGTTGGCTTAATGAAATGAAGGTTAAAAATCCCAGAATCACAAGATGGTACCTGGCATTACAGCTATTTAAATTCGAAGTGATGCACAAATCTGGAAAAGAGAATGTCAATGCTGATTTTCTGTCAAGATATGGTTCAGGAACTCAGAATTCATAAGGTTGAAAAAATGTGTATTATTAACTGAAATATTTACAGTAAAAAGCATTATGAAAAAGGGGACACTGCATGTGCAATGAACTATAAATGATATAAGGTAATGTTGAAAGAGAAATGCAATGAGGATTTGGAAACCTGTTTAAGGGTCAAAATCAGGTCCCCACTTCAAAATAATAATAATAATAAACTTTATTTATATCGCGCCTATCTAAATTCAAGGCGCCTTACAATATCAACAAATACAATAAATGAAACCAATACATAATAATCTGAGTTCCTAAAAATCAACAATCTTAATTAAAATAAATCTTTGACCATAAATATGTCTTCAGGGCCTTTTTAAATTCCTCCACAGACGCACACTGATGAAGCGGATGGGGTAGAGAATTCCAGAGGGTCGGAGCAGCATACATAAAGGCACGAGCACCCACAGATTTTAAAGAAACCTTCGGAATCTCTAACAACCCTTCGTCCGCTGAGTGGAGAGATCACCTAGGGCAGTAGGGAACCAAAAGCCCTTTCAAGTCCGGACCCTGTCCATGTAGGGCTTTGTAAGTCAAAAGACCAACTTTAAAGGTGATCCGTCACTGAATAGGCAGCCAGTGTAGATCACGCAGCACCAGCGAAATATGACAGGCACGAGATGTACCTGTCAATTATCAAGCTGCAGCATTCTGCACCAGCTGCAAGTGGTGGGGATATCAACCCCAGAAAGCCCTAGATACAGGGAGTTGCAATAATCAAGGCATGAGGACACAAAGGTATGGACCAACGTTGGCAAATCTGCAGGTGGAACAAGGTGCTTAATTCTGGTGATGTTCCTAAGATGATAAAAGGAAAGTTTGCCAACTGCCAATACCTGTGAATGAAGAGTCAGCTCATTGTCAAAAATCACCCCCAGGTTCCGCACCCGCTCAGAGATAGGGAGCTGAACACCTCCCAGAAATAAACCTGAGGAAATACCAGCTCCCGACCCCTCTACCCTGTGACCTGGGTCCACTGCCATCACCTCTGTCTTCTCCGAGTTCAACCTCAGCCAGCTTGAATTCATCCAGCACTGGATTTCAGTGAGGCAGCTATTAAAGACCGAGAGAGTTCTATCCTGGTCGGGTGTAAAAGATAGGTAGAGCTGGGTATCATCTGCATAGCAGTGAAACCTCAGCCCATACCTTCTTACAATGCCTCCAAGGGGCAGCATATACACTGTGAACAACATGGGGGACAACACCGAGCCTTGGAGAACCCCGCAAGACAGAGAGACTGGGTGGGAATAATTTATCCCCAACCCCACTCTCTGAGTTCTGTCAGTGAGGAAAGATCTAAACCATCTGAGGACTGTACCTGACACCACAGATGAACTCCAGGTGCACGAGAAGTACCCCATGGTCCACAGTGTCAAAGGCTGATGAGAGATCAAGAAGAATGAGAATGTAATGATTCTTCTGATCTCTAGCCATCAGGAGATCATTGAACACCCAAACTAGCACTGTCTCGGTGCTATGCCTCTTTCGAAAACCAGACTGGAGTGGTTCATAGATGTCATGGATGGTTAAATGGTTCTCCAATTGTGCAGCCACTACTTTCTCAATAATCTTCCCAACAAAGTGAAGATTAGAGATTGGTCTGTAGTTAGCAAAGCAGCTAGGGTCCAAGGAAGCTTTCTTCAGGAGAGGTGTCACCACCGCCTCCTTCAATGAGCTAGGAAACTCACCCATATCCAAGGAGCACCAGACTATCTGTGCTAGGACAGGGACAATGATATCAAGACAACCCTTTATAAGGGAAGTCAGGCCCGGATCCAAACTACTGCAAGTAGGATGAAAACTATGGACAATCCTCATGACATCCATGAACTCCGGACACTCTAAAGAACTCCAGGAGCGACCAGAGGATGCAACCAAATGCCGATCAATAGCCTCTCCCATAGAGGAGGTGGGCTGGAGCTCTGCCCTGATGTCAGCCACCTTATCTGCAAAGAAGCGAGCAAGCTCATCACATTCTATTTGGGAAAAGACTTTCCGAACCTATAGACAGGCCGGGTTGCACAGTCTTACAACAGTTCGAAAAAGCTGGGCTGGTTGGTTCTGAGCAGCTGCAATCTCCGCGGACAGGAACTCTGCCTTCATATGAGAGATTGTGGAATGATAGAATTGATAGTGTTCCATCAGTCTAAGATGGTCAGCATTAAGGGCAGTTCTCTGCCAATGATGCTCTAACCTTAGCCCTTGTCGCCACATCTCCCTCAA
Source organism: Neoceratodus forsteri (assembly GCA_016271365.2). Lineage (NCBI taxonomy): Eukaryota > Metazoa > Chordata > Ceratodontiformes > Ceratodontidae > Neoceratodus > Neoceratodus forsteri. The sequence continues at coordinate 1,292,383,168 of CM057455.1, read as the reverse complement.
GGTCCCATCAAACCATGGGGACCAAGGTTGAAAGGGGAGAGGATGAACATGGACAGGAGCAATTTGATTAAGATCCAATGAGGTGGCCCTATTATAAGCCAATGCCAAGGCATCTGGATCATTGCTCACTCCAGAAAACTCCGATAGGTCCAGCACCGCTGCAAGGCCCGCAGAGCTAATATCTCACAAACAGTGGTACCTAACCATCTCCACAGGGGCAGACCTACAAAGGAGGATGCAAAAACTGAACCCCACAGTGTAATGATCAGACCAACTGATGGTTCCACCCCCACGTCAGAAACCTCAATCCCCAGAAGGAAAACCAAGTCCAAGGAGTGACCACTTTTATGAGTGGCAGAAGTAACCACTTGTGTAAGGCCCAAAGATGTCATTAATTGGAGGAAGTGAAGTCCAAACTGTGAAAGTTCATCATTGACCCAGGGATTAAAGTCACCCAGGACCATCAAGGAGGATATGTGACAGGACTGGGTAGGACCCTGTCTCATTTGACTTAAAAACGGGACTTCCGGTGGCATCGCGACCAACATGTCAGCCTAAAAGAGAGTTCTCACTATACTTGTTAGAATTCCCCTAATAATTTTCAATCTGAACACAATCTTTAATCTTAAGCAACTCTTCTGAAAGGGGAAAACTATTCTGATCCTGAAGCAAACAGAGAATCAGAGAAAAACAGTGGGAAGCAGCCAAAAAACAAGCATTTGTCAATGACGAATGTTTGCTTGCTGGCATTGGCAGTGGTAGTGTAGAAGTTACAGAGCTGCGTAATAGGAATGGCAGTGAAGTGTTGAACTGAAGCCAACCCCACCACCACCCTGCAGAGAGTGACAGGCATTGGGGTGTGCCTTTGGGTCATCAGCATAACGCCCACGCCATTTCACCACACCCCACCCTGCAGACACTGACAAGTGTCACGTTGTGCCTTGGGGTCTTTGGCCCTTATGCACACCCCATTCCATCAGGAAATACAGTGAGATGGGTGCGGTATAGGAGAATGGTATAGGGGTGAACTTTGGGGCCGAAGAGTCCAAGGCATACCTTGATGCCTCTCACTGGCTGCAGGGTGTGGAATGGTATGAGCATTACAGGCAAGAATCCCAAGTCACACCCCTGATGCCTGTCATTCGCTACAAGGTTGGGCGTTATGGCTGGAAACCCTAATACCTCAGGCATTCATTGGTATTTTCACTCCAAATTTTCAACATGGTTTTTTTGTGACCCCCACCTCATGAACAGTGGCAATATCAGTTTGTTAGCCGAAAGCTGCTTATGCACAGCGACTACGGCATTTAGCACCACAGGTGCAAAAACATTCCGAACAGGATGTAAAAAATGACAGCTGTACTGTTCATGGGGAGGTGTAAAAAATGGCAATGTTGCAAATCTGCAGTAAAAATATTAAAAAACTAGTGAAGTCACGAGCGTGCATAGAAACTGTGCAATGCACACCCGTAATGTAATTAGTTTGGGGATTTTTTACAGCAGATTGTCAACACAGGCATTTTGGGACCTCTGATCATGAACAGTGTCACTGTGATTTTCTTTATCTGTCCCGAACAATGATTTCCCACGGTGACCATGCATTTCCGCGCTGAAAGTGTGAAAACACATTTCAGCCATGTTGTGAAACATGACAGCTGTACTGTTCATAAGGAAGTGTGGAAAAATGCCACTGGTGAAAATCTGGACTGAAAATATTACAAAGTCATGAAGTTATGAGGGTACATGGAAACTGTGCAATGCTCACTCGTAACACAGTCATTTTATGGACTTTTGTCACCAAATATTCAACATAGCTATTTCAAGACCTCTGCTCATGAACAGTGTAACTGTGATTTTCTTAATCTGTCCCAAACATTGCTTTCGCACACCGACTGCACCATTGTGCGCTACATGTGCGAAAACACATTTTGGGTGACATGTGAAAAATGGCAGCTGTACTGTTCATAAGGAAGTGTAATAAAATGGCAATGTTGAAAATCTGGAGTGAAAATATTGAAAATTAGAAACTTACGGAGTGCGATATAGGAACTGCGCAATGCACGCTCATAAAACAATCATTTTATGGATTTTTCACCAAATTTTCAACATAGCCATTTTAAGACCTCTGCTCATGAACAGCATCACTGTGATTTTCTTAATGTGTCCCGTACATTGATTTACGCAAGACACGACTGCACCATTGTGCGCCATATGGGCAGAAACATGTTTTGGGCAAGATGTGAAAAATGACAGCAGTACTGCTCATAAGGAAGTGTAATAAAATGGCAATGTTGAAAATCTGGATTGAAAATATTGAAATTCACTAAATTTACAGTGCGTGGGGAACTGCTAGCACACTCGTAAAATAGTCATTTTTAGGGATTTGTTCACTAAATTTTCAACATAGCCATTTTAAGACCTCTGCTCATGAACAGTGTCACTGTGATTTTCTTAATTTGTCCCGTACATTGATTTCACACACTGACGGCACCATTGTGCACTACATGGGCGAAAACATGTTTTGGATGAGATGTGAAAAATGACAGCTATACTACTCATAAGAAGGTGTGGTAAAATGGCAATGTTGAAAATCTGGTGTGAAAATATTGAAAATTCGTGAACTTACGAGCTTGTGTAGGAACTGTGCAATGCACGCTCGTAAAAGTCATTTTTTGGAATTTTTCCACCAAATTTTCAAAATAGGCTTCTTGAGACACACCTTATGAACACTGGCAGTGTCATTTCATTAATCGGTCCCAAAAGGTGATTTACGTAGTGACTGCAAAATCACCCTTTGGGCCTGAATAATGCCATGACAGTGACAGCATTCATGAGAAGGGTCCCAAAACCCCATGTTGAAAATTTGGTGCAAAAATTCCAAAAAATGCCAGAGATATGCTGCAAAGTTGAAAAAACCCTATCTATCCCATTATACAACTTAACGGCATTTCCTCAGTCCGCGGTCGGCTTTGAAGAGTGCAGACGTGTTCCCGTCCACCAAGATCGCTGAGGTCTGGAGGTAAGGGTGAGGGGTGGGAGGCAGGGTGAGTGGTGGGTGGGTTGTGGGAGGGGGCAGGGAGAAGTGCCGAGGGACAATTTTTAATTGCAGGTTGTTTTTTAAATGACGACACGGGACATTTGCCACCCTGGGGTGGGCTCCCAGCGTGGCACAAGGAGGGCTGGTTGGGGGGGCATGGAGCCGACGGGGGATTGGGCACCCCCGTCAGCCATAGCATCTGTTGCCGCACCCTGTACTCTGGGGGGGGGACAGTGGAGCCGACGGGGGATTGGGCACCCCCATCGGCTATACAGGGTGTGCGTGGGGGGGCAGCACGCAGTATGCATGCGTGTGTGTGTGGGGGGAGTGCGCATGAGCAGGTGATATCTGATCGCTGCTCACTGAAGCGCAGCTTCCCCTTTCAACTGTACTCCACTGCATTTTGGTGCTGTCATAGATAGCTCGAGCAGGCATTGGAGAACTGTGGCCACGCCTGCAAACACACTGCCTGAATTGGAAGAGGGCTGCCACACCTCCGAAAACTCGGATGATGGCACTATGTTTCTTGCACACGCGTGCAAGCAAACATAATGAAAGAAGATTACCAGGTCTCCCACGCAGAGCTCTCAGACTCAGAGCAGTTGCAGGCCTCGGCAGACACTGGGGGTCATTCAGACGCTACAGCAACATCACATAAAAAACAATCTAAAGCTAAAAAAGTTAAACTAGAACAATATATAAAAAGCTACTGTCTTTTCACTCAGAAGTAAAACAACTTTATTCAGAGCTCCACAGAGATGTAGTGACCCTGGAGCAACGAGTGGATGGCTCAGAATGGCAAATAACTGTGGTGGAAAACCATACTGATGATTTAGAAGAGACAATCCAAGCCTTAAAAGAGCAACAAGCACATTGGATGCTGAGAACAGAGTGATGCGCAAAAATATAAGGATTTACTGCATACCTGAGGGAGTAGAGGGCCAGGACATGGCCGATTTCACAGTCACACTGTTACACACTGCTTTGTACCTCTCTGCAGATCTTTCGCTTGAAATGGAGTGGGTACATCGGGCTCTGGGGCCCAAACCATTGGTTTCTGATGCTCACCCTAGGTCAATAATTGCATGCTTCCTCAGTTTCACAATAAAAAAATGTCTTACTCACAGCCTGGAGATGACAGAAGATGCATTATGGCCAAATGAGGATCTATTTAGATTATGATTATGCCCCTGAAACAATGAGGCACCGCAGAGCTTACGCTGATATCTTTCTAGTCCTAAAAGTTAAGGGATATAAATTTATTACACCTTATCCTGCCCGTTTGGTGGTCCAATTACCAGGAGGGAGATGAGAATTTGAATCTGCAGAGGAAGCTCAAATGGAGCTGGCCAAGCTGGGCCTCCAATTTTCTGCTAGTCAGGAAAACTGCGCCAACCTGCAACCTTAACCTCCTAGATGGCAATCCATTCCAGCACTGAAAAATAACCGTGGTATGCCCGATTAGACGGCCATCTCGGTGGCAATCTGACTTGTAATTTATCGGCACTCTACGAAAGGCAAAACATGAACACTGTTATATCTGAGGTACTGTGCAAAGTTTGATTACTAACTAATACAGGTCTGCTTAATGGATCTCCATTATGGAGGAACGCTCGGGTGATTTCTCCCTCCAAGCAGAGTCTTGTTTCAGCGACATACCATGGGTGTCACCTAGAACCTATACTGACTAACTAATGGGCTAAACTAAGCTCATGGACAAACTGAACAGTCTGGGAGGCAGTTATTTGGTTTTAAAATAGCTGGTCACAGCCTTTTCCAGCACTGGTTCTAAAATAGGCACAACAGATTTACATAGATACATAGATACATACATACATAGACAGTGTCGGCAGATAAGGGCCTATGGCCCACCCAGTCTGCCCATTTGAGCTTGTAAGTTCAGTTTGTTTTCCTAGAAGTCTGTTGCCCCTTACCTCTGACCTCCAGAATTCCTTTATGCCTATCCCATGCATTCTTAAATCCCGTGATTGTTTCAGCCCCCACCACTTCCTCTGGCAGGGTGTTCCACTTGTCCACCACCCATTCTGTGAAGAAATTCTTTCTCATGTTTCCTCTGAATCGTCCTCCCTCCAACTTCATCCCATGCCTCTAGTCCTGGAACATCTTTTTGCTTAAAAATAGTGTTTTCTGCACCCTGTTCCTCCCTGTAAGATACTTATATGTCTCTATCATATCCCTCTCACCCTCCTCTCCTCCAGGGAGTACATGTTCAGTTCCTTCAACCTGTCTTCATAGGACTTGTGATGCAATCCATGCACCATCTTTGTTGCCCTCCTCTGAACCTTCTCTACTCTGTCTATGTCCTCCACGTAGGTATGGTCTCCAGAACTGTACACTGTACTCTAGGTGGGGCCTCACTAGTGTCTTGTATAGCGGAATTATGACCTCCCTTTCCTGCTGGTGATGCCCTGCCTATACATCCCAGCATCCTATTTGCTTTACCTGCTGCCTTGTCACACTGTTTCCCTACCTTGAGGTCATCAGAGATGATAACCCCAAGATCCTTTCCTGCTTGGTGCATGCTATATCCTCACCCCCAACTGATATATTGTGCCAGGGTTTTTGTACCTATATGCATTATCTTGCACTTCTTTGCATTGAATTTCAACTGCCAAACCCTGACCATTCTTTAAGTTTCTGCAGGTTGCTTCTCATTCTGTCTACACCCTCTGGTGTGTCTACTCTGTTACAGAGCTTTGTGTCATCAGCGAACAGTGAAATTCTGCCTTCTAGGTCCTCAAGTAATGTCACTGATGAAGATGTTGAATAGGACCGGTCCCAGCACTGATCCCTGTGGTACTCCACTGTCATTCTTCCTCTGTGGAGTGACAGCCATTTACCACCACCTCTGTGTCCTGCCACCCAGCCAGTTACCTACCCACCACACTACTGTCCTGCCCACACCCATATTCCCCAGTTTGTGTAATAGTCTCCTATGTGGCACAGTGTCAAAGGCCTTGCTGAAGTCCAGATAGGCATGTCCACTGCCCTCCCTAATCCACCTCCCTAGTCACCCAGCCAAAAAATTCAACGAGGTTGGTCTAACATGACCCCCCCCTGGTGAAACCATGCTGCTTCGGGTCCTGTAGTCCATTGACAACCAGATGTTCCACCAATCTCTCCTTCAGTAGTGCTTCCATGATCTTCCCCACTACTGAGGTGAGGCTGACTGGTCTGTAGTTCCCCGCTTCCTCTTTGTTCTCATTTTTGTATAAGGGGACTATATCTGCTGTCCTCCAGTCTTTGGGTACCTCCCCTGTTTCCAGTGATCGGCTAAACAGGATAGCCAGAGGTTCAGCCACCACCTCTCTTAGTTCTTTAAGGACCCTGGGGTGCACCCCATCTGGCCCCATTGCTTTATCAACTCTTATTACTTCCAGTTCCTTCAGGACCCTTTCTCGGGTAAAGGGACTTGTGTCCATTTCTGCTTGATATGTTTGTTTCCCCTTCTTTTTATACAAGGGTGTTAGTCTGCCAGCAGCCTCAGCGTTGGCTTAGGCATTGTACTTTATTTATGTAATACCTTACATTTTAGAAGTACAACAAGACATAAGGGAAAATCTTTAGTCCTTTTTATTTAGTGCAGCTATTGTTCTGGTGTTACCCACATTAAGGGGAACTATGCCCCTTGGAGGCCCGGGACAATTTTTATCCTGGTTTACCTCCTCTGCTCCGCAGTTCTTATGCTGAGTATGTGGAGAGTCCAAATATGGATTCCCCTAACTTGGAAATCAAATGTACAGCGACTGGTCTAATATCTTTATATTATCAGACATGTTTTTTGTTGTGTTTTTTTCAGTTAAAAAGGTCAGACTAGGCTCCAGGTTGCATGTCCATCGTTTTTTTTTAGAGGAAAGAGTCAGTTTGTTTTGACTTTTCTACTCACTTTTTCAGCCCAGTTGGCTATTATACTAATAAACACTGGTTATTTGTATAATACTTCTATGATTCTTGAAATGCTTATACAAAATTCCTTGCAGAAACAAAAGTGGCTTATTTATTACTTTGTATTTGTGAAATGTTGTAGTGATTAAAAAGTAGCTTTAACTCCTTTGAACACAATGTCACGGAGTAGTAAGCAGGGAGAGGAAAATAAGTATAGGTGGGGAAATGGTGATTTATTTTTGGATGCTATAAACTGCAGAAAATTTGACAAATGTCAGGGAATCCTCTCATGCTTCAGTGTTTAAAAATGGCAGTAATACCACTGCAGATACGCTCCCTTAATATTAACTGGTTAAACAACCCAGTTAAAAGGTCGATGGCAAGATAGAGCAGTCAATAGGGATAAGGGCAGGGGTAACTGGAGAAAAAGCCAAAGGCAGTAAGGACAGGGATGGGGCAAAAAGAAATAAAGGCAGAAAAAATGGAGGGTAATAAGTACCAATGCCTGTAGTCTAGGTAAAAAGCTCCCCAAAATGGTGGCCTTGATGGAAGAGGGATGCCTGGATATCGTGGCAGTCACAGAAACATAGTACACAGAGAACCATGACTGGGATATTAACATACCAGGGTACACAATCTACAGGAGGGACAGGGAGGGAAGAAGAGGAGGAGCGCTCTATGTAAGGGAAGGGATCAAAGCAACATGACTAAAGGGTAAACAGGGAGGAGAGGTAGCACTGTGGGTCACCCTGGAGACTGGAAATGGCCCCACAATCTGCACAGGGGTTGCATACAGACCCCCGTCTCAGGGGGAGGAAATGGACAAGGAAATGATAGAAGGCATCCTTGGGATGGCAGAGAAAGGTGAGATATTGCTGATGGGGGACCTGAATATGCCAGATGTTAACTGGAGCACCTTTGCTGCAGCCACATCCAAGAGCAGGGCCATTCTCAATGCCCTGCAGGGGGAATACCTCAGACAGCTAGTTTTGGAACCCACTCAGGAGGGAGCAATCTTAGACCTGGTACTCTTAAATGAGGAAGGATAGAGGATCTCTGATCTTGAAGTGGGTAGCCACCTGGGAACAAGCGACCACCAAACAGTGTGGTTCATGATAAACTTAGCTGTAGAATCAAGCCACACAAAAGTGAAGGTACTGGACTTCAGGATGGCTGATTTTGTCAAAATGGGAGAGTGCTTCAGAAAAGCACTAGCAAACAGGAAAGAAGGTGGAGTGGAGAAACAATGGGGAAACATCAGAACTGCCATCACAGAGGCACCAAGCCTTTGGGTGAAGCAAAGAAACAAATCAAAATGAAAGAAAAAAACACTATGGTTCTCAAAAGAAGTGGTGGGGAAGGTAAGGGAGAAAAGGATAGCATTCAGGAAGTATAAGGAAACACAGAAGGAGCAGGAGAGAGAACTGTACCAGGTAAAGCAGAAGGAAGTGGGAAAGGCAGTCAGAATAGCAAAGATCCAAACTGAGGAAAAGATAGCCAACTCGGTTAAGAAGGGGGATAAAACCTTTTATAGGTACATTAGGGAGCAAAGAAAGACGAAGGCAGGGATACTGAGGCTGAATAAAGAGGAAGGTGGTTGGGCAGAGAGCAACAGTGAAAAAGCAGGGATACTGAATGAATATTTTTGCTCAGTATTCAGAAAGGAAAAACAGGGGGAGAGACCTAATCCAGTCAATAGAAGCACTCTGGATAGGGGGGATGATATTAGTCCTTTCACAGAAGAAAGGGTTCTGAAAGAACTCTTAAAACTGAAGGTGGATAAAGCAATGGGGCCTGATGGGAATCACCCCAGAATACTAAAAGAACTAAGGGAAGAACTAGTAACACCACTGACTACCCTATTTAATAAATCATGGGAGGATGGTGTGGCACCTGAGGACTGGAGAAGGGTGGATGTGATTCCCCTTCACAAAAGTGGGAGCAAGACAGAAGCAAGAAACTACAGACCTGTCAGTTTGACTTCAGTGGCAGGGAAAATGATGGAATTACTTCTGAAGGAAAGAATTGTTCAGTACTTAGAGGCCAGTGGGACATAGAACCCAAGGCAGCATGGATTCACAACAGGAAGGTCATGTCAAACAAATCTAATTGATTTCTTTGACTGAGGGACCAAAGTAGTAGACAAGGGAGGGGCTGTGGACATGGCCTACCTAGACTTTAGCTAGGCATTTGACACAGTCCCACACAAAAGATTAATAAACAAAAGATTAATAAACAAATTAGCCAGCCTGAGAGTGGGTCCAAGGGTGGTAGCCTGGGTAAAACACTGGCTGGACAACAGGACACAGTGGGTGATAGTAAATGGAGTCCACTGGGAAGAAAGGAGGGTTACTAGTGGGGTAGTGCAGGGTTCAGTACTAGGGATGGTCCTTTTTAATGTCTTTATAAGTGACATTGCAGAGGGACTGGAGGGGAATGTATATTTCTTTGCAGATGACACAAAGATCTGCAACAGGGTTGATACGCAAGGTGGGGTTGAAAGGATGAAAACAGACTTGGCAAGGTTGGAGGAATGGTTAAATATATGGCAGCTTAGATTCAACGCAAAGAAGTGCAAAGAAATGCACCTGGGAAACAAAAACCAAGGGCAAGAGTACACAATGGGGGGGTGAGATACTGACAACAAAAAAAATGGAAAGGGACCTTGGGATAGTCATATCAGATGACCTAAAGGTGGGCCAGCAATGTGAGAAGGCTGTTAGGAGGGCTGGGGATACTGGGATGCATAGGAGTGGCATCACCAGTAGAAAACAGGAAGTTGTTGGTCCTCTGTACAGACAGTTGGTAAGACCACATCTGGAGTACTGTGTACAGTTCTGGAGACCCCATCTCCACAAAGACATAGACAGGGTGGAGGCTGTCCAGAGGAGGGCAAACAAAATGGTGCAGGGTCTGCACCAGAAGACATATGAAGAAAGACTAAAGGAGCTTAAGATGTATAGCCTCGAGGAAAGGAGGGAGGTGGGGACATGAGAGAAGCTTTCAAATACCTCAAGGGAATCAATAAAATCTAAAAGGGTAGCATCTTTCAAAAAAAAAGAGATGTACAAGAACAAGGGGGCACAATTTGAAGATAGAAGGGGATGGCTCAGAGGTAATGTGAGGAAGTATTTCTTTACAGAGAGGGTTGTAGATGCGTGGAACAGCCTTCCTGAGCAGGTCATAGAGTGAAAAACAGTGGAGGAATTCAAGAATGCATGGGACAGACATAAGGCAATTCTAGTGGGAGTAGGAGGAAGTAGGCAGTTGGTTAACTGGGATCTGCAGCTTATCTGTTAGGTAGGGAAATGGGCAGACTAGGTGGGCCAAGCAGTCCTTATCTGCCATCAAATTCTGTGTTTCTATGTTACTATGAGGGTGTTCCAACATTTTAGGAAACAATTGCTGGATGAGATTTATATTCAAGAGATGCACCTGATAGCCGCAGAGCATATGAAATTGGCTTGGGGCTGGAGATACCAGGTGTATGCATCATACCGTGGAAAAGGCAAATGTAGGGGTATTGCAGTTTTGCTTCCAGTAACTACCACTTTTGTTCTACATCAGGAATATACAGATCCTTCAGGATGTTTTGTCATTCTGACAGAATTGATACATGGGAGACAAGTGACCTTAGTTATTGTATGCTTCCCTCCCCAACCCCCTCAACTAGATTTTATGCTTTTTTCAATAAATTATTAGAGATACTTCATGGTACGTTGATTATGGGAGGGGATATAAATGTAACCATGGCACCACAATTAGATGCATCAGTATATACGCAGCATAGGCCATCTCCCTCTCAAAAGCTATTCCAAGCTCGGATAGACTCCCTGGGTTTGGTAGATGAGTGGAGATTCTTGTATCCCGCATCCAGAGCATATACCTTCTTTTCACCCTGATCCCACACCAGTTTCCATATTGATTATTTTTTACTACCAAAGAGCATACAGAATTACTCCAGTACATTACAATTTGTCCCAGGTTTCTCTTTGATGATTCCTCTAGATTATTAAAATTAAACCTAGGACACACTAGAAAGTCTTCTTGTTGGAGACTGAATTTAGCTCTTTTACAAGACCTGGAAATTGTAAAATGTGTCAAGGTTAAAATTCCACAAATAGTGTCAGACAGCTCCACCGCTGAGGTCACCGAGGCTACACAATGGGACACATTAAAAGCAGTCATTCAAGGGAAAATAATTGCCTACACATCATATAAATGAAAACATAGGGAGGCTGTGTATGCTAAATTTGAATCAGAGCTGCAGATCCTTCAGCAAACCTCAGCAGTGAGAACTTCCCAGGGACAAACCCACATTTTCCATCTGAAAGCAGAGCTGCAAAACAATTTAGATCAAAATGTTCAACAAGCCTCGTTTAATTTGAAAAAATACAGATATGAAGGGGGACCCCGGGATGCCAGCAATCTGCCACACAGACTCCGGAGACAGAAGGCGGCTGCTTGTATTTTGCAGATTCACTCGATGTCTTCAGATCACATGGCAACCACTACAAAAGTCATACTGGGGAATTTTCAAAAATTTTACACTCAGCTATATATACCACATACTAGCCCCCACCTACACAGATCGATAATTTTCTTTTTAAACTGGCTTCTCCCACCCTTTCCTCAGCCCAACAATGTGCGTTATTAACTCTGATTAGAATAGAGGAAATAAATAGTGCACTAGCAGAAGCCAAAACTCAGAAGTGCCCTGGACCAGATGGATTACCATCCAAATGGTATAAAATGTTTTTTAAGCAGCTGTCTCCTTCCTTACTGACTACCTTCAGGGAAATTCAGGAAGGGGATACTCTCCCCTATTCTAAAACCAACAACAGATCCAAAGGTCACATTGTGATACAGACCCATTTCTATACTGAATATGGATTACAAAATGTTTATGTCGATATGGGCCAGCCAGATGGAAACCATTCTCCCATCTATTATCCATCTGAATCATTCAGGATTTATTCAAGCTAGACAAACAATGGACAACATCCACAATGCGATCCATCTTATGGATCATTTAACTCAAAGACAAATTCCAGCTACTCTGATAAGCCTTGATGCAAACAAGGCATTTGATTATGTATCATGGCCTTTTTTATGACAGACTTTATCAAATTTTGGCTTTCCAGTGGACTCCCTTTCCTGGCTAAAACTACTTTATGCAGCTCCAAAAGCATTTGTTTGTATTAATGGTACTCTTTCTCCCACAATTCCAGTTAATCGAGGAACACGTCAAGGTTGCCCCCTCTCCCCTCTTCTTTTCTCTTTGTGCATTGAACCATTGGTGATCGCAATCAGAGAGTCTATGGAGATAGAGGGTATACCATTAGGAGGAAGGCTTTTTAAACTTTCTCTATATGTGAATGACATATTGCTTACCCTTCTAAATCCAGAGCACTCTGTTTCAGCACTCCTTGATATTTTGCAATCATATACAGTGCTTTATTGGTATGTGATAAACGTACAGAAAATAGAGGTCCTAGGCCTTAATTTTTCTCCCTCTGGGGAATTAGAAAGGACATTTCCTTCCCAGTGGGGTTGCACCAAAATAAAATATCTTGGGGTATACTTACCTAAGAATTTAATACACTTGGAATTAATAAATGATGAGCCTCTAACAAAAGCAATAGAGGGGGAGCTAAGTGGTTGGGCCCATCTTCATTTATCATTATTATCCAGGATAGATGCTGTGCGAAAGACCACATTACCTAAATTTCTATATCTTTTCCAGACCCTCCCGGTGACACCAGCAGCTTATTACTTCACTTCCTGGAATAGAGCTCTATCTAGATTTGTATGGGCTGGTAAATGTCCAAGGGTTTGATGGTGCCTCCTGATGTTACCTATTGAAAAAGGATGTCTAAGTCTCTCAGACTTAGTGGACTACAAAAGGGCGGTGCTGTTTAAGACAGTACTTCTATGGATTAATCCAGTGTATGAGGCATTATGGAAGTATATAGAATTTATTCAAAATTACATGTTTGTTATAGGCAAGATTGTTTTTGCTCCACTGATTTATCCTCCAGTCTTTTCAGCATTTTCATTTGGTACAGAAGACACTCTTAGAAACTGATACAAACTGAGGGAATCATCAGCTATGAAAATGCTGCTATACTTTATGCGGCTGCTACATGTGGAAGTAGATTTCTTGCTAGCACTATGTGTTCTAACATTTCAGAGGTGGCACCAGAAGGGCCTCTCTTATGTATATCAGTTTCTAGACAGTAATGGTGTAACCTCATTTGCACAACTGCAGGCCTCCCACCTGACTTCCCAGTTGAGACCATATTTATTGTCTACAGTTTTTAACTTTTTTTTATTATAAAAAGGCCCTGAATGGACAAGGTTTCTGAATCCCCCTCCCCAATTGTTAAATCTCTTAATAGAGGCTTTAAAAGGCCTGACTTATCCACATTTAATAAGCCTGGCATATAAAGCCCTTGGAGAACTTTAGACTGAAACAACACAATCAGTTCTCCAAGCTTGGAATAGGGAACTTCATTAAAGGTTACCTGTAACAAGTGGCTGGCATCTGTCATTCCCTCAATGTGTATATCCCAGGGTCCATGTTGGAAGGGATTCATCTGGAAATGTAGGGTGCACTTTTGTCACACACTGGCCACAATGATGAAATATCTGCCTTCTAGTATGGTGTATGCTGGAGGGGTTGTGAAGACCCTCAGGCAAACTATGTACACATTTTCTGGGATTGCCCTATTTTAAGCACCTTTTGGCAGGAGTTTGGTCAAGCCCTGACTCAACTATACTCCCCAGAGTTGGTTACCTCCTCACAACTGCTGCTCTTATATATAGATAAAGATGACACAGTTCCCCCGAATATAAGTATACTTTACTTATACATTGTGGCAGCCAAAAAAGTGGTTACCTGTATGTGGCACAGCCAGACTTCCCCAGCCTTGGTTCAATAGCAGGCTATGGTAAATGAAATTTATTATATTGAAAGATTGATAGCACACCATCTGGGGTAAGTACCTCGTTCTGAACTAACCTGGTGACCTTGGATTTTCTATATTACAAGAGAGGATGAAGCATTTGTCCCTTAATCAGAATTTGAATGTATTAACATTGATTTTGTTTACTACTTTTCATAGAATCCTGCTATAGTTTGAAATAGGAATTTACATAAATACTGAACCATCTGCAACTCTAGAAGTTTGCAATAACAACAAAAGTTTGTACTGTTCACATATGTTTTATTGGAAATCTACATGCTATATCAAATAATGTATTTAAGTGAAGAGAAAAAAGTATTGGATGTTATATGTGCAACTGTATTTCTCTGCAAGGTACAATAAAAATATATTAAAAAGAGTGAGTTAAAAGCAAGGATCTATTTTGTACTATCTGCCTCTTGTCTGTTTCTTGCCTGTCTGAATGAACAATCAAGTTTCTCTTGTGGAAGCTAGGAACCGGCCACAGGAAATAAACTGACAAAGCTGTGTTATATTTTGTGAAAGACAGGAGATGAAACTTACAAGAACAGGATGCAGAAATTTGAAGTGCCAAGAAAAGACATCTTATAAAAAGAGAATAATGTTTTTTTAGAAAGATATTGAGATTTTAGAGAGCGACTCAGAGGAAGGATTTTTGTTTGCACTACCTGTATGAAGAGCTATCATCTACAACTTTAATGTCTTTCTATTTTATTGTTATTGATAATAATAAAATGCTACTTGCAAATTTTATAACTTCTTCTGTTTTACCAAGGCTTCCTGACCTATGCCTCTACGACAGAACTGACAGGAGTGTAAGGGTAGGAACCACATGCCCCAGTACAGCTGGAAGCAAGGGGGGCCATAGACCTTGGCACCAATGACTATTTTGTATTATGCTGTTATCTACCTAATTAATCTGTTATGTATCTTATGCTGTTATCTAAACATTAATCTGTTGTGCCTGAAGTCTCTTATGCTGTTAGCTACCTATTAATTTCTGTTATGCCTGATGTTCTTGTATGAATGTACCTTGTAATCCTCCCAGGTCACACCTGAAAATAGGCACTTTGCTATCTAGTGTGCTTACCCGGTAAGCAAAATCAAATAAATAAATTACAGTACCATTGCTAGAGATGTATGAGGCACTGGTAGGTCCAAGTCAGCCTGAGTCTTCATACCGGTGTCTTGGTTGGGGTTCTTGTGGATGTTGCCTTGGTGTTTCTAGCCTATGTTAACCACCCCCAACTGTGCAGCAAATACTCTTTCCCTCAGCCCCCCACATCTGCTGAGGAAGTCTCGGAGAGGGTGGTGTATCCTTTACTAACTCTGCAAACACAGACCTAACATATCATATCCAGATTAGGCTTGCCTGCTCCCTTGTCCTTTTCCAGAGTGTGTGATAGCCACAATTGCCCTTCCTTCAGCTTAATTTTTGGCTCAGACTCCATCCCTGGCACAACACCTCTGGTCAAATAGGCCCCAGTTCCTCCTGATGCAAGGAAAAGCATGCTTTGACTTCTGATAATGAAGTAGATGAGTTAGAAGCTTCCCTTATCAGTTCCTGTTCCCTAAAGGAAAATCTATCATTTTATGGCTGCTATACTTATTAATTTTATTTTATTTATTTGTAAAATCAGTTTACAACCTTTGAGCCAGAGGCTCGTTTCCAAAGGTACCTCGTCACATTAAAGACATACATAGTGTTTTTGGTTACATAGCATAGGTTTGCAAAACAATAGGCGTTCAACAGAGGCGCCACATCACACTGAGGTCAGACAAATACATTTAGGCTACAGGGTACATGTAATTGAGAACAGTTGTTACACAAGTTGGTATCAAAAACTGAGCAATCTAATAGGTATACAATGAAACAGCTGGCACTGGCCAGGTTAGACGCTTATAAACGCAGTGTGTACCAGGAAGCGGTGGTGGGGATGGCTAGGTGGAGAGCGCCGGGCGTTGTCATGAGAAGTCGAGGTGAAGGCTACTTTCAGAGACAAGAGCAGCTACGAGTGTTGAAGAGTTGGTTTTGAAGGGTGGTTTTGAACTTGGAGATGGTGGTGGCATTGGTGATGGGGGTAGGGAGAGAGTTAAACCAGGATGGGGCTCTGTAGCAGAAGGACCTCTGACCATGGCTGGTTCTTGATCTGGGGACCATTAGAGTGGTCTTGTTGGATGACCGTGTTGCAATAGTGGGAGGGCTCTGGTGGATGGATGCCATTACCCCAGCGAGAGAGAGCCAGTAGGGTTTTGTGAGGGACAGGTTTGATATCGAGACCCGTTCATCCAGGAGTAAGGAGTTTAGCCTCGACATACAGCTGACAGGTGTGTGTGAGCCTGGGGGCACCAGTAATCAGTCTGCAGGCTTTATTCAGGGTTAGGGTGATTTTTGAGTGCAGTGGTGTTGGCAGCACCATAGACTGGTAGACCATAGTCTACAAGGGACAAAAGCGGATGGCGTAACAGCGAGCGGAGTGCATTTGGGGAAGGCAGGTTCTATGGTGGAAGAGGATGCCAAGCCATGTGTTAGTGGTGGATGTTAGGGCATTGATGTGTTGTGAAATGTGAGGGCTGAGTCGAAGGTAACCCCAAGGTATTTGTAGGAACAGACTTGTTCCAGTGGCTGATTGGTACTAGGAAGGATATAGAGTGGGTGGTTGCTAGCTTTGTTTTGGGGGTGGGAAAAGAGCATAGCTTTGGTCTTTTTAAGATTGATGATGAGTCTGCGCTCCTTAAACCAAGCTTCGGCACTATTGAAAGACTGCTGTAGGGTGTCCTGAAGGGAGGCGGGATTGCAGTGGGTGGCAAAGGACAGCGTCATCTGCATACAGGAGAATTTTGCCAGGGCATGCACTGGGCAGGTGTTCAGATAGAGCAAGAAGGGGCCCAGGATGGAGCCTTGGGGACCCAGAGTGAATGGGACAGGTATCAGAGAGTATCCATTGATTTTCACACTGTGATTGAGCCAAGATAGCTTGTGCACCATGCTTAGGGGCCAGCTGAGAGACCAGTGTGGCAGAGAGCATTCAGCAGAAGTGGATGGGAGACGGTGTCGAAAGCCTTTGAGAGGTCGATGAACACTGCACCAGCTAGGGAGCTGGTATCCAAGGAGGTGTGTAGGAAGTTGGAGAATTCAATTAGGGCAGTGCTGGTACTGTGACCAGCACGGAAGCCATGTTGCTCTGGGCATAAGATGTTATGCTTAGCCAGATAATCAGTAATTTGAATGGCCACCACTTTCTCCAGGGCTTTAGAGATGGGGGGAGGATGGAGATTGGCCGGTAGTTGTTGGCCGACGACCTGTCACCCCCTTTATGAATTGGAGTGATTATGGCTGTTTTCCAAGCCGTGGGAAATTGACCCAGGCAGAGTGATTGGTTAATTAGGCTGGTGAGTGGGGCAAGGACTTCATCTAGCACCAGCCTGAGGATACTGGGGTCCAGTGAGTCACTGCCGGGACTGTTGCTATTCAAAGCTTTGATTAGGATGGGTCTGGCTTCCCGGGTGGAAATCTTGCGCAGGTGGAAGCTGGGGTGCTGGAAGACAGGGGGAGGTTGGTTGGGGGGAAGGTCAAAGAAATTACTAGGGAGGACTGAGCTAAGGTCAGTGAAAGCGGTGTTGAGCCAGTTAGCTATGGTGGCAGGCTCGGTGGTGGTAGTGCCATTTCTAGTGAGCTGGGATGGGGCAGGGGAGTGAGGTTTTCCGTTAAGTTGTTTAATATTATCCCAGAAAGTCTGGGCCATTACCAGGTGAATCTCATGAGAGAATCTAATTACTGAGTAACAGGTGCACTGAATTGGTAAAAAATAGACTACAAGATGAAAAATGCTCCGATGAAGCATATCTTGCCACCTACACCCGATCGCTGTGGCAGATCTAAGGGCTCCAAACAGGCACCGGGAAAATCAATGGTTGTTGCTTCAGGTAATATGTCTCTCAGAGGAGAAATTTCTGGCCAAGCTTACTCATTTAAAAGAAGCAATTAATGCCTTAGTAAAAGACTCTAATGCTATTAGAGGTACAATAGAAGGAATAAACAGAAGGATAAATGATGCAGAATGCAGAATTTCTTAGTTGGAGACTGGAAAATAGGAATGGAACTCGAACTTCAAAATCTTCAACAAAAGGCATCAAAACTTGAAGCTAAACTTGAGGATCTTGGCAGAAGATCCTGAAGAAATAATATAGTCATCTATGGTCTGCCAGAGATGTCAGAGGGCAGTGATTCTATACATTTTGCCCAGGTCCTATTGGAAAACATTATGAGCACTTCCCCTAATGGCCCAAAGTGTGTAGTGGAGTGGGCACACATACCATTGTGCCCAATGCCATCTATGGATGAACATTCTAGACCATTCATCATCACACTCTTAAACTACTTAGACTGGATACATGTTCTGAATAAAGTAAAAATATTCCAATTCACTGAAGTGGGATGGTAGTCGATTAAGAGTCTAGCAACACCTTCTGCAGGCTGTTTGTCAGTGAAAATTCACACCAGTTGTCAGCAAGTTAATGGCTGCGGGTATCAGATTTAAAATGAATTGCCCGGCCAAACTGCTAATTAATAAAGACAATAAAAGCTACTCCTTTGACTCTCCAAACAATGCTAGAAAACAAATATCTTCACGTTTTCCTGTTCTATTCAAATCAGGCTGAGAGCAATGCCCTGTGCTGACTATAGGTTCAGAAGGAGTCCATCCTGTTAGATAATTGTACTGCAGAATCATTCATGTGGACTTTAAGTCTGGTAATTTAGTTTGCGACTTTGAACTGTTGGAGTTAAATTTTCCTTCTCTATCGTCATTCATGGGTTTTTGTGGCTATTTTGAATTTGAGCGTTTAAATGAATAGCTTGCATAATTATAGTGTCTAGTTTCAAACATTGCAAGTTTGCCTGTAGATCAAGATTGGACAGGCAATATTAACCCTGAATATAGTACATTATGACTATAACATGGGTGGTTTAACATTTTAACCATACCTTTCTTTTCATTCATTCTCCATTTTTTCTGGCTATTTGAGGGCTTAGTCTAATGTAAGGCTTTTATTTTGAGTTGTGAAACTACCTTCCATGTGAGGCTGCTTCGAGAGAATTTGCTGTTGCGCATTATGTTACATTCTTCTCAACAAGGAAAAGTAAGGAAATACCTGTATTTGCATTAAACAGGCTTTTGAAAATTCTGATCCTTTGACCATGTTTTTTTTTATTATTTTTGCTTGGAAAGAGCCAATTAATAGATAAATAGATAAAGATTATCTACTGTGAAGTTGGCTGTAAGATGTTATGATTAATTTAGTTAGCTTGCTGTAGTTTTCATAGTTGGTTCCAAAACTGTTCTGGAAAGCACTTTGAGCTGTGAAGACTTACAGAATTTGATTCTCTAGGAAGGGGATACTTTTATATTTAACTATATATTTGTGTGTTGGATTAATTTTATTTCAACAACATCATACAGGTCACATTGTAGAATCCTTACATGGATTGGAAATGCTAATCATGTTGAATCAAACTTGACCAAACCTTAATACGCAGAAAATACATTTGTATAACATTTGCCCAGTAATTGCATAATAAAATATTTTTTATTGTAGTTACTGAAGTTATGGAAACTTTATATACAAGCTGATAACCTGAGCTGGTAATCGGTTATGGTAAAACAGAGCTGCTAAACTTTTAAAAAGCGCAGTAAAGTAATAGGGTTTATTGTAAATACAGAGCAGCCACACTTTCTAATAGAGAGCTGCAACAACAGCTCCATGGCAACTATAGTCTCTGCAATCTCAGTAAGAGCAAAACTGGAAAAATATATTGATGTAGCAGCAGTTAGTGAGGATGGATTGATATAGTAATGTATGTGCAGAGGCAGAGGTTTGGTCAAACTGACATACAAATTTGCAAACATACGATTAATTAGGTGTAGGAGGGGTGGGGCACAATAATGGAAATAATTTGGAGAAACTAGCTGTAGAGTTAAAGATTGAATAGCCATGGTTAATTAGCAGCATATTACATACTACTATGTGTCCCAGGGTGTCATCTATTTCCTCTGCAACAGGGTCAAAATTAATTGAAACTATTAGGATCTCATTAATGAAGTGAGAAATACTTAAATGTAATGTTGAATCTGATCAAGGAATAACTCAAACTGCAGCTTTGTATTGCTTTGTATTGTTAGCCATTTTAGTACATTTCCAGTATAAATCAATACAGTCTCAATGAGGCTGTTATTTTCAGCGGGTGATCCATGGACGCTCCTGGAGTTGATCGCGGACCTCCTGGGGCCCACAGACCCCCAGCTGAAAAACCCTACCGCAGATCATATTCAAAGTTGTTCAGTACATTAGAATAGTCCATACTGTTAGCCTGAAATTACGTACTAATTAGGAGGGCTTTGATGCAGCCTTTTGGCTTTAAACTAAACCTCACTGAAGTCTCTGCCTCTTTATCCTTTCCCTATTACCTTGCCTTATAAAAGCAGTTTGCTATCCCACTGTCATCAAGTGACCTCTGGCTACTGGCTGCTGACTGTAGTGACCAAATCACAAGAAGAAGATTGCTGCATGGTCTCCCAGTAACCAGCAGAGAAAACTGTTGATGGGTTGCCTCAAAACTGATGCTCCAGCAGTTGTCCCTTCCCTTTCCTTCCCTTCCCTTCCTTCCTTCCTTAGACTTGCCCCTGTTGCCTTTTAGACTCAAACTCTCAGCATAAAGAGCTAGCAGCACAAAACTAACAGACAGAAACAGTTATTAATTGTTTTCAAGTGGTCAGTTCATAATTTTTATTTCTGATGTATTTTTTCTTTTTTGTTTTACTCTACAGAAAGTTTTCTATCTGATAGTATAAAGTGTGATGTAAAGTGCAGTGCTTTACTTGACAGCTGACATGTCTAGTTCTGTTCCTCTTCATTCCTCATCAGTATTGTGACCCCAATTATTGTGATATCATCACTTACTGATCTGGCAGCAGGGGATTGGCTTTTTCTGATCAGCTGTGATGTCACAATGAGCCCAGTCACAATGCTGATAAGGCATGAAGAGAATGAGAACTGGATACGGTATGTCAATCTCTAGGCAGAGTGATGTTCCAAACATCCCACCTGCTACTGCTGGGTAGAAAATATTCTAATTAACAAATAGTAAAGGCAAATGTGCCTTAGATATAGAGGATAATGTACATTATATTATTATATCTCTCGTGGTTGCTAGGGAAATTGTAAATCTCTTGAGCTGCGCTCTCGAGGCTTACTGATGCCCTGGCAACTGCTCGAGGTGATTGCACCATGGTTATCACCTGTACATCAGGCGTTGTCATTTATAGTGTATGGTACTTGACATGAGAATTTACCCCCCCCCAGAACACAAGTAATTTAGCCTTACCTTATTAATGAATCTGCAGTACAGCCACATGACTGTGTAGGAAAATAATTTATTAGGATACATGGACTGAATGACAGTGGGCCAAAATAGCACCAGAGTTAAAATCTCTATCAGACATAGAGATTGCTAGACTCAGTAACAGTAAACTGAGACAACTGGAATGTTATTTGAATACTATACTGAGGCTAATAATCACATTCTGGGTGTGTAGAATACTGAATTACACTGGCATTCCATTTTGTAAACCCACTGCTTTGACATAGGTGAGATAGGTTTATAAGGTTCTGACATCACAACAGTGGGATTACAAGCTTGTAATCTACTTGATTTCAGTGGGTAATAAGGACTACCCATACAGGCCATGATCTCGAGGTCTCCATTTACCATGTAAACCTCTCGAATGAAAAATACCCTTGTTGTGTATGAGCAATCATACACAGTCTTTTATAGTGTATGGTTGCTCATACTAAAACTGCACTTACTTTTTTTACACTTTTGTGTGCAGTTTTCTCTTCATCTGTGCTGTTTCACTGCCACAGCCATTCCTGGGACATCGCCAGTCACCCGATCACACATGCGCACCCACCTTCTAGGTGTTATGTTGCACTAGCTACGTAGCTAGTGCAGCACAACAGTTACAATGACATAGCTAGTGCAGCATAACAACGCTGCTGGGAGCATGGATTTCCATGCTCAACAGTGTTCTACCATACACTATAATGGGATTACAAGGTTGTGATCTGCTTGATTCTAATGGGTAATAAGAGCTACTGTGACAGATACCTCCATATACCAGGCAAATCTAATTTTTTTTTTAAGTCTGTTGCAACAGCCCTTTTTACTCTCCTCCTTTCTTGCTGTAACTCCTCATCTTTCTTTCCACGTTATATAGGCAGGCCACCTATATAACGTCCTTTCTATCCCTTATGTATTCTTGCCCTGGTATATAAAGTTCTGCACAGCTCTTTCTTTGGTTGCCCCCCCCCGTTTCAGAACCGTTCTAATGTGAGGTATGCAGAAACACAATAGTTGTTTAAAATGAGTATTTCATTTCATTTGGATATGGGAATTGTAAGTGCTTATTTATATCCATGGTGTGGGTCCTGTAATGACCCCTTTATGTATGCAAACCCTGGTATGGTCTTGGTTTGCATCCCGTTTAGCATTAGGTACCCCCTTCTTGTCCCCTCCTTGTAAATATATGGAGTAAGCTAGAGCTGCTTTACAGGCTAGTTGTTCTGTGGAAATAATGTAAATGCAGCCCCAAAATGTTTGCATATAAAACCCCTTTAAAGTGCCTTTCAGCCTGTTTGCTGTAGAAAATGGGTCTTTCTGGTTTGAAACTCATTCTAAATGGCAGCAGTAACACACAAAGCACCTCCTATTGAGTAAACAAATAAACAGCCTGCATTTTACACAATTTGCAGCATACAAAAAGGAATTTATTCAGTAGAAACTACAAAACAACTAATTCATGACCTAAACAAGCTACAAAAACAAAAGAAGGCCTGTAAAAACAAGTTGTATAACACTTTGGTTTGTTTGGCCTATAACTCCCCCTCCTTCTCTGTTAAACAAAGGTTAAATAAAAGTGTTTCTTTTTGTGTTTTTACTTTAGTTAAAATGCTTCTAAAAAGTGGATTGAATGCCTTTAATTCATTCTATTGGAATAATTTATAAAACAAACAAATGTTTCCCTCATAAAAGGTTACCTGCTTCTCTGTGTGGAGCCTCACTTCCTATTCTGTACTATAGAACTGGTCGGCTGGTCAACTCCTATATTTAAAGGCACAGTACTAGGAGGTGGAGTTACTCCTGCAGTGTTTGAAACTAAAATTTCATTAACTAGTTGTTGCTTCTATAAAGTGATGTTGACAACATTACAACTTAAAAGGAAGTGTTATTCTGAGCTCAGAAATGAAAATAGATTTATTTTGCTGTTTAAAGATAATTTTGAAAAGCATAGGAAGGAGTTAAACAAGTCCCATGTTCTCCTTTTGGTATATAAGCCTTGGTTTTATTCAGTTCTATAGATATCCTGGTGGGGTACAGACGTACTCTGACCCCAGTATGAGGTTCACTAGCTTCTTCTAGTGTCTGAGATGCTGCTTGGTAACTTATGTTTATTTTGAAGAAGTTTTATGTTATTTACTTTTTTTGTCTGAAGTTCGAGGTAATTGTCCAGCTTCAATAAAATTTTTGCTTCTGAGTATCTACAACCGTGGAACAGCATCCTCCTTAAAAACCCACACCTCACAGCTACCCATACATTACATTAAATTTAATAGCTGAGTAATCTAAAAGTTCAGAATAGGTTCATGCAGTACACTAGCTCTTAAATAATTTGTGTATCTATGCCCTTGTGTTATTATTATTATTATTCTTTTGTTAATTTTGTTTCCTTTGTCAACTCTGGACCCCATGTTAGCTAGTGCATCCTGCACCCTTAAAAGCAGTCAGCCATGAGAGGCACTCAGGAGAGCAAGATGGTGACACTTACTGTCATACCTCTCAACTGTCCCTGATTTTCAGGGATGTCCCTGATTTTGCCTCAAAATTTTCCTCTGTCCCTCATAAAATGTGTGTTTTTATGACAGAATAGTGGTGACTAAAAGCACAAAATAATGTCAAACATTAAAGTTACAGACTTTGTTTTCTTCACAAAATGCATCTTAACACAAATCCTTTCATTCTATCAGCTTTCTGAGTGAATAGTACACATTTTTAAGATGTGTCCCTCATTTGGGGTCTTTGTCCCTGATTTTTTTAAGCCTTGTCCCTGATTCTTGAGGCAAGAGGTTGAGAGGTATGCTTACTGTATGCCTTAGCTCTTTGCTGTTATAACATTTCTTCTGTGTTTTCAACATGCTTAAGTGTCTATATAACCTCACTGACTCACTCAAAACTGTAGGAGGCTTATGAAGGCAAAACTGAAGTGATTGAAAAGCTTTTTTTTCCCCAAATCAGGGAAAGCTGCTCATGCAGGGACGGAAGGCTTTCTGAGCACTGTCAAAGCTATGGCTTCTCCCTTAGTAGCATGTTCTGACAAGAATGCTCAATCTAAATCACTTCAGAAACCAGCACTCCTTTCTGTTCAGACATTCATAACTGATTTTCAAAGTGAGGTGCATGCATCACAGGACAAAGTCAATGTTATCTTAAGGGACATTTCCAATTACTGCCCACAGATAGAATTTGAAGTTCAAGGTATTGAGGACTGCATTGATTCTTGGGACAAAATGTTGATATTTTGGACAAAAAACTCTAATGATGGAAAGAGTGATAAACACTGCATTGCATGAATGACTTTACTGCATCTCAGAATTAGGGAAAATTAAGAATACTCTGTTTCTTTGAAATTTACATCACACAAAAGAGTCGAGCTCAGGATTCTCCAGTGAAAGAAAACCAAAAGAAATGATATGGTATCTGATTCAAAAATCCACTTTATTGTTTATAAAGGACCTGCTACTCCAGAACAATTCTTAAAAATTTACAGCAGTTATTCCTGTGACAGAATTGAAGGCAGATGCGGCATAGATTATTTCTCTGTTTTTTCTCTTTGGATACCTCTATAATATTGAAATATGTCTTTCATCCACCAGCCAGAGCTGGGAGCACAATCGGTGTGGACAATGACACTGCAAGTCATGGCCAGAGCCACTGGAAAATTGCACCCTCAATTTTTTTGCGGAATTCACAATTTTCACCATTCTCCACAAAAACTGACATGTTCCACAATTTCTTGCAATGTTTGAGTTTTTATATTGAACTGTATAAAAAGTATTAACATTTTTAATAAAATACTCTCAAAAATATTGACAGTTTTGCATACAGACTTGGGTTTGGCTGAAACAATGCAGTGCAAGGTAGGGCAAGAGTTTTATGTGACACTGATTACTTTTGAATCCTTGTCTTGTTTGGTTTTAAAATCCACTGGCCAAGCATAAATACACTTAAACACTTAACACTTGTTTTGTGTTAAAGCAGTCTATCAGAAGACCTTTTGTTGCCACACAGACTAAAACAAAAGATGGGAGAAAAGGTGCAAATTACCCCATTCACTTAAATGGGGTGCTAACTATGAAGCCTTTTGTAAGTGGTAGGGCAAGTTTTTCCTTGTGAGCATACTTTCATTCAGACTAGTTTTGATTCAAATAGCTGAGGATTTTTGGATGGCCCTGCTGATTTTAAACTTGAATAAGCTAGTTACTAATAGTGATCTCACTCTTAGGAATCTACCCCTTTATGCTCACATGCAAAGACTACAATAAAAACTTGACTAAAGTCTAAAAACAAGCTTATAAAACACACAATGTATCTGAACATTTATCTTTAACTAAACTAAATCATTGCAGCCAGAGTAAAACAAAAGTAAATTACAGGGTACCCTGACTACTGTATGATGTAGTAAAAATATATTGGTATTCTTTTACATTTTTTGGTAACCACATAAGGCCCACTAGGCACAAGTACCTGTTTTCAGGGGCAACCCAGAAGCAATGAGCAGGTTAAATGACTTGCTTAGAATCACATAGTATGCAAGTGGATGTTGTGGGACTCAAACCTAGGTCTGCTAGATGTCCTCAGCTCATTCACAGTTTGTTGTTCTAACCTCTAGATTATACTGCCAGCCCCAATAGCCCCCAGATTTAATGTTTAAATATGTGATTTCAAAAATAGTGTACAGTACCTACAGTGCAAATTATGAACATTAAACACTTTAACAACATTTTACTAAAACTCAATTATTCACCACTCTATCTGCTTATTTTTTCTTGTAAAGTGGATGAATAGCTGGCAGAGCACTGTAAACAGCTGTTGATTAGGCTTCATTATTCTATATTCAGAAACAAACAAAAATAATTTCTTCTGGATTTATCTAATATTGATTTGCGGTGGCTCATGTTATAGAATCTATTTAGCACTGTATGAGGCCAATGTTTTTAAATTTTGGAAGATAGTCAACACTTACGATAGCTTATCAGTTTAAAACAAACTTTTCTTTATGTTATAAACATATTCAAGTGTCAGTATATTCATTTAGCAGTTTATACCTAGTAATACTTGCTGCAAAAAACATTAAAAGATTTATTTTGAAGCACTCAAAGTCTATAGTAGAATCCTTGCAATTTCCCACAATTTTTGCAAAACGCTTCACAATTTTGGGTAACTTTTTCCACAATTTTTCAGTGGCCCTGGTCATGGCGTAAGTATGTGATATGCACATTTAACTCCATAGTACAGAGACAGTGTATCTTGCACTTTCCTAGACTAGAGGGTAACAGACCTCTACTTTGACTTTTGTTTGGCTACACAGCGCCACAGGAATCTTCTTTTTTTTCAGCTATGCTCTTTGAATTTGTGCAATCTGGTGTCCCAGCAATGTTGCAAGGACCCTGCTAAATTGAAAGTTACTTTTTCAAGGAAATCAAGCTTTCGATTAGAAAAAAGTAGCCCTTCCTATTGACACTGGGTCGGATGTGGAGGACGATGAGGCAGAATGGCTCTGAAATGGAGGATGATGAGGCAGACAATAAGCAGTACTTGCTAGTGACTGCCTAAATGCTTTGGATTCTTCTTTATGGCTAGTGGTTTTGGCTTATCTCCAATCTGAAATCTGAAATGGATATATAAGGATCTTTTGTCTATTGATGTTTAAGCTATTTTTTTAAACAGGGTATATTTAGACTTAAAGGAAAGCTGTAGCAGTAGAATCTCCTCACCCCTCCCAAAGCCACACCCTCTGATTAGGCATTTCACAATGAAAACACCTTTTTTATGTGTTTTAGTTTATTTTATTGTTGAAATGCCCAAGGTTCTGTAACATGGTGGATGCTTTGCAGTTCCATTTCAAAAGAAATTGCAGTGCTGTGCAGCTCGCTTCAACACACTTGTATTGAAGCAAGTGGTTTGGTGCCACAATTTCACTTGAAATGGAACTGTGTAGCGTCCATGTTAGAGAACCCTGGACTTTTCAACAATAAAATAAAGTAAGTTAAAGCACCTAAAAAAAGATGCTTTCATTGCGAAACACCTAATCGGGAGGTAAGGCTTTGGGGTGGCAGGGAGTCTGCTGATGACAGCTTTCCTTCAAACAATCAGCTTTATGTTTTTGATGCTTTTGTGGGAAAGTAAGCTTTGTGCATAAAACTGATAATTATATAATTTTGGTTAAATTGATTATAATGGTCTCTAAGTATAAACTAGCATAATTGTTATTATTAACCCCTCCAAAAAGAAAGAGAGAAAATGCAATTTACGCTGAATTTACTTAGTATGTTAATTTTTGGAGGATGTCTTTCTTTGAAATTAATGTAGTTGTTATACACTTTCTCTGTAAATAAAAATAAAAGTAAAAAATAAAGTGTTCCACCTTCCAAATCAGCATCTCTCTGAGAAGGTGACTCCCACATGGCCTCATACAAAGGGGAAGCTGCACTAGCAGGCATGCCACCCAACAAAGAGCCTAGGGGTAATTTCAGAGCCATGGGCTGGATTTTCAAAGGTTGGATGGAAGCTGTGACAATGGTAGCTTGAGCTGACAGCCCCTGCATCAGGGACCCTGTGCCCAATTCAGTATCAGACCAGGTCCCTGAGCCTGTGTCCTGCAGGTTGTGGCATCAGTTTAACAGAGGGCTCATCCACCAAGAATGCCACAAGCTGTGGGACAAGTGGGTGGCAGATGCACCCTCAGAAGGGAGCATGGTAGTGGGTCATGCTCCTCCCAAACACCAATCCCACTTAGTATTAATAATGAAGCCCATGTGGGCTATCAACCCCACCACAAGCCCCAATCCCTGATAGTGTAATTAATATGCCCTTGTGGGCTACTGCCCCCCCCAGCCCTGATCCCTGACATATTGACATGTCAGTTATTAAAAAAAATCATGTTGCATGCAATGTAGCCCTGGTGGTCTAGAGGCCCCCACCCACTCATCTGGCAGTGCCAGACCACCTCACTCTCCCTGACCTGTACTCAGCTGGTGACTGGTATAGCCTACCTCTCATCACTGTGGCCAGCTACTGACTGAGCTCTTCTGTGAGTGCATATTGTAAATAGTATGTGCTCAGTGAATGACAGCAGCTGTCATTCACTGAGTGCAAACTATTTACAGTACACACTCATAGAAGAGCTCAGTTGGCAGTTGGCTATGGTGGTGAGAGGTGGGATGTGTCAGTCTCCAGCTTAGTATGGGTCAGGGCGAGCAGGGTGGTTTGGCACTGCCAGGTGGGAGGCCACTAGACCACTAGGGCTACATTGCATGCAACATAGTTTGTTTTTGTTTCAATAACTGACATATCAATATGTCAGGGATCAGGGCTGGCCAGTAGCCCACAAAGGCATATTAATTACTACTATCAGGGCTTGGGGCTCGGGAGGGGTGATCACCCACATGGGCTGTATTATTCATCATATCTTGGATTGGGACTGGTGGGGCTGACATATTTACTTAGTTGGGGGATTGGGCTGGGGGAACCACTGGATCCCCAGAGATGTTTTGAGGGTACAGAGTGCACTGGGGGGGGGGCTTTTCACTGGTCTAACAGTACTTAGACCATTGTCCTCTGGGAGGGTTCTCTGAATAGGAATTAATGGGATATGGCAGCCTGCATCTGCCGCAAGCCACCTAGCACCATGCCACAGTCAGTTTTGTGGTACAAGGCTGGTGCAAACACCCTTTGCCTCAAGCAGCCTTCATTTGCCACAGGCTGCTTTTCTGAATAGCTATTGGCCACATCTTTGATGCAAGGTGCCAGTTGTGGCACAACTGTTTGCCGCAGATACCTTGTGTCAGACATAGGGCTTTGAATATCCAGCCCCATATGTCTAGATGCAATGTTGGACATAAGCAAACTAGCCCCATGTCCAATTTTCAAAACAAAACAAACAAAAAAAAAAAACAACTCTGACTTAGCTATGTCCAGTTTGCAAGGTTCAGGAATAAATGTGCATTGACATAATTTTCAGACCAAGTGTAACACAGTCTATCCTTTTCAACTACAGTATGTCTAGCATTTGTTATTTAAAAACTTTATTTAAAGCACCATAAAATAGCTAGAAATTCTGCAGGCAAGTCAAACTTTTGAAAACAGTACCACATTATGACCTTTAAAAATTGTACTTTTATGATTTAAAAAAAAAAAAAAAACTTAACCTAACTAGGAGTTTTGCCCATTTTTGACACTTTGAAAATACCAACCCCTGTGTCCTTACTGGACCCTGCTGACATGTTTGCTCCTCTCAGAATGCCAGCACTCAAAGAAAGAACAATGCCTGGTCCCTAGGAGACCATGAATGATTTTTTGCTTCCACTGGAAAGGTCCTCCTTTAGTAACATCTGATTGCCCGGCAAGTGACCCATGAGATGTTACTATAGAAAGATGTCAGCATTCATTCATACCTTCTGGACTGAAGACAAGCACAATTTGCTCCACTGCAGAACTGATCCAAGTCCCACAACCAGGTAATTTGTAATTATTTGAATGCTATGGGGGAGATGAAGGAAGTGTGTGTTAGTGGCTATATTAAGTGGGAAGTGCTTTATTGAACTTGGGGGTCATGGTTTGTGTCAGGGTGTAGGGGGTAGGCAGACTCCTGATTTAGCTTGTTTAGCTTGGTTGGGAGTGGGATTTTATAATAAGGAGCTGGGCAAAACATTATTATAAAAACTGTTACTTTGTGCTCTCAGGGGCTTGGGTGGAGGAGGGAGATTGGAGGTTAGAGGAAGTTTTGGTGGGGGTTTATCAGTTGCAGTATGTGGGGATGACACAGGTTTGGCCGTTTGGGGAGATTTGTTTTTTTCAGATTCCAGATTGGATTGGATTTCCACATCCAATTTGAAATCCTGATATTTATGATTTAGGATTTTTTAGCAGCTTTATTCAAAATATTGTAGAGATGTAAGGAAGTATTTCTTCACTGAAAAGGTGGTAGATGCCTGGAGCAGACTACCAGCATAAGTGGTGGAACCTAAAACAATGGGTGGGCATCAAGCACATGTGGAATAGATATAGGTATTAGAAAAGAGGCAGGAAGGCAGGAGGGTTGTTTGAGACAGAACTGGGTCTGTGGAGGCAGATTAGGCAGGGAACATCTGGGCAGACTGGGTGGGCCAAGTGTTCCTAGTCTTCTGACAAATTCTATGTTTCTTAATTCCTGAATTTTGACTGAAATCCTAGATATTTGTCTTAAACAGGTAATCAAGCAGCCCTATCAGAAGCCCAGAAACCTAACAAGCTCAGTGTCATCAGCAACTTGGGCACCTTTTGCAGACCTCATTTATCATTGATAAAAATGTTGAAGAACAGTGGCTCCAGCTATAATTCTTGATAGACATTGCTTTGTACTTCTCTACTTTAGGAGCAGTGGATATCCACCACCATATGCTTCCAACCCCAAAGACAGTGAGCAATCCAACTTATGTATGTCTCATACACAGTATATCACATCCATTAAAGATCTTACTTGCCAGATTTGTATTGATATTGATTTACTTCACCAGAAAAAGGTTCCATTGAGCAAACTCATTTACAAGGGTTAACAAGCAATGTGATAAGGCAGTAGGGAGACCTGGGGGTATACTGGGATGCATAGGGAGAGGCATCACTAGCAGAAAACAGGAAGTTGTACAGACAGTTGGTGAGACTCCATCTGGAGTATTGCATCCAGTTCTGGAGACCCCATCTCCGCAAGGACATAGACAGGATAGAGGCAGTCCAGAGGAGGGCAACTAGAATGGTGCAGGGTCTGCAAGAGAAGCCATACGAGGAGAGACTAAAAGAGCTTAATATGTATACCCTTGAGGAAAGGGGGGGGGACATGATAGAAATGTTTAAGTACCTCAGTGGAATCAACAAAGTCCAAAAGGGTAGCATCGTTCAGAAAAAGGGACATGCAAGAACAAGTGGACAAAATTTAAAGATAGAGGGGGGGCAGTTCAGGGGCAATGTGAGGAAGTATTTTTTCACAGAGAGGGTAGTGGATGCATGGAACAGACTTCCTGAGGAGGTTGTGGGTTCTAAAACTGTGGGAGAATTCAAGAATACATGGGACAGACATAAGGCAATTCTTGTGGGGGTGTAGAAAGAAATAGACTGTTGGTTGACTAGGATCTGCGGCTTATCCTGTAGGGAGGGAAATGGGCAGATTAGGTGGGTCAAGCAGTCCTTATCTGCTGTCAAAGTCTATGTTTCTATGTAAGGGGGTCTTGAGCAGGACAGCACAGAATGTTTTAAAAGACAATGATACAGGATACAGGTATACAAGGCACAAAGTATTGTTCCCAAAGGAGTAATTTCACAGGTAATTAAATCTCTGACAGTTATAGACAGAATATAAGGTATACAGAAAAAATAGCAATGGATACAAAACAGATACAGGTTCAGTTGGGCGATAGGCTCTCAAGGGACCTAGAAATCTCTCAGAGAGAAAGGTGTGCACCCTAAGACAGACAGACAGACAGAAAGACACACAGACCTTCAGACAAACAATAAACATCTGTGCAAATATTCAGTTAGATACAGACACCCACATGCACACAGAAAGCAACAATATACACCTTTAGACACAAACACACAACTTCAGACATGTACACACTGCTAGACAGAAATCTGCACACTCACTACCACTATGAATGTATTTTCAGTTCCCCCTTCCATCACAGTAGGGAAATTGCCAGTCCACTACCTGACAACAGCCTCCCTGTATACATTAGCTGTGTCAGTGGCTCAGTATGTAGCATGCTTACCTCTGTGGCCAAAGTTCATGGGTTCTGGTCCTACTACCAGAATTTGGACTAAACCCATTATCATCACTTCAATGTTGCATGGGGGGACAGCAAGTCTGAGATGCTTAAACAATAAGGCATGACTGTGTGTGTATGTTATTGTGTAATAATTTCACGCCTTGGGTAATTGAAACATGAGGCCACAGGCTGAGTGCATTCAACACCTGAGAAGTGACCTTATTACACAATAACACACACCCTGCAGTGCCTTATTACTATTAATCAATTGCTCTTTTTTTTTAAGATGAAGAACACGTGAAAATATGTTTAAAATACTGTATTTTATACTTTTCTGTTATGGCAGGTATACCAATTGAAATAAAGTCCATAGTTTCTGTCTTGTCCAGCGGGTGGCACTGCCCTACATGGTTGTGTGTATTCCCTTTTAGGTCTTTCTTTGTGGCTGTGTTTGTGTGTTTGTGACCTGTGTGCCTCCCTGTTCTATGGCTGTTTTCCTTTCTTGTTGCACAGACACAGAGTGTGCAGAGGGAGCCTGCGTTTATACTGAAGTTCGTCTTTCTTTTTTTTTTCTTTTCTTCAAAGAAGTGAGGAACCTAACCGAATGAACAAACCAAATATTGAATTGCAATCAGTGAAACTGGAGTCAGGACCTGGCAGGGCTGGACAAAATGGGGCTTTCTGTACTGTACTGTTCTTTGTTTTAAAAATTGATGTTGGACTGGACAAACAAGGTGAGGGGCATGTCAGGAATGGGAGGATATGATTGCCGCCGACTGGCTGTGCAGTGCGGCCCTGAAGCATACACATGCTGTCACAGTGGCTTTATCAACTGGGGGATGGAAAAGCCATTTGGAGCCATGGATTTTTTTTCTAGTTCTGCAGATTATGCTTAAATGATATTGCTACTCACAGAGGAGTGTAGACTAGTTTTACAAGTGACCAAATGTAGTTTTCATGGTGTCACTGAAGCATGTGACTGGCAGTTATGGTCGACATAGTTCAGTGAACCTGCTCATTTTCGGAGGAAACACTGGGGATGAAATAGCTGTGTTATGATTTCTGACTGTGTTATGCATTATACGGTCATTTTGGTGCCTGGACTTCATACAGTGATGTTATTGTGAAATAACATCACTGTTCAAGGCACTCACTGACCAGTCAGAGGGAAGGAAAAATGTCCTTGCCATTGTATAATTTCCTTTGAATGAGACACTAAGTTAAGGTCCTTTCTGCCCATCTGTGGTAGCCATCCAAGTGGAACATAAAAATCCCATTGCGCTTACCATAAGAGCAGAAGTTTTCCTGATGTTCAAATGGACATTCCCCATCAATAATACAGGCCCATGTACCCAATCTCCAAAGATAAACCTTAAAATGAGTTCTCACAGCTCAATGTACCTGTCCTGCTAAAAAGACAAAAAAAAAAAAAATGTATAACCTCAGTCCTCTGCCAACCTAGTAGGTAGACCCAGTCATCCTCCCATACTAGTAAAATATCCCCCTCCTAAAATTTAAATGTCAAATCCCCCACCTCATCTGTTGCTGACACTGCTGGAGAACAGACCCTCCTGGATCACAGGACTGTCACACAATGACTCCAGAGGACTAACATATGTGCTAGAACACACACACACACACACACACACACAATCACACGACACACACACGCACACACGTCCCACAAGTAAAAACACACATGGATTGTCAAACTAAAACAGAGAGACCCCAAACAATGACATACACAGACTCTGTAGCAAACACACAAGGACCATTGTAATAAGAAACACTGAGCATCAGGCTTACACAGACCCATAGAGTGGCACACTAAGCCTTAGGTTGACACAGGCACCTGAAGTGATATGTATACTGTAAATTGTCTTTCAGAGAGACATACACAGGCAACTGAAAACAGACACATACAGAACCTCAGCAGTACACAATAGAGCATCCAACAGACTTATACAGAGCTCAACAGACACACATGACAAACACTGAACTCATAATAAGACACAAAGTCTTGAACAGACACACTTGGAGCCCCAGACTGAAATTCCAGAGTGACCCAGGCAGACCACTGCATAGAGACATGTAAACACCAGGAGAGATAAACACACATTAATCTTTGTACAAACACACATAAACCTACAGGCACACAAGGATCCTTCGACAAGCACACAGATCCTTGGGGTAACAGGGAAGTTGAAGGCTGACAGACCAAGCCACAGGGACACACACACACACACACACACACACACACACACACACACACACACACATATACATGGATCCTTGGCACTTTACAGTGTCAAACTGCAGTGATACAAATATTTTTTAGGCCACTTTGCATTTCCACATTTGCACTGCAGTAACCCTAGTGGTAAGTTGGTCCTCTTGCCTCTTCCCGAGCCACTGCAGAGCTGAGGGCATGTTGTGAAGCAAGCAATATAAGCAGCCATGTGGACAGGCTGCAACAATCACTCCAACACTCCAGCATCCCATTCTGCCCTCCTATGGTGTCTGGACCCAGATGTCGCCGAGCAACTGACTACCCCTCAAACTCTTGGTCCCTCTTCAGCATGGTTTGTATCATTGCTGAGAGTGGCTATTTAAATGCCAGATTGGAGTAGAGCAGGAGGTTGGGATAACACTGGAGCTCACCAGAGTTGGTGTCCAAGTGACCATTTAAACAGACATTTTATTTTGAAGAAAAAACAAAACAAAATGACTGTACGAGATCAAAGCAGCAGCTGAACATAGTGAATAATGGAGCCTTGGGAATCCAGAGGCTGGTCCTTCATCCAAGTGAAAGCTGAACAGTGTCTTTCCTGGGACTTAAGAGAAAATGACTCACATATTCTCCAAGCTCATGAAGCAGTAAGGACCTGAACAAGGAGCAGTCCCTACACATGTGAAAAAGAAAGAAATACTATAGCAGTGAGTTTGGAGGTGAGAAGACTTTCAACAAGGTGCCCTGGAGCTTTCTTTGGAGCACCCTGTTGGTCTTTGGCTTCCCTGACCCCTTCCTTGCCTGGCTTCAAAACATTTACACAGACCCCCAGGCATACAGCTGGGTTAAGAGCTTGCATGCCTATCTGATCCCACTTCAACGGGGAATGAGACAGGGCTGCCCCTTATGCCCACTCTGGCAACAGCTCTATTGGCAAGTCAAGCAGTGGAGGGGATTCCCTTGGGGCACAGAATACAAAGCAGCATTATATGCTGCTGATACTTTTTAACTCTTAAATCCAGAAACATTAATACACGCTGCTTGGTCAACTCTTATTACGTTTGATTTCAAGGCAGGATTTTCTTTAAATCTTCACAAGATTGAGGTTCTTCTGTTGCATTACACTCCCTCACCTTCCCTCAAGTGTGATTTCCCTTTGAAATGGAGGAGCACAATTCACGATCCCTACAGATCTTGGCAATTTGGAACTACTGAATTATGAAACTCTTATGGTTATTGTCACTGAAGACCTTTCAAAGTGAACTCATTTACCCTTTCTTTTTTCCTCACAGTTGGAAACAATACAGAAGAATGTGTTACCTCAACTCTTATATCTAATGCAAACTGTCCCTATTTCCTACATCATATTATTTTTCCTTTTGGACCAAGGTGATTTTTCATTTCATCTGGGGTGGTCAACCCCCCGGGGTCTCCCTTGCAATACTGTAGATCCCTATGACACAGAACAGGGTTAATTAGCCAAATTTATATAATTATGCAAGGGTGTGCTGTCTTTAAGTGGTTCACATTTGGCTTAGTCTACAACTGATGCCTCTGTGGAAACAAACTGAGTTTGTACTTAATATAGAAACATACAATTTGACAGCAGATAAGGACTGCTTGGCCCACCCAGTCTGCCCAGTTCCCTACCTACTGGATAAGCTGCAGATCCTAGTTAACCAGCAGCCTACTTCTTCCTACCCCCAACCCCTAGAATTGCCTTATGACTGTCCCATGCATGCTTGAATTCCACCACTGATTTTGACTCCACAACCTCCTCCGGAAGGCCGTTCCATGCATCCACAACCCTCTCTGTGAAAAAATACTTCCTTAAATTACCTCTGAGCCACCTCCCCATCTTCAAATTGTGCCCTCTTGTTCTTGCACACCTCTTTTTTTGAAAGATGCTACCCTCTTGGACTTTGTTGATTACCTTGAGGTAATTGAATGTTTCTATCATGTCCCCCCTCTCCCTCCTTTCCTCGAGGCTATACATATTAAGCTCCTTTCGTCTCTCTTCATATGTCTTCTGGTGCAGACCCTGCACCATTTTAGTTGCCCTCCTCTGGACAGCTTCCATCCTGTCTATGTCTTTGCGAAGTTTGGGTCTCCAGAACTGCACACAGTACTCCAGATGGGGTCTCACCAGCTGTCTGTACAGAGGGATAATAACTTCCTGTTTTCTACTGGTGATGCCTCTCCCTATGCATCCCAGTATCCCCCCAGCCCTCCTTGCTGCCCTCTCACATTGCTTGCCCACCTTTAGGTCATCTGATATGACTAGCCCCAGGTCCCTTTCCATTTTTGTTGTTGCTAGTATCTCACCCCCCATTGTGTACTCTTCCCCTGGGTTTTTGTTTCCCAGGTGCATTACCTTGCACTTCTTAGCATTGAATCTAAGCTGCCATACATTTGACCATTCCTCTAACCTTTCCAAGTCCCTTCTCATCCTTTCCACCCCACCCTGTGCATCAACTCTGTTGCAGATCTTTGTGTCATCTGCAAAGAGACATACTTTTCCTTCCAGTTCTTCTGCAATGTTGCTTATAAAGACATTGAAGAGGACCGGTCCTAATACTGAACCCTGCACTACCCCACTAGTAACCCTCCTTTCTTCTGAGTGGACTCCATTTACTATTACTCTCTGTGTCCTATTCTTCAGCCAATTCTTTACAGGTTGTCATCTTGGGACCCACTCCCAGGCTGGCTAACTTGTATATTAATCTTTTGTGTGGGACTGTGTCAAATGCCTTGCTAAAGTCTAGGTAGGCCATGTCCACAGCCCCTCCCTGATCTTCTACTTTGGTCACCCAGTCAAAGAAATCTATCAGATTCGTCTGGCATGACCTTCCCGCTGTGAATCCATGCTGCCTAATGATCTCTATGACATTTTCTACCTTCGTTTTTCAAATATTCAAAGGCCATCTCACATGGCAGACTTTATGAGATTCACAGTTCAGATGCTCATGACCTGGTTTACATTCAAAAGCTTCCACAACTCAAATTGATCTTTTATTATTGTAAAATGTTGTCCTCAGATACTGTATTTCTGCCAGCTTGTATCGAACATACATTTTAACATTGAGGACAACTTGGTCTGGCATACATCTTTCAGTTTCTCATCTCTCAAGGAATCCTTGCCTTTGAGGAGTTGTAACAGTGATATGGTCTGACAGGCCAGGAACATTTTAGATATCTCCAGGTAAGGACATACCTTTTGTATTAAGCATCTAATAGATCCCACCTGCCAGAACCAGTCCCATTACTTTATAATCTACTGTTGGGAGCTCTGCAGGGAACACTTTAGACCCATTTGATAGGTAACTTCTATTGAGGACTTCAGGAGAGGTTGAGTGACTCTGTCTGCTCTGTGCTTGAGTCCTGGAATTGAGAACATGATGCCATTATTCCTTATTCTTCCTGACTTAAATATTCCCTTCCTGCTCGGAAAATCACATCTTCTATCTGGTGGATGGAGTTTGCATGGAAGTTCCAATAGTGATTTTTCCAAACATGAGTGGTTCTGACCAAATTTTTGGCAGCAACCTGTGACCATTATTGATAGCAATGCAGATACATCCTTGGGACCACTCCCATAACTTTTAACACTGCCCAGTTCATATACCCTTTTAGCAGAGCCTAGCTTTATAATTTGAGGAACTCTCATTATCCCAGGAGCTTATCTGTCTCCCATGATGGTACCCTTGTCCATTCCTCCCTCAAGCTGTCGATTAAGAGTCAAAGCCATGGTATACTTATACTGCATATAGGCAGCTACGAAGGAAATTACTTACCTATGGATGCAACACAGTAGCTAAGTTGTGATCCATAATTCAGGAAATGTACCATATGGAACAGATAACTGTGACCCTCCAAAATAGATTGGCACAATTTAATGCTCAATAGCAGAGGTGGCTGCTATATACTATGCTTTGTGACCAAGGCCAGTGATTTAAGGTAACTGAAGTAATAAAATTGCAATTTCAAGACTTGAAATTCTGGGAACTGCACTGGTGATTGTAAGTTGAATTTCTTGGTTTTACCAGGATGCTGATGTCATTCTTTGTGTCTATGTATACATAATCAGAATAAAAGAAGACTTAATATTCAAAGCATTAAATGATAAAGTAAATTGAAAATTCTGTAGTACAGGAAGCAATTATAAGAAAAATGCAAGTTCTGTAGATTTACTGATCTGGTAAAATGCCAAATTACATGGAATTCTTTGTTTCTACCAGTGTCCATAATTTTACCAGGTTTTCTGGTAAAAAATGAAAAATAGTGGCCTTGCTCATGATGTTTCCCTGGTGTCCTAGACTGTAAGGATGGACACAGTGCAAGGTTGGATCTTACTTTTTCTTGGATGGTGTATAGGTATATGTTTGACCAGTCTTGTTCCAGCTGTGCCTGTAAATCTGACCTGTTACTACCTTTCAGTAATAAGTGCAGTATTGCTGACTATTGCACGCAACTTCCTTTTTTCAGTTTTCATAATGCCCTCCTCAGCCTTCTGTTGAATGTTGCTCTGTAACTCACGTGCAGTTGTCTGCAATTATCTGTGTGTCAATATCATTTTAATATAAAAAAGAAACACTATAACAGTAGTTTTGGTGTGTTTTTTTTGGAGATGGCACAGCCAGCGATTCTAAGAAGTTTGGCAGATGGGCGACCAACCATAAGGCCAAGTAGTAGAAACTTTCAGTCTCAGCCCCCTTCCCCTAACAACACACATACTGTAGCTGCTCTACTGGTCCTAGGATTAGCTTTATTGCTCTTCCAGCACATGATGACAGGTTCAAGATGGAGGATAGTTCTACTGACTTCTAAAATGTGGTGCTGTTTAAGAGGCGTCATGTCCATGATGGACAACCCATCACCTAAAAAATCATCACTTGGTAAATTTTTCCTGTCAGTGATTATAATTGCTTGCATTATTTGGACTTTGTTTTAACCTCCCTTTTTACTTTATTTAGCATGTTGTATTACCTGCAAAGCAGGTCATTTCCATTTCTTTATTACTTGGCCTCACAAGAAACTTTCTTAAATTCCTTATGAGGTAGTCTGACATACATACAGCTAAGAGCAAAGGCTGCTAATCATTGGAACACAGCCAGCTGTAATGCATGCACTTACAGCAAGCAGAATTCTTAATGAACTGGAACTAGAAGAAAGGCAGAGCTGGAGGTTCACTTCAGTACTATCTCTGACAATTGTTCCTTTCCTAAATACTGGTACCAGATAAAGGGAGACATATGGTATAGGCAACAGAAAGGAGTAAACCTATGAAAGTGGACAAAACAGAGCAAGACAGTCATTGTTTATTTTATTTATTTATTCATTTGTTAACAGGGTTAGTGCACTGATCCGAAGACCTTTTTCAGGCACGGCAAAAGCCAGATACTGACACATGGAATGGTAAGAATACAGTGTGGACAACAGCAGGGAATCATGCAAGGATCATAAACAGGAAATCCAGTACAAGTCAGGCTAACACTATAGAGGTGGTAATACAGGTAAACAGCTGGGTACATAAAAAAGGTGGGTGTAATGAGATATATGCAAACAGTAAACAGGATTATGCAGCAACATCCTCTAACAATAGGATGGATAAATATCAGCAGAGCCAGCAACATCAGGTAATACCAAGAGTCCAACAGAAAATACATATGGGTGGAAACACAGCCATTAATCAGGATAGAAAAAATGGTCAGTGAGCTAGTATTCAAGGCACGAGAGGAGGGCTACTATTGGGGGTAGGAGGTAAGCAGGGGCTGTATAGGAGACATAACAGTGCTCTTGGCCTGTGAACAAATTCAGGCAGAGGAGTACAGGAAGTGCTTTTTTAAAATGGTATTTAGATTTGAGGGGGTCAAGGGAATGCAGTGAAGGCGAGAGGTTGATCTGTAGCGAGGATACAGCCATGGTGAAGGCTCCTTGGCCCATCCTGTGGTAATGTTAGGATGGATGAATTGGTGGTGGGATGACTGATAAAGAATGTGGCTGTAAGTTCTGGGCTGGATCAGGAGAGATAGGGGAGAGTAAGTAGGATTGTGTAAGGTATCTCTGACTGTCCGGGCCAGCAGTAGGATCATCGTGCTTGAGGGGGGGCCAGTTAAGGGACTGGTAGAGAAAGCAATGGTAAGTAGAGGGACATGAAGGGCAAAGCAGCATACCAAATTATAGGTAGTGTCTAGACAGTTCATGTTGGCAGTGGATCTAAGGGAGTACGCCGGGCACCCATAATGGAGGAGTGGGAGGAGGTTGCCGTGGGCTACAGCAAGGTGGGCTTCAGGCATGAGGGATCAATTAGGTGATAGCAAAGCCCCATCTTCTGATTAATGGCCTGATCAGTGAGGCAATGTGCTCAGAGTAGGTAAGGGATGGCTCCAGTGTTACCCCCATGTACTTGATGTTGAGAACAGTGTTGAGGGAAGATCCATCCGGGTACTGGACAATGAGAAGGCAGCCAGACTGAACAAGGGTGAAAAGTTTCTTTTTCTTTAGCTTTTGTTGACTGGGAAAGGAGGACTAGACAATTTTGCCTATTTTCAGTCTCATCCTGGGGAAGGGAGATACAGAGAAGTTCCAATTGACATTGAACCAGATTGAACTGATGGTGGTATTTTTAGTGAATGGAGGAAATTTGGCCAGGACACTGAGGAAATTCCCCAGCTCTTTTTGGCAGGTGGCACTGTGGAGCCTAAAGCAGGAGTGCTTCAGAAGGAAGGAGAGAGTGGAAGAGGATGGGCGAGCTCACGCCTGCAGCAGCAAAATCATTGTGAAGGCTTTAGGAGATATGACTCGGGTTGGTGTCCGGCGCAGGAAATATCATATGGGGCTGATCTCAGCTTCAGTCAAAAAGCTAGTTTTGAGGCATTGGAAAGATAGCATAGAGATCTCATATGGCGAATGGTTGCAGGAATTTTTAGCTAACCTTAGAACGGACAGAACCATTGCAAGTTTGCAATACAAACTTTCTAATTTTAATTATACCTGGGGTTCCTTATATACCTTTTTTTCTGTGCCACTGTAATTGGTGTCGAGTTTTCCAGTCAGTCTGTTCCTGTGTGCTGTGCAAAAGATGGGTGCTTGGGATGGTGGGGGTTTTTAGGAGGGGAGGATGAGGTCTACATCCCGACAATTGGTCCTTTTTTCTTTTGTGTGTGGCAATTAATTTTGCTGTCATCTTGTTACCTTTCTGGATGTATTCCTCAAAGTTGTTAAATCTTAATAAAATTTGAATGGAAAAAAAATCATTGTGAAGGGGATGGTATGGCTGGGATGCACCCAGGAGGTAGCCAGCAGAGCGTACCAATACCCTCTCACCAGGATCCGATGTCTGATGGTGTAGAACACACCAGTAGATGAACGTCGTCAGAAGGCCTTCCAAGCCTGGATTTTACTACTAGGTCTGTAACTGGAGAAAGAGTGGATGCTCTACGGGAAGGGTCTTCGTATGCCTCACAGCAGATGGCTGATGGACCAGGCATCCTCCTGGAGGAAAAATAATGTATTTTGGAAGCAGCAGCAGCGGATCTTCGATTGGCCCAAATACTGGCAGAAGAGGAGCTCAGGAAAAGGAAGCACCCTGAGGTGGATTCACCCTCAGCAACATCAGGTACCGGAATTAAAGTATTCATTAGTACAGTCTCTCCTGAGCTGAGAGAAAAAAGATCCCCACCCCAGACCCCAAATCCCCAAGCAGGCGATGCTCAGTCGCAATGGTCCCCCAAAATTGCCCTGGAAAGAGCGGGCTGGATTCAACTGGAAAGTGGACAATAGGTTGCAGACCTGGCTATACCGATACTTGGGGTATCTGGGGTGGGTGAAAAGGGTGTTAGAGCACCTGAATAACAGACCACTATGGCCCCACAGATTCTTTCTTCCCCAAAAAGGGGACAGGATCCCCCAAACCCAGAGGTTCCCTCGGGTACTGCTATGGAACACCAACAAAACAAGGAGTGTAATCCCACACAAGGGAATGGACAGATACATCATGATGGTAATAGCCCAATCTCATTTTCACAGCTTGAAGGCCTATCTCAAGTAGAATTATCTGATGTCCCCATGTTAGGGGAAGGTCCCATAACTCCTGATGTTGACCCAATTCAGGTTTCAGTCTCAGATATGGAGAAAGAAATCCCTGCCCTAAAGGAACCCATACCTTCATAAGCCAGTTGATTTCAAAAACCGGTGGCCTTAGCTAAACGAAGTAATGCTGTGAGGCTGAGGTTTTTGGGGCCCATAGACAATATGCCAGACAGGTTTTACATTGGCAAAGTTCTGATTAAACAAATGCTGGGCTTTTCACCCAGCAAAGTTTATGCATTGATTCACACACCCGATGACAACACATTTGACATAAGTTTCAGAACCCCAGACATCCTCAACAGGTTCTGGATGAAATATGCTTCATTAAAAACAAATCCAGCATGGTCTCACTTTCAGGCCATACCCCTCATAAAGCAAACCTTCAAAGTCATAATGGTCCTATTTCAGAACAAAGGAGTAAATGTGGAAAACATTTCATACTGGCTTGAACGCAGATGTAAACTACAAGGCAATCCAGAACCCATTCTTGACTCGGAAGGGTTCTGGAATGGAGGCTGGAGGTAGAAAGTCAATTTGACACAAACAGATGAGGGGTTACAAAATCTCCCTAGCTGCTTTTGTCTTGGCTGGGACAAGGGCTTTATATTTTATCCTGGACAACCCCACCACTGCTACAAGTGAGGCTCGGGAAGACACCTTAGTAGAATGTGTGACACTGTAAAATGTGTGCATTGTGGGGAATTGGGGAACTTAACATCTGACTGCCATCACCCCACAAAGTTCTCGTTATGTGAGGAAAACCATTCCTTTACAGAGTGCCCATGGGCTGCTCAAAATAAAACAAATGGGGACTTTTGTATCCGAGACTTCTTTATTAATTTGGCGGTTAATGCAGCCCAACGTCAGAGGCCTCCACCTCCCTCTTGGGAGGAACCAGATACCTGCCCGACTAGCACAGACAGAACCCCCTGCAAAGGAAGTGGAGACAGACATTCAAGGGGATAAGGATCCTTTTCAGAGCCCAGCTATGGAAGCAGTTGATAAACCAAATGAGGATTTAGCTATGACATCCACATCAAATGTTATCAAACAGACGGAGAAGTCTGTGGTCTCTGAAAAATGAGAAATCCCTGGTGAAGCATGGGCAGCTTTCCCTGCACAACACCTATAAGGTGTTTCAAAAGGATGTACAGTAGGTACTGAATCAGATTCCACATCTGTGTAGTCTTCCCAGCCAGAAGGTGCTTCGGAGGCAGAACAAACCGTGGGAGATTCAGAGGCTGTTAAAAAGGAAAAATCCCATTTTGGTTCAAGAAAATGAACAAAAAGGAAATAGGGGGCAGACTTTAGGTTAACTCCAAAATGTCAGTGACATGAGATATAGTCTGTGGTATTTGTTTCTTCCTTTGTTTATGTAACCCCTAAGTGGCACTATCCCAGGGCTACTACACCTGCCTGCTTGGCTAGTAGCAGGTTAAGAGGCCTGAGTTCTGAAATGGGTGCCTCCACCCAGAGGTCATGGTTGGTAGTGGTGAAGCTAACCTGTGCACAGCCCTTGAGGACACTGTAACCCCCCTCTTTCCTTACTAGTGGCTGGAACAATACACAATAATCACTTTCACAATACCCCTGATACACCACACAAGTACCCACACTGTTTGCATT
The DNA here is from genome assembly GCA_016271365.2 of Neoceratodus forsteri. Classification (NCBI taxonomy): domain Eukaryota; kingdom Metazoa; phylum Chordata; order Ceratodontiformes; family Ceratodontidae; genus Neoceratodus; species Neoceratodus forsteri. Next base: position 1,292,339,178 of record CM057455.1, on the reverse strand, counting down.
TACCACCAGGGCTTTCCTCTGGCCTAACCCTGGAGACCCCCTGTAAAACAAGGTTATACACAGCAAATAACAGCAGTACAGTACTCTTGCACAAACTGGAACCACAGTCAGGGTAAATGCAAAAAAGAGTTAGATCTGATTTATTTAAGGGACTTGAACAAGGGAGGGGTGTAATCAGGTTAATTTGTTTAAAGACTGTATCAATCAAACAGTTATGCATGCACTTCAGGGTCCATAAACAGTCACACACTCTGGGTACCCAGATGGAGAATGGTGGGCTAGCCAGGAACATTGCAGCTGGTTGGGGCCCTGTGATGGATGAAAACAACATGCACAACACACACTATTTGTAATCCAGAGATGGAGGGCTCAGTCCATGAAAAGAAAACAAGACAATCAGATGACACACTTTTAGATTAAGCTGTTGTTGCAGGGAGCTACCCTGATGATTACTCATGATACCCAAGACTGGACACAGGCTGGATGAAAATTGAGACAGCAGGTGGTTAATCTGGAGAGCCAGGAGAAGCAGGGCCCACACGAATCGCCGAGGCGTCGTTCCTGTTCAAATGTGGAGCTGGTGGCTGATCCCCAGGTAGGTCTTTCGTCGATGGCTTTCTCTGTGCAGTGGGTAGTCTGGCTGGGCCAGTGTGGCAAGGCACTAACCAAATGGAGACAAATTTGAATACAGTCTGTTTGGGGCTAGATACAGCTTCCAGCAAGCAGAACTCAGTTGACACAGTGGGGAACCAAATCACGAAATACTAACAACTCACAGTACATTTACATATAAGGAAATTCTACTGTACCAGGCAAACCGCTCTCTGGTCACGATCGCAAAGTCTCTGCACAAACCGGGGATTCAAAAGCAGCTGGAAATGTTGACAGGCCGATCGCATTCAGCAAAATCTTCGGTCTTCTTCAGGTATGAGCCTGGTAAAAAATTAGTGGCTCACAAACTTGGATTGAGCCCAAAATTATTCTCTTCTCTCCCTCTCAGGGGCAGCAGGCAGACATGCAGGCCACAACTCAGGCCTTTCCACAGTTCTCCTGCATGAAACTACTCAGACGGCTGCTCGACTGTCTCAAGCTGTTGCTTCTTAAGTTCTCAACTTAGATCTGACTCAACTGCCAGGCAAGCCTGGGACTTTCCCCAGAATCCAAAAAGTTTGGTTGGCTGATCTGTCTGTCAAGTCACAACAAAAGCTCCCCCTTCAGGTGCAAAAAGGTGCCAAAAGCCCAAAACTACAATTCCTACAGATATTGACTCCAGACCGCTCCTGTAGTCCGGCTCCATTTTAGGTCCCACCAGTAGTGATTGGTCCAGTTGGACAGTCCAGGACCAATAAAGTGGAGATAAACAAAGCAATCCTTGCTGCAAAGAAGGCAGGTTAGACAAACTACATTATCATTGTCACTCTAAATGATTTTCAGCAAATAGTTACATCTTTCAACAGATCTCCCTCTCAGATTACTTATAACTGCAATCCAGGCAGCTCTTAAAGAGACAGTGCACAGAGGCTAAACAGGCACTCTCTGGCAATCACATTTAAACTGTTTAAACACAGGACACCAGCCTAGCAGTGAGCATTTAGGCAAGCTCAAGGAAGACTTTTCAGGAACCCCCATTTGTAGGGGGGTTACATTTATGACTGGGATTTACAAAATTACTGTCGCTTCCCTAAATACCAACAGCATTCAGTCTGAAAGGAAGAGATTGTTAATTTACTCTTTATGTGTAAAGGGAGAACATGATGAAGTATTTTACAAGATATTCATTTACATACCAGAATAGATATGGACCAGGCTTTCATAGGTTGGAAATGGGGAGTCACGTACTGGTCCATAGGGGAAGACGTGTAGTGGGGTGGGAATAGGAGTAAATCACCCATCAGCTTGTTTTATCTGATTTATAGATATTGTACCAGGAAGGGTGTTATTGCTGGATATGGTCATGTGTGGGCTTCAATGTCATTTTATAAACGTCCATGCACCTCCACTAAAATCCTCTAGGATAGACATGTTTAGAGCTATTCAGCCATACTTATTCAGAGCAAAACATGTTTTTTTTGGGGGGGGGCTATTTTAACTGTAGTAGATATTTAACTGATAGAGGGAGCAGAACAAGGAAAATATATTGTGATACAAACTGTCTCAATGACCTCCTTTCACAGACTGGTTTAGTTGCTGTACTAGCATTATCAGGGACCACACAGAACACATTTTTTCATGGTATACCAGCCACCAAGATCGATTTTTTGTTTCTGTCTGATTCCTTGGGGGTTGTAAAAACAAAAACACAACCAGTAGCACAGTCAGACCATACAATTATTGTGGTTACAGTATCTAGCCATGAGATCATGCACCATTGGCTGGGATAGTTGAGGCTAAATTTAGCCCTCCTGTCCCTTCAAACAGTAGAAGACAGTTTGATATCTCTATTGGAAGCAAGTAAATTGGTCATATGTTTATATGATTCCCACTGTGACTGGTGGGAAGACACCAAAAAAGAAATTAAGATGTACTTTCAGATGATAAGGAAGATTAATGGCAAATACAAAACCCGACCAAAACATACCAGACACACAGGGTGAAATTGCAAGAATTACTTCTTCTCACAGCTCAAGGCAACAGGACATTTCTTCCAGAATTAGACAGACTTAGGAAACATCTGAACATGGTGCAGTATAATAGACTAAAATCTTTAAATCAAGAACGAAGGTTTGGGTCGCAGAGGGGCAAAGCCTTTATGAATCCATATCAGTTTTGTGCACAACAGAGACAGCATAAACATATGGCCTATCTACGGGACCCAAATGGGAAACTGTTCAACTAAGGCCGAGATTCTACATGAAGTAGATAAGTATATTTCCACGCTTTTCAGCACATCAGAATTACCACTGGATATTCACAATATATGGTTAGCAGATACCTTATTACCACAACTCCCTACATCTCATACAGACATTTTGATAGCCCAATTCACCCCCCTTGAGGTTTCAGCAGTTTTTTCACAAATAAAAGCAGAAACAGCCCCTGTGAAAGATGGGATTCCCTATTAGCTATATAAGGTTATTTTTAAGGTATTGCTGCGTTAATTTACTGCAGTATTACAAGAAATTTTAAATTTAGGGGTGTAACCAGATAATATGTTGGATAGTTTAGTCCTTTTTATGTATAAGAAAGGAGAAAGAGAAATCTTAACAAATTGGTGACCCATAACGCTGCTGAATACCGATTTTAAAATTTTAACCATATTACTTAACGATAGGTTACTACTACATGCAGATTTTCAACTCCACCCAGCAAGACATGTTCCATACTAGATTGGAAAATAATGGATGGACTTATTTTACTGTGGGAAATATTTCAGAAGGGTGCCACTGAGGAGCTCATGGGTTTGCTTTTTAGCCTTGACCAGGCTAAAGCTTTCGACAATGTACATCATGAGTATTTATGGGATTGTCTATGAAGCTATGGGTTGCCACAGACTTTTGTAAATTGGGTAAAAACTTGTTATGCTACTGCCTCTGCACAATCATACTGTAATGGATGACTGGGACAAAAATGTAGTGTCAAAAAGGGGGTGACAGGGTTGCTAGCTAAGCCCACTTTTATATTTATTTACAATACACCCCTTAATTTGTCGGGTTCACAACACTCTGAACATACAAGGGGTTTCCTTTTCATATACAGACCGAGAAATCAAATGCATAGTCTATGAAAATGATCTCTGCTTTATTGTACATGATTTACCCTCTGCACTGGAATTGGACCTGGTTTTAAACAGATTCTTAGGTCACGCAGGTGCTCAAATTAATTATAAGAAATGTAACTGTGTTCCTATATGACAGGAGGATGTCTAGGCTATGCAGATAATTGGTATCCCCATAGTTACAGAAACATGTACCATCTTTTGCCTTCAATTTGGAGAAGGAGATTCAGCCTCACTAAACTGGACTGCTAAGTCACCAATGGCACAAAACAATGTAAATATATGGAATAAATGGTGACTATCCAAATTGAAGAGGGTTCCTATGGTGAAAACCTTTTTGCTCCCAATCTTCTTGTATTTAAGCATGATTTTCTGTCTTCCCCCAAAATTAGAAACAAAAATATATAGTTATTTTTTCTCCTGTATCTGGGAGAGTAGGCTAAATCCTATTAAAAGGTGCCTTTTATTTAGAGACAAGAAACATGGTGGGCTAAAGATGATACAGCCAACCGTGTTTTTCTTCACTATGTTTGTCTATTCAAATGTATGTCCTTTAGTATGCCCCAGTAAAATATTCTGGATACCCCAGGTAGTCAACTCTTTAGGTCCTATTTTTTCTATCTGGCCAACTCACATGAACATACCTAGACAACAATCACTACAGCAGCTCCCGAATCTTTCAAGGTGTGCTTTGGAAAGATTAAGCTTTGGGCCCTAGTGAAAGATCATATAATAAAGTATTCCAGGAAGGAATTGTATAGATTTTTTCTCCAGAAATGTTTTCAAGATACAGCTCATTTTGATAATTTAGCTCCCCAGGATAAGATAGCTATAGGTAACATGTTAGAATTGGCTTGCATCCCTTATTATATGTGAGATGTCTTGTGGCTCTCCCTCCATGGGAAACTTAATGTAAAAGGGAATTTGAAGCACAGACAGATTTCAGAAAGATATTGTCCTCGTGACACTTGCTTCTCCACAATTGAAACAATGGCACATTTATTTTTAGATTGACCCTTTGTCCAAAGTTTTTGGCATACCCTAAAGCAATGGTGGCCTACATCACCTTTCTATCCCATGACCTTAGAAATATTGTGCTTAGGCATTTTGCCCTACTTATGGACCAAAAATGACAGAACTATGATGTGGTTATTTTTGGTATGTTTTAAATTCCACATATGGTATGTGCATTGCCGTTTGACAATACAACAATTACATTTCACATCAGAGGAGTTATTTTATATGGTAGAGGCTTCAGTTAAAAGGTTGAAACAACAAGAATCTAATTTGGTTTCAGCACCTCTAATTCAATCTAGATGGGGTTTGATAGACTGGATTTAATGGGCACTATGAATGTTTCTAAAGCCATGGGGTGTTGGTCACACAACTTGGCTATTTATTTTAGGTTTAATGATTATAAATATTTCTCTAACATGTTAATGCATTACATTTCTTGATTATATTTTTTGGGGTCTAAGATTCTGTTACAACATCATAGACATATATGACGGTAATACGTATTTCGATTTTGATTATATTATGATTTACATATTATTTTGTGTGACGATAACACTGTTTGTTCTTAAGTTTTTTTGAAAAAAGACTACTCTGTTAGTGGGGGTTTGGGAGAGGGGGCTAGATTTTGTTTAGGATTTCATTTCTGGGAGGATAAGACTTATTGCAAGTTCACTAGACATTGTATGACTGGAATACTTATTTGATTTATATTTTATGATTTATTGTTTCATTTGTGTGCTAACACTGCTTGTTATTATTTGTTCTTGAAGATTTAATAAAAATTCCCCTACTCTTTTCGAGAAGTGCCATGGGATCTTTAGCATCCACCTGAACTACTGTACCACCAGAACAGGAAGATGGGACCTCAGCTTAATGTCTCATATGAAAGACAGATTTTGGTTTGGAGCCAAGCAGCATGGCCTTTGTCTTGGAAGCATTGATTAATAGTTTGTTGGAGGAGAACTGATCATGGGTCTTGCAGAAATCAGTGGTAAGGGAACCAGACAGTGTGGAGGGGGAGGGGTCACATTGGAGTAGTATGAGGTCATCAGCATAAAAGAGTGATTTACAGGAGAGGCCTTCCACGGGAGATAGTTAATGAAGAGGGAAAGGAGGAGGGGGTCCAAGTTCAGAGCACTGGGGGACACCCACTGAGACAGGCAAAAGGGGGCAGATGGCACCACCAAGGCAGATCATTTGGGCTCTACCAGAGCAGTAGTTTGTAAGCCTGGTGGTGGAGGCAGGGGAGAAAACAAGGGCATTAAGTTTTGTTATCAAGAAGTTGTGGTTGACAAGGTTGAATGCTTTGTAACAAATTGTAACAAATAAATGGAAGGTGTTGGCTACAGTATTGTCAATGGTAAAACCAAGCACGCACTTTGTAGCAGGGATACAGAGACTGAAGCATTTTAGTATGTTCGTAAAACTTCAGGGAGACACAAAAACAGATTCAGAAATTAATTGAATTCAAATGCCGAATAAAAGCAAAATGAACACTTTGCTGGAAATGATAAAATGAGGTAAAAGCAGTGTGGTATGGTAGCAAGAACCCAGGCCTATCAACCAGGCAACTCAGACTTAAATCACATCATAGAAGCAATTAAGAGCACACAGTAAATTGAGGAATGTATGGAGTGGGACAGAAATGTCTTCTAGGCATGAACACTAATGTAAGCATTACATTAGGACACAGCAAGGATGAAATTACTCAAGAGGATGCAAGTTGATGTGCATGTTCTAAAAAGTAATTGTGCTCAGTCCATTTTGAAGCACACCTGTGTTCATCTCAAACCATCTCCTGCTGTTTTGTTTACAGATGCCATGGTGGTGAGAAGAGGTGGACCTGGACAGAGCCAGCAATTACTTCATTATCATTTACTTTGTAATTCAATATTACCCTGCATGTAAATGCCGACATCAAGAATGTGGGGATCAATGTTGAGATCAATCCAAGTGCACTGAAGAAGTGCACCAGTAACTGATGAAATGAAGCTAACTGTGCATGTACAATGACACTGGCACTGGCATTGATCCCACATGCATGCCTGGTTGGCATGATTTCAGTACCCTTTGATTTGTGCTAGACAATCCATTCAGGATGCTCAAATAGCATGTAAACCCATTCACTCCAGAAAAACTCTCTTTCCTTGAAGGTGCAAAAAAAAAAGATTCCCACCTGATTACCTGCAATCAAAGACCAGGTAATCAGCAGCAGCAGCATGTAAACATGGTAAGTGATTTTGGGTTGGTTGGGCCCCGCAGACCACCCACCAAGACAGCTATCTCCAGCCGCTGGAAGAACTGATCCAGTCAGAAGTGAGTCACAATGTCTCCATTGGGTCGGTGCTGACTGGCTCATTGTTTAAAAAAAAAATATATATATTTTCTGAAACCACATTTTCTCTTCCAACTGCCTTATGTATGTAATTCAGTCCTAATAGAGATACCTGTTGGGAGGGGGAATGCATGAGACAAACTAAGCAGTACCAACATTAAAAAGAGACTCTTGCGGGAGGGGGATGCATGGGAAAAATACAGCAGTCCCAATATAAACAAGCAGTTGTAAATGCCAAATGTTTGCTTGCAAACCAGTGTAATAGGGCTTTAAAGAGTCCCTGATATTGTTGGGATAACTCTGAAAAATCACACTATCTAGGCACAATTTATTTTATATTTCACCATTTGTGTAATTGTTGCCTTTATTTATGTATTATGAAGGACATTTGCACAAACAACAAGAATCTTTACTCTATTTGCTCTGTCAGCATGGCTGCTTCTGCTGTCACTGTTCTCTTTATGACAACCCAGTCTGTTGCTGTGGAGATAATTATGATGTTGTAAACAGGGCATTATGATGACTTGTGCAGGCAAGCAGCCAAAGCTAAAAACAGTTCAATGGATAGTAATCTTGTTTTATGTACTTCCCTCAGTAATAAAGAGAAAGGGGAAAGAACTGAAATAAATACATAGATCCAGTTGAATGGTACAGAGGGCAAAAGCAGAGAACTGTAAAATAGTGGGTTAAAAGTTCAGTCACCCTCAGGCCACAAACAATATTGTCTAAAAAAATCAGTGTGACACAGTGAAACTGTATCTGGCCCACTGGCATGGAGGACTGAGGTGCTGGATGCCTCTTCTCCCTCCACACCGGTGACCTGAATTAAGGAATGGACCGAGGTTGCTTATCAGCTTTTGTAGGAAGGAGGATTTAGTGTCCACTGACAGATTCAATTCAATTCAGATTTATTTATAAGGTGCCTTTCAAATGCCAAGGCACCAGATCTCCTTCTTCGGGGTTGGGAGAGGTGTGTACTGCTGCTTGGCTGCCACATACTGTAGTGGAGGGTCAGTGGCACAGCAGTGGTCACTGTAATTGAAAGTTGGATGTGAATGTTGAAAGTGTGCACCACCTTCACAGTCTTTGTGTACACCATTGCACACCACTGGATCTGACTCAAGGGGAGGAACAGGTGGAAACAAAACCCTATCTGTAGGATGATGCTGTGACCCTGAAAGCCTCGCACCACCACTTCCATCCATGGCACCCACTCACACAGTGAGGTAAGAAATAGATGGAGGTGGGTAAAGGGTCGGGGGTTGACAGCAGAAGGGAGCTAATGGGGAAGAGCAGGAGAATAAATTTCACATGGATTGCAAAACTAATTGAATGATAAACTAAACTGTGTTTAATTCTCACATTTTTCAAAGCTATCTAACTGGCAACAAAGACTTTTTAAAGGGAACATGAACAATATGCAATTCACATCAACAATTATTGGTGTTTTGTGTTCATTATTGATGTGCTGGTAATGGTAGCATGAGATATGAGTGCTGGGGATTGGGCACCTACAATAATGGTGACCCAATCCCATTTTATATCTCAAAGCTACCCCGTAAGTAAGGTGGTTGGATGGGGGTCGGTGAATATAGTAATGGGATGTTGCTGTACGTAAGTGTGGGGGAGTGAGCATGCACAGTGAGGAGTGGAGGAAATGTGAGGGTGGTGCCACAGTGGGTTGCAAGCCAACCTCATGGCATGGTGGGTGGGTTGGTGGTGTTGGTTGGCAGGAATTACTGGGTTTGGGTCAGGGGCGCTTGTGCATTTTGTTGCCTCAGCCGAAACTTATTTTTAATGTTTCACCTCCCCAACATGCACCCCTGGAGCTGAGAATCCCTTACATGGGGCAGTGGCATCGAAATCCCCATGGGGGTTGCTGGGGATGCAGTCCCCCACACATAAAACATTAAAAAACAAAATCCCCGGTGCCATTCTGCTGTGCGCTAGGGTGTCAGAGTGACAAAATAAATTTTCAGCACTTTGACTTTGTGATAACAGCGATCGTCTTTAGGCTTTCGTTGTTATCACATAAACCCCAGGCAACATATTTGAAGCTATGATATTTGCATTCTGCATGCTGTTTATTTTTCTAAACTCTGTTTAGTGATTTCAAATAGGTGTTTCCTGTCTTTAACTAGGGGGAAACACAGTCACACACACACACACACACACACACTATGAAGCTTGATGTTTACGCCCATCAGCAAGTCGAACTCTGTCGTCAGCCCTCTCAGTATCGACTTTTGAGAGGCAAGTCTCCTGCATTTCTGCATCCATTAACTTACATAGTACACACCTACATGGCCCCCTACACTAAAGTAAAAATATGTTTGCTTTGCGCATGTGTGCAGGCAAGTAAAGAGATACCTGCTTGGGGGGAACTGCATTTGACAAAAACAGCAGTCTCAACATGAACAAATTTTGACAAAGAAGTTGCATAAAAGGTATAGTGATAGATGAGAAATTAAACAAGATCTTCCCTTTTCCTGTATATTTAGGGAATCCCGAGGGCAAAGGGAATCTAGTAGGGATCTAAAATGCAAATTAAGAAGAGTTTGAAGAAACACAATCGCTCAGAGATCCTAGAGGGGTTTTCCACTGATACAACCCTCACAGTCTTCTGGTTATTCATTTCCCAACTTCTCACCCTTGACATCTGCTAAACGATGACTTTTTCTTCTGTTGACCCCAAAAGTATGAAAGACTATCATTTTGATCATGCCAGAGTGTTTTTTAAGCTTTTTAGACCCCTGATCCTCCCATCCCCCCCCCGCCGCATTTGGCAAAATGGTTGTATTGACCCTGCACATGCAACACCAACCCTGTCCAGGCCAGGATGTGCTTCTGTGGACAGCAATTCCCCAGCCATGGCTGGCCATCTCCTGCATCCCAGTCTCTTCTCAAACACAGGTTACACAACATGGTAGTGTAATTGCCATTGAGTTCCTAGACACATTTTTAAAGAGGGAGATTCTCGGTGGGGCGCAATTTTATAGGATTTTGTAATTTTTTTTAAGGCAGTGGTATTCTAGTGGGGTGGGGCGGGGTAGAAAAGAGCCAAATAGTGAAGACCATAGGCTCCCTAGAAACACATCAGCAAAATGGCTAAATCCTGAATGGGGATAAGTTGAAAGGACTCTTCTGAAAAAAGGCATGCAAATGTAAACCTCCATCCTTGAGTAGGTCCAGCACCATTGGCTGTAGGTTCATTTCCAGATGCATTATTGGCTATCAGCCTGACACACCTCCTCAGTCTCCTGTTTGCCATTAATGTGGTACCAATATGTTTCTTTGCATTTTGCAAGCAAAGATAAAAAAATAAAGAAATAAGTCCACTACCACCGTTGAAGTTTATCATGTTTGGAGACCTAAAACTCCTTTAATGTGTCAAGGAATAACTTTGCAATGAAGAAACAACTGAACCTGCTGCAAAACCAAAGAACAAAAATTACTGAAATTAAGTAAAAGACACTTGTGTTTATGTGGAATTGAGGTAAACCAAATTTTTGTTTGAAAAGACAAACCATGCTGAAAAAGAACAACTGGCTGGTGTGCCACTGTTCAGTGGCTGACTTGAAAAAACTCCAGTCTGACTAGCAAACAACATCTGTCACTAATCTCAATCACATACTGAGAATATTTAACTCAGAAGTCCATAGCTCACAGGGAGCCAAGTACTCTGTTGCTGGCTACATTACTTTTTTCTATCAGGATTCAACCAGTACAGTATGTTAATAACCCTAACATGGGTAGAAACATTAACCTAAACTTTAACAAAATTTTGCATCCAGTTTTGAATGTGTTAAAGCTAGCTGAAAGTTTAACAGAAACAGCCTTTAATTTAAAGGGGAACTGTCATCTTCGGGATTCCTTAATGTCTGAAGTTAAAAGTATAACAGTTTCTTACTGAAGTATTTTGGATGGGATATGATTTTCTACCGTAACAATGCCAGAATTCCATTGGGGTTTTTTTTACTAACAGTTTGAAATGTAAAGGTGATGACTCAATAATTTAAATTCAAATACAAAACAATTATTACAAATGTAGAAAGTGGGAACTTAACGGAGGGTCACATGATGCAGGGCACCTAGAAGCAGCGCTGATCCGAAGCTCCCGCCTATCAACCTCTTTTAAAAGCTTACTTTGCCCAATTTAAAGTACAGAATGAGCTTCAGACCTTAGTTATACTTTGTACTGGCGCTTGAGCACTAGCGACACATCAGACTGAGCGATTGATTTGGTGATAAAGCAAGATGGAGGCCAAGATGAAACCAGCCTGCATTAAACACACTCCTCCAGCTACCCTAGAGAAAACAGTTAAAAAATTAAAACATCAGAACTCCGGGGGTACCTCCAAGTCAAGTTCTTCCAGCTCCTCGATAATTCCTCTAACGGAAGAACGTTTTCTTCAAGAATTGCTCCATTTTAAGGAAAGACTCGAGGACATATCCGCAGAATTAAGATCGCTTCGAGGTGACCTAAGTTCCCTGTCGCAAAGAATGGGAGACTCTGAAGTGAGAACCACCTCTCTGGAGAGGTGGAAGGAGAGAATGGATCCTGAAATTGTTCAGCTACGGCTACAGCTTAAGAAGCTGCAACTGAAAACTGAAGATCTGGAGGGGAGAAGCAGAAGGAATAATGTCCTGATACTAGGCCTACTGAAATGGAGGAGGGCCCTGATACCATCGGTTTCCTTCAGAAATTTTTTGTTAAGATCGTAGGCCCATCTCCACTAAGCCCACAGTACCACATAGAACGGGCCCATCGCTCTCTCAAGCTGAAACCCCCACCTGGATCACCACCATGGCCAATAATAGTGAGTTTCCTAAGCTATCTTAAGAGGCAGCATGTCATCTCCAAATCAAAGGAGCTCCAAGCCATCCTATGGGGTAACACGAAGCTGAGGATAACTCAGGATCTCCCCTTTGAAACTCGTCAAAAGCAATCAGCATTTCATCCCACGGTCAGCAAGCTAATAGCGACAGGAATTCGCTTCAAGATGGTCTAACTGGCTAAACTGCAAGTGGCTATTGAGGGAGTCTGGCATTCCTACGAATCCCCAGAGCAGGCAACTGTGGATCTCACAATCAAGCTACCTAATTTATTTAAGACTGGCAGAACTGTTATCTCAAATACCTAAGGCTTTCAGTCCTTAATCTTGTGGGAGTGAATTGCATACCTGTTTTGGATCCCTTCTCCTTTTTACCTTTCCCCTCTCTTCCTTCTCTCTTTTGCCTCTCTCGGGTTGGTTTTGGAGGGCTGCTGGGGTGTCCTGAGGCCTAGCAGTGGTGCGATCGATGTTGTGTTCCTGTGGGGAGGGGGGTAGGAACATTTGTTTAGCATGCATTTCCCTGCACCGCTAATGGGGATGTTTTTTTTTAGTCCCATCAATTTTAGATCCCCTGATCACTTCCCCACCCTTCGGGGTGATCTCATTTCCGTAGATTTTAATAAGTTATGTGATAAAGGGGTTTTTTGGAGACCTCTATCCCCCTGAGGTCTGTTTCGCAAGTTTTCTGGGTTTATCTAATCTCATCTGTAACAGCACTCTCGATCTCGAGTAGGTTGGTCAACCTACGTCCAGATGGATTCATTTTCACTTTCCCTGGAACTGGCTCTGTACTCTCTCTAATAACTCTCCTGATTCTGACTAACCTATCTAGGGTGTACACTTGCGGGTTTTTTTGAGGGGGTGGTGGGCGGGAGGCTTTGGGATGGAACAAGCTTGGGAAGAACTGCATATCGCGCCAGAGAAGTGGGAGAAGGGTGGTCTCCCTGGGAAGCTTAAAGAGCAAGGTAGCTGCCGAGCACTTCTGGTATACCTCACTGAGGTAGTCTCTGGCACCAATGCTCAGATCTGGTATTTACATGGAGCTATAGCTTCCCAAGGGAAGGTCGCCTACTGGGTTGGGTCCTCTATACTGGAGACTCACATACCTAAAACTATCTTGAAAGGGGGACCTATTGTACATAGTTTGAGGGGGTTTTGGGGGGAGGAGGATTTCACGAATCCGATGACTTTCCTGACTATAGCAATGATGGAGATTAAAAGGGAGCAGTTATACAGGAGTCAAATCAAATCAAGGAGGCTGAAAATACCTTATCCACATCTTCCCCTTCAGGTCTCTTTGAAACCCTGCTGAAACTTAGAAATGAATATGGAGATTTATTAAAAGAAAAGGCTAAATATGCCATCCTAAAAACTAAAGCCTGCTATATTGATCAAGGCGAGAAGCCAGGAAGAATGCTTGCCCTCCAGTTACGGGAACTAGAGAGCTCAAGGCTCATCCCTTCTATACTAGCCTCAGACGGCTCTATTAAGACTTCCCCATGTGATATCTCTCAGGTTTTTGAAAAGTTTTATAAAGATTTATACAGTAAAAATCCTTCACAGGTCACTCCCTCACGTATAGAACAATATTTGGATAGCCTTGACCTCCCGTCTCTTCAAGCACATCATTGTTCGAGTCTGTTTTCCCCAATCACCTTGGGGGAGATAGAGGAGGCGATCACAGAGCTCGCATTAGATAAGTCACCAGGACCAGACGGCTTCCCCTCCAACTTCTATAAAACCTTTTCTAGCAAATTAGCCCCCCCCTCTTAAATTTATTTGAATATATGTTCACCTCGGATACTCTAGATCCTTCCTTGTTGGAAGCCATGTTAGTTCTCATCCTGAAACCCGACAAACCACATAATGATCCTGCCAGTTATCGCCCAATCTCACTTTTAAACTATGATATCAAAATTCTATCAAAAATCTTGTCTCTCAGAATCAAACGGGTCTGGTCTCATCTGTTGAGCCCTGAGCAGGTGGGATTTGTGCAGGGTCGATCTTCAGCTGATCATTTGCAGACCCTTTCACATATCCTCCAGGCTGCTCAAGACTCCCAGATTCCCATGGCTTTAATCTCATTAGATGCAGAAAAAGCCTTTGACAGAGTAAACTGGGAGTTTCTCTGGACAACTCTTAAGAAAATGGGCTTCCCAACAGTTTTCATTCGATGGATACAGATGGTTTATCAAGCTCCCTCTACCAAAATTTATTGTAATGGTGTATTCTCTCTCCATGGTTCTCTTTATTTACTGGTACCAGGCAAGGCTGCCCCTTATCTTCCTTTCTATTTAATCTGTATTTTGAACCCCTTCTACTTAGTATCAAGCATGCCCCCCACGTCATGGGCTGTACAGTATATCAACAATCTCTAACCCTTTCAGTAAACGCAGATGATATTCTCCTTCATTTGGCCTACCCCGATGTATCGTTATCACATGCACTACAAATCATCAGACAGTTTGGACTTGTAGCCAATTACAAATTAAACCTATCGAAAACTGTGATTTTTCCACTAAATGCCCTTACCCACCAGGCCAGCTTTGCTCACCTAGGCATGAAATGGTCCCCTCACTCTATTAAATATTTGGGTATTCATCTCACCAATGACCCAGAGACTTTCAGGAAGCTTAATCTGGATGACTTAATTACGAACATTCAACAGGACCTTCAAAGATGGGGAAATCTTCCCCTCTCAATATGGGGTTGTATCAGTATTGTTAAAATGAATGTCCTCCCTCATCTCTTTTATCCCCTAAATTTGTTAAATCTCTGGCTCCCATTGTCCTATTTTCATCATTTTCACTCTGCCCTCTCCAAATTTATCTGGCAGGGCAAACATCCCAGGCGCTCTTTCATGAAACTCAGCCTTCCTAAGGAATTAGGTGGGCTTCATCTCCCTAATTTCAACTTCTACTATTGGGCGAGCCACCTGTAAAAAATGGGAAGATGGTTCTCAGACACAGGCGACGGGCACCTATCAATCTGGTTACAATTAGAAAGGAAGCTTCTTGGTCTGCATGGCCTCAATTCCTCAGGAATATTTTCCTCTCCTAGTTCTGCATTGCCAAATTCCATACAAAATTCAGTGGTGGGAGTTTCCATTAGGGTTTTAGCTCAATGCTGGAATTTTTTTAACATTCCATACAAAAAGGACACGGCTCAACCCCTTCTTCGAAATCCAAATATTAAAATAGGGGGATCACTGCTTTTTCTGGATTGGATTCCTCAGCTACAGGAGGTTTCAGTAGAGGACCTGTATGGTCAAACCGCTCTCCTGTCACCCCTGATATAATAGCTAAATTCAACATCCCTCAGAAATATATTTTCAAAGTGTTTCAGCTGAGACACCTTATGATGTCCAACTTTGGAATTACATTATCACAATCCCAGGTTAGGCCCTTTTTGGAACAGGTACAGATATACGCCAGTAAGCCCCATGGAATATCGGCGATTTACTCTCTTCTCTTGGGAATCAAATTCCTGAATGCTCTCCGGGTTCTAAAGTTTGGACTCCCCTTTCTGACTGATGTTAGTCCTATGTGGAGTCAGGTTTGGAAGGACCTACATAGGTATCTTACTCAAGATAGACATAGACTTATTCAGTATCATATTTTAAATAATATGTATTACACTCCTGTTAAACTAGTCAAACTGGGTAGGCTTCCTGTGGCAACCTGTACCAGATGTGGTTCATCTGAAGGGAATCCTATTCATATTTTCTGGCATTGTAACAAAGTGGCACCACTCTGGAATGCAGTTCAATCCAGTCTAGATCCTCTACTGGGATTAGGGGACTTGTTTACTATAGAGATATGTATCCTTGGGATGTTTTCAACCATTAATATTAAGGAGCGTAGATTTCACATGGCCTTAATTTCTATTGTGGTCAAAAGATTGATTCTTAAGCATTGGGTGGACCGATTAGTCATAACACATGAGGAATGGTTGAAGGAGCTGTCACTTTGTTTCAATACCGAGCGGTTGATAGCCAGCTCCCAGAATTGTATGGATGCATTTAATCGCAAATGGGGTAAATTATACGCCTTATATTTGAATTGAAATATTGAAAGTACATGTCTCTGCTTACTTTAGTTGGTTAGTTTTATTCATCTTTGGCAAATGCTGACTGTTAATTTCTAATTCTCGAGTATCTTTGTGCTGTTATGTATACTAGACACACTCCAGGGGGAAGGGTGTGGGTGGGAGGAGTTAAGAGGGGGAAGAAAGGAGGGTTTAGTAGGTGTATTGGTATTGTTTTAGTTTTATTTGATCCAGAGACAGTCTGATGTTTGCTACTTCTTGTCTGTCTTGGCCAATATTCTTGTACGGCCAACCTTGTAGCCTCCTTTCTAGTTATATGTAAGATGAAAACAATAAAATGTTGAATTTCAAAAAAAAAAAAAATAAACGTAGAAAGTGGCCAGCCCAGTGGCATGGAGGGCTGAGGCATCCATTCCTTACCTCCTGTCATGCTGATGATCCATGTTCACAGTGTGAGTAGGCTGCCAGGGGTCAGCCAGGGAGGGAAAGGATAGATCATCTGGAGGACTGTTCTCCTTTCCCAGTTAGGGGATGGAGTCCACTGCATGACTGGCTCCTGGTAGTGGCTGGGTGCTGGCACAATGAACCCATAACATAAGGGGTGTATGCAGGGCAGACGACCAGTGTGCCACACTCAGAAGAATGTGTGGCTCAGCATTTGGCATCATTGCATGCATTCTCTCTGTGCTCGAGGTCAGGGAAGAAAATCCAGGAAAAAACTCTGACTGGCTGGATGATGCCTACCACCTGCGGGCATCACACCCAGCCATCTGGCACCTAGTAGGAGCAGAGGTGTTTCTGGTGGACCTTGGGGTGATGGTGCTGGGGGGACTGGTGGAAGAGTGCTGGTCAGAAGGGAAAGAACAAAACAAATTAATATAAAAATAAATGTAGAAAACACACTTAATAACACAGATGATTAACTATTTAACCTATTGGATTATCTTCAGTGAAAGCAGGGCCAAGACCCTTGTTGACATAATTTCCTGTCAGAAGTCTAAAACACATGGCAACCCCCAGCCCTTAATTACAGGCTGATTTACATATGAATAATTCTGGACTGCAAAGACTTACAGATACACACAATTGCTAACTCAAATTAGCTTTTTATGAGCTTTCAGACATTAAGAAATCCTGAAGATGACAGTTCCCCTTTAAGAAAGAAAGCTGAATGGTTTACAGATTTTTACTTTATGTTTTTATAATGCCTGCCCTCATTGACTAGGGGGGCAACTTGAGATAAATTAATGTATTTAATTATCCCCCTCTAGTTGGTGGGCTGTTTTCTTTCTCTTCTTGTTCTAATACAGTTAAATAAATAATGAATCAATTTGCATGATATGTTTGTGTAGCATTTGATTTGTTTTGATTAAAGTAGCAGTGCAACAAAAATATTTCCCCCAAAAAGCTAGTTTTAGCCACAATTAAGAAACTTATTAGTATACCTGTCAAATGTACTTGCCTAGGTAACTCCTATGCTGTGCACCATGAAACTTTTTTTGGTTTTTCTGTAATAACCCTCGCCAGGTCTGCAGTGTTGTTTCTATGGAAAATGTAGCCATCTTTTTTTCTTGAGGAAAAACTCAATTAAAACATTTATAAAATACTGAAATTGTGGTAATCCAATTGTAGAAATGAAAGGAAAAGTGTCACTCTCACTGGGATTAGAACCCAGGACCTCAGCAATCAGTGGTTTAGCTCTTAACCAACTGAGCTATGAGAGTTCAGCCAATTAAGGCCCCTGAGTTTTCCCATGTGACTCACACATACATTCCTTTCTGGTGTTGAAATGAGCAACCAGGAAGTCTTTTTACAGACTCAAATAACTCCTCCTCAATCTCACTCAACTGCAGTATATGCCACTGTGAGGCAAATTTAAAAATCCAATTGTGGAAGTGAAAGGAGAAGCATGATTCTCACTGCAATTTAAACTGAGGACCTCAGTAATCCTTGCTTTAGCTCTTAACCAACTGAGCTATGAGAGTTCAGTCGATTAAGGCCCCTGAGTTTTCCCATGTGAATCACACATACAGTCCTTTCTGGTGTTGCAATGAGCAAGGAGGAAGTCTTTTTACAGACTCAAATAACTCCTCACTTAGAACATTGTACCACAAAATTAAACTGGAAGATTCCTGGAATCTTTTATAGTGAAAACAGGTAGGGTCAAATTGTTGCCAAATTTCATTGCACTGCTGCTTTAAAACTCATTTTATAAGCACAATTTGACACTCAGTGGTGGGCTTTATGCTGAGACAACTGGTCTTTCAGAGGCTGTAAGCCTTCTGCTTGTGATGTCTGGCCTAACTTTATCCTGGACAAATTGTTATTTCAGCGTATAAAATGGGTGGGGAATTTGCTGCCTCTTGATTGGACAAGAGGTTTTGGAACTCATTGCCCTACAGGGTGACACCTACCAGGTCAGGAACACTTCCAGCAACCAAGATGCAGCACACCTAGATATCCATGCCTCCCAGATATTTTCTAAGAAAAATGTCTGGCAGCCATGTTTGCAATGTTAAAATTCTTACTACACTTAACTTGCCAAGAGGTTAAGAAATACATCATACAAAATGTAAAAAAAAAAGCCCATATGTAACAAAGTCCTTGAATACAAAAACACAAAAGTTAAATGCATTCACTTACTATTTATCTATTCTCACATCTTTTCCTTTAAAGGACTCGAAGCCTTCTGTTGAGCTTGTCTTGTAGCCTGTGTTTCATCACTGCATCCTGTACAATCATTCACCAGCTCAGAGCTCCCCTGCCCAACTTTACTCTGCTCTGTGAATGTCCCCCAGATGTCTGAATATTGGCCACTCTACCCCCCCCACACGCCACATAAGTTTCAGATTTTTTCCACTGAGACACAAAGGCATATGTATTTAAAATACTAAATTGCAACTGGTGCTGCTCAATGTTGCTTGTACAGTCTGTTTCCTGTTACTATGACAGCACCCAGTAGGTGTCACTGGTCTATAGCGTGTGTTTTAAGTGCTCTCTCTCACTCACTACTTGCTGTCATACAGCGCTGTTTTCATGCTTTAGTCTGTATATGTAAGGATATTAAAGATAATTGTTTTTTAATTAAAATAATCATGATATATGCTGCTGAATGTCTTTACTGTGACAGCAGGCAGCAGGCAGCAACGATCTATAACATGTGTTTTAAGTGCTCTTTCTTACTCATCAGGCTCTCATACAGCACTGCTTTCTCATTTTAGCCTCACTATCTAAAGAGTGAAACAAATGATGGCATCAATACAAAAATGAATGAAATCATATTAATATCACACTAAGACTATTTTAAAACACAGTAAATGGTATAAAAACTAAATGAATGACTATGAAATGATTCACAGCAGCACCACATAGTGGCAAAAACACACAAGGTGCACTATTTTTTTATAAAACTGAAAAACACTACAACTAAATTCTTTTTGTGTTTTGTGTTTTTTCTTTTTTGGAGTGTGTGTCAAACATGTTAACATACTACTTATGTTAGAAGAGCAATAAGACACTCTGGGGTGGTTGTTGTCTTGGGTTAATGTACTTCCAGATGCTGAAGTGCCTCATGCCTCACTGTGCACCTGGCTTTGCATTAACTGATAACAACCACCAGCCTGTTGTGTGTTATTGCTTAAACAGAGCTCACACTGTCATGTTGTATTGCTTGCATAGCAAAC
This sequence comes from Neoceratodus forsteri, assembly GCA_016271365.2. Taxonomy (NCBI): domain Eukaryota; kingdom Metazoa; phylum Chordata; order Ceratodontiformes; family Ceratodontidae; genus Neoceratodus; species Neoceratodus forsteri. The sequence goes on along the minus strand of CM057455.1, from coordinate 1,292,319,546 downwards.
AAAAATTGACAGGCTGTGTTTTTTACAAGGCACCCATGTTTTGTGAAAGAGACTTTATGTAGATTTTACTAATCTGTTTCAAGGCAACAGAGACTACACTCCCTTTATGGCACATTTTAGTGGGAGCTGTGATATTTAGAAAATGTCAAGGGAATAATGAAGGCAAACTTATTGACACCAATGATCATTACATCATTTTGTAAGTGTATACAAATGCATACACTGGCTAGCATTTATGCAGCCTATGAAAAAGATGATTTTTTTTTACTAACTTCTTCCTAAATATTTTCCCATTACACTGCAACATATTTTCCCACTACACTGCACCACTCGTTATTGCAAATGACATCAATCTCACAATGTCACACACACAGTTAGAAAAATGAATTGGGAGACTCACCTGAATGGAAAACCGGAGATATAAGAGTCATAAAGATCTTTGTAACAGGGATAAAAGTAGTTGTCATGTTTAAAACAATCAAACAAACAACAAATAAACAAAAAAACAAAGGCTGTGTTCATTCTTTTCAGAGGTTCAGAAATCTAATTCTAGAACAGACTTCTTCCAATTGTCACATAGTAATTTTCATAAAGGATGAGAAACCAAACACATCATGTTAGAAATAAAGGACTTAACAGAAAGGGGTTTGGGGGAGGTTTGATTTCTTACTGCTTGAAGACAAATTATTTATTCAATTAATAGAAAAGGAAATATCTCAGTTCTAGAGCATACAGTAAGTAAGCAAAAAGACACAACATAGCCTGGGTAGTTATAATAAAAGCATACCCACATAGTACTAGTAAAATTTTATTTATAGAGAAATAGCACCATTAGGGTTATAAATACCTTTTTACAATGTGTACCTGTTAAATAAGATCATCTAAAAGTTGCAATAACATGTATAAATACATAAATCAATTTGGAAATTAAGGGTTAACATTAGGTCACATAAACAATAAGACAATGCACTATTTGTGAACAAACGAATAAACATTTGATCCCTTTGCCTCTCTTATTACATTCACATCAAAAGGCTAGTTCCTGCTTCATTGCTGTCATGAAAGCAGTAGATGAAATTTCCAAAGTTCAAAGGTGGGGAAGCTTATTCCAGCAGTTGGCAGCCTTGTACTGGAACGTCATTTTACTAAAACTGTTAGTTTCTTTTGGTACTATCAGATCCTTAGCACCCCTTCTCCTTAGGTTTTTGCCATGGTTTGGCTTTTGTAACTTTCCAATCAATCCAGATAGTATATTATTTTTTAGTACCCCATGTACGTGATTTGTCCATATACCCTTCCTACATATACCAAAGAAACTCTACACTAAAAGGGTGCACATAGAGCAATGGTGGGTACTTTATTTACATCTTAGTATGTATCTCGCCAATCTGTTATATGTTGTGTCCAATTTCTGTAGATGTTTTTATAAGCATGAGAGTAAATATGACTCCCGCAGTAGTATAAGGGGATATAACTTGTCAAATGTTAAATTTCAGCCAATCAGAGCGTGCCACGTCATTTGACAGGTGGTTTCCATGGCAACGCCCCACCCCCTTTCCAACCGGAAGTCCCGCCTTCCTCGCGCCATGGCAATGCCTCGCCCCCCTTCGTGCCACAGGAAGTGACGTGCATTTTGGTCCTCGAACCCGGAAGTCCTCCCCTTTTCTACGCCGTACATGCCTCCTTCTTCTTCCCCTCCTCTCGGATCCTTGCCACAGACTCGCACCAGAGTCCCACCACCTCTTCTCCCTCCCCTCACATCGGAGTGCTAGCAGCTCCTCGAACTCCTCCCCTCGGACCCAGTTCGGCATCCTAGCTTGCACCCGGGTCCCTCCCCTCACATCGCAACCCAGCCGCACCATCCTAATTCACACCAGCATCTCCCTCCTCAATCCGCCACCACTTGCACCAAAGTTCCGCCACCTCCTGTCTCTCCCCTGCATTGGAGTGCTAGCAGCTCCTTGAACCCCTCCCCTCGGACCCGGTTCGGTGTCCTAGCTTGCACCTGGGTCCCTCCCCTCACATCACAACCCAGCCGCACCATCCTAATTCACACCAGAGTCGCCCTCCTCGATCCGCCACCACTTGCACCCGAGTCCCTCTTCCTCCACACCACCCTGCTCCCTCTCGCACCCCTGCTGAAACATCCTAGCTCGAACTCGAGTCCCTCTCCTCACCACACACCCCTGCTCCCTCCTCCTCCCCCCACCCTTTTGCAGTCCTGCTCTCTCCTCCCTCTCCTCGATCCATCCACCTCTTGCACCCAAGTCCCTCTTCCTCCACACCACCCTGCCCCCTCCTCCACCCCTACCACCGTGTCCTAGCTCAAACCTCGAGTCCCCCACCTCCATTCCCTTTCCCTCAGACTGCTGCTCCCCTCCTTCTCCTCCCCCTCCCCTCCCACTCCGAGTCCTAGCACCTTCATACACCCTACTCCCTCGCTATTCATTCTCACCCCTGTCGGTCCGGGATATAAGGACAGGATGTGTGTAAATGCTTTGTGACTTGGAAATCTGTACAAGGAATGCATCATCAGTCAGGGCCATGGCCACAGGGGCTATTTGGTGACAGTGGTGTAAGCACACTTGTTTTGAGACCAGGTACATATTTTTAAAGGTTTAGAAAAAAAGTATTCATGTAACCTAGAATGTCCTACCAAGAACACCTTGTAAATGTTCAACGTCATCTCAGACTGGCAAGGCAGCATTCATCATCAGTCTGCAAAGCAGTGTGTATGTGTGTGTGTGTGGGCATCAACCAACTCTTAGGAAAAGGAAAAAATCTCTACAGGGCTTTAGATAGAAAAAATCTTTACAAATCTTACCTTGTTTGCAGTAAAAAAAAATAGGATTCAGAACTGTGTACAATATCTACTAAGTAATTATGAATGTTATATATGATTTAAGCAGAGGATCCTGTGTGACAGTCACAGAGAGTTGTTTCGAATACTGATGAGTTAGCGGATGAGAGCATCTTGTAAGAATGGAACAAGAGACTGTTTTACATGTGAAAGGATACTTTTTGTGTTAGAAAGACTATAATCATCTATTAAATGGCTCGTCATGTCTCACATAAACAGAAGGAATACATACTATGAATAACTATATTCTTTCAAACTATATTGAGCAGTAGGGCTCTGATAAGCAATATCTTAATGTTTTCTCAAAGAGATATAGCTCTTTAATGGCAGACATTCTCAAGACTCTCTAGTGAAATTCTGTATATTAAATACCTTTCATTACAGAGCGAGGGATCCCCCACTGATGAGCTCAGCTTTATATAGAATGTCACACATTTGCATTTGAAAGGGCATGCTGCTTTAGTCTTGAAAAAGTTTACATCTAAAAGGAATCACATTAAAGCTTATCTTGCATTCATACATAGCTAAAAAATAAATAGTTTAGAAAAGCCTGTAGTCTATTAATTGTCAGGTAATTTCTCACATATACCAAAGGAATACATACTGTGAATAACTATGTTCTTTCAATTTCTATTAAGCAGTAGAGTTCTGAGAAGTAATATCTTAACGTTTTCTCAAAGATGCCTAGTTAAGTAGCAGCAGACCTTCCCTGACCTCTGTAATGAGATTCTGCATGGTTCTGATGGTGAGCTCAGCATATTAATTAGCTTCTAGCCAGTGTCTTGAAGACTCATAATTTTATGTTATACACTGTGTACCTGTTATTTATGTATGTATCTGAGAGAAATACTACTTTTCACAAACAGAACCTATCTGGAATATGTTAGATTATAATGTCTGTGCTAAATTATAACCATGCTAGTGTGCATTAATAGAACAGCCTTGTATGGTTTGTGAAATCATATAAAAAGGGATCTTTTGTGAGCCATCTTGGAAAAAGAGTCACGTTAGTCTCACACGGTAGAAGGGTTCTGTTAAGAGTGTGAGAGATTTAGGCAGGTGGTCTAAATCAGCATGAAATCATCGGATACACAATAGAAGGGGGCACATATTTACATAGTAGGCATCTGGGAACACATTTGTAAGATCTGGGAAATAATATTCACACACGGTAGAAGGGTTCTGTTAAGAGTGTGAGAGATTTAGGAAGGTGGTCTAAATCAGTATGAAATCATCGGATACACAATAGAAGGGGCATACATTTACATAGTAGGCGTCTGGAAACACATTTGTAAGATCTGGAAATAGTCTAAAAGAAAAACCTTGCATAGTTTTCTATTTTATGCAAAGAAATGGGGAGTTACTATGTATTGTTAGCTACAGTATATAAGTGTTAGACATTTCCAGTGTGACACAGTCTTGGCTGAAAACCAAAGAGAAACTGCTAAAGTATGGAGCATTGCAAAATGGAATATATCTTAGGTGCTGAAATTGTTGATATCAGCGATGATGAAGAGTCTACTACTAGTGTTGAACAGATAGAGACCACCAAAAACACCCCACAAGGTATTTGTAGATATATTTGCTGCTTTAGAATTGTATAATCAGTTAGGATGTGTTACTGCCTTTTTTTATCAGCTCAGAGCTGTATCATTAGTGGATAAAAAAATGCCATGTATTTGCATATCTATATTTGCTGCTTTAGAATTGTATAATCAGTTAGGGTGTGTTACTGCCTGTTTTTGCTAGCTCAGAAAGGTATCATTGGTGGATAGAAGATACTTTAATTAAAAATAGGGTTTGTTTTACTGTTTTTGCTAACCTGGATTCTTACAACTGTAATGTATGAAATATGATTATTATAATTTAAATGTTTATTGTAAGTTTAAACATAAGTGAAAAGCAATACACACATTATAAATCTTTGGTTCAAAATCAGACATACAGACTTCCTTGTGATCTATAGGCTCATTAATTAAATGTATCTACCATTTTTAAAGACCATGGTTGAAATATGTGACGTCTGCTTTTCTGTTGATAGCTACAAAAGGTAAATCTTCTCAGAAAAAGTAAAGAAGGAATCAGCACAGAACACACAAGAGATGGCTGCCAATATTGTGAATAATGTTTATTGTGGAGACATCAGGGGTGATGCTTTAGAATCCATAAATAACAGCATACATTTACTCCAAGGGTCAGAAAACACCAACAGTTCCATCAATCATGATGCAACTCCCCAGGCACCCGCACATTTGGTGGTTAAACCCAATGGTGATTCTACAAGGCACCTTGTTTTATATCATGGGTCACAGCTATCTGCCAGTTTGGGGCTAAAGACAACGAGAATCCTGTCTCACCTCCCAGGCCTCCACCAGTTTGAGGTTTACCAACAAAGGAAACCTATTTCACCTCCTCAGTTTGGGAAAAGGATTATGAGCCGACAAGGTTAATGATACAGCTTGCTGAAAAATTGTTTAAACTGCTTGACAACGTTGAAAGATTAAGTGGTAAGGAGAAAGAAACTGTATGTGCTTTACAAAAAAAACTACTAAGGTATCGTAATGTGAATGCTGCATTTTTGTTGGTATGTTTAGGTAGGAAGGGGTCAGCGTTAGAGCTGAGGTGTGATATAGAGATGGTAGATCAGCTTAACTGTGTATCAGAAATGTTTGCATCTACAAAACAGTGACCGAATAGAATGAATAAAAAGGAGGGCAATGTAAAAAATAAGACCAAACACAACAGACTGGCGAAAAGAAAGATATGGGATAAAAATTAAAAAATCAGAGAAAATTTGAAAAGGAAGGTAAAGCATGCCAGGAAACTATTACAATGCAGGGCATCACGGCATCTTGTGGAGAATCACGATTCTCCACAAGATGCAGAGTTAAAAAACCACCAGCCCTCTCCAGTAGTTTTTTTAGAAAGAATTCAAAGTTACACAAGGGTGAGAAATAATTTCAGAGCCGTCGAGCTCTATGAACGGTTTCGCTTTGTCAATCTTCACAGACTTCAGTCTTTTACAGACACCATTAGGGCGATACACCAAGCTATCCAAGAGTTGCTAGATAGAGTGATACCTGAACTGGGTCCCGATGATTTTCTGCAGTTGCATTTTGATGCTGACTCTTTAAATCATCCACTATTCTCAAGGAGAAGGGGCCCCTGGAGAGCTTAACGCTGGGGTGTTTTTAGACCAGATAGCTGATATGCTTCAGAGCAATTCTGAGGTGATCGTCGATGGGTCTCTGCACCTCGTGTTAACCACTATTAGAAACAGGGAGGAGGGCTGGGGAAGATGTACACTAAGTTCTGTTTTATACAGCAGAATCATTGAGAAAAAACTGCTATCTGATTGATTTAAACAACAGAGATAATGCTCTGTTTTTCAGCCAGTATAGTAGCGTTACTAAACCCCCACAGATATAATGACGCACAATTGATTAATAAGGGTAGAATTTTGCACGCTGAACTGGGTTTGTCAGAACAGATGCCTGTCACTTTTAGTGATGTGTCATAATTTGAGCAGTTTTTAGGAGTCAGAATTAAGATTTTGTACCACAATCAGGGAGCTTGGCAAACATTTTCGACAGGACCAGAAAGTCTTCCTAAGACACTGTTTGTATTATTGCATGACGGCCATTACTACGGTGTCACGGATGTAAAGAAATTTATAGGTGCCAAATACCTGTGTGAATACTTTCATGCAGCTTACAGTCACAAAAATAATCATTCATGTGCATGGTTTTATGTCGTGCTGTAGAGCCAAACTGCTCAGAACAGAAAACAGGTGCAACATCATGCCTAAAGCGTAAAAGATTTGCAGGTCCTCAGCTTGCCTAGAAAGGCATTTGGACAAAGCACTTGGGCAGGGTCTCTTGTGAACCGATGAAACTGTGTGAAGAATGTTTTGTTTTTATAAGAGGTCTCATGCATGCAAACACATTCAGTGTGCTAGATCGGCTCTCTGATGACTGCAGACAAACATATCTGTTACATGACCCCACTCACAGAAGTGAAAAACTCTGACAGATACATAGTGTTTGATTTTGAGGCCAGACAAGAAACCGGTGTACACACCCCTAATTTCATATTTGCTAAGCAATTGGATGGGGAAAGATCCTGGGAATTTGAAGGGGAGGAATGTGTAAAAGAGTTTGTCAGACATTTTATAGATACACCGTTCAAACACTACACATTTATAGCTCACAATGCCAAAGGCTATGACAGCTATTTTATCGTTAGCCAGCTGGTCAAGGAAAAAATAGCTATCAAGTTGCTCACCCAGGGAAGAAAATTGCTGTGTCTGACCGTATCTGCCCTACAAATCAGATTTATTGATTCATTATCCTTTATGCCCATGAAATTAAGCAAAATTCCAGCCGCATTCGGTTTTGAGAACGAGATGGCTAAAGGGTACTTCCCACATTTTTTTAACACCAAGGCCAATGAAAATTACGTAGGTCCCCTGCCCGATGCAAAATTTTATGGGGTGGACTACATGATGCCTAGTGAAAAATTAGAGTTCATGCAGTGGTACACGGCAAACAGGCATACAGAATTTGACCTGAAAAAAGAACTTAGCTACTACTGTCAGTTAGATGTTGAAATTCTTCGAAAAGCCTGTGACAGATTCAGGCAGGAAGTGATGAACATGACAACCAAACATGTTTTACAACAGTCAGACTGTGACACGGCAGAGTACAAAACAGTCTCTTTAGATCCCTTCAATACGACCATAGCCTCTGTTTGTATGGCAACCTACAGATTTTTGTTTTTGAGTGAGAACACACTCACTGTTCCCCCCAGATAACTATCACGGTCAGCAAAAGGGGTACTCCACTCTGGCCATTCAGTGGTTAATGTACATAGCTGAGAAAGAAAACATTTCTATTCAGCATGCTCTCAGGGGTGGAGAATTAAAAGCAGGTCCCTACTTTTTGGATGGGTATGCTATAATTGAAGGGGTTCTGACAGCCTTTGAATTCAATGGATGCTTTTTTCACGGATGCAACATATGTTACTGTGAGAAAGACAGAAACCGCATGACAGGCACTAGTTTTGGACAGTTATACAAGCGGACCATGCATAAATCCCATTTTTTAAAAAGCAAGGGGTTTGCCGTTAGAGTACTGTAGGAACACAAGTGGAAAGAAATGTTGGCAACAGATGAGGGCTTGAATAATTTCTTGAGGAGCAGACAGCTACCACAACCCCTGGAGCCTAGGGAGTCTCTGTTTGGGGGGAGGACAAATGCCATCCGACTGTACTATAAAGTGCAGCCGGATGAAAAGATTTGCTATTATGATTTTACTAGCCTGTACCCATTTGTCAACAAAACAAAATGTTACCCCGTGGGTCACCCTACCATCATCTATGAGAACTTTACAGATCTCAGTCAATACTTTGGTTTGGCAAAAGTAAAAGTTTACCCCAAGAGGTCTTTTTTTTCCAGTGCTGCCATCCAGGATTGGAAAAAACTTGTATTACATTATGTCGTGCGTACGCTGAGAGAGACTTCAGACAAAGTCATACGCACTGTAGATGAGAGAGGGCTCTGACTGGTACCTACTGTACCGTGGAGCTAAACCTGGCTATGAAAAGGGGTATCAATCATTGATGTTTTTGAAGTGTGGGATTTCAGGAGTCATCAACAGAGCTGTTTGCTGACTACATCAAACTGCACCTGAAGGGAAGCAAGAGGCATCTGGTTTCCTTCATGGGTAAAAATGAAGCAGATAAAGCCAGATACGTACAGCAGTATTTTGAAAGAAAATGTACATTTGAACCCCGCTGCCATCACCGTTAACCCCGCGAGGAGAAATATATCTAAACTGTTTTTAAATTCTCTTTGGGGTAAATTTGGACAGAGACCTAATTTACCGACCACGAGCATAGTTACAGACCCCGATGAACTCTTTCGGTATGTATTTGCCCCCTACTATGACGTGACCTCATGCTGTTTCATCGATGATGAGACAGCGTGTTTAAGTTGGAAGTACACTAAAGACCATTACCCAAATTCTAACAACATCAACATATTCATAGCGAGTTTCACCACAGCATATGCCAGAGTAGAATTGTACAATTTGCTAGATAAGTTACAGGACAGGTGTTTGTATCACGACACAGACTCTGTCATTTTTGTGTCTAGACCCGGTGACTGGAACCCTTCTCTAGGTGACTATTTAGGGAGCTGACCAGTGAGCTCCGCAGACGAACACATTAACGAAGTTAGTGTCTGCAGGTCCCAAAACCTACGGCTACCGGTGTCCGGAGGACAGACAGTCCTCAAAGTGAAAGGATTTACCCTTAATGTAGGCAACAGTAAACACATTAATTTTGACAACTTAAAAGATCTGGTGTTTGATTACAATGGTTCACAGATGTCTAAAGAAATCACGGTGAGGCAACCAGGCATGGTAAGAAATAAAAAGCAGTGGTCCCTCGAAACAAGAACACTGTCCAAAACACAGAGAGTAGTGTATGACAAATAAGTTTTACAAGACGAATTTAAAACCCTTCCTTACGGGTACTCATTGAAAATAATGGACATTAGATTGCAACACCCCTTTTCATGTCTGATAGCCGGACCGTCCAATTCTGGTAAAAGCTTTTTCATAAAAAATGTATTGGAACATTCTGACATTGCTTTATCGCACAAACCTGAAAATATTGTCTGGTTTTACAGCTGCTGGCAACCTTTGTATAATGAGCTGATGTTGAAGTTTGCACAATTAAATTTGTGGAGGGCTGCCTGCATCACTAGCCGATGATGATCTGCCTCCTGACAAGATTAATCTGATTGTCATTGATGATCTGATGGAATCGGCCTGTCAAAATGGTGAGATAGAACGTGTATTTACCAAGTACAGCCATCATCGTAGTCTGTCAGCCTTTTACCTTGTACAGAATGTGTTTTGTCAAGGCAAGAAAAGCCGGACCATCACACTAAATGCCAAATACATGGTTTTGTTTAAAAATCCATGGGACAAACTACAGATCATGACTCTGGCAAGGCAGATGTACCCTGGCCAGGCAAAATTCTTTTTAGAAGCTTTTGAAGATGCCACTAGATGACCTTACGGTTATTTATTGGTTGATTTAAGGGCCGGTACGCCAGATGAATATAGACTGCGTAGTGGATTGTTCCCCCCTGACTGGCCGGCGGCATACGTCTTGAAAAAATTACATTCTGGTCCTAGAAATACATGATGCTGTATGGCCATTATGTCTAAAAGGCTGCAGAGAATCTTGTCTGTTCTAAAGTTACTAGTGAGTGGACCTCTCCATTTAAGAAAAGCTATTTTGTGCTCAGCCTCTGATGACTTGATATCTGCCATAGCAGAGGTTGCTTTAAACACTCTGAAGGGAAACATACCATTGTCAGCTAAACAACCTCTTTTCTGAAAAAAGGGAAGAGTCATAAAAAATTTAAGCAACAGGAAGGTGTCTTTAAAGCGAAAAAAAAAACATAAAACCAGACAGGAGGGTTCATAGGGACGTTGTTGGGGATCGCTATCCATTGATTACCGGACTGCTGGCTAACAGATAATGGATTTTACTCAGAAAATGTATCTGGTACCACAACAACGAATTGGACCGTATGAGAATGAACTATCCTGATGAGGACATGAGAAAAGTAGCAACTACAGCTTGGATACTGAAATGAGATCTATACTTTCCGGACTGATTGTCAGATCCACGAAAGTCAAGCTGTACTCCGCTGTGTTACAACATTACCTCACTCTAGTACGTCAAGGGAACAGGATAAAACCAGTTTGACTTTATCGATGCCCGACTCTGAGGCTGTTTCTGAGCAACCACCCACTCGACACTTTCTGTTACAAGTTCAATGGAAAAAAGACATCTTAAACAGTGTTTCTCAAAGGTCTAAAAAATGCTGAACTTTTATTAAATCAAATGGCAAAGAACAAGGATATTATTTTTGGAACGATAAGGGTGAACTGTTGTATAAGGTAATGTTATTTCTGGGTCTCACATAGTCGATTTGGTAAGGGCAGCTACGGACACACACTCCTATCCCTGACCACAAAAACCAAAGGGTTGGAATGTTTTCCTGAGAGCCACCACGAGGCTAACATACCCACATCCATCTTTGGTCATTCGGCAAATTGGAGATATGTTGAAAGTAGAAAGACAGTCAATGCAAAAAACACTGAGCCCTCTCCAGTCAGCAGCTGGTCAGTGACACCCAAAAGACGAAAGACATTAAAAAAAACAGCCTGGCTCTCTGTATAAATGTAAATATTATAGACCGCTGGTTGATGTGTACAACCTATATTAGCATGTTTTTACAAGAAGTTGTATGTTAGTCTACCTCATATTGAATATGCTATCATTTTTTTTTACAAAAGTGCTTATATTTCTGTATGTTAGCCTACCTCTGATGTATGACTCATTTATGGGCAAATTTCTAACAAGAGATGTCTTTACTGTTTCTGTACTTTACTAATAATCCTACCTTTGATGTGTATCACATTTTATGGTCTTTTTTACAATAAACACCTTTATATTTTACACATTGTGTCATGATTGAAGAAAGACGCAAATCAAAACATGGGTTCATATATGCTTTTATAGATGACCTTTTTGAGTTACAAGGAATTGCATATTTTAAACTCATTACAAGTCAAACAAGTCTGAACATGTTGAAAGATGGCAGGGGCATGCCCTGACATGCTTAAATGTCTGAAAGGGCGACGTACAAAACTAGTCACCACAGTATCATTTTTAAGTAAATCATTAGAGTACATTTTTAGAACTTGATCGTAAGAAAATCCTTTACATCTGTGGTGTAAGAAAAATATGCAGTGAAATCCACAGGCTGTAGAGAAGGTATCTTGCAACTGTGTGTTTTGGTACAGGATACGTTTTGCATTTCTGTTTAAAAAGCCCCCAATCATTCGTGCGTAATTATCTGGATGAAAACTGTAGCTGTCGAAAAACTCCCCAGAGCCATCTTCTGAGATGTATGCGGCTAACCAGTGCTATTCAGGGAGGTCATGGGGTCACTATTGATGACCAGTGCTGGGAGATTTCTCAGTCTCTCCTTGGGTAGCATATCACAGGGAAACACACCCAGAAAACAGTCACGGACATGGGATCACGGGCTAAAACATTTTCCAGCTGCTTGGTGTTCATTTTTATGGTTTATCACATGTAATCAAAAATGACATTTCTTCTCTGGTTTATCTCGATGACATTATCAAAAACAGAGTAGACTATGAGATTAACCGTATGAGGAAGGGCTTCTGCAAATCTGATTTCTGCTCTGAGGTTCCCGGTTCTAATCAGGGAGTAATGGTCGGCACATTCTTGGTCCGGGGTCAGATCAAAGGCAAACAGCGTGTACCCTTGGGTGAATTCTTGGCGGTTGACGATGAGGGGGCGATCCTTCATGTGCTTTCTGGCTGCCTGCACTAGATTAAAATATTCTCTCACAGCATTTCCGTTTCTAAAATCAGGCTGGAGAGGCTTAGCGGTGATTTGTTCACCATCCAGGTACAGAGCCACAAAATTAATGTTGTAATGTTTAAAGTTGATGGGGTTTTTAGTGTAGGAACCGCTAAAAGCATTATTGTCAACAAACCCCATGACCATCATTTTTGGTAACTGCCCCAAAAACAGATTATCCTGGTTGCAGACCCTGCTCCCTGCAGGGATGCTGAACACTTTCATACCCACTCTATCTATGGGGTATTTAGCGTTGGAGGACAGCAGGGCTTCAGAGTGTCCCAGACGGACACCGGGAGTCACTTTTACTCTTTTGACAAACAGAGAGGCGGACATGATTTTTAGCTTATAAAGATCGGCATCTCCGCTCATCAAACAAAAGCTGTCCCTGTTACGCGTCAGTTTAATTTTAATATCCACGCCATTCAGCATCAGTTTCTCTTGGAAAAACAAGTCAGTGTGCAGGCGGCCCAAAAGCTCCACTCCCCTGCTGAGATGTGTGAAAGAGCTTCTTTTACTGAACCCCGCATTGTCACTGGCTCTGTCTGTGATTTCATGTTTCCCCGGGGTGTCTTTGTAAAATAATCCTGCGGTGAATTGGGTAGAAAGGGTCTCTTCACTGAAGTTCAGCATTGATTCTATGATAGCCCTGTAGGGTAACAGTTATTACCCTGGCTGATGAGCCGATCCCCGCGGTCACATCCAGCTGGCTGAAAATGAGTGGCCACCGGGTAGTTGATAGAGGCCCACCTTGCCGCTACGGTATGTCTGAGCCGTCCGTTTCAGTGATTTTACAAACCAAGCAAAGGCGTGTTGTTTAGATCCAAATAGTCTTCGCCATTCCTGCTATATAAACTCGATTGGTGAGGATTCTGAAAGGGCTGCCAGAGGGGTATCTCACATAATGCTTTTTCAATGCTCGTCTGTGTGGGAGCGACGGTAAACAAGTCCAGTTTCTGATTTTGCATTCTTCCGACCCACAGTGCACGAAGGCCATGTTTTATTTTTAGAGAGATCTAGAATTTATTTTACGCCCTTGAATGTCCTTTGGACTTTGCCCTCTTTCTTTTATGTGCTGTTTGGCCTTGATGCACGTCTTTTAAAGTGAATGTGGGTGGTCCGATGAAGCGAAGGAGTTACTCTGCGCTTTCTCTTTCTCCCTCTCTTGAACACCATCAGCCCCGAACCACCCTGAGTGGTCTTATCTCCTCCCGACATCCTTTGAGCGACAGCACTAGTCACATGCCCTACAACATCCTTTGTGACATTTTTAGCGGCTGTTTGTAGATGCGGTTTGGCAATTTCGAATCCCCTTCGCAAAAATGGTACTGCTTTTCTAAACAGACTACGGAATATCCCCCCTATACCAGACCCGTACATAGTAGGAAGTCCATGAAATCCTGGAAGACCGTATCCGGCCTGTGCCTTGTAATAACTTCTGTACAATACAGGGTCCCCATAATGTCGAACAATCACCATCCCGGCTTAAGTTTTAAAGTACTCTCTGGGGCAGAAGTGCAACTTCACGATCACCTTTCCAAACCGAAATGACACAGGTTCGTTTTGATCATTCTTTATTTCAATAGTGATAGTGTTGATCTGATGCTTATTGACTGACTGGTAGTGGGGTTTATCATAGGTCACAGTCACTGTCTCATTGTCTTGGCCCTTCACGGGTACGCATCTCAGCAAAGGCACTAGACTGTCACCCACTATTTCATGTAGAAATAATGTGGTGTAGATATATATTATGTAAAACCACCATTAATATCTGTGGGGTTCTTTATATATTCTTACCCACGCCTACCTTGAGTCTGCTAAAACCAAAAAGTGCTGCAATTGCCGTGCATGAATAGAATGCATTTCGATATGCTGTCGATGCTTATTCTCTTCCGACTGACCATTGTTCCAAAACCACAGGCAGTTCATTTACTTCAAATATACTTTTATTGACGACTGATAACTTTCGCTATGTTATGATAATAGCCGATGGTATTTTAAATGCTGCTGACTCGGTAAAGGGTCCGACTGGCGGCGTTTTACTGTGGGCTACATTAAAAGGTTGATAGAGCATAGTGAACCTGTTTTTGTGTACAGGTACATTGTCCCAGGTAATAGGGGTACTAATTTCTACTAGCCCCTTCCCATTCACTTAGTTCAAGTGTTTGTGGTAACTTTACTGTAAATGCTGATATAGTATTAGCGGGGAAAAAGTCGTCTGGCGTTACTCGGCAAGGTGATGTAAAGCCATTTTTGAACATGTTGAATCTACGGGCTTCTAATGTCCTGAACCCTGTGTTGCCTCGACCCAACTATTGAATTTATCGGGTCACACCTGCCACTTTACCAGCTACCAGGTTTTTCTTCCACGCTTTTTCTCTCTCAGGATTTTCTGCACCCTGTATAACCGGTCCTCATTCGGTTCAATTTTCTGCAACTCCTCTGCATAGAAAGTACCTTTGATGTCTTCCCCCTGATAGTCTTTTAGCTTATAGGTGGCTCTCCGTCTTGTCAAGACCTCCGTCACAATAAATATCTCATCTGTGTATGTCTGTTCATATCCCTTTTCAAATACCCCTTTCAGCTTAGATATTCTCACGTGATCACCTTTCTGAAAGGTACCCTTTTGTTTTTTCCCAAGAACAGTATTGCCGTAGAGGTTCTTCCATACCCCCAGGGCATTGGAAGGGTTAACATCCACAGGCCTGCGTTTAATGCTTCGGTGATGAGTATAATTATAGCTGTGCACCAGGTCGGGCAACACATCTATATATTTCCATGTGTTCTGGGCTGTAAAGTAATGCCACATGCGTGACTTTAAACTCCTATTGAAACGCTCTACAATGCTGGCCTTAACTTCATTATTTGTCACAAAATGGTGGGGTTTTTTTGTTTTAATAATGTCTTTAAGGAAGCATTCAGAAATTCCTTACCCTGATCAGTCTGCAGTTTCTGCGGTGTGCGTCTGCTTTTAAAAATAGTTTTGAAGGCTTGCGTCACAGCCTTGCCTGATTTGTCTTTTAAAGTCACTACCCAAGCATACTTGGACAGCACATCGATGCATGTCAGTATGTATTTAAAACCTTTATTGTACTTTGCGTATTGACCCATATCCACTAAATCGGCCTGCCATTGTCTGTCTATGTCAGAAACAATGACAGGATTTCTTTTGAATCTGACTCTCGCTGGTTTGTGTAGAGTGTAAGGATCCTGCCTCGAAAGTCACTCTGAAACACCGTTCCTGCTGACACCTTTATCGATTTTCTTTGCCGCCTTATACAGCTGAGTCACACAGTAAAACTGCCCACTTTTTTGCATTAAAATATATACTCGGAGCAGATGATCGGTCATCTTTCTTCATCAGCACCCCTAATAATACCCTTTTAGCTATGTGAGCCTCAGTCACAGAAAATAATGAGTGTGCCTTAACCCCTGAATCATTTTATCACAGACGGCAATGTGTAACTATATTTTATTCATATCCTACAAAAGTCATAACAGTATTTTATATGCATTGTGATACACTACAAAGCGTTTTAATACAAAATGTAAAACATGCAAATGATTCAACATTATCATGTTTCTACGCTAGCTATCGATGCTTGACTGTTACTTGTACATGTATCCTACAAAGTCATATCAGTAGTATTTTATAGGCCCTGTAACATACAACAGAGATGTTACTACAGACTATCATCAGTATAAAAGAGTACAACATTTGCATTTTACAGTACATGCAACATGAGTCCTTATACATTCCACTTTAAAGATGCCCAAAGACAGTAGCAACTGGGCAGCGTGTTTCACACAGACATGGGCTTCGTCCACTCTCCCCCTGGTGATAAGGTGAGTACAAAGCATACACACATTGGCCATACACCACTCATGTTGAGGTTCATGCTCTTTAAGGGCTTTTTTTGTAGCAGCAAAGATGCAGTCCACAGTGGATCTGAATCTGTTTTTTTGTGTCCATTGCATTTAGACACATGCCAAAATATGACGACATACTTTTAATTAGAGACATTGTCCCTTCTGTCAGCGGTTTCAATGCGGCTCCAGAGGATACATCGAATGCTGTTTTCTTTACAACATATACAGGGTCCTTTAGTATGTCCTTTATCACATGGTACATGGTACACTCCAAGATTGACAGGAATACGGGATCATTTCTTTATCATCGTATCATCTGAAAGTATATCATAATACCGTTATACAGATTAGTGTCTCACTTTTTTATATTCAGGAAAAGCAAGTGCTAAATAAGTGACTATACGCACTGGCGAGGGTCCCATTTTAATATACTATGAAAAACATACAGTGTGATGTTTAGTGACCTATCAGACCATGGAGCATTTTGACAAGCTGAAGCCACTTTTCACAATTTCAGGGATATCCATTGTTTTTCTGTTTCAATCATACACACACACATGGCTATGATGATCATTAAACAAAGGTGACAAAGGCGGGGTAAATGATTTTTTAAAAATTAACATGGTCCCTGATCTTCTTTTTAGAAATTTTTTAAAGGAGCCTTTGCTGACCAGACGACAGGCATCTTTTTTAATCTCACAATCTGTCTCCTGTAACATATGTATAACTAACCACATGGGGTCATCGGATTTTCTCACATCATTTAAAACGTGACTTATAGTTTCAAGGGTACAATTGGTCATATTTAACCCCTGATGCTTCATAGCGATTGCCAAGATCACCGGCATGAGCTGCCCTATATGTATGGCCTCAGAAACATTTCTGTATGCTTCTTTAGACATCAAGTCATCAATGATACATGAATGTTTTTTTCTGACCTGGATCATCTATCTCACAACCTGGACAGGAATCGACCAATTCACACTGTATCACCCTCTGTATCACTGAGGCAATTACACCACAAATGGCATGGTACATAACATACTTACAATACATGTCGTGGGCAGTTTTAGGGGGCTTAACACTGACATCTGTTTTTTCACTTGAGGGTCCCTGTCTAATCTCTGTCAAACAGGACGGCTCTGGTTGTGTAGTGATTACAGTATTTTCTGTCTTCTTTTGACACATTCTATCACTCTCTGTATTTGTAACATACTGTCCCTCACACTGTTCATTAATGACTACATCTGTATCTTTAAAGCAGCACAAACAGTCACACAGTAGGTTTGTGGAGACTCGAGCATCCATGGTGTCCAAATATGACTGCTGCTCCATCGCAAATTCATTGCTCTATTAAAATAAAAAAAAAACAGCATTGGTTCTTGATCGATCTCTAACCCGTCTGTTCAGTTATACTATGCACGCACGTCTCTGTCACGACCTACACTTTTTCATTAATGTTTAAAAACATACAAGAATTTACCTCTGCTGGACAAGACTTTTCTGTTTCCTTTTCTTCTTCTTCCTTAGCCTGGGGCTTGCTGGTGGTAGGAATTTCACCATCATCCGACTCTTGTTCGGTTGCTGCTTCTGGCTGTGTATCAGTATCACTCTGCGGCTCTTCCTCCAGGTCACTTTCTCTTTCAGTATCCATTTTCACGGTATCAGATTCACTCTCTAGGTGCTCTTCAAGGGCAGGCAGTGGTGGAGGAGCTTGGTCAGTAGCATCTGATTTAAGTTTTTCAGACTCAAACTGTGTAGCCAGCTTCCTTTTCACATCACCAATCCTTCCACTCAGCAAGGTCTGAGTGGGGCATTCCTTATCACACCTTGTGTAATACACAAATGCGGACTTGGGTGCCCCGATAGACATCTTCTCCTCTGTCTTCTTATTTGGCAGTGTGACAGTCTGGCCTGTCTCTGGGAGGTTACATTTAGAAGTGCTGCGCTGTGCCATCTTCTTGAATGTTTTGAATAATCTGCACAAATTCTATAAAAGAGATTCCTCGATTCTCGGAAAACTGTACTATCAAGCCCCGAGCACAGGGTTTATATAAGACTGTGAGATCCACTTTCAAAAGGCTGGCTCCTCCCTGTATCATTATGCTTTCATTTGTAAGATACTGAATGCCTGTTCCCAGACGCCTACTATGTAAATGTATGCCCCCTTCTATTGTGTATCCAATGATTTCATGCTGTTTTAGACCACCTGCCTAAATCTCTCACACTCTTAACAGAACCCTTCTACCGTGTGTGAATATTATTTCCCAGATCTTACAAATGTGTTCCCAGACGCCTACTATGTAAATGTGTGCCCCCTTCTATTGTGTATCCGATGATTTCATGCTGATTTAGACCACCTGCCTAAATCTCTCACACTCTTAACAGAACCCTTCTACCGTGTGTGACTAAAGTGACTCTTTTTCCAAGATCGCTCACAAAAGACCCCTGTGTATGTTTTCACAAAAGGCTCCTTTCACATGTAAATCTGTATCTATTCTTCCAAGATGAGCTCATCGGCGTCTCCCAGCATGCTAACAAAAGTTCTATTCTTCAGAGATGAGCTCATCGGCGTCTCCCAGCATGCTAACAAAACAAACCCTTGTACGATTTAACAATACTACCTTTTCACATGTAAATGTTTACCCATGATCTCATCGCTTTCCCAGAGTTAATTCATTAAGAATTCACGACAAGCTTATCAGTATTCAGAGCGTTTCACATGAACACTAGCAATAGGATGAGAATCTATCTGTAAGCAAAGGCTTCAGACTCTAGTCACTTACTTCCAGTAAAGCAAGGACTACAGATGGATTAAACACCATTAGACATTTTATGTGGTCTTTTGGGGAACTTTATATACTTTTTATTCTGTGTTAAAAGGGAAATTTGTTTTCCTGACTCACCGGAGTAAATGGGAAATATGCTTTGGCAACCTGTGACAAATGTTGGAAACTTTTCTGTGGATTATCATCTTTTCATTGTGTGTTAAAAATGTTATCAGCCTCAATAGGAATAATTTTTTCTGTAACATTCCCAGGAAACTTGGAGGAAATATGTATTTTTTACTGCAAACAAGGTAAGATTTGTAAAGATTTTTTTCTATCTAAAGCCCTGTAGAGATTTTTTCCTTTTCCTAAGAGTTGGTTGATGCCACACACACACACACACACACACACACACACACACTGCTTTGCAGACTGATGATGAATGCTGCCTTGCCAGTCTGAGATGATGTTGAACATTTACAAGGTGTTCTTGGTAGGACATTCATAGGTTACATGAATTTTTTTCTAAACCTTTAAAAAATATGTACCTGGTCTCAAAACAAGTGTGCTTACACCACTGTCACCAAATAGCCCCTGTGGTCATGGCCCCTGACTGATGATGCATTCCTTGTACAGATTTCCAAGTCACAAAGCATTTACACACATCCTGTCCTTATATCCCTGGATCGACAGGGGTGCGGATGAATAGCGAGGGAGTAGGGTGTATGAAGGTGCTAGGACTCAGGTGCGATGGGGAGGGAAGGAGAAGGAGGAGCAGCAGTCTGAGGAAGGGAATGGAGGTGGGGACTCGAGGTTTGAGCTAGGACACGGTGGTAGGGGTGGAGGA
Source organism: Neoceratodus forsteri (assembly GCA_016271365.2). Lineage (NCBI taxonomy): Eukaryota > Metazoa > Chordata > Ceratodontiformes > Ceratodontidae > Neoceratodus > Neoceratodus forsteri. The sequence goes on along the minus strand of CM057455.1, from coordinate 1,292,299,724 downwards.
GGGGCAGGGTGGTGTGGAGGAAGAGGGACTCGGGTGCAAGAGGTGGATGGATCGAGGAGAGGGAGGAGAGCAGGACTGCAAAGGGTGGGGAGGAGGAGGAGCAGGGTGTGTGGTGAGAGAGGACTCAAGTTCAGCTAGGATGTTTCAGCAGGGAGTGCGAGAGGAGCAGGGTGGTGTGGAGGAAGAGGGACTCAGGTGCAAGTGGTGGCGGATCGAGGAGGGAGACTCTGGTGTGAATTAGGATGGTGCAGCTGGGTTGCGATGTGAGGGGAGGGACCCGGGTGCAAGCTAGGACGCCGAACTGGGTCCGAGGGGAAGGGTTCGAGGAGCTGCTAGCACTCTGATGCAGGGGAGAGACAGGAGGTGGCGGGACTCGGGTGCAAGTGGTGGCAGATTGAGAAGGGAGACGCTGGTGTGAATTAGGATGGTGCGGCTGGGTTGCGATGTGAGGGGAGGGACCCGGGTGCAAGCTAGGACACCGAACTGGGTCTGAGGGGAAGGGTTCGAGGAGCTGCTAGCACTCCGATGTGAGGGGAAGGAGAGGAGGTGGTGGGACTTGGGTGTGAGTCTGTGGCAAGGATCCAAGAGGAGGGGAAGAAGAAGGAGGCACGTACAGCATAGAAAAGGGGAGGACTTCCGGGTTCGAGGACCAAAATGACATCACTTCCTGTGGCATGAAGGGGGCGAGGCGTTGCCATGGCGCGAGGAAGGCGGGACTTCCGGTTGGAAAGGGGGTTGGGCATTGCCATGGAAACCACCTGTCAAATGACATGGCACGCTATGATTGGCTGAAATTTAACATTTGACAAGTTATATCCCCTTATACTACTTCCCGCAATCAATAACTAGCATGATTAACTGGTTATCTACTGTTAATCATACACTTTCAGTTGTACAGTTTGAAATTCATCTCATCACCCCAGTTCTAGCATTAATTCTTTTGGTCAGTTCCTTTATATGGTGTTCAAATGTTAAATGCTGATCAAAATAAACACTCAAATATTTATACACTGAGGTTTGAGTTAATGAATTACCTTCTTGGGTCTTTACTTCAAGCTTAGGACTTATCTTTCCTAATAGACTTGGACAAAAAAACATGATTTATGTTTTTTTAGTATTAATTATCAAACCTAGAGAGGTGAACAACCCCTGCATCTTTAAAAATGGTTTGTAGTTTGTGTTCCTCCTCTACAAGGTTGCTTCCTATTGCTACAAGTACTGTATAGTTTGCATACAATCTAATCCAGGAGTATACTGTATAATTGTGCAGGTCATTTATGTATATAATGAACAATTGGGGACCCAGGATTGATCCCTGGGATACCCTTCATTTTATGGGCAAGAATTTGGATTGATGACCATTTACAATGACTACCTGGGTCCTATTGGTTAGGTAAAAACAAAACCATTTGCAGGGTTCATCAGATGAGTCAAATATCTTAAGAGCTTTCAATAAAAGTCCATGGTCTACTAAGTAAAAAGCTTTGGACAGGTCCACATACACCCTACCCATGGACTTCACAACCCCAAGGGGGTTGCAACCAAATCTAAGAAGTCTGTGAGCACAATGGCCGTGGACCTGCCCCTCCTGAAACCAGATTGAAGTTGAGTTAACCTGTCATGTTTTTCAAGATAATTCATTAATTGGGCATGAACAATTCTTTCCAGGATCTTAGAGACAACTGAGAGCAAAGCTAATGGGCAGTAGTTGGAAGGGTCCAATGAATCACCTCCTTTAGCAACCAGAATTACTTTAGTCATCTTCCATCACTGTGGGAAGATCCCCTCACATAAACTCCAATTAAAGATAATGCTCAATATTGGTGAAATCCCCAAAACTGATTCTTTTAACAACCTGATTTCTATGTTGTGCAAGCAACTAGCTTTATTAGTTGTCATTTAGTATTAGTTGACATGTGTTGTGAGGCATGAGGTATATGCACCATATGCATTCAGCACCTGGAAGTACGACTGTAACATAACTACCCACACCTTTATGTGGCTTACTGAGCTTATAAAATGGGAAAACTGAGTAATATTTAAAAAGTCAACTTGTTATATTAAAAATAGATACTTTCTTTTGTTAAAAGTGACTACTAAAAAGTTGCCAATCCCCACATGTCTATCATCCATCTTTTGACACATTCAGTAGATGGATTTGTTCTGTATGGAAAGCCATAATCTTCCAGATGCTGTTGTACCACAGTAAGGATGACAGAATGCCATTGTACCACAACTGATATGTCTGTACTCAGTGCACCCCTTTAGTTCGACACTCTGACAGCATAACATGTAAAAAGGCCATTACGGCAACAGTCACTATAATGGTCCTTTTTCATGTTACACTTTCCCCCAGTATTCTGCCCCATCCATGGAGAATCCTAAAGTCTGGAGGGTTGGGAGGCAGAGCCCCCCACATGGGGGGTGTAGGGGTGCAGCCCTGCACAGAAAACACTCCTTGATCAGGCAGCAGAATACCTATGTCATTATTGTGCCATTGCTATGTGGGAGGTCTGCATTGTCACTGTTGACCTCCCTTGGTGATTCCATCAGTACTTTGGTAAAACAGCATAGACTCTCATATCGAGGTAGATTCCTCATGCATGCTTACTTACACTGTGGATTCCTCATAATGAGATATAAGAAAGATGAAAAACACCCCCCTGTTAATTGTTTGTTAAAAGATGAACTACTAGATATGTGGCTAGCTTGTGTAACTATTAGAGAAATCACAATAAATGATTTTAATGATATCCTGTTTTTTGCTTTTTGTTTATTATACAATATGGTAAATCCAGTGTCCCAAATACTGCATCCTGATTGGTTGGCTGGCACCTTTACCACTGTGATAAATCCTCCAGTGTACCCACTGGAAAAAGTGCCAGCCAACCTTATATCATGCTAATCTGGTCGCTTTCACTTCAAATGAAACTGCTGCGATTCATCCTGTCGCCGCTTTTCACTAAAACACTGTGGTAAATTGTTTACAAAATGACATCCTCTTTCAAAGTGTAGAGACCTCAGTGAGTTAGAAAATAGTTAAAAAAACATTAAATAAACAACATTTGCCATTGTATAATATAAATTTATCCCTCCAGGGTGTGGGTACACTGGAGGACTTAACACGACTAGTGTAGTTTGGTCACTTGACTGCGCCTCATGACCGAATCGCACCAACCATGGTAAATCCTCCAGTGTACCCACACCCTGGAGGGATAAATTGCTTAATTTGACCACAGTTCAAAACAGAATCAGAAAGGTGAATAAATTAAAACAAACATGCAATGCAAATAATGCATGGGCAGGTATACAGAACAAGTCTAATATTTCCATCTCAGGGTGAGATGTAATCATAGAGACCTCCTGAGCTTCACTCTCAAACTCTTTATGGTTGGCTCACCCCTCGATGGAAACACAGCCTTGTTGTTTATGACTGTCCATACATTATTCTGTATATTCTCATTCTTAATATCATGCCAGCATTAAATCAAAAGCCACACAAATTAGAGAATTATTTAAATAATCAGCTCCCCTTTAAAACAGTGTGCAACACAACAGCAAAATGTGCTGGGAAAATAGTAAATATGAACGTCAAGCTTCCTGGCATTTTCCTATACTAAGATATGAGCATCAGAATATATCAGATGTATGTTTGACAATGTTTACAAGACCAAGACATGACTGTGGATTGCTCAAAAGGTTCTATCATTTCAGCAACATGAGCATTGTTACTTAACAGAAAAAAAATGCATTATCTCAGAGTATGGGTCCATGTTGTGTATAGAAAATACAAAATCACACATGCCCACACAATGCAAAGCATCATGGGCTGCATATGCAAGTCACCACAGAATGTTATGCTGGTTCAACTTTGTGTATAGTTGCCGATGCATTATTCTGCATGCTCTCATTCTTAATTAGCTATTAGGTTCAATAAAAGTGCTCATTGTAAGCAGCTTTTCAACTCCACTGCTCATGAAAGAGAGTTCCAACAGGAGCAGCACGAGGAAACCAGTGCTCTCAATAAAAACAGAAACGCAAAAACTGAATAATCAGTCACTCACCACTCGCAACATAGAAGACACGCATCTGGCAACAAATGTGGTTTATTTATCATTGAAAATATTCAATACTCAGACATTTTGATACGTTTCCAGAAATGCATTCCTTTTTATTCTCAAAGAAAGTTATACATTTCCGAAACATGTCAGATGTTACCAGTGTTGGATGTTTTTAGTGAGCATTAAATAAACCACATTAAATTTGCTTGGAGATGTGTGTCGAGTATGTTGTGAGTAGTGAGTGCCTCATTATTCCAGTTTGGTTATATTGCTCACAACCATAGGCTTTTTTTGATGACAGGTCAAACTTATGTTGGGGAAAAACTGATGGTCACTCCCCTTCTGAAATTATCCTTAATGGTGTCAGTTGTACAAGCAGTAGCACCTTAGCCAGTGCCTTCAGTAGTTTCTTCACCAACCTCTCTGCATATACCAAGGTCTCCCAAGCTGTAGTTACACATTTTCCTAGTAGTAATCCCCCCCCCATACCTTCCTATCCACTGAATGTCCATCTCTTCATTTTAAGAGGGTTGACATCCCTGGGGTTTGCAAACTCCTTTTGCAAGTTCCTGTCTCAAAATCTGCATGTTCTGATGGCACTGAGCCCTACCTTAACAGGCTTGCAGGTTTTGAAGTCCCCCTTCCCCATTACCAGGCTTAGTAATGTATCCCTCTCCTATGGTGTAGCACCTGATCTCTGGAAAATCTGTAATGTTGTACCCAGATTTAAAAAGGTGACCATAAACCAAATAATAATTACAGGGCCATAGCCAAACTCCCATTGCTAAACAGAATCTTAAAGGGAATTGTTTCCTCCCAGCTCACCACCTCTCTTACTACCCACAACCATCTCTTGCCTATGCAACATTGTTTTTGTAAGGGGCATAGCACTACTACTGCCCTGCTCTTTCTCACAAACAATGCAGCCTCAGGCTTGGACAAGGGCTGCCTAACAGACACAATCTTCATGCTTTTGATCTTGTTGGCCAACCTCTTCTCTGTGAAAAAAATGGAGCTTTGGGTATATCTCCCACCACACTCCAATAACTCAGTAATCACCTAACCAATAGATTGCAGAAAGTTAAATTTGGATCATCCCAGTTTGAACCTACCCCAACTCTCACAGCAGTCCACAAGAGTCTAATCTGAATCTCCTATTATTTGCTTTACACATGAATCAGAGCAGTTGAAGCCTGTCCCACTGCTCTGTTACACTACACACAGATGATCTGATCCTTTACACCAGCTCACCAGCTCTAAAGACATCTCCTACATTAATAAACATTTTACCTCTGACTGTTACCATGACTGGCTGTCCTGTAACAAGATGATCCTTAATATGACCCAAACTCAGTCTATGTTCTTCAGGATGCCCCCAAGACTGAAACAGTTCCCAGTCCCCATGGTCACCTCATTTACCTATCTAGGTGTCACCATTGACCCCTCATCAGATTTTTCAGTGCATCTCATGGGTGCTTGCAAATCTGTGAACTCCATACTTGGTGTCTCCTATAAAGTCAGCTGTAATATAATGCTGCAAGCCAGATTAGCTATTGCCAAAGGCTTGCTCCTACCTAAACTTCTCTGTTGTGCCCGTGTCTTGATATCAACCTCTAAAACTGCTCTCTCAAAATGGGATGTAGCATACAATAACATTTGTTGATTTGCCCTGACATCACTTAAACCATCACATGACTGCTTCCTCTATGATAGGCTCAGCTGTCTTCCCCCATCCCATGCTCATGACCTCTCAATAGGGGGTGTCATCTATGGCATTCTTCAAAATTATATGCCTCTGACCCTTGTCTCCCTTCTCAACCCTGTGTGCAGTATATACTCCCAAGGTCTGGAGTAAATGCCTTGTTGGAACTCCTCAAACTTAGACTTAGGACAGAGGAGTCCTCTTTTACATTGAGCTGCCTCTGTGGCAGAGTGGGTTAAGGCAGCAGCTCAGCTAGCACAGATTGGAAGGTCAGGGTTCTAATCCTGGTCTCCCCTCAAGGATTTTGTCAGTAGTAAGGGGCAACAGACTTCTATAAAAATGTAAAGGAAACTTAAAAAGCTCAAATGGGCAGGCTGGGTGAGCCATAGGCCCTTATCTGCCATCAGTGTCTATGTATCTATGTATCTATATTCTGCACCAACATTATGGAATTCCATTCCAGCAGAAATTTGACCAAGACCCTTGTCATCCTCATTTTTCAGGGGATACAGTGAACACCTATGCAAGCTGTCTAAGTGTTCCTGCCCCTGATTCACATTAATCTGTTTTAGATTTTTGGTGGGTTTTGTGCCTTCTTATCCACTTAATCATGGTTGCTAACTCAATTTGGACAGTTTGAACTTGGCTGCTTATTTTTGCTATGTATGTTATGTCTCCCTGTTCCTCATAGATTTATGGAAGCTTTTCATTGTTTTTGTTTATGCTTCATGTTTTAAATACTGTTTTTCCACTTATGCTTTATTGTATACTGACTTGCCTTGCCTGAATTGTCTTTGCATTGTACCATTCTATGTAATATCTTCAATAATGTTTTCTCCCAGGTCATGCTTGAAAATAGGGATTTGTTTGTCTAGTGCACTTACCTGGTCAACAAAAACTAAATAGATTAATAATATAATGGCAGCATTAAGCCAAAAGCCATACAAATTAAAGAATGATTTAAACAAACAACCCCCCTTCAAAATAGTGTACAATACAACAGCAAAACCTGCTGGGAAGATAGAAAATATGTATGTCAAGATTCCTGGCATTTTTCATTACTAGGGTAAAAATAACAGGCCTCTTTGAGAAAATTGAGGTAATACTGTATCAAGATATAATACAACAGTTCTCCTGATGGAAGCCACAGAGTTGGTTTGATATCAAATGTCTAAAATTTAAATCATATCTACAAACTATGATTAAATCAGCAAAAAGCACTAAGGATAACACAATTCTCAAGTCTTTAAATCAAGAAAGAAAGCAGTAAATAAGATTTTAAAAGAAAAAAAAACAATACTTCCATCTGCAATGGGAACGAGTGCTAAAAGTAGTTACTGAAAAGGATAGCAATAAATTCTGACTTTATGTAGCAAAAGGCACCTATAACTGTAATAATGTGATAGACTCCTATATCTGAATCTAAATGGGTGGATAATTTTTATTAGAATTTATTTTGACCCAGAGGTGAATAAAAGTATTACAATGGAGGACTACACAGTAAACGAGCAACCTAAAATCTATAAGAAGACATTTATATTGCAATTAGGTCTTTAAAATTAAACCAAGTGCCAGGACCAGATAGGATGCTGGTGGAGGTGTATTTAGCCAATGTTCAGCTGTGGTGTAATGTCCTTGCAGCTTTATATAACAAATGCATTTTGAAGAATGTTGTCCCGTTCTTGGAAGGGCACAGAAATAGTGTCAGTTTACAAAAAAGTAAATTTAATAGATCCAGCTATGCATAGACCAATTAGCCTCCTTGATATCAACTTAAAAATATTTTCAAAAATCTTACTAGAAAGATTAAAAATACAAATAACACAAACTAGAGGGCTAAGTGAATACCAAGCTGGATTCAGAAACATTACTCCAGAATTGATAACTGTTTCATATTAGGTCACCTAATCAAAAAATATATTCATGTAAGACAGCAAAACTTACATGTAGTTTTTATGGATTTCTCCAATGCATTTGACTCTATTTCTAGATAACTACTTTGGTCTTTTATGTTAAAACATGGTATCAATCCAGCTTTGGTCGATACAATTCACAATTTATATTCAGGAACTTGGCCAAAATTTGAACAGGTGTTAGTGGGCAATTATCTAGAATTATGCCAATTAACAAAGGAGTCTGGCAAGGATACATACTGGCCCAAACACTGTTTTGCCTATATATTGACCAGCTATTAAAATACTTTGATGACATGGTTTCTGATTTGCTGAAGATCTAAAAATATAGTTGTTCTGTGTTGGCATATGATGATCTGATTCAGCTATCACTATCGAAAAAGGGTCTACAGAGAAAATTGGGCATACTGGCCAAAAAAAACAAAAGACTTAAAATTAAAAAATCAGTCTTACAAAAATCCCAAGTACTGGTATTTGGGCAAAGGGGAAAAAATGGACATTGGTCCATAGGGAATCAATGATTAGAAGTAGTGGACAAGTATACATATTTAGGAGTGACCTACATGCCTAATTCTACGTGGTGTAAGCATGTTTCCAGAATCTTAGAAAATTCAAAAAAAAGTTACACATGGTCTAGGTAGGTTCAATTCTTCCTGTGGTGGGATGAGATAAAGCCATTAATTACTGCTCTTGACACAAAGTATTGTTTTCAGTTATTATATGGCATTGAGATGTTGGTGTGTACCAAAAGAGATCTGTTTACAGTTCCCATGTTTAAACTGTTAAGGAAAATGATAGGTTTATGGACTACCTGTCCAGCAGTTTATATTCATTTTGAATTATGAATTATAAACATAAATGCAATTCAATACCTCTCTGGACATAGGACGTCTGCCACAGGATTGGAGGTTGGCCCATGTGGTGCCCATTCACAAAGTTGGTGAAAAGGATGATCCAGGTAACTACAGACCAGCGACTCTCACATCAATTGTGTGAAAGCTCATGGAGACAATCCTTAAAGAGAGGCTGGTGACATTTTTGGAGGACAATGGTCTCCAGGACAGGCAACAACACAGGTTTGTCTCGGACAGATCCTGCCAGACAAACCTGATTGAGTACTATGATTGGGTGACCAGGGAACTGGACAAGGCCATGCAGTGGATGTCCTATACTTAGACTTTAGCAAGGCCTTCGATTCTGTGCCATATGGGAGGCTAGGGGAAAGCTGGAATATGTAGGGGTGGGTACTAAGATGGTCAAATGTATCACTAACTGGCTGAAGGGCAGGCAGCAAAGGGTGGTAGTGGAGGGGACACTCTCATCATTAAGAGCAGTAACAAGTGGGGTGCCAAAGGGATCGGTACTGGGATCAGTGTTGTTTGGGATAGTCATAGCAGACATCTCACATGGGACCCGGAGTAAGATCAGTCTGTTTGCAGATGATACCAAAATAGGAGCTGTGGTGGATGACATTGAGGGGAGAAGAGGACTGCAGGAAGACCTGACTAAACTACAGGAGTGGTTAGAAACCTGGCAGATGGGGTTTAATGCCAAGAAGTGCAAAGTGCTGCACTTTGAAGCTAAGAACCAGAGGAGGAGTTATCAGCTGGGAGGGGTACAGTTGGTGAGTACAGAGGAGGAAAAGGTCCTGGGGGGGATTATAACAGGGAAAATGAACAACTCGGCTCAGTGCAGGAAGGCAGCAGTGAAAGACAACAACATTCTGGGTTGTATAGTGAGGAGAATCTCCTCTAGAAGTAGTGAGGTGATCCTTCCCCAATACAGGTCACTGGTCAGACTGCAGCTGGAATACTGCATGCAGTACTGGTGCTCCTTTCCTATAAATGGACATCAGATTGTTGGAGGGGGTGCAGTGCAGAGCAACTAAGATGATACAGGGTTTGTAGGGGAAATCCTATGAGGAAAGGTTGAAGATGCTTAACATGTATTCCCTGGAGGAAAGAAGGGATAGGGAAGATATGATCGAGACCTTTAAGTACCTGAAGGGGATAAACAAGACTAATATAGGAGAGATATTCTAGATCAGAAGAGGGATGGATACAAGAGGGCATCAACTGAGATTGGAGGGGGAAAATTCAGGAGAGAAATCAGGAGTCATTTTTTCACTGAACTGGTGGTAGGCAAGTGGAACACTTTACCTGAGGAGGTGGTTTCCTGTAGGACTGTGGGCAGTTTCAAGAAAGGATGGGAAAGAGTGGGGGAGATGACTGTGAGGGGGAGGAGAAGGGTGGGGCAGCTGCAAGTTAAGGGGCTAGCTACACAATCGAGCAGACTCGATATACTGTGAAGCCTGTTTCTGCTGGAATTTTCGTATGTTCATATAGATTATAGGAAACTCAGTTACTGGTTAAAACTGACTAGGTTGACTCAAGACAGGCTCCCATATAAATATCTTGTTGAGAAAAAGAGCTGGCTATCTATGACCAATAAACAATCAATGTGGTACCAAGGCACATTGTCTAGTATTAAGAACTGTGACTTAATGGGTCTACTGAGATATCCAGAAAAAATTTCATGCTAAGCCAAAAATATAAGAATTGTATGAAAATTAGAATATATAACAAATGGACTTAGAAAATATTGTTAAAATAAATTTCTCTCCATGGTTTGCAGCCAATAATGGCCTGTTTGGATATGAATATTATCTAGATGTTGTTATAGATCCATCTGTAGGAAAAGTTTTTAGCTGGTAGAAATTTGAAAGATTTGAAAGCAATATATTAAAAGCTAGATACAATAAAGATGCTTTGATTGAACAGCAATGCTCCTGCTTAACTGGCATCAGGGAGGACATTTTGCATGTCCTATTGGAGTGTCCATGGTACAACCAGGCAAAAACATGTTGGCTAGTGCCTTTTATCCAGAATCAGACAGCTTTAGATACAACTTTTCTTACAGAAATACTATTGCAAACTGAGGATGAATGGGCAATTAGGTGAATGGCAATATATTTCATAACAACTAATGTAATTAAAAATAAACAAACAAGAAAAACAAGAAACTCAAACTTGAATATGCCTTAGGGGGAGCCTGATCTTGTGCAACCTGTCCTCTAGTTTTGGTTCTATGTCATAAGGGTGAATTCGGCATGCCGAATGCCTTTATGGCAACCCCACATCACCTAAATTGAATTTTGGCAATGTGAGATTCCAGTGACACTAAACATGGCACAAAAACACTTTTATTTTATTTTATGCAGGGTGCTGCACCTCCTGCACCCCCCTAAATTAGGATTCTTAACTCCAGGAGGGGTGCATGTCGGGGGTGCTGCATCTCCAGGCAAAAAAAAAACACTGTCTCGGGCTGGGCGCAACAAAAACTACCGGCGCCCGGTCCCGAACCCTGTATACCCACCACCACAAGCCAGCACCCAGCCCAATATGCCACAACACCAGCTCGGTGAAACCCAGTGGCACCACCTCTCACATACCCTCCCACCCCACGTTCTTTGGGCTCACTCCCACCCTCCCCCTGTGCACCTGTCGCATTTTTATAAACCACCCCATCCAGTCACTGACCCCACACCCCCGCCATCAGGGCACTAACCACAAAAGTGGGTCACTGTTTCAGCAGGTGCCCACTTGCTAGTGCCCCATATCACAGGATATCCTATTTTTACAGGTACTTCTCATCTAGAAGCTGTATTAGATACATGTGGTTTATTCCTATGCAATATGTATAACATTTATGGAATGAGACTTTGTATGGATTGTAATAGTGTTCTATTGAAAATGTATCTCCATATGGAAATATGTATTTCAATAAGACTGCTTTACATAGTTATAGAGGAAGGACAGAACTATTTGATTGCACTTTATTTGAAAATTCTTCACTTCATTTATTTTAAATTTTGTTTGTAGCTTTATGCTATTTTAGAGACTACTTGTAGATAGTTTTCACATGCACTTTAAAGTCAGATCTCTTTGTGCAATTGTGTGTATGATTGTTTTAATTTTGTATTTTGAAGAGCGATGCATTATAAAATTGTAATGACCTCTTAAAGTTGATCAATAAAATAATCATGCTAATTATGAGCATCAGAAGATGACAAATGAATGTTCCAAAACATTTACATGGCCAAGAGTTGTCTGTGGATTGCTTGAAGGGTCCTATCATTTCAGCAGCATGTGCCTTGTTATTTCACAGTAAAAAATGTTTGCAGCACCTCAGAGTATGTTCTAATATTTCAGTTCCCCACCCTACATCTGTCAAGAACCAGTCCACATTTACATTGTGTTGTCATATGGAGCCAGTCTTTGAAAATATGCTTCATCAATGTTAGAAATGTTGTTGTGTGAACCTATGCAGATGTAAAGTGTTAACTCTGCTGCTGTATTAGTCTCACATCACCCTCTTAAAAAAATTGATGTTTCACCTATAATAAATGAGGCCATCCTAATGCACAAAGTTATAAATAAAAACAAACACTACCAAAAATAAGGGAAGGGGAAATACAGTTTCTTTAGTGTTAAAACATAAGGGGAATCTGTAGAGTGTCACAAACCCACTGAGTAGGTCAGCCTCCACTCGCAAAGTGCCAACCTCCTAGCGCAGTTTTGTGAACAGTTAACAGAAACAGGGTAACCCTCCTGTCTGTTTTGTGGGTATGAATCAACCTTTGGTCTCAAGTCTTGGAGGGATTCAAACTGTGAACCTCTTATTAGCATGTCCAATGTACAGGCTCAAATAATTCTGCTCTTCGGGGTGCCAGATATCTTTTGCCTATGGGCACCTAACCAGGCGTACAAAATTAACCCTTAAAACTCTATTAAAGACCTCAGAATAAATTCTTACCTTTTCCCAGTTTGGTAAAACCAGTAAGCTTTGTGTAGTGTCAGCTTTAACCATGTATGCTTCCCTTGTCAAGAAAAAGAAATTCAAAGGCACACCAAGTAGTCTCTAAAGTAGAGGTTTACTTCAAAATAGATAAAAAAATGTAAAATGTAAATACAGAACCATATATCACAAAATATAAATATCACTTAAACAAAACAGGTTTAAAAGTGCAGAATAAATCTACCACAGTATACTTATTTCCTAACAGTGCCTGATGTTGCTTTTTCAGAGTCCAAACATTTGTGTGTAAATGGAAAACAGAATACTCTTTAAAAACTGGCTTTGCCAACCTCTTTACATGAAGTCACCTAGCTCCTCCCTGTCAGAATATAAAAAAATATATCTATGTAAAAGAGGATGTCTTATCAAAGGTAAACCCTTGTGACCTCAGCAAAACTTTTTTTTTTTAAATGACATTCTTTGATCTATCAGCAGCTTCCCCTTTCCAGGACATCAAAGGACTTGTTATGTCTCTCCGCCAGATCTCACAGAGGTGCAACATGCTTTTGTATCACCATGTGAATTTTACTGTGTTTCCTCTGAATGTTATAAAAGTTTATGATCTATCTTGGCAGCTGGCAAGCTGCAATTAGTCACATAAAAAGGAGATCCTAAATTTTAAGTCTCTTCTAGCCTGAAATTAACTCTTGGCCTTCCAGCTAACACCTATTAGCTAAAACCTGGGAGAGGGGCTGTCATTTCACAGACTGTCAGCATCTCTCATGAGAGACATTCAAGAACATATTTTTATGTTACAAAAAGCATAGGTTAATCAGAACCAGCTGTCCAAGTGTCACAATTCCTCCCCACCTAGACTGAATTTGGGGGCTCTATCCCCTGCATGGAATGAGCTTCCCAAATCAGTTTACTCCTCGTACACATGAGACAGCCCGTCGGAGTTCTGATTTTTGACTCCAGCCCTAGGTAGAATTGTCATATCATATCATTGCAAAGCAAGACTCCATCTTAGCAATCTGCCATTGGTTTTTCCCATCTGCATCAGTCCAACCAGGTGGTTGTGGTCAGTCTGCACCACAAAATGCTGCCCATATAAGTATGGCTCCAACTTATTTAGGGCCCACACTATGGCAAGACATATCTTTTTCCACAGTGGAGTATGCCTGCTCCCTGGGAAGTAACTTCCTATGCAGGTACACTACTGGGTGATCTCTTCCTTGACTGGACGTCTGACTCAGCACTGCCCCAATACCCACGTCTGAGGCATCAGTCTGAACTATAAAGGGTTTGCTATAGTCAGGACTTGTCAAAACAGGAGCACTGCACAGTGCCTCCTTTAGTTTGGAAGAGGCTTCTTCACAGGCTGATCCCCAGGTAATTTTCTTGGGCATCCTTTTCTTTGTCAGGTCAGATAGGGGAGCAGCCAGGGCACTGTAATTGGGTACACATTTTCTATAGTACCTTGCTGTCCCCATAAAATTCCTGACCTGCTTCTGTGTTTCTGGTCTGGGGCATGCCTGGATTACCTCTATTTTTATTTGGTTAGAATGGAGCTGTCCCCAGCCTACCACATGCCCGAGGTATGCCACTTCTTCCCTGGCCACTTGGCACTTCTCAGCTTTGACAATGAGCCCGGCCCTCTGTATCCTGCCCAGAACTTCCCTAAGGTGGGATAGGTGTTCCTCCCAGCTGGCACTAAAGATGGCAATGTCATCCAGGTATGCAACAGCATACTCCTCAGCACCATTTAACACCTGGTTCACCAACCTTTTGAAAATGGCCAGGGCATTCTTCATTCCAAAAGGCATTAGTTTAAATTCAAATAAGCCTATCGGAGTGATGAAGGCCGACCTCTCCCAAGTTCTGTCTGTCAACTCTACCTGCCAATACCCCTTGGTCTGGTCAATGGTCGTAAGGTAGGTCGCCCCTCCCAACTTGTCCAGGAATTCATCTGTCCGGGGCATCAGGTGGGTGTCTGACTTTGTTCTGTATTCAGTCTACAACAGTCCACACAGAAATGAGTAGAGCCATCTGGCATAGGCACAAGGACCATGGGTGAGGCCCAGGGGCTGTGGGATCTCTGAATTACCCCTAAATCCAGCATGTCCTCCACTTCCCTCCTAATGTCCTTTTGGACAGCCTTTGACACCTGATATGCTGTCCACCATATGGGCGTCAGTGTACCTGTCTCCACATCATGTGTCACTAAGTGGGTTAGTCCAGGCTTGGCGCTAAACAATAGGGCAAAGTCTGCTAAAATCTCCCTTACTTCCTGGATCTGGCCCAGGGCCAGCTGGGGAGACAATTTTACTGCCTCCACAGAGGTCTCCCATTTACTTTCTTCCAGCAAGTCCAGAAGGGGGTCTCCTTCGTCCGTCCCCTCCCCAGGACTACACACTGCAAACACCATGTCAGCCCTATTTGCATATGGCTTCATCATGTTGACATGGTACATCCTTTCTGTCTGTCTTCGGTCAGCTATCTCTACAATATAGTTCATGTCATTTACCTTCCTTACTACTTTGTATAGTCCTGCCCACTCAGCCTTCAGTTTGTCTTTCCAGACCGGAATAAGGACCATGACTTCCTGACCCACCATGTATGAGCAAGCTCTGGCTCTGTGGTCATACCACACTTTTTGTTTCTGTTGGGCAGCTGCCAGGTTTCTCTGGGCTGTTCCCATAAGCTCCTTCAGCAGTTCCCTAAACCTAAGGATGTAATCCACGATGGGAGTTCCATGGGTGGCATACTTACCCTCCCAGTCCTCCCAGATCAAGTCTAGGGGTCCACATACCCAGCATCCATATAAGAGTTCAAAGGGGGAAAGTCCTGTCAACTCTTGGGGCACCTCCCTGTATGCAAACAACAGGTGAGGAAGGTATTTCTCCCAGTCCCTCCCATGCTCTTCAGCAAACACCTGAAGCATTGAGTTCAGGGTACCATTGAATCATTCCCCAAGTCCATTGGCTTGTGGGTGATACGGTGTCATGCATCTCTGCACCACCTCACATTTCTCCCACAAACATTTCATCAGGTATGACATGAAGGATCAGTGATAACCTCATGTGGAAACCCAACATGGGAGAAAATCCCAAGTAAGGCATCTGCCACTTTGTCTGTCCTCAGTGAGGATAGGGCGACTGCCTCTGGGTACTGGGTGGCATAATTCACCACATTCAGGATGAATCTCTTCCCTGAGGAGCTGGGGGTATTTACAGGCCCCACAATATCCATTCTCACCCTCTGGAGTGGCTCCTTCACTATGGGCAAGGGAATCAGGGTGACTTGGGTTTTCTTGCCTGCCTTCCCTATTTCTTGGCACCGGTGACGAGACCTGCAATACTCCTTCACCTGCTGGGTGAAGTTAGGCCAGTAGAAATTATGGGACAACCACTGCATCATGCATGTGATTCCCAGATGACCAGACAAGGGATTATTGTGTGTAATCTTGAGCAACTGCTCACGATACCCATGGGGAATGACAGGCTGCCTGCCTAGCACCCCTCCCTCAGTCTGCACTGCCTGAGTATATATCAGTCCATTTTCCCAATAAATCTTATGTCTGCTGTCTCCTCTCTGTGCACCATCTGAGTCTGCCCAAGCCCTCAGCTTCTCTAGGCTTGGGTCACTTCTCTGAGCAGCTGCAAACCCTTCACTCATTCCCAAGGCATGGGACAGGTCCCCTTCAGTTGCTAAACTAAGGTCCCTAGCACTAGCGTCAGGTCACTCAGGATCACTGTCAGTCCCAACCCTCTGACAATGGGTCACCCCTCCCTCTTCAGAGTAACCCTCTATAGCTGTGTCGTTACTTGTTACTTGGGAAATTTCTACCCCCTTTTCATTAGTCTCCCCATCTGGAGGCACAGGCTGGAGAACCATCCTCTCTGTGGCTTCCACAATGGCTTCTGTGGGGTTCAGGGAACTACAGTTTTCCCTTGCCACTTGGCTATGGGTAACTGCACACACCATCCCCTGTTTTAGATTGTTCCCCAGGAACACATCCACTGCTAAGGTTTCGGCTACAGCCACCTATTGCACAGTTCCCCCGGTTTCACCCCAGTCCAGGAGAACACTGACCAGTGGCAATGTTTTCTCTTCACCAGTGACCCCTTGTACAGTGACATATTTATTCATTATAAGCTGATCAGGCTCTACTAGATCCCCTTTTACCAATGTCAGAGATGCCCCTGTGTCCCTTAACCCTTGCATCTGTACACCATTCACTATGACTTGGTGCATGTGTTCCCTCATGTTCACAGGCATGCTTCCAGAGACACACAAACAACCCACTTCTTTTCTAGTGCCATTCTGCATATTGTTGCTCATTCTTTTGGGACACTGTCTGGCAATATGCCCAGTTTCTTTACATAACCAACATTCACTTCTCTTTTTAGAGAAATCTTTTCTCTGAAACTTGGGGCTAACTGGTTTCGGTGGAGGCAGTGAAGGTATTAGCTGCCGCGAAGGTGAGCTTTTCCATTTCTGCACTGCCACACCTGCCCATTCACTCTCAGAGCAGGTCTGCTCTTGGCATAGCAGTACAAGAATTTGACAGTCTCTTGCACTGTTTTGGGATCTCGGTCCTCCAGCCAGGTTTTCAGCTCTGCTGGGCATGCCCAATAAAATTGTTCTAACAAAATCATATTTTCAATTTAATCAACAGAGTTTGCCTCAATTCCTTCAAACCAACATTTTAAAAACTGATGTTGTTTCATGGCTAGGTCCTCATAGCTCATGTCAGGGCTTCTCCTGAGCTTACAGAATTTAGCTCTGTATGATTCAGCAGTTAATTCAATCTTTTTTAACAGTGCAGCTGTGAGTTTGCTGTAATCATCACTGTCCTCATTGTCTATTTGACCCAATGCATCCCAAGCTTTCCCAGTAAGTAGTGGGGATAGCTGGAAGCTCCAGGACTCTCTAGGAATTTTAGCCAGGATACAAACTTTTTAAAAAGAATTTAAAAAGGCATCCATGTCCTCCCCCTATTTAAATTTGTCTATCAATTTGGAATTCAATTTGTAACCCAGTCCTGTAGTCCCAGTTAAACCCAAGCCACTTACCTGCTCTGGTGCCACTGGTTGGAGTTGTAGCTTCTCCAGTTTGTGTTGCCTCTGGCGTTCCTGCTCCTTACAGCCTGCATCTCAGCATTCTTTCTCTCTCTTCTCCTCTGCAGCTCACTGACACTCACACTCCTCAAGGTCTGCCTCTTGGCATTCTTGCTCTGCCTCATGGTCTGCCTCCCACTGTTCATGGTACCTCCCCCTCTGGAACTCCAGCTCCATTCTGCGTAACTAAATTTGCAGCCTGAGTGCTTCTGGATCCAGAATACTGGTGACCTTCCCTGTGACTATGGCCCTTCACTGACAGTGGCCCTGTTGCCCTCCTCATCGGATCTGGACACTGTACTGGCCGCTAGCCCTGCCACACTCAAGGTTTGGTATTTTTCAGTCACTGTCTGTGACTCACAGCTCTGGGTATCTGCTACCATCAGGGCATCCATGAGGTTCTGTTTGCTGGCTTTCACCTCAAACAGGACTCCTCTGTCCCCGCACAACTGCTTTAAGTAGTCTACAGTGTGCCTGCTGTAGTTGGAAGCCATCTTCTTCCCTAACTATGGCTACTCTGACTTGTACTTTAGAAAAAAAATAAAACAGGTAGGAACTTGACTGTACACCAAGTGATATAGTTCTGTCTCCTTTTTTAAAAAAATAAATCACTGCCTTTTTCTTTCTTTGCAAGTGAGCTGATGTCTCAAGCTGACATACTGAACAATAAAAGCTTATAATACCAAAGTTTTCACACCACTGCCAACCAATCTGTCACAAATCCACTCAGCATGTCAGCCCTGTACTCCCAAAGTGCCAACCTCCGGGCGCAGTCTTGTGAACAGTTAACAGAAACAGGGTAGACCTCCTGCCTGTTTTGTGGGTATGAATAAACTTTTGGTCTCAAGTCTTGGAGGGATTCAAACTGTGACCCACTTGTTAGGGTACCCAATGTACAGGCTCAGATAATTCTGCTCTTTGGGGGGGCAGATATCTTTTGCCTATGGGCACCTAACCAGGTGTACAAAATGAACCCTTAAAACTCTATTAAAAACCTCAGAATAAATTCTCACCTTTTCCCAGTTTGGTAAAACCAGTAAGCTTTGTGCAGTGTCAGCTTTAACAATGTATGCTTCCCTTGTCAAGAAAAAGAAATTCAAAGGCACATCAAGTAGTCTCTAAAGTAGAAGTTTACTTCAAAAAGATAAAAAAAATTAAAATGTAATTACAGAACCATATATCACAAAACATAAATATCACTTAAGCAAAACAGGTTTAAAAGTGCAGACTAAATCTCCTACCACAGTATACTTATCTCCTAATAGTGCCTGATGTTGCTTTTTCAAAGTCCAAACATTTGTGTGTAAATGGGAAACAGAATACTCTTTAAAAACTAGCTTTGCCAACCTCTTTGCGAGAGGTCACCTAGCTCCTCCCTGTCAGAATATAAAAACTATATCTATGCAAAACAGGATGTCTTATCAAAGGTAAATTAAAATTTCTGTGACCTCAGCAAAACTCTTTTTTTTTTTCAAATGACTTTCTTTGATCCATGAGCAGCTTCCCCTTTCCAGGACATCAAAGGACTTGTTATGTCTCTCCGTCAGATCTCACAGAGGTGCAACATGCTTTTGTATCACCATATGAATTTTACTGTGTTTCCTCTGAACGTTATAAAAGTTTATGATCTATCTTGGCAGTTGGCAAGCTGCAATTAGTCACATAAAAAGGAGATCCTAAATTTTAAGTTTCTTCTAGCCTGTAATTATCTCTTGGCCTTCCAGGTAACACCTATTAGCTAAAACCTGGGAGGGGGGTTGTCATTCCACAGACTGTCAGCATCTCTCATGAGAGACATTCAATAACATATTTTTATATTACAAAAAGCATAGGTTAGTCAGAACCAGCTGTCCAAGTGTCACATAGAGAAGTATTGAAAAGGAATAAAATATACAGGGAAAGGTGGATTGCCACAGATCATGTTAACTAAGATTTGTGGTATACTTTGGTCTTTATAATCACTGCAATCCTCATTAAGTTATTCATATGATGTACTGCACTTGAAACAAATGAAAATGCCCTAAAGGAGTAACCACTGTTGTGCATGAAGACAGCAGCCTTATTTTTTGCCATTTCCTAATGTGTCTATGTGGAAAACCAATGGAAACAAAAAATATATGGGACAATAATAGCATATGTTAAGGACTTCTGTAATTCATCTGTTCCTGTGCAACTTAATTCAATAAAAAAAAGAAAAGACACTTTTATTTATTTATTTGATGACCAGGTGAACACACTGGACTATGGATCCTTTATCTGGAGCAACCAGGCCAAACAGGCACATAAGTAAAAGTAAATATATGGTACATACAATACTCATATTCCTCACTGCAGAGCTGAAGCTAGAGGGTATTACTAGGGTTCAAGGCATCCTGAGCTCAGTATATCACTATTTTATTTATTTATTTATTGAATTTTGTTGACAGGGTAGGCACACTGAGACCAGAGGTCCTTTTTTCAGGGGTGAGCCAGGATTAGTTACAGAAAAGAAAGCACAAATATATTGGTCATACTTAGTACAGAAATCTGGATGACAGTTACATGAAAAACATTTGGGTCTTTACATGTACCCATTTACTTATGAAGACATTGCAAGCCATGGTAGAACATCTAGGACATGTTATTAGCTACAGTAGTACAACAAAAGGTCAGTAGTGAACAATAGCAACATTATTGACAGTTGTTAGTGCAAGTACTTGATTTTAAAGCACTAGCAGTTTATTCAGGTCAGAGAGACTCTATACTGGCTCAGGTATTTATGGGAAGGTTTCTTTTTTAGGGCACATAGGCGTAGCAGCTTCTAGCAAGGAGGTGAGTTTTAAATGAGTGCTTGGATGCTTGGAGTGAGGGGATATTCTGCAGGTCAGAGAGTTGTTATTCCAGTACTGTGTTATTCTGTACACAAATAAACGTTGCCCTGTTGCTACTTTCTGGTAGTCACATGAAACACTGACAAATGCTTTTGACTAATACAGTAAGTGATCTTTCAGACTTTGCTTAAACTGAGGATGAGTTACCACTGGAGAGCATTTGGCTTATTGATGGTAAACACCTGTCAATACTATAGTTGATGACATGAAGGCAAATGATTATGCCAAGTTTGAAATTGCAGTTTCATCACTGAAGCTTCTGGTAAATGTTGCATTAAGGATTAATACATTTCTTTTCTTGTTTAAATAAAAAATGATGATTTGTAGACTTTTACTGACAGTTTTTGTTAGATTTTGTTTTGTGTAGTGAGTCTTAATTCAGAAATAAAACCCAGACCTACAAAAGTTGATGAAGTACTCAATAAAAATACCACTAGAAATGGCACAGTAAAATTACTGTTACCATTCCTTGGGGCTGGAATATTCTTCTTCTGCCTCATGAAAAAGATGTAACAGTGAATACAGCTCATTCTGTTCCAAAATGCTCAACTGCTAAAACTATTTTAGTTCTCTTGTTGCTGTAGTAGGCAGATAAGTATTTATTAATCATCTTGAACCTTTACCTCTTCTGCCATTATCTACCCCCACAGTACAAGCACAAAGGGCTGACCTGTTGTTTGCTTTCCCACTTAAGTGAAGTGTCTCTACCAACTTTTGTTATGTGCTTGTAAGTAAATATTTTACCAAATGGCCGCTGCAAGTGTGTTCTAAATATTTCAATGGCAGAAACCTATTGGTCTATTTTCATGATTTCCATTTTTGTTGAATATCAGGCTCTGCAGTTTGAAGCTTTCCTACAATGCTTCATAACCTGTGTAGCCATAATGTATTCTTGTGCTGTTCAACAGTGGCTGAGAAATGCCACTTAAAACTATTAAATGCATGGAGTTGCAGCTGTCTTTCAGTGTGGTTAGAAAACTGGTCCTCAATATCCTGACATTTTGTAGGAAAACAAGACGTATCATCAAACTACTGTACTTTTACAGAAACAAACTTTAAGGGGTATTCAGTGATACATGGATGTATTTGCAACAAGACCAAGAAGGAAAGCAAATAGATCAATTTTGCTGGACATTTTCACAATACAGCATGTGTTGCAGATTTATTTGTTATATTTGTCTAAAAATGGTGACTGGGAAATGTACACTGTACTGATGCTTCTTTCCTGTTGGGCTCTGCGGAGAGGGTTACAAAGCAGAAAGGACAGAAATTAAGATAAAATGCAGGCAAAAGTATCATATTACAAAAGCTAGTAACAAAAAAGCAAATGCACACTGAAGCTGCAAACCATAAGATAAAATAAACAAAATCAATGTCCCAAGGGTTGTAAGTAGTGATAAACTGATAAGCTTGGAAGGCAGGTGGTTATAATGTCAGAAACAATAACCATGCAGCAAACAATGCCACAAGCAAAATGTTGTCTGCTGCAGTAACATTGCGTAAAACAGTAACTACCCCAAACACAGTGCACACCATAGAAAATAAAGGACCCTTTTTGTCCCCGCAACCCCAGACTTAAAATAACTAACTCTGGGGGGCTCTGGACTTTGAGGATTGGAAGAAAATCAGGAGGGGGGAGACTCCTTTAAAAGACAAAGTAGCAACACCCAGTGACCTGGGGGAACTGAACTATGGTCCCAGGTCTCCAACCCTGCCATGTGCTGGTGCCTTAGCCACTCTACCACAGGAGTGGCTCAATCAGGCACCACAAGCACAGCAACTTCAGCACTTCCAAGTAACAGCACAGAGCAATATGGGTAGAAGTAATTCCATACCACTATTATATCCCTGTTGCTCTAAATGCTTTTGCACTTTGCACAGTGTGGTTCTTGTAGTGCTCTTCTTGAAGTGTTATATTGATCCTGGACCACTTGGAAAGCTAAGATCCCTGCTGAGAATAACACAGTCCACATACATCATAATGTGCAAAGCTTTTCTTTAACACAGAAATGTGTATGTCTTCACTGCATTGCATTGCATACTATTTCTGAATCATAATTATCCTAAGCCTGATCTCAAATGTGGCATAAAGTGTAATGCATGTTAAACTAATTACAGTAAAAGAAAACAAGTCATATCCAATGGTGTTAGTTCTCAGAAAAACAGTACAACATTACTGAATGCACATAGTGCCAAAAGACATTAAAATACTTGCCCTGCCAAATTTACCTAATATTTCAACACTGTACATTTTATTTCCTTTTGGCACAATCTGAACTTAAGAAAAAGAGCCTTCTCCACTTTAATCTTCATTCTGCCCTTAAGTCTGTTAGGGTGAGTATTGCGACTTCACTTGTTGCAACAGGAAAATTATCTGCACAGTTGTTCAAACAACATGGGATGAAACTCAATAAACTCTGTAAGAAAAGTATATTTTTTTATACAGTATTTACTTGAATATATGTACCATATTTGTAATAATGTTGACATGTTTTTTTTTTCCTGTCTAACCCCACTTTAAAATAAAGTTACTGTATATGATCAACGTGAACAGGTAAACCAACATAATCGTCACAAAGGCAAAACATTAACTTATTGCATATTTCTGATCAGCTGTGTAGTTACAAGCCCTAGTGGAGCAAAGTTATGTTTTGAATAATATGCAGTGTAACCTGTTGCATTGCCATTTTGTCTATGTACACCTGATTTTGTACTTGTCTGTCCTTGAATACTGTTGTAACTTGATGCCAGACACAAGAGCAGTTAATTTGTCAATTGAGGGCTGCCCACTGTATGCTTGTGATTACATCCAATAACTGCACTATGATGACACCCTCACCTCCTCCCTAACCCCACATAAATGACTCTGCACATCTCGGTGAGCTCTGATAATAGCTTTTCTTAAAGAGGTGTTTTTGGGTTTTTTGGGGTTTTTTTTTGCCCTCTCTTATATATAGGGATGAGGGAAAGTTTATAAAAATCTTCTAAACAAGAAGAGCCCAATTGAGTAATTACATTTATGAGAAATGCATTCCAGCCTGGGGCTAGGTGGATGTAATAATAGCTGGAGCCTTTCTGTAACTGACCCTAAAAATAGTGCAAACATCAATCCACAGACAGGCACCTTGGCTGATTTATATCAGGTCTGTCAGATTGCTGACGCCACTGATATAAAACTTAAGACAGCTGAGAGACAGCAGGTAATAAACTGGAGCTATCCTAATTATAAATAACATTTCTCTAGGTGCTAAGGAACTCAGCAGCAAGCCTAGATAAACAGTAGTTGTTGGCTACACTGATAATTCACAGAGATTTAATCTTTTTTGGAGAGTGAGAAGACTCCAAATTAAAGACTTAAACCTTAAATTGGACATTTTAGGCAATTTCTAGGCTGCAGTTTTTTATTGACATCTTAATTTTATAACATGAGTTTTAAGTTGAAATGTTCTATTTTACTCCCAGTTTTATATCTGAGTTACTACAATTGAACTTTTTGAGGTTTTTATGCCCCCCTTTGGAATTTTTCTATTTTTTGCCATCACCGTCTTGGGCTATTTCTCCTGCTGGTTGCTGATCATGTTGTAAATGATAATTCAGGGTAAGTACATACAACCTGTTTGCTTGCATGGCTGTATCAGTGCCTGAAGGGTGAGGTGACCACATGATATTTTTGTACTTTTAAATACTGAGAAAACAACAAATAATTGTTTGATGTTTGCTAACGGGGTCACTTATTAGACCTGCTTTACAAAAATACGTCTTGTGGAACCCATTATTTAAAATCTTAATGAATGCTAGGAAAGCTTGTTTTTAAAGAGACATGCTATTGGAACTTTATTATTTATCTTTTCTTGGCCACTCACTGGTGCTGTCCACTTTTACACTGTTTCTAAAACACTGGCCTGCATAGCAGACCAGTTCCTATTGCGTTCAAAGTCAGAAAGTGTTTTGGAGCTTTCCCATTGAAATGCATTTGTGAGCTTGGATACACCTTTTTATTAGGCCTGTGCAAAAGACAGACATTTGATATTTGTATTTGTCATGTTAATGTATTATTAATAAAACAGTTTCAGGCCATTTTGGGCTCCTATATTTATTAATAACAGCACATTATTAAAGGTTTTTGAGTTATTATCAGCAATAAAATGTTTATTCATGTTATATAAAGAACTTAATAGGTAGATGAAAAGACATCAATTTACAGGTAGTTAAAAAACGCAGAATACAAGGCTAGTAGAAAGCAAATAGTTTTTACCTTCTGCATCTTGTCCTCTGACACACATTGTACTATTTTGTTAGATGAAAAGCAAATTCAACACACACTTGATGAAAGGGCCAACTTTGCTTCACAGGGGCCTCTCATATCATTGCAGATATTACATATGAACATTCAAATTTGCCTGCAGAAATAGGCCACCTCATCTATCAAGTCTGCTTGAGTGTGCAGCTAACACCCTCACCTTGCTGCTGCCCCACCCTCTCCTCTTCCCAGTTATCCCCCCTCACCTTGTCTGATCCCCTTTTGAAACTACCCACTGTCTTACACATTACCACCTCCTAGAACTAGAACAGTTTTTAAAAAGTAAGATCTAAGCATGGGTGCTGGTAAATTTGCCTTCAAGGTTAGTTGCCTAACCTAAAGTGAATAAGGACCATACCCTTAATATACTTTATCACTGATGTAAAATGTCTTGCATGCGAGGCTGGTGGACTGATACATTCAGCATCTGAGATGATGGATGATGCTGAATACAATCCTGGGGCCCTGTCCTGCAGAGTATGCATTGCTTTTAGTCTTTCAGGGACTATATTGCAGCTACTGAGGATAGCAACAGATGACAAACTATATGGGATATACTGTGGATGATTACTTTGCTACTTAAGGTCTGAGACTATACATTTTAAACTAGGTTGGTGGCAGCAAGTTGGTTTGTTACCTTCTGCATCTTGCCCAGTGTTACACAATATAGTATTCTGTGTCTTTTGAAAACAAAATTTGGCATACACTTAATGAAATGGCTGACTCTGCATCACAGAGCCCTCCCTCCTGCCCATATCATTGCAGATGTTACAACTAGAACAATTTTGAAAAAGTAGAATCAAAGTATAGGTGGTAATAATTTTGCTATCAATGATAGTTGTCTCATCTAAAGTTACTGTGGACCATGCCCTAAACATTCTTTACCTCTGTTGTATTTATTTTGAGTCACACTAGCCTTATCAAAGGTTAGAGTAATGAGCTGTGAATGAGCTTGGTGCATCTAACAGACAGACATGGGTTTGATTCCCACAATCTCCACTTGCATACTGTGTGACTCTAAGCAAGTCACAACCTCCCCAGTGCTCCCAGGTCACCCCTGAAATCAGGCACCTGTGCCTAGTGGGCCTTACCCGGTTACCAAAAAGCCTTAGACCATGCTGGAGCACCGAGGCTGATCTCCATTCCAGGACATGGCATAGCGTCAGCCGCTGTCCCCTCTACTCCTGGCTGGTGCAGAATCCATAAGGAGGTGTGCCTCAGACCAGGCTGGAGCACTGAAGCTGATCTCCTGTTCTGGATATGGCATAGCATCAGCTGCTGTCCCCTCTACTCCTGGCTGGTACAGAATCCATAAGGTAGTGTGTGTCAGACCAGGCTGGAGCACCGATAGGCTGCTCTCCAGTCTGGGACATGGCATAGCATCAGCCACTGTGCCCTCTAATCCTGGTTGCCTCAGACCAGGCTGGAGCACTGAAGCTGATCTCCAGTCCGGGACATAGCATAGCATCAGCCACTGTGCCCTCTACGCCTGGCCAGCGCAGAATCCATAAGGTATGGCTTCCTGAGCTATTTCAGCTTTACTCAGCCACCAGGCCTGCCGCAGCCACCGACTGGACTGTTTCACATCTTCGCTGCCTCTCATTGGCTGGTTCCTTAGTCCACTTTGGAATATTACTCCCTGCCTTTTGGACACTTTTTTGGGGCTTGAATTTGAATTGCTCTGCTGCTTGTTCTTCTTCTCACCCCTCACTTTATAACATTTGAATTGCTCTTGTATTGGAATTTGAAACTGTTTTTAAAATGTGCCTAAACAATTGCACTTAAAAAAGTGTCTAAATAATTTGTAATACCCTATTGTGACTGTTAGTGATTACGGTGTCTCTGGGACTGTTTTGTTTTTTCCAGTTAATTTTTCATCTCAGCTTCTCTCCTGCTTTTTCCATTTTGCACCCCCCCCCAGCCTGCTTCCTGGGGCCCTCCCATCTTTAGCACTAAATTCCCCTGCCCAAATCCCTTGCTGTTTCCCTTTCTCCCCCTCTCTGACTGTTTTTCCTCCCTCCAATTTGGCCTTTATTCTAACCCTCCTTGCCTTTCCTCTCCCTCTTTCCTTGGTGGCATGCCTTGGATCAGGCTGGAGCACCAAAGCTGATCTTCAGTCCAGGACATGGCATGGCATCAGCCTCTGTCCCCTCTACTCCTGGCCAGTGCAGATTCCATAAGGTATGGCTCTCTGAGCTGTTTTAGCTCTGCTCCACCTCCACACCTACCACAGCCACCGACTGCATGTCTTCCCGTCTTCCCTGCCTGTCACTGGCTGGCTCCTTAGCTCAGTTTGGACTATTACTCCCTGCCTTTTGGACACTTTTTCTGGGCTTGAATTTGAATTGCTCTGCTGCTTGTTCTTTCCTCTCACCCCTTATTTTATAACATTTTATTGCTCTTGTATTGGAATTTGAAACTGCTTTTAAAATGTGCCTAAACAATTGTACTTACAAAAGTGTCTAAATAATACCCTATTGTGACTGCTAGTGATTACAGCTTCTCTGGGACCGTTTTCTTTTTTCCAGTTAATTTTTCATCTCAGCTTCTCTCCTGCTTTTTCCATTTTGCTCCCCCCCCCCGGCCTGCTTACTGGGGCCCTCCCATCTTTAGCACTAAATGCCCCTGCCCAAACCCCCTGCTGTTTCCCTGTCTCCCCCTCTCTAACTGTTTCCCCTCCCTCCAAGTTGTCCTTTATTCTAACCCTCCTTGCCTTTCCTCTTCCTCTTTCCTAGGTGGCATGCCTTGGACTAGGCAGGAGCACCGAAGCTGATCTCCAGTCCAGGACATGGCATAGCATCAGCTGCTGTCCCTTCTACTACTGGCTAGTGAAGAATTCATAAGGTACAGCTCCCTGGGCTGTTTCAGCTCTGCTCCTCCTCCTTCAGGCCTGCCGCAGCCACTGACTGGACAGCTTCCCATCTTCACTTCCCCTCATTGGCTGGCTTCTTAGCCCACTTTGGACTATTGCTCCCTGCCTTTTGAACACCTTTTCTTGGCTTGAATTTGATTGCTCTGCTGCCTGTTCTTTCCTCTCACCCCTTACTTTATTAACTGGAAAGATGGCAGCTGCTATGAGCCAGCCAGAGTACTAGCTTATGCTATTTTACTTGTAAACCACTCTATTTTATTTCTTTAGTTTCCTATTTGTGCATTTGGTCTGTGTTATTTCGGTTGCTTTGTTTAATTTAGATAGGGTTGAAAGAGTGAGTTAGATTAGGTCCTTAGCATAATTTGGGATGAATTATTTTGTGTGCTAGTCCCCCCCTTCAAGTATCAGTTAGTGTCTGTATGCCATTTCATTGCATCTCGGTGCAATGTGGCAGACTGCACAGTTGACTTTGATGCTCACAATAGTTTAAGCTCCTGGCCATCTTGGAGTTTGGACTAGGTGATTTCTTGGCTAATGCAGGTGGTTGCTTTTTTAGCACCCTCTGTGTTTTCAATTTTACATTCATATATTTCGTGTAAGTGGTGCAGCTATTTGTTTTTTTGTGTGAAGCCTGCACTGCTTGGATTACTTCTAGTGCTGGAATGACCCTACAGAAGACCTTGCTGATGGGAAGACAGATGAAGAAATGCTTTGCATGGTCTGCTGGACTGTTGCCAATGATTACAGCCAGGTGAACCTGCAAGAGATTGTGAGTACTTCGAGGCAAGCTCCTGACTGGTTTTCTTGTTTTGTAAGGAGGGAGAGGGGGCTGTTCATGGACCTGGAGCTCCCCCAGATCCTGCTACTGGCCCCCTGTTGAAGGACCTGGGTCTGGTGGCGAAGGAGCATAGACCGCCAAGCAGTCGGTGGGTAGCAGGGTGTTCTTTGCTGTTTCGGGGGGTGCTTTGTGTGCTGTGTTGGCTCCCCCCAACTAGAGGGTTGCATGTGGAAGTCACTTTCTACAGTGGAGTTTATGGGCTGTGTCTGCTGGAAGTTGATCATCCCATTGAAAATTGCACTGAGGTGTGGCATTTGAAGAATGAATGCTTTTCTGTGGGGGTTCAAGTTGTGGCTTGGCTTTGCTGACTGAGGGCTGTCCTCCCGCTCAAAGTTTTATTTTGTTCTGTTTATGCAGCCAAGAATTGGCAGAGATTTTTGGAATTCTGTGCCCTTGGTTTCTATGTTTAATTCTCCTTTTCATCTCGAAGAAGGTTGTGAGAGGATCTCCTTAGAATTGTGTTTACTGTTTTTCATAAAGCTTCATGGACCTTGTTTCGACTGTTGATTATTGGATATATATTTATTTTGCTGACTGGGAGTGAGAGTCCCAGAATGCTACTGCACTTTTTAGTCTGATTTACTTTGAAATTGTTTTATTTTGTTTTGTGATTTATTTTATTTTTTAATTTTTTAGTTTTTTTTAAGGGGGTGGGGTATTATTGTGAGTTTTTGTGAGAGTGTTGGGGTTATTTGGGAGTATTTATTTATTGTGCGGTTTGTGTATTCTCTAGTATTAGCAGGTTGGCTTATTTGGGAGCCATTATGACTATCAGGATGTGTTTGATGGCGGCTCTCCCTGTCAGGTGCTACTCCCCCCCCCGAACTCTGGGACCTTTGCCCTTTTAACTGCCCCCCCATCTGCGGCAGTTTATGGCCACTGCAGGGCTTTTAGAATAGTGGGAAGGAGAAGAAGGGGTGGAGGTCCGGGGGGGGGCTGAGCTGGATGGCCCGTTTGGGGTAGTAGGGACCAGAAGACGCCCTGGGGTGAAATGGAGTACTGAACGAGGTTCTCCATGTTTATTGCCCATACCCAAGGGCTCCTGAATTAGTGGGCTGGTATCTCAAACTGTTCCGGGTTCTCATCTGACCCTCACAGTGTTGTGCAATGGCAGATCTATTAAAAACAAGTCAGCCATTTTAGCTGATCTTGTTGGGTCATCTGATCTGGCTTGCATCACCTAGATCTGGCTGGATGAAAATGCTGATCCCATTTTGGAGTCAGCAATTCCAGCCGGTTTCTCAGTGATACCCTGTGTTAGGTAGGGTCGCAGGGGCGGGGTGTAGCAATTTGTTTTAATCTGAATTGGGCCTTGTTGATGTGCCAGTTGAAGACACCAGATCCTTCAAGTGTACCGTAGCTGCAGGTGTGGGGTGCAGAATTATTCTCGTCTGCCATCCGCTCGGAGGCAAGAATCAATTTTTGCAGGAAGTCACAGACTTCATCATTGACATGGTGTTGGAATCCCCCAGGTTGATGGTACTGGGGGATTTCAATACCTGGATTGATGTTGAACTCTCGCAGTTTGAACAGCATTTCCTCTGACTCATGAATTAATTGGGCTTCACATAGGTAGTTACCTCTGTGACACACAATCATGGTCACTCTTAGGACCTGATCTTCCTCCTGCGGATGGAGACCTCTAACTTGGTGGTGGAACCAGTTGTATGGTCTGACCACCACATCATAAGATTTAATATTTTGGCTCCCCCTTATAGGCCTGCCCCTGTAGAGATGGTCTGATACCGCCCATTGTGGGGCGTGACACCTGAAGGTCTTCTGGCAGTGCTGGATCTATTTGGAATGCCAAATGCAAGCAAGGGTCCAGAGAACGTACTTCAGGGTTATAATTGAGCAGTGGTGGGGGCTCTGGATACCCTTGCTCCTTTCCGTGTTTGCATGCTCACTCTCCGGCCTCGGTCTCCATGGTTTGATGGGATCTTGAGGGAGCTGAAGAGAGTGGATTGAAGGTTTGAGCATGCTTGATGTAGGTCTGGCATGGATGCCAACAAACTTAGACTAATGGAGCATTATAGGGACTATTATTCAACAATCTCTCTTAAGAAGGCAGAGTTCCTGCAGCACAGAATTGACCAGCTCAGCTGTTCCAAACGGTAGACAAACTGTGCAGTCCAGCCTGTCTGCAAGTTTGGAAAGCCTTTTCACAAATTAACTGTGATAAGTTTGCTTGCGTCTTGCTGATAAGATTGCCAACATCAGGTCGGACGTTCACCTGTCATGCTTTATGGGGGTTGCTGGTGGTTGGAGTGGAGTCGCAACTCCTCTGCTTTGTTGGGTTGAGTTTAACCAACCAGAGATCATGGATATCTTACGGCTTCTCTGGGTTATGCGGCCAACTAACTGTAGTTTAGACCTGGGCTCTATTAGCCTTTTAATAGGGTGTATTGATGTGACCGACCCGGTTCTAGCAGATTTAATGTGGTGTTCACTGGAGTCGGATGAATTTCCCAGCTCCCTGAAGGAGGCTGTGGTAACCCCCCTTCTCAAGAAACCATCTCTTGACCCAGATTCTCCTGCAAACTACAGACCGATCTCTAACCTTCTCTTTATATGGAAGGTTTTTGAGAAAGTTGTTGTGCAACAATTGGAGAATCATCTTACCATCCACGCTATCTATGATCCTCTCCAGTCTGGATTCCATAAGAGACAGTACTGAGACTGCTCTGGTTTGGGTACTCAATGATCTCCTTATGGCTAGAGACCAGAAGTGCTGTTCCGTCTTGGTCCTTCTGGATCTCTCATCAGCCTTTGACACTGTGGACCATGGGGTGCTTCTTGACCACCTGTGGGTCAGCTGTGGCCTGTCTGGTACAGTCCTTAAATAGTTCCATTCTTTTCTCACTGGCGGGTCGCAGAGTGTAGCAACAAGGATTTAGTCCTCTGTCTCATTTTTCCTGCGATGTGGGGTCCTATAGGGTTCAGTGTTGTCCCCCATGTTGTTCATGGTGTATATGCTACCATTAGGAGACATTGTGAGACAGTATGGGCTGAGTTTTCACTGTTACACAGATGATACTCAGCTGTACCTGTCTTTTGTGCCTGACCAGGATAGTGCACTCTCAGTATTTTTCAACTGTCTCGGTGAAATCCAAGACTGGATGAATTCCATCTGGCTAAAGCTGAATTCCAACAAGACAGAGGTGTTAGTGGTGGAACTGGGTTACCAGATAGAGGGATCGACTGCTGGGTCATCTGCCAGGCTGTTGCTTGGGGGCTACCAGCTGCTGACCTCCAAATGGGTGCAGAATCTGGGGGGGGTGATACTTGATGATGGGCTGATACTTCATTCACAGGTGTCAGACATGGTCAAGTACTGATTTTACTATCTGTGGAACATCACCCGGATTAAGCACCTTGTTCTGTCTGGTGATCTTCCAACCCTGGTTGATGCTTTCATGACCTCGTGCCTTGACTACTGTAACTCCCTTTACGTAGGGCTTCCTGGGGTAGATATCTGCCACTTGCAACTGGTGCAGAATGCTGCTACCAGCTTATTGTCTGGGTTGACTCAATCAAGCCATATTTCTCCTGTGCTGTGCACTCTGCACTGGCTGCCAGTTCAGTGGCAGATCACCTTAAAAGTTGGTTTATTGACTTTTAAAGTCCTACATGGTTCAGGTCCAAGTTACTTGCAAGAGCTTCTGAATCCCTACTGCCCCCTTCAACTGCTCCGCTCAGCTGACAAGGGATTGCTAGAGATTCCCAGGGTGCGTTTGAAGACCTAGGGAGTATGGGCTTTTATTTATGCCACCCCTACCTTGTGGAATTCTCTACCTTGTCAGATACGAGAGTGCCAGACAGTGGAGAGCTTTAGAACTGCTCTTAAAACTCATCTTTATCTGCTTGCTTTGCCTGATTTTTGATACCCTGATATTAAGGATCCTATGATCACTAACTTCCATCTACGGTTAGTGCATACCAAAGACGTGCTGACCCTCCTTCAATCCTTAAAACCCAGTGGAACTCCGGGACCCGACGGACTGGACCCTAGGCTGCTCAGGGCTGCTGCCCCAACCATTGCACTGCCTGTCACACAATTAATAAACAGATCCCTACAGGAAGGTACAGTCCCTCTAACATGGAAAAGGGCTCATGTAGTCCCAGTCCACAAGGGCGGAACCAGGGAACCCATAGGAAACTATAGACCCATCTCCATCCTTTGCCACTTGGCTAAGACTCAGGAGCGGCTAGTTTACAGCCAACTCAGAGACTACCTGGAAGCCAACAGGTTACTGGCACCCACACAACATGGCTTTAGACCAATGCATGGGACCGATACTGCCCTCATCAAATTCACCTCTGATGTCCTGACAGCCTGGGACAAGGGGACCCCAACTGGGGAGTTCGACCTGGTGGATCACTCACTCTTGCTAACTAAGCTTAGCCAACTAGGGTTGGATCAACACTCCCTCAATTGGTTCTGTAATTACCTCATGGACCGCACTCAAAAGGTCAAGTGGAAAGAGGTCACATCACAACCCCTACCCCTAACTGAAGGAGTCCCTCAGGGCTCAATCCTAGGTCTGCTTATGTTCTCTCCATTCACAAATGACCTCCATGGGCATTGCTGGGGAAGCTTCTTAGTACAGTACATGGATGATGCAGTACGGTACAGAATTGGGGATCACCCCTCCAATCTAGGACCTCTGCTCCAAAATGACTTCACCAAGGCTGAGACCTGGCTAATTGAGAACCGGCTTGTCCTCAACCCCACAAAGACCAAGGCCATGCTGTTCGGGAAAAAATTCCTGGCCCTCTCCAGGGACCATCTCCTGCCGCCCACTACCTTGGCCGGCTCCAATATAGAGGTGGTACAATCAGTCAAATAACTTGGTCTCATACTAGACCAGGGCCTCACCCTTAAGCCCCAAGTGGATGCTGTAACAAAAAACATCCATCAAAAACTGGGCCTTCTCTATCGTCTAAGCCACAATATGATCCCAGAGACTAGACTGGCTATCTCACAATCCATCCTTCTCCTGACCTTAACCTATGCCGCCCCCATCATACTCGGCACCACCGAAATGGACCACAGCAGACTCATGACCCTACATCACAAAATAGCTTGCTTTGCTCCTAAATCCTACCCAAGGACCCACCACTGTGATGCCCTCACCACCCTCAATTGGCCACCCCTGGACAATAGGCTCCAGTACCCCCCTACTAAACTGGACCTATAAGCTCCTGGATGCCCATCCTCCGGCAGGCCTGAATGGACTACTTGCCCCAAAGCCACTCAGAAGGCCGCTCCGCTCCTTGAACAAAAAACTCCTGGAGACCCCCCGGACCTGTTAGGCAGCAGGGAGGAAATCCTTTACTCACCTAGCTATGGAGTCATGGAACAATCTTCCCAGCCATCTTCAGGAGGCTCAGACACTAGACCTTTTTCAAAGGGGGGCTGCGTGCTCACCTTAACAAACCAAGTCCCTGCCTCTGCCCCAATAGCTAAGACAATCATACCTAATGTCAACCCATACCGACTAGACACTCCTCCCCTACAAGAGTAACGACTAATGTCTGCTTGTGCTGGCTCACTACCCCGTACGAACCTCCCATAGATATTAAAAGCACTTATCACCTCACTCAACCTGTCACTGCTGTACTCTATACTATAAAGTATCTGTTGCCCATTTCTACAGAAACTGTATGGTGTATTCATAACCCCGTATTAATTGTACTGAACGCATCAGCGGACCTTACATGAACTGATCTGTATTGCTGTATCTTGTAGCCTATGCACTGCACTGTACTATGACTGTTAACAACTAATACCATGCATCTCCTGCCCTCTTTGCACAAAAACTGGAAAATTGTATGCTGTCTTAGTTACCCTGTACGATCTGTATGACATTGTGATACCTGTCTGTATGTTCAAACCTTATGTAACAATCCCCGGGTCGCCCCTGAAAAAGGGACCTTTGGGGCCTAGCGGGCATACCCTGTTAACAAAATGTAATAAATAAATAAATAATGATTTTGTATATTATGTCAATATTTTTATTCAGTTTTATATGTTGATTTTAAATATTTTAGAGTTGAATGTTTTGGACAGCGCTTTGATACTTGTGAACTGCACTTAAAAAATAAAACTATTATTATTATCATTATAAAGCTATTATTACATATAGAATAATGTATGGGGTGGTGTGTGTTATGAGAAGTTTACACACACACAAGGAGTTAGATGCTACATAAACCCCGATAGTGAAGCTCGAGGGGTTTGTGGAAGTATCTAACCCCGAGGGTGTGGGTAAACTGACCACACACTAAATCCACCCTATAATATTTTATTTTATAATTGCAGGGTTCTGTTTTTTGCCTGAGCAGTAATATAAATATAAAATAGTTGGTGAGCTTTGTTGTATGAGTTTATAAAGTGACTGTAAATTATTATGAAATGCAAAATGTACTCTTACCTTGTTGTATAGATTGAAGTTTTATTTGCAAACAAGAAAGGTTTTTATCAAGTTACAGATGTTTAATTTATTTTAGATGTAGTATTTAATTACACTTTGAAAACATTAAGTGAAAACAGCATTGAGTTAATGCAGGAACTGGAAGACGTTAGTATGAAGTTGCATATTTAAGTAAACAGTTTATGTTAGTTTTCAAATGCTGAGTTAATGAATTTAAATGTTGTAGTAGAAAGTTTGTTTGAATGGTGTTCTCTCAGTCACTGGGAGGTATTGCTGAGCTCTCTGGGTTGCTGTGGATACCGGCACATGTGACCTGCAGAGAGTGGGAAAACAGAGAAAACCGTTATGAGGCTTTGGGAAATAGAAGAAGTTGTGAGGAGTGTTTTATATTTAAGTTACTTTAGTCAGAGCTGTTACAGTCTTCGATAACTTGAATTCTTCATCATTTTTCTGGAGGTGCAGAGTGGTAGATGTTCACCTTGACTGTGTCCTGAAAAATGTAGCCACTTCCAAATATGGAGGTGAGTGTGTTGCTGGTCCCAGGTTCTGCAAGTTCATTGCTGCACATTGTAGCCATGGCTGGAGTGGGTTTATTTGAGGCGGATACCATTTGCTGCTCATGGGAGTAGGTTAGAAGGTGGCTGATGTGCTGCTGCTTCTTTTCTGACAGGACAGAGTAATTGTTTATAGAGTGTATGTTTTTGTGTCCAGAGATTTGCTGGACTTCTGTTGGGGAATATCATTATCAATGAGGTGCTGAATGCTTGTTTTGCGAGTACTGTGATTAGTGATTCTTTTACTATCTAGCAGGCCTGATTCAAGCTTCATTTGAAGCATCATTTTTCTCATTTTGTTAATGCCTATATTCATGTTGCGATACCAAAATGAGGATTCCTTTCTGTTGGTCTTTGGGGCAATGTAAAAGGATGCATGTGGTCATAACATTTCTGGGGGTCTTTGTGCCTTGTATAAATTGTATGCTCTCACAGTTTCTCTGTCAGGATTATTTGTGTTGGCATAAATACATGGGCTTATAGGGCGGACATCGCAGGGATTTTTCCCTGTTCGTGTTTTGGTCTGCCTTTCACAATATTAAAGGTAGCTGTTTCCATTGGTGTCAACTCCTTTTTTTATGTCTGCCCATTGAAGGTCATACTGTTCTTTCATTCGTAAGGTGTACTGAATGCCAAAGTTAAAGAATAGGAAATTGAGTAGTCCAGTTGGATTGGACATGGATAGATACAATTGTTTCATGTCTTTGTCGGAAAGGGGTTGCGCTTTATTTGATCGGTTGCCTTTGCCTGCCTTTTTTAACTGTCTTTGTTTAGCTGCTAGTGTTTTTTTGGTTTCTATGAGTGTAGTGTCTGGACCCTTAAATATTGAGAACAGGTACTTTTGTAGTGCTAGTTGTCTGTCTATGCTCGCTACAATGCCCCTTATTGTACCCGGCTTGTAGTCCTTTCCGTCTTGTCTCTTTAAGAGATACAAGAAGTCTGCTATCTTAGTGTCTAGCTTGTCAGGTTCAAATGTTTCAAAATCTGTTGTTTGTCCTACTTCTGTGAGGAAGATTTTGAAGAGACGGACATCGCTTTCTGTCTTGCGAGCAGCATTTTTGTTTTGTTGCTCTGTTATAAAGGCTGTTCTGTCAGAAGTACTGTGAGCTGGGAAACGAGATGTCATTTTATTTATTTTTATTTTTTAGGCTACCAAAGATTTGCTGGTGTTTGCGGTGCTGCTTCTGAGGTAAGTGCTCGAGGGGAAAGTGGTTTGACTGCGAGATAATGACACAGGTGTTTGTTTCGAGGGTAATGTTGGCTCGCGCTTTTGTGATGGGAAAGTGGCATGTGTTTGCCGTTATAAACACTCCTTTATAATGGTAAATTATGCCACACTTTCTCCATGGAAAAAAACAGAACCCAGTTATTATAACATTTTAATTGCTCTTGTATTGGAATTTGAAGCTGTTTTTAAAATATACCTAAACAATTGTACTTACAAAAGTGTCTAAATAATTTGTAATAGTCTGTTGTGACTGTTAGTTATTACATCTTCTCTGGGACTGTTTTCTTTTTTCCAGTTAATTTTTCATCTCATCTTCTCTCCCGCTTTTTCCAATTTGCATCCTCCCACCCCCGGCCCTCTTCCTTGGGCCCTCCATCTTTAGCACTAAATTTCCCTGCCCAAACCCCCTGCTGTTTCCCTGTCTCCCCCTCTCTGACCGTTTCTTCTCCCTCCAATTTGGCCTTTATTCTAACCCTCCTTTCCTTTCCTCTCCCTCTTTCCTTGGTGGTGTGCCTCTTACCAGGCTGGAGCACCAAAGCTCAACTCCAGTCTGGGACACGTCATAGCATCAGCCACTGGCCTCTCTACTCTTGGCCAGCACAGAATCCATAAGGTATGGCTCCCTGAGCTATTTCAGCTCAGCTCCTCCTCCATGCCTGCCGCATCCATTGATTGGATGGCTTCCTGTCTTCACTGCCTCTCATTGGCTGCCTTCTTAGCCCACTTTGGACTATTGCTCCCTGTCATTTGAACACTTCTTCTGGGCTTGAATTTGAATTGCTTTGCTGCCTCTTCTTTCTTCTCACGCCTTACTTTATAACATTTTAATTGCTCTTGTATTGGAATTTGAAACCGTTTTGTTTTTCATTTGCAGCTTATAAGTCCTAGCCACTAGTGGGTTATATCTTCAAACCTTGGCTTCTCTGTCTCTTGTAGTTTATTGGGTTCATGTGACTAAGTGTCATTTTTTTCCACTTGCTGATTATAATTTACTACCAGCCACAAGAGGCACATACCTGCCTCGACTACTGTTCTGATGACTGGATCCATTCAAAAATATCCTGCCCCTATGTGTATCGGCAGCCTAGACCCATAATCTCTGAAAATAACCCTATTAATCCAGCAGTAACTGCTACCTTACCCCTACCAATTGCATTACCTCACCAAGCAAAGTACCTGACAATGCTACCTCCAGCCATCAGGATCGTACAGGGTGTAATCCTACTGTATCATTTTTGCCTCCTGGGACACCCGTGTACTGCATCAAACCAAATGGTCATTTCTACCACCCAAGGGTAGTGATAAATGCCTATGGATCCATGACCTCACCCTATGAGATGGAGATCAGCTATAGTCAGCAAAAACCCTTCATGTGCTGGGAGCAATCACACCAATTCACTGACCCTCCTATAGTTCCTTTCCTCCACAGATATGTTATTCACTTTGGATCCACATTATCAAGACCGCCAAGCAAGAGATCATGGTCCTGAACTAACAAACTTTTTTGGACCATCTCACTCAACTGCTTCTTCTTCTCCTACTACTACTATCAAGCAATATATATCCTCCCCATGGCTCGAAAGCACAGTCACAAAAATCAGCTGGGCTTAGGTTGGCTTCAATAAACATCTGTAGCATTCTTCCCAAGATGGACAACCTGTAGGTGTAGGTATCTTGGCATAACCCGGATGTGCTGTCTGTAGTAGAATCCTGGTTTTCCCTTAAGATACTAGATACAGCCATTGCACAACCTGGCTATACCCTGTTTAGGCAAGACCGCCTCTCAAAAAGAGGCGATAGCTATGTCATATGCACCAAAGACTATCTGGAGGGGCATGTCCTGCCCCTCCCCCAGCATTTGTGACAACCTACAAGTAATGGTCATCAAACTGATCCTAGGTACACACAATAGAGTACTCACCCTGCTCTCAGTATACATCCCACCTAAACAGACCACAGCTGGCACTAGCAACCTTATGGACTATATCAGTTCCCTCAGCCTCAACACAATAATTATACATTTAGGTAACTTCAGCATCAACTGGCTCTCCCCATCATCTGCCAGTATCAAGGACATCTTGTCTGCCATCCCATTCTCCCAAATGATAGAATCTCCAACAAGAGTCAGTTGCAAAACTGGCACCGGCACCCTGCTGGATTGGATACTCACTAACCGTCTTGTGACAATATTACTGTACTACCAGACTCTCTGAGCAACCATTGCCCTGTCACATGCATCTGGAATAACAACTACAACAAACCTCCTGCCAGAAATATATCAAGCCATGTCCTCCTAAAAGGCCATCTACAACAACTCAAAACAGACCTTAAGTACCAAGACTGGTCTGACCTGTATGAAGCCAAGGATGTGGATGTAACCATTGACCTCTTCATAACCAAATAAAATGTTATTTATTTATTTAGCTTGGGTTAACCGGGCAAGCACTCTAGACAAGAAATGCCCATTTTCAGGAGCGACCCATGACAAGCATGCCCCAATAAAACAAGATTGGTCAAAGGACACTACAACCCCTGGATTACTCTAGATCTGCTGGAGCAACTCTCCTCAAGAGATCATCTCTGGCAAGTGGCACAAGCACATGACTCAGTAGCAAACATCCAATGGTACAAACAAGCACGACATTACTGCATGAAAGTCATTGGTCATGCAAAAAGCACCAATTACAAATAAGCCCTTACCAGTTCATGGAATAGCAGCAAATCCTTTTGGAACAACCTCAATGACATCACTGGAAAAGACCCCAAAAATGCTCCAACTATTCTCACAGTCAATGGGGTGCTGTTCTTAGAGCCTCTTCTCATTGCTAACTCTTTGAATCATTCCTTCACGGACCTAAGAAGCATGTTCCCTGCTAACTTCTTCAATCCCCTTACCATAAATGACCTGCAAGGGAAACAATTGCCTCCCCATGACCAACCACTATGTCACTTCAAAGTTGTCTCTGAAGTTGATGCCAGAAAATACCTAGAAAAGATACTAGGGAAGTCAAGACACAGTGGGGACTCCCTAGACCTAAAATTTGTTAGCCTGGCACTTGAGAAAGTTATTAGCCCACTGATGCAAATTATAAACCTCTTGTTCTGTCACTCACAATTCCCTCAATGCTCGAAATCTGTGACAGTTACTCCAGTACAAAGAAGTGGTGATCAAACTCTGCACAATAACTATAGACCAATCTCAATACTTCCTGCACTCTCCAAGGCCCTAGAGTGGATCATGGCCGATCAACTTGTGGAGTACCTCAACCACCATCAACTACAGTGTCCTGAACAGCACAGATTCAGGGTTGGCTACAGCACCATCACTGCCTTGCTAGAATTTATGGGATACATTGACCATGCATTAGACCAAGGCCTTCTGGTAGGAGCCATATTCATTGACCTATCAAAGGCATTTGATATGGTGCATCATGGGCTCCTCCTCAAACAATTGTCTGACATTGGGTTCTTGTCTGAAACTTTGGGCTGGTTCACTAGTTACCTGAGCAACCACTATCAATAGGTTAGTTTCGGGGATGTGATCTCTGACAGCAGACCTGTCAGATCTTGTGTACCGCAAGGACCCATATTAGGACCATTACTGTTCAGCTTATTCTTAAATAACCTCCCAACCTCTAGCTCATGTCAAATGTTCCTTTATGCAGATAATGCAGTTTTATTCACCAACAGTCAACTCCCTGAACATCTGGAGATGGATCTACAAAGTGGCTTTGCATCCATGGAGCAGTGGGTTAAGGACCATAGATTGGTCTTAAATTATAAAAAGACCAAGACCATGATGTTCTCCAACCCACAAAGCAAACACAGAGTCTTCCCACTTGCAATTCTGAACATTGGGGGTGCCACTCTCAAACTTGTTCATCACTTCATATACCTAGGCATCACTATCAATTCCACCCTATCATATGCCGACCACATCGACATTACTGCAAGGGCCATAAATATGAGAATCAGGATCCTGTATCTGCACAGGCACTGTCTCACACATGAAGCTCTGAGTACTGCCATCAATAGCTCAATCATCTCACTCATCGATTATGGGCTGGTGATCCATGGAACTGCAACAGACAGCCCTCTACCACATCTCAACACAATGAATAAAGCCTGCCATCTCCTCACAGGTGCTGCTGGACTCATGCACACCTGTGATTTCTATATCATGGCTGGATGGCTACAGCTCAGTGGAAGAATCATGTACCAAACCTGCCTCCTTGCCAAAAAATCCTCCTTAAACCTTCTACCACCAAGAGTATGGAACCTACTGATCCCTTCTTGGAGCACAAAGTAAACCAGAAGTGCTACCTCTCAGGTATTCTATGTGCCAAGGTGCCGCACTACCTTGGCTCAGTGGGTGTCTCATACCGGGCCTCCTTCTGGACAAATGTGCTACCTCAGGACATCTGTGATGCAGCAACGATTGGCTCTTTTAAACACAAACTATGCCAACACCTTCTCACCATGGGTACCTGTGCCTGCCCCTACTAAATCCTGCTCCAAGTCAGTAATCTCCTTGCCATAATCTGCACTTACACTCTAGCACTTCTTAACCGTGTCACTGATCCACTGGGTAGCCCCAACCTTGTACTTCACTGACCCACCATCCTCTCCCATGGCGCTGTCATGCTCCCCCACCTCTCTTCCCTACCCCTACTCCTCCACCT
Organism: Neoceratodus forsteri; assembly: GCA_016271365.2. NCBI lineage: Eukaryota > Metazoa > Chordata > Ceratodontiformes > Ceratodontidae > Neoceratodus > Neoceratodus forsteri. The sequence goes on along the minus strand of CM057455.1, from coordinate 1,292,258,347 downwards.
TCTACCCCCTCCCATCCCTTCCTCTTACCATTATCTCTCCAGCTTCTCCCCCCATCTGTCTACTCTATTGATTTTTATCTCTCCTTGACGTGGGCATACATTGTACAATGCCTCAGTATAGTGTAACAATGAACTTTATCTGTATTGTTGTACCGTAACATGTGTTTGTATATCTGCTACTGAACCACTCTGAATTTGAATGCTTATTTATCACTCTGTACTTGTTAACTGATGTAGAACCAATTAATGAGCATCCGCTCACTGGTGCTATCCAAAATTTCAAAATAAATAAATAAAAAAAATAAAGGTGTAAAGGCTTATATGTCAGGTTGGTGAACTGATGTATTCTGCATCTGAGTTGACAAATGATGCCAAATGCAACCCCTGGGCCCTGTCTTACAGAGTTTGTCTTACAGTAACTGACCACAGTGTGTTACAGCTCATGACATTAACTGATGATATGATATATTATTTATTTATTTATTTATTTGGAAATAACCTTTGAGCCTAGGCTCTTTTACAAAGGTTCCATGTCATACACAGTTAACAGACACACTACAGTACAGGTGAAGAGTAATACATAAAGAATAGGATTATGAATCTTAAACATTGTTACAACAGTTGAACTCCATCAGGTGTCGAATGGGGTTAAAATAGTGTGAGGTGCAGAAAGAGACCCCCTCTAGGAGGGGGAAAAATACAGAGCAGTGATCAAGGAGAGCCTCCCCCAAGGGGAGGGAGGTGGAGTAGAGGGTAGTAGGAAGCCTCAGGCCAGATGCTTTGTTGACAGCACAAAGGTTGGGGGGCTAGGAGGGCAGGGCATGCAATGGGGAGGGCAGGTGGGCTGCAGGAGAGAGGCAGATGGAGGAGTGGGGCAGGTGAACCATGGGGAGGTGGAGGTAGATGAGAGAGTGTGAGGGAGAGCATAGAATGGGGGTGGGAATGACAGGCAGGAGAGACTGATCAGTGTAGTGGGAACTGAAGAACAGCCCAGGGCCAACTCATGGGAGCAACTCATTGAAGCTAGCCAGTGAGCTTCCAGGAGGTGGTGTGTCTGGCATTCAGAAAACAGGCACATGCAGAGCTGGCGGTAAGGTATTGTTTGAGTTCAGATTTGAAGTAGGAGAGACTAGGGGTATTGTGAGTGACCTCAGGAATATCACTGAGCCATAGGCGGGCTCTGTAGGAGAAGGACCTTTGACCAAGTGCAGTTTCTTGAAATGGCACAGAGGGTGCCCCCTGCTTCCTGCCTCTGGTGCCATACCTGGAGCCTGTCAGGGAGAAGATATCAGATACACATGGGGGTGCCTTGCCGAGCAACACTTTCTTGCCAATGAGGCAGGTTTGGAACTTGATTCTACTCCCTAGAGGCAGCCAGTTTGTCTATTCATAAAGTGACAAGTATGAGTATGGGACAGCACTATGTTTAACATTTAGGTAGGTTTTATCAAATCATGACTGCTGTGTTGCATTAAGTGTAAGACATTTGTAACCAGACCAGTGGCAGGCAGGCAAGTTGTAATGTTGTACATCTTACCCAGTGTAACACATTAAATAATTTTATAACTGGCTTGACACCAAGTAAGAGTAGGTTTCTGCTGTGCAAGACATGAAAAAAAGGTTCTTCTTTTCTCTGAGGAAACACACTTCTTCTGCTACCATGTTTAGCAGAACTTTCTTCCCTTCTTCTAATACTTGTTTCAGCTCTTCTGCCTCCATTAGCAAGTCTTGTTGTTGTTTTGCTGCTACCTCACCAGGACTGACTTGTACCTCTTGTATGGCACTTTCTTCCACAGGTAAATCCACTTCCATATCTTTTTCAGAATGTAATTTGCTCCAAACAGAAATGAACTCTGGAGAAATGGTAATGGCGGAGTAGGTCTGCTCCCCCACACCTGGATTATCCATACCTTCTCCAAGCAGAGCAGCCATCTTGGCAGACTGCCAGATGGCCAGAGGTTCCCCCTAATGAAAAGTAGGACTTTTTTTATTGATAAAGTAAACCAAACAAATTACCGTCAGCAAAAGAGACCAAATAAAGCAAGCATAATAAAACCAAAAGAAGAAAACAAAAAAAACGATAATTCTAGAAATGTCAAAAAAGGAAAAAACATTCTAATCAAAGTTGCAGAACAACAGCCAAATATGACCACTTATGAAGGATGTGTTTTGGAGGCAGTGTACAGCTGTCCAACCAATAAAGGGAGCATAATTCAGATTCAATCAGACCAATTAAAATTGCTGGTGACAAGACTTGTTGAAAAAGGAGAACACACCTAGAATGCCATAATTAATATTTAATCATAGTGAAAATCAGATACATGGTGCTAGGATCATATTGATGTATGGTAGATAAATGACCCCAAACAACAGAATCATAAGGAAGACATGCCCAAGCCTGGTCACCCCATTTACTTGCCAAATTGTGCCAGAAATCTCTAGCATATGGCCAGGAGGCAAAATAATGTTCCATAGCTTCAAGGTCATCAATACACCCTGCATGGGGATAGGTCCTTTAAGAAAAACTCTTTATGTTTAGCATCACTTTAATGCCAAGCTTACCATGGCAGCTAAGCCACAAAACATCCCACATTTTTTGGTGGAGTACATTTGTTAAATAAATTTGAGAAACTTTTGTGATGATCCATACTAGCAATCACATAACATGTGGAGGATTCCTGAAAATTATGCAACAGAATAAAATAGTAAATACCATGCCATGATGTACAGTACAGTCGAGAATAGGGAATCTTCCATTGCTTGAGTTTTTCCATTGAAGTAGTCACATAGTTAGGAGTCTTCTGCAACTTTCTTAACTTAAAAACAGAGCTTTGCCATACAGATAACAAAGGTCCTAACCAAATGCTCAGCTATGGATGCCAGAACTTCAAGTGTGTAGACAAACAAAGTGACACATTTCTGACAAAAACATGCTGAAATAAATGACTAAGGAGTTCACCATGTGTAAACCACCTTGGGATATTGACAAGTAAAGTACATTCCTTTTAATAGGATGCAAATGAATGCCCCAAATAATTTGAAAAAAAAAGGACTAAGTAATCTACAGTAGCTTCCAAATCTTTTGGAACAGGATATGCCATATTAAGATATGTAAACTTAGGGAGAAGGAACATTTTCATAATGACATCTTTTTTTTATGCAATGCCAATTTTTACGTGATTGGACTTAGTTGTCACAGAGTGTCAACTTCTTTTCCCAATTCAATCAGATCATATCTCCATTACTAAATGTGACACCTGAGATTCTGAGGGGCAGACTGAATTTGAACCCCTTCAATATCCATCAAGGAGCAGGGCTGGATTAACAAGTTGTGGTGCCCTGGGCAATTTTGAATTGTGGGGCCCCCTATGATTTAACCAATAGGCCGGGGGTTCAGGGGCCACCTAGGTCCCTGTAAGCTGAACAATTTTCAATGCCTTAAAATGCATTTGGAGGGGTTTCCAGCTACTCTGAATGCCATTCTTGGGGTGGAAATAGAAGGTTATTGTTTGATGTTGGATGGCTGGAGTACTGAGTGTCAGCACCCAAGCAAAACCATGTGTTACTGGCCCCTCTACACCAACATCTCATTGCTGCAGCCCAAATACATAGTAGTAGCCTGCCCTGTGAGTGCATGGTAGACAATCCTGACCTCCATAAGAGTGGCCCCAAAGATGACCCCTCAGGGAATTACAGACCAGAAAGTCTGACCTTTGCGATGTGCAAACTCATGGAGACCATACTAAAGGAAAGGTTGGCAGTGTACCTAAATGAGCATGGTCTGCAGCATGTGAGGCAACAGGGGTTTATGGGAGTGAGGCTGTGTTATAAATATTAAAATTATCCACATTCCCAGGACCCTAGCACATATCAATGATTTAGGTCAAAGAAGTTATCAAATATTGCAGATGCATGCTGTTCAAGGAGACAAACCTTACCCTTCACAGCACCCAAAAATATCAAGCATGGAAAAGATTAAATACTTCACATACTGCATAAGAAGTAATAAGTCACTATTCTTGAAAGTTTCTGGCAGTACCAGATCTACCTCCTACCCAGGACACCAGTTTGATGCCCCCAATACATCTGATTCAGCTTCCTACAGCTTTTCACTGCTCCTGTCTACTAACTACCAAGGACTGCAGTTTGCTGTTAAAGTGTTGCTGAATTAGCCCCTACTGATCTCCCTCTTGCCCACTCTGGACAGCCTGCCATTTAAATGTGTTAGCCATCCTTGGATCAGTGGGCTGGTGTTCCTGGTGTTGTGTCAGGAAGCAGGTAGTGGTGGGTGCTGTGAGGGACAAGGAAGGTAACCCAGATGCAAACATGTTGTAGCTACTGAGCTACTGTGAATGTTTGCTGGGGCCACACAGTACTGACCACAGCAAGAGAGTAAGACCTGAGCAACTTTGGCTGCCTGTCCTACAAAACTTCACTGACTGGTGGCATGATCACAAACAAAGCACTGGGGAAAGAAGTGAGAGAAGCTGCATTGGTGCAATGAGAGAGTCCGAATTTCTCTCACTCCCTCTTACTATTAGTATTCTAAATAAAATAAAGTGAGAAGAGAATTATGCACTTGAGAAGAGGATAATGTATGTTATACAGTATGATCATCTCACATCATTTTATTTCGAATTTTTTTTAAGTAACTAGCACACTTGTGTTACTAACACACAAGCAGAAATAGTTACATTCAGTTGCAGTCAGTTGTTCATCGAGAGCATTGTTATTTTTCTTACCTGATAGAAGAAAGAAGAAGAAGGGAAATAATGCTTGTGCTCCTTGCCAGTGGCTCCTACTACTGTAACTTAACGACAGACTCTCTCAGTCTCTCAGACATGAGGTAGCAGGTGCGTTCCATTCTGCACTGCTTTGGGCCTGGCTGGTAATAATTAAGCTGCCGTTGACGCTTGAGTTTATTTTTTTTGGGGGGGTTATTAAATTAAATATTTTCTGACCAGACCTCGAGACCTGAGTCACTGGACTAGACCAAGTCAATGCGACGGTCATGGCCAGGTCAGACAGTGGACCTAGTGACAGGCCACGGGCACACTCTCTCTCTATTGTCGATAACAGGAGAATGTATTTGCAGCTGTCTGAGGGATGAGTCTGTGTGGTGGTGTGTGGCACCATTTTTTTATTATTCAGGTGGGACTTCAAGTGAGTAGGACATGACAGGACCACCACACAGTGACACATGGCACGGCGTGTAATGCACGGACCACTTGAGGGCAATGGGGGCATAAATGTTCTGGTCCAGGTGTGGGGAGGGGTGCAAATCATCAACGGACCTCACTTGGAGCCATTTCTTTGGCTAGCATCACCACAAAGAGAAGTCCATGGGGAAACAAAAATGCCTGAGCTGTTTGGATGGTCAAGGAAGGCAGTGGGGAAAACGGTCGGTGCCAGTAGACAAGGACTATTGCCCCCCCCCCAGGTTTACTGACACAGTGGGAAAGTATTGTGGTCAGGGAAGAAGAAAAAATAAATAAAAAATAAAATAAAAAAGAGGAAATTAATGGCCCCTCAAACTAGGGGGCCAAGGGCAATTGCCCCTTCTGCGCTATGGTTAATCCGGCCCTGTCAAGGAGTCTTAACATAGAGCCCATGGCAAAGCCATGACATTTATTCTAGTTTAGGAAGGCCCCTGAGGCAGGTGAAAAGGAGCGAAACACTTCCAATGTCAACAGGCCTGAATGGGAACCATGAACCAACAAGGCAACATCATCAGCATGCACAGTGATTTTCATACTATTAAGACTATCAGGGGAAAAGAACAGCAAATAACTGTGAATGCTGTAATATTTTCTGCAGTATAGGGTCAATGCAAAAAGTGTACAGAAGAGGGCTGAGAGGTTACTTTGGCAAGTGTGTTTTCAGCCAGATTCTGTGCCTTTGATGGCCATTGATAAAAGGGCAAGAGACTAGCAGAGGTATATAGCTTCTGAAGCCAAGTACAGAAAGTCTGGCGAAGGCCATAATATTGTAAAACTTCAAACATATACTGATGTGAGACTCTGTCAAATGCTTTCTCTTGGTCAAGGGAAAAGTATCCAATACAATGCCCATGGTTACCTAAATCTACTACATCCCTAAGGGGGATTAAATTATCCAGGCTATTTCTACCTGAAATGGAGCATATCTGGCAGTCAGGGATCACATACATCACAATCCATGGTAACCGACAGTTCAGAACTTTCATAAGGATTTTAAGATCTGTGTTGAGGAGACACAAAGGTCTTCATTTCCTGAGATCTGAGTCATCACCCTTTTTAAAAACAAGAATCTGGAAGGCCTCACAAAAGAAAGTAGGGAATGAGCCCTCAGTCAGTAGCCAATTAAACACAGGTTCCAAAACTGTTGCCAGTACAACTGAGAACCGTTTATAAAATTCAGCTCTAAGGCCAGTTGGTCCAGGGCCAGTCTTATTATGTAATTGTTTCATAGCAGTCCCAATCTCAGATACAGAAATGGGTTATGACAGAGTCAGCAGTTCATCTCTTGGTATAACAGGGATGTCCAAGAAGCTGAAAATGCATGGACCGAGGGTCAGGAAACTGGACCCCAAATTGCGTGTGTGTGCATGCGTGTGTGTGTATGTGTGTGTGCGCACACTGCAGCCATTATTCCTGCTAGGTCAGAAATGGTATCCCCATGGACAGACCTTACATTAATGAGGTACCTGTTTATGAATCTAGTTTTACAACTGTCAAACACAGTTCCCATACCTTGTTTACCTTGGGTACCATAGAGATGCTCTAAAGACAAACAGCATCCCCATCATATTGAACTTCCTGCATATGGTGACTTATGTGAGCAATTTGGGGACTAAGATTCCCAGTGCCTTGTTATGGCCATGTCAAATGCATAGTTAAATGAGTCTGGAGACTTAAATAATCAAGATATGCTGCCCGTCCCTTTTTACAGAAAACATATCAAGAACATTGTGTTAAGTGGGATTCTGAATCCATCCACCAAATCCCCAAATCATCTGCCTTGGAAGTCATGGACTGGAGGGACAATCTTAGGTTCTGCAACAGCAGTCTGTGTATGTGGATCATCTAGGAGGGAAAAGTTCAATTTCCAATATCCAAGCCCACGGATGATACCTTCAGTTTCACCGAAAGATCCAACCAATTACAAACAATCAGATGTCTCTATCAGCAGTAGGCTCACACCATGAACCTTATGATAAGCAAAAATAAACAGGAGTCAGTCTCATAGCTAAATTGATCCTGTAATATGTGCAGCCACCTGTAGGATACACAGATCGGTATGCATCAGTAAGGGAGGTATGCCGCAGCAAGGAGGCTAAAAAAAAAATACTTTCATAGACTAAGTTAGAGTTTTTTTTCACCTTGATCCTGAACAGACAGGGGACAGTTAAAGTCACCCCCCAAAAATATATATTCTGCCAAAAATAAGTATGGTAGTACTGAATTTTTTCCAGGAGGACAATCCTGTTTTTTTTTTTTTGTCTGTGGAGCATAGATACTGATAAGATGGAAGGTAGAACCTTGTAAGGTAACATCTAACAATAGTGCCCTTTCAGGTTCTATGTCAAATATGTTTTACTGTAACATCCGTACATTTGAACACACTTCCCACCCCACCACAAAGATCTACATCAAATGTCCAAAAGGAGGGTTCCCATATCCAATGTCTGTGTGCATTAGTAACACCCAAGTGGAAGTTGATGTAATATGGAGTACGAGACAGTTTTCTGGGCAGCAGACTTTATACTATTCACATTAATGGTTGCGAGGTGGAGGGAAGGAGCCATGAGGAACATTAGGTCATACCCTCCTCTGTTGCAAACCTACCACTTCTAGTAACCATTTTTTTGTTTTTTACATTCTTTAGACTTAGAAGTCAGATTAGTAGAAGCTGGTATCATGGAAGAGTCAGATTCTGAATCTGTTGAGATTTACTGTACCACAGTAGCATGAGAGGAGGCATCAGAGGCCAAGCCCCCTTCACAATCCACAAGAGTGGAGGACAGCACAGCAAAATGATTTGTGGTAGCAACAGGAACTGAAGGTTTTGATGTAATAGCAGACTTATGGGACCTACGTGACCATTTGCGGGTTACCAAGATCATAGCCAGTGGAAGAATGCTAGCCTTCTTTGCAGGTGGCAACTCACTGGTATCCATAGGCTGCTCTGCAGAAGTAACTGCTAGCTGTACCAAAGAGGGTGCATGTGATACAAGTATGGAGACAGTGGGGACAGAAGGAATAGTGATAGTCAAGGAGGGAGTTACAGAAGCCACCAAGGAAGAAGTGTGCTCCGGGTTCTCATCCACATGGGCAAGATTACGGGCAGCCTCTTTATGTAGATGTTGCTGGTGAGCTGCATGGGCCTGTTCCAAAATGCAATCCTACTAATGAGGATCAGTATGATTATGGGTAGCCCATGGACAGGATTGATAGGTATGATCACTATCTTCACAGATGTTGCATCAGAACTCATTAGTACAGGTAGAACTCATGTGACCAAAGGAAAAACATAAATACATCTAATTTTGTCACAGGCCAACCTAAGGTGTGCTTCTAAACCCCACCGAAAGTAGTTTTGAGCTGGCCAGAACAAAAACACTGCACTCTGTCCCTCCATATAAAAAAATGCTGGAAAGATGTTGCAGACCAAGCTAGGGAGTGGTAAAGCTGTAGGTTAAAGCACCAATTCCCAGTCCAAAAGAGTTCCTAGTCAGCGATGGGTTCAGGTTCCCTCAGAATCATACAGCACCATGACAACCAATATTTAACACCATTCATGTTACATCCCTCATTCTTCAATAAAATAGTCACAGCTGGCCCTGTGGAGCTGAGGTCTGAGGCGCTTGATGCCTTACCTCACACTACGCTGGTGACCCATGTTCGAGAATGAGCCCAGGCCACCAGGGGTTGGCAGGGATGGAGAAGGATTCAGCGTCCAAGGGACTGCTCTCCTTCTCTGGGGAAGGGGAATGCTGGGGTTGGCACCAACTGGCCCCTAGCAGTTGCTGGGGGGCAGTGCGATGACACTGAAAGAAGGTGGTCAGAGATGAGGCTGATGTCTGGAGGAGAGCATGCAGACTTTGTACTCGCTTCCTTCATTGATGTCCTTGCACACCTCTCTCTGCTGGGGAGAAAAGAAAGTAAAATTCCAGCTCTCGCCTCTGATAAAGATGTCCCCCTTAACAGCACCACCGGGAGGGCATCTCCCCTGAACTGAATCCGGACTGGTGGGTGGAGGGTCTCTCCACCCCTTCCAGGAGGGGTAAGTCATGGGGGATGAAGGGGAGGGGGTCTAAAACTTGGTTGACATGGCGGGGATGTCTGATGGCTAAAGGCAAGGCTTTCCATAAATAGTACCAACAGCAACAATAAAAAATAAAATAGTCACTGTGCAAAGGGATGACTTGGTTAAAGGGATGGCCTGGAAAGGGGATCATAAAGTAGTATTTTTTAATTATTGTAGGAAGTCCAAAAACCTGTCCAAGTTGGCAGCAGTTTTAAAGCTCAGGTCAAAATAACCATCACCAGGTGAGTGAATAAGGGCAATCAGTTCATTTTGTGTAAAGAGTAAAGATTCCTTCAAGAGAGCTTTATCAATGGGAAGGCTTTAAGGCTGAGGTTCAATGGGAAGACCAACTATGTCACTCCCCATCAGACCTTAAAAGGCCACTCCTCCTGGAGTCTTCCAGGATTTATTCTTTGTTGGGCTGGAGGTGCCGCTCTTCTATGCCACTAGCTTCTCTGCCTTCTATCCTTGTGGTTGCCTCTGGCCACTGCCTCGCTCTCTCGTTTGCGTTTTTGTCTCTGTCCCTCTTTTTGGTTTGCAGTGTTTTATCACTGCTTACAGACCTGTCTCCTTTTCCTGGTTGCTGCCTGCAGTCATCTCTCCCCTGTGCTCCTCCCCACTCTTAACTGTTCTCCTCGGGGATTCTACCCTTCTTCCGTTGTTTTCTCCTGTTCATGTTGCCATCTCTTCTGTACTCTCCTTCACATCGCTCTGTTTTTTCATCTGGCAGCCACTGCATCATTTTCCTGATGCTTTAGGGTGTGTCGACACCCACCGCACTAAGTTCCGGCCCGGGGTGCGGGGCCGCTTCCTTCTCCCATATTTATTTTCCCTGCTGGTCTCCTCCTCATACCATCATGCCCTTTTCTTTCTCCCTCACTTCTCCTGCTTCTCACTTCTCACCAGCCCCTGCGTGGCTCCATGCCGTGCACCTTGCCTCCAGTCTCCTGTGATTTGCGCTCCTCGGCTGATCATTGTGCTGGAGAGTGGTGTGTCAGGGCTTCTTCTGATTTCTGTTCTTTCTCCTGGTCACTGCATGTCATCCCGGCCTCCCCTGCCGGGTTCATGAACATTTCATTTTAACAGTGCACTACTGTAGCAGCAGGGTTTTAAATTTTACAGTGCACAGCATGGTTTGTATGGATATTTCATTGTTCAGTGCATTGCACAGGGTCAGGAAATGTCTCATTTTCAACTATGATTGCTTTCTTTGTTCAAAGTTTCTATACCATCACAGATTTTACAGTCAAGGTTTTGATGAGCAAGTCTTACTATTCATTCTGTTGAGCTCATTTCACTGATGTTCACATCTGACAGTACAGAGCTCATGTTGATTCATGCTACATATTTGCAGTGACAGTGCTTCATTTACATTGCACCAATCTCAGTTTATGGCATTCTGACCCTCCTCTGCCAGCATTCCAGAGTTCTTCTTGCATGGTTCCAGGTTCTGTGCCACTATCCAGAGTTTCATCAGCAACATTTTGAACTTTTCCTCCACCATTCCTTCTCTACCTCTCTGGGGGCTGCTCTTTGTAGCCATTTCTTGTTTCCAATGGGAAGTGCTACAATCTCTGGTCCTTTGTTGTGATTTTGACATCAGGTGATACGATTTCACTGCCCTTCTGTTCCATCCTCCTTCCATTTCTCTCCTTTTCTGACCTATGCTTTCATTTGGGGGCTTCCCTATCCTGCCATCCCACTATACCACCTTACCCTACTCATTCACATTGCCTGTTATTCCCTCCTGCATATTGCCCTGCCTACTCTTCTCCTCCTCCTCCAACCCAATTCCAGGTTTTCCCTTATCCTGCCATCACCTTCCTTTTTCGTATCCTCCTCTTGCCTGAGTCTGTCTGTTGTCCAGGGCATGAGTCTAGTTCTCTTTCACTCAGTCTGATCTCAGGGTCTTCTCATTCACATCAATTAATCGAGCATACCTCTCATTGAGTCTTATGCTACCTCGTGGAACCACTGCACTCCTTCGGTTATTATCACCATCAGTCTTCTCATGACCACATCTGGGCATCCCTCACTCATCCGATCTCTACGTGGGTCTACTCCTTCACATCAACTACTCAAGCATAACCCTCTTGGGTCCATGCTACCTCCACTCAACCTGCTCGCCACTCTGAGGCATGCCTTTGTGTCTATTGCCCCTTTGCTCGGGGCTGGCAGGCTTCTCTCCATCATCGTACATCATTCATTTCTTACCTCACCTTAACCATACCAGCTTCTATAGCTTCACTTCCATCATCATTCATCTTCCTCTTCATATTTCACCTTAACCATACCGGCCTTCTAGGCCTCATGTCACAATCGTTCATCATTCATTTCATTCCTCACCATGAACCAGTCTGGCCTCTAAGAATTCTTTCCATCATCACACAGCCTAGCTTACTTTTGAGCATCTAGTTGCAGAGACATCACTCACATCATTCAATAGTTGTCCATTTACAAGGACAGAGTGAAAGCTTCCTCTAACTTGGACTTTTTCCTCCTTCCTCAGTCTTGATTTTGAATTGCTGTAGCTGAACGTCACTAATCATAATGTCCTTCAGCCTGGAAGGAAGGCGACCAAGGCCTTGGCTCCCCAGAGGTTTCCTCCTCAAAGGCTTTTTTTCCCCTCCTCTGTGCCAATGGTCATAATATAAGTTTGGTTTAGTGCTTTCATAGGTTCTGTAGTTAAGTTCTGCTGTTGAATGGAGTCAGATGGTGGCCTGGGATGTTCCCTCTCTCCTTTGGGAAGTCCACCCTTCTGCATCTTGTCAGATTTCCTTTCATTTATTGTCCTAGCCTTCTATCTTTCTACTGTTGCCCTTCCTTTCTCTGTCTGTCACATTTATTTCTGGTCTAGATATCGTCTGATTTCTCACCTCTTCAATGCTCAACACCCTTTTTGGTATTCTTTTTGGGATTCTTCCTAAGCTACCTTTAGCCAAAGAAATTATTTCCATTGCACCTATGGAGGGGAACCCTCCTCTAGGTTTCATTTCATCATACCCCATACAGGGTGGTATATCCCACGGGTAGAGAGGTGAACAGCCACAATGTATCAAAGTCACACAAACATACATCTCATCCAGTTGCGTAATCAAAATTGAATGGGAAGGCTTTAAGCCTGAGGATCAATTGGTGGAACAACTATGTCACTCTCCCATCAGGCCTTAAAAGGTCATTCCTCCTGGACTGTTCCAGGATCAATTCTTCATTGCCCCACCATCCACCCCTCCTCCTCCAGTGGCTTATCTCTCTTTCCTGTGGGTTTCTTCTTAAGCTACCTTTAGCCAAGGGAATTATTCCCAAGGCACCTATGGGGGGGCCCCTCCTCTAGAGTTCCTTGCATAGTACCCCTACATGGTGGTATATCCCATGGATAGAGAGGCGAACAGCCACAATGTATTGAAGTCACACAAGCATACATGTCATCCAGTTGCGTAAGCACAAATGAACATAGGTTCTGTCTGAAGGCAATTCAAGGCTCCCCTTATAAAGAAGCTGGACAGCATTATGCCATTGAGCCAGAGCAGGAGACTTAGGGAATAGATTCTCTTTTTGAAATTTAGACCAGGGATGTGTAATAGTAGGGGTGGGCACAGATTGATCCTGTGTCTCAATGGGCACAGCACATTGAACTCTATTTTCCCAGGATAAAGAATAATCCTCATCAGAGCAGAAAGAGCTTTGGCAGGTGGAGCAGCAGGAGGAAGCTGAGCAGGCAAGGGAGAATCAGCAGGAGAAGGTTATGAAGCCTGTCCAAGTTGGGAAAGCTCAAGAACATTCTCAGCTAAGTATTCATGAGAGCCCCACACAGCAGAGCGAGAAACCTGGCTATGGAAACCAAAGTATCAGACCACTGCAAGTGCTGTGGGTGGGGGGGTACTATGTATTACGGAGTCAGTAGCTGAAACAGCCAGATCACACATTGCATCTGAATCTGGCAGCAGATTAGGAGGCAACAACAAACCCCATACAGGAATTGGTGGGTCTGCCAAAAATGGACCAGATATCAGCCTCTGTGGAGGGTCAGGATGCCACTGACCAACAGGATCATGTGTCCAGCCTGTGCCCTTCAACACTTTCATTGCTTACCAATTTTATGGAGGAAATGCTGGAATGTCCTTATGCTGGGAGCCCTTCTGTACACCCAAAGATTTGGCACAAGAGGTTTTTGTGGAGGACAGCATGACAGTATTACTAGTGTTTGGAACAATACCAGCAGGAGGTGTAGCAGTAATTGTCTCTGTGGAAGATGATCACAAAATGGGGACTGGATAGTCTAACACAAAAAATGTGGCACCTGAGTCCAGGAGAGATTGACCAAACATAAAAGTCAGTTGAGGATCTTCTTGCTTTGAAGAGTCAGAAGTTGTTGTCCATTCCACCAGAACTGTAGAGGCTGTACCATGCAGAAATACAACAGGAGCTGCATCCAGTGGTGCCATTAATGATCCATCGTCAGAGGGTAAGACAGCCAAGTGCCACTTGTCAGTGTCAGTTCAAGCTGATGGAGAAGAGTGTAATACAGGAGAAGTAAGCAACAGTTTTTCTTTTTCACAGAGTTAACATGCCTCCTCAAGCACAATCAATTTCAGGAGATGAGCTTTCTTAAATTTCAGAGCATCACGTAAGTTTAGGTCTGCCTCCAGAAAAGAAGTAGGAGCAGAATCAGAGGTGGGTAAATCTAAATGCAAACAAGTAGCATCCTGCCCCAGAATGGCAGGCAAAGCCAAGGCAGCAAACTGTGATTGTTCCATACCCATGGAATGCTGTTCAGGCACAGTCCCCGAAGTAAAAGCAGGGGTGACAGGAACACCTTGTCTGTCACTGAGAGCCAGGGCAGCTACCTCTGACTGTGAATCCACCATCTTGGAACCTCAGATGGCAGCTCTTTCTACTACAAGAGTAGGAGAATTTTATTAACAAAGGATAACAAACAATACAAATGAAATCAGGAAAACTGAAAATACAGTGTGACACACTGCTATGAAAATATTTTGTGGAAACCCGAACACAGCTTATGAAACACAGAACGGTGTAACTGCTTTCTGTCCTGTGCATACATGCAGGAGTGATAATCTGTAACCATATGAGAATTACAACTGGAGGAATTTGTTTCTGCTGAAGCATATAGGCACATCTCGCCTGCCATAAGTAGTATTTATAAATCGTAAAACATACCTGGAGGATTGAGGTAGAAAAGCAACTCCAGATAGGTGGAAACAAACTTAAAACAACAATATTGTAAATTAGAGGAAAAGTGGCAGGAAAAGGTCACATGTTGCTTACTTGTTTCCAAAAGGCGCAACTAGTAGGGCATTCAAAAAGAAAATGGGATTGGTTTCAGGGATATTCAAAAATGTTGGATGAGGACAATACCACTCTGTGACAGCCTTGTGATTCAAGGAGTCACAGACCACTTATTTGCCACATAGGCTAAGCCATAAGACATCCCACACATGACGGGGGATTTTATGGTTAACCAATTGAGATAACGCAGAATCTATACAAGCAGAGGGACAGAAGAGGATCTCCAGAACAGGGGAATACAGTAATTTAGTTCAATGATTGCATTGTACATGCTTCTCTGAGGGAGTCCTGCACAATCAGAAAAAGTCAGTTTCCAAGAAAATAATTTCTTAAGAGACATCAAAATGTAAGCAGCAAGTACATGATAATAGTACCAGCCAAATCCACAAATAAGGATGATGGGTGGGGTTGCCAGAAGAAGTAAAAGCCAGTTTAAAGCCAATGGGATCCAAATGGCAGAGGAGTGACCTAATAAGGGAGAAAAATTACTTGTGAATAAAACACTATAATAAAAGGCCAGGGGGTTAACCATTTTGAGGCCTTCCCTATCTTGAAGCCAGTCAGTAACTTCCCATTTAATGGGGTTGAGCTGAGAACCCCACAATCCCTGACAAAACAAACTAAATAATTTAATCTCCATAGAAAGGAGAGGTGGAAGCACAACACTCAGAAATGTAAAGCAAGGAAGCAACAGGTCTTTATAAGATAAAATCTCTGCAGCTTAATCGATGCTCTGTGTTTCCATACCAATAACCTCCATTATGCTTTAGATAGACGTCTTGCCCAATTAAAAATATCTGCTTCAGGGTGGATGAAGTAAATACTTAAAATTCGGATGGGGTCATCGCAAACAGCAAATCCCACAATAACTGGAGGAAAGTCACATGCAGGAGAGCCAACCGGTACTACCGTACATTTATTAAAGTTAATCAAAAAGCCCGGAACCTGAGAATATGTCTGTAGCAGGGTAGACACAATATCCCCTTACGCACTGTCTGAAAATCAAGAGACAGATGTCATCTGCATAGGCCAGGGCTCTAAAATCAGCAACATCAAGGGTGAGTGTTATGCCGAGCAGTTGCGTAGCACATTGAATGAGAAGCATGAAGAGATCTAGGGTAAACACATACAGCTTATGGGACAACCTTACCTAATGCCCTGATGAAGTGATACAGACATGCCCAGGTGAAAGTTTATGTAAGGGATAAGGCCTGCCGAGCAATATAGTAGGAAAATCCAGTCAACAAAAGAGGGAGGATGGCCATACCAATTAAGCACATCAAAAAGGTAGCCATGTGCTACACAGCCAAATACCTTCTCATGATCCAGAGAGAGCACAAAACCTGAGCATAGACCTCATTTGACCCTCTCAAAAAGTTTGCAGTGGATGATTAAATTATCCAAAATATGACTTGTGGGAAGAGCACAACTTTGGGACAGTGACAGAAGAATGTCTGCCATAGAAGAAAGGTGGCTAGATAATAGGCGAACAAAGATTCTGTAATCGGTGTTCAGGAGGCACAAAGGTCTCCAGTTCTCCAAAAGTGTTCTATCATCTTTCTTATATAATAGAATGAGGAAGGTTTGGGACTAATTGGGAGGTAGTTTACCAGTTCTCAAAATCTTTTTTTTTTTTTAGTCCCAGGTCCCCCAATCCTCTGTTTGGAGGTCAGACCTGCTCTGCCTGTCATCCCCCATGACCAGGTTTACCCCCTGGGTGGGGCCACCAGGAGGGCTCCCCCCAATGAACACTGTAGACAAGCCCCAACTTATACCCCGGGAAGGGGCTAAGGGAGTGGGGACCCCCCCCCGGCAGACAACAAAGGCAGTGGAGACCGCGGCTGAGCAGGTCGTCATGCCATGGGGACAGCTTTTGATGCTTGCTGGATCCCTGGCAGTGGGGATGTGCATCAACATCCAGAGTCCACCCCACCCCCTAAGGTGACAGCACTGGCTGCATTGGACCCCAAGCCTCCACCAGGGTTCTGCAAAGTGCTAGACACTCTTCCCCTTCCCTCTGGAGAAGGAGAGCAGTCCCCAGAATGCTTAATCCTTCTCCCCCTGGGTGGCCTCCAATTCCTGGGTCTGTCTCTGAACCCGGGTCATTGTCATCACAAGCAGAAATCCAGCCACTGTGCTGGTGGGCTGGATTGTTCTCAAAATCTGATTAAATAGTATAACCAAAGTAGGGTCCAGATAATCAGGCAATGCCTTATAAAATTCTGGGAGGAGGCCATCTATGACAGGGACAATATTCGAGGGCAAACTCTGAATTGTAATAAGAAGCTCCAACAGGTGCACAGTACTCATCAAGGTGGTGTACAAGAGGGTGGGCAAAGGGAGGGAGGAGGGAGAGGAAGGGATACTTGACCAAGATGAGTAGGTGGGATGAAAGAAGTACTAAAGGTTGCCTGAGCATGGATGTGGACTTGAGTCATAATATATGCAAGGCAGACTCTGGAGGATCCTGCCGGGATCAATGAAGCAACCACATGTGTCTGCTCTGAAGCATCTCAGAGCAGGCTTTAAACATATCCAGGGACTGACGTCTGCCTTGGGTGCAAAACTTACTTTCTCTGTCCAGAGTCCTATCCTGTCATATTGATATGAGACCATTTGAGGCTTAACCACTTCATTTTCAGAAGTAAGGCCCATGCCCTTCGTGTGCACGTGAGAAATCAGACCATGCAGCTGGCAGCGGAGATTCAGATATTGTAAATACTGGGTCTTATTCAAGTGTTGAGCTCGACGTTGGAAAAAGCAATGGAACTCCTTTTTTAGAATTCACTCACCACTCTCCAAAGTCATTATAAGCACTGAGGACAGACCATCTATCGAAGAAGATCTGGAGCGAAGACTTGCATACAGTTGGGACTGTCAGCAAAGTGCTATTAAGCCTCCACTGTCTTTGAGGGGAGGGAGTAGAATGTACCATAGTTTTGATGCAGTGGACAGCCAATTGGTCTGAGGATTCTATAGGACTAACCCATGACTGGGCAACAAGGAGACTGCATGATAAAAACAAAAAATCAATATGAGTCTGCAACATGCCATTGATAAATGTGGGATGGGGGGGTATGCTGGACATGCTTTGGCTATCCTGCAAATGACCTGTAGTAACCATGCCCCTTAGGAAATTGGAATCACAAAATACCTTGACGTTTTATCTCTTCAATCAGTAATGCCCAACTCACATTTGAAATCACCCCCCAACAGGAGCGGTTTGGATGTATAGAAGAAAGGCTGGACACATTTAAATAAGTTCACACACTTAGATTTCAATTGAGGGCCATAAGCAGTTATAACCCTAAGAGGAAGGGGCCTAAGATTGACTTAGTCACAATAAATACGGTAACTGGGCAGACGTGGAGGGCCTGTGAGCCCTTATCTGATGACAATGTCTATGTTTCTGTGTTTCTATGTTTCTAGTGCAGATCCAATAATAATACTTGTCCAGGAGAGTTATCAATCAGTCTCTGTATCTTAAAATCAAAACCTCAGAAAAGAATGCCTGCACCATCACAGGTGTCAAGTCCTTGTGAACAGCAGGATGACTGAGACACTCATAAGTTCTTTACAGCAGAAAGTCCAAAAACTGTTTTTATGCGGGCACCTTGTAGCATACAAATACTGCCAGGGAGGGTACAAAGTACAGAAAATGAAAGTATACATTTTCTGTTGGACTTTATGCTGTTGATGTTTAACATCAACTCAGAGATAGAAACCTGGTGTAGGAACAGGGATAATTACGGGGTGCACCACTTCCCTTCTCAGTTTGTGAATGGGTCCTATTTCTCATGCATTTTGCAGATTGTTCCTCCTGAGGGTCATTGACCTCTGAAGGAATATCCTTCTGAGAGGAATGCACAGAAGAGATAGAGCAGCCATCCTCATCCTATGTGTCACCCCAGTACCTCCGTGTGAAGATAGACCCAAAGCAGCATAAGCATTCCAGAGAGAAATGTCTGACTTTTTAGCCAGTTTCATTTTACCTACAATTCTTTGGCTATGTTTTTTCTTAACTGGGAGTTGAAATGGGTCAGCATCTATTAGAGTAACAGTAGGATGATGGGAGTGTGGAGCAGAAAGGGCCTGGTACATCTCCGGGGTTCAGGTGCAACGGGGGGCTCAGAGACCACAGGGGGTGGAAGCAAGTCTTCAACCCGGCCAGTGCCGACAGAGGGAGCAGCTTCAGAGGGAGGAACATCAAGGTCCAGTAAGGAATGGTAGACATGTTTCACTAGAGGGATAGAGGAAGATTCCTCCTCATCAACTGTAGATAAGGTCTGACCCAGCACAATTAATGCATCCTGACTAAGGTCATCATTATGGTTGTGGGACACCCAATGGCACTGTTGGAAGGCTTGTCTCTGCTCCTCATAAAGATTATGGCCTAGATATTCATACTGCGCCTGGCAGTGATGCAAGCATGGGCGCAGTGCAACTGGGATGTGCCAGGGCCAGTACCAGGTGATATTCAATGGTGATGCACCATGGTGCAGTACCACTGAATATGGCACAGACAGCGCACGGTGCAGTGGCACTGCGCTGGTGCAAGCTACAAATAGGGAGCACAGAGATGCACCAGCACAAACAGAGTTGCACTGGGTGCATCACCCATGATATTCAGCAGAAGGCATGCATATGAGGCCATAATATATGCAAGGTGCAAATGGAGCCATTTGCATGTCATTATGGCCCCATTTGCATGCCTTGTGCGGGCAGCTCAGTGCCTTGCGCCTGGCACCCTGCACAGCATGATTTGTGCACAGTGGGGGTCCCAGGGCATCACCTGCCCCTTAGCCATGATTGCCTGTAAATTAACTTTAAATCATTCCCTGGTAGTCTAGTGGTACTCTCCACCCTCCCTATTCCCCGATTGCTGGTATAGCACCGTAAAATACTTCCCTGGTAGTCAAGTGGTACCCCCCCTCCCATTTCCCTGATCACCAGTAAATCACCATAAAATAATCCTCTGGTGATCCAGTGGCACCCACCACCCTCTCAACCACACAGGATCCCTTGCCCACTCCACTCCCCCCAACCCATCATAGGCAGGTGGCTGCAGCCACCTGCATACTGCAACCATGCTCTGGAGCCAGCCCAGGTACAGTATGAGCACAGGGGCGTACTGTACTAGACAGTCCCAAATATGTGAATGAAGTCATTCACATGTTTGAGACTGTCTGGTCACAGTACGCATGCTAGCCCATACTGTACCTGTCATTTGGTGGGCAGGTGGGTGTGGCGCGGGCAGGTTGCAGCTGTCTGTCGATGATGGGGGCAGCGGGGTTGTTAAGGGGTCCTGTGTGGGTGGGAGGGGTGGGGAATGCCTGGATCTCAGGGAATTATTTTATGGTGATTACCGTGGATCAGGCTCTGGGCGGTGTACCACTAGACTACCAGGGACATATTTTACGGTGCTATATTGGTGATTGGGGAAATGGGAGGAGGGGGACACCATACACTAACAGGGAAGTATTTTACAGTGATTTACTGCCGATCAGGGAAACGGGAGAGAGGGGAGTACCACTAGACTACCAGGGTGTTATGGGTGATTGTGGACAGTGCTCTGGGTAGGCAGGTGGCCACCCATGGCTGGCGGCTGCTGTGTTGTGCCCTGCAATACAGCAGCCCACCTGTGGGTGGCCAGGAGTTGTTCCTACTATTCACAGGCTCAACTTTGAGCCCCCCTATGTGGCACAATGCAGGGTTGTGCCAGCATATGCACCGCACATCCCGGGCTGAACATTGGGATGTGCCACATGTGCCTGGGCATGCCCCGCGCATCTACACTGCATACATTAACATTGCACCCTGGTGCATTGAGATTTGCACTGCACCTGGCAACCTTTTCAATATCCCACTGGGGCGCAGTGCAGGGTTGCGCCGGTGAAACTCTGTTGCGCCATGCACAAACCCTTTCGATATCCAGGCCTACATCTATTGGGGTTAGAGCAGGCCTGAGTAATATGACCAAATTCCAGACAGCTGCCACAGTGGGCAGCATCACACACCAAAATCGGGTGGGTGCAAGACCCATGCTTACGGCAAGTCTTTAGCTGGCCCAGGTAGAAACAAATGCTCTTGTTACACCCAATATGTAAATTGTCAGGTAAATGTGTGATCTGAGTTGCATCCTGGTGCAATTTTACTTTCACTTTCCAACCACCTGTCCAGACTTGCTCACTGTCAATAATAGGGGTAGGTGCATCCTATACTTTGCAACATTTGCAAAGCCAGTACAAAATGTCTGTAATATTTATACATGCATTGTGAAACAGCAAAGTGACTGTTTTCAAAGCAGGTTTAAGAAAGTGATATAGCCAAAAATTGGATTCACAAGGTGAAAGTCTTAAGTGTGTCAAACTGAAACCAAAAATGGTCTAAGGAGGAAGATGTACAGAAGCTGACATCAAATGTGTCTTCTCCAGAAATATGAATGACCACATAAAGGTCTGCAGCCCCCCCAAAAAACACTCTAACAACTTGCGGATCACATACTGTAGGTCCTGTCTGGGGACAAATCCAGTTCCCCTCTATATCTCAGTCAAACCACATTCCTTCTTTGAATTGGTTCTCTTGATTGAGTAAACAAATCTGACAACTTATAGGATCCATCTGAACCAGCCAGGTTTAAGGTGGTCAAAGTAGTGCCATGGCTACCAGTGGATAGAAACTCTGACCGGGAGGCCATTATGATGGGTTTTGGGGTGCTGTCAGAAGCGTGAGAACAGCTGAGTGATGGGGGCTGTGTGCTAAGTACCCCAGGCAATGGGGGAGCAAGAGATGCAGTCTCTGAATGGAAAGGTAAAGATACCCCCCTTTAATGTATCAGGGCGATATTGTTCCATCAGGATCCAGGAAACCCCGTTGACTGCTTTGATCCACCCAGCTGCCAGAAGCACCGCTTCTGCAGGCCATTTTATCAAAGTTTTTCTTGTGGCTGTGCAGTCCTAGAATTAGCAGTAAGGGCAATAGGCACAGGTGAAGTTGAAATACGACTCAGAAATCCAGCAGGTTGAAAGTCAGAGTCCACAGAAACAGACTGGCTTGGTTTTTCCTGGTTCCATATCAGTGTCAGAGACAGGATGGTAGCTGCCTCATGCACTCCTATACAGGAATTCTTGCAATCTGTGGCAACAGCACTAGCCCAAGAAACATGTAAATTACCAGGAGCAGTTGGAGAAGTGGTATAAACAATAGACACCCAAAGACAAAAGGCGCAGAAGGAAGATCTGTAGTGGGCTTCTCATGTGAAAAAGCAGCTGTGTCAGGAAAGGCAGGTACTTGCTGGTTTACTGGGGGATGTGGGGGTAGATGAACCAGATGAAGTTGCAGTCTCACCCAATCCTCTGGGAAGATAATATGAAGCTGTGGCAAGCCTGTGGCTTCTATTCACAGGACTGTGGCCTTCAATTCACAGGACTAGATTGGGCCACTGAACTGTCTCCTATATGTAGTGAACAGTAATCTGTCCCTTATTGCCCTCTTTACAGTAGCATGTGCCTTGTGGCAATGTATTTTTTGTACCTGGATTTGCCTTCCTTTTGTCCTCATATACTGCAGCTTGGTGCCATCTGTTGCAGTTTTACCTTTTATTTCATTTTGTTTGGTTGCTAAATCATTTATTTTTGTTTAGCTACAGTTTAGTCACAGGTATATATTTGTTTTATTACACAGCAATTTGGTAGGTACTACTTTGGCTCTGGTGTTCGTCCCTAGAAAATATTTCTATGTATATCCCTTTAATTGCTCTTTTTAAATTGACTTGGAATCCCCAATCACTGTCTCCCTAAAGAAGAACTTACAGGAGTTCAGACAGCCGGGGTAGTAGTCTTAGTCCATTCTTAATTTTGCCACCATAAATATTTTGCACTAGCTACTGTATTTGAGCCTTGACTTTATTTATTTATTTTGCACACTCTACATGCTTTGTTTGCCCAATATTTGGAGAACTGATTTTTTAATAGTCAAACTGGACAAGATGCACAAGGTAACTGACCCTCAGCATCACTATGCAGCCTTAAGAAATTATTTCCTTTTAAATGGTCACAGGCAACTGACCCCTGCACCCCCTATGGTGTCTCAAGAACTGAATTTATTTTAAATGGTCACACTGGGCAAGATGTACTAGGAAAGTGACACGCTGCACCACTTTGATGCCTTAAACTGAATTTTTAAAATGGTCACACTGCAGAGGATGCACTAGGTAATGAACATTAGTCTGCAACACTACAGTGCCTCTGAACATTTTTAGGGGTGTTTGGTCACACTGGACAAGACACGTAAGGTAACTGGCCCCCTGGATCACTACAGTGCTAAAGAGCTGATTTTTTTAAAGGTTGCACTGGAAGAGATGCACAAGGTAAATGACCCTCTGCACCACTGCACAGCCTCAAGAACTGATTTTTTTAGTTACACTGGGGAAAATGCACAAGATAACTAACCCTTTTTAACAGAATGGCGCCTCCACAACCGTAAAATGATAGTGGGAAAATTACACAAGGGAAGGGACACTTGTAAGCAGAACACGTTTTTTGAGTCAGTCTGTTTTTTAGTGATCAAATATTTTTGACTCCCTAAAAGATTTCCTTTTCTTTTGCTTGTTTTTTTCTGTTTTATGATATATTATTTCTATTTTATGTTCTGCATGGTTCCTTCTACAGCCTTCATGTTAGCATCAAACTCAGTCTCACAAATCTCTTCCTTTAAAATGGTTTGTTTTTTCTGACTAACTTATCCTATCCTCAGTTTTTCTTCCACCACAATGCTGTCTTTTTTCTAACGAAATATTTCTGAAATAATTAATAATTGCATTTTTTGGCACCACAGTCCACAGTGTGTAAGATAAACATTTAACTAACAGGCCTGTCAGCATCCGAATGTCCGTCTGTTACACTGTAAACTGTCACACTGCAAATATGGCAAATGTTGCCTCATAAAGTGCTTTTTTTACCTAATTAGCAGATCAATATGGCTGCTGTAGATATAGTCACATAGAATTTGATGGTGGATAAGGACTGCCTGGCCAATCTAGTTTGCCCATATTTTTTACATTGTACTTAACATTGCAGACTGCAGCTGATCTGTGGCTTTCTCTCTCCCTCTTGTCTCTAGGATGCCTTTGTGTCTGTCCCACACATTTTTGAATTCCTCCACTATTTTTGCTCCCACTACCCCTGATGAGATGTTGTTCAAAGCATCGACCACCCTTTCTGTGAAGAAGTATTTCCTCATGTTTCCCTTGATTTTACCTCCCTCCAATTTAATATCATGTCCTCTAGTTCCTGTCCATTTTCTTTTCTGAATGATTCTACCCCCTGAACCTTATTTACCCTGTAAGATATCTGTCTCTGGACCACCTGCACTCTATCTATGTCCTCGTTGAGATGCAGCCTCCAAAACTGGACACTGTACTCCAGATGAGGTCTCACCAATGATTTGTACAGAGGCATCACCACCTTCCTTTTTCTGCGGGTGATGCCTCTCCCTCTGCACCCCAACATTCTTCTGGCCCTTGTAAATGCCCTCTCACATTGTCTGGCCACCTTTAGGCCCTCAGATATGATCCCCCCATGATCCTTTTCCTGTCTGGTGGCTGGCAGTACTCCTCCCCCATTGAGTACTCCTTCCATAGATTTCCTTGTCCCATGTGCATAATTTGTTACTTTTTGCATCGAATCTCAGTTGCCACACCTTTAACCATTCCTCCAGCTTGCCCAGGTCTCTTCTCATTCTTTACACCCCTACTGGTGTGTCAACCCTATTGCAGATCTTTGTGTCATCTTCAAAAAGACACACCCTCCCCTCCAGCCCCTTCTCAATGTAATTTATGAATATATTAAGGAGGACTGGGCCTGGCACTGATCTCTGCCGCACCGCACTGGTCACCCCCCTCTCATTGGGCTGAGCTCCATTTACTATCATCATTTGTGTTCTACCGCTCAACCAATTTCTAACCCTGGATCCAACTCCCAGGCTGCTCATCTTGTTTATCAACCTTTTATGCAGGACAGTATCAAAGGCCTTGCTAAACTCCAAGTAGGCCACATCTACTGTCCATCCCTGATCTATCTCTCATGTCACCTAGTCAAAGAAATCTATCAGGTTTGTTTGGCAAGACCTGCCTGCTGTAAAATAATGCTGTCTTGGATCCTGCTGACAGCTGGATTTAAGGTACTTCACAATCCTTTCCTTGAGTAATGCTTCTATCAGTTTCCCTGCCATTGAGGTTAGGCTTACTAGGCTGTAGTTTTCAGCCTCCTCCCTGCTTCCACTGTTATGGACAGGGACAACAATTGCCCTCTTCCAGTCTGCTGGAACCACACCCATTTCTAGTGATTTGTTGAACAAGGCTGTCAGTGGTGCTGCAAGCTCCTTTCTAAGTTCTTTTAGAATTCTGGGATGTATTCCATCTGGTCCCATTGCCTTATCCACTTTCAGTTTTTCTAGTTCCTTTAGGACTTCCTCTCCTGTAAATGGACTTGTATCTTCACCCCTCCCCTTGGTACTTCTAACACCTGGCCGTGGTCCCTCCCCTTCCCCTTCCTCCATGAACACTGAGCAAAATTACTTGTTCAGGATTTCAATTCTTTCCGGGTCCCCCTCTGCTGACCCATCTGCTTCCCTTTTTAGTCCCAGAATCCCACACCAGCCTTTTCTCTTTTCACTAATATATCTAAAAAAGGTCTTGTCTCCTTTCTTTATTGCCTTGTCTAATCTTTCCTCTGTTTGTGATCTGCATTTTCTGACAGCTTTCCCTACCTCCTTTAGCTTTTTTTAGATACACGCTTCTGTTTTACTCTCTCCATGATTCTTTGAATTTTTTGAATGCTAACCTTTTTTTCCCTCACCCTCCCTGCCACCTCCTTTGAGAACCAGAGTGTTTTTTTGTTCCTCTTTACTTATTTGCCTAACACAAAGACTCATATCTTCCATTATAGCTCCATTAAGATGTGACCATTGATTCTCCAATACCCCCCTTTCCCAGTCCCCCAAAGGCTTTTTTCAGACATACCTCTAGATTTGCAAAATCTACCTTTCTGAAATCCAGGACTCATGCCTTTGTGTGACTGGATTTCTCCACTGTTCTCACCTTAAACCACACCGTATTGTGATCGTTGGACCCCAGGTGACTCCCCACCTCTACATCCGTTACTCTGTTCCCATTGGTAATCACCAGGTCTAATACTGCCCCTCCTGCATGTGTTCTACCACTATCTGACTGAGTCTTGCTCCCTTAAGAGCTTCAAGGATGTCTCTGCTGCTTGCTGTGGCTGCAGTATGGGTGCTCCAATTGACATCTGGCAAATTGAAGTCATCCATCGGCAGTACTTCCCCTTTTTGCTGCCATTTCAGGGATGATTTCTACTAGTACACTGTCCAACTCCCCTCTCTGTGCTGGAGTTCTGTAGATCATGCCTGCTCAAATGGCAGTACCATTCCTTGTTTTCAGTGTGAATCACAGTGACTCAGCTTCCTCTTATGCCCTGTACTTCTGTAGCTTTTATTTCCTCCATAATATAGATAGCCACTCCTCCTCCTTTTTTGCCTAACCCTGTCTTTTCAAAATAAAGCATACCCTGGTACTGCTATGTCCTAGTCATGGTTCCCTGTGTACCATGTCTCAGTAACTGTGACAATGTCCAGGTCTGCCTCTGATATCAATGCCATTAGGTCAGAGATTTCATTTATTAGGCTGCAAACATTTGTGCACATGGCTTTCCATGTTCAGTAACCTCTCTTTTTTACTTTTCCTCCCTTGACCCCTTGTTCTTCCAGGAGTATTATGATATCCTGACAGTCAGTTCCCCAACACCCTGAATCCCGATTCCACCTGCCTGAAACCTGTTTGCCTGACATTTTGATTTTGTCTGCTTTGGAGTTAGACAATATAAGTATGGGGGGCAAAGCCCCCCTTCCCCTGAAACAGGAAAGAAACCCCACCACAGGCAAAATCTAAATGTTTGACAAACAGGTTTCAGGCAAGCGGCATCGGGATTCAGGGTGTCGGATAACTGACTGTCAGGATATTATAGCATATCTGTTCTTCCCCTAGTTACTTTCCAGTAGGTATACTACTGTGCTTCGCTTCCACCTGAGTTTTGAACTCTTTTTTTGTTCCTGCCAGAGCTTTCTTGTATTCTGTGATTTTTCTCTGTTTTGGGGGGAGTTATGGCTAAGTTCCAATCTTTTAAGGTATCTTGGATAGGGTCCTTTGCCTCAAGCTCCCCCTTTCCTAGTTTAAACACCCAATGCTCACATACTAACATACTAAGAAGTCAGCAGGTTAGGCCTTATGGTCTATTGAGTCTGCTCGATGATCAGTGCCTTCCCAGGGCACCATTTTTAGCCCCCCCTCCCTACAAAGTCCTCCACCCTAATCCCACACATCATGTAGACTTCCATATTGTAATAGGTATTCCATTTTGTGACGTGTTATATTACTTGTTTATGAGTAACTTTGTAAAAACAATTAAATATTTGCATGCAGGAAAATTCTAAGTACTGTAATGTAACCAGTAGCCTTCACATTCATAGATAAGTGAGACATTCTCTTTCCTGAATTCAATTAGGGTTAGTTCTATGAAGGTTAAGAGAGTTATTCCCTAATAAAAATATGTGAGCACCTGCATGTTGCTCAATGTTTAGAGTGAAATGAACTATTGTTTGTTGTTTAATAAGTCTTGATATCATAATTTGTGAAGGTATCAGGCCATTCAAGCTATGATGACACCTATAGTCATGACCCTGATAGTTTGTCATGCTAAGTTGTAAACAACTGGTCTATATAAGGCAGAAGTTAAGTTGCTTTTCTTAGTACAGGATTTTAGAAGATAACCAGACATCACATCTCTGTACTTGTTTTCCCAGACTTTAGGTAATAATAATATTAATAATAATATCGCATGCAAATCTTTTCTGATTGTTAGCCTATTGCAATTATAGTACGTGTGTGTAATTTTCTTTTAGTAGAATTGTGACTAATAAAGATATTTTGCAGTAATTCACTGTATTGAACTGATTCCTACTGAGTACCAAATTCTAACATAAAATTTTCAGTTAACACAATGCTGTGTGTGCACTCACCATGCCACACAGGTCACATGACACTGGAACTGTTCTGCCTAATTGCAAGTGACTTATGAAGGATTGAATACCTAGAGCCAATGACGGTGGATGTTGTAGATCCTCTCCAGACTCAATCACATTGAGTCTGTTGTAACTGATAGTTGCTTCTGGCTCAGAGTCCTCATGCACTATGCACTCTCACATCAACTTGTGTGCATCTTTTGAAGGGGGGGATACTGCACCACAGAACTCACATAAAAAGATGTGCCAGCAGCACTGATGGGGGCAGAGCAGTTGCTCACATTCACGCTGACACCAGTGATTCTGCTGCAAACTGAAAAAATGAAAACAAGCATTTCTTTTTACAATTAACTCATTGAGCTGTGTGGTACTGATTGAGCCCATCTGTAGCTCACAAATAGGTAGAAATATACAGGTATTTGGTCCTGGGTAAGTGACCTGAATACTGGCATATTAGGGGGTATTTTTCCTAAAGGTTTCTGTGTTGCACAGTCTTACTTTTTATGGCTGTAAGTGAGTGAGTGTGTGCCTTGCTATTGATCCTTACAGCTGTCCATAACCAATGCTGACTTCCTATTGGTCACAAGGAGGATACTGCATGAGAGCTAGAAAATAGCAAGCAACATCTGTCTCAGAAACATGCAGTTAGGGCTGGTGATACATGATGTGCACCCCCTAAATAGGATGTGACACTGCGGTGCCCACCTCCAATGCTACAAAACAATAATGTCCCACTTCCATCTCAAAATGTGACACAAGAGTGCCCACATCCTCTGCTACCAAACAATAGTGTTCTCCTCACATCTTCCCTCCCACCTGATCCATCTTGGGACCCTCAGAAAGGATGCCACACAGGGGTGCCCATACTTGGTGCCACCAAACAACAAATCAACACTGGGATGCTCAATCCTCACTGTCAGATATGTGGAATAAACAAAACCTTCCCTCTTAATCTTTTTGTTGTTTTGTTTATTTTTTTAAACCTGTAAAAAAGGATCCCTCAACAATTTCTGTACCCAGCCATGCTACAGTGCCCCCCACCCTGATCCCACTCCCAGCACCATGCCACACCACCCAGGTAACCTATCTACTGGATCCATCACTGCCACTTGAACATCCTGCTGCTTCAAACCTTGAACTGTGACTGACTGAAAACAAAATAAGCTTTGGATAATGGCTTTTCAGCGTGGTATCAACTTTTACTCAAAACATCATCATTTTCTAATATATCTGCCCCACATTTTCAACATTTTTTTTTAACTCACATTATTCAAATCCCTCCTGAAACATGTTTTTGCATTTGGTTTGTGAAGTCACATTTCAGATGTGAGGTCATAAAAAAAACTGTATTGAATATTTGCGGTGAAAATGTCAAAAAGCAATGAAGTTATGAAGAAACTTTGAATTTTTTCAAGGTTTACTCATAACCTTATGATTTTTTCAGATTCTGGCCCCAACATTTTCAACATAGCCCTTTTGTTACCCACTTCATGAAAATGACAGGTATAATTTTTCAAATGCCCTTCAAAACATGTTTTTACAGTCACACTACAAAATCACTTTATAGACAGGGTTTAAATTCAACCTGTCCTGATCATAAGGCAGGATCATAAAAAGACTGTGTTGAAAATTAGGTGTTGAAAAGTAAAAAAAAAAAAAGTTATGAACACACATTGCATTTTTCCAGTGTTTACTCATAACGTTGTCATTAGTGTGGATTTGGGCCACACATTTTCAACATAGCCCTTGTGATACCCCACATCATAAGCATAACTGGTGTCATTTTTTTTTCAGATCCTCTAACACATATTTTTTCACTGTCACATGGCAACATCGCCTTTTGTATAGGACTTAAAAAATCCACCTGTCTTGATCAAAAGATAGTTATAGCAAGGCTATATTGATTACTGGAGGTCATAATGTAAACAAACAACAAAGTTATGAAAAAACATTGACTTCTTCCAATGTTTACTCATAACTTTGTCATTTCTGCAGATTTGGGCCACAAATATTCAACATAGACCTCTTAATACCCCTCCTCATGAACATGTGACATTTTTCAACTCCTCTCTGAAACCCGTTTTTCTCAGTCACTCTGTGAAATCATGTTTTGGATGGAATTTAAAAAATATACGTCTTGATCATACTGTCAGGTCATAAACAAACTGGCCTGGATATTCAAAAAGGTTGCATCGCAACCCCAAAAATGCGCCATTCTGCGATATTGAGAAGGGGCCAGTTGCGCCACCGAAAACATGCTGAGCAACAGCGCAATGGAAATGAAGGCATGCACAACCCGAAGGGGCGGGTCCATGCTAAAGCGCGCAATGCGATGAGCCTGAACACTCAGCGCAATGCGCAGAGTGGCTCAGCCGAGGATGTGCAGTACTGATGTGAGCCAAAATAAAAGGTTCAAGGGAGCGCGCAAGAACCCTAGCAGGCCGCAAACTGGGGAGAGAGACAGAGAGACAGAGAGAGAGAGAGAGAGAGAGAGAGACAGGAGCAGGAAGGCAGAGAGGGACAGGGGTCCTGGAGGACAGAGAGGCCAGTGGGGGTGCCGGTGCAGTGGAAGCAGCAGTGGGGGCAGTGGGGTAACACAGGAACAGCAGCTGGGGGGCAGAAGCCAGGGAGATGGACAGTGTCAGCTTCCACATGGAAGCTGTAATGAGGGGTGAGACAGCATGCTGCAGGGGGACGTGGCCGCGGAGGGGCCCGTCGGCGGTATGCCCCCGACAGGCGGTATCGTGCCCGCATCAGCTACGAGCTGTACACAGATGTCGAGATTGTGGCCCGGTACCACCTGAACAGGGTAATACTGAGACGGCTCAGCGAGCTGTGCAGTGATGTGATGCAGGCACCCTCACGACGGAGTCATGCTCTGTCCGTGGAGACCAAGGTGACAGCCTGCATGTGTCTGCTCACCACGGGCACCTTCCAGAGGCTGACAGGGGACACCACAGGCATTACACAGTCAGCCACATCACGCATCCTCACCCAATTCCTCAGAGCACTGCTGCCTCATGCTGCGGAGTACATCCATTTCCCCAGCACCGCGGCAGAGCGTACAGCAAACATGCAGGAGTTCCACAGGGTAGCACATATGCCTGGCATGCTAGGGGCCATAGACTGCACCCATGTGGCCATTTGCATGCCACCTGGCCCCGACAGCCATGCATATCGGAACCGAAAGGGCTTTTCCAGTGTCAACTGCCAGGTGGTGTGTGATGCCACTGGGCACATCATCAATGTCTGTGCCACACACCCTGGTGGAGCACATGATGCCTTCATATGGCACCAATCTGCACTGTGCCATCGATTCGAGAGTGGGAACATCCCCACGGGTCATCTAGTGGGTGAGTACACATGTATGGAATGCAAACTCTGTGCAAGGGTGGGAATGACACAGGTGCCATGGTAGTGGCACACAAGGATATGGGCAATATGGACCTGACATGACACTGATCTCCACTATCTCCACACAGGTGACTGTGGATACCCACTCCGTCCCTGGCTGCTCACACCATACCGGCCCACGACCCCAGCGCAGCACGGTTTCAATGAGGCACATGCCGCAACACGGAACATCATAGAGCGGGTGTTTGGGATACTCAAGGCACGCTTCCGATGCCTGGACACCTCTGGCGGAGCCCTACAGTACAGCCCCCAAAAGGCCTGTGGGATATTCCTGGCCTGTTGCATCCTGCACAACATGGCCAAAGACCATGGGATAGCCGTACAGGTCCAAGAGGGGGACAGCGATGGGGACGCCAGTGGCGCCTGTGATGTGGGTGATGAGCAGCCCCTAGGATGGAGGGACCCTGACTGACACGGCAGGCCCAGCTGCACCGGGACACCATTGCAGAAGAGCACCACGCACAACACAGGTAAGTCAAGGGACATGTGCAGGCAACACTGTCCATGCGCAAACCACAGGCACACAGGGGAACACACCGTGCATGAAGGTCAGGGGAGTTGAAGGGTCCAGGCATACCAACACACCATCAGAGAGGGGTGAGCACTCATATGGACACACACACACAGGCAGCATACAGGGGCAGCAGCACAGCACTGCGGAAATGACATCACCAACACACAGCACCACCAACCACCCCCACCACCTGGACTGTCCACGTACGTGTGTCAGGACCTGGGCAACCTTGCACCTTGGTGTACAGTGCAATGCAGGCATCATCATCCACACGCACCTGTTTACAGCAGTTGGGAGAGTGTGCAGGTGGTCCGTGTGTCAGCTTGGTGAGCAGAGCACCCAGCAGTGCACTGCCCACCATGACACACATTGCACACAGGGCAGCACCAGACAGGGCCTGCATTGGGAGACAGCTCAGTCAGGGAGCACTGTCCCACGGCCACCACGGATGCGTGGGCGGCCCCACCGTGGCCTAGCAGCACTGGCAGGCTGAGCAGGGGCCACATTGGGTGGTGCTAGTGCACCACCAGGGGTCCCAGTGTGCGACCACGACCTTACCCGCACAGGGTTCTGCATCCCGCCAAACAAACTTGCACCAGGGGTGCTCGGGATGCCCACAGCAGAACCCGGCGTTGACAGGCCTGGTGTCGCACGACACCGGGAACGGGGAGTGGAGTGCACACTGTGTGGGGTGCATGGTAGAGGGGCACCAGACAGTGTGGTCAATGCGGTCGCCACAGAGACCACTGCCTGGGTCAGCCTGTCAATGGCAGCGGTCACATCCGTCCGCATAAGGACCATCTCAGTTCGGTCCCGAGCACACTCCCTGCTATGCCACTCCACGGACATAGACAGTGCCTCCACAGACCTTGCAACCCGCCCCTGCAGCTGTACCGACTCCTGCAGCAGGCGGGTGTGCGCGTCCAATGGGTACTGTGCCCCAATGGCATCGTGACCCCCAGGGTGTGGATGGTCCTGGTGCACAGCACCCCTTGAGGGTGGCCGCTGTTCACCAGGACCAGGTATGGGCGGATCTAAGGGCGGTGGACAAGTGCCACTGCTTGACGCTGTCCCCCCAGGCCTGGTGTGCAACTGCTGCTGCCGCCCCTCCAACTGCTGAGCCCCCAGGTCCACCTGTTCCACCCCTGTGCTGTCAACAGTGCCAGACACCTGCTCAGCCACCGATGCTGCCCCACCGGTGCTGACAGGCACAGCCTGTGACTGTGCCAGCATGCTGGTACACAGGTGTGGAGCAGGATGGCCCAGGGGCACGTGCTGGCCTGCCATGTGTCCATCGTGGGACACACACCTATCATTGGCCATTGCAGGCCTGCTATCATCAATAGTGCCGGTGCGTGCCACTGCCATAGGCACAACATGCTGGCATACCTGCATGCCAGACTGCTGCGACACAGGCTGTGCACCCCCTGCACCCATATCACTGCCGCTGGAGTTGTTGGGCCAGCCTGCATGCTGCTGCAGTGCCTGCAGGCTGCTGGCGGAGGTGGATGGTCCTCCTCCAGGTCCAGCAGGTCTGCCTCACTGTCAGCACCCACCACCACCACCGTCTCCTGCAGACGAACAGGATCTGTAACAGAAAGAGAGTACATGTGAGTGCATGTGAACAACAGCCCCCCCCACAACATCACCATGTCATACCGTGCAGTGATGGGCTTCCACCTGTCTGGAATCCTCCGCCTGGAACACCCGCAATGGCACTCGGCTGCATGGCCGCGACCAGTGTCTCCTCAGTCGGGGTCAGCTGCAACACCACTGGTGGTCCCCCACCAGTGGCAGCACGTGCCACCCTGAAGGCTGCCACCTTCTCCTTCAGCCTCCTGCGGTCAGTCCCCATCTTTTTCCGGCATTCCTGCACGGAGCGCTGGTGGCTTCCGTGCAGGTTGATGGCCAGAGCTACCCCCTCCCATGCAGCTGCACGCTGCTGAGGGGTGCCCCTCCGCCCACTCAAAAGTGGCTCATCCTCCAGGTAGGCCTGGAAGAGGGCCTCAGTCTCTGCCGTGGTGAAGTTCGGCCTCCTCCTATGCCCGCCATCCACAGCCTCAGCCTGGTTCTCGTCAGTCATGGTGATCTGTATGGGTGGAAGTGGACACCTGTCACTGTGCAGTCCACAGCATTTCCCCATGAGCATAGCTGCTGGCCGGGGGGGAAGAAGCCCCCCCCTTTCATCTCCGCATGGCAGATACTGATGGAAAGGGTGCCCTCTGCCCCTTTCTAAGTGCCCTCATCATGCTCAGTCCCCTCAACCTATATCATCCTCCAGCACCCCTGCCCATGAGCATTGTCCTGAGCATCACACAGCATGTAACTCACCTCTCACCTGCAACAACCAAATCTGGCCACCACAACCCAGTGTCGCAGTTTTATAGTGCAACACATGCAAATGAGGTGTGGCGCAACTTTAATGACATGCTAATCGCGCCACTGAGCCTTTGAATGGCTGATCGACTGATTTGCATATGTCGGCTGAATATCGCGTATTGCGCAGCAGCATATCTGGAAGGTCCGCTGAGCCGATGGCGCGATGTTGTGGCTGTGTGCTGCACTGCATTGCGCATGCCCAGACAGGTTACGCATGCGCCGATCGCGCTGCAGACCTGCTGAGCGATAGGCGATTCAGGCCATGGCCACCATTGTGCCAGTGGCGCTACAGCACTGGGCACTATATGGCTGTGGCACTTCTGCGATAGTCCACTGTGGCACTGGTGCTCTGCTTAGCAGTCGCGCAGGATGCCTATACATTCTATGGCGCTGTGCGTAGCCTTGCGTCATTGCCGTGACCTTATGTATGCCCTCTGACCCCTGGCGCTGTTGGCATGCCATGTGTACGTCCCTATTGCGCTGTCTGGTGACAGCGCTATGTAAAGTGACGGTGCTGTTCGAACAGCGATTGGAGCCTGTGCTGGTCTATTGCGCAACAACTCCACGTGGGGTTACAGCGCAGCGGGGCGCCATATTGCCTGCTGTAAAGTTGGTGCCATGGCTAGGAGGAGGGCGGTGTCCTGGAGCCCGCTTGAAGTGGCCAACCTGGTGGCCCTGGTGGAGCCCCACTGTGAGGCACTGTATGGTGAGGCCCCCCTCACCATGCCTAGGACCCATGTGTGGCAGCAAGTGGCCACTGACCTGGTGGGGGTCACTGGCCGGGGCCGGTCTGCTGAGCAGTGCCGGCACCGGTACAGTGACCTCCGCCGGAGGGAACCGGACCTGTTGACGGCTGCGTTCACGTGCCGAAGCGGGGCCTGGTGCCTAGGCCACGTGAGTGTACCATCTATGCACCTATATTCTCTGTGGGGTGTGTGTGTGCTTGGGTGGCTGTGCATAGGTGTGTCAGTGTGCAGCTGTGAGATGGATGGTTATGGCTGTGTGGGCAGGCACTCTCACTGGGGCAGGGGCACTCTGCTTTGAGTCACACTGATGTTTGTCTCACCATGTCTCTCCACAGGCCGGATTGTGAGGACACCGGAACACGGGATGTGGGCTATGCCAGGCCCCGGTGCCACGGGATGTCATGCCACAGCAGCAGCAGCAGTAGCAGCATCAGCAGCGCCAGACCGAGCTGCTGGAGGAGGTGAGTATCATTGCCATGGATGCTATTGCATGCTGGGGGCAAGACCACCAACCATGCTGGACACAACCAAAGGGAGGTCATAGTTCCACTATACGGAACACTAGGTGAGTCCCCACACTGGAGTACAGTGTACAGTTCCGGAGACCATACCTGCGTATGGACATGGACTGGGTGGAGAGGGTTCACAGGAGGGCGACATGGATGGTGCATGGATTGCATCACAAGTCCTATGCAGACAGGTTGACGGAACTGAACATGTACTCCCGGGAGGGGAGGAGGGTATGGGGATATGATGGGGACATACAAGTATTGTACAGGGGGGAACAGAGTGCAGGAAAACAATATTTGTAAGCATAAAGGATGTTCCAGGACTAGAGGGCATGGGATGCAGTTGGAGGGGGCTCGTTTAAGAGGAAACATGAGAAAGTATTTCTTCACAGAATGGGTGGTGGACAAGTGGAACACCCTGCCAGAGGATGTGGTGGGGGCTGACTTGGTTACGGGATTTATGTATGCGTGGGTTAGCCATGAAGGAATTCTGGAGGTCAGGGGTGAGGGGGAACGGACATATAGGACAACAGAGTGAACGTACAAGGCCAAATGGCCAGACTGGGTGTCCCATAGGCCCTTATCTGCCAACACTGTCTATGTATTCATGTATGTAGGCATGACACAGGTGACCTGCATCACAGTGCAGCATCACGACATGTCTGTGTATGCATCACAGGTGGTCCAGGCATGCACTGGGCACATAGCTGTGTAATCTGGTTCGCATTACCGCCACATCACTTGACAGCCTAGTTTGTACTGTGATTGATGTGGGCAGTGTGTGTGGGTGGTGGTGCATAGCTGGTGCCGCCTGTTTGTGATGGCCATGTGCATGTTCACTGTGGGTGGGTGCATGCCATCACAGGTGCAGGACATTGGGTTATATGGGTTGCAGGTTGGGTGGTGTTCAGGGTTGTGGTCAGGTCTCAGCCATTGACTGTGTTCCCATTTTCCTAGGCCTCGGGTGCTGAGGGCATGTCGCAGGATCTGCGGCGCTGACCCAGGTCGGACTTGAAAACGGAGCTCCTGCAGGCCTTACAGCGCCAGGGTGAGCGACGGCAGCAGCACAGGAGGGGACGCCAGCAGGGGAGGACCAGGAGCCAGCTGGGCCATAGCCCATTCGTTCCCACTTCTCCCATCCCTTTCACCCTGCCCTCCCTCTCCAAGTTTTTATTCCCTCCCTTGAACACCCCTGCCTTTTACCCGTCCCCCCCAACTTGTACATAGTTTCACCTGTTATTGTTTGTCTGTTGTTTTTGAAATATACATTTCTATTTTGATACAACTGCTGTGTTGGTGTCTGCTTTGCAACTGGCTATGGGTGCTCCGTTGCAGGGGTGTACATGCCATCTGGGCTGCTATGGTCCTGGGTATATATTGTGTGTGTGTGTGTCCATGGGAGGTATCACCAGCATAGCATTGCCTTTCTGTTGCTCTTGCCATCTGCCACCACTGCTGGGTGCACAGGGTGGGTCTGGCTGGTATGCTTCTCTTCAGCATGGGGTTGACGTGTGGCACAGGGGTGCATGGTGTTTCCTGCAGTGCCTGTCACTGCACATGAGTGGTGTCTTGGGGCACGGTGCACGCTGTGCTGTGCGATGGGGGGACTGATGTGCACTGTGGTTGTCACCCCTGTGTGTGGCACTCTCTGCCTGCCAGTGGTTGTGTTGGGGTGTCATGGCTCATGTGCTTTACTTGGCTTTGTCCCCATGGGCACGTGATCATCCGTCCCACCCCAGTGATGCTGTGCTTGGTGTGCCAGTGTGGTGTGGGTTCTGCAGTGAGTTACTGTGCCCATGTGTGGCATGGCTGGCGGTGGGCCCCAGCCTGCCTCCTGGATGTGCAGTTCCATTGCTCTGGGGGGCTGTGCTTGCGCTATAGCAGCTCTGCAATGCTCAGCTGAGCTTCCATGGTTGCGCCATAGCGCAGCATTTTGGCTCAGCTTCTCCTTCCTGGTTGCGCGATGGCGCAGTATGTGCGATATTGAGACGTTGGTTGCTTGAGCAATTTGCTCTGCTCCATGTTTGAATATCGCACCTGTTGCGCATATGCGCAATTGATTGTGCTTGCTCCTGCTGTTGCGCACATTTTGGGAGCAGTTTGAATATCTGGGCCACTATGTAGAGAATTTGGGTCAAAATGTGGAAATAAACCTTAAGTTATATGAACACGTTCTATTTCTCCAGTGTTTTGTAATAGTTTTGCCAATTGTGCAGAATGTGGCCTCTGATTTTTCACATAGCCCTTATTATTCCACCTCATAAATATGAACAGTGTATTTTTTCAATCTTCAGCTCCCCTCTGAAACATGTTTTTGCAGTCACACCACAAAATCACCTTTCATCCAGATTTAAAAAAATACACATGTCTTGATCATAACAAGAGGTTATTAAAAAGACTATGTTGGAAATTTGGGGTCAAAATGTCAAAGCCTACTGAAAATGACATTTTGCTTCTCAGATAGCTTATCCTAGGTACATACAGTATATTGTAAAAATGGAAAAACAGCCCCCCCCCCCCGAAAATGAGGTTTTGCATTTCTGCTGGGCTATCTTGCGTGCATGTAGTTTTAAAATGTGTAAAAGCAGGACTCTACTGAAAATGAGGTACTGCATTTCTGCTGAGCTATCCTGGGTTAATATATTGCAAAAATGTATTTAATAGGACCTTTTTGAAACTGTGATTGCATCTTGTCTGGTTCATCCAAGGTAAATACAGTATATAGTAAAATGTGTAAAAGCAGGGCCTCAGTACAACAGAACCCCACAAAAATGTGCACCTATGCTGCTCTGTCCTGTGAAAAATATTGGGTCCTACTGAAAATGAGAAATTGCCTCTCAGCTGGGCTAGCCTGGGTTGATACATTATAAAAATGTGTATAAGCAGGGTACCCTTGAAAATTAGATATTGCAGCTCTGCTGTCCTAGCCTGTGTAAATAAAGAGTAAAAATGGGTAGAAGCAGGACCACACTGAAAATGAGATATTTGCATCTGTGCTGTGCTGTCCTGGGTAAATACAGTGTAAAAATATGTCCAAGCATGACCTCATTGAAAATAATATATTGCATCTCATCTAGTTTGTCCTGTGCAAATATATAGTAAACATGTGTACAAGCAAGACCCCAGAGAAGTATTGTATAAAGTACACCCATAAAAGTGAGGATGGATGTGGTCTTTAAATAAATAAAATTGTAAAAGTGGCATAATAACTATCATACTAAGACATGTTAATACTGTACAATGCCACAAAAAGGCATCAAAGATTAACAAACATAACAATATAAACTACTGTAAACAAGACCAGCATTGTTGACACCAGCCAAATCTTATTTTTTCTTTTTCTGGAATTTAGTATATGTAGTTGCTTTTATTGTTCAGGTACATGGACCCTTTGTCACATTATTTGTTACTGTTGTCTCACTCTCTGCTGTAGCACCTCCCTTGGTTCAAACCTGGAAATGAGCTCTGGTTCAGTGTCCCTGTCAAGGGTCATCAAATCTTAAATAAAGAAATAAAATAAATGTTAGCTCTGCTCCATCTACCCCCAACCCATATATATTATCTATCTGTCATGTAGCACTGTACCACTGAAACCCCAGAAATGTAACCCCTATGGTGAAGTCTTGTGGGGTTAGTGTTCTGTGTGGAGGACAGGTGAATAAGTATGGGTGGTGGACAGTCAGTATGATGGAGCCTGAGGGTGCCAATTGTTGTCCTGCTAGCACCATAGCATTTTCCTTTGCAGTTTCTTCCTCTCCAGCAGGATGCCAGAACAAAGGGCTCTACTGCACTGCAAGCAAATGTATGCCAGTGGTTTCAGCCAGTTGGCATCATTTATTTTTATGAGTCTACTCCAGCTGCATCACCACTTGTGGTCAGCCAGGTGGCAGTATAGCAGTGAAGTCTGCTGCCCTCCTGCCTTCCCCGGCTGACCCTCTAACATCTCAGGCTAATTCCCAAATCTGAATTCCTGGTGCTGCAAGTGGCAATACTGCTGCGTTCTGATGTGAAGCTAGGACTGGTAATGCTGAGGCAAAATCACAGTTCAGTAATGTGACAAAACCAACACAGCTGAAATGGTAGAGAATGAGTAATACTTATCAATTTTAAATTTAGGGTCAAAAGGAGGTTCTCTGAGTTCTTGCAAACATGCCAGGATCACCATAATTCATCTATGCAATCACAACAACAACATTGCCACAACTACCATTGTTCACCATGCAGCAGAACCAATAAGTCATTTCTATGAGTTTACATTATGATATGGGTACAAAGTACAGATAAAATTGATTCTCCCTTTTCTGTCTAAAGTTTTTTTATGCACCATTTGCTGAGCTAAAATACATCTAGTGGCACTAAGATATTACTGATCCTGAGAAGTAACCACACTTGGGAGACTTCAGTACCTGGCTATGTACTGTTCAGAAGAGACCGAGGTACAAAAAAGGGGGGTGGACTGGCCCTGTATGTCAATGAAAATATCAAAGCTACAGAAATTCAGAATACACATAAGGAGTCAGAAGAACTGTGGGTCACCCTGGAAACAGGAAATGGGACAGCCATAAGAATTGGGGTTGTCTACAGGCCCCCAGAGCAGAGGGAGGATATAGACACATTACTGTTAGAAGATATACAAAACATAACAGCTAAAGGGAAGGTTCTGATAAAGGGACACTTCAGCATGCAAGATACAGATTGGTCAATACCAGCAGGAAGATCTGCAAGAACTAGACAAATGGCCCCATTTGCATGCAGGTGCGCCGATCCCCGACGACTTGCGCCTGGCACCCTGCCAAGCAGCAGCCGTCAGGGACCGACACCCCCTGCAGCCCGATTGCAGGCATTTGTATCAAAACAGAAATATTCCCAATATCCCTGGTGGTCCAGTGGACTGCTATCTGCCCGATTGCAGGCATTTGTAAAAATAGTATGAAATGTCCAATATCCCTGGTGGTCCAGTGGACCACTATCTGCCTAACTGCGGGCATCTGTAGAAATAAAGAAATCCAATATCCCTGGTGGTCCAGTGGACTGCTGTTCGCCCGATCACGGGCATCTGTATAATAAAATATGAATTCCAATATCCCTGGTGATCCAGTGGACCACTGTTCACCCGATCGCGGGAATCTGTATGATAACATATGAATTCCAATATCCCTGTTGGTCCAGTAGACTGCTGTTCGCCCGATTGTGGGCATCTGTATAATAAAATATGAATTCCAATATCCCTGGTGGTTCAGTGGACCGCTGTTCACCTGATCGCGGGCATCTGTATAATAAAATATGAATTCCAATATCCCTGGTGGTCTAGCGGTACCGCCCACCGCCCACTGAGCCCTACCACTTCCCCCCAGTCAGCGGTGAGGCGGCAACACCCGGCCTGCAGCCCCGCCTGCTGACTGACACTGTTGGTAGGGTTGTCAGCCCATTGGTTCTGGCGTGAGCCAATGGCCGTGCAACCATACCATACTACATTCAAGATATGTGAATGATTCATTCACATATCTGGAATATGTGTATAGTATGGGCTACGCGCCATTGGCTCACGCCAGAACCAATGGGCATACAGCTCTACCTATGGTGTCAGTCAGTGCGGGCGGGCGGCAGATGGATGGGGTGCTGCCGCCCGCTGGCTGACTGGGGGGGAGCGGGGCGGTGGGGCTCAGAGAGCGGGTGGGGAAGGGGGTACCGCTAGACCACCAGGGATATTGGAATTCATATTTTATTATACAGATGCCCACGATCGGGTGAACAGTGGTCCACTGGACCACCAGGGATATAGGACAAATTCTTTTCTTTTTAGACAGATGCCCGTGATCGGGCAGATAGCTGTCCACTGGACCACCAGGGATATAGGATGAATTCTTTTCTTTTTAGACAGATGACCGCGATCGGGCAGATAGCGGTCCACTAGACCACCAGGGATATTGGATGAATTCTTATTATTTTTTTTACAAATGCCCACGATTGGGCATGGGGGGGCACCGCCAGGTGCAGCCGGAGCTCTGGTGGCCACCCACAGGTGACAGCTGCCGTGTTGTGCCCTGCAATGCGGCAGCTCACCTGTGGTGGCCATCAGTTGTTCCTTTTTTTTGATCAACTTTATGCTGGTGCAGGTAGGGGTTGTGCATGCATGGCTCTGCACATCCCAGGCTGAATATCGGGCTGTGCAGGGTATGCATGGGCATGCCCCCCCACCTGCGCCTGCATACATTACTGATGCGCTCTGGTGCATCGGGATTTGTGCCGCACACTTTTCCCTTTTGAATATCATGCCAGGACGCATCAGTGGGTTTTGCATGGTGCAACACTGTTGTGCAATGTGCAACCTTTTTGAATATCTGTGCCTGAGTAATTAAACATTGACAGTGCTCCAAAGTAAACATTTTAGTTTCTCTATGTTCAGTACTACAATATGTTACATTGTGATAGGTTGGCTAAAGAAAGAAACATTCTGCTGGTGTTTTCTTGTTGTTGTTTTTTTTTTTAGTTAGCACCTTTGTAAAGATGTAGTGTTTTAAGAGCTGACATTTTTTTCTTTGGTAAGCAAATAAGGTCCACTGGGCACAAAAGCCATTTACAGCGGTGATGTGGGAGCACAGGGAGATTATGTGACCTGCTTAGGGCCAAGCAGCATGTAAGTGGAGATTGTGGGACTCATACCAATGTCTGCTGGATGTACCAAGCTTGTTTGCAGCTCACTGCTAGGGATGGGTGAAGTGGGTGAAATTTGCTTTGCAGAGTAATCCACAAAATTCTGCCCATTTCGCAGAGCAAAATGCGAAATTTCACCTTGCGGAGTGGTGAAATTTCACCCAGCGTAATGGCAAAATTTCACCTTCAGTGGTGAAATTCCACCTTCCGTGGTGAAATTCCACCTTCCATGGTGAAATTTCACCTGCAGAAGGCAAAATTTTGCCCTGGTGAAATTCTGACTTAGGCGGAAACATTTTATAAATTGCTCCACCAGGAGAATTTTGCCACTTTGCCAGCACTTCACCGGCAGAATTTAATTTCACTGAATCCGTACTCACTGCTCTAACCTATATGCTATATTGCCATGCCATATTATAATTAATTAGTTAATTAACTAATCTATGCTTCTTAGAGTTATCTATGCTTTCTACACAACTTTTTTTAATTGGATAAATGCTATAGGAAAAACAGTGAAATCTTTTTGTCATATGCATTTTACACATAAAAAGAAACAGACAGTATCAGCATTAAAAGACCATCAGTCCATCCAACCTGTCCTGCGTTACCCTAAGCTACCCCAGGACCTTATGTCTAGGTAGAGTTTGTGCCCTTGCTCACCGCGTCTCACTGCTGCCCCTCTGACTAACTATTAATTCTTCATTGTCTCCCAATGATACTTGAAACTATTGATGGGTTTTACAATCACCACATAAGTCAGCTACTCTCTCTGTAAACTAAAACTTTCAAACAGCCCTCCTGTACTTACTCCTGTCAGTGTCCTCTCATGTCCCCATGTTTTTGACTCATCACTCCTGCTGAATATTTCCCCGCAGTTTACCCTTTTCATTCCTTTCAAGGGCTTGAAGGCCTCTTGTATAACCTCCCTCTCCCCTCTGGCCTCCAACGAATATATGATCAGCATTATAAACCACTACTCATAGAATCTGCCCTGTTAGCCCTGAAAATGTTACTGGAGAATGTAGACATCAATCCCACTACCTCTCACATGCTAAGTGACCATTGAACCATTTTAACTACTTTCCCACATGTACCTGTTAACATTTGTTACTTTAAGAGATGTACTGGTATCCTTTCTTAAAACTTACCTGACAAACAGGTATCCAAGTTTCACCCCTCCCCATGTATACACCTTGTCAATAATGGTATGGGTACTTTCAACTCTACAAGCATGCTAATCGAATAACAGAAGATGCAGCAATTTGTTTTCATGGAGTTCACTTAGCTATATTTCCACAGATGTTAATAGATGGAAAAATCTTTTGAGTCTGTCAAGTGTGCCCTTTCAGAGCTCTCACCAACTGCCTCCACTTCATACCTAATCTCCCCTTTAAAAATGTCCCTTTGGGTTTTGAACACTGGGATAGACTGAACACTGTTCACATTATTAGGTAGACTACTCAGTCTATCCAGTAGTTATCCAACTATAGGATGCAGCAATGTAACATCCACTACCTCCTTAGTCCAGCAAACAATAGCTATTTTAGCATTTTTTCATATTTTGAGATGAACACAGTAGGTGATTAGATACTCTTTATGGGACAAACAAGGCATTTTCAGAGCCCAAGCTTTCCGGCTTTACAATATTTTGAGGAAAGTGCTATCCACTTGACAAATTTTCTACACCCTTAAAAAATATGTACATACACTCCTGCACCTATTTAAAACCTGTTCAGTGAAAAAGTATTTTCTGGCATATTTCTTAAGTCCCCCACCTCTTTTCACAGATTAAGGATATTTTCGATACATTTATATGTACTGTATATGTGAAAGAAAGTTTCTAACCATTGTTTTCTGTCTTTCTTTCCAGGTACCATTTCCCCAAGTAATAAATTAATTTAAATAGTTTCAGTACCATTACTTTAGCATAGTAGTAGTATTTTTTGTGCACGCTATATTTGATATATATATATGGTAGAAAATTTAACTTGTTGGCACTGAAAAATTTCTATACCTTAAGAACTATTAATTCTTGGAATGCTCTCCCTATTGAGGTAATTACAAGCAAGTTGAAACTAGTATTCAAGCACAGACTAATACATTTATACTTTTAGGTGCAAACATTAACTATTATTAAATAAAAGGAGCAGTCATGGGCCTCCAAGCTTCCTAACACCTACAACTCCTTAGTATGATTAGTTATAGCAAAAACTATGTTATTGCAGACACTGCGGTTGAAAGATATAAAGCAGAAAAAGTCAGGAAATGAAAAGCATTAGGGTTTGGAGTCTTGGTGAATCAGTGATGTGGCGTTCCTTGGATTGTTAGCCTTAATGCACACCCCCTCTCACTGCCTGTAGTCTCTTGCCTGAAGTACAAGAAACAGCCCAAAGCCAGTGCTTCATAGGCATAGAAACATAAAACATAAACAAAGATGGCAGAAAAAGACCAAAGATCAATCCAGTCTGCACAAGTTCTCTCTTTGGCCCCATGGCCCATTATTCCTCCAGGGTCCTAGCTCTCCTCACCCCCTTCATTCTCCTCTCTCATTCTGATGACCTGAGCAACCACTATCCCCTTTATTCTGTCCCATCCATACTTAAACTTACTAATGGTTTTTGTAGCTACCACCTTGACTAGCAGCATTTTCCATGGCTCCTGCATCCACTGCCTCAGTTGGCAGCCAGTTTCATGGCATATACCTTTTAGAGGTCGAGAAGTATATCTCACTACATTTACTCAACAGAACCAGTTGTAGCTTTCTTGATGAATGGCACTGCATGAAGCAAGAGATCACTTTTTGTTTTGTTCGGGGAGAAGGTG
The DNA here is from genome assembly GCA_016271365.2 of Neoceratodus forsteri. Classification (NCBI taxonomy): domain Eukaryota; kingdom Metazoa; phylum Chordata; order Ceratodontiformes; family Ceratodontidae; genus Neoceratodus; species Neoceratodus forsteri. Next base: position 1,292,213,615 of record CM057455.1, on the reverse strand, counting down.
GACATTAGGGTTAATAACCCCAAGGAACAACACACCACCAATTTACCAAGACTCTTGGGACTCCAAACCCCAATGTTATTCATTCCCTAACTTTGTTTGCTTTGTGTTTTTCAATCCTAATGTCTGCAGTAACAGAGTTTTTTTTTTTTTTTTTTACTATGAATTATCTTTCTGTTTTTGATAGTAGAATTGTATCCTCATTAAGGCGGGTCCCTTTGTGCCCTGTACCAAGGGAAAAGTCAATCTGTCTGCAGAAGTGCAACTATGGATGCAAAGAATACATGGAGCTATCTGAGAGTCTGCAGAATCATTGGGCCCTTTGGACCATGCCCTTGTATGTGGGTACAGACACAGATATGCAGGGCTAAGTGTCTGTCAGGTTGTACAGATAAATGGACACTTGGCACTCTGTGCAGATACAGAAACAGAACCATAGTCTCTAGTAATGGTAACCTGACAGAGGGGGATCTCAGGGTTTGTAGAAGCTATTTTAAAACTGCTGGTAATACAAAGGGATAGTTACATCCAGGACACTACACACTTCTTGCGTAAACTTTCTGGTTATAACAACTTACCACAGGATGCCCTTTTAGCCACAATGGATGTAGCATCCCTCTACACTAATATTCCACACATGTATGGCATTTCAGCCTGCCTTAAATATCTGTATGAGAAAGGACTGGACCACAGTATCGACCCTGGAGTTGTGGGGAAACTTATTGAATTCATTCTGACACATAACAACTTCAGCTTCAATGGTAAACATTATGTTCAAACTATGGGAATAGCAATGGGCACCAGAATGACTCCACAGTATGCTAATCTTTTTTTATGGCTAATTTGGAGGAGGACATTTTAAGGTGCTGTACACACAAACCGCTCACTTATTTCTTTTACATTGATGATTTGTTTATAATTAAGACAGAGGGCACTGACACACTTTAGGATTTTCATCAGGAACTTAATAACCTCCACCCAACCATAAAGCTTTCCCTGGAATATTCTGCCACCAGTATAAAGTTTCTGGATACCACTGACACTATCATGGATGGAACCCTACATACATGTATTTACAGGAAACCAACAGACAGACAGAAGAGATACTTACATAGGAAAAGTAATCATCCAAGCCACACAAAAAAATCTGTCATGTATAGTCAAGCACTTCGATAGCACCATCTCTGTTCAAATGAGGAAGACAGAGACACGTGTTTGGCTATGTTGAAAAACATCTTTATTGAGCAGGAACATTCTTCCATAGAAATTGACAGAGCAGTGGAATGTGCAATTCAGGTTCCAAGAGAACAACTACTGCAATATAAGGAAAGGACCACTACCAACAGAATATCCTTAGTAGTCACGTATCATCCTGACCTTGAACTTCTATATAAGATTAATAAGGACCTCCACCCAATAATTAGTGAGGATGAAACCCTTAATTGTATTTTTCAAGAACTACCCCTACTATTTTTTAAACAACTATCTAATGTAGCAAACATGATTATTAGGAGTCAACTTGAACCAGAACAAAATGCCACGACATCATATGATACACGACCCTGTCATCAACTCAGATGTAAGACTTGTAAGCTTATTTCCACTTCAGATTCTGAGGTTACATCACAAAACAGACAATTCAGGATACAGGGGAATTCTACATGTACATCAAGTAATGTTGTTTATTTCATTAAATGCAAGAAATGTCCTCACACAGGTTATGTGGGGGAAACAAAATGACAACTCAGCAATCAAATGAATTCACACAGACATACTATTATTATGAAAATGACTAGCAAACCAATGGCACAACATGTCACCCAGGATGGCCACACAATCTCCGATATAACTGTGATGGTCATAAAAGGACATTTCAACAGTACACAACAGAGATGAGCTTCTGAAATCAGACTTATTTTACTTCTCAATATGGTGGAAGATGGCATGAACATTGATGTGGGGTATATGACACTTTATTCCACTTAAACTTACACAGGCCTTTACTTCAAAGGATGGACATAAATTCTTTAGTTCTTCAGTGAGCCTGTGATTTATTTTTATTTTTATACATATAGAGACCAATTTATCTGGTTATCTACATGTTGGCTTCTCACCTTAGCACTGTGTGAGTGTGTGTGGGTGTGGGTGTGTGTGTGTGTATGTGTGTATTTGTGTGAGTCTGTGTGTGTGGAAGGGAGTGTGGCATGGAACAATTTTTATGTGGGTGTTGAGTTTTTTTGTGGGTATAGTGGGTGTGGTTATTGTGTTGATTTGAGGTAGGCTTTTATTCAGGCACATGACATAATGGTGTTACAGTGGCTAGTACTCAGTTCACAAATATAGTGAATATTTACTTCTGTCTACTAGTTGTTTGTGGTTTGATGTACATACTGTCACATTTTTTAATTCTGTACATATTAAGATGCATATCTCATTTGCTTGGGGGTTCATGATAGGTTTAATTCCTTTGGTAAATATTCCAATGATTGGTGTGCATGATGGTGCAATAGGACTCTTGTACACATATCTCATTCTAACTAGTTATCTTTCCCCAGAAAAGGGGGGGGGTAGTTCCTATGAGTTGTTATTCAGATTCCTTAGACTGTTTCTGTACATGTTTTATTATACACTGACACTTTATTGAAATCTGTACATATCAGGCTCATGGTCTCAATTTTTGGGGGGTCCTTGACATATAGTTTTGTTTTTTTTATTTGACACATATACTGACAATTGATATTACCATGTATAAAATCCTGTTACAACACTGAAGGCCTTAAAGTTTATGGAATATATTAACTGGTTGAGAGTTTAGTTGGGAAAATGTATCCAGCTAAGCTCTATATTACATTATGTGTAAAACATTTGCTCACTTTGGGTAAACTTTACTTTAAACCATCTGTATGCAATATATAGATAATTTTTGTTTGTTTTATTATTGGGGCTTGTTTCTAACTTGCAATTATGTCACATTTTAGCATGTATTTATTATTCACAGGTTCACCATTCATTGACTGTGTTCTTTAACACACAAGGACACTCGCAATTAAAGTTGAAAAGCTCCTCAGCTTACATGTAACTAAGGGAGACTAGTATCCTAAGATTTTGTTTTCATTAGACTGTTTTCTTGAAACATACTGATATATTTTAAAATTTATGTGAGGAGAACTCTCTGCATGTTGTTATATTCTGATAACCTTTGACCTCCAGATGCTTTTCAGCTAAAAACATACTGGTGTTAATTAGCTTCTCTGATATAATCTTCAGTTATGTTTTGAATGAGCATTTTAAATCAATGAGAATTATTTCAGTTTTTATGCATTATCTGAGTGTTAATAGCATGAAATTTTCTAAATAACTGTCATAAAGCTTCTGAAGAAAGACCTGGTTGGTCCAAAAGCTAAAGCCCCTCTGGTGCCAGGCCATGGGCTGATACCAGTACTCCTGCCCCTGCATCCTTGGGCAGTGAAGCCCCCCACAAACTGTGACACCAACAACCCACACCCCTGCCCCCAGTCAGTCAGTGCTATAGCACAGGATGGCCAGCAGCACAGCCCTCCTCACACCTCCTCAGCTATCAGCCAACCAAGTGCTGCTGGGAGTGCACCCCTATAAATAGGCAGCCCACTCCCAGCAGCACTTGGATGGTCGGCGGCTAATGAGATGTGTGGAGGGCTGTGCTACTGGCTGTCCCATGCCATGGCACCAACCTGCATGTACGGTGGAGGGAGGTTGTCGGTGCCATGAGGGAGGCAATAGCTACCACTATGGGTGCTGGGGTCCCAGGATGGGATGGGAGGCCTGAACACTACTGGGTGGATGGGGGTATTTGCCTGGTAGAGATGGATGGGCTGCCATGTCCTGGGGGTCCAGTGCTGTATGGGGACCCACCCATCCAGATGCCCCAGCCCTCTCCATCATACTAGTCAGCTGGAGTGGCATGGAGGTTGCTGTTCCAGGTCCGCCGTCACCAGTGGGACAGTTATGAGGGGCATGTAGTGAGTTATGGCAGGGTCTTCCCTGCCATAAGCCGTGCACTCCCCTGCAACCCCTTTGGCAGCACTACATGCTGTTGTGCATGGCACATAGTGCAAGCATGCCCCCTGCCTGCCCCTGATGCATTGTGGTCTGTTGGCCCATGGGATCAGGGGAGTTGGGGCTGTGCATCCTGCCTTGGTGAATCCCACATGGGAGGGTATAATGGTTGCAGAGTGGCTACATGCCACAGTTACTCGGTATGTATCCACTCCATGGGATAATGCATACAGGCCAGTGATTTTATGCCAAACTATGTAATAAAGCTCTGAAGCATGAAAGAGAAGGGAGGGTAGCTAATTGTAATCTGTTTTGTATAATCTCCCATGTTTTGAGGACAGATGCAGCTAAGGTAAAATCTCCTAAATTAGTCCTAGATACCAGTACATGAAAAATCAATTTATTAGATAAACAAATGGAATAGTTTGTAATTTCTTTTGGTTTAAGAATTTGTAGTAAATAGGTCATTAGTTGTTCTGTAACAAACCTATATACATACAGATACCAATGCATATCTCGATGTATAGTTATTGAGGTCCATTGAACTTGATCATATAAGTGACAATGATGTGTATACTATGGAAGGTTAGTAATACATCTAAGCACACTGTGATATAGAGAATCTAATGATCAAAGTACTGATAAAGTGGTATTCTTGTAAACACAAAATGATGGACTCGACTTGTTCATCTACTTCCAGATCTAGTACCTTCCGCATTGCATTCAAACTTACTAAGATATTAAGACCAGTTAAAGATGATCCATTGTACGAATTAAATGTAGACTTTCCCAACGGGTGACATTGAGTTCATCCATTAATAAAAACTACTGTATAGCAGCTTTTTTTAGCACCTTCTTTATTTAGCGCAGAGCAGGGTGCAGTACTATTTAGTGCCCTATTGCATTAGCACAGCAGCTTCATGTCCAGATACAGTACTATGCTCCCTGTAATATTAGCAATCAGCTTATTTTAGTGCTTTTTTCAGTTAAGCTAATACAGTGAAAATAAACTGAAAGCAAATATTTCCTGCTATACGGTAAATCTAATTACATTAATATTGATGATAATTGGATACCTGCTTTATTACTTTTGAGATCATGAGACTACTGAATCTGATAACTTACTATTTAATAAACAGATCCTATTTTCATCATTTTGATCCATCAACAAGGTGGGCATACCATCCAGAAAAATTGGTAGTCTGGCATTGAGGTCTCCTGCAATAAATAAATCACAATGGGAGTCCTATGAAAGACTGACACTCACCTGATGTACAATAGTCTGACACTGTTTACCCAACAATCACTTGCCCAACAGAAAAAAATTTGTCAGCAGCAGAGGTGATTACATTTACGTGTGGGGGTGTGGGGGGGGCTGAAATGTAAAATCACCTCCATGGTGTATTACTGTTGTCAGGCAAGTGATTGTCAGGCAAATAATGTCAGGCTAGTGACTATCAGTATTTCATGGTAGAGCCATATCACAATCTATGCCCTAATTCATTACATCATTGAAGATATTTTCAAATTTTCCCAGTTGTAATTAGGTTCTCTAGATGTAACCAATGGAGGCATATTTACAGTATAAATATTATATTTATATTCTTGCCACTTATGCCAATCACCATGATACTTTCATTTGATGTATCTATAGTTGATACACTAATATATTTTCTATAATTTAACAGCTGCAATAAGTTGTAACCTATGTATACCCTTTACTGAATTTGTTTGCCTTAGATAGAAAAAATGCAAAATCTAGAATTTTAAGAGAAGCACATAGTGGTAGTAAAAATAATTATTTTTATACAGGAATAAGATGGCACTTATGCACCATTCTGATCAAGGTCCTATTTTCAAGGTGTTTACAGTATGGGTACAAGGAGGTATATAAAAAATGAATTACTCTTAGCATATTTAATTAACAAACAGATATTATAAAGTCCTGTTTTAGGGTAGTTCAATAGTGGTATAAAATACAATAAGATGCACAACAAAAAAGCAGGTAACACTTAGCACACTTAATAAAAAGATAAACATTAAATTCAAAGAACATTATCAAGCTTTCTAGAAAACTATGGCTAACTTGCCCTAACTAAGCTATGCTTTTAATCATTTGAAACAGCTGAGCAATAGAAAATATCATATCTAGAGGCTGTAAAACCCACTAAATGTCTTATCCTATCAAACCATTCAAGGCACATTCAAAAATGTAAGTGAAACTGAATTACAAATATAATATATATATATATATATATATATATATATATATATATCATAAATAAATGCAGCACATGGATATCTAGATACAGATTTATGACAAAATATATTCTAAGTACTATCAGACTTTGCATATGCACCGAATGTCCAGTTCCTGTTTCATCACTGACACAAACATTTTAGAAGTTTTAGCAAAGTTTTTGACATGTTCACTTAATTACTCCATAGAGTTATTGCTATAAAAGGAAAGGTAATTTCTCCATATTTTTTTGTTCTTTGGTCTTGCCATGTTGTAATACTTAATGCTACTTTTTCTTAAACAATATTTATGTTCTGTTTTTCACAATCTTTCAAAAGATACATTAGTTTGAATCCATCTATTACGCTAAATATTTGGTTAGCCCATATTAGCTTTCTTTTTATGTTTGATAGGTAGCCAACCAAGTGCTTCATATAATTTGCAATGATGTGTTTCATAGTCATAACGAAAAATGAATCTAGCCAATCAATTATATAATACATCAACCTTTCTAAATTATATTCTGTTTGTGAATCCATACACATGGCTACTGTAGTCCAGGATTGGGACTAATAATGTATTTACTACATTTGTTTCCATCTGTTACTTGTAAAATATCCTGTGTCCCTAAATGCACCAATTCTACAATATACTCTTTTGGACATTTCACTGGTATAATATTCAAACTTTAAATTTTGGTCAACCCAAACTCTGAGATACTTGCACTCAGTTACATGGATAAAGGCCTTGCCTCTGTTTGTTTTAATTTCCATTATGTGATTCTGGAAATCTTTTTTGAATAAATTTTTATGAAACAACATTGTTTTAGACTATTTGCTGTGTAAAACTATTCTAGACTCATCAAATCATATGCAAAAGTGTCACAAACTCAAATTTTATGTTTCCATCATTTGTTTGTTGTTTGTACTGAATGCAACAATAACAGTATTGTCCACATATAACCTAATTTAAAATGTATGTATTACATTTGTTAACTGATTTATGTATACTAGGAATAAGGTTGGATCTAATATTGATCCCAGAGGGACTCCTCTTAAGACTGTTGCTATAGATGATAGTTCACCACTAATTGTTGCTTATTGTGATCTATCAAATAGGACCTACATCAAATACTCATTTCCCCTGAAACACCAATATCCAACAATTGGTTTATTAAACTGCAATGATCTACAATGTCAAAGGCCTTTGACAAATTCACAAACACCACACCCACTGCATGGCCCTTTTCTAATAATGTGGCTATCATATCAAAAAGATTGGCAAATAGTGGTGTCCGTGGAGTGTCCCCTCCTAAACCCAGACTTATAACTTGGATAGGAGCATATCCTTTTCCAAATAATCAGAGAGCTGTGCCTGAACTGGTCTTTCAAAAATCTTCTAGACTACAGATGAAGTTGCTATCAGATGATAATTGAATGGGTCCATAGTTATTCCACCTTTGTGTATAGGGAAAATGTTTGCTTCTTTCCAAATAGTGGGAAATGTTTCTTCCATTAAACTCCATGACACAACTTAGTCAAAATTGGTGATATACTGTCTATAGTGTATTTTATAAATCTTACTTCAATTCCATCTTATCCTTGGGTTTTTTAGGTATTAAGATTTCTAATTTCCACTTTCACTTCTCAGCAGGTGACACATTTAAACCTAATTTTAGGGGTATTACCTTGTCCTAATTCTTGGCTCCTAACTTTGTTCTATCATTCTGTTTGTTTGTTTATTTATTTATTTTGGGAATTTCAGTATCTGGAAGATTTGCCCTCCAGTTTTGTGTAGAAGAAGAAGAATATAAAAAGAAAAGAGATATTACACTCTAGATCTCCTACTTTTGCTGCAACACTATCAATGTTCCATGACAATAATTCCAGGTTTTAATATAGGTTTTCACCTCTGGGATGATTTCTCCAATTTGTGGACATCTAGTTGTTCCTATGGGAGGGAAGAAAGCGTTTGTTCTTTTTACTAAATATTGAGGAAGAGATGCCATATCTTCCAGTATTTGCATCTGATTTTTTTCCATCTCTGTAGAATCTTGTCCTTCCAAAGAAAGTTCAGCAAAGTCCACAATATTTAATCCTAATTGATCTACTAACTCAGTTCTATCAATAATTAGTTTTACTAATTGTTCTTCTTTAAAATACATATCAATTTGTGATTGATTTATATATCAAGATGGTGTTTGTATGCAATAAATAGCACAATTTTTCAGTGGCCTTTGTAAAAAAATGTGAAAATAATTCAGATAATATTTTTTTGGTCTTCCAAGGTTTTTCTTCACTTGGGATATGCCAGCAAAACACTGACAATACATTTGAATAACTTTTATGTATTTTGGGTTGTGTATTACTACAATTAATGATCCTTTCAGTTTTATCCATTATACAGTAGGTTCATGTTTGGCACTATCTATTTTAATGCAGTCCTTTATTCTTTCACATTTTGCTTTTCTCCTGATACTCTAAATATTTATTTGTTCTGCTAATACCATGTCAATGTCTCTTGGCAGGGCTATGCTGATTTTTGGAGGTTGTAACACTCTTTTTTTCTTCCCATATTTGTATTGCTGCCTTTTTGGATTTTACAGAATTCATTGCCTGTTGCACATCATTTTTTGATCTCACTATTTTTATGATGTCATTCATTTGTTTCCCCAGATTTAATAACTCAACAACCTTTGCATTCAATACATCCTTTGTTTCATCATTATCTTGTGGAATTCCTTTAACTGTTATTAGCATAACTGTATCATGATATACTTCATCATCTTTAATTTTGAGATACTTAAATTTTCCAAATTTTTACATTCATTAGACACCAAGACTTGATTTATTACTGATATTTCAATATTAGTTGATGGCTCATCAACTATTCCTAGAGGTGGGGCTTTTATTTCAATAATTGCCACCTTTGTTTGATTGTCTTTTGTTAGTATTTCTCTTTGTATTACTTCTCTAACTTTGGGTAGAGCTGACTCTTGTTTCTCTTTCTTCCCTTTCATCTGAGTATTCCTTCTCACTTCCTTTTTGGATTTTTCTTACTCTTTTTGTTTTTACTGGTGAATCTGGTATATTTATGAATAAATTTCAAAAGGCGGAGGGCAATTTGTTTGTATACATTTATTTTAAGTTCAGGTTTTCAGTTCCCTTATCAACTTTTATGTCTTGTCCATTGTTATATGATCCATGTTCATCTGTCAAGTGGTTTTGTGCCAAATACTCTTCCAGCAAGTTTTTCACCATACATTGATTTTTCATTAAATAGCCCTAATCTTATACATTTCTTCATTAAGGACACATATAACAATATGTGCAGGGTAGGGAATATGTGATCCAATAGATGCCTTGAGAGTATTGTTGACATTTGTTTAGAATTTGTTACCTGAGGACTAGCAGCACAAAATTATCTAAAGGATCTTAATTACCTTGAAACGCCATATTTTATTGGAAAATTGTTCCCAGCTAATTTTGCTGAGGAATAGTCTCTCATTTCAGGCAAGGCTGATAAGGAATCATACTTGCTAATTGTATTATCACATGTCCTGTTCCCTTCATTATTCCTTATGAGAGACTTTAGGCAGAGCCCTGTGTTCACTGCAACAAACTGGACCTACATTCTGTGGCAGGGCCTCATGCTCACTGTGGTCAATCTATGAACAATTCTGCAGGGATTCTGCAGCATGACTGTGTTTGACTTTACATTATCTGGCAACTCAAATGAGCCCCAAAATAAAATATAGTTACCCAGTAAGAATGTTCAAGAAAAGGCAGCCTAGGGCCATTTGGCAGATGTAAAGGCAAGGCAATGCAAAGCAATTATGGCATCATGATTTGGATTGGATATAGGGCATGGGGAATTGAAGGATGATTTATTTTTTACTGCAATCTGTTTTATTGTCCCATGGCTCACTCCCACCTGCCCTGTGCTGGTTTATCACAGCTATGATCCTAAGAATTTCTCCCCCTGCCTGTCCAGTTGCTTGACGACCTGTATTACCAGGTTGCAAAACAGTGCTGCTCCAATGGCTCCCTCCCGCTCACTTGCTTGGAGCATGGTGGTGATGGATTGTGCTGTAACGCTGTATTGTAGCTTCCACTTGCTCATGTAGTTCAACACTGGTGGTGTCATGTGTGTCAATGCCACTTGGCTTCCATATCTTCTTATCTCCCATTCTGTAAGGATTTACTGTGAGGCTAGAGAGTAGCTGGACCCTTTTACATTAGACAAAGGACCAGAAAGCCTCCCATTTGTTGTCTGCAATAATGACTAATGCGTTTTTTCATTCCACAGTTCTGCAAATGGCAAATAGAACCACTGTTCTTTCTCATGAAACAGACTCCCTACAGTTCCCTCAGTGTTTGTAGAAGGCCATAATGGTCACAAGCTTCAGGGCTGAGTGCCAGTGGATTGGAAAGTGGTGGCCCCACTGACTACTACAACCCAGGGGGGATGGATGTATAATGGAGTTGCCAACAACTCACACTAATGCCATTTTAAGTTTGATCACAATCATTTTAGCTATTTAGTTGGGGTTGTCAGTGGTGATGACCATTTTTACAGCACCAAAAAATACTGTTTCTGCAGCACAGGCTTGTTTCTGTGGCAGGATCATGTTTCTGTGGCAGCTGATGCAAACGCAGAATCGCAGAAAACATGGGGCCCTGACTTTAGGCCATTAATGGTAGTGCCCAAGTCTTTCATTACCTCTATCATGTTTGACTTTCTCATTACAGATGTATTGACAGAATCTTTACATTATACACAGCAATTAGTACATGTTAACATCTGATACTAACATTGGTGCATCTGTGGGTACCAGAACAAACATTGTTTTTAGGAGGGCAGCTAACCTAAGAGATAAGTTAGGACAGAGCAGACTTTTACCTGAACAGAGAGATGCTCACAATACTAATTGGTTACCCACTTTTCCAAGGTTTCTTTAAATGCACTAGATGCAACATTTGTAAAAACATGGAATACCTTCATGCACCCTAATGAGACCAATCTATCTTTAACCATAAGGAAATGTATCATGTGTGGCACCCTCTTTGTTATACAGGTATATGTTCTTTGATGTATCTGTTCCTTGATATATATATATATAGGACAGATATTCAGACCATTATAATGAAGGATCCAGCAACATGTAAGGTCTATACTGAATGGCAGATCAGACACCCCTGTGGCCATGGGACAGCACGTTTTAGAAAAACCTTCATTAAATCCTGTTTTTTTTAAATATACAGGAATTGAACACATTCATCCACCTAAGAAAGGGAGAGATAGACAAAACAAATGTCTGCAATAGGAAAGTTTATTTGCATACAGACTCTAAGGAGCTTAAAACTAAAAGGACTAAAGGATCATTGGGATCTGAAGCTCTATTTATAATGTCATACATTTTTTCCCTGAGTTGTACTAATGTGAATATGTCTAATTTTTCTCTTCACATGTTCTTCTATCTTTTGAATTAGATCTACATGTGGATTCATGGTAATCCAGTTTTTACACTCCCTCCTGGACAGGGGCTTTTACAGACTTAGTAGTCCAAAGTGATCTCATCGTGAACAGCCCAAGTTGGGAGGAGTGCAGACAAGGGCAGCTAGCTGAACAAAACAGCAACAGTCCAAGGGAGTCTGCACTCCAGTATGAGTATTTCAAAAGACAAAGAAACACTCTCACAAATGTAGATGTTTCAAAGCATTAATTTAGCTCTTTGCAGTGAGGGTGAACACACAGACTCACTACCACAAGATGAGGGAAAGGTACAGATTGGTGGATCAGTCCAGGACTGAGGGCACATTGGAGTGCCCCAGAAGATTGCAGGCAACCCAGGCCAAGGGGGATGAGGGGGAAGGGGTAAATGGACCAATATTGCCACCTCAGGAACCACTGTGTACAGATGAAGGGGTTGGAGGATGATACGGAACAGGTGCAGGAAAAGCCCTAGAGCAGGCAGCAAATGCAGACCTCTCAGTAGTATGCCAGGGAGGACTCAGGTCAGGGTGGACATGTTATGCAACAAGTTCTCAGTGCTGGCTACACTGCAGGAGATGAAACAGGAGGATGTTGTAGACAAGGCTGATGAGGAAGAGATCACCCACAACACAGAGGGCATTGGTAGGGTGACTAAAGGGTCAGGGCTTCAATGGGTAAGGACAAGGGGCAGCAACAAGGAGACTTGATGGTGACAGAAGCTTAGGAGGGGGAGGAGGGGCGGTATGAGGAGATAAGGGGATGGATGCATCAGGAGGAAGTGGCAGGAGGAGCCAAGTGGAGAGGGGTTATGAAATCGGAGGGGTGGTGAGGGAGGGAGGGGCAGAGTTAGGGGTGGAAGGGAGAAGAGCAGCAATGAATTTGGAAACAAAAGACCTGGCAAGAGGGGATAAGGGATGGACAAAGCAAGCAGAACAAGGAATCAAGGGTCTGATCCTAGTGCTGTGGCATTGAATTCTGAAGGGGATCAGATGGGGAGCAAGGGGGAGAGGCATAGACGAAATTGGGTTGAGGCCCTGCCAGGCATGACAGCAGAAAGAGTGGGGCAATCCATTCTGAAGTATGGTAAGAGGGGGAAGGAGAAGCCTCACATAGTTCTGCATTTGGGAACTAATGACCTAGCCCATAATACGGTAGATGTAGTCCAGGGGAGGTTTGAGCAGCTGGGGCTGATTTGTGAGGAGGTAGTAAGATCAGTAATCTTCTCAGAGGTGCTTCCTGTACACAGGGTGAGCACCACAAAAAAGCTGAGAATAGAGGAATTTAACAAGTGGCTAAAGGAATGGTGTCCATCCAAAAGGTATGGGCTGGTGGAGGGGGTTGGGAAAAGACTTGGAAGGGCAAGGATGTCTATGCCAAGGACAGGCTTCACTTAAGTGGGGAGGGAAGGAGGGTCTTGAAACAGAAACTGGAGGAATACTTAGCAAACAATGAGAATTTAAACTAGTAGTGGGGGGTGTCAAGTGGGCAGGAGTCTGACAGGATCCTCAGGCAGGGAAGCCGAATGAGCTTACCCCCATACTGGCAGCAGGGGACCTAGGTAGAGGTCAGGAGAAGGTGCTAAAAAGTGAGAGCAGATAGGAAGATGGGGAAGGAAGTGGGGTGGAGTGTGCTAATCCTGAAAGCTAGGAGTCTATGGAACAAAACAGCAGAGTTACAGGCTCTAATGGTGGTTGGGGAGGTGGATATGGTGGTGATAACCGAGATGTGGCCACCCCTTACCGTGACTGGGACCTGGCAGTACAAGGATATAGGATATTTCAGAGGGACAGGGAAAAAGGGAAAGGAGGGGTGGCACTGTATATGAGGGAAGGTCCGAAGTATGTCAGGGAGGAAAGGGAGGAAGGCAACACAGAGTCACTATCAGTGTAGCTCCAGAACTTCAAAAATAGGACACTCAGGATGGGAGTAGAGTACAGGCCACCCTCTCAGACTGAGGAGTTAGATAGGATTCTAACGGGACAGATCAGAAGGACTTGAGGGAAGGGCAGTACAGTGATTGTGGGGGACTTCAATCTGCTGAGAGTAGAATGGGGTACCCCAGCCACCACAAATAGGAGGGAGCAGATACTTCTGGATGCCTTCCAGGACAGTTTCCTATTGCATATGGTCAACAAGCCTACCAGGTTGGGGAACACCCTTGACCTCATGCAGGCAAATGGTGAGCTTGTGAGGGAGCTGAGTGTGTAGGAACCTCTGGCAGGGAGTGACAACCACTCAATGTGGTTCATGATAGACATGGGGAAACAGGAAGAGGGAACGGGCACAAGGGTGAAAGACTTTGGAAGGACCAACTTTGGGAGGATGAGGAAAACAGTACAGGGATATCTGGCCAAGTGGGAGGTCATTAAACAGGGTATAGAGGAGGCAACTGCAACATGTGCAAGGGTCCAGAGTAAGAGGTCTAGGATAAAGAAGCCTAGCTGGGTGAGCTGGGAGGTCATAGAGAAAGTAAGAAAGAAAAGAGCTGCCTTAAGAAGGTACAAAGAACAGGGGGGGGGTGGAATGAGAGGAATACCTGAAGGAGTCAAGGGAGGTGACAAGGGTAGTCAGGGAAGCCAAGGTATCCCGGGGACTCAGTCTGGCACAGGGCATTAAAGAATGGGCAAAGGACTTCTTCAGGTACATCAGGAAGAAAAGAAGCTGCAAAAACCAAATAGTGAGGATTAAAATGGAGGGGAGTGGGTGGATACTAGGACAGAACAAGCAGAAGCATTAAATGAATACTTCTGCTCAGTATTTACTGAAGAGAAAGGGGAGCAGTACCAGGGTGGCTGGGGGTGGGCACGGTGGGGAAGAGGTAACAGACAGGGAAATTCCAGTGGGCAGGGTACTGGAGGGATTGAGGGCACTGAGGGTGGACAAGGTTCTGGGGCAGAAGTCCTGGCAGAACTGTTCAATGCCTCCCTGGACTTGGGGAGTGTACCGTAGGACTGGAGGATCGTGCACGTGGTGCCCCTCCAAAAGAACAGCCCTAAGGATGAGCCAGGGAACTACAGACCAGTAAGCCTCATATCCATTGTGGGAAAGTTGATGGAGACAATCCTAAAGTAAAGGCAGGTTTCCCTCCTAGAGGCTAGTGGGCTGCAGGATAGCAAGCAACATGGGTTTGTCTTAGGCAGATCCTGTCAGATCAACCTGGTGGAGTACTATGATTGGGTAACCAGGTATTTAGACAGGGGTCATGCAATGGATGTCCTGTACCAGGACTTCAGTAAGGCATTCGATTTAGTGCCACATGAGAGGCTGAGTAGTAAGCTGGAAGGTACAGGGGCCAGGGCAAACATGGTGGGATGGATAGTGAATTGGCTGCAAGTGAGACAACAGAGGGTGTTAGTGGGAGAGGAGCCCTCATCACCAAGGGCAGTAACAAGTGGGGTGCCACAGGGCTTTGTACTGGGGCTGGTGTTGTTTGGGATCTTCATAGCAGACATCTCAATAGGTATCAAAAGCAAGATCAGTCTGTTTTCAAATGACACCAAGATGGAAGCTGTAGTGGATGACTTAGAGAGGTGGCAGGGGTTGCAAGATGAGCTGGCAAATTTGGAGGCATGGTCAGACACTTGGCAGCTGGAGTTAAGTGTCAAGAAATGCAAGGTGTTACATTTTGTAGCAAAAATTCCAAGGAAGAGCTACCAACTGAGGGGGAGTTCAGTTAGCCAAGACAGAGGAGGAAAAGGATCTGGGGGTGATCATAACGGGAGCAATGAACAACTCTGCACAGTTTAGAAAAGCAGCTGCAAAGGCTAATAGGATGCTGGGTTGTATTGCCAGAAGCATCTCTTCCAGGAGGGGGTGGTGATGCTGCTGCTGTATAGGTCATTGGTTAGATCACACCTGGAGTATTGCATGCAGCTCTGGCAGCTGTACCTGAAGAAGGACATTAGGTTACTGGGTGCGGTGCAGCACAGGGCAACAAAAATGATCCAGGGGCTAGGGGACTTGCCTTATGAGAGTAGGCTGGGGGAGCTAAACATGTAATCCCGGGAGGAGAGGAGATAAGGGGCGACATGATTGAAACCTTCAAGTAGATGAAGGAAATAAATAAGATGGACACAGAGGGACTTTTCCAGTTAAGCAGAGGGAAGGACATCCGAGGGAACAAACTGAGATTGGAGGGGGGAAGGTTCAGGAGGGAAATGAGAAGACACTTTTTTATGGAGATGGTGGTGTCAAAGTGGAACACATTACCAGAGGAAGTGGTAGCCTGTAATAAAGTAGGGTACTTCAAAAGGGGATGGGACAGGGTAAGGAGGGGTCCCTGGAAAAGATGTTGGGGATGGAGAAGCAGCTGCAGTATAAGGGCTGCTAGCTGCACAGTCGAGCAGTCTTGCTAGATTGAAACACCTTTAACTTCTGGCAGGTTCATATGTTTTTATGTTTGTATTCCTCTACCCTACCAACCTTATGAATCCATAAAGTTTCCAGCACACACCAACCTGACAATGGGATGCACAAAAACTAAAAGAGGATAAAGCTTTAATCCAGATTTTTATTTACTTCAAAAATCTTCCAAGCTCCCAACAAGTCTGACATGTTTCAGATTTCAGATCATTTTTCAAAGACTATTCAGTACCAACCACCAAACACTCTTATAGATGTATTCATAGTCATGTGACCACACACCTGAATTAATTAGTATCCTTTAGACTCAATCAACATTTCTAAAAGTCTTTCTCCTATAAAGGAGAAACCAGTTTTTTTATTAATACATTTAAAACAAGGGGAAATATTCCTTAAATAAGGACACCTGTGCAAACAAGCAATATAAAATCATGCAAGTATTTACAACAGATCATAATCCATCAATAGCAATGAATGAAACACATTTTTTTAAATTTATGGCTATAAATAAAGTATGTAAATACCCTAGAGGTGGAGATTTCGATAATTTGGTTTTAATTAGAGAGAATTTCTGGACACTCAAATTGCAATCTATGAAAAAAACAGGACTTAATGCCCACATAGATCTATGTCCCTATCTTAAGAAATGTTAAGGTAAAATGCCTTCAGAGACCTCTTTGTCTATGGAATTGAGGTACAATTCAAGATATATTTTGTTCTGGTCTATTCTTATTGTTAATATTCAACCCTTTCCTTTTTCTTTCTTTTTCTTTCCCCATCCCGCCTCCCCCTCTTCCTTTTTCTCCTTTCGTTTTGTTACTATCGATGTGATTATGATCTGTTGTAAATAATTGTACGAGTTGATATTGCTTGTTTGCACGGGTGTCCTTATTTAAGGAATATTTCCCCTTGTTTTAAATGTATTAATAAAAAACTGATTTCTCCTTTATAGGGAAAGACTTTTAGAAATGATTGAGTCTAATGGGTACTAATTAATTCAGGTGTGTGGTCACATGACTATGAATACATCTATAAGAGTGTTTGGTGGTTGATACTGAATAGTCTTTGAAAAAGGATCTAAAATCTGAAACATGTCAGACTTGTTGGGAGCTTGGAAGCTTTCTGAAGCAAATAAAAATATGGATTAAGGCTTTATCCTTTTTTAGTTTTTGTGTGTCCCAGTGTCAGGTTGGTGTGTGCTGGAAACTTTGTGGATTCATTTCTAGTAGTTTTTTAGCACCACTTCCCAGTGTACACTTTTTTGGATGCCTACCAACGTTATGTAGAGTACATGTTGACTACATTGTGCAGCCTCTGGACAGCACGGAACCTCAGTTTTCTTTCATACAATTCAACACATGTTCCTATAGTAAGGGCAGATTCACTTTATCTGTGATTTATGCTCACATAAAGAAATCCAGAGTGTTTCAAGTTAATTAAATCACCTTTACCTTATAAAAATATAACCCAGCTGTAATGCTTTATCCAACAGTTATTAAAAATAGAAAAAATGATAAAACATAATGCCTAAAATTTAAGCAACATTTATTACCTGTTGCAACTAATACATAGTGCACTAACATGAATGGGACGCCTCCATGATCAGTGCTGCCTGCATTAGAAAACAGTAATGATCATAAAGATGAGTTGCTAAAGAAGCCTTGCCCTGTTACTTTGTGCACCCCCTTGCTGCCTTCAGTGTGTGTGTCTGTCTATCTCAGAAAAGCATGCAGTACACAAATAAACTGACAGTCCTTTCACATACAAAGCATGTGAGCACAAAGTTGTTGTTTTTTCCTTAAGAGCAGCAAAGTAATATCATTTAACAGTATAAGATTAAATCTCTGAAGCACATGGGTTTGTATTTTAATTATTCAGAAAAACAAAGTTTGCACACTGCAATGGAATCGTACTGCAAAATACACTGTAGACTGTCTTTTTTTTTTTGCATTATTTGTTTATCTCCTCCATGCTCCTGGTGACCCCCACTCCTTCAGGCCCCTTTCCAAGTCCTTACCAACCCCACCAGCCTTACCTGAGCTCCTTTGTCTCACAACGCAGCTGATCCCTGGGATATCCCAGACGTAATCCTTCACCGAGCAGGTCCTCCTCCTCCGAGGGGGAAGGCACCAGTGGAGGAGTCCAGCGCATTCTTCTTCAGTAGGGCCCAGGGATGCTGCTGAGGAAAGGAGGCTCATCGAAGACACCAGAGGAATCGGGGAACGGAGACCCATCATCCAGTGGCCACCAGCAAGCGGTATTTCTGGTTTTCTAGGCTCCCTCATTGCGCCACTCCTGCAGTGCCCCAAGTATCCACTGGGGGCTGCTGCTTGAGCGAGGCAGTCCCCAATCCATCCCAGGATAGGACAGCCATCCTTCGGACTCTCAATCCTATCCTCTCCCTGCTGACCCCCAATGTCCGGAGTCTGTTCCCGAACCCAGGACGCTGGCTTGGTTCGAGGTAAGGTGCCAGTGCCTCAGCCCACTGCACCACTGGGCCAGCTGATTGCCTCTTTTTTGTACCACAGTAGGGTCTGCAGGATAATAATGTAGGTCATTAGGTTCCTAACCACAGTACGTATCATACTCACACAAATATAGTGCATCTGGGATACATGAAACATTGTTGGCTGAGTGCTGCTGTTATATCACATTTGCTGGTAGTCTGTGTATTTTGTGGCTTGGACTGAAAAGTAAATGTAGTTTTGATGTTTGTTTTTTTCATACTTCCAACACACACATATAAATAGTGTGTCTATGCTATATTTGATTATCAAGGCATACTGGCCCTCTTATCAGACATTTGCAGGTATTCACTTTATTTGAGGTCTGAACTGAAAAGTGAATAATGTTTTGGCATTTTTTTTTTTTACAGTTGGTAAGCAGTTACAAGCTGTCCAACCAGAAGGTAATAAAATGCCAAAATGCAGTGCACTTTTCATTCTAAACCACTGCATACTGTACCAACTGTACATGCTAAATATCATGGTATGCCAGGCAAGCAAAATGATTCTAATAAAATAAATTTTTCCCACCAGTCATGGGCCATTAACATTATTCTTATCAAATAGCCAACGATACTTATAAGACATGAGGATTTCAGGGGCAAAATACCAACTTTGCCTCTTAGGTACTGCAGGTGCCTGGCAGAAAACTAGGGATCCCCAGAACTTGTCTAATGAAATACTTTTGTAGGCTCAACATTCACACCTCATATCCATGCCCCATAGTTCAGAGCAGTACACAACAGACATTTTAAATTTTAGCCATGAACATGTACAAAATTCATGTGAATATGTTTCTTACATATGAATTACAGAATTTCAAAATCCCGTTAATCTCTCTGATTTGACTAGAATTACAGAATCCCCAGTCGGCTGACCAACAGTTATTGTACTTGAAGGTTACACCAACATATTTGAAACTTACAACATTTTTTTTTGAAACTCCATTTCTTCTCCCTTACCCATTGGACTCTCTCCAGCTGAGTCATTCAGCTAGAAGGCTTTATCCAGTCCTTCCTAAATTCCTGGCAACCTTCCAGGGTAGGCACCTCTCCACTTCATCTCATCCCCTGAGCCCCCCAGATCTAAGTCCCCTGGGATCAAGGACTGCCATCTCATCACTGGTGCTCTATCTATAGTATCTGGATGGGTGATGGATTGAGAGGAGAGCCTGGAGGATGCCTAGGACCCAGAATTGGATGTGGTGCCTGGTGCCCCTAGACCTGCCTTCACCTACCAATGGGAAGGGGGTATTTGTACTTTTGTCCCTCATTCTCAAGCAGCATGGTAAGCAATTGTTTTCAGTGCAGCATAGGCAAGCTCCTGCATCCACCTGCTGGATGTCTTTGTTGCAGCTCCTAGCGCCCAATTCCAGGCACCGCGAGCTGCTTCCCCTCATCACCACCAGGAGCCACCAAAGATGCACAGATTCTTTGCACCCTCCCCGGGAAAAGAGAGCTACCAGCCAGCAGTTCAATCTAAGTCCATGCCCTCCCTCCCTACTGACCCCCGGCATCCCAAGCTTGCTCCCGAACTTGGGTCACCAGCATGGTGAGATGTGTGGTGTCCAGCGCCTTAACCCTCTGTGCCACCGGGCTGGTCAATTATAACATTTTCATTGTTCAAACTATTAATTTTCAAAACATGTTTGATGCCACAGTTGACAAGATTGTAGCTAGAATAAGAGCTATTCCAGGAGCTTTGTTTCTTTAAAAAAAAAAACATAATTGCAGACTTCATCATCTTGTGGAGAAACTCTTCATATAAATTGACAAAAAAGCATCTTTCTTGGACTGCAGTAACTTTCTGTATTCTTTTATAAGTTCGTAAAAGCCTATTTATTTTTTTTTCTGGGGAGGGGATCTGCTAATTTCCCCAAAGATATTTTTTAATACTGGTATTCCAGTTTGTTTAGAGTTATCTGCATTTAAAATTGTTGAATTTAATTATTTCCAGGTTAGGGGAAGGGGTGCTTGTATTGAATACAATTCCACACACCCATTCATTTGATTGGGGGGGGGGTCTGATCAGTGAGAAACATAGAAACATTGACTTTGATGGCAGATAAGGACCACTTGGCCCATCTAGTTTGCCCATTTCCCTACCTACAGGATAAGCTGCAGATCCTAGTTAACCAACAGCCTATTTCTTCCTACCCCCAACAAGAATTGCCTTATGTCTGTCCTATGTATTCTTGAATTCTCCCACAGTTTTAGGCTCCACAACCTCCTCAGGAAGGCTGTTCCATGCATCCATCTCCTTTCTGTGAAAAAAAAATACTTCCTCACATTGCCCCTGAGCCATCCTCCCTCTATCTTCAAATTGTGTCCCCTTGTTTTTGCACATCTCTTTTTCTGAAAGATGCTACCCTTTTGGACTGTGTTGACTCCACTGAGGTACTTAAAAGTTTCTATCATGTCCTCCCTCTCCCTCCTTTCCACAAGGGTATACATATAAAGCTCCTTTAGTTTCTCCTCATATGGCTTCTCTTGCAGACCCTGCACCATTTTAGTTGCCCTCCTTTGGACTGCCTCCATCTTGTCTATGTCCTTGCAGAGATGGGGTCTCCAGAACTGGATGCAGTACTCCAGATGGAGTCTCACCAACTGTCTGTACAGAGGGATAACAACTTCTAGTTTTCTGCCGGTGATGCCTCTCCCTATACATCCCAGTATTGCCTCAGCACTCCCTATTGCCTTCTCACATTGCTTGCTAACCTTGAGGTCATCTGATATGATTACTGCCAGGTCCCTTTCCATTTTTGTTGTTGTTACTTCCTCCCCCCACATTGTGCAATCTTCCCCTGGATTTTTGTTTCCCAGGTGCATTATTTTGCACTTCTTTGCATTGAATCCAAGCTGCCATATTTCTAACCATTCCTCCAACCTTGCCAAGTCCCTTCTCATCCTTTCCACACCTTCTTGTGTATCAACCCTGTTGCAGATCTTTGTATCATCTGCAAAGAGGTATACTTTTCCTTCCACTCCCTCTGCAATGTCACTTACAAAGACATTAAAAAGGACTGGACCCAATACTGAACCCTGCGGTACCCCACTAGTAACCCCTCTTTCTTCAGAGTTGACTCCATTTACAATTACCTACTGGGTCCTGTTGTCCAGTCAATGTTTTACCTAGGATACCACCCTGGGACCCACTCCTAGGCTGGTTAATTTGATTATTAATCTTTTGTGTGGGACTGTGTCAAATGCCTTGCTAAAGTCTAGGTAGGCCATGTCCACAGCCCCTCCTTGGTCTACTACTTTGGTCACCCAGTCAAAAAAATCAATTAAATTTGTCTGATATGACCTTCCCGCTCTGAACCCATGCTGCCTTGGGTCCTGTGCCCCACTGGCCTCTAGGTACTCAACAATTCTTTCCTTCAGAAGTGATTCCATCACTTTCCTTCCATAGAGGTCAAACTGACAGGTCTGTAGTTTTCTGCCTCTGTCTTGCTCCCACTTTGTGAAGGGGAATCACATCTGCCTTCCTCCAGTCCTCAGGTACCACACCATCCTCCCATGATTTGTTAAACAGGGTAGTCAGTGGTGTTACTAGTTCTCCCCTTAATTCTTTTAGAATTCTTGGGTGAATTCCATCAGGCCCCATTGCTTTGTCCACCTTCAGTTTTAGGAGTTCTTTCAGAACCCTTTCTTCTGTGAAAGGACTGGGATCACCCCCCCTATCCAGAGTGCTTCTGTTAATTAGATTAGGCACTTCCCCCTCCTCTTTTGTGAATACTGAGCAGAAGTATTCGTTCAGTATCCTGCTTTTCACTGTCCCTCTCTCGCCCACCCACCGTCCATTCTGATTCAGTCTCACTATCCTCCTTTGTCTTTCTATGCTCCCTGATGTACCTATAAAAGGTTTTATCCTCTTTCTTAACTGAGTTGGCTATATTTTCCTCAGTTTGGGCCTTTGCTATTCTGACTTCCCTCACTGCTTCCTTCTGCCTTAACTGGTACAGTTCTCTGTCCTGCTCCTTCTGTGTTTCCTTATACTTCCTAAATGCTATCTTTTTCTCCCTAACCTTCCCCAGCACCTCTTTTGAGAACCATAATGGCTTTTTCTTTCATTTTGATTTGTTTACTTGCTTCACACAAAGGCTTGCTGCCTCTGTGATGGCAATTTTGATGTTTCCACATAGTTGCTCCACCCCTCCTTCTAACCTGTTTTTTTTTCCCAACTCTATTTGTAACCCTCCAGCCTGGAACTCTCTCAGGCCACTGCACTCACCAGCTTGCTCTACCACCCATTGTGTTTCCCTGCCATCTTCAAGTTCATTATGATTCCCCGGGTCAAGGGAGGACAACCCAGGGAGACCGTGGGGGGCAGTGGTGGGGAACCAGCATTGGGCATGTGGCAGTGGCACTGGCAGGGCCTTCACTTATCCAGGGCTGGAGGGGTATTTCTTGTGGTTAACCAAAGATTCCCTCCCCCCTGAGTGGTGCATGGCATCCCTGCCTGCATCAGCCATGCTCTTGTATGTGCAGCCTGGCAGCTCGATGGTACCTCCGGTCTCCACTGGGGATCACCAGACCACTGGGCATCCCTAACCCTTCCACCCAGACAGGAGAGTTGCCTAGTGGGTGCTCAATCCATCTCCCTCCCCTGCCGAGCCCTGACTCCCGAGCTCGCTCCTGAACTCGGGTTGTCGGCGCGGTGCGAGGTGTGGTGTACAGTGCCTCAACCCTCAGTGCCACCGGGCCAACCTTCTAGCCTGTTTGCTAGTGCTTTTATAAGGCACTTTCCCATCTTGCTAAAGTCAGCCCTCCTGAACTCCAGCACCCTCACTTTTATATGGCTTGACTCTGTAGCTGAGTTTATCATGAACCACACTGTTTAGTGGTCACTTGTTCTCAGATGGCTACCCACTTCTAGATCTGAAATCCTCTCACTGTCCCCATTTGAGAGTAAGAGGTCTAAGATTACTCCCTCATGAGTGGGTTCCAAAACTAGCTGTCTGAGGCATGCCACCTGCAGGGCATTGAGAATGGCCCTGCTCTTGGATGTGGCTGCAGCAAAGGTGCTCCAGTTAACAGCTGGCATATTCAGGTCCCCCATCAACAGTATCTCCTCTTTTTCTGCCATCCTAAGGATGCTTCTATCTTATCCTTGTCAATTCCCTCCCTTTGACATGGGGATCTGTATATAATCCCTGTGCAGATTGTGGTGCCATTTCCAGTTTCTAAGGTGACCCACAGTGCCTCCTCTTCTCCCTGTTTACTCTTTTGTTCTGTTGCTTTTATCCTGTCCCTTCCATAGAGAGCTACTCCTCCCCCTCTTCTACCCTCCCTGTCTCTCCTGTAGGTTGTGTACCCTGGTATGTTAACATCCCAGTCATGGTTCTCTGTGTACCATGTTTCTGTGACTGCCATGATATCCAGGCATCCCTCTTCCATCAAGGCCACCGGTTCAGGGAGCTTGTTGCCCAGACTATGGGCATTGGTACTCATTACCCTCCATTTCTTGATGGCCTTACCCCTTTTTTCCCCCATCCCTGTCCTTATTCCCTTTGTCATTTTCTCCATTTACCTCTGCCCTTCTCCCTATCAACTTCTCTATCTTGCTGTTTACCTCACTTACTACCCTGAAGTGGGCATAGGATGGAGAATAAGGGCAGGGATAGGAAAAAACTTCATTGGTGGCCAAGAAGGAAGTTCAACAGGACAAAGGTACTGTGGCTTTGCTTTGATAGTCCATCATATGGGGGAAACCTGCATCTGCTAGTAGGCTTTGATTACTATATTATTTTGGGCAAATTGAGCAGTGCATGGCTATGCCTTGGTAATTGTAAATGTAATAGATTAAAAATTGCATATATTTTGAGTAGTCCATTTGAAGTAATTGTGGGTCTGGCCTGCACATATTTTGGGTTGTCCATTTGGTATAATTGAGGTTGAGCCTGTTGTAATTGGGGGATAACCTGTGGTGGAGACTGGACAAGTTGATTTTGGACTTCCTTTAAGCTGTGTTTATTATATTTTAGGCTTCATATGGGTAGGAGTATGTCCAATTTTGGTGGATGACAAGAAAGGCAGGCTTGGGGGAGGGTGGGGGATCCTATTTCGAGATAGGGGGTGGCATTGGTGGATGGGTAGGGAAATGGGATGGGTGGTGGGCTGCAACAATTGTGGAGTGCCAATCTTTCTTAATATCATGTGGAGAGTGGGGGATGTCTAGTGTGCATCCAAATAGGGGAGCTTAAAAAGGAACTCAGGGGTTTTCAGGAGGAACTGTGGAAGGCAGAGTGACCCATGGAGGGGTATGGCTCAACAGTAAGGGAGGGAAGTAAGGTAGAAGGGGTGGGAGGGCAATTTAGTTTGCCAGGGAGAAAAGAGGGTGGGGGTATGAGGAAGGGTCTATGAATCAGGGAGACCAAGACCATGGAGCAATGGATCAGGGGGATCAAGGTCATGGGCCAGAACAGAAGGGCAGGGAGGAGAAGTGGTTGGAGGGGAGGAGAGGATGGGGGGTAAACAGGGAGATGAAAGGGGGAATGGGGTATTAGGGAATGTCTAGGAGGCAGAAGGGGAGGAAGGGCTAGGATGGGAAGGGAAGGGGTAGGCCGAAGAGTTGGGTCTGAAAAAAATTTATTTTCAGTCTTGGAGGAAAGTGAGGAAGAGAAAGGGGGAGAATCTGGTGATGTAACTAATCATAGTCAGGATGTAGGAGGCATGGAGTAGAGTACAGATGGAGAAAGTGTAATGGGGATGAATGTGGGAACAAATGTGTGGGAGGAAGAAGTGGCATCAGAGGGTGAGGAGTAGAGGATAGGGAGCACATGGATGGAAATTGGGGTAGGGGAATTAATGTGCAGGAGGAGAAGGAAGAAGAGGCAGCATGGGCAGGAGAGGGGAGGATGGGGAGCATGGGGATGGAAATCAGGGGGGATCCTGGTGATAGGATACTCACTAATAAGGGGAGCAAGGTGAGGGAGCAGAGGAGAGAGGCATAGCCTCATATGGGTGGAGCCATGCTGGGAATGACAGTGGAGAGGGTAGGGAAATCTGTACTGAAATTTGCTAAACATGGAAGGCAGAAACCTCATTTAATTCTGTATCTGGGGAAGAATGATATGGAGGATAGGATGGTAGAAGAAGTACAGAGGATGTTTGAGGAGCTAGGATCCCTATGTGAAGGAGCAGAAAGATCAGTAACTTCCTCAGACATACTTCCTGTTCCCAGGGCAAGCACAGCAAGAAAAAGGAGGATAAAAAAATTCAATAATTGGCTAGGAACATGGTGTCAGGCCAGAGGATATGGGCTAGTGGGGGGGTGACCTGGGAGGACACAGGCTTTACTCAAAGGATTGACTTCACTTAAGTGAGGAGGGCAAGAGGGTGTTAAAAATTGGGATATGTAACTATATAGAAAAGACAGGGTGTTTAAACTGGGAGCAGGGGTGGCAAGTGGACAGGAGGCAAGCAGATGTCATGGGATGGGAAGACAGACAAGCTTACCCACAAATACAGGGACCTGGGATTAGGATCAGGTGCTAGGGAGGTGGTTTAAAGGAGGTGGAAAGATGGGAGAGAGGGGGAGGGCAAGATGAGGAGTGGAAGGTAGTCACCTTGAATGCTTGGAGCTTGAGGAAAAAATCTGCAAAGCTACAGGGTCTCATGGCAGAAGGGAGGGTGGACGTGGCAGCAATTACCAAAACATGGGCCATCCAGTACCATGACTAGAAGCTAGCAGTGCCAGGTTACAGGATTTTCCTCAAGGACAGAGTAACGGGGAGAGGTGGTGGGGTGGCACTGTACATGAGGGAAGGACTGAAATGCATGTGTGAAGAGGGAGAAGAGGGGGGTACAGAGTCATTTTAATGCAAATCCAGGACTCAAGGAATAGGACTGTCAGGATAGGAGTGGTTTACAGGTCCCCCTCCCAGACTGAAGAATTAGACAGGGTGCTAGCAGGGCAGATTGGAAGGGCCTGTGAAAGGGGGAGTGTGGTGATAGTGGGGGACTTCAACCTACCAAGTGTAGACTGGAGTGTCCCAGCAATTAATAATAGGAGGGAGCAGTTTGTGCTGGATGCCTTTCAGGATAACTTCCTGGGGAAGATGGTCAGTGAACCAACCAGGTTAGGGAACACTCTTGACCTGGTGCTGGCAAATGGGGAGTTCATGAAGGAACTGAGGGTGGAGGAACCACTGGCAGGGAGTGACCACCACTCAGTATGGTTCACATTGGATATGGGTAAAGAATGTGTAGGGTCTGGCACAAGGTTGTTGGACTTCAGGAGGGTCGACTTCGTGAGGATGGGGGAAATTGTAAAAGAGTACATTGTCAAAATTGACCATAGTATGGACACTAACCAGTGGTGGGAGCCTATAAAGATGGGGGTAGTGGAAGCAACTAAAACCTGCATCAAGGTTAGGAGTAAGAAGGTGAGGGTGAGGAAATCTAGCTGGGCAATATATGGAGTCATGGAAGAGATAGGGAGGAAAAGAGCTGCCTTTACTAGGTACAATAAAACACGGAAGGGGGAGGACAGAGAGGACTACCTGAAGGAAGCAAAGGAGGTGACAAGGGTTGTAAGGGTGGCAAGGGTGGCAAAGGAGCTCAGGCTGGTGCAGGGCATCAAGGATGGGGAGAAGGAATTCTTCAGGTACATCAGGTCATCAAGGAGGGGGAGAAGGAATTCTTCAGGTACATCAGGGAAAAAAGGGGCTGCAAGGATAATATAGTGAGGATTAAAAAGGAACGGGGATGGGTTGAAGGAAGTGGGGAAATGGTGGATGCGCTAAATGACTACTTCTGCTTGGTATTTACCAAGGAGATGGGGGAGTGATACCCAAGGGTAGAGTTGAAGGCAGGTAAGGAGGAAGGGAGTGTGATGGATGGGGTGATCAAAGAGGACAGGGTGATGGAGGGATTGAGGGCATTGAGTATGAACAAGGCACCAGGCTGGATGGTATTCATCCCAGGGTGCTGAAGAAACTGGCAGTGAAACTAGTGAGGCCATTGACTAACCTCTTCAATGCTTCACTAGATTCAGGGAGTGTACCTCAGGATTGGAGGATGGCTTATGTGATGCTTCTCCACAAGAGTGGCCCCAAGGATGAACCAGGGAGCTATAGACTAGTGAGCCTCACATCCATAGTGGGGAAACTGATGGAGACAATCCTGAGGAGAGGCTGGTGTCCTTTCCGGAGGTCAATGGGCTACAGAACAGTAAGCAGCATGACTTTGTCACTGGCAGATCATGCTAGACCAATCTGGTGGAGTACCATGATTGGGTAACAAGACAACTGGAAAAGGGCCATGCTGTGGATGTCCTGTACCAAGACTTCAGTAAGGCATTCGACTCTGTGCCGCATGAGAGCCTGGGAAATAAGCTTCAAGCTACAGCTATGGGAGAGAAAGTGGTGGGTTGGGTGGTGAACTGGTTGCAAGGGAAGCAGCAGAAGGTTGGGGTGGGTGGGGAGCTCTTGTCCCCGAGGGTGATGACAGGTGCAGTTCCACAGGGATCAGTGTTGGGGCCAATACTGTTAGGAATATTCATTGCAGACATTTTGGTGGGCATCAGGGGCAAAAATCAGTCTGTTTGCTGATGACACCAAGATGGGACTGTGACAGATGACATAAGGGGGTGGCAAGGACTGCAGGAGGATATAGCTAAGCTGGAGTCCAGGTTGGACACCTGGCAGCTGGGATTCAATGCCAGAAAATGCAAGGTGCTCTACTTTGGGGCTAAAAACCAGAGGAGGAGCTACCATCTGGGAGATGAGCAGTTGGTGGTGACAGAAGAGGAGAAGGATCTGGGGTGCTCATTATGGTGCCAATGAACATCCTGGCACAATGTAGAAAGACAGCTGTTAAGCCCAGCAGGATGCTGGGTTGTCTCTAAATCATGTTCCTAGCACACACAAGCCATAAACCAGGATGCCAACTAATCTTTAAAAAATCATTTATTAATAAAAAACAGCCGACTAGTAGCCTGACATGTTTCTGAGTTACCTCCTTCCTCAAAGGATGCTGGGTTGTATTGCTAGGGGTATCTCTTCAAGGAGGGGGGATATGATTCTGCCACTATACAGATTGCTTGTTAGGCCTCACCTGGAGTACTGCATGCAGTTCTGGTGTCCATACCTGAAGAGGGACATTAAGTTACTGGAGGGGGTGCAACGCAGGGTGACAAAGATGATTGAAGGGTTAGGGTACTTACCTTATGAGAGAAGACTGAAGGAATTGAACATGTACTTGCTGGAGGAGAGGAGGGAAGGGGGATATGACTGAGACCTTCAAGCACATGACAGGGATTAACAAGTCTAGTATGGAGGGGCTGTTTAAACTAAGGGAGGGTATGGGCACCCAAGGCCATGATATGAGACTTGAGGGGGGGAGGCTCAGGAGAGAGATAAGAAGATGAGAAGATACTTTTTTATGGAGAGGGTGGTGGCCAGGTGGAACATG
Organism: Neoceratodus forsteri; assembly: GCA_016271365.2. NCBI lineage: Eukaryota > Metazoa > Chordata > Ceratodontiformes > Ceratodontidae > Neoceratodus > Neoceratodus forsteri. The sequence continues at coordinate 1,292,184,564 of CM057455.1, read as the reverse complement.
TTGCCAGCAGAGGTGGTATCTAGTAGAACAGTGAGTGACAGAGTGAGTGGGAGGATCAGGGAAGAGGGGGTAATGGGGAGGGGCAGCTGCAAAATAGGGGCTGCTAGCTTCACATCTGAGCAGACTTGGTAGACTGTATGGCCTTTTTCTGCTGGCGAATTTCATATGTTCATAGTGCTGTATTTTAAGTAGCTACAGAGGGAGTATCTCTCAGCAAATTTGAAGCTATTACAACTCTAATGAAACAATCACTGAGTTGACAGCTCAGGCTCTGAAAAAGAAAAGAAAACCACTATGTTCAAAATAAAAAATAAATTCTAAAAACGACAGTCCAAATAATGGAATATATATATATATATATATATATATTAATAGGGGACACATGATGGGCAGGAGGGTATGAAATATTCTCACTCCTGCAGAGTGAGAATGCACAGCTCACTCTGCAGGAGTCAGAATATTTTCCATATCCCACGATCTGCACATCATGTGTGTGATTTATACCACAGGGGTGAGAGCTATAGGAACATTTTTTGTGTTTCTTTGTGTTTCCTGCTTAGTGTGTGTGTGTGTGTTCTAAATGAACTGGGAGTGAGAAATGCAGGTGAGTGTGTTTTGCAAACCTTACAGTGATTCAGGGGCTCAGTGAGAATGACAAATTGCTTTGTAAAAGTTTCATTTAGAATTCAAGTTGTTTTGAGGCTGAGATCAGCACAGTAATGGGCTAGGAGTGTTAGAAACTCAGTGGGACACAGGTGAGACTGTTTTGCAAAGCTAATTGAGTGAGTCAGAGGCTCAGAGAGAAAGACAAACTGCTGCAGGTAGCTCTGAGAGACAGAAACTGCTTTGTAAAATATTTTCATTTAGAATACAGGTTGTTTTGTGGCTGAGATCAGCACAGTAATGGGCTAGGAGTATTAGAAATTCAGTGGGATACAGGTGAGAGTGTTTCACAAAGCTAATTGAGTTAGTTGCAGCTTTAGTGAGAAGAGAAACTGTTATCTGAAGCAGTTTCCTTTAGAATGCAAGCTGCAGTGCAGATATTCTTACTCCGGTGACATCAGCAGAGTGAGAATAAATATGATATCCTCACTCTGGTGACATCAGCAGAGTGAGGATAAATGTGACATCCTCACTCTGCTGATGTCATCAGGATTTAGCCTCACTCCAGAGAAAATAATACAGGTTATTCCACTGGAATAGCTCTCACCCCAGTGGTATAAATATATATATATATATATATATAAAATGGGTAGGAAAAATCTATCTCAGCTGGTTGGTTGAAACACATCACATGACCAAGCAGATATCAGAGTGTGACTGCACACCTGCACTTTCATCCTCCTCCAAAACAATTTTGCCATTTTATAAGATAGATAACCCACTCTAGCTTGTGTGGTCACGCTCTGATATATGCATGCCTTGGGTGGTTGATGCACTCAACCTGCAGTCACATGCGTAACAATTCACACCAAGGCATGCATATATCAGAATGTGACCACATACTTTAGAGTGGGTTATCTCTCTCTCTCTCTCTCTTCTCTCTATATATATATATATATATATATATATATTCTTAGCAAAAATTCTGTTAATGCATCAGTTAGGGTTAATAGCACAGCAACAAATGTTTGGAAATGTGATGTTATAGTTCAAAACCATAACTCCGCATTCCTCCCCTCCCCCCACACACACACACATGCAAGCAGAGGAAGGGCCAAGGCAGCACAACCAGAGACAGTCAGCATCGGGTAACAGAAGTAACAAACAACTCTCTAAATGTACTACAAGACACATCTATCATCATGGTCCACCAACTCTTTGAGTTCTGCTGTCATCTGAGTGCCTTGGGGGTACACAAGCATGCTATGCAACCATGGGGGATGGCCGACAGTAAACATTTTTGTGTTATAAACATCAATAACAAGATTTAAGCAGATGTCTATATTTCAATAGTTAAATGATGAAACACAGTATGTTATCTACAGATAGCTATACTGGAAATTAAAGTTTGGATAACCCTACCAACAGTCATTGGATGTTTGCATTTTTTTTCTGATAGAGTGAGTCAGTCCTAATAACAAACAGTAGTAATAATAAAAGTACATTTTTTTGTAGTATAGTTTACAAGTAACATGTGAAAGCAACAGTTGTAACATCCAAAGCTAACCATAACATGCTGCTAATGAGTATTTCCAGGTAATACAGCAGTATAACAACATGTGATGCTGCTAGTTTCATATCCGAGCAGTATCTGAAAAGTACTATGTTTGTGTCAGCTCTATCTTTCCTGCTACCACATGCCTATATGGTAGCAACAATACCTGCAGTGAGCCAATTGTTGAATTATGACACATACAAATCAATATTTAGAAAACTTGTACAGACTAAGTTTAATTGTATGAAGAAGATATGCCAGCAATAATGTGTCATCATACTGTGCAGGCAGTATAGAGTCAATCATACTGTATTTATTTTTTCATTACATAGCATTATGTGAAATAAATACAGTGTTGTGATTATTGTGCTTACAGATGTGACAGACTCGTATAATGTCTTACAGTCTTACATGTGTCTTGCATGTGTGTGTGGGGGGGGTGAGGAAGAATGTGGAGTTAGGGTATTTAACCTTAATATCACATTTCCAAACTTTTGTCACTGTGCTATTAATCCTAACTGATGAATTAATGAAGGTTTTTTTGCAATGAATTTCCTTTCTTTTTGAGGAAATGTAATGTAATTGGTAACTGGTATGTATTAGTGGGAGCGTGGGCACTCTGGTCACTGTGCTCCCTTCATGGTGCCCATTTTTAATGTAATGGTATGTGTATGTGGGAGCATGGGCTGTCTGAGACCTGCTCTCCCACTTACACGTAACTACGGAGCCATACAGCAGCCCTATAGGGCAAGAAACCCTTGTAACACTAATGTGCCAATATCTCAGCAACTGTAGCAGCTTCAAAAAATATTCAAGCTTTGTTGTAATGATGACACTGAGACCTCCACGCAAGGGGTTGACCTACTCCATATCTCACATGGTTTACAAAATATGTGAAGAGGAGGGCAGCAAAGATGATATGTGGCATGGAGGGGGGAGAGACTATGAGAGTAGGCTGGGAAACCTGAATATGTACACCCTGGAGGATAGAAGGGACAGGAGGACATGATAGAGACACTCAAGTATCTGAGGGGAATGAATAAGGATGGGGAAGATGGGGTCTTTAAGCTAAGGAGAGGGAGGGGGAGGGACACCAGGTGGCATGGGCTAAGAATAGAGGGGGGGGGAGATTTAGGAGGGCAATGAGGAGACACTATTTCACAGAGATGGTGGTAGCAAAATGGAATGCACTACCAGAATGGGTGGTATCATGCAAATCTGTGAACAGCTTTACAAGGGTATGGGACAGGGAACATGGAAGAGTGAGGGTGAGGGAGGTGAGGTGGCAGTGGGATGACAAAGGGGAGAGGGTGGGGCAGCTGCAAACTAGGGGTATGCAGCTAGCACACTCGAGCAGACTTAAATAGACTAGGTGGTCTGTTTCTGCTGGCACATTCGTATGTTCATAACAACGTTATACTAAAATCGATAACGTAGAATTTAAAGATGTTCCTTTACAATCCCCTCCAAAATAATACAACTTTTGAAACTCTCTGTGCAAGATTACATGTGACTGTGGCCTGATCCTACACCTATTCATATATTGTTTGTTGGTTAGCACACCCAGGTTGAGCTCTGGAGCTGTCATAAGTGGATACTTTTGCTAAAAGGAGAGACTGTTTTCAAGGGTGACTTGGGAGCATTGCAGTGGTTAAGTTACTTGCTCAGGGTAACACAGTATGCAAGTGGATGTTGTGGAAATCACACTCAGGTCTGACAAATCATTCTGCAGTTTTAACCTTTTACTTTCTCTATGACTTCCAAAAACTGGCATTTGGCAAACCCCTTCATTCTTGATCAATTATATATTGTCAGAGAAAAAGTATGAAATCTAAGACTTTCGATGGCTCACTACATAATACTAACTACAAACATTATGAGAAGCAGGGGGATAAGGATCTGAATATGTCTCAGTGATAAAAATCCTCAGCCTAATCACAACAGAAGGATAGATCAGACTATTGAATCAAGTTAACCTAAGAAAGAAACACAGAAAACCTGAGGAAACAAGGCAACACGTGGTAAAAAGAACAAAAAAATCAGTAAAAATGCCAACACAAATAATCAAACTCAGGGTAGGCATGGAAAAGTGATCATATTAAATAAAGGGACGTGTAAAACAAATAGAATGGAAACAAGAGCAATACAGTAGGTGACAAACCACAAAAGACTAGTGACCCCTCTCCCACAAGCCCAAATTTCAAATGAATCTAGAACCACAAAGTGACATAGAGAGGAGTATATTTAGTGTTCATTTTATGGTGGAGGTGGTATTCCACAAATATACGGTTTAGCCAAAAAAAAACCAAAAAAGGACCCTAGGTACTTCTTGTTTAAAATGGTGAAACTTTCATTAGAAAACACAATTCCTTGGAAGTTGGATAGTTTTATTAAACTCATCCAAAGCCATTCAGCATACAACAATGTGGGAAAAGTCACTTTATTCCAGGGGTATTGCCAGGCCTTTATAGGACTGAAAGCTCTGGGTATGAATGTTGAGGAAACAATAATATTTGCTAACCATATCTATGTGTCTTTTACTGTTACTCCAGAACATCAAGAAGGCATTAATTATCATAGGCAAGTGAGTTTTGGGGGAGAAGTGTGTCCTGATCCTGCATCTGTTCTTACACTATTTTTGTTATTTAGCACAGCCAGGTTGAGCTCTGGAGCCATCATAAGTGGGTACTTCTGATAAAAGGAGAGACTGTTTTTTTATTCTTTTAGTAAACAGGTAAGGACCACTAGGTGCAAGTGCCTGTTTTCAAGGGTGGCTTGGGAGCATTGTGGTGGTTAAGTGACTTCCTTAGTGTCTCACTATATGCAAATGGAGGTTGTGGAAATCACACCCAGGTCTGAGAAATAATTCTGCTGTTTTAACCTTTTACTTTGTCTAGGACTTCTAAAAACTGACATTTGGGAAACCTTTTAATATGTGTTCAATTACATACTGTCAGAGAAAAAGTTTCAAATCTAAGACATTCGATGGCTCACTACATAACACAAATTACAAATGATATGAGGAAGCACACACACACACACACACACACACACACGCACACACACACCAGAATTTCAAATGAATCAAGAACCCCAAAGTGACACAGAGAGGAGTATCCATTTTCATGGTGGAGGTGGTATTCCACAAATATATGGTTTAGCCAACAACCAAAAGGGCCCTCTGTACTCATTGTTTAAAACAGTAAAACTTTCGTTAGAAAACACACCATTCCTTGGAAACTGGATAGTTTTATTAAAGTCATCCAAAGCCATTCGGTGCCCTCCCCCCCCAAAAAAGAAAAATTAAGCTGTTCAGTGCTGCAGATCAGGATGTAACAGCAGAGCCTGGGCTCTTGATCAATGGGTCAGAACAAGTTGAATGTGTACTGGGGGAAAGTAAGACTTAAATTAAACAGCAAATTGTACATTGTTACCTTTGAAAGAGATACATAACTTTGAACACTTTGTAGAGGTATACGGTGCTACAATGTTTAAAAAAATATTACCAAAAAACTAATACAATGTTGTTTTTGATTTCTTCATATAATCTCTCAGTCATAACTGGCAACAATTATTGTAAGGTAAGTTAGTAACATGAAACATTTCTTTTTTGGCAGGTACAATTTCTTTGTTTATACCCTTAACCACAATGTGTACATCAACATTGAGATTTACAGTATTTCTAAATGAAGTTGATAGGGAAATGTGGTACTGCTGTTGAGTAACTTTTTTATAAATATGTTAATCATTTACTTAAGTGGTTTTGATAAAAATGCATAGTACTGTATCTGTGTTTACATTATTAAGGTAAATAGTAATGTTATGTAATGTGAATACATCTCCAGCCCCCACATCAATGCTAAGAACTCGGCATCATCTGCAGCTGACAACTGAGGTCTATTTTGTTATCATTAGTTTCTTCTTTTTTTTTAGACACATACATTTCTAAATAAACAGAAACTCGCTTCTGTATTTTGAAATTGGAAGTTGTCATTTGGCCGCAGTGCCTATAATCATAAATGTGAAAAGTCGTAGTGTACAAATTTAAGTAAGTTGCCATCCCCATCTAATAGCACTGCAGGAAAAATAATGCAAGCCTTACAATTACCTATGTATGAATGGTTATGCAATGCCATGTAATGGCAAATCAGACAATTAGTGTTCTACACAAAAAGTCCAATGTTTACAAATTCCAACCCCCCAATAACAAAACAAAAACAAAAAAAGTCAATCATGTGCCATTTAGCATGTCAGCATACTGTACCTCCTCACAACACTGGATGCCATTCGTGAAGTTGGACTATAACACACTGCATCAAATAATGTTTATTTATTTATTTGTAATTTATTCCTAATTTTGGTCAGTGTCAGTAAGCTGCAAAAAAATAGCATGGCCCCTGTTTTGTAAAGGTGATTTAAGGTTTACAAGTGTTACAGAGAGAAGTACAATTAGCCTACAAAAATAATCGCATGTGTCCACAAGTGCATTTTATTAAAAAGTACAACAGCAATAGAACAGAAAACAACTGCCCCTTATGTTTATATAACTTTGACATTGATGGCAGATACGGATCGCCTGGCCCACCTAGTCTGCCTGCTTCCCTAAATATTGGATAAGCTGCAGATCCTAGTTAACCAACAGCCTACTTCCTCCTACCCCCACTATAAATGCCTTATCTCGGTTCCATGCATTCTTGAATTCTTCCACTGGTTTTGACCCCACAACCTCCTCTAGAAGGATGTTCTATGCATTCACCACCCTTTCCATGAAAAAATACTTCATTTATGTTGCCCCTGAGCCATCTCCCCTCAATCTTCAAATTGTGCCCCCTTGTTCTTGCACATCTCTTTTTCTGAACTATGCTACCCTCTTGGACTTTGTTGATTCCCTTGAGGTACTTGAAAGTTTCTGTCATGTTCCCCCTCTTCCTCCTTTCCTCAATTGTTTACATATTAAGCTCTTTTAGTCTGTCTTCATATGGCTTCTGGTGCAGACCCTGCACCATTTTGGGTGCCCTCCTCTGGACTGCCTACATCCTGTCTATCTCCTTGCAGAGATGGGGTCTCAAGAACTGCATACAGTACTCCAGATGGGGTCTCACCAACTGTCTGTACAGAGGGATAACAACTTCCTGCTCTCTACTGGTGATGCCTCTTCCTATACATCCCAGTATCCCCCCAGCCCTCCTTACTGCCTTCTCACATTGCTTGCTTACCTTAAGGTCATCTATTATGAGCACCCCAGGTCCCTTTCCATTTTTGTTGTTATAATAATAGTAATAATAATATTTATTTGTTAAGCGCAATTCACGATGTACCAAAATGCTGTACAAAAAATAAGATAAACAATTTAAAATCGTTAAGAATTCTAAACATAAAAACACTCTGATTCCTAACCTTATCTTAAAACAAATAAAAAAATACTTAAAATCTTAACATCTTACTCCTCATCAATTTAAGTATATTCAGCAAAAGCAAGTCCAAAAAGATGTGTTTTTAAAGCAGTTTCAAAGCTGTCCACTGTCAGGTACTCTTATATCCGATGAGGTAGAGAATTCCACAGGGTGGGGGCAGCAAATGCAAATGCCTGAGCTCCAGAAGTTTTTAATCATACCCTGAAAATCACCAGCAACCCTCTTTGGCTGAGCGGAGCAGTCAGATGAGACTATAAGAATTCAGAAGATCTTGCAGATAACTCAGATCCTGTCCATGTAGGGCTTTATAGGTCAGCAAGCTGACCTTGAAGGTGATCCACCACTGAACTGGCAGCCAGTGCTGTTCATGCAGCACAGGTGGAAAGTGACTGGATTTGCCTGATCCAGGCAACAATCTGGCTGCAGCATTCTGCACCAGCTGCAAGCAGTGGATATCAACCTCCAGAAGCCCTAGGTACAGGACGTTACAGTAGTCAAGGTGTGAGGTCACAAAGGTGTGGACCATAGTTGAAAGATCAGAGGATGGAACAAGGTGCTTAATCCAGGTGATGCTCCTCAGATGGTAAAAAGAAGACTTGACCACAGCTGACACCTGCAAATGAAGTGTGATCCCATCATCAAGTATCACCCCCAGATTCTGCACCTGTTCAGAGGTCAGCATCTGGGTATGCCCAAGCCAAAGCCCTGAGGGACATCCAGCCACTGACCCCTCTGTTCTGTGAGCCAGTTCCACCACCAACACCTCAGTCTTGTTGGAACTGAGTTTTAACCAGCTGGTATGCAAATGGAGTGGGGGTCTCATGGTATTCAGTTCAGGGCCTTAATGTGAAGTCACCCAGCTACCAGCATTGAGGTGGACATTCCATCAGCTGGGTCCCTACTCTACACTGCACTACCTCAGTTGGCTTACCTTTATAGGGTGCAACAGCCTAATGATGGCTTTACAAAAGTATGGGCACATCCAAAGTGCAAGCAGCTGCTGGGGAGCTAGATATAATAAGAAGGCCACACTTCTCCTTGAACAAGTCAACACATCCAGTCCTGTATTTCTGCAAGGTAGTTGTTAAACACTGAGAGTGCACTATCCTGGTCAGGCACAAAGGACAGGCAGAAGACAAAGAACCTCTGTGTGCAAGCACTGAGGCAATGGTTACCCCAAAGGGCATTGGCCAGGAAGCCAAGTTTCAAAGAAATACAAAATCACACATGCCCCCATAATGTAAAGCATCACAGGCTGCATATGCATAGGACAGGCAGAGCTGAGTATCATCTGCATAGCAGTGAAAACTCAGCCCATTCCACCTCACGATGTCTCCAAATGGTAGCGTATACACCGCAAACAACATGAGGGACAGCACAGAGCCCTGCAGAATGCCACATGGAACAAATCTCTGATACAAATCTTTGTGACCTGCCAGTGAAAAAAGAATGAAACCATCTGAGAACTGTACCAGACAGGCCACAGATGAATTGCAGGCACTCAAGCAGCACCCCATGGTCCACGGTGTCAAAGGCTGATGAGAGATCAAGAAGCACCAAGATGGAAGGGTGCTTCTGGTCTCTTGCAATCAGGAGATAATTGAGCACCTGAACCAGAGCAGTCTCTGTGCTATGTCTCTTATGAAATCCAGACTGGAGAGGATCATAGATATCATTGATAGTAACATGGTTCTACAGCTGCAGCACAACAACTTACTCACTAACCTTCACTACAAAGGAAAGGATAGAGACTGGTCTGTAGTTAGCAGGACAGTCTGGGTCAAGAGAAGATTTCTTGAGAAGGGGTGTTACCACTGCCTCCTTCAGGGAGTTAGGAAACTCACCCATCTCAAGAGAACACCAGATTAATTCTGCTAGAACCGGATCGATGACATCCACACACCCTATTAAAAGGCGGGTAGAGCCTGGATCAAAACTACAGTTGGTTGGCTGCATGCCTTGGAGAATCTCCATGATATCCACAATCTCTGGCACATCAAACTCCATCCAACCAAACTGAGAGGTAGTGACCTCACACCAACCGCCACCACCCCCCATATAGTTCACTAAGCAACTCTCCGATCTGATGTCAGGAACCTTATCAGCAAAGAAGTGAGCAAACTCCTCAAACTTAGCTTGAGAAAATGCTCTCTGAACTTGCAGACAGACTGGATTGCACAGTCTGTCTACAATTTGAAAGAGCTGAGCTGGTCGGTTCTGAGCTGCAGCAATCTCCCTGGATAGGAGTTTTGCCTTCTTACAGGAGATTGCCGACTGATAGTCTCTATAATGCTCCATCAGTCTAAGTCTGTTGGCATCCAGGCCTATCTATGCCAAACACACTCTAGTCTTCATCCAATTCATCTCAGCTCCCTCAAGGCCCCATCAAATCAAGGGGACTGAGGGCAAAGAGTGAGAGGGCGAACACAGACAGGAGCCAGGGTATCCAAAGCCCCTGCCACTGCTCGATTATAAGCATGAAGCAGGTTCTCTGAACCCTCACTTGCACCCAGCTTTTCTGATAGATCTAACACCACCAAAATACCTTCTGGGGTCACTTCTAGCAAAAGGCGGTATCTGACCATCTCCACAGGGGCAGGCCTATAAGAGGGAGCCAAGAAATTTAACCTTATGACGTGGTGATTGGATGATCCAACCAGTTCCACCACCAGATTAAAAGTCTCCATCCCCAGGAGGAAAACCAGATCTAATGCATGACAATGATCGTGAGTCACAGCGGCAAATACCTGTGTGAAGCCCAAAGAAGTCATAAGTAGGATGACGTCTTGAACAAATTGCAAAAGTTTATCATCAATCTAGGCATCAAAATCCCCCAGTACCATCAGCCTGGGAGACTCCAACACAATATCAACAATGAAGTCTGTGACTTCCTGCAGGAACAGCTTCTCACCTCCGGGTGGATGGTAGATGAGAATGATCCTGCACCCCACACCTGCTACCACAGTACACTCAAAGGACCTGGTATCCTCAACTTGCACATCAACAAGGCCCAGTTCTGATTTAAAACAAATTGCTACACCACCACTCCTGCGATCCAATCACTCATGGTGTATCACTGAGAAACTGGCCAGAATTGCTGCCTCCAAAATAGCACCAGCATTATCATCCAGCCAGGTCTCTGTGATGCAAGCCAGATGTGATGACCCAACAAGATCAGCTATAATGGCTGTCTTGTTTTTAATAGATCTGGCATTGCACAACATCGTGCGGGTTGGAAAGGATTACTGGGCCGGATGAGTTACCGGCTCACTTATGGAGGAGCCCTTGGATATGGCACCAGACAAAGAAAACCTCGTTCAGGATTCCATTTCACCACAGGGCATCTCCTGGTCCCTACTACCCCAATCTGGTCACTCACCTATCTCCCCCTCCCAGGTCCAGGACCTCCCTTCTCCTCTTTCCCACTATCCCCAGAGCCCTACAGCAACCATAAACTGTCGCGGGCAGTAGGGGATAATTAAAAGGGCGGAGGTTCCAGAGCTCAGAGGGAGAGTAGCACCTGGCAGGGAGAGCAACCTTTAAATACATAATTAATAAAATCAGAACCCAGCTTCTGATTAATGCTAAACAAATTCTAATCACCCCTAACCAATTAACGTACAACTCTCCAAAATAACTAAAACACATAAAACATAAATAACTCCCCACTTTTCCCCAACCCCAACTTAAATAACCCCAAATTATGTTAACTAATAAATCCTCCCCTCCAGCAATGACAAATAATAATAATCCAGCAGAGAAAAAATGCTTCACTGAGACTGTCACCCCCAGCAAGCAAAATCTTTTAACATGTCCAATGGAACTCAACAAAATCATATTCCATCAATGCTTATTTATGTAGATTATGCACAAAACGTATCTGAAGGTCCTCCCACCACCTTCATCCAAGGAAAATAAGGCAGAAATAAGTAATTAGATCACCACCGCTCCAAATAAAACTTTATCCACCGTCAACATGATAATAGTGCATACCAAGTTCAAACCTCTGTCTGAAGTTTGATGTTACCACAAAGTTGAGGTGGGACAGAGACCCCCCCCGATCATAGGAGCTGAGCACCACAGCCCTCTGGCTACTACCACTCAGCACCCCACCAGGGAAGCAACCCAGCCTGAACCCCAGTCCCAGTAAACTATTCAAAGCTTGCCACTTTCAACTTGCCAGTACAGCCAGAGAAGTAATCCAATAATCCAACAATCTCAGTTGACCCAAATAATGTCCACCAGCAGGTGCAGAAGCCAATACTGCTGATGAACTACCAGAGAACAAAGCCTGACTCCCCAGCAGTCCACTGACAGCCACACAGTCCAGGCCTCTTCCCCACTGAGACCCCCATCCTCCAACAGAACACCCGGCATCAAAAAAAAAACTCCAGCAAATTCCAGGCCACATATAGCCCACCCATCCCACTCTGGTGAGCTCAGTAGTCACAATCCTTGGGCAATCCACTTGTACTCACAACCTCCTATAGTGCTGTTATCATCGACCACAGTCAGAAACTTTGGATTCCTCTTCATTCACCTTCCTCTACCAGGTAGATAAGTCCAAGAGCGGTGGCCTCCGAGAACCAATACAGGATGGGCAAAAAGCTTGTTTTCTCCCATAACTGCCTCTAAATGAAAAGTACCTGGGGCTAAGGATTGCTGCAAGCCAACAGACAGAGGTGGAACTGCAATGGTTCTATCACCTCCCTAGAACAAACTACCAAAGTACAGAAACTATTGCAGCATTAATGAAAGCGTGTTTGTCTCAGCACTAGACTGAAAAATGTAGTCTGCCACACTGCAACCAGATAAAAGCGCCAAGACCCCCATAGATGTTCCGCAAAATTACTGGGGAAGTATATTTAAAAAAGACAGGGACACATGACCTGATTAACGCACATTCCCCTACGCTGTCTCACTTCTTCGACCCTGTTTCTACTAAAGCAAAAAAAAAAAAAAATGAACATTTTTTACGCGATTTAACAAAAATAAAATGGGGCGAAATAAAACAAAATAAATAATAAAATAAAGCAACAGAGAGCTAGCATTCTGGCTGGCTCATAACAGCTGCCATTTTCTTCTTGTTGTTAGTACCTCCCCCCATTCTGTACTCTTCCCCTGGGTTTTGCTTCCCAGGTGTATTACTTTGCACTTCTTTACATTGAAACTAAGCTGCCATACTCTTGATGAGTAAGTAGTAAAAAGTAGTAAAAAATGTATTTTTATACAGGAATAATACATGTCATTTGGGTAATACAATCCAGTTTTCAAGACAATCCTGTGCAAATTCTTCAAGTTTCACATAATCACACCAACTAAAAACAATCTAATGCAAAATATATATAAATACACAGTCACAAAATTACAAACTATTTTTTAAACAAATACGACAAAAATCAATATCAAACACATATGCACGAATAAACATAATACATATTTAACCCCTTAAGGAATTTTTTGACAGTTTTCTCAGATTGCAATGAAGGAGAGAGTGTATTCCAACATACTGATGCTTGTGATGCTAATGTTCTGTCCCCAAATTTATTTTTTCGCTTGTCTGGATCAATTCTATTTTGATGCAAAGCCCTAACTGAATGTTTCCTAAGGGCAGAATCTTTGTCTGCCAATATTTTGGCTATGTTATGGTTTAAATGAATTGTCCTATATTTGTAAATAAATAAAGACCAACTTTTCCTTTATTCCAAGTCAAGGGATAACCAATTTAACCTAGTTAACAAGTCACAGTGATGGGTCCTAAAACTGCAACATAAAACTTATCTTGCCACGCTATACTGTAATTTATCTAATTTATTTAAATGTTGCTTAGTTGCAGTCCTATAAATGACCTCTCCATATTTAATTACTGGGAATATGAGCTGTTCTGCAATCAATTTCCTATCTTGCAATTTTAGACACTTAGATGTTCTCTTCAAAGCTCCTAATTTTTTATGTGTTTTAATAATAACAGACTCTATATGGCCCTTAAAGGTCAGTAATGAATCAATATTAACTCCTAAATAACAATAATTAGATACTTGTTCTATTAAAGTTTGATTCAATGATGTGATTTGTACATCTGAGAATTCCTGTTGTCTATTGATACCAAAGTACATTCATTTAGTTTTATTTACGTTCATTGTTAGTTGTGACTTGGTGAACCACTCCTGTACCCTGGTGAAGTCGGTCTGTAGGTTTCTCTGGAGATCTACTAAATTATTCTCAGAAGCCGCCAAGACCGTGTCATCTGCATACATCCTTATATCTGTATGCTGAATCACTGATGGTAAATCATTATTAAATATCAAAAATAACAAGGGTCCCAAAATGGACCCCTGTGGAACTCCCCCTTTAATGATCCGAGGGTTTGAAAGATGATACTGTAACTGTACCCTCTGGGATCAGTCAGTTAAATATGACATAAACCATGTCAGTGGATCCCCAGAGAAACCCAGACCGACCAACCTCTCAAATAAAATGGAGTGATTCACCAAGTCAAATGCTTTTGACAAATCAATATATATTGCTGCTGTATCCTTACCTTTATTCAAAGATGTACATATCAGATCATTAAATTCAACCAAGGCCTATGTGGTTGAAAAGCCCTTCCTAAAACCAGACTGATATTTCATTAACAAATCATATTCTTCCAAATATACTCCCATTTGCTGATTTACCAGTCTCTCCAAGCATTTGGATAAAACATGATTGCACCAATGTTGCCAAATCCCTTCCCATTCTTTCCACCCCTCCTTGTGTATCAATCCTGTTGCAAGACTTTGTGTCATCTGCAAAGAGCCATACTTTTCCTTCCAGCCCCTCTGCAATGTCACCTACAAAGACATTAAAGAGTACCAGTCAAAGTAGTGAACCCTGTGGTACCCCACAAGTAACTTCCCATTCTCCCGAGTATGCTCCATTTAATGTTACCCTCTGCATCCTGTTGTCCAACCAATTTGTTATCCAGACTACCACCCTGGTACCCACTCCCAGACTGACTAACTTATTTATTATTCCTTTGTGTGGGACTGTGTCAAATGCCTTGTTAAAGTCTAAGTAAGCCATATCCACAGCCCCTCCCTGGTGTACTACTTTGGTCATCCAGTCAAAGAAATCTATTTGATTTGTCTGACATGACCTTCCCACTCTGAATCCATGCTGCCTTGCATCCTGTGTCCTGTTAGCCTCTAGATACTCAACAATTCTTTCTTTCAGAAGTGATTCCATCATTTTCCCTACCACTGAGGTCAAACAAACAGGTCTGTAGTTTCCTGCCTCTGCCTTGCTTCCACTTTTGTGAAGGGGGATCACATCTGCCCTCCTCCAGTCCTCAGGTACCACACCATCCTCCCATGATTTACTAAAAAGGGTAGTCAGTGATGTCACTAGGTCTCCCCTTAGTTCTTTTAGAATTCTGAGGTGAATACCATCAGGTCCCATTGCTTTGTCCACCTTGAGTTTTAAAAGTTCTTTCAGGACCCTTTCTTCTGTGAATGGACTATTATCGACCCCCCCATCCAGAGTGCTTCTGTTGTTTGGTTTAGGTACCTTCCCCTCCTCTTCTTTTGTGAATACTGAGCAAAAGTATTCATTCAGTATCTCTGACTTTTCTCTGTCGCTCATCTCACCTTCCCTTTATTAAGCCTCACTATCCCTTTCTTGGTCTTTCTTTGCTCCTGAATGTATCTGTAAAAGGTTTTATCCCCCTTCTTAGCTGAGCTGGCTATCTTTTCCTCAGTTTGGGCCTTTGATATCCTGACTGCCTTTGCTACTTCCCTCTGCTTTAACTGATACAGTTCTCTGTCCTGCTCCTTCTGTGATTCCTTATACTTTCTGAATGCTATCTTCTTCCCCCTAACCTTCTTTGCCACCTCTTTTGAGAACCATAACATTTTTTTTACTTCATTTTGTTTTCTTTATTTGCTTCACATAAAGGCTTGTTGCCTCTATGATGGCAGTTATGATTTTACCCCATTGTTCTGCCACCCCTCCTTCCTACCCATTTGATAGTGTATTCCTTAGGCACTCCCCCATTTTGCCAAATCCAGCCCTTCTAAAGCCCTGTACCCTTGATTTTGTATGGCTTGACTCCATGGTTGTGTTTATCATGAACCACACTGTGTGGTGGTTGCTTGTTCCCAGATGGCTACCCACTTCTTAATCTGAGATCCTTTCTCTGTCCCCATTTGAGAGTACCAGGTCCAAGATTGCTCTCTCCTGAGTGGGTTCCAACACTAGCTGCCTGAGGCATGCCCCCTGTAGGGCATTGAGAATGTCCCTACTCTTAGATGTGGCTGCATTAAATGCGGTCCAGTTAACATCGGGCATATTCAGATCCCCCATCAACAATATTCCCCCTTTTTCTACCATTCTGAGCATGCCTTCTATGATTGCATTGTCCATTTCCTCCCCCTGAGATGGGGGTCTGTATACAACCCATTGCTGCTAAAGTTGGAAATGTTTAAACCAATTATAGAATCTGAAAGTAAATCTGTAGCAAGTAATTTCTGGGCTAATACAGTGCCATAGAAACTTCTGTCATCCGCGTGATGCACTTCATATAGTCTACTCCAGGTAAAGTGTCCACCGTCATTCAGGAAAAGGCTATGCATACTACAGTCAAAGCCGCTTTAAGGGGATGGCACCGTGACCAGCTAATCATCCCCTTTAAGTGATCATCTCCTTTAAAGGAAGCCTTATTAAACACCGAGCATGATGACATCAAACACCACAGCTACACTGACAAAACTCACAGAAACCAACAAACAATAACAACAACAAAAAAACATAAATACAAGAGAAAAGCACTTTTAGTGAATACAGCTCTTTTTTTGATTGTGTGTTGTTTGCCTCTTGTGACTTTCAACTTTATTAATTAATGTGAATCCAGTAAAATCAACATAAAAAAGACTTATCTGGTGTTCTGACGGTCAAGTTCAGTCCCACACCACTCAGATAAAGAATTCTGTAATTTTCGCCTGCTTTGCCTCCACACTCATATTTTGTAAAATCTCCCCCTCCAACTTGAACAACTGCTTCCATTACTGTATGTAACCATGCTGCAGGCACCAGTCTCGGAGTGGCCCGATGTGCCCTATAGATTCATTGTTTGATACAGGAGCAGGTGGTACATTATCCACATCAACTTTGTTTCCTTCATCTTCTTTTTTTGGATCCTCCTGGGAAACAGTGGCACAGATTGCCTCTAGTGAAAGTTCACTATCTGTTTCAGCATCCTCATCAATGTCCACAAAACACTGAAACTCCTCTTCCATGAATGTAGTAGGGTGTAAAAAGTCAGCCAGAGGATCGATGAATTGTTTAGCAGCAGCACCCTCCTC
Source organism: Neoceratodus forsteri (assembly GCA_016271365.2). Lineage (NCBI taxonomy): Eukaryota > Metazoa > Chordata > Ceratodontiformes > Ceratodontidae > Neoceratodus > Neoceratodus forsteri. The sequence continues at coordinate 1,292,167,651 of CM057455.1, read as the reverse complement.
TGGTTGTTCTGGCAGATCGCAGTGAGCTAAAAACCCAGCTTTATGACAGCAATTTGCAGTTGTGGTTTCCTTTACTGCTGTCCAGGCTTTATGCAGCATGAATATCGTATCTAGGAGATTGACATGTCGTGCTATCTCCGATGCAACACTTGAGGACCCACTGTCAATAATCCCCATGATTCGCTCTGAAAAAAGAGCATGGTAGTGACCCTTTAAATTCCTTATCACCCCCATGTCTTGGGGTGGAATTAAACTAGTGGTGTTAGGGGGCAGGGAATGAATCTTTATGTGACTGTAAGCTCCAACAATGGCTGATGGGTAGGCACTGCAGTCATCCACCAAAAGCAGCACTTTCCATTGCCTGCACCTTAACTGTTTATTCCAGTTATCCAGCTACTCACTGAGGATGTTGCCAGTCATCCAGGCATTGGCCAAGCTGAAGTAAGTGACTGGGAGAGTGGACAAATCATTGGGGAGGCAACTGGGACACTTGTTTTTTTCTGATAACCTCCAGTGGCAGTTTGTCAGAGCCTGCCATGTTAACAAGCACATTAGGGACCCCCAATTAGATCCGTGTCTTTTTGGATGTTTCCTCTATCTGGGTAACCCCAGTAGAAGACACCGGTTTCATCAGCTTTGTAAATGTTAATGAGGGCAAAGTCAGCAAGCAGTGAGGGGAGCACATTTTTAATCCAGTTGGACATGGAATCCTCATCCGCTTCCATGCTCTCTCCTTGCTCCTTTTTACAGATGATGTTACAGCACACCTTCCATCTAGATAGCCACCCATCTGTAGCCTCAAAACCCTCATGCTCAAGATGGGTGGCTATCTCATTTGCCTTCTTTTTCAGCACTGGCCTGGAAATGTGAGCCCCTCTGAAGACCACATTTGAATACCAGAGGTGGAGGACATCTTCTACTTGTGTGTTCTTACCCTCTCTTTTCTGCTTTCTGCCTAGGTTGGTGTTGGTCAGCCAGTCAGACTGCAGTTTGGACTTTTTCTTGCTGATGTGTCTGACCTGGCTCTTCGATATCCCAAACTGTGCTGCCACCTTAACCATTGATGCACCTGGCTGCTCAAACACATTGAGCACTTTTATCTTCTCACTAAGGACCAGGTTGATACATTTTGTATCCACGTTGCACAGGAGACCACAGGGAGAGTGAAGTGAACACTCAGGAGACAAAAAAAACTGCTCCTAACAGCTCCAATCTGAAAGTGCCTATTTTTATCAGCTGGCTCAAAGAGATGTTAATCCTTTAATGAGCCATGAATGAGTACCAAGGCAGCACAGAACAATGGCTCTCCACCTCATAATTGACCCCTTAAACAGAAGTAGCCATCCCCTATAAAAGAAGCTGCACCCATTGAATAGGGCAGCCACTTGATTGGTGCCCTGGGGGTCATACCCTTTAAACAAACATCCCCTTTAAGTGCATCCTGATTAAGTAGGTTGTACTGTATCACTTTATGGGCAAAAGTGTTGGCGAAGTGTCATTATGCATTGTTTCACTGGGTAAAGTAGCACTTTGTCAGTTAAAACTACATGGAGTGTTTTCTTTTTTTTAAGTATTATCCACCCACAACCTCTGAGTAAATCTTTCCCACCTGCTCCCACCACCCCAACAGCCTCTACCATCCACCTCCACCCACAGTCCTGGTGAAGTTTCTGCAAAAGTGCAGCTATGTTGTCCCCCTTTCTGTAATATGGCCTTTCTAAATAGCATATCCTCAGTCTTAAATCCTAGTGCATGTCAATATGCTATTCTCCTATGATAAATCATTATTCCTGTAATGCCATCTTGTATTTCCATGTGATGGAATTCTTTAGCAATATTTAGTTAAAATTGATACCAATACATTTTTCAGAACACATTATTTTAATGTTATGTTTAAAAGAAAGGGCATACAGCAAATGCAAGATTACACACTGTATGTACTGTATTGATAAGTGTGCACTGTTAAAATGGAATTTTAGTGTTTCATACTGTGCATTTAACTAAAACATTGAAAGAGCCATTTTTATGCATTTCAGCTCAGTGTCTGAATGGCCACAGTGTACTGAAGTGTATTACATTGTACTATACAGTACTTTGCTTCAGCAGTAGGGTGCATTTCAACAATACAGTATGTGAAAACTGCCAGCTGAACAAGTCCCATTCTTTTTTTGATTAAAACAAACTTTCTGTACCATTTGCAACATTAGAAAAGAAACCCATACAAAACTCAATGACCACTGCTAAAATACACTTGCAGTTGTGAACCCTTCCACATACTGTAAACACATTCATGGCTTTTCTCCCTTGGCATGGGTACAACACTCTGAAATACTGAGAAAATAATAAATTAATACCTCGCTTAATCATATTCAGTTGTGAAATCAAAGGTACCTAACAAACTAAAAAATTAAAATGAAACGAAATCCATGTCAACTAATCCATTAGCTCTTTAAATTGGATAAGGTCCAAGAATTCTAAAAGAACTAAGGGTAGAATTAGTGACACCACTGACCTCCCTTTTTAACAAATCATGGGAGGATGATGTAGTACCGGAGGACTGGAGGATGGCAGATGTGATTCCCCTTCATAAAAGTGGGAGCAAGAGAGAGGCAGGAAACTACAGACTGGTTAGTTTGACCTCAGTGGTAGGGAAAATGATGGAATCACTTATAAAGGAAAACATTGTTGAGTTTCTAGAGGCCAGTGGGGCACAGGACCCAAGGCAGCATGGATTCACAGTGGGAAGATCATGTCAGATGAATATAATAGATTTCTTTGACTGGGTGAACAATGTGGTAGACCATGGAGGGGCAGTGGACATGGCCTACTTAGACTTTAGCAAGGCATTTGACACAGTCACACACAAAAGATTAATATATAAGTTAGCCAGCCTTGGAGTGGGTCCTAAGGTGGTAGCCTGGGTTAAAAATTGGCTGGTGTGCTGGCAGGGGTTATAACCTGACCCCCAGCTTGCATTCATAGGTCTACTCTGTGTACATGGGATGCTCTTTTGACCTCCCAAGACCTTCAGAAGCAACTGCCTTATTCAGAAATTTTGCATCAATGGGGAAGTCTAACTGGGTGTGCATGATACCATACACTGGGCTGCGTGTTCAGTTAAAACCACACTACCTCAGTCATGGTCTAGTCTATTTGTCTGATTAAAATTACCTTATCCTAAACCTTTATTGTTGTTTCTCTTTTAATAGTGTGGTACAACTTATATATACCAATAGTCACAAGTAAGCTTTACCCCTGTATTGTAAGTCAACAACTTTATAAGTACAAATATTTAACTGAAAAGAAATACCAGGAAATGTCATATTGTCTTAATTCTTTACTTAAAAGTGATATACAGAATTGACATTATTTGGATCAGCAGTGCAAGCAAACAATCTATCTTTAACTAGGGAGGAATTTTCTCCTACTTTTAGATACAGTCATGTAAAAAAAAGTAAAAATAAACTGAACATAAAATGGAAGTATCAAGTATCATCCATCTCTGCTTATAATCAGAGATAATAGCAAATTATAAACACACAGTGCCATACCTTGATGTCTCAAATGAAGTCCGAGGCAAAAGGACGTGCTGTCACAGTTCCTTCCTCTCTTCTGCGCCCCTTTAGCTTAAATGAGTCTAAATTTATATGTTTTTTGGATATACCTCATGTCATACTTCTGGTAGAAGTGTGTCTCATGATGCACTTCTTGTAGAAGTATACCCCATGACCCACTTCTTGTAGAAGTATGCCCCATGACCGTGACACATTTCTTGTAGAAGTGTGTTAATCATGCAAGATGGCAACAAAAATATCTTATTTTAAAAATGGTAAGTCATGTCAGATTCTTGCTTTACTGGAACATTGTTTTGTAAGCTCTGTTTTTTGCTACAGAGGAAACTGTGGTTTAGCTAGCATTCTGTCTATCACTTCCTCAAATAAAATCTCCTAATTTTATAGTTAATTTCAAACAAGACATGCATATATATTTTTTCTTTTAAAACTGTTAACTGTTAATATCACAAAAAAAGCTATAATCATTCTTGTTTTAAATGTATCTTCAAACTGTTTATAAGGCACACTCAATAATAATAATGTTTGCAACTTACAAATGATAATGATATAACTTATGTGCTATAGAGGAAACTTGTTCAGCCTGTTGCTTTCTTTTTCACTTACTTAAATACATTTCCCCATTCTACAGCTAGTTTTAAAACAAAACATTTTCCTTAACCTGTAAAATCTTAATGTTACAACCAAATATTGCAAAGAAACTACAATCATTTTTGATTTAAATGTATATTTTAACTATTTTACAGTAAGACACACTCAATTTATTGGCTAAACAGAATTATGCTTGGCAATGATGATGTATTTAATTCAATTCAGGAAAAGCAGAAGTAAAGCATTTTTCAATTGTCATTATTTAATTTAGAGAACAGTCAATAAGTCGGATCTATTTGTTGAGTTGCCTCTGGGGAATACCACGTTCTTGCTCCATCATGTCCTCTAGTTCCAGGAAAAGCTGCTTCTTTGAAATATTTGGATCAGGCAGTTCAAATAGGGACTCGAGGGGATTGCAGGTTCTGTAATTTCCATCCCTGTCTCAAAAATATATTGGAGAATAACATTCTGGATATATGGGTTGATGCAGAGCATAAGTGTTGATAATATTAACCATGAGACCAGTTTGTCCATTATATTGGAGTGATAAGTAGTGGTTATAGCCAGGATGTTGTGGTAGCATAGGAACTTTAATGCTGTCACTCAGTTGATGTCAGGACACAGGATACAGTACATCTGACATGAGAGCTGGTGAATGGTTGAAGGAACAGAGCAGTGGCAGAGATCATTTTTTTCCTTCTGCTAATGGGGTTTGCCTACCATTTGTAATGTCTCAACATGGCTATGGCTATATAGAAAATGGCATGGGGACCTTATTGTGCTGATGGCCATTCTCTGAAAGGCACCAGAAACAGGATGACAGCAGAGGTGCAAACTATCTTTGGCAACGTCAGAACAGTAAGACAACAATAGCAAGACCAAGTACCACCAGTTTTGTATGTAAAGGGGATAACAACCAGGAATACAATGTTTTAATCTAATGTTGTGGATTTTAACTGTAATTAGGGAACTGAAGCTTCATTATGTGCTGCTGTAAAATGTTTATATGTGGTAAAATGAGACTTTGTGTATTGTGTATTGTGTGTAATTGAGTGCTTATTGAAACTGCAGGTTTTGGTTTGTAAAGATAAGCTTGAAAATTAGCACAGTTCCTAGAACATTGCTGACTCTGGGGATAGTCTTGAATGAGGTCTTGTTGTGTGGTAGTGTCTAGTGGAGTTTGTAATATAAGGGGGATGTTTAACTATTTTGCAGTGCAATTGTAATAAATTTAGTCCAACAAGTTATAAAGGAAGGACTCCACAGACATCTAGCTAAAGTGATGTTGTGTGGCAGAGGATCCCAAGCCTGGTTGGTGATCTCTGTTTCTGTTTACTCCACACCTGTTGTTGTGTAGCACAACTGGTGGCACAAGTGATATCTACTAATATGATTCACTATCAGGAAACCCAGTACAGCTTATCTGGCAATCCCTGTGCCACCAATTAAGATCAGATATTGAAATTTGAAGTGAACTGGCCCCACCAAAAAAGAGAACATTTTGCAACTGATAGTCTGAAATTAACTTGATCCAAAGAGACAATCACACAAGTAAGATCCTGTAAAAACAGTTACTAACCACTGGCAGCAGCCTCATAAAATTGTTGGAGTTATGAATGGTACTGAGTTGATAAAGTATCAGTGTTTCTATGGGAGCTAGGCATAAATGAAGAAGATAAACATGATAATGAAGAATACTGTAATAATAATGTTTTGCAACAGTTTACATGTGGAGCATTGCTGAGGTCTGTTTTTAACCTTAAGTGATGCTGCATGATATGTAAAAGATTCATCGAACATGGGATAAGTAATATTTGTCTTCTTTAAGAAGGGTTTAGACTCACTGTGTTTTGTCATACTGAAACAAAAACACTAGATACATTAATAAAGGTAGGAATTGGTAAACATGTGCTGGTTGTACTGGAAACCAAGCAGAGTAGCCAGAGGAAGTACTGAAAAAGAATAAAAATAAAAATAGTAGAACAAGCATTAGTTGGTACAATCTTGAAAGGTTTCATTACATCTTTCTGTCTACTACCCTTGATGGTAGTTTTCACCTAGGGATTTTTCCACTCTGTAACAAACTTTAAACCTTTTAAACATGTAAATAAACAATTTGGCTACAGTAAACCACCAAACAGATGGTAAGACAAATGAAAATAAAAAAGCAAAACAAACAGTAAGTGGTAAGAGCATGATCTTAAAAGGTGTTATTTGGTAGAAGTAAATTCACATGGGCTTGATATTTTTAAGACCCATGGGTGTTTAGGTTTTTTTTAAGCAAAACCAGTTTCTAATGGTATAAGGGTTTACCTAGATACTGTACTTATTGCCCTATTTAAAGACAGTTGTGCCTGGTATTAGTATCCAGGACTGTTTATGTTTGCATTTTATAAAGTGAAAGACCATGTTTAGTAAGTGGTTTACTTTTCAGATACATAAATGCCATTGATATGCTTCTAGTTGAAAATGTATCATACTTTGTTTTTAAGGCCTGTTGTAAGTGCTTGTTGACATTTTAACTAGGCCTGGGAATTTAGGGTGGCACTGAATACCATAGTGCCAATTAATACCATATTGATCTTTCAGTTCAAAAACATGAACATTTTAAAATGCAAACCTTGAAGTGAATGGATGTGAAAGGAGATTCCACAATGTGGCAACATTTCTTTGGTCAGTGTGTCCACAGGGAATTTGGCTGTGGCCACCACTGCAGGGAATGCCTTCACAAATTAGTGAAAATGATCTGTAATAACCAAAACAAAAAAGATATACAGTGGCGTGAAAAAGTATTTGCCCCCTTCCTGATTTTCTCTATTATTGCATATTTGTCACACTGGATGTTTTCAGATCTTTAGAGAAAATGTAATATTAGATAAAGGGAACCTGAGTGAACAAATAACACTTGTTTTTTTTTTTTAATTTCACTTATTTAATGAAAAAAAGTTAACCAACACCAACTGGCACTGTGTGAAAAGTAATTGCCCTTACACTTAATAACTGGTTATGCCACATTTAGCTGCAATGACTGCAACCAAACACTTCCTATAATTCAATATCAGTCTTCACATCGCGTGGAGGAATTTTAACCCACTCTTCCTCATAGAACTGCTTTAATTCAGTAACATTTGGTAGGTTTTCGAGCATGACCTGCTCTGTTTCAGGTCCGCCACAGCATCTCTATTGGTTTAAGTCTGATTTGACTAGGCTACTCCAAAACTTTAATTTTACTTTTTTAGCCATTCTGATGTGGACTTGCTTTTTGTGTTTTGGATCATTGTCTTGCTGCATGGCCCAACCACGCCTGGCTTCAGCTGACGGAAGGATGACGGACATTCTCCTCTCAAGAATTTTCTGTACAGAGCAGAATTCATGGTTCCTTAATTATGGCAAGTCATCCAGGTCCTTAGGCAGCAAAGCATCCCCACACCATCACACTACCACCACCATGTTTGACTGTTGGTATGGTGTTCTTACTGTGGAATGCTGTGTTTGCTTTGCGAGACATTATGGGATCCATGTCATCCAAAAGTTCCACTTTGGACTCATCTGTCCATAGAACATTTTTCCCAAAAGGCTTGTGGATCATCCAGGTGCTTCTTGGCAAATGAGAGGCAGGCATTTATGTTCTTCTTGGTTAGCAGTGGTTTCCGCCTTGCTACTCTCACATGAAGCCCATTTTGCCCAGTCTCTTTTCTGATTGTGGGTCGTGAACACTGACCTTAGCTGAGGCAAGAGAAGCCTGCAGTTCTTGGATGTTGTTTTAGGATCCTTTGAGACTTCCTGAATGATTTTACGCCATGCCTTGGAGTAATTTTGGCAGGCCGCCACTCCTGGGAAGATTCACTACTGTTCCAAGTGTTCTCCATTTGGATTATGGCTCTCACTGTGGTTTGATGGAGTCCCAGAGCCTTAGAAATAGCTTTGTAACCCTTTCCAGACTGATAGGGCAACACATTTTTTCTGATCTTTTCAGGAACTTCCTTTGATCATGGCATAATGTGCTTGTTGAATCTTTGTGCTGGCAACGTGACTCTGATGGTAAGGGTCAAAATAAGTGAGATTTATATTGAGCAGGCTGGCTGTAATCAAGCCTGGCTGTTTCAATCAGCTGACTCTAATTATCCCTTTAATTGGGTTGATTTAACTAGGGGCAATTACTTTTCACACAGTGCCCGTTGGTGTTGGTTAACTTTTTCATTAAATAAATGAAATAAGTAAAAAAAAAGTGTTATTTGTTCACTCAGGTTCCTTTATCTAATATTATATTTTGTCTAAAGACCTGAAAACATCCAGTGTGACAAATATGCAATAATAGAGAAAATCAGGAAGGGGCAAATACTTTTCACGCCACTGTATATATATATATATATATATATATATATATATATATATATATATATATATACATATGTATGTATATGTATATATATATATATATATATATATATATATATATATGTTTATCTTCACTGAGGGATAATGGCCCCACTAAATACTCATGTATCCCCAGGGTGTATGAAAAGTTGCTTGCAGGATGGGAGTGGGAACTGGTTGGGCCTGCTCACATGTTGGCAGGTTATACAACTATTGCCGTAATTAGTAATGTTTGACGTCATAGAAGGCCAATTGAAGTTGCTTTGATACCCAGATCCAAATGGATTAACTTTTTCATGCAGGAATAATTTTTTACCACATAAATATATGTTGTTAGTTTTTGTATTAGGCCTTCCAACTCTCATTCCTACAAGTTTTTAGAATATCTTACTGTCCAGGAGGTGGCCAACTTCCTGTTCAGCTTGGCAGACCTCCATCAAGGATTGGCTAACTTTGTGCAGCAGCGACATGGTATACACAAGTTTCACTGCTGAATTGCTAGGATGATCACTTGGAAATATATAGTCTGTTCCATGCCCTCCAGATGTGAGAAACCTTTGCAGCAGGAGTTCAAACTTCACTTGCTTGCTAAATTCTGTCCCAGTCTGATAAGAATGCCTCAGGCTGTTTTGGACACGAATTGTAGGTTTGAACTACTATAACTGCTGTCAATAAATACCAATTTAGGCTTGTGGGTTAATGCTTGTGTAAGTGCCAAGACACTAGTAGGGTAAGTAGACAGCTTTCACTGGTATGACTTCTCAGGTAATAATTGAGTAAATGTTTGTTGCATTATCTTGTAACCTGTAATGATACCTATTGCTAACTTCTTTTATCTTGTATATGTTGTACACTTGTCTTTGCCTACACTACAGTAGTAATATTTGGTAAATTTGATCAATACATGAATTCCAAATGTGGTGGGCTGCTCTAATTGTGAGTATGATGGGTATAATGCTGTTTCATTAGGACAAAACAATTAAGTAATTAATCAATTTATTTATTTACTTTTTTGTTTAGTGTACTGAGATACAAGGTGCAAGCTTTGGCTGGGGTTACTACTAGATTTCAGACAAGGACTAGTGTGGTTGGATGTTGGATGTGTACTGAAATGTGAAATTTTGGGGGACTTACTACAATACTATAATTACCTTGACGTGTTTTAAAACCTGGAATAATGCCTATTTGGAAAATAGTTTTATATGTGGTGTCTGTCGTACCATTTCAAATTTCATATTCAAGAGGAAGTACATTATAAGAACCACCCGCCATTTCCCCAACATCCAACAGAAGAACCTCTACCACAGAGGGTAGTTGGTCCAGGAGGTTGGCAGGTGGTTAGGAGGGGCAAATCGGGTGCCCCATCACTCTGTGCTCTCCAACATATTACCTCCAAAAACCATATAAACACTACAAACAGGTATCTGCATCTATTTCTGAAATCAAACAAAGGAGCAGAGGACACTGCAGAGCAGGACACTGCAGCACAGGAGATAGCACAACGAAACTCACCCAAATCAGGAACCAAAACAAAAAAAGCAAAAAGGAAATCCAAAAAACTTCTGATCATAGGAGACTCCATGATTCAGGGAGTTGATACCCATCTCCAGCCAGGGGTAATGGTCAGATGTCTCCCAGGTACATCAGTGTGGAGAGACACTGACCGCATTGCTAAAACTGTTCACAAAGCAGGAGAAAACATTGATGTCCTGGTACACATAGGGACTAATGATCTTGACAGCCAGTCAGTTGTGGAGACCAAGGAACACCTGACCAGGCTGGGTGAAAAACTATCATCCATTTCGTCTGACATTTCCTTCTGTGAGATCCTGCCAGTCTGGGAGAGGGGGGCAGATGGACGGAAGGTCAGAGAAGGGGAGATAGGGGAGCTAAACATGTGGCTCAAGGGCTGGTGCCAGGAAAAAGGACACAGATTTGGAGGGAACTGGCAACAGTTCTGGGAGTGAAAGTTCTTTAAATTTGATGGACTGCATCTGACTAAGGAGTGAGTCAGTGCATTGGGGCAGAAGTTTGACATCTTTGCAGAATATTTAAACTAGCAAATGGGGAGAGGGTGCAGCACCCCATACGTCAAATGGGAAGAACACCCCCCCCAGCTAGTGGTCAAACAGGGATTCAGCATGTTTGCAGTTCATTTGCATCACCAGTTAAGAAAAAAGGTCCGTCTCCCCACACGGCGCACAGGGGAAATGCCAAACCTCACCCAACAACTAACACACTGAAATCTGGCCAATGGAAAATCATGTACACAAATGCTCACAGCCTGGGAAATAAGATCCCAGACCTGCAGACAATAATGTCAGAGGCTAAACTGGACATAGTAGCAATTAGTGAGATGTGGTTTACCAGTAACCACACTTGGGAGACTTCAGTACCTGGCTATGTACTGTTCAGAAGAGACCGAGGTGCAAAAGGGGAGGTGGAGTGGCCCTGTATGTCAATGAAAATATTAAAGCTACAGAAATTCAGAATACACATAAGGAGCCAGAAGAACTGTGGGTCACCCTGGAAACAGGAAATGGGACAGGAATAAGAACTGAGGTTGTCTACCTGCCCCCAGACCAGGGGGAGGACATCGACACATTACTGTTAGAAGATATACAAAACGTGGCAGCTAAAAGGGAGGTTCTGATAATGGGAGACTTCAACATGCCGGATACAGATTGATCAATACCAGCAGGAACATCTGCCAGAACTAGACACATGGTAGATTCCCTGCAGGGGGAGGGCCTCAAACAACTGGTACAACAGCCCACAAGAGACAGGGTTATCCTAGATCTAGTACTGACTAACAGGGAAGGGATCACAGATCTCCAGGCAGAAGGTCACCTGGGGGCCAGTGACCATCACATGGTATGGTTCAATTTGGCTACTACATCTAAATCATCCCATTCCAAGGCAAAAATATGGGACTTCAGAGGCGCTGACTTTGATAAGATGGCCAACAGAGTTAAGCTAGCCTTGGCAAAAGAAACACAGGTGAGGGGGTACAGGCAAAGTGGGCAACAATTAAAGATGCAATACTTGAAGCAACATCCCATTGTGTTAGACAGAAAACGAAGTGCAAAAGAAGAAGGAAACCACTTTGGTTCTCAAATACAGTAGCAGAAAAGGTCAGAGCCAAAAGGCTGGCCGTCAGGAAATATAAGGGAACACAGCGGGATGAAGACAGGGAGGCATACCAAACTGCCCTAAGGGAAGCAGGGAAGGCAGTAAGGCAGGCAAAGTCCCAAACTGAGGAAATACTAGCAAGAAAAGTAAACAAAAGATGACAAGACTTTCTATAGATATATTAGTGAAAGGAGAAAGTCCAGAGGGGGTATTGCTAAGCTCAAAGGAAAAAAAAGGGCATGTGAGGAAGAGGACCCTGTAAAAGCATCTATCCTAAATAGATACTTTTGCTCAGTATTTACTGAAAAGAAGGTAGGACAGGGCCCACAGCTCAGCACCATGGACACAGGGGGGAGGGAGGTGAGCACTACTCCCTTCACAAAAGAAAGGGTCCTAAAAGAGCTCACTAAGCTCAAGGTGGACAAGACAGTGGGACCTGATGACATACAACCCAGGGTACATAAGGAGCTAAGGGTGGACCTAGCAGAGCTATTAGCAGAACTGTTTAGTGAGTCTCTGAGCACAGGAGAGGTCCCAGAAGTCTGGAGAAGGGCTCACGTGATCCCGCTCCACAAGAGTGGTAGCAGGGAGGAGGCAGAGAACTACAGACCAGTCAGTCTTACCTCAGTAGTAGGCAAGATTATGGAGGCACTCCTTAAGGAAAGGATAGTGCAACACCTGGAATCCATAGGGGCACAGGATCCAAGACAGCATGGGTTTACAAAAGGAAGGTCCTGTCAAACTAATCTCATAGATTTCTTTGACTGGGTAACCAGAGTGGTGGACCAAGGGGGAGCAGTTGATGTCGCCTACCTTGACTTCCGCAAAGCTTTCAACACTGTTCCACATAGAAGATTGAAAAATAAGCTGGGTAGGTTCGGGGTGGGTCAGACATTGGTCAACTGGGTGGCAAACTGGTTGACGGGCAGAAAACAGAGAGTGGTGGTAAATGATATACAGTTAGAAGAGATGCAAGTCACAAGTGGGGTACCTCAGGGATCAGTCCTGGGGCCATTCCTCTTCAATATCTTCATTAGTGACATTGCAGATGGACTAGAGGGTAAGGCTTGTCTGTTTGCAGATGACACCATGATCTGCAACAGAGTAGATGATCCAGACGGGGTGGGCAGAATGAGAAGAGATCTGGATAAACTAGCAAAATGGTCAGAAGAGTGGCAACTGGGATTTAATGCAAATAAGTGCAAGATCATGCACATAGGAAAGAGAAACCTGAAATCACCTATAGGCTGGGAGGGAAGTTGATGGCAGTCACAAAGGAAAAAAGAGACTTGGGCATCATCATCACCGATGACCTGAAATCATCCAAGCAGACCTCTAAAGCAGTAGGTAAGGCTAGGGGGATGTTAGAGTGTATTAGTAGGAGTATCACAAGTCAGAAGAGGGAGGTAATAATCCCTCTTTACAAGACACTGATTAGGCCCCATCTGGAGTACTGTGTGCAGTAGTGGAGGCCAAACCTTCACAAGGGCATTAACCAAATTGAGGCAGTCCAGAGAAGGGCAACCAAAATGGTACAGGGACTGCATCAGAAGACATATGAGGACAGATTAACGGAGCTCAATATGTATACCCTTGAGCAAAGGAGGGAGAGAGGTAATATGATCGAAACATTTAAACACCTTAAGGGCATTAACAAGGTGAAAGAGGGTAACATGTTTAAATGTAAGTAAAATAGCAGGATAAGAGGACACAGCATGAGATTAGAGGGAGGCAGATTAAGGGGGAATGTGAGGAAATTCTTTTTCACAGAAAGAGTGGTGGATGCATGGAACTTCCTATCTCAGGAAGTGGTGGCTATGAATACAGTGCAGGGCTTCAAACAGGCATGAGATAGGCATAAGAGAGCAATACAGCCCAGTAAGAATAGATAGGCCACTGACAGAGCAAAGGCCGATGGCACATTTATAAGGTAGAAAAAGAAATGGGCAGACTGGATGGGCCTTGCGGTCCTTATCTGCCATCAACCTCTATGTTTCTATGTTTCTATAATGTTACCATGTGGTATCATTGCCAGTGAAATATGCTTGTAAATGCTACTAATTTTACTGTCACAGTTGTGAATATAGTGATGTTTACAAATGTTGGGCGTTATTAGGACCTGAATTAAACATGCATATAGGTGAGAAGTAGTTAGGAAATATACATTAACAAGAGATAACATACAATCCAGTAATAAACATCTATATTACATTTGTGTATGCCAAAAGAATGCTGAAGTACATTTGAGTTGAGTGTGAGATGTTTCTACATGTAGTTTTAAATGTTAAGGTTTGTGCATTAAAACCCATGAACAATGAGATATAAAAAAAACCAAAACAAAACTATAAGCACATTTGTGTTAAAGGTGTTGAATGATAAAGAAAATCCAGGCAATAGTATGTACTTAAATGCACGAGGTCAACTGAGTTGCTAAAGGTCACACAGGGTGAAAGTGTTAACTGGTTAGGTTTAAAAACAGGAAGTGATATCAAAAGATGTGAGTTAACAGTTATATTATTGTAACATTACATATGCAGAAGTCAAACACAGAAAAGTAAGAACATATTACTATAACCCAGTTATCAAAAACTAAAATAAAAATAAATAGAATTTATGACTAATGAATATATTTGTTTTAATATTTAGCAGATTAAGGTACAAAACAGAAACATTGGAACCCCCTTGGAAATAAATGGTTAAAGGAAAATAACTTTAAATTAATAATGTAATACCAGTTAACTGCATTATGAAATAATCAAGGAATGACAGTAAATGGTTACATTTAAAGTGAGTTGCATAAACCATGGTATAACAGAAAAAAGGGAAGTAGACAGGCTGCTGACGGTTTAGCAGAAGCCAAAGCAGCATTTAGAAAGTCAAAACTGGATTAAGACAAGAAAATCATGTGACTATTTGAGATTGCTTTATAATTAAGATGACATTTATATACTAATATTACAACCAATTTGTAATGAATAAAACAAACCAATAAAACGCACTTTATGAGAGTGTGTGTAGTATTTAGTATGAAAGTATTACCTAGTATTACTGTTTTGCACAGACAGGAAAGGGAAGAGGGGAAAAAAACAACACTTATGGCTGTGAAATTGGATACCATGATGCTAGCCCTCATTCAAAAGAACAGTTGAAAGTTGTTAATCTAATATGTGTACTGCTTAAGATACATATTAGACAGATAAAGACATGGTATGAAGTTAGGTTTTGTAGATTTAAGACTACTGAAAAGGAAGCACTGCACAGTCAATGCATTGCAGAACAAACACTTGTGGTGGAGTGTATGTGTCTGTGTGTGCGGGAGTTGCAACCAAGGTTATAGTGCATGGATTTGTTACATAGGCCTAATAGACAATGTATGCAATAAAGAAGGAGCTTGTTGAAGAGGTTGAGGAAGAGGAAACAAAGATTGAAGTGGTATAGAAAACATTACTTCTGCATGATATAATAAGACACTAATTTATTCTGTTGTTATACGGTGGTAGAATAACTATGATAGGGAATTTTAACTAGCTACATTATATATATATGGGGAATGGTAGATAGGCATTAACTTATGATGTAATGTAGCATGTGATAATTGTTATGGAAATTTTTCTTAGTTATTGAGCAATTTTTTTTTTCAATTTTGGGATCTGGTTATAGTAACATAAGATAATAATATTAATTTATCATGTCTGGGTCACCAACTGTGCTGGCTGGGGTTCAAACCTGACCCCCAGCTTGCCTTCTTAGGTTTACTCCATGTACATGGGATGATTTTTTGACCTCCCAAGACCTTTGGGAGCAACCACCCCATTCAGAAATTTTGCTTGAATGGGGAAGTCTAACTGGGTGTGCATGATAGCATGCACTGGGCTGCGTGTTCAGTTAAAATCACACTACCTCAGTCATGGTTGAGTCTATTTGTCTGATTAAAATTACCTTATCCTAAACCTTTATAGTTGTTTCTCTTTTAATAGTCTGGTACAACTTATATATACCAATAGTTACAAGTAAGCTTTACCCCTGTATTGTAAGTCAACAACTTTATAAGTACAAATATTTAACAGAAAAGAAATACCAGGAAATGTCATATTGTCTTAGTTCTTTACGTAAAAGTGGTATACAGAATTAACATCATTTGGATCAGCAGTGCAAGCAAACAATCTATCTTTAACTGGAGAGAAATTCTCTTCTACTTTTAGATACAATCATACAAAAAAAGTAAAAATAAAGTAAACATAAGATGCAAGTATCATCCCTCTCTGCTCATAAACAGAGATAATAGCAAATTATAAACACACAGTGCCATACCTTGATGTCTCAAATGTCACAGCTCCTTCTTCTCTTCTGCCCCCCTTTAGCTTAAATGAGTCTAAATTTATATGTTTTTTGGATGTACCGCGTGTCATACTTCTGGTAGAAGTGTGTCTCGTGATTCAGTTCTTGCAGAAGTATACCCTGTGACCCACTTTTTGTGGAAGTATGCCCGGTGACCGTGACACATTTCTTGTAGAAGTGTGTTAATCATGCAAGGTGGCAACAAAAATATATTATTTTAAAAATGGTATGTCATGTCAGATTCTTGCTTTACTGGAACATTGTTTTGTAAGCTCTGTTTTTTGCTACTGAGGAAACTGTGGTTTAGCTAGCATTCTGTATAGCACTTCCTCAAATAAAATCTCCTAATTTTATAGTTAATTTCAAACAAGACATGCAGATATATTTTTTCTTTTAAAACTGTTAACTGTTAATATCACAAAAAAGCTATAATTCTTGTTTTAAATGTATCTTCAAACTGTTTATTAGGCACACTAAATAATAATAATAATAATGTTTGCAACTTACAAATGCTAATGATATAACTTATGTGCTATAGAGGAAACTTGTTTAGTCTGCTGCTTTCTTTTTCACTTCCTCAAATACATTTCCCCATTCTACAGCTAGTTTTAAAACAAGACATTTTCCTTAACCTGTAAAATCTTAATGTCACAACTAAATATTACAAAGAAGCTATAATCATTTTTGATTTAAATGTATCTTTTAACTATTTTACAGTAAGACACATTCAATTTATTGGCTAAACAGAATTATGCTTGGCAATAATGGGAGGGCTTTAAACCCGAGGTTCAATGGGCAGAGCAACAACGTCACTCCCCCATTGAGCTTAAATACGTCACTTTTCCTGGATGCCCTCAGGATTCGTTTTCGTTGCAGCCAAAGGCCTAGTCAGCCGTTTTCCTGCTGCCCTCCTGCTATCTTGCCTTTCTGTCACTTTACCTCCTGAATTTTAGTTGTCCCCCCTGCCTGTCCCATTTGGCTGTTCTGGGGTAGCTCCTCACATTGCTCGCTCTGCATAGGGCATATGCCACCCTGGGTGTGTTACATCTATTCTCCCATTCCCTGTCTGCTCTCCTTCACATCTGCCCCAATTCTGGTGCCCATTCCCATCAGTTTTCCACTCAGAATTTCTGCCCCTTTGCTATTAGGAGCTGCTGCTCTGTTCATCCTCTCGCTTCCGGGTTCCCGCACTCGCACATCCCGGCTTCACCATCTTCTCTGCCTTCCCCTCAGCTTCTAGCACATGCAGACCTCCTCCTCCTTCCCTTTCGCCCTCCTGCTCGCTTTCATTCCCCACTAGCTGCGGCCCTCCTTGCCCCCACCTATAATCGCTTGCATTGCTTACCTTCAGCTAGAGTTCATCACCCTCTTAGTATCTATCAAGCTTCCACAGCTATCATTCCTTCTACCTAACTCACATACTGGCATTCTGCTTTTTTCCTAGCTACACGCCACATTTGGCTATCATTCAGCATGTTAAGGAGTTGTCATGGGACAAGCCGTGCCTTCGAGTCGCCCGTAATGTTCCCTATGCTATCCAGGACTGGAGAGCTGCTCTGCACCCCAATGGTTTCTCCTCTCCTTGCTGCATGCATGTGGTTCCGTGCACACTATCCTGCCTCGATGGCAGTGCAGTCAGTTTTGGGACTTTGGACATGGCTATGGCTGTTTTCACACTAGTTTATATGAGTCCCGGGCTGGTTTCCAACTTCTTCTGACGTGCCTATCTCCTGGCTAGGGGATTGGTCATTTTGTTTCTTCTTCAGCCATTGATCTGGCCCTGGCCTGGGTGTCTACTGGATGTTTCTTCGGCTTGTTCGACTCTGCACCTGCCTGGGTTCTACTTTCACCTACTCGATTGCTGGAGGGCTGGTGGTGTCCTACAATGGGGTAAGCTCTCAAGCTTTTACTATGCTGGGGGAATTCCGTGATGTGTGCAACTCTCAGGGGTAATCTGTGGCTTCAGTCCGGCCTTGCCAGTCCAGCTTCAGCAGTGCATCTAGGGTTTGTTTTCTTCCACTGTGAAAGTTCCGCCTGTTCTAGATCCCCACACATTGTGATATGGACTGGTCCAAGGTGTCCTTGCACTGCTTTGCAGCCTCCTTCACCTGCCGCATTTTGCACGTACATTAAGTAAGATTTTTTTTTGTGTGTGTGTTGTTTTCTGAGGGGTTTATCCTGCACTTCCACTGCCTTCCAGGGCATGCTGTTCCTGGAAGGACATTTTCTATATCAGTCTTCTACATTGCATTCTAGCCTATATCTGGGGTATTCTTGCTCTGTCATGCACAGGTTCTCCTACCGACCAGCCTGTGGCACTGTCTGCCCATGAAAGATCAGCTTCAGGCAATTTCTGCCTAGTTTTCCATCTGGTTTTGTAACCCTTACCTGTTCTGGCCTTCTGGGCTTCCTTCCCTCACTGTACCTTGCCTCTTCCTATTTACCTTCCTCTTGCCAGCCATCATGGCTTCATTCCGATCATGGCTTCACTCCATTGTCATTCCTCGTCATCATACCGCCTCTGTTTACTACAATTTTACCCCTATCACCATTAAGCCATCTCCAGCTGCTTCAATATGGCCTGAGATCCAGAATTCTCTTTGGCATACCTATCATGACCTCTTATGAATCATATCCTTCCTGCGGTTCTCCTTCCATACCAGCTATTCCTCACCTTGACCTGCTCATCCAATGCAATCCCTACCATCCTACAACCTTTCTGACCTTAGGTTCCTGGTTCCGGTCCTCATTACCCATTTCTTATCTCATCAAGCCTCCCTTCCCAGATACATTCCATCTTCTGCTGTCATGGATTCTTCCAGTCATGGTTTCACTCCTTCTGTTCTGATTTGCTCACATTCTACCGTATTTCGCCTCAACCACTCATCTCTTTCAATCACTCCGTCAATATGCCTTGGCCGCCTCCCTCTAGCATGCAGTGTCAGTCACCTTGATTCAGCTCTGTCTCCATTCCTGGCCATGTCTTCCCATCTGCCCCTTGCTACAAGCTGGCTGGAGGCCATCCACCATCATTCCAGTTTCCTTCACATTTATTTCCGAATCTACCTCATTTCGAGGAGCCTACTTCATCTCATCACTCCATTAATTTCCGGCTCTACCTTATTTCAAGAAGTCTATGTGGTTACATTGCTTTATCAAGCATATCTCCCCCTTATTTCGAATACCCTCTGGTCCCAGATATGCCTTCTTGGCCTCGAAGTATATCTCCTTTTGAGGAGTCTCATTACTTGCATCACCCCATTGAATCCTCTGTTCTCTCCTCAACCCACAGCCGGATCGCCTTGTTCATATCGCCTGTTCATGCCTTATCGGCCTCAGTGTCTGCTTCCTCATCTTACTCAACATTTCAATTGATCTTCTGCTCCTTGCTTCTGGTTTCATGCCGCCCCCAACTGGTGGTGGCTGTGGTCTCAGCTCCTCTGCCTCCGTGCAGCTCTGCAACCTCCCAGTGCACCAGAATGCCTACTCTGGGACCCAACAGTTCCACATCCTTGGGATCTTCCACCACGGCCGCCTCTCAGATCTTTCCGGCCTCTCAGCTTACCAGCTTTCGGATGCCGCCCCTAATTCCTTCATCTTTGGCTACCTCATCTTCCTGCAATGCTAGAATCTGAAAGCTACCAGCTGCATCCTTCCGTGTTATCCTCGGTACCAGTCTCCCTTGGGAACCTGTCTAATTCTGCCCTGCAAGTCTCACCCTTCTTTGTTTTCAGTCTCTCCCCTTGTAGACTGCTTCACGTGCTGATTATTGCCTTCTGCACTCCTTGTGCTTTCTGATGTTTTCCCATTATCTCCCCCCCAGCTCTGAGGATATGCCCCTTAATTCTGCTTGCGTTCACCAGCTTCAACAGGCATGTATGCTTCCCCTGTCTCTTCCTCATAGTTTTCTGACCTTTTTCGACTGTGTTTCTCTACATCCATCTCTTTACTAGGTTTGATTACTTGTATATCTCCGGTGTTTCGTATGGCTCTCGTTCCCTCCACTGCCAATCATTTTGGTTGTCCCATGCTCATCTATTTCCATTGATTCTGATATTAGTTTTTCCTACCTCACTTTCCCCTCACCTACTCTTGGTTTGGTGTCCCTCATTCTGCTCCCTCTCCTGGGCTCTTTCTGCAAACTCATCCATCCTGGTTTCAATCCAGTCATAGCTTCTCTCTCATCATGCTATGACATATCTATTCATTCCCTTTGCCATTCATATCCTCTGGCCTTCCCTGGCTGACTCCATCCAACCTTTGATCACCCGGGCATACGTGTCACCTCATTCAGCTCGCCCTCCTGCCCCCTTGCAGTGCCTTCCTCCTTCAGCAGCCTATTTGCTCAATGTCATCCATATTTTACCCCTTCATCAGGTGATCCTTCTTCTCCTTAACCCTTCAGTTCCATGATGCCTGGCCTTGACCTGATCTTCTCATTCATTCCCTATCTCAGTATGCCTTGCCTTCATTTGCTTCCAAGTCCATGCTGTTCCCTTGCACAATATGGCTATGCCTATCCTGTATCATGTGTGGCCTAATCCGACTCACCCTGTGCAGTTCTCCCCTATTCCAGCTGGGTCCTGTGCTACCCCATTGCCCTCCCTATCGTTCTTCATCCTTTCTTACCTCAATCTCCAGTATCTGCCTTCATGGTATCCTTCACTCATCATACCTCATCCATTCCTGTTCCCTTCCTCAGCCTAGCACTTCTTCTCATCCAGACCATCATGGATGCTATCCACTCTTGGCTTCCCTTCTCCATGTCTTTTGTCCGATTCGCCTCCCCTTGATCACCATCCTGCACTTGCTCTCTGGTTCGCAGATCATCTCATTCCTGATGCACCTTCTTGGCCTCGGCATCAGTCTCCTTTTGAGGAGCATCTTCGTTCATCTCACTCCCTGGTGCCTGATACCTTCATTCAGGTTCTGTTCCCATTCATTCCCACCTCTTCTTCCAGTTCCGTACCTACTCCCCAGAATTCTGCCCTCATAAACATCCCTCTGTTCTTCTCTTTACTCATCATCATACTTCATTCAATTCTGCTCACTCCTCTTCCTACCTTGTCCAGTTTTGATTCTCGATCGCTTCAACCGAGTTGCCTCCAATTCCTGATCTCCCTTCTTGGCCTCAGAATCTACCTCTTTTCAGGGTTCCTCATTGGTTTGCTTCTTTCATGCCAGTTTCATTTCGGTTCTTTCCATCTCCCCTTCTTCCAGTTCACTTCCAGCTGTCCAGGCTTCTCTCCACTCTTGGCCTGCTGTCGGCATTCTTTTTGGGCATACCTATCATAACTCTTATGCCACCTATCAGCCACAGCCATCCTGCTGAATGCATAGAGTTCATAACTCCAGGCATATCAAGTTCATGAATCCAGTCATCTTCCTTCAACATTACTTCACAGCTCATCCATTTACATCGCCTACTCTTAACAATCCTATCAATTAATACCATTCTACCTTATCAACTACAGCCTCAGGATCTAATCATTCAGGGTCTAATTGTCCACATTGCATAATCAAGAATGCCTCTTCAACCTCAATGCCTGCTCACTTGCATAACTATATCAAACGCATCGCACCCTGAAGCTAGTCTACAATACTATTGGTCTCCTCATTGACTCATCTGGAATATCCTCATGAGCACATCCAGATACTCCTTGTTGCTCTGACTCATAAATGGACTTACTCCTTCCTATCCTTGCTTCTAGATCTAATATCTTATGTCGACTACTTGAGCATACCCTCCTTAGTTCCAACAAGGTGTATCTAGTTTATCATTCCTTCAAGCATTCCATCATTGACTCTGATGCTACTCATTGACCACAACATCAGGATCTAATCGTTCATGCCTCATCATCCTCAATTTCTACTTCCTCGCCTAACTAAATCAATCATACCCATCATAGATATTTTGCCGACTGCTTGCAGTGATCATCACTATCAGCATTAATCGTGTCTCATGTTTGCATTTGATCTGCACACAGCCTTATGTTCCATCCTTGATCTGTGCTTTCTTTTAGGGATCTTATGTATTCCATCATCATCCTCACTGCTCGTATCCCTCTAGTTACCGAACCCTTTTTTTCTAAAAATATACATCCTCAATTCAAACATCATCAGCCTGGAGGGAAGGCTTGTGTAACTTGAATCCCCAGAGATTTCCTCCTCAAAGGAGGTTTTTCCTCTCCTCTGTGCCAATGGTCATAATATTAGTTAGAATTAGTGATTTTCTTCTTAGCTAGTTAGGTTCTGCTGTTGGAGAAGGCAGATGGTGGCCCAGCTTTCCCATCTCTCCTCAGGAAGTTAGCACTTGTCACAGAATTCATTAATCACTTCTCTCTTCAATGCTTGACAATTCAGGTATTCTTTTTGGGCTTCTTCCCAACCTACCTTTAGCTGACTCATTCATTTCTGGCACCTGTAGGGGGGACCATCACTAGGGTTCTTTGCGTCGTACTCTTACAGGAGGTATATCCCACAGATAGAGAGGTGGAAAGCCACATAAAATTCAGTTACTCAAGTTACACAAGCATTATCATATCATATCCAGCTGCATAAGCACATTGAATGATGTATTTAATTCAATTCAGGAAAAGCAGAAGTAAAGCATTTTTCAATTGTCATTATTTAATTTAGAGAAAAGTCAATAAGTCAGATCTATTTGTTGAGTTATCTCTGGGAAATAGCGGGTTCTTGCCCCATCAGGTCCTCTAGTTCAAGGAAAAGCTGCTTCTTTGGAATATTTGGATCAGGCAGTCCAAATAGGGACTTGAGGGGATTGCAGGTTCTGAACTGGATAACAAGATACAGAGGGTAATAGTAAATGGAGTTTACTCTGAAGAAAGGGGGGTTACTAGTGGGGTGCTACAGGGTTCAGTACTGGGACCAGTCCTCTTTAATGTCTTTATAAGGGACATTGCAGAGGGACTGGAAGGAAAAGTATGTCTCTTTGCAGATGACACAAAGATCTGCAACAGGGTTGATACAGAAGGTGGGGTGGAGAGGATGCAAAGGGACTTGGCAAGGTTGGAGGAATGGTCAAATATATGGCAGCTTAGATTCAATACAAAGAAGTGCAAAGTAATGCACCTGGGAAACAAAAACCCAGGGGAAGAGTACACAATGGGGGGTGAGATAGTAACAACTACAGAAATGGAAAGGGTCCTGGGGGTAGTTATATCAGAAGACCTTAAGGTGGGCAAGCAATGTGAGAAGGCAGTAAAAAGAGCTGGTGGGATACTGGGATGCATAAGGAGAGACATCACCAGTAGAAAACAGGAAGTTGTTATCACTTTGTGCAGACAGTTGGTGAGACCCCATCTGGAGTTCTGCATCCAGTTCTGGAGACCCCATCTCTGCAAGGACATAGACAGGATGGAGGTTGTCCAGAGGAGGGCAACTAAAATGGTGCAGGGTCTACACCAGAAGATGTACGAAGAGAGATTAAAGAAGCTTAATATGTATACACTCGAGGAGAGGAGGGAGGAGGGGGGGACATGATAGAAACTTTCAAGTACATCAAGGGAATCAACAGAATCCAAGATGGTAGCATCTTTCAGAAAAAGAGATGTGCAAGAACAAGGGGGCACAATTTGAAGATAGAGGGGGACGGCTCAAAGGTAATATGAGGCAGTATTTTTTCATGGAGAGGGTTGTGGATACATGGAACAGCCTTCCTGAGGAGGTAGTGGACTCAAAAACATTGGAGGAATTCAAGAATGCATGGGACAGACATAAGGCAATTCTAGTGGTGGGTAGGAGGAAGTAGGCTGTTGGTTAACTATGATTTGCAGCCTATGGATTAGGTAGGGAAATGGGCAGACTAGCTTGGCCAAGTGGTCCTTATCTGCCATCAAATTCTGTTTCTATGTTTCTAAGGCGTAGCAAACATTTATTTTTTTTTTTTACTTTATGGCCACAGATCATGAACCTTCAATCTATGCACATGGAAAAATCAGTGTTATTATCATAATACAGAGATGAGTCATTATCATAACATACAGATGAGTAATTGAATTTTTTACAGCAGGTACTGAATGTTATTTACTTAGCAGGCATGATGCTTCCATCCCTTAAACCCCCTCTCAAATCCTGCCTGGGTCATTGGTTACATACTTAATAAAATCTAGCAGAGATGTGCCTTGCCTAACTAACAAAACATTTTAATGCCATTTGAAGCTTGTGTTGATTACAGGCACTGTCTCGAGTGGCTCCTGGGTTTTCAATTTTAAAACATGGGACTAGTAAACCTTGCCGATAATATTTGACTACATCTTTCAAAATGTACTTTAATATACATTTTAGCAGTTCCACAGCCCAATGACTGAGTGTTTTTTTTAGCATGGACGTTGATTTGCTTATTATGCTCTACAGTACATGTGAATATTTTACATCCCATATCTGGTGTGTACAATGTTACTATTTTTTTTCTCTGTTAAATAATTAACATGAAAAAATGTGTTTGAGGGATGTGGTGTGGAACTGTTTAAGGGACTGTAGACGTCACTGTGTCATTCACCTGAGACAGTGATCTTAGGTCCCCATTTTTTTAAACATATAAATTACCCAGGATAGTCATGCTGAGGATATCATTTTATTCCCAGTCAGGTCCTGCTCCTGGACTGAAGCACAAGGCAAATCAAGCAATTTACTAAAGTCATAGTATGAGACAGCTGCCTGTGGCTGTGGTGGGATACGATCTCTTGATCACTGTTTAGTGCTCTTAGTTAACCACCAGATCACACTTCCATCCCTTGTTCCCATACACATAGATTAATGCAAAATCATGCCTAAATAAAAGCAAGAAAGAGTTTATTTTAACACCCAGCACACTCAGGACACCACCTGTTTAAATAATTAAAAATAAGTATAAGACTAAATTAATTTTATAGGCCTATGAATGTTTTACTGTGTTACAGAAGGACTGGTTAAATATCAGACTTTTTTATTGAACTCATACTATATTATCACACCACGCTGTCAAATGGACTTGAGTGCTTGTCAGTAACTAATGACCATCCTTTACTGAACCAAATATGATTCCTATAGAAGCCTTTTATATTTTAGCTGTTTTTACATTTTAGCAACAATAGCAGGC
Organism: Neoceratodus forsteri; assembly: GCA_016271365.2. Lineage (NCBI taxonomy): Eukaryota > Metazoa > Chordata > Ceratodontiformes > Ceratodontidae > Neoceratodus > Neoceratodus forsteri. Next base: position 1,292,142,541 of record CM057455.1, on the reverse strand, counting down.
AAGGTACAGAAAATGTATGCAATACCAAATATAGTGGAGATAGTCTGAAAATGCATTGTAACAAATTAGATGAAAATGTAATAAGTGAAATGCAATTAATAAATGAAAAAGGGCACAGAGAGTAAAGGGATTACTTTATAGCATAAACCATTTCTGTAATTATAAGATAAACAGGGACTGAAATGATATTATCCCTGCTTCAGACAGTTGCTATAGCCAAGGTACAAAACTGCTACCCATTCAGTGCATGGCTTATGGAAGTAGCCTGTTGCAGCCTGACAAGTTTGCCTGTAAGTGGAGGGTCACCACACTACTTTACTTTTGGGGGTCTATGAGGAGTTAGGTGGTTGTGGGGGGGAATTATGTGGGAACTTTTTACTGAGTGGGTCGACAGTTGGGATCACACGCATCACTCTCAAAATATATAGTAAGTCCCATGTTAGACAACTTTAGGGGGCATCCACACATAAGCAGGCTGAATAAATTCAGACACATTTTTCTGTCACCATACTGTAGAGTGGTTGTTTGCTGCAGCCACTCTAAAAAGAAATAAAAAATTAATTATGTCTGTGAGATGATGGCAAGGGTCTTTGTGCAGCAACACTCAGCCTGTCCTTTTTTAAACAGGCTTCTATATCTATATCTATATTTTTGTCTTTTACACAGTTACATACGATAACGGCGAAAGCCTAAAGGTGATCGGCGTTATTGAGAAGTCAAGAGTGCTGAAAATTCATTTTGGCACTCTGACACCCCAGCACACAGCGAAACTGTGCCTGGGACTTCGTTTTTAATGTTTATGCTGGGGCCACACCCCTCCTCTTAAGAATTCTCAACTCCAGGGGGTTGCAAGTCAGGGGGGAGTGAAAATATTTAAAAAAAGGGGTTCAGGCTGGGTGCAAAAAAAATGCACCAGCGCCGGGACCCAAATTCAGTACCCTGCCGACCAATACCACCAACCCACCCACCTTGCCACAGCATCGTCTCAGCAACCCACCGCAGCACCGCCCCTCACATTCCCTCCTGTCCCTCACTGTGCATGCTTGCTCCACCTCATGGGCATATGTATAGCAACATCCCATTGCTGTATTCGTCGACCCCCCCCCCCATCCAGCTGCCCTACCCTATGGTAGCTCTGGAGACGTGCTGGGGATTGGATCATTATTATTGTAGGCACCCAATCCCCAGCACTGATATCTTGTACTACCCTTTTACATTGACCCCAAACAAAAATAAATACATACATACATGCATACATATATGCATACATACATACATATATACATACATACATACTGTACATACATATCCAGACTGGGTGGAAATTTCTCACTCACACTGGCTGCAGACTTTCATCATAGTAATAAGTCTGAAGGGTTTAGGGACTCAATAAATCCACCACAACCCCACAACTGACTAAATAGGTGTTGGTTCTTTACAACAGTGAGTCTGAAAGGACCCAGGAAACAAGAATTCAAACACTCCCCAACTAACCTTAATGACCCATAATGCTTCTATGAAGAAACATCAATCAGTCCAAGTAAATGACAATCTGTTGTCATGGTGACTGATTGTTGGGTGTCTCAATGCACTCAAGTTAGAAACAGAGACACATAGAAATACAGAAGTTGAAGGCAGAAGGAGATTGCTAGGTCCATCTAGTCTGCCCGTTTGTTTTAGACCTATTTTGACACTGTAGTTGCCCTTTGTTGTCAGGGCTCCCTTGTGTCTATCTCATGCATCCTTGAATCCCCCCACAGTGCTGACCCCCACAACCTCTTGGGGCAGGCTGTTCCAGGCATCCACCACTCTTTCTGTGAAGAAAAACTCCCTGGTGTTGGTAGAGAATCTCCCTCCTTGCAGCCTGAGGTCATGTCCCCTGGTCCTGGAGCCCTTCTTGAAGTAAAAAAGTTTCTGTGCCCGTACCATGTTAATGCCTTTTATGTACTTGGATGTTTCAATCATGTCCCCTCTCTCTCTTCTCTGCTCCAGGAAGTACATATTCAGTTCCCTAAGTCTTTCCTCGTAGGACATGTACTGCAGACCCTGAATCATTTTTGATGCCTTTCTCTATACTGTTTCCACCCAGTCAATGTCCTTCTTGATGTGAGGCCTCCAGAACTGGACTTGATATTCCACCTGACCAGTGATCTATACAGTGGTAGTACCAACTCTCTCCTCCTGCTCATGATTCCCATCCCAATGCAGCCCAGCATTCTGTTGGCCTTCAATGTTGCTTTCTAACACTGCTTACTTACCTTCAAGTCATTTGAGATTATGATTCCCAGATCTCATTCTTGGTTTGAGGCCGGTGAGGTCAGCTTCCATCTTGTCCACTCCTTCTGAGGTGTCCACCCTGTTATATATCTTGGAGTCATCTGCAAACAGGCACACCTTCCCTTCTAGTCCATCAGCGATGTCTGCTATAAAAACATTGAAGAACAGAGGCCCCAGTACTGAGCCCTGGGCACCCCGCTGGTCACCCTGCCTTCCATTGATTGCATTCCATTAACCTGTACCTTCTGGGTTCTGCCTTGTAACTAGTTTTGTACACATCTGACTACTTCTGCACCAACCTCTGTGTGGTCAAGCTTCTTTACCAGCCTTCTGTATGGAACTGAATTGAAGGCCTTAGTAAAGTCTAGGTAGTCCACATCTACTGCCCTATCTTCATCCACTATTTTTATAGCGTAGTCAAAAACTTCAAGCAGATTTGTCTGGCATGACCTACCTGCTGTGAAACTGGGCTGTTTAGGGTCTTGTTGGCTGCTAGTTTAGAGGAATGCTATGATCCTCTGTTTGAGTAGTGTCTCCATTAGTTTCCCTACTGATGTAAGGCTCACCGGTCTGTAATTACTAACTAGTTTCAATGGAGCCAAACTACTCCACAAGCAGGACACATTGTTTTTCTAAGTGTGTGTTGTCTTGTGTATGGTCTGCATATCATCTTTGCAATACCATTTCTAAATTAGGGTACCACAACTAATGTAGCCAACATCAATAAATTAGTAGGGGTTTGCATGGCATACTTGCCTGGTCTATGCTTAAGAAGTGAGGGTGAGGGGTGATGGATGGACTTGATACAACCGGAGACCTTAACCTGCAATGTTACTATATTGTATATACAGTATTAATGAACTACTAAAAGATTACTTCTCTTACGTATTTTATCAGATTTTCAGCAAATGGTGCAACAGATGGCAAAGGACAATTTTCTATTTTACAGGGTTTAACAGAAACGAAGAATAAAAAAAGACAACCTATATTTTCTTTATTTCATGGCAACCGGTGTGTGCAAGGGAGTGACAACACAACAGACATTGATGGACTAGTTTCTATTCTACAGGGTTACAAAAACAAACAAATAAATAAATGCAGATGACAGAGCTTTTCATTATTTCTCAGCAGCTGGCAGGTGCAGGGGACTAAAATCAAAAATCAGGGTCAATTGAGGTTGATTCTGTTTTCTATAAAACTTCCTAACTGCTGTCACACCATGAAATTAGCTTTGCTCAGTGTGCTGTTTCTAGCCAAAAATCAAAGTCAAAATACAGATAGTGTGATGAATGCACTATATGAAAGGTCTTCTGCAAGGACCTAACTATTTAAGGGTTCTTCCCAAACTCAGGTTGATTGCAGCCCCTCTATTTTCTCTCTTTTCTTGTTTGCATAAAGATCATCAGTCTTCCTTGACCTCTATGTACTGTAACCCTACTAGGAGAGAAAGGTTCCAATCACTGTCCCATTAATAGTGCAACATTTCCCTGGTGTCTAGTGGCATCCCCCATCGCTGTTGCATTTCATCTGGCTTTCTTGGGTAAATAAATATAATAAATAATGAGATTCCCACAACAGGCAAAGACAGCAGGAATCTGGGGAGCCTCAGGGTGAGTCTGATCTCCAGTAGTGACACTCCTGCCCCAATACTGAGACTTCTGTCCCCAGTATTAAGACTCATGCCTCAATTACTGATATTCCTGATCCCAGTACTAACACTCAAGTCCCAAAGTCCCGATTTCAAGTTTGGCAATGTTTAATTCAAACACTGAACTGTCTGTGCCAATGACATTGTGGCCCCATCCCAGAAAAGCACAGAATTATATGTGCTTCTACTGTTTTGTGTTCAGACTTGAGGTTCAAATTGTAATGCATGCTACTGCATCAGATATTGGATTTTTTTAAGTTACAGTATTTGATGAAATAACTTGTGCTGGTACTCTAAGCTCCAGCCTGAATAAGAAAAAATCGTATGGTGGCAAATCAAAGCTATAGACTCGTGTGCATATTTAATGAAAACAATCCCTAAAGTTGTTTACTTAATATCTGTTACATGCAATAGCCCTATCCACAACTTATGCAACAAATTATGCAGAGTAAAACTCAGTAACCTCTGCTGACTCTATTGGGCAAGATTAGATTTCAGGAGTGATCCATTACTTTAACCGTGCATTCCTGAAATCAATGAAGTTAGTGCTAATAGCACCATTATCACTCATTAGTGTTCCCGTTTGCATGCAAAATTCCCTTCCCCCCACACAGGAAAAATAATGTATTTTTTGTTTGTATTAAATGATATTCTGTGGCACTTGACTTAAGGAGGATCTTGTATGACAACATTTGGCAAAACATTGCCCTATATTTAGGCTTTTAAGTATAGTATGCTGTTATGTTAAAGACTGCACATCTGTAGGACAAATTACAATTGCCCAATTATTTTTTTAAGTGAATAACTCAATGTAAAAAGGGTACATTATAATAACATGATTTAAAAAAGTGGATATCTTAGTGTAAAAGTCTAAAAAGGGTATATTATAATAAAAGGATTTTAGAAAAGAAAAACAGTTCTGATGGAAATTAAATACACTTCGCTTATAAAATAATCATGTTGTGTGCAGGCAGCTGTTACCCAAGTACTATGGACTGAGGGGACAAATAACAACACAGAGTGGTCAAATGGGATGATCATAGTTTTAAATCCCACCACAGCTGCATGTTAATTTCTTTATTTTGTCTATTAAAATCTGTGGCTTCTAATTGCTTTTAGCATCTAGAAGCAATATGAGCCATGGTTTCTGAAAGGCTCCAGGGGTGGCTTTTAACAATAGTTAATAATTGTTATCTCCTGACTGCCTAATCTGAATGTCCTGCAAATACTGCTGTTACAAATTCTCCTTTCCCACTCCCATTTATTTTCCAGCAGTTTACTGACACTGATTACCTCCATGTCCACTGCTTCTTACTACCTCAGCTGGATGACTGGATAATCTTCCACTCTCTTGATCCCACACCCATTCCAGACTCCCACTCCCTTCATTTTAGGTGCCACTGCCCCTGCCAGAGTTGTTACCTGTCAAGTTTTAGACTGGATGATACAGTTTTTATAGTCCTGATTGTTAATCCATTTGGCTAAAATGTTGACTTCAAAAGGCACAAGCGCTCATCCACTGCAGTGGTGAAGCTGCAGAAACATCACAGTTATAGAGAAACACTGGTGCAGCACACTGAGGTGCAGAAAAATAGTCAGCAGCTCTGAATGGTATGCAAAAAAAGAATAATAGACAGCCATTTAGATCTTCTGACAGTTTTCCTGCTGATAAATGGGCTGCACCTGGGCTTCTCCTGGTTGCTTCAATGTAGTCCGTTTAGAAGTACATCAATGTAATCTTTCTCACACTTATTTTTAAGTAAGGTATTTTACTGTTTTGATAGTGAATTGCTTTATACATTTATATGGTCTCCTGTCTTCCTTTTTGTCCTTTCCATATTCTGTTTAAAACTCATATTCAATAAATAATCGCTAGACTATCAAGGCATATTTTAAAATTGAAAGGAGACTGGGGTAGGGGGGAGGACCGCTAGACTACCAGGGCATTTTTATTATTGTGAGGGGGATCTGTTAAGGGATGGGAGTATGGCTAGACTACCAGGGCATTTGTTTTTCAATGTAAAGGGGATCGGGTTGGAGTAAAAGCTTTTTATCATAATTATATTTAGGTTGGGTATTGCAAAGTACCCTCCTTCTCAGAGGAGAATCTCAGGGGATGTGCTGCAAGCCGCAAAGAAGGCATTAGAGTTAGTCTGTGTATTCTGGCTGTGCTGTGCTGACATCATAAATGTATTTTATGGGCAGGTGTTTTTCACTGCACGTTACCAAGACACTTGACAACAGGGGAAAGTGTTTTTAAATTAAGCAAAATAAGCAAATTAATCAAACATCGGGGATGGGTGGGTCCACTAGACTATGCAGGAACTTTTTTTTATCTCATAGCTGAGGTGGTATCAGGGATGTCTTAAGAACCAATGAAAGTCTATCTATAATAATTGGAATTGGGGATCAGGCTTGACAAACAGTGGAAGTTTTTTATTTTTTTTACAATGTCATTTGCTGGCAAATTATCTTACACAGGTTTTACTTTTAAATGGCTGCACTTTTTTGACTGGTGTGTTCTGATGCCTTCTGCATACATGTGATGACATAAATCTGTGCAGGAGGGAGTTTTTGTGAAGTTGGATGGGAGATTGGCTTTTTAGGCGGGAGAAAATCTAAACGGACTGACAAGCTGAAAAAGGAAGGCATGGAACAGCTCTAGCAGAGCAGCAAAAAAATACATACCAAACTTCTACGTGATGACTGAGCTGAATAATGTTTTTAATATATTTTGAACATATCTTATGGACGTATCCACAAACGTTTTGTATTGCTGTATGCAGTGACTCAAAGCTTCTGTTATGGTTCTGTGCATTTACCACACTTTCTTCCCTGATAATCTGTAATTGAAACAGTCTGAGTTAAAGTGGCTGGCTGGTACCTTGCCCTGCATTTTCAGGCAGCAGTCAGGCTTGTGCGAGTGATACAACATTGGGGCTGTAGCTGTAAGGGTACTAGGAAGTACACAAATCCAGGGAAAGTAACAATTGACCCATGTTCTGTGGTGATGTGATGCTTTCCCATAGAAACAGGTTTCTCTGCTGTCCTGATAAAGCATGGCATAAATTTCTTGAACTAAGGCAGATCCCTTCAGAAAGTATGTTTGCACTTCATATTTACCGAGATCTGGACTTTCTGCAGTTTGAGGGGGAGCAGCGTGAATTTGAGCTTAGTTGGGAATATCTTAAACTCACAGAAATGAGTTAAAATGTATAATACTTGGCTTCTAAAATTCAGAGCAAATGGCTGAGTGTATAGCATGTTCTTATTTTAAAGAACATGGTACAAGCACAGTGGCTGCTGGCACATCATTAACTGAATGGACCGCAAATGCTGATTTTTTTTTCAATTGACTGTCTAAATCGGGAGATTTGCTTTCCCATGGGGGGGGGGGAGCAGGAGTTTAGTTTAAAAAACAGGACTGTCCCGGGCCAAAATGGAAGATATCACATGTATGGCTCTGCAGCTTAAGTTGGGGACTTGTGGAGGACAGAATATTTCACACTGAAATCATGCAAATTATGCTGTGATCGATTGCATAGCCACCCAGTGGCCAATAAGGGAACAGCACTTAATGCAGTTAAAAAACTGCTAAAACATACTGCAGAAACCTGTCTACCACATCTCTGCCACATGGCAGGAAACTCTCTAATGCACCACAGCAGGAGATACTGACTGGTGTACCTTGGTGCCGTTAAACTTTTCTATGAGCACCAATGCATTGCCACATGTAAACTGTATTGATTGGACATATCTTTATGAAGTTCATCAATAGCTGGGGAAAAGCAGTAATACTGGTAGATCACTGGGGAGACCCCATCAGGAATATTGTGCCCATTTCTTGAGTCCTCACTTGAGGAAATACAGAAACAGGCTGAGGACTCAGTAGTGTAGACCAACCAAAATAATTCAGGGCCAACACAGCCAATCCTAAGAGGATTGGCTCAGGGCATGGAACATGTAATTACTGGAGGCCAGAAAGAAGATAGGTGACATGATAAATACCTTCAAGTTCCTGAAAGGAATAAACAAAGAAAACTGCATCTAACTATTTAGCAGGAATGGAGGATTAACAAGGGAACATGATCGTAAGCTTGTAGGTGTGTGTATGTGTGTGTGTGAGAGAGTCAGGAGGGATTCAAGAATGTTTTACTTTACAGAAAGAATGAATGAGCCATGGAACAGTCTACCAACGGAAATGGTGGGTGCCAAAACCATTATTGGGTTTAAGCATGACTGGGACTGAATACAGGGCTTAATAGTTACTCAGTGGAGTAGCAGTAAGGCAGGAAGTGAGGGGGAGAGGTAAAGGTGAAAACCCCATCTAGATAATAGATAACCAGGTAGAGTAGGGTTAAACCTGACAGACTGGATAGACCAGTGGTCTTTGTCTGCCATCACTGTCTATGTTTCTTTTAATATCATGATACCTGCATGTCGTCAGTTCATGCCCCATGTACCTGGAATCATGGTGGCATGCCTGAATGCAACAATGTGCAATGGAATCCTATCTACATCACTGCCTCCTGAAGGGTACTAGGTGAACAATAGTGTGACATCAGGAGCTACCCATCTTTCAATCATTCAGAAGCATCTGAAACAAAAATTCACTCTTAGCTCTGCCATCCAATTTGTTACATTTCAGGCTCATGGCATAAATCCCAGTTACCAACATGTTAAAGAGCAAAGCAATGCAACAGCCTGTTTGAGTATGTTTAATGTTTCTGCCTTTTCGATTCCTTAGTGTCAGCTGTTGTAAATTCACGTTTAGTTGTTCTCCTTAAATCAAACACTCTCCAGTAAATCAGTCGTTGCCTCATGAGGCATGAGTTTTAACTCAGACAAATGCACTGTGATGCACTTTGGATTCAAAAATCCCAAACAAAGGTATTTTCTTCTTGGCAACAAAAACTTTTCAGTCCCACAGCATTAGATGGAGATCTAGAAGTTCATATTACTGAAGATTTCTACTTTAAACAACATATTAATGAAACTATCAGTAAACTTGATAAAATTATATGGACCATAAAGCACAACAATAATTCCAGGGATGCTAAAGTCATGTTGCCGCTGTATAGGTCTTCAGTTAGACCATACTTTGATTATTGCTCACAGTTTTGGTCCCCTTACAAGTGTGGTGAAATTAAATAAATTGAAAGGGTTCAAAGGAAATTTATTAAATTGATATTGGGGTTAGGTGAGAAAAACTGTGAAGACAGATTAGTAAATCTGGAGCTAATGTCCTTAGAATTGAGAAGATATAGGGGTGACCTATTATTTTTTTGGGACACAATAAATGACACTTACCTGGTAAACGAAATGGGATTCACTTTCAAGCAAGATGTATTTGCTACTAGACCCACTTTAATTTAGTTTTCCCAGGTATAATATTTAGAGATGGGCGAAGTGGCCCCAATTTGCTCCTCAAAGTGATTTGCGGAGTGAAGGTGAATTTGGGGAGTGATCCACAACGCGAACTGGAGTACTTCGCATTATAATGGGTAACGCGAAGTCCATTGAAAACAATGACTTCATGTTACTCTGCCTTCCCAAACTACTATTCCACCAATTCTTAAGGCAAAGTACATTGAAAACAATGTACTTTGCCTCACTTTGCCTTGTTTTTAAGCTCCAAAGGCGAATTTTGCACTGATTCATGGGATTTCAGGTCACATGGGCTCTAGATTGTTCTGCACAGCCTCAGTTTGGGGTAGTATGTGTGAAAAGCTATAGGAGACAGTCTGCTCTGAGAGCTCTCTGTGATTCAAACCTTCTAAAAGCTGTTAAAAAAGCCTTTTTGTGTCTTTTTTTTTGCTGAAACTTTAGTTCATCGATTGTAGGAAACCCTCCTGTGCGCATATCATCGAGTGTTAATTGTTTGTGTGTGGATTTTGAATGTTAATGTACAACATTCAGTCTGTGTACTGAGAGACAGTGGAAGTGTGCTTTGGGGAAGGGGCGTATCTGTGGTGTAGGTAGATTAACCTGGAAAAAAGACAGTTCTTTCTGTGTTGGTGATATTTTTCTTATAACTGTTTTAATGTACACACAGTAATATTTTAAATAATTCTTGCCATTTTTTTGGTGATTGTTGTGGTGCATTAGTGCATAATTTTAGTTTGTTTCAAATATGTGGTTATATTACTGAAGTTTTCAATTTGTTACGCATTACTTAGTGTGTGTGCATGTGTGTGTGTGTATGTGTGTGATGCGTGTCATCAAATCAGACACCTTTTATTGTGCCACATAGTAATTTCAGCAATGTGAACCTGCTATCCACTGCAGCTGTGTGATTTTTGTACTTCTTTGTGGTATCTTTACTGGTACTAGTACTAGTGACTGTTACTGTAGCAGTGCAGTACACTGCCCCCCCCAACCCGTGGCCCGCCCTAACTGGCAAAGGTATTCTTTTCCAGATTTGCATTTCTGATGGTGAGCACTGGTTCAGTGTTGTGCATTTCTGTCTGCATCTCTTAAGTGCACAGCACAATCTTAATCTGTCTGTGCATTTGCATCTCTTTAGGGCCCAATCTCCATCTGTAACTTAAGTCACAGTTGTTTCTTTGGCTTCCCTGCAGAGTACTGGACAGGTGTGGTGCCTAATTCTGCATGAACATTGTACTCATTAATATGCATTTTTAAGTCAGGACCATCATCACGAGTCACTCGTGATACAAATCACATTCTTCATCATCACGGTCACAAATGCAGTCACAAATCACGATTCACAATCACATCATGAATCACAACATCAATTTTTTTACTAGTTACTTGGATGTATTGTAAGCCTGTTTTGTAGTATCTCTCCAGGATTCACCACCCCACCATTGTACTCATTGATATGTGTTTTTAAGTTGGGGAATTTTAAGCTACAGCTCATCGGAGCAGTACAGCAATATGCATTCACATCCCCAATACAGTTTCATATTGGTTATCTCACACCACTGACACTGATTCACATTCTTTATTATCATGGTCACAAATGCAGTCACAAATCACGATTCACAATCACTTCACAAATTACAACATTATTTTTTTTTCTAGTCACTTGGATGTATTGTAAGCCTGTTTTGTGCTATCTCTCCAGGTTTCACCACCCCACCATTGTACTCATTAATACGTGTTTTTAAGTCAGGGAGTTTTGTGCTGCAGCTCATTGGGGAAGTACATCCACAGGCAATCGTGTTCCTTCCTGTACAGCATGAGAGTTACAGTACTATAAGTAGTGGTGGGCAAAGTGGCCCCGATTCACTCTACAAAGTGATTCATGGAGTAACGCAGAACCCGAAGAGTACTCCATAATGTGAAGTGGAGTACTTTGCTTCACAATGAGGACCGCAAAGTCCATTGAAACCAATGACTTTGCATTATTCCACCTTCCTCAAACCACTTCTCCACCAATTTTAAGGCGAAGTACATTGAAATTAATGTAATTTTCTTCACTCCGCATTGTAATTGAGCTCCAAATCAAATTCTGCAGTGATTCATGGGATTGCAAGTCACATGGGCTCTAGATTGTTCTGCAGAGCCTCAGTTCTGGCCTGGGTAGTGTGTGTGTGTACTGGTAGCTGGAGACAGTTTGCTCCCAGAGCTCTGTGATTCAAAACCTCTAAAAACTGTTTAAAATGCCTTTTTGAGTCATTTATTTTGCTCACAATTTACTACATAGATTGTAGGAAACCCTTCTGTGCTCATATCATCAAATGATTATTGTTGTGTATGGATTATGAATGTTAATTTAGAACAGTCAGTCTGTGTACTGTGAAGTGTGCTTTGGGGAGGGGCGTATTTGTTGTGTAAGTACATTAACTGGGAGAAAAAGACATTCTTTCTGTTTTAGTTATATTTTTCTTGTATAACTGTGTTAATGTACACACAGTAATATTTTCAGTAATTCCTGATTTTTTTTTGCTGATTGTTGTGGTGCAGCAGTGTATAATGTGTCTGTTTAAAACATTTGGTTATATTACTAAAGGTTTTCAATTTGCTATGCATTACCTGCAGTGTGTGTGTGTGTGAGTGTGTGTGCAATGCATGCCATTAAATCAGGCACCTTTTATTGTGTCATAGAGTAATTGCAGCAGTGTGAACCTGCTATCCACCGTACCTGCATGAATTTTTTATACTGCTTTGTGGTATCTTTACTGGTAGTGGATTGTTACTGCTGTGCACTAATCCCCCAACTGGCAAAATGTATTCCTTTCCAGATTTGGATTTGTGACTTGTGCACACTAGTTAGGTGGTGTTGTGCCTTTTTGTATGCGTCCCTTGAGTGTGCAGCGCAGTCTTAATCTGGCTGTGTGTCTGCAGTGCACCATTAATTCTGGGAGACTGCATTTCTTGTTACGCTCTCATTTCACTTCGTCAGCACTGGGGAATTTTCTGGACACAAGACAGTAGCATTTCATCAGCACTGGGAAATTTTCTGGACAGAAGAAGGTAGCATTTTGGGGATGCACAATAATACTGGTGACTCTGTGTGTGACCACTACGTGCACGACTGAGTGCACTATTAAATCTGGGAGACTTTGCCTTTCTTGTTATGCTCTCATTTCACTTCAACAGCACTGGGGAGTTTTCTGGAGACAAGACAGTAGCCCTATGGGGATGCACATTAATTCTGGTGACTGTGTGGGTCAGGTGCTGCCAGTATTGTTGTCACTCCACCTTACTTCACGTTTAAAGCAGAATGACAATGCGAAGTAATAATAACAAGGCGAAGTGAGCCTTTCCTATGGGGCATTCCACGTAGCATAGTGTCAACGCACAGTGGCCACTTCGCATTCACTTCTAAGGAGAATTTTAAATTCACTGCATCTCTAATAATACTTCTCATAGGAAGTTTTTCTTTACTCAGAGACTTATAAGCAATTGGAACACTCTCCCCCTTGAGTTAATATTGACTATGCATAAACAGAATTTCAAAAATAATTTGGACAAGTGGCTCTTAAATCAAAAATATTACATTTAGAACCTATGGGTTTTTACTGGATAGCAGCTGTTTATGGGCCACTGCCTTTAGCTCCTGATTCCAACCATAGTATGAGTCACAGTATGAACCAATCAAATTCAAGTCATATAAGTCCTTCCATAAAGTTCTTACAGCAGTGCAGAGGACAGGCTGATGTCTCATTGGGATTAGGTTCTAACTACTTGCAAAACCTACTGCTCTTATTTACATACAGTATGTACTTCTATTTGGCTGCTTTAACAGGGGAGAATTTGGCAGTGGTCCTACAAGTTTGTTTGAAATCTTCTGGAGAAAGAGTCTTTTCTGTGGCTTCCCCTTGCTTGTGGATCACCTAATCAAATCAATTTCATTGCACCTCCTCTCCTAAGGTTTCTAAAAGAAGTCTGAAGACTAATTTTTTCATGGCATTTGAGGCTTCATTTTAAATATTCAACAGATGAAAAGGATACCACTGTGCCTGTTTACCTGTTTTTATAAATGTTTTCAATATCTGAATTTATTTTAGTAGAATTTGTATGTGTAGCTCTCCAAGCCATCAGAATGAGGCACTATGTCAAACAAATTTGCATGCTCATTTTCAATGTTAATTCATTTAACTGACTTTGTGCCTGAAGCTGGCCAGCTGGAGCCGGGAGTGCCTACGCCATAACAACCCAATCATTGTTAATGATCTACCTACTGTACACATTCAGCAGCTTTTGAAAGAGTAAACTTTGACACTGTCTAGCTGAGTACTGACCTAACATTCTAGAGAATGAAAAATACAGTCCAAGAAGAATTTGGGAAAGTTGGTCCTTAGCAAAATTAACCAAAAATGTTTGCTTCTGCTATAAATGAACATCCAGTGGACACTGAAGTGTACTTGTTTTCCATTTTGAGCACAGAGGGTAAGGTCCAGTCATCAGTTTTTTCTGGTATAATTGCTGCTGATAGTGGGTCTGCTTCCACCTTTTGTTACACCTTTTTAAAGTGTCTTGTGTTTGGTTTTTATTGCACTGGTTTTTGTACACCACCTATGAGCAAGAAATGTCAGGAAAATAAACTGTTAGTTCTGTTTATCTTAAGTGGCTTTGTTGTGCTGTATTAATATTTTGGTATAGCACAAAATGCAAAACAAGACTAGTCTGTGGTGGGTGCACTGTTCTCTGTGCTCAGGTTCTTGTTTTGACTGGTGCACCACCACATTAAAGACAGGATAGTGGAGCACCCGATAGAGCTTCATTTGTTTTCCATCTTGCACTTTACTAGACCATTGATGTATTTATTGTACTGTAGATATAACCATGTTTAATGTGTATAGTTTTTTTAAACTAATCTGCTTTTAAGCCCAGATCTTATCTTAAATAAAGAAACTTTGTTCCTGTGAATTCATATGCTAAACAAAATACACTCAGTTCAAGCTGACTGCATCTGAACAATTAAGTGTTGCCTTTTGTAGACATATCATGCCTTCACAGTATAGCAATAGTCCTTATTGTTCAAAACCAAAATGAAACTACAGTATTTTTGCTTTCTGTCTCAGTCATGCATTTTCAAAGCCACTGCATTTTTTTTACTACAGAATAAATTTATCTTAAGAGGATTATTATGTCATTGCCAATAGCAGAGAAATTAGTTTAATTAAAGCAGAAAGTACATAAATACAGTGCTTAGAACTGTTATTTCATATACTATATTACAGTCAGTGCATCAGGCAAATTTTTCTTTATTTGTAAATAAAATAAATCTTTAGATGAAATAAATGTTGTGAATATTTGGAAGTGATACAATTTTAATTTAAATCATGTTTTCCCATAGAGATGTCTATTAAGCCTTGTTTTTTTTCCAATTTTTCATGAATTAAATTGTACAACATGAAAGAATTAGTACAAAATTATGAAGGAACACTCACCAACATGTTGTTCATGTGCAATGAGGGAATTCCTCATATCTTATTTTACTGTGAATATAGTTGCAAATAATTACCAGGTTTTCTCCTAAAGGTCCCAAGGACAGTTATGGTACCTGTTTTCAATCAGTAGGAGCCATGGAGGGATAGGAGGTTGCATATACAGCATTAGTCAGCCAAGCAGAAGCATCAGCCAAGCAAGCCATGAACAACATAAAATCAAGCAAAACCAGGGGCAGGGATATGTGTAGTGACTCATAAAAAGAAAAAAAATGAGACACACTGTTAAATATGATACCATGCTTACCATGCTGTGCAAATATTCTGTTAGGTGCTAGTTCTCATCCTATGGGATGCATAAGTATAAAGGCAAAGCATATTCATCTACCTGAAAAGCTCAAACTGTTTAAGTAAATATTTCCACTGCATCAGTTCTAGAACTTTTCATAATTAGCTAGACTTTCCCCAAAAAATATTAAATGACATTCAGGTTGCAAAGTCTGTTCTGGAATTCTAATTTAGAAACATAGAAACATGATCTGCCTGATGGCTCTGTGGATGTGCTTCACTCTTCCATGCCAGAATCACAGGTTCAGAAGTGAGCCTGGGTCTGCATGGTTCAGATGGACAGCCTGGGGAGAGATCTCACTGGGAGCGTGAGCCAGCTGGGGAGGGAGATGGCCCAGCTCCAGCACAGCATTGCTGCCTAATGGTGAGTGAGGGGTGGCACATGCCCAGAGTGCACTGCTGCCGAGACTGCACCAGCCATCATGGTGTCATAGAATGGATCTACAGAGGAAAACACTGGAGGAAAAATGGAGCCTGGGGTACATGAAGCCCTGCTCACTCCCTGCGGACCCACAACATCACCCAAGGACACTTTGGCAAAGTTGTATGGGAAGGATGGCCATCCCTTCTCTACCTTTCCATGAAGAGATAATTATAGGATCCAGGCCAAAGGTAAGCACCAGGAAAGATGAGCACTAGAAGTGCAGGGGTGGGCAGAGACTGAAGCAGCCACCTGGGTGTCTTTGGAGGTTACACAGAAAATGGAAACAACAACAAAAAAAGAAACATAGAAATGTATGGTTGTTGACAGAACTAGGCCCTTTGGAACATTATGTCTGCTCACATGTACTTTGGTCTAAGCATGTAACAGCAAAAATGACTTTTTCATAGAAAATCCAGATGCTCTTCAAGTGTTCTTGATGGAAATTATCACTTTTTATGTTTGTTTGAAATGCATGCAAATATATTGGTATCAGTCTGAACTTTGAGAAGGCATTTCGAGGCATGTTCCTCCTCCACCTATCACAGTTTAAAAAATATTTAAATCTCCTCCCTAATTCCTTCCACTCTCCATCTTACTCATTCTTTTACCTTTGAAGTCTTTGCTCAATGACACGGCTGGAAAATGCAAGGGGAGAGTGTTGTTTTGTGCAACTTCTAATTCCTGCTCAAAACCTTTCTCTTACTATTTGTTCAACGTATGTGATACTGTACTGTTTACTACTTTCATATGTGCTACTGTTTAGTACTTTTTTTCTCAGAGAATGGTAGAAATGATGCACAAACTCTGTCATTTGTATATGCATAATGCAGTGCTTCAACTCATGGAACTTATGTATTTTCATATAGTTGCTGACCCGGTGGTGTTGAGGGTTGAAGCATTGGATGTCACACCTCGTGCCAGACTGGTGACCCAGGTTCGGTGATGGACTCGGGTAGCTGGGGGTTGGCATGGGAGGGGGAGGATGGAGCTTCTGGAGAATAGCTCTCCTCTCCCTGGGGAGGGAACCAGGGTTGCTCTGTGTCCTAGCAGCCCCCGATGGAGATCAGGGGTATTGCAGGTACACCAGCTGATGCGAGGGGCAGAGTCCGTCAGATGCCAGCAAGGCAGCCATGCACAGGTGTCATTGCATGCTGCACTCCTAGGGGAGGAATCTAAGAAAATCCCCATCCTTGGGGATAGGCAACGGCACCTCGCCCACTGAGCCACACTCCAGTACTGGGCTTCTCTTCTCACCAGGCTGATCACTCAGCCAGCACATTGGATTACAGATAGAGCACCCTGGGCAGATAAGGGAGCCCCACCTCGGGGGCTGCAGAGCTGGGGGATCTGCTGGACTGGTGAGGGGTGAGGAGAAAGTTTCAGGTGGTAAGTAGAGCTCATGGTGTGTGGTGGTTGCTCAAGAGAGTTCCCCATTGGTACAGAGTATAAACAAAGTATACGAAAAAAATATGTATTTTCATATAGTGGTACACAGCAAGTAAAACAGATGTTCTAACATATTCCTATGCTCATTGATCATTTTAGCTAAGGAGCTGTGTTGCTGGGCTTACCTTTGTTTTGAATAAATAAACAAGGCATGGCTCATCTACACCAGTTTACTCAACTTCTTACAGGAAAGAGCTTGTCCTCTTCTTCTACTAGTCGAGCTGATTATGTCCATTTGCAAAGCAAGTGAATATACTGGTATCAGTTTGAGCTATGAGAGGGAATTGGAGGCATGCCCCTCCATGGAATGCCATCACCAAAGGAAAATTATCACACTGATGTCATCGACAGTGGCAGCAATGACAGACCACTGTAAGGTCCATTCAGGAGCCCGGCATAGCTTCCCCGGTTGTTGCGCCCCCTTCCCAAGTCAGCTCTAACCTGGAGTTTAATAATAATAAAGTGTGGGGGTGCCAGGGGCACAGCCCCCCAGGTATGGGGGTGCATGGTGCATACCCCCCTCAAAAAACACCTTACATTTCCAATGGCACAATGCCAACCTCACTTGCAGTCAAAATAGTGCCATCGCTGTAATGGCAGTACATAGATTTTCTGTCTAACAGGCATTGTAGAACCCCCCCTCCACTTATCACAACTTCAAAATACTGACTCTCCACCCTAATTATAGCATATCTCTGTCTTCCTCATTCTTTTCCATTTAAAGTCCTTGCCCAGTCACAAGGCTGGAAAATACAAGCTGGAAGTGGGTTTTCATGTGTAACTCCTAATTCCTGCTTGAAACCTTCCCCCTGCTTTTTATTCAACATACGTGCTGCTGTTTACTACTTTCTGATGTGCTACTGTACAGTACTTTGTTTCTTTGTGAATGGCAGAGATATTGTATAATGACCACAGCTTTTTTCTGTCTGTGGCCACCATGTCAACATCTACCAACTCTTTAACAAAACCAACATAAGGGGCTCAACCCCACAGTCAGTGTCACCCATCCAACCCAGCTACTACACAAAACCGTTGATAGGTGCTCAACCCCACTGTTGTTATCCCCCCCGACCCAGCCAGTGCTGAAAACTGGCAGCAGTTTGCTAAACCCTGCTGCTGTCATCCCCCACGGTACCTAGGCAGTATAGAAAACTGGAGGTAGGTGCTCAACCCAGCTGTCAGTATCCCCCTTCTACCTGATCCAGCTGTTAATTAAAATTAGCAACAGGTGCTCAATCAAATCTCCGGCATCCTCCAGCCCCCTACCCCACCATCTCTTAGATATAACACCAGGGTGTCCAACCCCCATTGCTGGCTAACACCCCTCTGCCACTGTATGTGACATTGGGGTGCGCACCCCCAGTGTTGCCAAAGGGAAAAAAAAACATACACTGGGGTGCCTAATTCCAAGTGTCAGAACCTGTAAATAATTGGCCATCATTCTTTTTTTCATTTAAAACCTGAAAAGAAGAAAACCATACAATGATGTCTTCCAGCTCCCCACAACCTCTCCCACACTGACCCACAATTCTGCACCCACCACCAAACTCATCACTTTCCTGAGAAGGGTCCCACAAACTAATCCTATCTTGACCGGTGAAGCTCCACTCTCTGTGGTGCCTGACCACAAACTCCCTGAAAACAAGGTACGTCTGGTTAATGGCTTTTTAATGTGTTCTGAACTTTTCATTCATAATGTCATTTTTCTAGTAGTTTTGCATCACATTTTCAGCAAACATGTAACCTTTCTTTACCCCACCTCATGTAGAACATAGGTATAATTTTTCAAATCCCAACTGAAACCTGTTTTCACAGTTGCTCAGCAAAATTACCATTTGGGCAGGATTTTAAAAATTCCAATAGTCTTGATCAGTAGGTGGAATATAAAAAAAAAAAATTTGTGGAAAATGTGGGGTCAAAATGTGAACAAAATATGATTGACTTATGAAAAATATTAAACATTTTCAACTTTTACTTTTTTTTGTAATTTCAACCACAAATTTTCAATACAGCCCTTTTGTTACCCCACTTCATGAACATGACAGATGTCAGTTCCATGTCATAACAGAGCCTGCATAATGGCACCTAGAAAAACAGCTACTGAACATCACCGAAAAGCAGCATGATGATGTGCAGCATAGTGACCTTCAAAAACAGCTACAGTTTCCCGTTATCACTATCCGTAAGGATGCTGTATGCGGGGAAGGCCATTCCTACTGCACCTCCCTTTGTGGGGGGGCTTTGCCTCCACCTCCCAAACTTTATATAATCAACTCTGGGGGCATGATAATGGGGGATAGGGAAAACTCAGGAGGGGGGCTACCATGAGAGACAGTAGGTGGAAAATGTTGGGGGGGCAACCTACATAGGAAAAAAGTCAGGAGGGTGGGGTATGGGATGTATAATAAGGACAAAAGCACCAAGGATCACTAAAGGAAAAAAAAAACTATTAGCACAGTCAGTCCCAAACTTGGGTCAGCTGACTCAAAGGCAATGCCTTTAACCAGCACACCAGATGGCCTGCTCAAAACTGGCCTGATCAGCAAACTCTTAGATACTCTTCAAACTCGTCTCAGAACATAATATTCATATTACAATGTGCTCTTAATAGACATAGCTGTTAAGAGCACATTGCACACTTCACCTTTGCTATTTTGACTTCACCCTCATTGACTCGCTCAAAAAAGAGTCGGTCTATTCACAGGCTACCACGGAGTACATTTCTCAGATCCCACCCAAAACATATTTTAATGCATATACTGCAAAATGACATTTTTCCTTGGATTTCAATAAAAGACACCTGTCATGTTCATATGTTGGGATCATAAAAACACTATGTTGAAAATTTTGTGTAAAAATTAAAAAAGAAAGTTATGTAGAAACATTAGCATTCTTCAATGTGTACCCATTACTTTGCTATTTTTCCAGATTTTGGTGCCAAATTTTCAACATTTATTTATATCACTTCAAGAACATGACAGGTGTCATTTTTCAGATCCTGCCCAAATTGTCTTCTCATGCTCATGTCACAACATGACATTCTGGCCAAGATTTCATAACTCACACCTGTCATGTTCATAAGGTGGTGTCATAAAAAGACTATGTTGATTGAAGTCAAAACTGCAAAACAAAGTTATGATCAAATGTTGACATTTCTCAACCATTTCTCATAACATTGCAATTTGTTTTTGAACCCTTTGAACCCACATTTTCAACATGCTTATTTTTTTACCACATCTCATGAACATTGCTGAAGTCATTTTTGAACCTCCCACCAAGATTTCATGGTCATTCTGCAAAACTGCAATGCAAAATTATGGGTGGCATTTGAAAAACGACACCTGCCATGTTAATACCATGGGGTTAAAATTTACTATCTTGAAAATTCAGGGTTTCAATCTAAAAAAAACAACAGTTTTATATGTGAATCTCTTCATTTCTCAGTCGTGACAATTTCAATATTATAATTTGTGTTATTATTTTAATTTTAACTGCTGCACTGTCTATGCCCAACAGCTACACAGCAAATACAAGCAAGCTAACATTTGGCATTGGACAATGCTTGTTTTAAAGTTGAGCTCTGGGCTCAACTCCCAGCTTTTACTGTACCGTATTTGCTTTTCTTTACAATTTTTGCTTCAAAGGCTTGGCACTAGATTACATTGCACAAATAGCTAATACACATGTCACTTATCTCCAGCTCCATGATTTGTAGTCCAAGAAAGACAAGCATTTGTCAATGCCGAATGTTGATTGCTTTGGTCAGTTGAGGTCGCTCACTGGCCCTCTGTCACTCACTCATTCGGTTTCTCCCAGTGCTGCAGGCTGCCCTTTTGTACTGGGTTCCTGCCTGCATTGGCACCTTTTTCTGCCCACAAAGAAATCTGCAGCTGTCCTGACAGAGCTTTGTTGATGTGGCTCACTCCCCCTCTCTCACTCACTCATTCTGTTTCTACTGGTGCATCAGGCTGCCCTTTTGTACTGGGCTCCTGCCTCTGTTGGTGGCTTTTTCTGCCCACAATGAAATCTGCAGCAGTCCCGATACAGCTCTGTTGAGCTCGCTCACTCCCCCTTTCTCACTCACTCATTCTGTTTCTGCCGGTGCTGCAGGCTGGCCTTTTGTATTGGGCTCCTGCTTGCATTGCCACCTTTTTCTGCCCACAAAGAAATCTGCAGCAGTCATGATAGAGCTGCGTTGAACTCGTTCAGTTACCGTCTGTCACTCGCTCGTTGTGTTTGTCCCGGTGCTGCAGGCTACCCTTTTGGACTGGTCTCCTACCTGTTGGCACCTTTTTCTGTCAATAAAAAAAATCTGCTGCTGTCCCGACAGAGATCCATTGAGGTCACTTAACCCCCATCTCAGTTGCTCATTCTGTTTCTCCTGGTGCTGCAGGCTGCCCTTTTGTACTAGGCTCCTGACTCTGTTGGTGCCTTTTTCTGCCCACAGAGAAATCTACGCAGTCCTGACAGAGCTCTGTTGAGCTCGCTTACTCCCCCTCTGTCACTCACTTGTTCCATTTCTGCCGACACTACAGGCTGCCCTTTTGTACTGGGATCCTGTCTGCAGTGCCACCTTTTTCTGCCCAGAAAGAAATCTGCAGCAGTCACAATAGAGCTCCGTTGAGGTTGCTCACTCCCCCTCTCTCACTCGCTCATTCTGTTTCTCCCACCGCTGCAGGCTGCCCTTTTGTACTGGGCCCCTGCATGCATTGGTGCCTTTTTCTGCCCACAAAGAACTCTGCAGCAGTCCCAACAGAGCTCTATTAAGCTCACTCAGTCCCTCTCCCTCCCTCGCTTGTTCTGTGTCTCCTGGTGCTGCAGGCTGCCCTTTTGTACTGGGCTCCTGCCTGTGTTGGTGGCTTTTTCTGCCCAAATAGAAATCTGCAGCAGTCCCGACACAGCTCCATTGAGTTCAATCACTCCCTGTCTCTCACTTGCTCATTCCATTTCTACCAGCTGCAGGCTGGCCTTTTGTACTGGGCTGCTGCCTGTGTTGCCACCTTTTTCTGCCCACAAAGAAATCCACAGCAGTCATGATAGAGCTCCATTGAGCTATCTCACTCCCTCTCTGTCACTCTCTCCATGTGTTTCTCCCAGCGCTGCAGGCTGCCCTTTTATACTGGGCTCCTGCCTGCATTGGCACCTTTTTCTGCCCACAAAGGAATCTGCAGCTGTCCTGACAGAGCTCCATTGAGGTCGCTCACTCCCCTGTCTCACTCGCTCATTCTGTTTCTCCTGGCGCGCAGGCTGCCCTTTTGTACTGAGCTCCTGCCTCTGTTGGCTCCTTTTTCTGCCCATAAAGAAATCTGCAGCAGTCCTGACACAGCTCTGTTGAGCTTGCTCACTGACCCTCTCTCACTCACTTGTTCCATTTCTGGCTGTGCTGCAGGCTACCCTTTTGTACTGGGCTCCTGCTTGTGTTGCTGCCTTTTTCTGCCCACAAAGAAATCAGCAGTAGTTATGATAGATCTCCGCTGAGCTTGCTTACTCCCCCTGTCTCACTCGCTCGTTTTTTTTCTCCCACCGCTGCAGGCTTCCCTTTTGTACTGGGCTCCTGCCTGTTTTGGTGCCTTTTCTTGCTCACAAAGAAATCCACAGCAGTCCCAGCAGAGCTCAGTAGAGCTAGGTCACTTCCCCTCTCTCACTCACTCGATCCTAATCTGTCCCAAACACTGATTTCCGACAGTGACTGCGGTATTCTGCGCCGGAAGTGCGACAACACATTTCAGCCAGGATGTGAAAAATGACCGCTGTACTGTTCATAAGGAAGTGTGAAAAAATGCCACTGTTGAAAATGTGGAGTGAAAATATTACTAATTTGCGAAGTTACAAGGGTGTGTGGAAACTGCTCAATGCACGCTTGTAACATAGTCATTTTATGGAATTTCATCACAAAATTTTCAACATTGGCATTTTAAGACCTCTGCTAATGAACAGTGTCACTGTGATTTTCCTAATGTGTCCAAAACATAGATTTCCTACAGCGACTGAGAAATTCTGTGCTGGAAGAGTGAAACCACATTTTGGCCAGGATATCAAAAATAACAGCTGTACTGTTCATAAGGAGGTATGTAAAAATGGCAATGTTTAAAATCTGGAGTGAAAATATTGCAAATTGGCGAAGTTACGAGTGTGCGTAGCGACTGCACAGCACACGCTCATAAAACAGTCATTCTTTGGAGTTTTCCCACAAAATTTGCAACATACACTTTTTGGGGCCCCACCTCATGAACACTGGCACTGTCGTTTCATTAATCGGTCCCAAAAGGTGATTCCGGACAGTGACCGCAAAATCACCTTTCAGGACCGAATAACACAATGACAGTGCCTGAATTCATGAGGAGGGGTCCCAAAAACCTCATGTAGAAAATTTGGTGCCAAAATTCCAAAAAATGCCCGAGATATGCATCAAAGTTGAAAAAACTCTATTTATATCAATACAGAGCTTACCAGCATTTCCTCAGTTTGTGGTCGGCTTTGAAGAGTGCAGACGTGTTCCTGGTCCACCAAAGATCATTGCGCCAGACTCCAGAGACAAGTATGGGGTGAGGGTGGGATGTGGGGAGGTAGGGAGTGCAGAGGGTGGGTGCGGGTTGTGGGAGTGGCTAGAGAGTCCACGAGGGACCATTTTCTTTTTTTACAGGTAACAATAAAAACAAAAACATTGCGGGACTTTTTTTCTTTCTACAGGGGCATGTGGCATGCTGCGGTGGGCTCTCTGCATGCCAATGGAGTGTTTTTTTGGGGGCACCTGTAGCCGACGGTGGATTGGGCACCCCCTCGGCACAAATCTACTGGGTTTTTGTGGGGGGGGTAATATGCCGACGGGGAGTGGGCCCCCCATCAGCAAAACAAACTGGGAGGGGGAGACATAATGGCGATGGGAAGTGGGATCCCCCCGTCAGCAACTTTCACTAGGAGGGGGACTGAAGACGACGAGGATTGGGTACCCCGTTGGCAAAAACACTGTTGTGGGGGGGCATATGCTGCTGAGAGGATTGGGAACCCCCTCGGCACTGGGGGCTCGGGAATATTGTTTGTGAACATGGCAGCAAGCCGCTGCCATGTTCACAAGCAATATTACAGTACCAACATTCCACTCTGCAATGACGGGTCACTTCCTCATTGCAGTGAATGACTGATGCTGCAATGATGAGGAGGCCCCTGATTGCAGTGGCTGAAATGTTTCAAGGTGGTGGCACGCTGGCTGAACTAGTGTCAGCAGCAGCGTGCCACCGCATTGGGGAAAGTGGGACAAGCCTTTAAAGGCTGTGGGGGCCTTGGCCACAACAGTGCCACGCCTCCACAACCTGCATCTGGCAAGCTGCCGCAATATGTTTCTTGTGCATGCATGCAATCAACACAAAAATGACTGCAGGATGTGCAGGCTAACATAAGAACCTGATAGCTTAGCTGCTAGTGCACTGTGATAATAATCAGGGGCCCAGCATTCAGGTCACAGTTAGTTCACACAATTACTTCCTATTACAATATGTTGTCCAATTGTTTAGCAGTAGTCTTGGATAATATTGCAGATAATTATTTGCTAGGTTAAAAACAAAGAAATGGCAAATTCAAAAATATTGTTCAATGTGAGTGGGAAAATGTGATTAACAATGACAAAAACAAGCATTTGTCAATGCCTAATGTTGATTGCTTATATGTGCTGTTTAGGTATTAGGAAGTGAAAGTACCATGCCTAACAACTGTCATGTGCCCCCCCCCCAAGACATCCACTGTGTCTTTCTGTTCAGTATTTACAGAAGAGGGGGAGGGACAAGGGCCACAGCAGTTGCAAAGGTGTGAAGAGGTGGACAATAGTCCATTTACATGCAGAAGAATCCTGCAGAAGGTGAGTAAATTAACAGTGGACAAAGTGAGGGAACCAGATGGCATACACATAAGGATATTAAAAGAACTGTGAAGGGAAATAGCAGTACCTCTGGCAGCCATGTTCAATGAGTCATTTAACATACTGGTGGTACCAGAGAA
Source organism: Neoceratodus forsteri (assembly GCA_016271365.2). NCBI lineage: Eukaryota > Metazoa > Chordata > Ceratodontiformes > Ceratodontidae > Neoceratodus > Neoceratodus forsteri. The sequence continues at coordinate 1,292,117,544 of CM057455.1, read as the reverse complement.
TTGGAGGAGGGCACATGTGGTCCCCGCTATAGAAATCCAGCAGTAGAGAGGAGGCTGGGAACTATAGGCTGGTCAGCCTCACTTCAGTAGTGGCGAAGATCATGGAGACATTGGTTAAAGAAAGGATAGTGGGGCATCTAGAAGGCATTGGAGGCCAGGACCGTAGGCAACATGGATTCACAGTGGGGAGGTCATGTCAGACAAATCTGGTTGACCTCTTTGACTGGGTGACAAAGGAAGTAAATCAGGGTGGGGCAGTGGACAATGCTTACCTTGATGTAAGCAAGGCCTTTGACACCGTATCACATAGTAGGCTGATAAACTAGCTGAGTAGGATGGGCATGGGGGAAAGGGTAGCAAAGTGGGTTAGAAACTAGGTAAGAGACAGGAGGCAGAGAGTGGTGGTAAATGGGGTGCAGTCTGGGGAGAGGGGGTGACCAGTGGGGTGCCGCAGGGATTGGTTGTGGGGCTAGTTCTGTTCAATGTCTTCACTAGTGACATTGCAGAAGGGCTGAAGGGAAAGGTCTGCCTGTTTGCAGATTCCACCAAGATCTTTAACACAGTGGATACTCCAGAGGGGGTGGAGAAAATGAGGAGGGGTCTGGGAAAGGTAGAGAAATGGTCTGAGGTCTGGCAACTGAAGTTTAATTAAAAAAAAAAAAAGCAAAACTATTCACCTGAGACACAGACACCCTGGGGAAAGGTACAGGATGGGGGGGGGGAGTTGCTGACAGTCACAAAGAAGGAAAGGGACCTGGAGGTTCTTATTTCAGATGACCTGAAAATGTCAAAGTGGTAAGGCAGCTGGGAGGGCCAGTGACTTGCTGGGGTGCATAGGAAGGGGTATCACCAGCATAAGGAGGGAGGGAGGTAGTGATGTCATTATATAAAACCATGGTCAGGCTTCACATGGAGTACTGTGTGCAGTTCTGGAGGGCACACCTTCGTAAGGATATTAACAGGCTGGAGATGGTCCAGAGAAGGGTGAATGAGAAGATACAGAGCTTGCAACACAAGACTTAAGAGGAGAAATTAAGGGACCTCAATATGTACTCAGTGGAAGAGAGAAGGGAAAGATGGGATATGATAGAAACATTCAAGTACCTCAAGGGTATAAATATAAGTACTGAGAAGCAGGAAACATCTGCTATAGGCACATGTGTCAGCTTCTGTGCGATATTCTTTTGTTCTTATAAATCTGTAATCTCCAGTATTTCAGTAACCACATTACCACACTGCCTTCTTTAGGCAATTTTATGCTGGCTGATGTCTGTTGTCAGATGGCAGACAGAGGGCTCACCAGCTTGTGTTGCCATTTGAAAAACTTCATAGAGTGTTCCTTTACTGGTATGTGTTTTGGAAATCTGGTGAATGTCTCACAATTTTTATTATAATTTTATATCCTTAGGTCTGTCCCCTTTGGTCCTCCCATCCCCACACCCAAACAGTCATCAGTGGCCACAGCTGCAGCCTTATTCTTGCCAAGATGGTGGGTGAGAAACATAGAAACATAGAATTTGAAGGCAGATAAGGACCGCTTGGCCCACTTAGTCTGCCCATTTCCCTACCTGATGGATAAGCTGCAGATTCTATTTACTCAACAGCTTACTTCCTCCAACCCCTCAGTAGAATTGCCTTATGTCTGTCCCTGATCAGCTGCCTTCACAGTCTGTGAAGTCTGACGTCTTTCAGTGCCACTTATTGGTCATCTTCCAAGACAGGTGAAGTACTGCCAGCCCAAAACTAATTCAGAACAAGCAGTTTTCAAAGTGGAGAAGAAATGGAGTGAGGAAGAATCAAGTACTCATTCAGACGCGGCATCAGTTTTAAGATCAGCATACTGGTGTGGACACTGCAAATAGAACCCCAGCTCTTTATTTATTTATTATTTTATTTGTTAAATTTTGATAACCGGGTGAGCCCACTGGGCCCTGAGTGTCCCTTTTTCAGTGGCGACCCGAGGGTTACATACATTTTTACAAAGGATTGTATACAGCAATATACATTACAAGCAGCCTTATAAAGAGTGAAGACTTCTTGAAGCTCTGGGGTTCTGTTTATTGTACTGTAAGTAGGCTGCATCTAATTTGGTGATTTACTGTACCTTACAACTGGATGTATGGTAGGCCCAAACACTGCACCTGAATTAACACATGATGCCATAGAAACAGAATTTGTCGTCAGAAAAGGACCACTCAACCCACCCAGTCTGCCCAAGTGTTCTCTACCTACTTGTAACTCCTGCCTGTATATGTCACTGCATGTCTTATTCTGCCTGTGTCCATCAGGATCTCCTTGTGAATGAGCTTGCTTAATGGATTTTTCCTGCAATGAACTTGAACCTACTCCACTTCCATAGCCCTATTGATCTCCATTGACCCCCTCCTTCCCCTTTTTCTAATATACTCCTATGTTTATCCCATGCATGCTTCATGCCCTCCACCATTTTCACTTCTACCACTTCTCCTTGCTGTCTGTTCAAGGCATCTACCACACTTTCAGTAAAAAAAAAAAATTATTTGCATTTATCCTGAAAGCCCCCCCAGCTTCATTGTATGTCCCTTGGTTTGGATGCTTATCCTTGTTTGAAGGAAACTACCCAACTGTACCCTCTTTACCCCTGTGAGGTACTTTGTAGGTCTTGATCATGTCACCTCTTGCCCTCCTCTCTTCCAGAGTGCACATGTTGAGATTCTTCAGCCTGTCCTTGTAGGGATGCCTGTGAAAATTCTGAACCATTTTAGTTGCCCTCCTCTGGGAAACCTCCACCTTATGTCATTTCTGAAGTGTGGACTGTAAAACTGGACACAGTACTCCAGCTGGGGGTATACCAGGGAGTGATACAATGGTAGCACAACATCCCTCCTCCTCCTACTGAAGATGCCACTCCTTATGCACCCCAGAATCCAATTTGCCCTGCCCATAGCCTTGTCACACTGTACTGCCATCTTGAGGTCCTCTGATATAATAACCTCAATGACCTTTTCATGTCTAGTGAGTATCAGTACTTCCCCCATTCTACACCCAGCTTCGGGGTTCCTAGGTACATGATTTTACACTTGTTGGCATTGAACCCCAAGGACGTAAGAAAATGGAACTGATTTGAATGAATTGAAGGTTTTTAAGCAGCTTTTCTGGCAGTGTGTGTGTGTGTGTGTGTGTGTGTGTGTGTGTGTGTGTGTGTGTCTGTTGGGGGGGCTGTGCTACTATAAATATTTGCTTTTGATTTGGTACAATGTGCTAACAGACTAACCTTGCTCCCCACTCCATGTGCTATATCAGAGATAAAGAGCCCAAATAGCATTGGGCCAAGCACTGAGCCCTGTGGCACCCTGCTTGTCACTGCTGTGGGTGCCGAGAGCTACCCCACCACCACTGCTCTCTGCACCCTCCTCTGTAACCAGTTCTCTATCCATGTAGTCAGGCCACCTTCCACCCATACCCCTCGTTCTCCTCACTCTTCTCCTCCTTGGCCTGTGTCAATGCTCCAAGTAGTCTGCTACTTTCTCCTCCTTATTCTTACCGGCTGGTGGTGACTTCTGTATTATACTCAGACCACTCTGCCCACCCCCTTCCAGGGTTACTTTGCCTCTGCCTTTACCTATATCTAGGGCGGTGATTTCATCAGACTCCCCTGTCCAGACCTTTCTACCAACTTCAATCTTTTGGCCACCCCACCCCCCGCCATTTGTTTAAATCAATCTTAGTAGAGATACACCCTTCTAATCCTGCCTTTTTAAAAAAATTTTTTACATATTTCTTACTGGGCTACAGTTGGCTTGGTCATCCCAACTGACCCCCCTTGCCCTGCCCTCGACAGCAGGCCGACCTGCTCACCTCCACGGATTACCCCCATGGTGTGGTGGTGAGGAGCTTCCCAGGTCGACACACTGGAGCAGGACCTGGTTGAGGAGGCACCATTCGGTGCAGACAGGGGGCATCGGAAGCTCATGGTGCCTGACCATAGCACATTTTCTACTTTTCTCCCTTTTGCGGAGTGCGGCCGTGTGATGATGCTTAGGCACAGCGTGCCAATGTCCGCTGCCCTTTACTACACCACTGTAGTAGCACCCGCAGTCATCACCAGAGGCAGCTACAGAGTGGTGGGTCCCTGGATCCTGGCCCAGGATAAGAGAGCAGTCCTCTGGACACTCAGTCCTATCCCTCCTTTGCCAACCCCTGGCAGTCCAGGCTTGCATCTGAACCCAGGTCACCAGCATGGCTTGAGGTGTGGCGTCCAGTGCCTCAACCCTCAGTGCCAGTGGGCCCGCAGCAATGCTGCCTTTAATATGCCCCTCCTCTTCCTGTTCCAGTGTACCCTCTCCCCCATGTACAAGTCATTATTCCCCCTACCCTATCCCAGTTAGTCAATAACCCATAATGTTTTGTGTGGCACCAATCCCTCAGCCACTCACACTCCTCAAGCCTACCCTTTCTCTCCATGCTTGCACATGGTACCGGCAGTACCTCCAAGAATGCCACCGACTTCCCCACCCCCTCACACTGCTTGCCCAAGTACTCAAACCTCCCCCTCTCTACTTCCATAGTGTCCCCTGCCAAGTCATTTGTTTTTTTTTTTCAGTTCAAATTTTATTAGGTTTCCAGTACAAAGAGCGAATCATAACAATGGAGAAAATGTCCATATACATCGAGCATAAAGTATAAAGTGATTCGCTTCCACCCCACCCATCCACCCTACCCCACTCCCACCCTGAACAACCCAGCACCATTTTACACATCTAGCACTATACCTATGAATGTAGCCTATTAGCGCTTAACCTTGAAGTGTTTATAGAGTGTTTGCAGTGGTCCCCAAATCTTATCGAACTTCTTAAGTTTATTAAGTAAACTGGCAATAGTCCTTTCAGTTCTGAGATTTGCAAGTAGCTCCTGAAGCCATTCAACATATGTTGGTACCTCCATATCCTTCCAATGTCTCAGTACCACCTTTTTAACAGACATCAGCATCAAGGCTATATGATACCTCCTGTTCACCACTGAAATGGAGGAGAAATCTCCAAGAAGGCACATTTCAGGGGTGAAGAGGTCCGAGAGCCCCAACAAAGTGTCAGCATGCTGTTTAATCGCAGTCCAAAGTGGAACAATTTTAGAACAGCTCCAGAAAATATGAAGAAGATTTCCTTCTTGAGATTGACATCTTGTACAAAGGGGGAGGACACAAGACCAAGGCTAGCAAGTTTCTGCGGAGAGTAGTAGATATTATGCAAAATCTTAAACTGCATTAGCCTAAGTCTGTCCTGCTTAAGAAACTTATGGCAGCTCTGCTACAGGAGAGCCCAGTCCAGATCTTTACCCTGAAAAAGAGAGGCCCAAAAAGAGATGGGAGCATAATTCTCAGGGTAGGCCCAGTTGAAGAGTACACTGTATATTTTGGATATGTCATAAGGCAAACATGTCAACTCCGTTAAGGTAATCTGAAAATTGAAATTAGAAGGGGGGGGGGGGTTGAGCCCATTACCTTAACCAAGAGATGATGAAACTGGAAAATCTTGAAAATATTTGCACGAGGTATCGAGAACTTACACATAATATCAGCTGAAGAATACCATTGACTGTTGGGTGACACAAACTTCTCTAAACCGCAATTTCCTATCTGAGAAAGCCATGTGGTTGGAAGAGGCTTACCCTCTAATAAGAAATTGGGACTGCCTATTACAAGTTGTGATAAGTCCTTGAGATTCATATATCTTAGAAATGCACACAACTGAGTATGAACCCTGATGGAGATGGCTGTAAGGGAACTAAGTAGAGACTTTGGTAGGGAGCCAATTTTGGTATATAACAGCACAGCGGGGGGAGAGACCGTGTGTTTTTTAATGGAAGCAGATTCGACAGCTAACCAAGTTGGAATGTATGTAGCAGCCGTGGAGACCTGGTCCACGGTCAGCCATCTGAGATATTTATTGGCCTGGCTGGCCCAATAATATAGCCTGATATGGGAAAGTCTTAAACCTCCTTTGGCCTTCGGGGCTGCTAACTTATGAAATGCCATTCTAGCCTTCTTATCCCCCCATATAAAAGTGGAACTCATACCATGTACTTTTTTGACCCAGGACAGGGGAAGCCATATGTTCAATACATTAAGGGGGTAAAACAGATGAGGGAAAACATTCATTTCGATTAAATTTATTCTGCCCCATAGAGAGAGGGGGAGTAAGGTCCACCTACGAAGGTCAAGATCTACTTTATGTACTAGCGCATCAATATTTAGCTGGCTGAGCCGCATTGTGTTCCTTGTTTAAAGGAGTCCAAGGTATTTAATATAGTCGGACTTCCAGGTGAGTCCAAACACAGTAATATCTTGTTTAAAGACCCTATGATTAAGAGGAAAAAACACAGTCTTTCCTACATTAAGTTTATAATTTGAAACCTTACTGAAATCCTCTATGAGCTTTAGGATAGCGGGAATAAATGTGAGTGGGTGTGATATCTGCAACAGCAGGCCATCTGAATAGGCCATTATTTTAACCATCTGTTCCCCGAGAGAGATACCCGATATACCCTGGGCTCCTGATAGCCTTCTGATAAGCAGCTCTAAATAAATGTTAAAGAGAAGAGGAGATAGGGGACACCCCTGTCTGGTTCGAACATATAATTTGAAGGGGTTAGAAATAACCCCATTACATGAGATTCTGGCACAAGGGAACTTATATAGAGAACTCACTCAGTTCCTGAATTCCTTGGGAAAACCGAAAGCTTCCATTGTAACAAATAGGTAATCCCAGTGGACTCTGTCAAATGCCTTCTCGGCATCCAGTGAGATCAAGACCATTTGATGAGAAGCATCCTTGGATGCCAAGATGTGGGACAGGGTCCTTAGATGGTCAACCGATGATCTCCCTTTCATGAAACCAACCTGGTCAGCCCCGATAAGAGAATGAAGTACTGCCTCCACATGGTCGGCTAGTAATTTTGCCAAGATTTTAATATCTTGGTTAAGTAGGGAGATCGGCCTATAGCTTGCCACCTGATCCAGCGGTCTATCCGGCTTGGGCAACAGGACTATTAAGGCCTCAAAAAGAGAGGTATCAGACACTTTACCTGAGAGAATAGCCTGGAAAAGAGGCAGCAAAATGGGAATCAGTTGCTTTGAGAAAGTTTTATAGAAATTGGAAGTAAACCCGTCAGGGCACGGAGACTTATCGGATGGGAGAGATTTGATTACTTTTTCAATTTCACCCTCAGAGATGGGAGACTCCAGAATTATTTGCTGGGATTGTGTAAGAGTTGGTAACTGTAAATCACTCAGATATTCATAAAGTCTTTCCTTAGATGGGGGATTGACCATGGGGCCATATAAATCCTGGAAGTACTTTGTTAACTCCTCCACTATCTCCGGGGGCAAGACCTTAAGACAGTTATCACTAAGACAGTGGATAGCAGAAATGAGTCTGGCGGATTCCTGTTGCTTAATACATAATGCTAGCATTTTGCCCGCCTTTTCGCCCTGATCGGTATATACCGCATTTATTTTCAAAATTGCATATTCGGCTTGTTCCAGTAACATTGCTAGGCAGGTTTCTCTCAGTTTCGTTAAATCTTGTTTGAATGCCTCAGAGGAAGAAGGCGAAAGAACAGTCTCCATACTCCTAATTTGGGAAAGAAGGTTAGAAATCCGAGATGCCCTCTCCCTCTTCCTTTTTGATGTTAAACCAATTATAATCCCCCTTAGATATGCCTTGCAGGCACCCCATATCATGTCCTGCTTCCCCATGGAGTTAGAATTAGAAGCAATAAACTGCTCTATTTGGGATGCTAGGTATTGAACCGTCTTTAGCTCCTTCAGAATTTGGTTATTCAACTTCCATCTGTCCCCTTTATTTGGCAGCGAGGCCAGGGCTATTAGGCAGGTGACCACACAGTGATCCGACGGGGGTCCTGAGACAATGCTAGAACATATAACCCCTGGTAACAGCATTTGAGAAATGAGGATATAGTCAATCCTAGCAGAGGTTGTGTGCACCGGAGAAACAAAAGTGAATTCCCTTACATTGGGATGCAATACGCGCCATATATATCACAAAGACCAATGGAGTTCATCAGGTCCCTACAGGCTCTTTGTGCTGGAGAAAGACCTTGATGGGATTGACCTGACCTGTCAAGGGACTGATCAAAAACAAGATTAAAATCACCTCCTATGACCATGGGAGTGTCCAAAAAGGGAGTTAGGACTTTAATTATCTGGATAAAAAAACTGGGGGAATCTACATTGGGGCCGTAGATAGCACCCAGGACAATGTCCAGGGTATGCAATCTACCTTTTACAAACAGGAATCTGCCTGAAGGGTCAGATATAACCTGAAGAGGTTTGAATGGAACTGACCTATGTAGGAGGATCATGACCCCTCTACTGTGGGTCGTACCTTTCGCTGCAAACATCTGCCCATCTGTTGCCATCTCATCTTTTCAGCCTCCCCCTTAAGCAAATGCGTCTCCTGCAAAAACATAATTTCTGCCTTTAAATGGTTTATATGCTTCAGTATTTTATATTACTTGGTCTTATGCCTCACCCCCTTAACATTCCAACTGATAAATTGAATGTTTCTAGCCATCACTCATGTTGCCAGCTCAGAATCCTCCAAGGCACACATATATATGCATTCTCCATCTATAGTGCTCCAAACATAGTATATTCTGGGTTGTTCTACCCTCCCCCCAATTCTTCCCCCACTAGAACCATTTCCCAAGCTGCCCTCCCAAGATCCCCCACCCAAAACACCCCGTGAATCCTATCCCCCCTCGCCCTCCCATATTTTAAATGTACATGATATCCAGCAAACTGAAAAGTTCCCCCAACCACCCGCCCTCACAAAACAGAAATCAGGAACAAAGTTGCCTCTCAGTAATCAAAACATTCCAACAGAATAGCTTATTCTCAGCATTAATAGCCTGCCAATACCCCTAGATGATACCAGGGGATTGGCTATACTAGCCCTCTAGAAAAAACAATCCTCCCTATAGTAATCCCACCAGCCAAAGAATAACATGGCTCGCAGAGCATGAGGGCTAAAACACAAAGGTATTATGTGTAAGGATTAGTCTCAGACGCCCTCTTGTGGTGCAGCCCCTCAACATTAGTGCTTAATGACTGAGGGCAGGCAGTCCATGGCTATCCGCCATGGCATAGGGGAGGACTGAAAGGCCCAGAGTCGCTGTCTAGAGTGTATATTAAATCAAAACCAGTGGCCATCACAATGAGAAAGGGAGATTTAAAAAAAGAATAAAAGAAAAAACATGAATCGTCCAGAGACAATACTTAAAACAGGGTTGTAGAGAAGAAGCAAATCAGAGCCCAGTATGAGCGTGCAAAACCCTGGCATTTTCATCTATCCTTAAATGCGGGATCTCCCTTAATATACGGATTACCCTTGTTTATTGCCCATTAATAACAGGGAGCGTGAAGAGTGAAATCTGAAAACAAAAAAAAAAGCAGGCCATGTTAACAAAGCCAGGGAGAGACCGCAAATGCCAGAGAGGTCTCATATTAAGATCTGGAAAAGGGAAGCATTGTCCCCCCCCCCGCCATGAGATTGGCTCAATACTCCTGGGAAACAGAAATACCAGAACTAGCAAATTGGGATTTAGCATAGGAACCATGACCCCGTTCATGAGTTCATTACATGAAACCGAGCACCTAGCTCGTGAACCACAATTGAGACAGAGATAAACCCGAATGAGAAATGTGAGTCCACAACATATCAAAAAGTCCTGAAGATAAAAACCAGATCGGGAACAAAATGTCAATTTTAAATCAGAAGGAGGACTCCACTCGAGAACTGTAATGGAGAGATAAGTAACCAGTTACACAGTATATCAGCGGCCTGGCCCCAAGAGTATTGTAGACAGATATGATTTACTGCAGATAGGCAGCGCTACCAGATGGAAATTCGGCATGACTCTCTACGCCAGACCCGCTCTCATATAGGCTTGAATAGAACAGGGAATGCTCCTTTAAGCCCAGTAGATGCCGTCTCCACCTCCTCATAGGTCACCCAAGAGCCATTTATACAAACTTGAAGCCTTGCAGGAAAACCCATGAGGCACTTAATTCCCGCGGCGATCAGCTTGAGAACCACTTTATGAAATGTAGCTCTTTTCTGGCGTACAGATAAGGGCAGATCTTGTGCCACCCTCAGCTTTCTACCTTCCCATTGTAAATCTTGCACCTCCTTGACCTTATATAGGAAGTGTTGTCACTCCTGGAAATTCAGAAAACGAAATGTGAATGCCCTAGAAGGGGATCCGGTCAAGGGAGGGGGGTGTAGTGCCCGGTGAGCCCTTTCAATGTTGCAGCTAGCACTGAAAGGAGAAGGGCCTGCCACCTTTTCTACAAACTTTTTGGTAAACTTGATGGGATCTGAGCCCTCTTCACCCTCTGGCAAGCCAATTATTACTGCATTGTTATGGTGACTGCGTCCCTTCAGGTCTTCCACCATATTCTCCATTTTCACTAGCCTTTGCCTCAGGGCCACCAGCTCCAGATCAGCTTTAGCCTGCTTCTTTTCAACAGATCATATACATACTTTGTTGTCAACAGTTTTCTTAGAAAGCTCCTCCAGAGTATTAGAAATGCTTTAAATTTCCCCTGCCATATTCTGCATTTCAGCCTTAAAAGGCTGAAACTTCTCTAGAAATCTCGAGAGGGTAAGAAGATCAGTATCAGGACACTCAGCGGTAACAGGCAGCGACAGTTGTGAGGGGGAGGCCCTGGCTTTCTTAGAGGCCTTCTCGGGTGTTGCAGGAGGTGTGTGCTTTGGGGCGATTTTCGGCATCTCCTCATCCATCAATGCCCCGTAAAGAGAACAGGAGCACTCAGAAAGGTGGTAGGCAGACAGTCTTCTGTAAAAATTACTGAAAAACAGGATTTTGAAGGGCAAATAATGGGCGGTAGGTCAGAGCGGGTGAGAGGCATCTTACCCAGGCATAGCGCTCCGCATTGACTCCCCGGCCGGGTGTTTCATGTTCATGCACAGTAAATGGGGTTTCTTCCTTCCCTTGTGCATGCTTGAGCAGTGCCTGCCCTGCCCCTCCTGCAGTAAACCTGGGGACAGCTTCAACCCAAATATGGCTGTGCCTTCCCCCTTTCCATCCCATCTCACCCATTTCAATATAGAATCCCCCAGGACGAGTACCCCCACACCTTATCCCCTTTCCTTCTAATGCCCCTTCTACCACCCCAGTATTCATTCTTCCCTGTCCCTTGCCCCCGTCAACAGCACCCTCTGTGAGTTCTGTATCTGTACCCCCTTCTTCCGCCTTACCCCTTTTCCCTGCCTTATTCCTCCCATTCCCCTTCGACCTCTTCCCAGCCTAACTACTTCCTACTGGGCTTCCCATGTCGACCTCCCCTCTTGATTTCCAACCCCTCTCCTATCCCACTGTTGTTGATTTAGAGCCCGCATTCCCTTCTACCCCAGTAGTGATGCCTCTCCCATCCTTACCCCATCCTGCAGCCTTCTCTCCTTCAAGTCACCACCCCCTCCTTCCTTACTAGCCCCCTTCTACCCTTTTGTCCTCGCTATGTCTTCCCCTACCTGTTGCCATCCCTCTCATGCCCCACTTGTCCTCTCCCCTTCAGTACGTTCCTGCTCCACCTCTCTGTCCCATAGCAGAGGTTCAAATTTATTTGTAGTCGATAAGAGTCTTACATTTCTTCCCCCTATAGGTTCCCCCCTCTGACATGTTCCCCTCCGTGCCACCCCTGGTCCCTCCCTAACCACAGCCATCTGCTCTCTTCCCTGGCTCTCCCCTGGTACTCGTTGTTGTCTCTTCCTCCCCCATCAGGATGCCCACCGCCCTCACCTCGGGCACCCCTCACTTCTCCTCTCTTTTCTGCTAGTGTTTCTGATACTGTGGTCAGTTCAGTCCCTAGTTATTCTTCCTCCATCCCCCTTTGCCATCCTGTATCCCCCTCTCAGGATGCCTACCATACTCATCTACCCTGCCACTTACACTCCTCCCTAACCACCACAGTTCCTCTCTCAAACTAGCCAGTCATCTACAGACCATACACCCACACCATCCTCCAAGCCCAGTCCAGAATCAAGGCACATTCATACCCTGTACACCCCTCCACCCTTGCAAAGATACCCACCCTATTAACATGTGGCACCTGCCCCATTTTGGCCCCCATCTTATGTTACAGGCTCTTGCTCCCAGGTTCTGTACCCTACTACAACTGTTAGGCCCCTATTTAGTCAAATTCCTGTCCCCTGCACACTAGTCCCCCTACTGACCCCTTGCCGACCAAGGTAAATCAGTCTCAAATCTCATCCGTTAGATACTGTATTAGTGTAGCAATCCCAAAGCCTCCTTGTCCATTTTTCACCCCTCAGAAACCATATGTTTTGTTCTTGGCTCGCATATAGTTTCACTTAGACCAGTTAGAAATCTTATTGCACTCCAAGTATCAGCTCCAAGCTCAGGTAGAGAAATAAACAGGACAAATAAATATGCATTATTACAGCAATCCTAAAGTATCCAATCATTGCTTTATCTCAACTCCAGAGACCCTGCTGCAATATAGGAACACAGAGGACCTGGGCGGGGAGGGTGGGTACCTGTAAAGTCCCGGCAGATCTCAACTGAGCTCTCTCATTCCCCCTTCCCTTTCTGCTGACAAAGAAATCCCCAGCAGTCCTGATACAGCTCCGTTAAGCTCACTCATTCCCCCTCTCTCACTCACTCATTCTGCTTCTCCCGGTGCTGCAGGCTGCCCTTTTGTACTGGACTCCTGCCTGCATTGGCACCTTTTTCCTGCCCACAAAGAAGTTCACAGCTGTCCCGACAGAGCTCCGTTGAGGTTGCTCATTCCCCCTCTCTCACTCGCTCATTCTGTTTCTCCTGCCACTGCAGGCTGCCCTTTTATACTGGGTTTCTGCCTCCGTTGGTGCCTTTTTCTGCCCACAAAGAAATCTGCAGCAGTCCCGACAGAGCTCTGTTGAGCTCGCTCACTCCCCCTCTCTCACTCGCTTGTTCTGTTTCTACCACCGTTGCGCGGCTTTTTCTGCCCAAAAAGAAATCTGCAGCAGTCCCAACAGAGCTCCGTTGAGCTTGCTCACTCCCCCTCTCTCACTCACTCATTCTGTTTCTCCCGGCGCTGAAGGCTGCCCTTTTGTACTGGGCTCCTGCCTGTGTTGGCACCTTTTTCTGCCCACAAAGAAATCTGCAGCAGTCTTGATAGAGCTCCGTTGAGCTCACTCACTCCCCCTCTTTCATTTGCTCATTCTGTTTCTCCCACTGCTGCAGACTGTCCTTTTGTACTGGGCCCCTGCCTGCATTGACGCCTTTTTCTGCCCAAAAAGAAATCTGCAGCAGTCCCGACAAAGCTTCATTGAGCTCGCCCACTTCCCCTCCCTCACTCGTTCTCTCATTCTGTTTCTCCCAGCACTGCAGGCTGCCCTTTTCTACTGGGCTCATGCCTGCTTTGGGGTATTTTTCTGCCCACAGAGAAATCCGCAGCAGTCCCAACAGAGCTCAGTTGAGCTCGGTCACTCCCCCCCCACTCGCTCGACCTTAATCTGTCCCAAAAACTGATTTCCCACAGCGACCATGCTATTCTGTGCCAGAAGTTCAAAAACATTATTTCAGCCAGGATGTGAAAAATGACAGCTGTACTGTTCATAAGGGGTATGAAAAAATGCCAGTGTTGAAAATCTGGCGTGACAGTATTACAAATCTGCGAAGTTACAAGGGTGCCTGGGAATTACGCAATGCACACTTGTAATACAATCATTTGATGGACTATCATCACTAAATTTTTAACATAGGCATTTTAGGACCTCTGCTCATGAACAGTGTTACTGTCATTTTCTTAATCTGTCCTGAACACTGATTTCCCACAGTGACCACGCTATTCTGCACCGGAAGTGCGAAAACACATTTCTGCCAGGATGGGAAAAATGACAACTGTACTGTTCATAAGGGGGTGTGAAAAAATGCCAATGTTAAAAATCTGACATGAAAATATTGCAAGTTTGCAAAGTTATGAGTGTGCATAGCAACTGTGCAACGCACACTTGTAAAACAGTCATTTTTTGGATTTTTCCACCGAATTTGCGACATTGACTTTTTGAGAGCCCACCTCATGAACACAGGCACTGTTGTTTCATTACTCGGTCCCAAAAGGTAATTCCATGCAGTGACCGTGAAATCACCTTTTGGGGCTGAATAATGCCATGACAGTGGCTGAATTAATGAGGAGGGGTCCCAAAAACCCCATGTTGAAAATGTGGTGCCAAAATAAAAAAAAATGCCTGAGATATACACCAAAGTTGAAACAACCCTATTTATGCCATTATACAGCTTACCAGCATTTCCTCAGTTCACAGTCGGCTTTGAAGAGTGCAGACGTGTTCCCGGTCCACCAAAGATCGTCATGCCGGGCTCCTGGAGGTAAGTATGGGGTGGGGGGGTGTGGGGAAGTGGGATACACAGTGGGTGAGCACAGGTTGGGAGAGGGGTGCAGACAGCAAGGGACTGTTTTCTTCTTTTCAGGGTGTAAAAAATAAATAGACATCACAGGATGTTTTTTCTTTTTGAGGGTACTTCTTGCTCACTGGGGTGGGCTCTCAGCATGCCACCTGAGTGTTTTGGGGTGGGGTCACTGGAGCCAACAGGGATTTGGCACCCCTATTGGCACATACTTGAGGGGGCTCATGGGCCGAGGGTGATTAAGCACCCCTGCAGCACACAAGAAATGGAGGGAACATGCCAAGGGGGATTGGGCCCCCCCATCAGCAAAGAAAGAAGGGGGGACATGATGCCAAGGGAGATTGGGCACCCCCTCAGCACACAGTAACAGAAACTGATGGGGACTGAGCTCCCCGTCAGCAAACTGGATGGGGAGAATGCAAGGGACCACCCTGCAATGACGGGTCATCCCTCATTGCAGCAGATGATGCTGCAATGATGAGGCAGCCCCTGACTGCAGCAGCTGAAACTTTTCAAGGTTGTGGCAGGCTGGCTGAACTAATGTCAGCAGCAGCATGCCACAGCATTGGGGAATGGGGCCAAGCTTTAAAGACAGTGGGGGAATTGGCCACAAGAGTGCCAAACCTCCACAGCCTGCTTCTGGAGCAAGCTGCCACAATATGTTTCTTGTGCATGCGTGCAATCAACATAAAGAGAATCAGGATGGCCATGAGTTAAATAAATCCACATTGCCATGTTCAAAAGATTGATCCAGTATTGCAATGCATTTATAGACATCCATATCCCTTTGAGCGACTCCTTATTCTTATTCCCATCAAAACTGATGAATGAAAGTCTGCATTAACTGGAATCCCTTTCTCAACAATAGGCTTTAAATGGAATGGGCATGAACACTTCTGTAACAGAGCCAGTTTTAGATTATAAAACTAGCCACAAAAGCCCTGCCTCCTGACTACGTGGGACACATGAGAATATCACTCAGTATCCACATGCAGTAGGTTACATGGTTGTAACGTAAAGAAAACAAGCCAGCACCATCCAATGTTTTTCAATGAACTAAAGTTCCTTTACATATATCGAATTCAAATGTGCAAAAAACTGAGTGCTCTCAACAGAGACACTGACTATGGCCTCAAGAGATTTCAACCAGTTTTGTGCTGTTGTACATCACCAGGTGGATGGCTACATACTAAAGCATTGCAATTAATACAAACAATTTAAAGTGACAGGTGCAAATAAGTACAATAACATAAAGGCCCAGATATTCAAACTGCGCCAGGCTGTGGTGCAAGCCCGGGCGCAGCTCAACTTTGATGTGCAGGGGTGTGGCCTGGGCGATATTCAACAGAGCTGTGCTATGGTGCAGCAGCTTTGAATATCACACCTGGCCACCCCCACTGTGCAGGGTGCAGTGGCACTGAGCCAGCGTAAGTGGCCAGAGTGGAGCATGGAGATGCGCTAGTGCAAGTGCCATTGTGCCATGCACAGCACCTGCGATATTCGAAAGGGGACATGCAAATGGGGCCATAATTTATGCAAGATACACAGGGTCCATTTGCATCTCATTATGGCCCCATTTGCATACCATTAGCATGCAGGTGCGCCGATCCCCGACGACTTGCGCCTGGCACCCTGCCAGGCAGCAGCCATCAGGGGCCGATCATGGGCATTTGTGTAAAAGAACCCTCCCCCATATCCCTGGTGATCCAGTGGACCTCTATGTGCCCAATCACGGGCATTTGTGTAGAAGAATAAGCCCCACCTCCTATATCCCTGGTGGTCCAGTGGGCCTTTATGTGCCCAATCGCAGGCATCGTTATAGTACACCCCCACGTCCAATATCCCTGGTGATCCACTGGACCAATCACTGCCCGATCATGGGCATCTGTAACTCATAAAATACCCCTACTACTCTTGTGGTCTAGTGCCCCCTCCCCACCCACCCACTGGGCCCCACCGCCCCTTCTCCCCCCATCAGCCGACAGGTGGCAGCACTCACACACCTGCCGCCCGCCCACTGACTGACAGCTCAGTAGGGCTGCCACATGATGGTTCTGGCGTGAGCAATGGGCATGCAACGCTATCCGTGGCTTTCAGGTCCAGATATGCGAATGAATTCATTCACATATCTGGACTGTGTTAGGCGGTATGGGCTGCACACCCATTTGCTCATGCTGTCAACCAATGGGTGTGCAGCCCTACTTAGCTGTCAGTCGGCAGGCGGCAGTGTGGCAGGCGGGTGGGGTGCTGCCGCCCACCAGCTGATGGGGGGAGAGCGGGGCCGTGGGGCTCAGTGGATGGGTGGGGAGGGGGGTACACTAGACCACCAGGATAGAAGGGGTATTTTATGAGTTACAGATACCCGTGATTGGGCAGCGATTGGTCCACTGGACCACCAGGGATATTGGACGTGGGGTGGTACTATACCGATGTCCGTGATCGGGCACATAGAGGTCCACTGGACCACCTGGAATATAGGGGGGGGATTTCACTACACGGATGCCCGCGATGGGGCATGGGGGGCACCGCCAGGTGCGGCAGGAACTCGGGTGGCCACCCACAGGTGGCAGCTACCGTGTTGCACCCTGCAATGTGGCAGCTCACCTGCTGGTGGCCATCACTTGTTCCTTTTTTTGGGGCTTAACTTTGTGCAGGCGCAGGTAGGGGTTGCGCATGCATGACTCTGCACATCCCAGGCTTAATTTATCGGTCTGTGCAGGTTATGCATGAGCACGCCCCCCCTACCTGTGCCTGCATACATTACTGATGCACTCTGGCGCATCGGGATTTGTGCGGAGCACTTTTCCCTTTTGAATATCATGCCGGGTCGCATCAGTGGGTTGTGCATGGTGCAACACTTTTGAGCCATGCGCAACCCTTTTGGATATCTGGGCCAAAAATTAAAAAAAAAAAACTGCCCACAAAGAACTGATAAGTGAGCCATTTCAATTATCAATGGTAATCTGTTTACTAAAAGGAATTTGGAATTCAGTTTCCTTCTGGAGGATCTACAGGCTGCCAAATTACATGCTGACCTGATCCCATGAAAAATGCAAGACATGTTTTTACTGTATTTCTAGATACCCTAAAAAGTGTTTATCTTGGAAAGGTATTAAGGCGCACTAATTATGAGGCTGAAAAAAGAAATAAATATTGCTGCACATTTGCATGCAAACTGAATCTCATGAAATTCAAATATCTGCCAACCCATAATAAATAGCAATATTCACATATACAGAAGGCTAATGCTGTATAAGGAGCATCAGCATCAATCAGAACAAACACACATATATATATATATATATATATATAGAAGCAATAAGGAAGGGTTAGGTAGTGGCAGTAGATTAATTGTTAATCAGTATCTGTTTAAAAAAATGAAAAGGTAGTGGACATTTGGGTGGTCAGGCTGTGTGGTAGTGCGCTGGACAGACTGGTTGGTAGGGGTGGATAAGGACATTATGCTTTCCTGTTGCTGTTGATGGCAGTGACATGGATTTTCATTAGTGGATTGAGTGGCACTATAAAATTTGTTAGTAAAATGGTGACACATTTTACTGTGTGAGCAGAGTCTGAGGAAGTAAACAGAGTGTGGGGAGTTCAGAGCACTGATCGTGGAGTGGAGTAGAACAAAATGTTTAGTTGTGGTTCTTGTTTTGTTTCCATGTTCAAAGTTTGCAATGCCAGCGAGATGCTGGATTTATTAATGGAGCCACAAGCTAAAGGCTGAGTACATAGATCAGGTAAAAAGAAATTTATACTGCTGCATTATTTTTACAAAACTAGCAGGCAGGTTGGTATGAGAGTAGCAGTAGTGTAATAAAATGAATGATCATTGACATCTGGTGATTGAGCAGGGGAGCTATAAAGTGAATCACCCACTATGCTAAATGAAATTGGACTGTGGCAGTGGTTTAGGATGTAGTTAGTTAAAAAAAAAGAACAGTGGATTGTGTGCCCCATGTCTGTGAAGCAGAACAAATGATACCGATTTGTTTCATAATCTTGGGTAATTGTAAAGGAGCGGACAGAGGAGAATGATAGTGAAAGCTGTAGGGGGAAACAAAAGTAAAACAAGCATTTGTGAAAGCAAATGTCTTGCTGGCATTGGCATTGGTAGTGCAGGAGTTAGAGATGCATAATAAGAATGGCAGTGAAATATTGACATGAAGCCAACCCCACCCCCACCCTGCAGAGACTAATGGACATTGGGGTGTGCCTTTAGTTCGTCAGCCATAATGTTCATGTCACTTCACCTCACCCGACCCTGCAGACACCGACAGGTGTCGCGGTGTGCCTTGGGGTCTTCAGGCCTTCGCTTACCCCATTCTATAAGGAAATATGCTGAGATGGGTACAGTATAGAAGATTGGGGTGAACTGTGGGGCTGAAGACTCCAAGGCACACCTCAATGCCTGTCACTGGCTGCAGGATGGGGGTTGGGGTGGAATGGCATAAGCGTTACAGCCGACGATCCCAAGTCACCACTCCAATACTTGTTAGTCCCTACAGGGTGGGGCATTACCGTTGGAAACCCTAAAGCCCCGGGCATTTGTTGGTATTTTCACTCCAGATTTTCAACATGGACTTTTTGTGACCCCACCTCATAAACAGTGCACTATCAGTTTGTTAGCCAAAAGGTGATTTTGCACATCCCAGCCAGATCATTTGTCCCTAGTTGGACAATGACATCCAGTTCCCTCCCTCATGCAGCTGCTCCCACGATCCTGAAGATTCACTACCTGTCGCTCCAAACAGGAAGTTCCTGTTGTCAGTCAAATCCAGTGCCTATAAAAGTAGAACTGGCTAAGGGTGGGAGGCTGGAGGGATGAAGGGGAATTAATAAGAAAAGTTCTAGCTTTTTAGTCAGCTGCTTCATGCTCTGAGACCAAGATTCCTTTCTGCCAAAAGCTAGCAGTAGGGAACTGTAATTGGAGACACCTGGTGTTCTACTCCTAATCCACACCCCCAATTCACTTCTTGCCTCCCTGATACAGTCCCCTTTCCCCAACACAGGAAAACACACTGACTTTCTTTGAGACCCCCCACTTCTAATAAAGTATTTGTTTGCTTAATCTCAACAGGCACTGACTTCTGCTGAAATAGAAGTGTTCTATTAGTAAGAAGAACTCTAGCTTTTTAGTCAGCTGCTCCTTGCTCTGAAAGCAAGATTCATTTCTGCCAAAAGCTAGCAGTAGCAGGTGTCCAGCACTAATCCCTGCGGTACTCCAGTGTGGATTTGGCATGCAGGGCAGCTAGACTCAGCAATTCTAACTGATTGCAACAGCCCTGAGAGGTAGGCCCTGAACCAGTTTGTAGCAGAAGGTGAGAGACCAGCAGAGGAGAGGGAGTGGAGAAGCAATGAGTGGGAAACAGTGTTGAATGCTTTGGCAAGGTTGTCCATTCTGGTGAGGACTTAATCAGTAAGCTTGAGTAGGGATGTTGTGGTAGAATGGAGTTTCTGGAATCCAGATTGGAAAAGAGTAAAGAAATTAGTGATGGAGAGGAAAGAGGGGATTTGAGAGAGAGAGAGAACAAAATGTTCTTGGAGTTTAGCTAGAGTTGGGAGCAGGGAGATAGGGCGGTAGTTCCCTTGGGAGTAGTTCCCTGGGGAAGTGGAGTCAGTAGCTTTTGGGAGAGGAAGGATGACAGCATGCTTCCAAAACATGGGGACCTCATCAGTCAGGAAGGACAGATTTAGAATTTCAGAGAGCGAATAGGCTACAACTAAGGCAGAGAGACAGAGAAGCTTGGGGTCAAGTTCATCAAGAGAACTGCCTTCAGACAGATTAATAGCCAGAAGGGCAATAAGTGTGTCAGCAGGTGAGACTGAGAAGAATGAGAAAGGGAGATAGTCAAGGGCTTTCCAAGTACAACTACATGCCCATCTTCTAAAATGATATAACCTACCTATGCCTCACACTGATAATCATCTGCTTGCCAAACAGCAGCCAACTTCATTCAGGCTGACCGATTAACCTCGTAGTCATTTCCATCTCAGCACCATGTAAAGTGATAATGGCAGTCAGGAAACTGGCAGCTTATATTTTATAGAAACAATGCACAATCAAGAGTGTATTCAGACCAAATTTTGTAAAGGGGAGTTCTGAGGACTTTTTGTGAAGCTCCTGAGCTTTGCTCTCGAATGAATGTGATGAATCCAAGGGCCTTCTCAGTTGATCGGTGGCCTTGTTTTGTTCAAATCGGGACTCTAGAATATAAAAATTTGAAGTCTGAAAAAACAGTTCCCCATAAACATCTATGTAGCATGTCCCTGCACTCTGCAGACTACTACATCACGAAACATGGGAGCATGGGAGCACCGCTCGGTATAGGGATCAAGCTCTAAGCTCCATGAAGCCTAAATACATTCCCCTCCTTCCCTCAATACAGCTACCAGGAAATTTTTAATTTTTCAAGCCTGCAACTTCAGGGGATCCTCGCAGGGTTCTGTGTGGGTATCAGAAGAGGTGATCTTCAAGTTTTACTCTTACATGACTGTTAGTTTATCTGGTTCTTTCTCTCTCTCTCTCCCCCCAATTCTCTCTCTTCACCCGTTTCTCTGTTCCCCCCCCCCATTTCTCTCTCACTCTCCAGCCATTTCTCTCTCTCTCATCTGTTTAAATTGACTGCTCTGTGTCCAGCTTCTCTTGATGATGCCCAATGGCTGGGGAAATGGCATCCCCTTCACTGCATCTCTCGCAGTTTTTCCAGCTGCCAGTGCTTGTTGGTCTCAGCTGGTTGCAACAACCCAACAAGACTCCCCTTCTAGTTAACTGGTATGGGGGATGATAGTCCTTAGGAACCCTCACTACAAAATATGGCCAGGTAATACATTCTTGGCTGTGCCATATACTCAGTGCTGTGCAACTCAGATCTGCCAATGTCAGCTGCAAATTTTTCCCTTACTGGTGACTGGAGCCCCTTGTTTTGTTTTTTAATACACTATATTCACTAAATGCCATTATAATACATGGCAATAATACAGAATCTGTTGGTGGGAAAGGGTCACCTGGCTTACCAAGTATACCCAAATGGTCTCTGCCTATTCTACCTCCACAGACCATATCTTGTGTCCAGCAACCCTCCCCCTGCCTCTGTTCTGCAGGTTGATCAGTGTCAGTGGCTTAGCAGGCTGCACACTCACCTCTGAGGGGAGAAGAGCAGATGTCTGTGAGTTATATCCCCACAGCAGGCACATGGGTTAAATCCCAATAATGACACTGTAGTGCAGTGTGAGGGGGTGCTGCACTCCTGAGGAGCCATCTACATTAAACTGAGGTCCCATCTGCCTCTTCTGGTGGTAGTCCAGGTGGATGTTAAAGATCCTATGGCACTTTTTGAAAAGAAATGGGGAATTTCCTCCGAGTCCTGGCCAAATTTCCCCCATTCACTAAATATACCATCAATAGCTTAAAATCAGGTTCAATTTCAGTTGGCATCCATCTGTATCCCCCTTCCCTGGGATGAGGCTGAAAACAGACAAAAAAATTGTCTAGTCCTCCTCCCCAGTCAACAAAAACTAAACAAAATAAATAAAATTCCCCTAGGTTTATCCAATGCATGAATGAAGCCCCCCACTGATCTAGCTTCTACCACTTCAGCTGGCAGTGTGCTGACCCAGGCTGTGCACCTGCCCAACACTGCAAATGAGTCACAGTTAGTGCCCATGAGGGGTGGGTACCTAGCATTCGGAGGTATCTGGGGTGGGTGGCACCAAAGCACAGCATCTTCATCTATGCTGCAAGGCTTTTTATTTTCATATTTCCTCCTGTCCACCTGCAGACATCTATTCTCCTGGGGCCCCAGTGCACTGGCATGCATACACATGCCACACAGAGCCCCACAGATGTCAACCCCTCCCTTTGCTTCACCACAACCTGTATTCATCCAAGCGGCAGTAACTTAGCAGGATGTGTGCTCACTCCCTTTCTGGAAAAAGACAGCATCCACTAGGATGCTCAATCTCTTCCCCCGAGCCAGCTCGATGACCCAGGCTTGTTCCCAAACCTGAATCACTGGCATTGTGTGTGGCTGCCATTAGCGTTATACAGTGGGTCAGCCCTCCACAACCGCTCAGTACAAATACCCCCTATACAGTGGGTCAGCCCTCCACAGCCTCTTGGTACAAATACCCTCTATACAGAGGGTAAGCCCTCCAGAGATGCTTGGTACAAATACCCCCTATATAGATTATCAGCTCTCAAAAGTCTCTCAGTACTAATACCCCCCTATACAGAGGGGCAGCTGTCCAGAGCCTCTCTTTACAAAATATCCCCTATACCTTCTATACAGAGTGTCAGCCCTCCAGAGTCTTTCGGTACAAATACCCCCTATACAGAGGGTCAGCCCTCCAGAGCCTCTCAGTACAAATACCCCTATACCTGCTATACAGAGGGTCAGTCCTCCAGACTTGCTTGGTACAAATACTTCCTATACAGAGAGTCAGCCCTTCAGAGCCTCTTGGCACAAATATCCCATATACAATGGGTGAGCCCTCCAGAGCCTCTAGGTACAAATACCCCCTACACCAAGGGTCAGCCCTCTAGAGTTGCTCAGTACAAATACCCCCTATACAGACAGTCAGCATTTCAGAGTTGTTTGGTACAAATACCACCTATATAGCGGGTCATCCCTCTAGGTCTTCTCTGTATAAACACACCCTATACATAGGGTCAGTCCTTCAGAGCCTCTCAATACAAATACCCCCTATACAGAGGGTCAGCCTTCCAGAGCTTCTTGGTACAAATACCCCCAGGGCAAAACGAATCACTGATCAAGCTCGCTGTGCTTGTGGGGGAAAGAAACCAATAGTGAAAAGGTCTTTCATTATTATTTTTGGGTTTTAAGCACCCAGCCATTCCCAGAGCTGTGATAAGTGACTGTCATTTCAGAGGTGGGTAGTTTATAATATGAGTCAAATTAGACCCACTGGTGCAAGAAATGTGGGTCATAAAAACAAACTACTGCATTAAAAACTAATCATTCACAGATTTTATACAGTGGATAATTACCGCAATCTGGACCCACTGCCGGGGGGGAGGGGGAGATTTCTGAGCAAGCGGCAACTTTTGTCCTTTTGGTGCCTGTAAGCATTGTCCCTAGATGACTGTACATGGAGCCTCACTGCAGTCTTCCCTGCAGCAGCAGCAGTTGCTGAATAGCCAGCAATTCAGGACACAGAAATTTGGAAATGTGGGACGTTCTGAGAACCTTTCTAGTTAAGTAGGGCAGAAGCCCGAGACCAGACTTACCAAGCCAGAAGTATTCTGCAGTTTCCTGTCTGAGAACAAGAGCATCACAAACTGAGAGGATGATGATTCAGAAGGGATGCAAGAGGAAATGATTACCTTGAGAGGGTGGGCAATTCTTTAAATAGTTTACCACAGCTGGTTATACAGCAGCTTAGATATCTTCAAGCATACCCCTCAACTGTCCCCGATTTTCAGAGATTTCACTGATTTTGCCTCAGAATTTTCCTCTGTCCCTCATAAAAAGTGTTTTTGTGAGAAAACTGTGGGAATTAAAAATCACAAAATAATGTCAAACATTAAAGTTACAGACTTGCTCTTCAGAAAATGCATCTTAACATGAATCCCCTTTATCCACCAGCTGAGTGAATAGTATACATTTTTAAGATGTGTCCCTGATTTAGGGTCTTTGTCCCAAATTTTATTTTAAGCCTTGTCCACAATTTATGAGGCGAGAGGTTGAGTTAAGGTAAAACTAGATGGGAAACATGAGGAAAAACACATTCAAGGATCAACGGGAAATGCTAGAAAGGCTGGGGACCTTGAGGAAAAACACATTCTGTGATGAACAGGAACTGTTAGGAATGCAATGTAATACATAATGAATACTGGCTGGACAACTCTGCAGAACCAGTCTATTCTGCCACTGAGTGGTTCTGATTCTGATAGACCTTGAGAGTGAAGCTAGTGGGGTCACACAGAATCAGAACCCCTAGGTGGTAGCTCAAGCCGGTTAGGCACAGTTTGCCCAGCCGGTATTTTTTTTATAGTGTTTAGTGACCCTGCGAGTTCTGCAACAAAACCAGTAAAATAAAAAATAAAAAATTTAAATGCATTCAAATTTAATGCGTTCCTCTGCCACTTTTGGAAATAACACTGCCATCCTGTAAAAAAATGTGCTGTTCCAATTCTGAGATGTGTGCGCGGCGGTTTTCCCTTTAGTTAAACTGTTGGCTTGTGCACTCTCAAAAACAGCCAAGATGTGTTTGTTCCACAGTATGGTATTACCGTGTTTCATTAACTTTAAATTGTGGTACAACATTTTGACTGCGATGGATTTGATTTCTATGTGTGACAAGTGGTCACTATACACTACAGTTTTATTTTGTACGGGCATCTGGCATATGAAATGCATCCAAAAACACTTTATGGGTTTAGCAAAACAAAAATATATTTATATTGACTGTTGCACTTTATACCCTCCCCTGGACATGGCTGAAAACAGGAAAATGTTTCCATCATAACTTCAGTCTCTGGGTGTGAAGAAAAACTCTACCTTCTCACATTCTAACTCTTTACATAAAATCATTTTTTTAATTAAATTTGGTTTTCTGTTTTCTAGGAGTAAATTTAAAATGCAAACACAATGTAGGTTACCTAACTCCTGCTCCCCAACTGATTTTTCCAGTTGGGCCCCCATCACCAACTTCCCAGGTTATGGGTCCCTTGTACCACTGTCTGACCCTAAAAATAATACTGCAGTAAACAACAGGGAAGCTACAAAGCAGAGGAAGCTGCTCCACACTGTGGTGGGCAGTGCTGAGCCTCACAGATCTGTTCGGCGGGTAGGAGATGGTGGGTGCTAAAGAAAGGCATAGGGCTATGAGCAATTTAGTTACCCTTGGTAATGTATAACATTTGGGGAAGCAGAAAATAGCTGCACAGTCTGTATATATATATATATATACATATACATGTAGCACAAGAATGTATAACTATTATAAGATGTAGTGACAGTATATTCTTAGAAATTACAGTGGGATGTACCCCCCCCAAGTTTTGCAAACTTGCTAAAGCTGCCAAATCGAACACGCATGTTTTAAATAGCTGACTTGCTGTACCCACCTCCCTCTTCACCATCCTTTATCTTGCACCAGCCTCTCCAACTCGCTGTACCTCACCCACAGGTAGGTCTTTAGGGTCAACCTTAGTCGCTGTGGAGGAGTATGACCTGCCCGGTACAGGCCCACCTCCTACTACTACCATCTCCTCACCCTTCTTCCTGCCATGGTGGAGCTGCAGCACTTGCTGCTGCTGTTGTTGCGGTGACTGCCTGTCCCAAGCAAGGGATACAGCAGTGGACTCACTCTGGCAGCACTTCTTACCACTCTCGTCAGACTAACTTCCACATGCAAATGCCTGGTTAATGCAGGGCGATGTCGGGGCAAGCTTGCACCACAGTACCTGCCCAGCTGTGAGCACACTTGGAGCCATGACTTTTGCAGAATAAACTGCTATCTTCACCACAGTGTCCCTCGCTGCTATGGTTAAATCTGAGAACCAAACACATTTCTCTCCCTCTCTCCAAAAAACACCAGTGCTCCTCAATGCAGTGGAAGTAGGGGTTAGCTCACTTGAAACCCAATCATCAATCAGAAAGCAATGACTGTGATGGGCAGCCCAGCTCATCCAGTGACAGCCACGATGGGGCCATGGTAGACACTGATGCCCTGCCCTTTCTTCCAAATGAAGACATGAGAGCTGTGAGTTTCTTTCTCTGATGCGAGCACAAGAACAAAAAAAACAAAGCATTTATCAATGTCGAATGTTTGCTTGCTGGTATTAGCATTGGATGTGCAGGGGTTACACAGATGCAGAATAGGAATGGCAGTGAAGTCTTGAACTCACGCAAACCCCACCTCCACTCTGCAGAGATGAACAGGCATTGTGGTGTGCCTGTGGGTCATCACCGTAACACTCATGGCATTTCATATCACCCTATCATGCAGACACCAGCAAGTGCTGAGGTGTGCCTTGGGGTGTTCAGTTTTACAGTCACCCCATTTCATAAGGACATACATTGAAATGGGTGCAGTATAGAAGAATGAGGTGAACTCTGGGGCTGAAGAGTCCAAGTCACACCTCAATGTCTGTCACTGGCTTCAGGGTGGGGGTGGAATGGCATGAGCATTATAGCCAGCAATCCAAAGGCACACTCCTGATGCTTGTCAGTCTGTACAGGGTAGGACATTATAGTTAGAAACCGGAATGCCCCGGGCATTTGTTGGTACTTGCACTACAAATTTTCAACATGGCCTTCTTGTGACCTGCACCTCATGAAAGCATTTGGGACCTCTGCTCATGAACAGTGGCACTGTGATTTTGTTAATTTGTCCCAAAAGTTGATTTCCCACAGTGACTGTGCCATTCTGCACCAGATTTGTGAAAACACAGATCGGGCAGGATGTGAAAAATTACAGCTGTACCATTCATATGGAGGTGTGAAGAGATAGCAATGTTGAAAATCTGAAGAGAAAATATTAAAAATGCTCAAACTTACAAGCGTACATGGAAACTGTGCAATGCATGCTTGAAACACAGTCATTTAGTGGAATTATTTCACCAAATTTTCAATGTAGGCATTTTGTGACCTCTGTTCATGAACACTGTCACTATGATTGTCTTAATCTGTCCCGAATGTTGATTTCCCACAGCCACCACGCCATTGTGCGTCAGATGTGCGAAAACACATTTTGGGCAAGATGTAAAAAATGACAGCTGTACTGTTCATAAGGAGGTGTGCAAAATTGACAATTCTGAGTGAAAATACTACAAATTCTCGAAGTTACGAGTGTGCGTGGAAACTGCTCAATGCATGCTCATTACATAGTCATTTTATGGACTTTTGTCACCAAATTTTCAACGTAGGCATTTTAGAACCTCTGCTCATGAACAGTGTCACTGTAATTTTCTTAATCTATCCCGAACACTGATTTCCCACAGTGACCACGCTACTCTGTGCCAGAAGTGCGAAAACACATTTTGCCCAGGATGTGAAAAATGACAGCTGTACTGTTCATAAGGAGGTATGAAAAAATGCAATGTTGAAAATGTGGAGTGAAAATATTACAAATTCATGAAGTTATGAGTGTGTGTGGAAACTGCACAATGCATGCTCATAACACAGTCATTTCTTGGAATTTTTTCACCAAATTTGCAACATAGGCTTTATGGGAACCCACCATATGAACAATGACACTGTCATTTTATTAATCAGTCCCAAAAAGTGATTCAGTGCAGTGACCGCAAAATCACCTTTTGGGACTGAATAACCAGATAACAGTCTTTGAATTCCCAGAACACCATGCTGAAAATTTTGTGCAAAAATTCACAAAAATGTCCGAGATATCCACATAAGTTGAAAAAAAAATATTTATGCCATTATACAGCTTACTGGCATTTCTTCAGTTCACGGTCGGCTTTGAAGAGTGCAGACGTATTCCCGTCCACCGAAGATCATTGCGTAGGGCTCTGGGTAGGTAGGTATGGGGTGGGAGGGTGCAGGGAGGTGGGGTGCACAGAGGGTGGGTGAGGGTTGGGAGAGGGGCACCAGCCACAACAAGGTTTTTTTATTCTACAGGGAACAAAAAAAAAACGGGAAGGTTTTCTTTTTTTACAGGTACTTTTGCACACTGGGGTGGGCTCCCAGCATGTCACATGAGTCTTTGTTGGGGTGGGGTCTGTAGCTGATGAGGGCTGGGCACCCTGACGGTACATACAGAGTGATTGGGAGGTGCATGAGTTGAGGGAGATTGGGCATCCCCCTCGGCACACAACAAATGGGGGGGCATTATGCTGCAGGGATTGGGCACCCCTGTCAGCAAATAAACTGGGGAGGGGACAAGCTGGCAGGGGGATTGGGCACCCCTGTCAGCTATAATGGGGACTGTGAGAGGCAGCGGCTGTCCGTCAGCTTCTGTGGGGACTGTGAGAAACATTCGAGGAAGCCGCCACCATGTTAATTGAAATGGGACAGCAGAAAATGCAAACTGTAAATCGCTGCTACAGTCTGGAACCACCCCAGCAGCAAAAACATTTGATTCTCCAATTAAGGGGCACCCCCTGATTGCAGCAGCGAATTTCTTTCACGTTGGTGGAAGGCTTCTTAATTGCTGTCATAGACAGCATACTATGCCATTGGTGCCACAGAGCCCGACCAGAAAAAGCAGTGGTGCCATTGGCCACAGCAGAACCACACCTCCAAAACCTGCTTCTCCACTTCAAGCTACCACAATATGTTGTTTGTGCTGCATGCGTAAGACAACATAAAATAATGCTGGCTGGTCAGCCAGAAGATAAGGTTGTAGACGAGGCTATGACAAAGTATAAGCTAGTGTGGTCTCCAATTTACATATGTAGTTGCTATATTAAACAGATTTAGTGGGGGGACTTTTGTGTCCAGGTCTATTGCATAAATCAGTCTGTCTGTCTATCTCTCTATTTATTTGTCTGTCTGTGTGTCTATCTATCTATCTATCTATCTATCTATCTATCTATCTATCTATCTATCTATCTATCTACTGCAAAAAAAAAATGCATTAATGCACCAGTTATTGTTCAAATTAACAACACAAAACAAGGAGGGTAACCCTAACTCCCCTTCCCCCACCCCAGGCAGCAAAAGGAGAAGACCACAGAAACATCCACAGACAGACATCATCAGGTAAGACAAACAACATGTAACTGTTTCTGGATGCATATCTCTCAACTATGCCACATTATGAGGAACAATTCTCATTTTACTTTACAAAAGCTCCATGTTCCACATTGTGAGGACTTGTTCCACATTAACTATTAACATTTTAAAGCAAAAATCTATAGTAAATGATGCAAAACATATAGTATTCAATTAATAACAGACTTTCTGAACATAAATGCAAACATTTTAGCAGTGTTCTGAGCCTCCTAGGTAAAGATTTAAGTGTTCCACATTTTGCTCATTTGTTCCACATTTTGAGAGCCAATGTTCCACATTTGGGGGACAAAAGGTTTCGAGGTATGTCTGGATGACACAAATGCAGTAGCACTGATGTAGTACCTTTGTGGATTTGCATCAGTAGTATGCACACCACAAGACATACAGATTCACTTCTGGCAGCAGACAGAAATCCACAATACTCAAGTTGCAACATTACTTCTGTGTACAGAAGCACAGGCCCTGCAGTCACAAATACAAATCCACAATACCCAAATTACAAAGGTTCTTCTGCCTGCAGAAGCCCAGATCTCTATGAGGCTTCTATGCTTCAGGGAGGGTAGTTAGGGTTCAAAACCCTAGTGCCACATGTCCCTAATTTAGTGGTGTTAACTTGAAGCCTAACTGGTGCATTAACACAGTTTTTTTTGCAAAGAATGTCCATTCTTTAGGAGATGGTGGAATTGTATCCTCATTCATGCAGATCCCTTCTAGACCTGCATAAACAGTTGCAGGCACACAGGTCCCTCTGGGATCTGCACCAAGGGAAGAGCCCATCTAACATACATACTAACATACTATTTGCCAGCAGATTAGGCCTTACGGTCTATCGAGTCTGCTCGAACCTAGATCCTTAGTTGGGTGCCGAGACCCTCCCATCCCTTGTGCTCCAGAAACCCCTATCATCCATCCCCACCCCCCGGACAGGCCATCATCTGATACATCCACTTTCTGTGTCTGTCCCACCCTCTCTTGAAGCCCTCCACTGTGGATCTCTGAACCAGCTCACCAGGCAGTGCATTCCAAGGGTCCACCACCCTCTCAGTGAAAAACCTCCTCCTTTTCCCCCTCACCCTTCCACCTTCCAACTTCAAACCATCCCTCTGGTGATACCTCCCTGCTTTAGTCTAAGATCCTCCATGTTTACCCTATTTATTCCCTTGAGGTACTTGAAGACCTCAATCATGTCCCCCTGTCTCCTCTCCTCCAATGAAAACAGGCAGAGCTCCTCAAGTCTGTCCTCATAAGTCAAATCCCCTAGCCCTCGTATCATCTTTGTTGCCCTCCTCTGTACCCTCTCCAGGAGCTGTATGTCCCTCTTCAAGTGTGGTCTCCAGTACTGTACACAGTACTCAAGGTGTGGTCTAACCAGTCCATTGTACAGTGGCAGAATCATTTCTTACTCCTAGAGGTGATCCCCTTACGATGCATCCCAACATCCTGTTTGCCTTGCTAGCTGCTCTCCTGCACTGCTCAGAGTTATTCATACATGTATCCACCATGACCCCTAGGTCTTTTTCCCTATTGAGGCATCCAGCCTCCTCCCAGGGTGTACCTGTGTTAGGGTTTCCCGACCAAGATGCAACACCTTGCACTTGGTGATATTGAAATTAATTTCCATGTGTGAGCCCAGCTTTCCAGGGTGTCCAGGTCCCCTTGCAGGGCCAACCTCCCCTCTTCTCCCTCAACTACTGCTCCCATCTTGGAGTCATCTGCGAAGAGACTCATTTCACACCCTATACCCTCCCTGATGTCCGATATGTATGCATTAAACAGGATCGGACCTAGGACAGAGCCCTGTGGTACCCCACTACCAACCTCTCTAGGGTTCGAGAGCTCCCCACAGACCACTACTCTCTGAGTGCATCCAGCTAGCCAGTTTTCAATCCATCTGACCATCAAAGGGCCTACTCCTAACCCCATCAGTTTCTCCACCAGACCATTGTGGGGGACAGAGTCAAAAGCCTTGCTGAAGTCCAAGAATAATACATCCACAGGCTTACCCCTGTCCAGTTCTGATGTTACCCATTCATAGAACTCCACAAGGTTGGTTTGACATGATCTACCTGGCACAAACCCATGTTGCCGACTATCCAGACCTCCCACCTCCTCCAAGTACACCCCAATTGTTCCTTTAGTATACTCTCCATTAATTTCACACCACCAGGTCAAACTGATGGGTCTATAGTTCCCTAGTACTTCCCTCAATCCCCCTTTATGGATTGGTACCACATGTGCCTCTCGCCAATCCCTAGATACCATCCCTGTCTCAAGTGACCTGCTGAAAAGCTCCGACGGGGTGCAGCCAGTATGTCCGCCAATTCCCATAGTACTCTCGGATGAATGCCATCCAGCCCAGGAGATTTGTCTTTCTTTAGGGCCTTGAAGGCCAACCACACCCTTTTGGCGGAGATAGCATCATCCGTCCCCTCCACCTTACTGGTCTTTTTATCCTTATCCAGATGTGACACCCCTGGGGTACCTTTCCCTCCCTCTTGCTCCATTTCTGTTGCTCCCCTGATCCCACTCCCTGCCGCTTCTATCCTCTTCGTGTCTTGCTTTGTAGATATCCCATCCCTCCCTTAGTGAACACAGAGGCAAAGTACTGCGTTAAATACCTCTGCCTGGTCCTGCCTCTTCCACCACCCTCCTTCTGATCTCAATCTGCTGAGATGGCCCTTAGTTTTCTCCGCTCCCCAATGTACCGGAAGAACCCTTTTCCCCTCCATGTATCCCCTGTGCCAGCCGCTGCTCTTACTGGACTTTGCCCCTCACCATACTGGGTGACTTTTCTAGATGCAAGCTGGTACATTTCCATATCCCTATCCCCTCTTGTTGTTTTATATTTTTGTAGCGCCTTCTTTTCTCGACTGCTACCTGTACCTCACTGGATCACCAGCATGGTTTATGTGACCTTGCTCCTTACGTTCAACTTAGCGCAGATCCTGACTGCCTCATGAAGTCCCCGGTTTATGACCTCCCATCTCCTTTCCACACTTGTCGTTGAGGTAATCCCCTTCAAGTGATCCTTGAGAATATTTCCCATGCCCATAAAGTCTGCCCCCCTGAAGTCCA
The DNA here is from genome assembly GCA_016271365.2 of Neoceratodus forsteri. Classification (NCBI taxonomy): domain Eukaryota; kingdom Metazoa; phylum Chordata; order Ceratodontiformes; family Ceratodontidae; genus Neoceratodus; species Neoceratodus forsteri. Next base: position 1,292,085,289 of record CM057455.1, on the reverse strand, counting down.
CTGCCAGTGTCCTAGATCTCACCCCACTCCCCCCATGCTTATTTGAAACCAGACAGTATTGTGGTCACTCCCAGTCAGGGGTCCTGTACAACCATGTCCCTTACCAGATCCCCATCTGCCAGAACCACATCCAGGACATGCCCCTCCTTGTGGGCTCCATCACATGCTGTGTTAAGAACACATCCTGGAAGCCATCCAGCAGCCTCTGCTCCTTGGCCACCTTAGAGGACATGGTTCCCCAGTTTGTACCTGGCATATTAAGGTCCCCCATCAACACCACTCCTTCCCCTTTTGGACCACACTGGGCAATGATGTTGTCCAGCAAGCCATCCTCTAGAACATCACTCATCCCGGGGGCCCTATATGCTACTCCCAGCTTGACCTTATCTCCTGCTGGGGATCATAAGGTGACCCATAAGGCCTCCACATTTCCCTCTGCCTCTTCTACCATAGCAATTTCTATGTCATCTATGTCATCTGCCTGTGGAAGTTCTGGACCGAGAGGGCCCTGCCCATATGCGTGGCAATGGATGTGAAGAATTTGTTGGGCTGTTTAGTGGGCTGCAAAAATGCAGAGCCCTCTGGGTTTCCATGTGGCTACAGATACAGACATGCAGGGCAAGGAGTCCCTCTGTCAAGCTGAAGCATGGGGCCCTGTGGCACCCATGGGTGCAGAGCTGCAGGACCCTATGCAACAAGAAGCTTTCTCTTCACTATATGATACTTGGGTTCATGTAGGCAACCCTGTGCATTCCCTTCACATGGTGTGGGGTGATGCATAACAGTGAAGTTCCTCCAGCCTCAGCTCATCCAGCTGGCTTACAGAGCTTGCACCTGAACTTAGTTCATCAGCATGGGGTCACAATGCACTACCCGCTGGAGTAAAGGCTGGCACTACATACAACATTTCTTAATTATTATTATTAGTATATCTTTTTTTTAGTTTGGAGCCCAAATATTCAAAATAGTCATTTTATGACTCACATCTATGGACATGATGTGGTATTTATAGAATACTAACCAAAATCTCATTTTGCACCGGAAGTGCGAAAACATCTCATCCAGAATTTGAAAAATTACACCACTCAGATTTATGAGGTGGTGAGAAAAAAATGGCTATTTTGAAAATTTAGAATCTAAATATTGAAAATTAGTGAAGTTATAAAAAAATTGAAGTATTTCAATGTATACTCATAACCTAGTCATGTAATTATAATTTTAGCTCAAATTTTGAACATAGACAGGAAACTCTGCACTCATGGAATCATAGACAGCAAAATCCACACCCATGGAATAAAAAGCAGACTGCAGTTGTAGGGTGCTTTTTGAGACTCCAATGGTGCCAGAATAAAGTTAATTTCCCAACTAATTCAAAGAGTCTGCTTTTTATTTCATGAGTGTGGAGTTTCCTGTCTGTATTTCAGTTTGGGCTAGCTGTCTTGCTCTGCACCACCACCTGTTACCCAGGAGCATGCCACTTTTTGTTTGTGTTCAAATTTTAAACATAGTGGGCCCGATTCTAAAAGAGATATGCATGGCGTAACAGCACTTGCACAAAGTAGAATGGTGGAAGTAGCAACTTACGCTAGCAGTTGTGACTTGCGGGATTCTATAATGTGGCCTGCGACATGTTGCATGCCACTTGCACCAAAGAGCAGTTACTCCAGCAGTTGCACCATAGACCCCCTGCAAGATGGTGCTAGTGGGTTTACAGCAGCAGTTGCCCCTATTCTAGTAGGGCAGCAACAAAGTCCACAATGTCAGGATTCTACAAGAACCCCCAGTTCCATAGACCCACTGCAACCACTCCAGGTTGTGCCCCTCCATGCCCAGATCTATTGGCTCCCCACAGGGCAGCCCACAACCCCCCCAGCCCCTGATCCCCCATAGCAGCCATGCCCAGCTGGGCATCTCACACCCCCAGTCACCAGAACCCCCAGACCCTAAATGCCCTGCAGGGCAGCCCACACACATCATGCCCCAAACCCCACACCACTAGCAGTCCCAGAGAGGTTGTATCCCCACAGAACCATTCTTCTACCCAATATTTTGCAGCATATGTTTAAGGCATGTACCCTGAGATCTCTGGTAGTCTCGCGGCACCCACCCAGCAATGCCAGTCCCCCACCCATCCCCAGCTAGTGACTGGCACAGCCCACCTCTCATCTCCACAGCCAGCCACTGACTGAGCACTGCATGGCGCTTACTGGACAGACTTGCTCAGAAATGAATGAATACTCATTTCATTTCTGAGTCTGACTCTGATAACCACTCATGGTGCTCAATCGATAACTAACCGTGGAAACAGAAATGGGCTGTGCCCAGTTGCCAGCTGGGGATGGGGTGGGGGATGCGGGTGGACTGGCACTGCTGGGTGGGGCAGGTGGGGGCCACTAGACTACCAGGGCTCGGGGTTTTCATAGGTATCCATTTGTGGCAGAACATTGGGTCAGGGACTGGATCGGGGGGGCACAGTTGCACTGCAGGGCTTTGGGGGAGCACTTATGCTTACTGGGGAGGCTGTGACTTGTGACATGCCCCTCGAGTATGCCCGTAGGTTGGCATACCTTTCCGCAGGTCACAAGTTGTGGGACCTAGTTGCGGGGACCCTGTCCCTTTTAGAATAGGGTGCAGGGTCCATGTTGCAACGGCATTTGGAGCAAGTAGCCTTTAGTGGCAACTTATGCCAAGCTTCTAGAATCGGGCCCAGTATTTTTATGACCCAATGTTATGAACCTGGTAAGTGAAAAATTTCAAATCCAGCTCACAACATGATTTTACAGAGCAACTACAGAAATCACCTATCAGCTTGGATTTGAGAAATTTCACCTGCCTTGTTCATGATCTGGAATCACAAAAAGGCCATGTTGAATGGTTGGTTGAAAAACATTGAAAATTAGCAAAGTTATGAGTGAATACTGAAATATTTCAATGTTCTTTCATAGCTTGGTCATGTTATCATGCAGCTGAAGCCACTACCATTGTCAAATATTTCCAGAAATTTCTGTGATATCTCTAGAGAAATTCCTGCCTGCCTGTAGTACCACTTTAGTGTCACCAGAAAGAATTTCTTTAGAAATATTGTGAAATATCTGAAAAAAAGCTACCCTGATCAAAGACTACAGCTGTTTTTTTTCTACCAAATTTCAACATAGTCTTCTTATGACATCACCTCATGAACCCATTAGTAGAACATTTTCAAATCACTCCCAAAAGGTGATTTCAAAGAGCAACTGCAAAATATCCTTTCAGGGTGGATTTGAAAAATTTTGTCTAACTAGTGAATGAGGTCAGGTCCTAAAAAGGCTTTCTTGAAAATTTGGTGTAAAAACATTGACAAATTACAAGGTTATGAGTAAAAGTTCAAAACACATTGAAACACATGGTAGCCAGTGATAATGTCGATTGCGATTGAACGCTTTCAAAAAGGGTAACTCATCAGGGTGACTGGATAGGGGGGTTGGTGAATATAGTGACAGGATGTTGCTATATGTACACACAAGGGGGGGACCATGCTGTGCGACAGGCAGAAGTGGAATGAGGGTTTGTGGGGTGTAGCGCAGCAGTGGGCTGCTGAGCAGGTCATTGGGTTGGTGGCAGGTTATGGTTGGGAGGGTGCTGGGTTCAGTTCTGGGTGTGTTCTTTTTTGTGTGCCAGTCTGAGATGTTATTTTTTGTTGTTTTACACTCCACAACATGCCCCCCCTGGGAGTTGAGAATCCTTTAATAGAGGGTTGCAGGGGGAACAGCCCCCTGCATGAATTAAAAAATCTAAGTCTCTGGGGCACTTTTGCTGTCTGCCAGTAGCGTACATTGCGGAAATTGATTTTTGGAGATATACACTTGCCCTAATGGTGATCGCTTTTCCACGATCATCATTATCACCTGGAACCAAATACATTTATGGACTTACGTTATTTTCTCATATCACAGTCACCGGTTCTAACAGCAAGACGTCCTTTGGATCAGAAAGTGGATCTACATATGTTTGGGTGAGTGAGGGTGTACAGGTGTGTGTGTAAGGTGGTGGGTGTTGAGTGGGTGGTCAAGATGTCATGGGTGGGGGTATGGAGGAGGCAGGTCAGCATGGGATGATTTTCTTTTTTACAGGTTTCTTAAAAAAGGATCAATGAGGATAGTTTTCTTTTATTACAGGTGGACCCTAGCCAACCCTGGGGATTGAGCACACTTGAATCAGGATACTCTTTGGCAGCACTGGGGGTGGACACCTCGGTGCCACCACCTATATAATAGGGGTTGAGTTTCTTTGGAGTAGAGGGGGTTATAATTCAGTGGTACCAGCAGTGAGCTTCCTGATCTGCTTACAAATTAATGCATAGTAGCATATGTTTTTGAATAGAAGCCATGGCTTGTATTAGCAAACAGATGCTTTCAGTCCTGGCTTCTATTCGATGGTGGCTAGTACTGGAAGGCATCTTTTATTGAAACTGAGTTGAAAAGCCATCCTCTAATACTATGAAAGCTGGTAGTACAGTACAAACACACACTAGTGTTCTAAAGTCAAGTAAAAGCTGTACCTTCTATTCTACACTTATTTCACTTAATAAAGCTGTTGCCTCCATTTGTGTTTAGATTCAGACTTACAGTAGTTTTCTTATGTTGTGGTTGTTGTGTCTGTTTCCCAAAACTGAGTACCAATATATCAAGCATGGGCAGTGGTTCTCACAAACACAGATAAATAGAAAAGGAACACTGATGCTGTTTTGCATACCGGTAATTCTTTGTATTCTCTTGCATTCTGTACACCTTATATTCTTGAAACCTGTATAGCATTAATGATGTGATGGTCATGGAGTGGGGAAACCATGTGGTGGTGGTCGGTTTGGCATTCTGAGTATGGCGCACAGACGTTCCACAAGCCTCCTGATGCCTAAAAGTTCAGCATTTTTTTAATATGTGTGCACACTGTTGGAGAACACAACAGGGTCTTGGTTTTGTTTTTGTATAAATGGCATGATGGGCATGGAGTGGGGGAAACAAAGTGGCTGTCATGAAGTGCCACTCAGTGTTCAGAGTACAGAGCACAGATATAACATGGAATTTCACTGATCTAAATGGATAATGTTCTGTAAGTTCTATATTGTGTGTAACTTAAGTCATTTTAAATTCTTTGATTCCCCTAATATTTTGTCAACAGCGATGGCGAGAGTGCAGCCTTAAAAATTCCAGAGACTGTTTTCACAATGTTCTATTACAAGCCATGGCTTGTAATAGAGGGAAGCTTCTATTACACTTTTGCTTTTTTACATGTAGCTTGTAATCATGAACAGCTTCTATTAGAGGGCAGCTTCTAATCAAAGATATATGGTACCTCTCAACTTTTCTCCACTGAAATGTGTGTAAGGATATGTGAGAATTTAGCAAAATGTATTACATATCATCAAACATGGCTCTACAAGTGAAGTGCCCCAAAGTACAGACAGGCAACTCTGGGGGGCACTACCATCAACTCAGACTAGGAGCTGTGGCTCAGACCAGTAGAGGAACCCCAGGGACTGTAAGGGGAAGGGAAAGGATTAACCCCCACCCATCCACTTATACTGCAAGCCTACTTGCTAATTATTTGTTTTTCTTTCTTTCTCTCTCCCTCTCCCCCCTTCCCTAGAGTTTCCCCACACTAGTCCTTTGTTATGTTGGATGCACATGAGCTCGCACCAGGATGGGGTGCTCTGGTCAAAAAGTCAAAATGAAAATGAAGAAACAAGGCATCTCACCTCCACAAACAGCACTGACACCGGAGAGAAATTAAAATAAGACTTTAATATAAAAAAACATGCCTGATGCACTTCTGGTGTTATTCGACCCTTTATCAAAGGCATCCTTTGTTCTGTTCCTTCCATACCTTCTCATGGCCCCAGGCCAATGTCTAGGAGGGCATACAGCCATCCTACTGGACTGGCCTAAATTCCATAAATTAGCCCAGGACAGTGACCCAGCCTCAGGGACCCAATCCCCATGCCAGAAGCCAGGACCACCCCCAGACTAGAAAAGGCATTCCCCACCGGTTGGTGGGCAGTTATGTTCTGGTATAGCTGAGCAGGGTCGAGACAGAGTAGGGGCATGGATTCCTGGAGGCTTACCTGTAGCTTAGGTCCAGGCTCCCTGGTCTCTCTTCCCATTGGCCAATGGTGGAAGCTGTTCCCTGGGTCATCAGTCACCTAGTGTTCTTCCAGGCCTCAGATAGCAGCCAGTTCCCCAGCATGGGCTTTCTTGTCATCTGGCTCCACGGGGTCTCTCCTTTGTGTCCATGGGTCCATTTGTTTTTTTTCCCCTTAGGTTTTCTTTTCTTTGGTTGGTGTTACCTCATGGTGCAACCTGTCTGAGTCTGGCCTTGCAGTTCCCCTGTCCTCCCCCTCTGGTTGCAGGCACTAGCGCCAGTTGTTCATTGGCAAGTTGTTTTATTTTGTCCTTCTTATTCCAGTTGATTTTCTGGCCTGTTCTTTGTTGTTTTTTCTTCCGTCCTTGTCTGCCCACCTTCAGGACCCCAGTGGAGCTTGCCACTCACCCTCCCAACTGAGGCAGAGTCCCCCTTTTTTGTTCAGTGGTGGTAAGTGGTAGAATCCCTCCCTTCCTCTCTCCCTCCTGCAAGTCACACCGCACAGCAGCAGTCCCTGAAGGGAGCTGCAGTCTCACACTGCCTCAGGGGGGCATATTTCCCAGATGGACCATGGCATGCAGTGGTGTTTTGAGTTCATGTGGAAACAAGCACACCAGACTCAGTAGTTTAGCCCAGCAGGCTCAGGAAGCAGCAGAGATGCCAGGTGGGAGCACAACTCCCTGGTCACCCCCTTGGACACCACCACTGACTCTTCAGTGGCATTAGTGGACCTGGGCCAGGTGGTGAGTGAGCTGTGAGCTCACTGTTAAAGTATTTTGTACCACAGGCACTATCAGAGGGTAAAAAAGGCAGGAGTGGGTAGAATACCCAGGTAGAGGAGCAGGAGTTGCACTGTGAAGCATAAGCCCTGGGGGGGAGATCAGTTTGGCTCCAAATTAGTGCCCCAGCAAAGAGATGTTGGGGGGTTAGTAGCAAATATATGCCAGAAGCGCAAGTGGCGGTGCCAGGAATAAAGACCCTTATGTTTATGTATAGGAGGGGCAGAGCTAAGCCCAGGTCCACTGCACAGCCAGGCCACAGCCCCTCATCCATATTCATAAGGGGTGGGCCCAGGTGGTAAGTCCTCTTGCAGACCAGGACAGGGAAATCCCAGCCCTGGCTCAAGGAATTAAAGGGTCAGTGCCCAGTTTTCAGTGGATCACTCCAGTACCCCCAGCTTGCTTCTGCATTTTCCCTGGGGTCTACCATCACTTCTCATGGGTCTCTCTATTTCTCTTGGGCTGCTTGCCAGCAGCTGGTGCCTGTGGACTGTTGATTCACACAAAAGACTATTTTGTAGTGCCTGGCAATCAGACCCTGGCTTTGTGCGGGCACAGCACCCCCTAAGAAAGGGATGGGAAAGTGACCACAAGATCTAGGGTGCATATGGGGTGACGTGGGATGTACTGAGCCCTATATGGACTGAATTGGGCTGTAGCCTGCCTGGTGCCCCCAGAGAATGAACTGTTTGCCTAAAACCTAAACTGTTTGCTTAGAAGATGAACTGTGTTATTGAACTGCACCCTTTGTGTACTTGATGTCCAGCTTCACCTCCATTGCCAGGACCAGCCTCTTCGACATCTGACTTCACTCTAGTGAGGTTCTTAGCCCACCCTCCATCTTCAGCAGATTTATGTCCAGTACCATCAACCCCCTTTGTAGCTCTCCCACAGTGTCCTAGCATCTGTTCTGTGATAGTAAGTTGTAAAGAGCTACTAGTTAGGTATACAGAAATGAGTCAGCTTAGAAGCCACGCTAGCTGAAGAGTGAGGAACCACAGTTTGCATTGTACATGACCTTTTTCTTATTTTGTCACCCGTCCGTAAGTGTGCACATACCAGTGCCACTCCATAGCGGCTACGCCAAGGAACACATCATCAGTAGTCTTCTTACTGGGAGGTAGCCTGGGTGCCGGGGACCTACCAGAGGTTATTGCTATGGATTGTCCAAAAAAAAATCTGCTTTACCAGGAGACTTTAGCTTCTTGCCATGAATCACAGAAAATTGCCAAGTTCTTTATCGTCCAGCTAGAAGTGTTCTTTGTTTTCTGTTTGTCTGGGGGATGCCCCGTTATGGCCTGTTTATAAAATGTGCTTTGTGGGGTCAATTCCCACTTGCTGATCAGCCAACACATTGCAAAGCCCAAGCTTGGTTCATCAGTTGTCTTGTCAGCTCTGCAAAGTGCGCACTGGACTTTGACTAAAAGGGGTTAACCCCCTGTTATTGGTTCGACCAATTGCCAGTCCCGATTATACTGTTTTGTTGTTTGTTCCATTATTTTGTGGCATTGTAAAAAACAGTTTCTGTGTTCTCCTTCTTGTCCTTGTAAATAAACCTTTTGCATCTTGGTCCCTGAGTAAACTTCTTGCCTCTCCTTCAAGATTCGTCTGGCCTATCCTAAACTTTTAGGGAGTCACAAACCCTTACTCCAGTGGAGCTTCTGCCCCCCTGCACAAGTTTAGAACACAAGGTTATCTGTGCAATAATGTTCATAATGTTTGCTGATAATGCTGCATAATGGATTATTATGAATTTCTACATAGAAACATAGAAACATAGAAGTTGACGGCAGATAAGGACTACAAGGCCCATCCAGACTGCCCATTTCTTTTTCTACCTTATGAATGTGCCATAGGCCTTTGCTCTGTCAATGGCCTATCTATTCATACTCATCTGTATTGCTCCCTTATGCCTATCCCATGCCTGTTTGAAGCCCTGCACTGTATTCATATCCACCACTTCCTGAGGTAGGCTGTTCCATGCATCCACCACCCTTTCTGTGAAAAAGAACTTCCTCACATTACCCCTTAATCAGCCTCCCTCTAATCGCATGATGTGTCCTCTTGTTCTGCTATTTTTCTTATATTGAAACATGTTAGACTCTTTCACCTTGTTAATACCCTTAAGGTGTTTGAATGTTTCAATCATATGACCTACCTCCCTCCTTTGTTCTAAGGTATACATATTGAGTTCAGTTAATCTGTCCTCATGTATTTTCTGATGTAGTCCCTGCACCATTTTGGTTGCCCTTCTCTGGGCTGCCTCAATTTGGTTAATGTCCTTGTGAAGGTGTGGCCTCCAGTACTGCACACAGTACTCCAGATGGGGCCTAACCAGTGTCTTGTAAAGAGGGATTATTACCTCCCTCTTCCGACATGTGATACCCCTACTAATACACCCCAACATCCCTCTAGCCTTACCTACTGCTTTAGAGGTCTGCTTGGATGATTTCAGGTCATCAGTGATAATGACGCCCAAGTCTCTTTCTTCCCTTGTGACTGCCAGCAACTCCCCTCCCAGCCTATAGGTGGCTTCAGGGTTTCTCTTCCCTATGTACATGATCTTGCATGTCTTTGCGTTAAACCCCAGTTGCCACTCTTCCAACCATTTTGCTAGTTTATCCAGATCTCTTCTCATTCTGCCCACACCGTCTGGATCATCTACTGTGTTGCAGATCTTGGTGTCATCTGTAAACAGACAAACGTTACCCTCCAGTCCTTCTGCAATGTCACTGATGAAGATATTGAAGAGGACTGGCCCCAGGATTGACCCCTGAGGTACCCCACTTGTGACTTACATCTCTTCTGACTATATACTGTTTACTACCATTCTCGGTTTTCTGCCCGACAACCAGTTTGCCACCCAGTTGACCAATGTCTGACCCACCCCGAGCCTACCCAGCTTATTAATCAATCTTCTATGTGGAACAATGTCGAAAGCTTTGCTGAAGTCTAGGTAGGCAACATCAACTGCTCCCCCTTGGTCCACCACTCTGGTTACCCAGTCAAAGAAATCTATGAGATTAGTTTGACAGGACCTTCCTTTTGTAAACCCATGCTGTCTTGGATCCTGTGCTTCTATGGATTCCAGGTGTTGCACTATCCTTTCCTTAAGGAGTGTCTCCATAATCTTGCCCACTACTGAGGTAAGACTGATTGGTCTGTAGTTCCCTGCCTCCTTCCTACTACCACTCTTGTGGAGCGGGATTTCTGCTTTTAAGTCTCAGTGGGCAATGTGGAATATCACCTTCCCCATGTGGGGCAAAGGATTTCTGAGAGGTAAAATGAGTGATGTACCTCCTAATGTGTGACAGTTGAGAGGTATGGATAGACAGATAGACAGACAGACAGATAACAAAGGCAGATGCTTTTCAGTAATTGAGAAAAGCATTTGAAACTTGTTTTTAATACCCAATAGTGTAGTTCAGTTCCTTAATTCAGTTTTCCAATTAAGCAATTATATGGTTAGCACCAAAATATCTTTATTTGAAATAGAATCTTGCAACACAGTTTATTTGTTGATGTACATACTTCTCACTTGTGACATAAACGAAGCGAGAGATAATATAAAAAATACACAATTGCAATTATAAGCCTTAAAACACATTTTACTGAAATGTGATAAAATAACCAGATTACTAGCAGAATATAAAAAAACACTCCTTGTGTGTCAGTACTTCAGGATAGGATTCACCAACATAAATTGCAGCTTCTCATTGGAGTGGGGGGAGTAAATTTGAGTGGGAAACAAATATCAAAAACTGAGTCAAAAGTAACCCACAGATATCAACCAATATATGACACATTTATATAAAGTTATACAGACTTGCACATCGCACTGATAATATGCATTGAACACTACTGTATCTATAGCAAAGTTTTTCAACTGGTGAGGCCAGCCTCCCTGGGGAGGCATCAACCTATTCCAGGGAAGGCTCAAGCAAGTCCGAAAAAGTACTGTATCAAAAATTCTGAGTTTTAAGTATTTTGTGTGAAGGGATGAGGCCAACCGAATGAGAACAGTAGGTGAATTTAGGTATTTATTTACAAATCAGTGACCAGGGAAGGCACAGTGAGCCAAGTGTCGCTTCAGGTGTACATAGGAAAGGGTAGGGAGGTAATATAATTCAATAGGTGATTGCAAAACAGTCAAGCAATAAAAAAAGAACAATAGTGCAAACAAATAGGAACAATGAATATATAATGAGATGTAACAATTGACCAAATATACTGGTGGCAGAACATCTCAAATGCATGAGTTAGCAGAGAGGTACTAGGAGCTGCAGTTGGAGGAAGCCAAATGATCCATGAGAATTTGCTTATCAGCAGGGTAAGAGGGAGAGAGGCAGATGTGGGCAGGAATGTTGTTCTAGATAGAGGGGAAACAGACAAAGAAAGCAGTCTGACCAAAGAAATTATTGTAACAAGGGGTAACAATAGTTGGTTCCACCACTCTACAGTGACACAGAATTTGTCAACCATCAGCACAGCGATGGCACAACACTGACAATTGGTGTTGTGCCACCCCTAGGGGAACTTGTGTTTTCTGAGGAGGGCTTTGCCCCCCCCCCATACCCCCCATGTGGGGGCATGCACCCCCACACTTAAATTTGTTCTCTGTCTCAGAATATTTTTTTTTTTCGCATCTGAGTGCGATTTCACTGAATCTTTATTGGGGGTGATTCAGGGAGGGCACAGCCCCCTGTAACGGGTGTGTGGGGGGCAGAGTCACCACAAAAAAAAGACTTATACTGCATGTAAAGAATCCCATTTTATTGGTAGCACAATTACTGCATGCAGCATAATGTCGTGCAGCATTATGACCCAGTGCTGTTCACGTATATCTACAGTAATCATCTGAAATTGAATATCAGACCTGCATACCTATTAAGTGCATAACCCACATAAATGCTTAGAATTTATAAGTGCCTATTTTTTTCCCTATACTCCCAGTGTAAAACAGATCTTTTAAAGACATAAATGATCACTTTTAAAAGTGTACCTTTTTCATCCATTTTGCTGTTCAAGTGTGCACTGACTGGCCCAATTTTAGAGACTCTGCCTGTAGCTGCCTTACTGATTAGCTCTTAATTTTATGTTAATGGCCTGCCCTATTTAAACTGAGGTGTTAATCACCTACATCAACCCTTTAGCCATCAAACCCAAGTCACAAAAGCACCCACCTTCCATCTTGAAATCAAAGCAAAGAACCCAAAAGAATATCACAGACGCACTTTACCAGAATCACAGAAGCACCCTCCTTTACACAGGAGTCAAACCAAAGAATATCACAGAATGTCACAAGTAAGAATAAGACACATAGAGGTATGCACCGAACAGATATGACTGCAAGCCCAGGGGCATAGTGATGCACAAGGCCACAGGCTGTGTGCCTTCAGCCCTTGGAAGTGCAATCAGAGCAGTTCAATGTACACCCTGACATGTCTTACTGAGCTTATAAAATGAGCTTCTTTTTTTTTTTTTACTTTTTATGGATAGAAAAATCATGTTTATATATAGAAAAAACAGATTTGCTTATGCCTACTAGAAAATGACATAATTGTGCATGAGCTGTACTGAGTTTGTCCTTTACTGGCATCAGTAGTACTGCCTTAATTTTGTTGCCAGGGTGATGCAGCAGCACTATCCCATGCTCCTGTATATTGTTGTGGAGTTGTTGTTTTTTTGGACTGGGATGGAGCTCTGGCAGCTATCGTGGGACTGAAGAGAGAGAGAGAGAGAGAGAGAGAGAAAACAGTTTTTTTTTAAATTGAACTGTGACCCATGGTAACATGGCAGCACAGCAGGAGTGGACGGGGACTGCAGCAGGAGCAGGTGGGGACTTTGAGAAGTGGCAGTACAATCTCAGCAGAAACATTTTTTCTTAGACAAATTGAAACACGTAGATTTACAGTACTTTACTGAGCATTTACTGAGCATTTTTTTCTGTTCTAGAACTATAGGGGGCAGGAGCACAATTTTGTAACAGAGACAATGGGAGCAGGCATACTGCGTGAACTGTACCGTGATGTAACAGTTATCAGCAGGTCAAAGAATTGGTGCAGTTAATACATTTAATTTGAATTTATGTGCGATATGTTTGCAAATGCTGTGGTACTTTTTGCTAAAACAATGGTTACTGGTGGCTGTTTGGTGAATGTTTCTCTCACTAGTATATGAGAAAAAAAATGGCACCAACTCAATGTTCTAACAGCACACTGATTTTTTGGTTTTGTACTGTGGTCCTGGTTTTCAGAACTTGTGTTTACCTGTGCATTGAGCTGATTCAATGCATAGGAAGAACCAATCAGAATTCAGGGATTTGCCTTGCCATTTTATAAAGTAGTTTACATGAATCACAGAAGCACCATCTCTCACACACAGGAAGCAGACCAAAGAATGCCACAGCATGTCACAAATCTTGTTATCTCAGTCAAAGAAGCAATTAATGCTACTATCATTACTTTTCCCTACTCAGTCCAGAAGCACATACTGTAAGTTGCACTCACCATTAAAAGAATACAAGACTTGCTAAACACTTAGCCCCTTAAGTCTATATTTTTGGCAGTCCCAATGGTATGTGTTTGGAGGAGATTTCACTGTACTGGACTGTCACTACTATGGCTATTAGCTACCACAGACTCTGCCACTGTAGTATCAAGACATGTTCTGGATTTTATTTATTTAGCTTTGTTAACCGGGTAAGCACATTAGACAAAAACAGATGCCTATTCTCAGGTTCAACCAGGGAGGTTACAAGGAAATAAGGAAGCAAATTACAAAACAGGTCATGCAGAGCTCAAGTAGACAATATCCAGATATTTTCAAATGAGACAGAGAGGCAATTCAAAATAACATAGAATACATACACAAGGAACAGGTAAACAATATACAGACATTTCAAAATGAGACAAAGAGGCAATTTAAAATACCATAGAGTACATACACAGGAGCATTGTGAGCAGGTATGGCTGGGAGGACAACCAAACGCAGAGCTTAGGTAGGTGCCCCTCAATGAGGACCATGGTATCAGCTGTGACATTAGTTTTGGAGGGTCACTGGCATCTTAAGTGCAACTGCAGGCCAAGGAGAGCAACAAGTGATCTCAGAAGGAGTTACAGAAACAGGTATAGGAGGGTATAGTATGAACACAGGCAGGAAGGGAATGCCATAATTTCAGAGCGCATGTAGCAAAGGATCTGTCACCCATTTGGGTGTGGGTATTGGGAACCTGGAATTTCGCAGGACCATGGTCAGGTTTGAGGAGCTCTACCAGAACAGGAGGAGTGGCCGTTCTTACTATCTTGTCAGTGAAACAACCTAGGACAAAGCTCCGATGCTGGCCTGGTGGAAGCCAGGTAAGCTTATTGTAAAGGTCACAGTGGTGAGTGAGACAATGGGCTGCAAGGGCAAAGCAGCACATATTATTATAAGCCACATCCCACTTGGAGAGGTGAGTTTTGCAGCATGAGCAAATGTGATGAGTCCATAGCAGAGCTTGGAGAGAAACATCCCTCTTGCCAGGACAATATGTGCGGCCGGAGCAAGACTGCTTTTTGCTCCATAAGCCAGGCCCAACTTACTATTTACAGCTCTACATACATGGTGGGTATGTTGGGAGAGGTCAAGCTGAGGGTCAAGGGTAAATCCCAAGTACTTGACAGAGTTAGCAACCATCAGCGCCGGAGTTGATATCACTGCATGCAGACATGCTCACTAGATGTCAAACCTTTCAAAGAGACAATATACATAGATAAATGTTACAAAAACCTATTGAAAACTATAAGGTTCACACTTCTGTGTTACACCAGCATCACACTAGCCTCACAATAAACAGTAGACAGCTTCACCATACTCCATCTTTGAAGCTGCACAGGAATGTGAGGGAGACTCCAGTCTCACTTCTTGCAAGCAAGCCAGCAGCACATCTCCATCTGGGGCTGCAGCAGTGAGGAAAGTTCCACTGTTCTCATACAGAGAATGAGGTTCCCTCACTGCTGCCCTTGCAGTGCCCAGAAAATATATTTCGGGCTGTAATTAAAAACAAAAAAACAACAGAACCTAGCAGAATGAGTTCTGTTTAGCTAGGTTCTGGTATTTGTTTTTTAAAAACACATCATTTTCAGGTATTTTCCACATTTTTAGTTGACAAAAAAATTAAGATGGTGGCTGACACAAACTGCAGTTTTTTGGGGGTTCATAAGATTTGTTTTCTGTTTGTGACAACTAAGTAATTCAAACTGAAAATGCTGTAGTGAACTAAGTAATTATTTCATTTACTTATTTGCTATTGGTTGTGTTGTGGTTTATAGGTGTTTTATTGAGTTTTAATTAATATATGTATATACTTTTAATTAGTGTAGATATATATGCTTTATTAGTGTAGATACATAGTTGTAATTGTTTGATTAGTGCAGGTATATAGCTGTAACTGATCAGAGCAGGTATAGCTTTAATTGACAGAACAGTCACAGGTATACAGGGAAATAAATAAGGCCTTTTCTATGGGGAAAAGTTCCCATCCATGTATTATATACAGAATAAATGATGGGCAAGTGTGCAATACAAGGAGGTACAGTATACCCATCAGGGAGCTAAGTAGGGTTATAAGGCCACAAGCCCAAAAGGCGAGTGGCTTTATTGCCCTAATTCGCCTCCAATATGGGTATACTTCCAAGTGTTCCACCCTTACCCTTTGTTTGTTGAATATAATACATTAGGATGGTTATTATTATGGAGATTGCATTTGTGATCATTTCCTGGCACTTGAGGGTCTCTTGCAGAAAGTAGGGGATGGTGCGTAATGGCAGAAGGTAGAAGTGTGGGGGATTTCTGGGTTTGGGAGGATTTTGTTTGTCTTTTTTCCAGGTTCTTTTGTAGCTCATGAATTGGTTTAGCAAGCTTCCTAATGGTGTGTTATTTGTGTTATCAGTATTGTCCCATTAATTGTTTGATTACTGTAGGTATACAGCTTTAATTAATGCCTCCTCACCATCCTGTCTTCCTCCCCTTCCCCAAGTTTAGCCCCCCCCCCCCGGTGTTGATTATATATTTTTATTTTGGGTGTGGGGCAGAGCCCCCCTCAAAGTGGGATGTGGGGATGAAGCCCCCACAGAATAAATGTTATAACTAACTCATGCAGTGCAGCATTGGTGATCTGGCTTGTCAGCATTTCTACCATCCGGCGCTTTGTTTGTCATTTTGTGTAGGTGCCAGCTAGTGACAGCGCTGTTTTCGCAGTCGCTGTTATTCCCTTGCTGTTTTTGGTTACACAATTTATGTTTTCACTGAAATCACATGGAATCAATAGATAGATAGATAGAAAGAATGGGAACATTTCCCCATAGGAAAGACCATCATTTATTTCCCTGTATACCTGTGACTAATCTATCAATTAAACTGTGACTAATCAAACAGTTACAGCTATATACCTACACTAATTAAAGCTGTATACCTACACTAATCAACAAAAATTTAAAGTATCTATCTAAACTAATACAAAATACATACCTACATTACATTAAACCCTATGGAACAATACTAATAGCACAATTAACAGATTATTAGGGCGCTAGATAAACCAATTAACAAGCTGCAAAGAACCTGGTACTCATTCACACTGTGGGACATACACACAGTTCTGTCTGCAGAATCACAGGCCACTGAGGGGTCTGTACTTCTGCAACTGCAGGTGTAAAACATACATACTGACATCTGGCTGAAGAAGCACACGCACCACAAAATCCATGATACCAAAACTGCAACAGTACTTCTGTCTGAGGACAGACAGGCTCCAGAGGGGCCTGCTCCTCTTCAGTCACAAATATAAGACATAAGCCCCAACTTATGGCTGCAGAAGTACAGGATCTACCCACTTATGCAGCTGCAAATAGAAAACCATGCAGCAGCGGATCCAGCTATGTAATGCAGTACCACCTGCTACCCTCTTGGGATAGAAAAAATTGCTGTTTTAACCTAATCTGACTCTTAAAACTTATAATTTTACTTTATTCAGGTAAAGCACCACCCCCAGACAAATCTGCTACCCCACTGAAACATTTCTAGGTCCACTGCTGAAACTGTGATTCATTGCAACAGTACTTCCATCTGCAGAAGCATAGGCCCCAATGGGCCTGTGCTTCTGCAGTCAGAGATAATCATGTGCACTGTATAACACTCACAACTCTGGCTGCAGAAGCAAATCCGTGAAAGCAGCACATCATTGATACTGCATTTGTGCCATCTGAAAACAACTGTATAATATTGTCTTACCTGATGATGGCTGACTGTGGTTGCTTGTGTGGTCTTGTCCTTTTGCTGCTTTGGGATGAGGAGGGTAGGAAGTTAGGGCTAGAAGACCTAATGTCAAATTTCCTTACTTTTGTGGCATTAAGCTGATCCCTAACTGGTGCATTAATGCAGTTTTTGCAAAGAAGTTCCTTTCTGTTTGAGACAATGGACTTATATTCTCATCCATGTCGGTTTCCTTGGGACCTGTGTGAACAGATGCAGATGCACAGGGCCATCTGGAGGGGAGGAAGGGAAGGGAAGGGAGTGTTGCTTCCATTTATGGCATATAGGCCAGGCCAGTACGATGGTCAGAAAACGGGGGTTCTTTTTTGGTGAAGGTGGAACTGTGGGCACCAAAGCAGCACATGTTTTGAAAAAAGTAACCATGCTGCATATTTATTCAGCAGCCAGTAGCACCTTTGGGTCATGCCTGGTACAGAGGGACATTCAGATATGAAACTTTCTAGTCTTCTGGAGAAAGAAGCATGGTAATTGTGAGGAAACTAATAACAGCAAGAGCCATAATCAGGGCAATTGATAAATGTCTGTATTGTGACTCGCTCAGCAAGCTTCACACCCAGAGAAAGTTCTTGTTCAAACATTCAGTGAGCACAGTGCCTCGGGATGTCCATAAGACAACCATTACATTTTCACTTGTAAGAAGTCCCTCCAGGCTTAGGGTGGGGTATGTTCCCAAGCAGGGACAGCACTAGACAGGGCAAAAAGGGAAGAAGTTGCAGCTTGCCATGAAATTTCCCACTTTCCACATGACAGAGGGTCCAAAGTGGTGCACCTGTCTGTAACAATAGTCAAAAGATGAAAATGCAAAGAATAGCAAAGCATTTTCACTCGACAAATTTAAGCTTCTATACTGGTGAAATGTGTACTTGTGATTAGGTTTTGACCCAGTTGTTTCTCATTTTAACCCTTTTTTACACCAGTGGGTCAAATTTGACCAATGTATTAAACCCCCTAGCACAGTCACTGATCCCAAGCTATTCCTTTACCACTGTACAGGAACTGCCAGTAGCATCAGGTGGTCCCTGCCAGATACAGCTCTACCCTCAGGCACCAATAAGTTTACAGACTCATTCAGAGTTCCCATCTGAGGCTCCAACAGGAATCTAGGTATATACTTTCAGACTGCAGACAGTCAGCTTCGACCTAGCAGATGTTTGCAGTTCCTCCCCTCAAGGATGCATAAACAGTACTGGTACAGTCAGTGGCCTTACAAGATCTGTCATCATCCATCTGAGTGGACCAGTGAATCACTGGAGCAGCCAGCTCATTGGGAGCTCCTTGACCAGGGTCTGGCTTTGGGTAGCTCGGGAACTGGCACACAGCAGAAGGGTCACTCTTGCCCCCCCCAGCCATACTCATTTGTAGATGAGGAGCAACTTGCCAGACCAGTCAGGACCTCCATCACCGTACTTTCTGTGTATTTAAAAAACTCTTCCAAATCTGTTGTGCCCCTAATATATGCCACGGAGCAAACCACTCCATTCCTGCAATCTCTCTAGCTAGGGGAGCCCTGGTCATACCCAACTATTATCCCAAATCAGGGCCTGGACTACACTGAATTACCCAGATTACATTAACAGATGGAGTGTCCCATCTAATTTAAAAAAAAGAAAATGATGCTGTTCAAAACATCAAAGGTATTCAGTGCACCAGCCAGAGTATGCAAACATAAAATGGCACACTAGAGTCAGCATGTACTGTAAGAGATTAAACCTGACACTGGCTTTAAGTCAGTTGTTACACAGAGTTACATGGTTTGGGGTGGGAGGGGTTGATATACAGTGTAGTTTAAAAAACAAGTGGACTTAGAAAAATATCTCAAGGCAATGGTGTTTAACGTTAGAGAAATTACATCTTCAAGGTTCTCACTTAACTCAGTGAACTGGTTCAAAAGCTACTTAGACAACCACTCCCAAAGAGTGAGAATTGCTGGCACTCTCTCAGACCAAAGACCAGTCTGGTCCAGTGTCCCACAGGGCTCAAACTTGAGCCCCCTCCTTTTCAGCCTTTTTCTGAACTCACTGCCAGAATCCTGCCCTGAACAGATCCTACTCTACGTGGATGATGCTGTCATCCTGGCATCCCACCATGATCCAGTCCATCTACAAGGTAACCTCCAACAGGCCTTCTCTGCAGTCGAAAACTGGTTCAGAAAACACAGACTTATCCTTAACCAGAAAAATACAAAGACCATGATCTTCTGCAGCTCCCAAAACAAACACAAACAATATCAGCTGTCCATTAAAACCAAGCAAGGAATCACCCTCGAACAAGTTCATACCTTCAAATACCTCTGCCTCACCCTTGACTGTAATCTCTCCTATGTCCCACACATCAATAACGTGGCAAAAGTAGCCAACACCAGGATGGGCCTACTATTCCAACATAGGAAACATCTAACCCCAGAAGCTCTGTCCATAGCTGTCATGAGCTCCATCATCAGCATCATTGACTACAGTCTCATTATCTATGGATCTGCCACAACCTTATCTCTCAGGCGTGTTTCGACTTCCCTCAATCAAGCCTGCTGACTCATTACTGGTTCCCACCGTCTCACCCACACCTGCGACCTCTACTCCAAAACAGGCTGGCTGCAACTGAACAACTGAATCAAATACCAAACCTGCATCACTGCTAAGAAAATCATGATGGGAAAGGCACCACCAGGAGTCAACACCCTCCTTAAACCCAAAATCACCAACCGCAACACCAGGAGCTCTAAGTCCCAAATCCTTCAAATCTCCTACTGCCGCACATCACAAGGCCAAAGGTCGTTTGCATACAGGGTTCTGAGTTGGCTGAATGAGCTCTCTAGTGACACCTCATCCATAGCAATGCTTGGAGTATTCAAAAAAAAGCTCTGCCACTCCATAACTGCCACCTCCACATGTGCTTGCACCCCATAACATCTTCATTCCCTACGCTCCTTCTGACCTTATAGGTGTCAGTTTCTGCCCTCTCTTCTTGCACTTACCTGTCCAATGCAACTTCTAATGCACTTGCCCTGTGTCTGTCCTGACAAGACCCTTCGGCTGCATCACCCTGACCCTCTACACCTATGCCTTCCCCAACCCTCAGCCTTCTTCCCTTCTTGCCCTCTTCCTCTTATTGTTTCTTGAGTTACTCATCGCACAGTCTGATTTTGTCAAGCAAAGTTACTGTCGAAAACCATGTACCTGTAACTGTTTTATGTTTTAGTGTGTGTTACCCTGTAATCATCATGACGTGGAACCTTTGTAAAAGAGCCTTGGCTCAAAGGTACTTTGTAATCTTAGACACAAATAAATAAATAAAAAAATAAAAATAAAGGCCCTCCAAATTTCTTGGGCCTTACATAGGTTATACAAGCTACATAGACTTTTGTCCTTAATGCTTGCCTTGCTAGCTTACACTATTTTAGTTTGCTCTTATCCTTATAAAAGTTGTCTAGTCCAAGTTTAAAAGAGTCCACAGTTTTGCTTTGTACTATGTCCCTAGGTGAACTATTCCACAATCTTACCCCTCTCTGACTGAACCAGTTTTTTTCTTTTTTGGTATTCCATTTATCCATCTTCAAGTGTAGCCCGTGCCCCCTGTTTTTGTACACATAAGTTTTTTTGACTATGAGTCCCAGATTCTTACAAAGTTGACTGTCTTGAAATGCCCTGTAAATCATATACATATCTCCCCTAAGTCTTCGGTATTGCAATGTATATAACCCCAAATCCTGTAGTCTCTCCTGATAAGTTTTGTTCTCCATTCCACAAATTCTCTTTCTTGCTCTTCTCTGCACCCCCTCCATCCTTGCTATGTCTGTCTTTGTATATGGGGACCAGACCCGCACACAGTATTCCAGATGAGGTCTCACCAGTGCCAGATAAAGGGGCAAGATCATCCTTCTATCTCTGCTCCCAGTGTGTCTGAAAATACAGTTTAATGCTGATTTACCTTCTTAACAATTTGCCCTGCTATCACTCAGTCATTTCCTGGCCTGCAGCACATAAATGTCCAATACAATGACCAAGAACAGAGCCAAACTATCTCAGTGCCCCACTAAAACACCTGCCCATTGTATAAAAAAAAGTCACACAGTTACTCAGTCAGAATGCCCCACTACTGGGTGAAAATTAACAACCTGGGCATAATCACACTTAGGGTGTTGGTGCGTCCATGGTCACCAGACAGTGAGTTCATTTAACATTCAGCTTACCTGGTTCACATTCAGTGCAGGCATCCACTAAGGCTGGCAGCAGATGACCGGGCCAAGACCCTCATGGACTCAGAATGACCAGTTCTGACTCAAATGTGGTGGCTTACAGGCTTCTCCTCTGGTAGAATAAGAGCACTCATGGCTGAATGGTGGCAAATGGCTGTCAGGAAGAGACCTGACACACTCAGTGTGTCATTCAGAGGTCACAGGCTGGTCCATCCCACTATCTGCAATGGAGTGCCCCTACTATTTCCTGCTCTAAGTGCCCTCCAGGAGTGCTGTTAAAGTCACAGAGTAAAAACAACAACAACAAAAAGCGGAACCAAGTGGAACTCGAGAAGTCTTGTGGGGGGTAGTCCAAGCTCCCCTGAATCCCCCCTCCCAGCGTATGGGCCTAGGGATTTTTAAAAAGGGACAGACCTAGAAGAGAAGAAATGGGACAGAGGGATTACAGAGAGGTTAAACACAGAAATGTTCAGTAACTTGCTCAGGGCCACACAGTGAGGAACTGGATGCAGTATGATTCAAATCCTTGTCTCCTGGTTCACAGTAAAGTAGCAGGTAATTTACAAAAACGTTGAGCAAATATAGACAGTTTCATATTGGTAGTCCTTTTATGCACTAAGGCTATAGAAGTATAGTTCAGTGCCCCCAGATTACCATTGAATCTCCCCAAAATTCTCTTGAGATAACATAACTGTAGATATAAGATCTTGCTTCCCAAACCTCTCCTCCTTGAGCACCAAGTTAAGATCCTCAGCAAGCTTTCCATATAATCATAAACTGTTGTACACCAGTGAAGGAAGGTGAGGCATTAATTAAACCCATTAGGGCCCAATGCCAATACTAAGGTTTTAGAAATGCTTTTTAACTTTAACGCTATGACTGAGATGCTAAACCCAGATACAGATTTAGGAATAGATGCTCGAGGAAGATGGTTCCTATCACCTGCAGCAGAATCTCCTAGTAGCATGCAAGTCTGAATCGCTTTACAAAGAAAGCCAGCTTTGGGGACTTCTGTTCATTTTTAATTTTAAAAAAGTCATCCTCTCTCTGTCATTATTAAGTTTATTTGCAAATGTCTTCTTCTATAATGTGTTCCATTGGTAGCATGTCTATCTGCATGTGTAGCTGGGCAAAGATTCCAGTTTAATGATCCATGTCAAATTCAAAAGTAGAAAGTGCTGGTGTTCCATTTCCATATGCCAATTCCTATGGAGGTAACACTGATGCTGTATTTTCTACTTTTGAATGTGTTCACTGCATACTGCACTTTATTACTGAAATGCTCATGGACCAACACATATATCTGTGAATAGATGCACTTTATGGAGGAACTGCGCTTCATGAACTGCAGGGGATTTGCTCTTTTTGAGCATAGTTCAATTTATTTATATGACAAGTACAACTAGCATTTGGCAATGCTGAAAGCTTGCTTGCTGGTATTTGCACTGGGAATGCAGGAGTTAGACAGATGCAGAATAGGAATGGCAGTGAAGTATTGAAATTCACGCCAACCCCACCTGCACCCTGCAGAGAGGGACGGGCATTAGGGTATGTGTTTGAGTCATTGCCCATAACGTTCATGCCATTTCACTGTGCCCTATCCTGCAGACACCGACAAGTGTTGAGGTATGGCTTGGGGTGTTCGGCTTTACAGTCACTACATTCCAGGACATACACTGAAATAGGTGTAGTATAGGAGAATGGGGTAAACTCTGGGGCCGAAGAGTCCAAGGCACACCTCGATGCCTGTCACTGGCTTCAGGGTGGGGAGGGGGTTGGGGTGGAATAGCATGAGCATTATAGTCGGCAATCCAAAGGCACACCCCTGATGCCTGTCAGTCTGTACAGGGTGGGACATTATGGTCAGAAACCCTAATGCCCTGGGGGTTTGTTGGTATTTGCACTACAAATTTTCAACATGATCTTTTTGTGACCCACACCTCATGAAAGCATTTTGGGCCTCTTCTCATGAACAGTGACACTGTGATTTTGTTAATGTGTCCCGGACCTTGAGATCCCACAGCAACTGTGCCATTCTGCGCCAGATGTGTGAAAACACAGGTAGGGCAGGATGTGAAGAATGACAGCTATACCACTCATAGGGAGGTGTGAAGAGATGGCTATGTTGAAAATCTGTAGTGAAAATATTAAAAGTACTTGAATGTTCCAGCAAACATGGAAACTGCAGAACGCATGCATGTAATCTGTTCCAAATACTTATTTGTGCGAAAACACATTTTGGCCAGGATGTGAAAAATGATAGCTGTACTGTTCATAAGGAGGTGTGGAAAATTACCAATGTTCAAAATCTAGAGTGGAAATATTACAAATTTGTGAAGTTACGAGGGTGTGTGGAAACTGCACAATGCATGCTCAGAACATAGTCATTTTATGGACTTTTGTCACCAAATTTTCAACATAGGCGTTTTAGGACCTCTGCTTATGAACAGTGTCACTGCAGTTTTAGTAATTTGTCCTGAACACTGATTTCCCACAGCAACCACGCTATTCTGCGCCAGAAGTGCAAAAACATATTTCAGCCAGGATATGAAAAATACAGCTATGCTGTTCATAAGGAGGCCTGAAAAAATGGCAATGTTGAAAATCTGGAGTGAAAATGTTACATAGTCACGAAGTTATGAGGAAGCGTGGAAACTGTACAACGCACGCTCGTAAAACAGTCATTTTTTTGATTTTTTCACCAAATTTGCAACATAGGCTTTTTGAGAGCCCACCTCATGAACAGTGGCACTGTCATTTTGTTAATCAGTCCTGAAAGGTGATTCCACACAGTGACCGTGAAATCATGTTTCGGGACTGAATAATGCTGTGACAGTGACTGTATTCATGAGGAGGGGTCCCAATAACCCCAAGTTGAAACCTTGGTGGCAAAAGTCCAAAAAATGGCCGAGATATTCACATAAGTAAAAAAAAAAAAATTTATGCCATTATACAGCTTATCGGCATTTCTTCAGTTCGCAGTTGGCTTTGAAGAGTGCAGACATGTTCCCAGTCCACTGAAGATCTTCGCACCAGGCTCCGAAGGTAAGTATGGGGTGAGGTGGGTGTGGGGAGGTGGGGTGCACAGAGGTTGGGAGCGGGTTGTGGAAGGGGGCACGACAGACCTCGAGGGACAGTTTTCTTTATTTCAGGGACAAAAATAATAAAAAGGATGCTGCAGGAAGTGGGTTTTTTTTCAGGCTTCATTTGTACACACTGGGGTGGCTCCCAGTGTGCCACCTGCATTTTGGGGAAGGGGAGGAGAGGGGAGGACTTAAGCCAACAAGTATTGGGCCCCCCCATTGGCAAATAAAGACTGTCTGGGGGGAGCATGATGCTGAGGGGGATTGGGCACCCCCTCGGCACACAACAAATGGGAGGGACATTATGCCAAAGGGGAGTGGGCTCCCCCATTGGAAAATTAATTTGGTAGTTGGCATGCCAACAGGGAGATTGGGCACCCCCATCAGCTTACATGGGACCGTGAGGCGGTGGCATAGCCACCACCATGTTCACAAAAATGTTACAGCAGGCAAGGTACCACCCTGCAATGATGGGTCGCTCCCTCATTGCAGTGGAATTGCTGATGCTGCAATGACAATGTGGACTCTCATTGCAGCGACCAAATCGTTTCACGTTGGTGACAGTTCTGCAGATCCAGTGCCATCAGGACACAGGGCCTACATTGGGTGCACACTGCCAAGCCCACAAATGCAGTGCTGACATTGGCCACCACACTGTCGCACCTCCACAACCTGCTTCTCTCCTAAGCTGCCGCATAATGTTTCTTGCTCATGCACGTAAGCAAACATAAAAAGGAAAAAAAATAATAAATTACGACTCTTAATAATTTGGATATTATAGTGTTTATTTTGACATGTTACCAACCACTGCTGTGTTCCCTGCCTTTTTAGAAGACACAGGGCCAGATTTTCAAAGGCCAGAGAATGATGCAAGATGCTTGCATCAAAATTAACTGACACAAGGAGCAGGATATATCAAAACTTGCATCAGTTCTGATTTTCAATTGGTGCTTGCATCAAAAACAGGTCTGTGTGCACCAGAATGGCTTGCGCCACATGTGTGCTGAAAAAATGCCTGCGCCTTGTCAAAAGAGGGATGCCTGCATCACCAAAATTATGCACCATCCCCTAATTTGGGATTTTCAAGGAATGTAAGTCCTGTCCTTGTGTCTAAGATGCATGTCTCTTTTAGACCAAATAGATTTGATCTAAGGGTGACTAGAGCATAGAAAGAGGCCCACAGCAGGTGGTTATACCTAACTGTACTACTTTTAAGGGCCAATATTCATCTGCAGTACTAGTTTAGAAGATATGGAGGCCTTAGTCTTGGCCATTTCATCTGCTGTATTTTTTGACTTAGCTTGCCATTATTGTTCTTTGTGTCACTTTTGACTTAACTAGCACCATTATTTTGACTCAACTTGCACCATATTCATTCCTTGAGTCATTTTTTGACTCAACTTGAACCATTTTTTTGACTCGGCTTGCACCATCTTTTGACTCAACTTGTATCATATTCATTCCTTGAGTCATTTTTTTACTCAACTTGCACCATTTGTTTGACTCAACTTGTACCATATTCGTTCCTTGAATCATTTTTTGACTCAATTTGCACCATTTTTCTTCTGGAACAGCTTGTGTCATTCTTGTCCCTTGTCATTTTGTTGATGCAGTGGACCTCTTGTGACAGTTTTGGGGACTGCCACAGTGAACACTTTTCTTTCAAAATATGGTGCACAGAGTCCAGCCCGGTGGCACTGAGGGTTGAGGTGCTGGATGCCACACCTCGCACCATGCCGGCGACCCAGGTTTGGGAACAGACTCGGGCCATCGGGGGTTGGCAGGGGAGAGGTTGGATTGAGCATCCCAGGACTGCTCTCCTTCCTCTGGGGTGGGATAGAGGGTTGAGTCACGCTTGGGTGGCCCCTGGCGAAGGCCGGGGAAAGTGCAAGATGTGGCACTAGCATGGAGTGGAGTCTGGCAAGACACTTACATGTACGCAGTGCGTCATTGCACTGCCAGCTCTGGGAGAAAATATCTAGGGTGGAAAAGAGCTGGGTGCGACTGAGCAGCTTGATGGCTGCATACCCGCTGACCTGGAGGCCTGTCGTGGAATCACATTGGGGGGTCCGGTAACAGCCATGCTAGGACCCTCATGGCGAGTGGGCCTGCTGTCCTCCAGGATGATGGGGGCTGGTGGCTGGTTGCCCCCGCCAGAGCGCTGCAGTATGGCGCAAAAATTGGAGTAAGATAAAAAACATATGGTGCACAGTATTTGGTGCACCTAGATCTGATGCACGCTGGTTGCTTGACACAGCTCGCGTGGATCTAAGGGCCCTTTGAAAATCCAGCCCAGGGAGTGCAGCTTGGCAGGAATAATGGTGGCAGAGCCCTCAGGCTTGACTTGCTAGGTAGCAGTGTGTGAATAATTCTCCCTGAGGCCAGGAGCTACACACCAATGGCTAAGGACGGTCAATGCTCAGAGTATTTCTCACTCTGAATCAGCTGATTAACAGACTTAAATGTGACTGCAGTCAGACTTAGATATCTTACTGCACCTGAACAGTCTGAGATGCACTGGGGATCACAGAGGTGATATTTCAAATTAAACCGCAGTACTGAAGAAATGTTTATTCACTCAGTACTCCGTCTTAGCTTGAAACATTATTTTCTCTGGGATGACCAGTGCATATCAGATGGACTACCAAGGTATCATATGTCAGTTATTGCAGTCATTGGCTATGGTGGCCTCCATGCCCGCTCCTTGTTTTTACCCCTTTGGAAGAAATACACAACACACCATCTCTTAGGGTTCAAAGGCTGCAGCACAACTTTACTTAAACTTCAATTTGAAATTAAAAGCGTATTATCAACATCGTTCATATTTTCCACATTTACATTATTTACACAATCATTACATTACTTTTCAGCCTATTAGAAACCACATTACATCCTTCCCCCTTTTTCAGTCTCTAGGGGCCTCGGATCCCTGCCCTAGATGCCATTCCTCCTCTCCCAGGAGGGTGTTCTGGCCTACTGGAGGACCCCATCCATCTGAGCTGCACACGAAGAGGCAGACAAGATTCCTCCACTCACCCCACCCTGCCCACCCCTGACAGGGCGGAGAACTACCCCCCTACCTGCCCATGTCTCTTAGTCCCTACTCCACATAGCTTGAGACCAGCAGGGAACAGGGGGGTCCCACACTCACCAGGCCCCCTTGAGGCACCCCAACCCCCACAGTGGGAGCACAGCAGAACCTTGCCTGTGCTTCAACCCCACACACACATGCACACCGTTAGACACAATGGTGTTTTACTAGATGAATTGTGGGTTCTAACATATTTTGTATTGCTAAGTTAAACAGGTCATACCCCATGTCTGACAAGTGAACCGCATCTGTGTGATAGAAACCTGCACAGGACATGTTGATTTCCTCATGGGCAATTGTCAGGCTGCCCATCCAGCTGACAAACTTGCCCACTTCCTTATTTAATTTCACCCTTGTCAGTCAATGACCTTGAACACATAGGCATTACACCATACCAGGCATGGCAATATATCCGACAACACCAGCTGGCAACCGGGCAGCAGTGTCTGCAGGGTAACCCAATCCCACTTAATCCATTGGGTGAGCTCCACTGTGGCCTCTGTCCCCTAGTTATACCTCTCAAATACACCATTAAAATATCCGGCACACTGAATCTCTTTTTGTTTAGGTGGATGCATGGCATGAGTTATTCCCATCTCATGCCTCGCACCCTGATCCATTGGACTTTGGCATCCTCCCTGGGTATCCTTAGATTTGTTCCATATGGCCTTGCTTCTGCCCTCTTCTTGGCCCAAAACACATAGGTGGATCCCACTGTCCAAACATGCTGGGGTCTCAGTCTTATTAACATATGGGGAAGGAAGATAAAAGAGGGCAGTGCAGTATCTATAGTGGCCTGACATAACTCTTAAACCTGTTGGACCACCATCTCCCAATTCTTTTAATATCCCCTTCTGCAAAACCCAGTCTAGTGGACATGATGGCAGCACTGATCCTAAATGAGTGTGTTCTGAACTGCAGTGGATCAAGACCACAGGCTCCACATCTTATCTTCAGCACCTGGCAGAATTGGTATCATGACAGCAGCACCCCATCAGCATAAATCAGAAGCTGACCATCCCCGGGTGACTGGATGGTAAGGAATTCTGCCACTGCCTGCATGGAACAGATGTTGGTGTGTGCCACCATCCACAGGATGACTTGTGTCCTCCTGCCCCTTGGTCCATTTTCGACAGCTGAAGCCATATGCTCAACCTGCCCTCCTGGAGTTCCAAATCCTCCCTCCTGAGACCTCCCTCCTGGTCAGACTTGCTGGCAGCCACTAATTTGCTGATTCTGAAGGCCCCAAAGAAAGCCAGACAGAAGGTGTCCCAAAAAAGTTTGCACTTGTAACCACTGGTTGTGCTACATTCCAAGGAGTGGACCAGTGCCCTCAGCCCCTGGAGCGAAACAGGCCTCCAAGTGTCCCCTGCCAGTGGGCCTGCAATACCAAACCCTCCATGAACTTCTTTACAGCAAAATGCTGCATCATGTCACCATGCCCCAGCAGTTTACCAAAGAAGGCAATCCCTCACAGCATTAACCCAGCCAATGATCTTGACATTACATCTGCCATTAATTTCTCTAAAAAACTCTGGGTGTTACCTGCTGCCCAAGACCAGGAGTCACTTTTCTGTGGGCCCCACAGAAATCACAGAATTGGGATACCCCCTGAGTGTAGGTACCCCAAGTCCCAGAAGCCACCAACATGGATATTACCTGTCAGATCCCACCCAGCTGTTGTCCCACAGCAAGACGAGGTGGGGTAGCATGTCTTTCTTGGCCTCTGGTGCCAGCATCCTTAATTGATTCCAAAGAAAATGAGAAAATGCAACAGCAATTTTGTTATCCACCTCGGCACATGCACGGCCCTAAAAGTGATACTGAGCCTCAAACATCACAGAATGAATCTCTGCAACAAGCTGCAAACCTATTCACAGCTCACGGACTACTTATTTATAACCTGTACCACCTCCATGTTGTTCGCCCACCAACTTGTTCTCCAGTCTCTGACCCCATACTTCCTGGGTGACCACAAAGAAGAATAATTCCAAGAAGGTAAGGTTCTTGGTCAGTCCCATGCCATGCCATGCTTGTGGCCAGGCATCAGCACACCATTTGCCCTGGCAGTTAATACCAAACCATAGACACCAAGATGCATCAGTGAAAAACCTCAATTCCCATTGAAAGTCGTTAAGAACTCCACATAGATCCACAAGTCGGCTGATGTGGTGAGTGGATCCTGGCCATTACCACGGCCAACCACCTGCAAAAGGGGAACCCAAGGAGATGACCTTGCAAGTGAAATTCAGATGCCCATGCAACTCTTGAAGTTGCCACAACATGACCTGTTTGCCCCTCCCAATCACCTTTGCAAGCTGAACCAGTTTCTGCACTTTGTCCACTGGAAACCTGGAAACCCCAGCTACAGAGTCCAGTTTGATGCCTAGGAATCTGAGTCTGCTGCATGGGCCCTTGGTTTTGTCCATGGTAAGAGGCACACCAAATTATTGGGTGATGTTCATAAAAATGTTGTGTGCCCTGCAGCACATGTCCTCATCCCTTGGTCCAATGAAGAGGAAGTCATCCAAGTAGTAGAGGATGGATTCCATTTCCACAGTGGTGCATGCCACCAATTCAGGAAGGTACTGAACTTCTCAAAAATGGAACAAGAAATAGAACAGCCCATTGGCAAGTATCTGTCCATTAAATACTGGTTCCTCTAGGTGCACAGGGATGAGGTGGAATTCTGATTCTGTGCCCACCTTCACCAACAGTGCCCCTGGACTACATTCCTGTACCTACCATACCACCACATCAAAGGATGTGTAAGGTACCATGGCCTGCTCAGGGTCAATATGGTCATTGACTGAATCCCCCCATTGTGATGAATAAGGCAGAATCCACCTGGGGCTTATTTTGGTGCTATCCCCAGGAGGGAACCCACAGGTTATCCAGAGGTGGTGTGGGTAACGGACCCACTATCCACCTTAGCTCCATCTCATTTTGAATTTTATCGCCAAATGTCCTGGGCCTTTCCACAGCCGATTTAAAGTTATTTGTTTCCCGAGTGACCTGGGAGCCAGCATAGGAGATCCTAAAATCAGAACAAAAACCTTCCAACAATTCCAATGCCACAGCTCTGTTCGGGTACCTTTTTTACCAGGGGAGGAGTGTCTCAGCCTTAATTGGTGTGGGTGCCCTTCCCAGCCCCATGTGAGGCAGTGTCACCTCTAGCATTGCCATCTTTGCTTTTCTTCCCACACTTGGACTGGGGGTGGGTGCCCCCACACATGTAACAATTATGTTTGTACTTGCAGCTGCCCTGAAAGGGGCAGGTTCCCTTGTTGTATCTCCAACAAATCCCTTCCCATTTTGAAATCCCCCTCCTTTGCTTCCCCTTCTAGGTGGATCCCATAACTGGCAACCCACTGTAGGTACTCAGCCCAAGAAGGGGCACTTTTGGCACATCTGCTCCAGGTACAGGAAAGTC
This sequence comes from Neoceratodus forsteri, assembly GCA_016271365.2. Taxonomy (NCBI): domain Eukaryota; kingdom Metazoa; phylum Chordata; order Ceratodontiformes; family Ceratodontidae; genus Neoceratodus; species Neoceratodus forsteri. Next base: position 1,292,054,280 of record CM057455.1, on the reverse strand, counting down.
TGCATTCTGCCCTACTTCATTGAAGGGTCAGAGGTCATCATCTTCCTGAACTTCTCATCATAAATACACCATGCTTCACCCTCAAATGAAAAGTATGCCTTCAAAATGTAATCTTGGTATTTGATCAGCTCTATCCCTTCCTCAGGCTCCTTTTCCAATACAATTGTTGGCAGAATATTGAATGATGCAATGCATGTCAACTTATCCCTCTTCAACTTGCTCATTTTTTGTTTCCTTTTTCTTTCTTTCTTTTGCTTTTTTTGTCTGCTTTCTTAAGGTCTTCCTCCCCATATAACAATGAAAAGATTATATTCCTTCTTCCACACTTTTTCCTATAGGGACTGAGGTTTGTGGGCTGCCAGTGACCTGAGTAACAAGGCTGCTTCTGCCCTCTGTTCCTTGAATTCTGCCATAAATAGTTTCACCATGGTGGTCAAGTCCTCACTCGGCTCACTAAACCCTGAGGCTGCCATGGATGGTAAGGCAAGGTAAGGTAAACTTTATTTATATGGCACCTTACAAGGTCAGAACAAGCAGGGTAGAACAACAACTTATATAAAAAGCTGCGTAAGGGTTCTAAACAAAGGCAAAATTCAACAATAAATAAGCATTAATAAATAACAGTAATAAATAAACCATTAAAAACCAGCTGCATTTAGACTGGGAATGCCTCTATTCAGCCTGGCCCTAAGAACAACTAGTAGGACCTCGGTGGAGGAGTGGAGGGAGTGGACCGAGATGGCAGGTGTAAAGAGGTCAGTCAGACAGCTAGGGCCTGAGCCATATAGGGCCATATAGGTAAACAAGCCCACCTTGAAGATGATCTTCCACCTGACAGGCAGCCAATACAGGTTATGCAGGACCAGAATCTTGTGACAAGACCTAGGTAGACATGTCAGCAACCTGACCTGTGTGTTCTGCACTAGCTGCAGTCAGTAGAAGTTTCCTCCACTGACCCCAAAGTAAAGAGCATTACAGTAGTCCAAACTGGATGTATCAAAGGTGTGTACCAGTGAGGGAGGTCCTCTGGCAGAACTATGGGTTTAATCTGGACAACATTCCTTAAGTGGTAAAAAACACTTTGAATGACAGATGACACCTGAGCATAAAGTTTCAACCTGTCATTCAGGATGATGTTGATATTTGTCACCCTAGAGGAGGCCATTCATGTGGTAGATCCCAGGGCAAGTCCTGTTACCACCCCAGAGGCATTCCCATCACATCCGTCAGGGCCTTTGAGAGGGTCGGCGAGCAGGGGATAATGCCTGGGGCCTGGCACGAAAGAGGGGCCAGGGCCACCTGGCATGCTACTGTACGCAGTTGCATAGGGGCCCCAGAGTCTGAACTTTTCTTGGGGCCTGGAATTCCTAGCTCAGGGCCTGACACCCATGAGCAGGCTTAATCACCAGCACCTCCATCTTGTCTGGGTTTAGCCTCAGCCAGTTAGAGGACATCCTGTCCTGGATCTCAGCCAGGCAATTATTTAGCACTTCAGCAGCATCATGTGTTCCCAGGGCAAAAAACATATACAGCTGGTACCATCTGCATAGCAGTGAACACCCAGACTGTAAAATCTAATGAACTCTCCCAGGGGCAGCATGTACACTGCAAACAAAACTGGCGATAGGATCAAACCCTGAGGAACTCCACATGGTAGGAGCTTTGGAGAGGAGGAGAAATTACCCATCACTACCCATTTCTTCCCACCCAAGAGATAGGACTACAACCAGTGGATGACTCTACCTGTGAGTCCATAATACTCTCTAAGGTTATCCAAAAGCACAATGTGGTCCACGGTGTTAAATGCTGAGGAGATATTGAGAAGAATGACAATTGACCAGTATCCCCTATCCCTAGCCCTGAGGAGGCCATTTTGCACCCTGACCAATGCCATCTCAGTGCTATGCCTTGCCCTAAATCTGGACTGGAATGGCTCATGGATGTCAAAGGCCACAAGGTGTGCCTCACGCTGCACTTTCTCCATAACCTCCCCCAAAAATGGGAGGTTGGAGACAGGTTGATAATTCACCAGGACATCATGGTCAAGCATTGATTTCTTCAAATGGTGCCTCACCAACGTCTCCTTCAAGACATCAGGGAAAACCCACTCTGAAAGCAAACACCAGATTATCCTGGCAAACACTGGACCAATGATCTTGGCACATCCCACTAGTAGACATGTCAGGGCCTGGTCCAGCTCACAAAAAGGTAGGCCACAGCTTCGAGATCATCTCAATGACACCAGCCACTCCCACTGGCCAAAACTCCTCCCAAACAACAGAAGTACCCATGCTTCTACCAGGCCCACCATCATAGGGCTAATCTTGCCCCACTTGGAAGATCCTGGAAGGGCACCCTGTCAGAGAAGAACTGAGCAAACTCTTCACACAATATGATTGATTAAGCTCTTTTTGGCTGCAGACACACAGGATGAAGCAGTCTGTCTACAGTCCAAAAGAGCTGAGCCGGTCTGGTCTTCCCTACGACAATCTCCCTGGACAGGAACTATGCATTGTTATGCTTGATTGCACCTTGATACTCATGATAGTTGTTCTCAATGCCAGTTAGTCCTGCTTGGACCAGGTCCTCCACCAGCAATGCTCCAACTTCTGACCCTTCAGCTTGATCTCCTTGAGAGCCCCGTCAAACAATGGCGGTCTCAAGCAGGAAGATATGGTTCATATATGGACTGTTGCGATGCCATCAAACACCCCAGAGACAGACATATGATGGGTTGCCACTGCCTCAACCATGCCAATTGTGCATGCAGTACTCACACCAGACAAATCAACCATCACCAAGTGTCCCTCTGGGGAAAATCCCCTTAAAGAGAGGTAGCTGACCATCTCAACAGGGGAGAGACTGTCAGGGAGGTCTCAAAGGAGAACTCTATCATGCAATAATTGGACCAAATGACCCAATCAGTTCTGAGGTTTGAAATCTCAAGCCCCAGTGACAATATTAAGTTTAAAGTGTGGCTGTGATGATGGGTCACAGAAGCAACTGCTTGTGCTAGGTCCAGTGATGTCATCAATTGGAGGAGTTTGTATCCAAAATGTGAGGATTCCTCATTGACCCACGTGTTGAAGCCCCCAAGGAATTATCATTCTAGGGGACTCCAACACTGTCGATGACAAAATCCACAACCTTCTGCAGGAAATCCCCCCCCCACCAATCCCAGAGGACAGTAAACAAGGAGAATTCTGGAACCCACACTTGGACCCCCATGCACCACCACACATTCACAGAACATAGAAACATAGACTTTGATGGCAGATAAGGACTGCTTGGCCCACCTAGTCTGCCCATTTCCCTACCTACAGGATAAGCTGCAGATCCTAGTTAACCAACATCCTGTTTCTTCCTACTCCCTACAAGAATCGCCTTATGTCTGTCCCATGCATTCTTGAATTCTTCCACAGTTTTAGACCCCACAACCTCCTCAGGAAGGCTGTTCCATGTGTCCACCACCCTCTCTGTGAAAAAATACTTCCTCACATTGTCCCTGAGCCATCCCCCCTCTATCTTCAAATTGTGTCCCCTTGTTCTTGCTCATCTCTTCTTTCTTAAAGATACCACCCTCTTGGACTTTGTTGATTCCACTGAGGTTCTTACAAATTTCTACCATGTCCCCCCTCTCCCTCCTTTCCCCAAGGGTAATACATATTAAGCTCCTTTAGTCTCTCCTCATATAGTTTCTCCTGCAGACCCTGCACCATTTTAGTTGCCCTCCTCTGGACTGCCTCCATCCTGTCTATGTCCTTGCAGAGATGGGGTCTCCAGAACTGAACACAGTACTCCAGATGGGGTCTCACCAACTGTCTGTACAGAGGGATAACAACTTCCTGTTTTTTGCTGGAGATGCCTCTCCCTGTACACCCCAGTATCACCCCAGCCCTCCCTACTGCCTCTCACATTGCTTGCTAACCTTAAGGTCATCTGATATGATTACCCCCAGGTACCTTTCCATTTTTGTTGTTGTTACTACCCACCCATTGTGTAATGGACGGGGTCCAAACCCACTTGGTGCACAGCAAAGTTCAAGCTGGATCCAAAGGAGATGGCCACACCCCCACCCCAGCATTCCCTCCTCATGCAGTGTACTATAGAATACCTGATGGGGACAGATGCCACCAAAACAGGCCTGGCATCCCCCCCCCTCCAGCCAGGTCTCCATGATTTAAGCAAGATCGACCAAAGAAATCAAGTCCGCCATAATTGTGGTCTTGTTTCTAATCAATCTGGCATTGCATAGCATGGCCTAAAGGGGACTGGTGGAGACTGCAGGCCCACCAGCTTCCTGCCCACTCGGTCTGGTCGGAACCCTGGGGATGGGCACTAAACACATCGGGCCTCTCTTCTGGCTCCATTTGCCCCCAGGGTACCTTCTGCTCTTAACCACCTTGATACTGATAAAATCCACTATACCCACAGGGTCCCACTACCAAGCAACTTGTCCCCTATTCATGCGTACCTCCCGATAGTGCCTTACTGCTGTAGTTGGAAGAGGGAGGTCGGCAAAGGGGAGGAGGTCACACAGCAAGGATGCTGCATTGGTAATACAAAGGGGTCTATAATCCCAGCATATCATGCAGCAGCTAACTATATTAAAATCCCTGCTACAGCCTTAGACAATACATTAAAACCACGAAAGGATAAAAATACATAACCTAACCCTAAGCTTGCATCATACATCAACACAAAATATAAAATATTAACCTAACCACACTCAGACAAACTCATACACTATCTAAAATGACTTTCAGACTCTAGAAACATGGTTTAAAAATAACCTACTAGTTCTGAACACAAAAAAGACTAAATCCATGTTGTTCCACCATACCTGCTTTGACACATCACAGCAACCCGGTTAACAAAACATCCACTAATATTCAACTCGAAAATTGTTACCTCCTTTAAATACCTGGGTGTATTACTGGACACTCATCTATCCTTCGATGAGCACATAACCTGTGTCACTAAGGCTACTAATCAGAAACTAGGCCTTCTATATTGCACTGCTCCCTACCTCTCAAGTAGTGCAAGAAGCACTATTGTCTCTGCCAACCTTCTCCCAGGCCTCTTCTATGGTGCCTCTATAATCCACTCCTCTAAGACTGCACTCCTGAACAAACTCAAAATGGCCTATCACAGAATTGCCTGATTTGCTATTAAGGCCCCAGCTCATGCCCATCACTGTGACGTGCTGAACAATTTGGGCTGGCCATCTTTCATGGCCAGACTTCACCTTCCAGTATATTGAGCCACCTTCAAGCTAATACACCTCCCACCTCCTCTGAGTATATCTAACCTACTAACCCTGAAACCCTTCCCACGAACACTCAGGTCCTCACACCTCCTGATGCTGGGTCTGCCCAAGACTCACCTAGTTGTTGGAAGAAGATCCTTCTCCTTCACAGCACCACAACATTGGAATGACCTCCCACACTCACTACTCTCATGCAAGACCATTACTCTCATCAAAAGACAATATAGGGATATATTTTGCAAGTCTCCTGTCTGCAATGGGAACTGTACCTAATCTTCCCTAAACTTCTCCACCTGCTTGCCTATACTCTTCTAGTGTGTATGATCAATGTCTAGGGCTATGAGTCTGTACACAGCCAATTGTCTATACTCTGTACTTATGTACTAATTGACTTTATTACAATTATATTGTATGCTTGTATCAACCTTACTGTTTTTTCACCTATGTTGCATTTGACATCTGTAATTTGTACTGTCTCCCAATAAGTGGGGTGGCTAGTACAATCCATGAACGTATATAACTGCCCAATGATATTTGTACGTACGTATCTGTATCTGTACTGGTTTCTTATGCTTGGAACATTTGGTTCCCTGGGTCGCCCCTGAAAAAGGGACTTGACAGTCTCAGAGGGCCGACCCAGTCATCAAAATATAAGTAAAATAAATAAATAAAACCCCTACACCACCCCTACAATAATAACCCTTAATGAAATTAAATTAAACCGAACAAGAAAATTGAGAAAACAGAATATTTTTTAAGTCCAGAGGACAAGTCCATCAGTTGGTTTTAGAAAAGGGATTTTGCTGAAACTTATGTCCATATTCAGAAAGAAAATACTAGCTGCTGCAATGCTCTCACCACTGCTGGTAGGGGAAGTCTAACAGAGATAAGCGCTCTCACCGCTTTCTCATGTGGATATTACCAGAGACCATTTAACTTACTGCAAGCCTAAAGGTCCATGATGTGGTGCTCTCACCACCGCCCCAGAACTATAGAAAATGAACAGTACTCACTGGGGAGGTTTTACAAGCAGGGTTCAACCCAGAACCACAGTTTGGCTAGCTAAGTGAAGATTCCTTTGGGTCTCAGCTCACACAGCAACCACTTTAAGGGCAGTGCATAGATTGTAAAGGCAGAACTTCCCCAGATTTCACTCCTCTTATCTGTAGCTTCGGCCCACCTGAGCTTGGGTGCAGAGTTCCAGTGGCCCTGAGAAAGTCCTCATTTTTGCTACTCAGCCCTCAGCAGACAGCAGAACTCACTCAGCTTTACCACAAGCTGTTTCTTCTGCTATCTCCAGCTTGCTTGTTAAGCAGCTCCACAGTAACTGCTCTATTGCATTGCTCCTTGGTCTTTGGCTGGTTTCCTTTCTCTGACAACTCTTCCCCTCAGCAGAAGTTCCCAACCAGCACTTTTGGGAGGTCAAACCACATCTTAGTTTCCAGCTGGATCACTGATTACCAGCGCCACTAAAACAGTGCTGTATTTGAAAAGTTTCAAGTCCTCTAAACAAAAATACAGCTGATTCTACAAAACAATGAAACTAGCTTCTACACTACCTCTTATTTCCGTCCCCTGCCTATTGCTATTTAATCTATACTTCAATGCTACAAACACTAACTTACATATAACTAAAAAGTAAAACCAGCCCTCACCAACAGAATGTCTAGAGGGTTGCTAACTAGCAGGATTCTCCTAAAAAACATTAAAAATAATGCTTAAAAGGTCTAGGAGGTGAAAAGATTTTTGTGATCACACAAAGCACAAAGGACAGATTCCCAGCCTGGTGGCCATCTTACCTCCTTGGATGGTGTGGCCATGCTCGTGCCCCCCAGGGCCTGTGTGACTAGGGTACCACCACCCTCCCGAGATAATTTCTGCCCTGTCTGGCATTTGTACCCCTGCTTTCTTGCATTGGGACCTTCTGGTCTGCTGGGGCAGGAGAGGCCCCTGTTGAGGCAACCCCCAACCCCACAGTCTCACCTTTTTCCCCAAACCAGACCTCTGCAGCTCGAGGCACCCGGCTGGGTTCCTTAGGGCACAGGTTTGATACTGCCTTTAGCAAGTCGGTGAACATGCCCTGGAGTAGTGCCATATTTTCCGTGCTCCTATCCACCTGGTCTACCAATTCCTTACCCCAGAGGGGAGTTTCCAGGGGTAAACTGTCCTCCAGCACCCTAACCTCTACTGCACAAGGATCATCCCACCCTGACCGGCTCACTCCCAACTGACCAGTCTAGGCTATGTACAGACTGTTGCCTAACCTCTTTCTCCCCATGACCATTCAGAATAGGCATAAATAGAATACTCACTAGCCCCCTCTGCTAAATCTGGATTGACTGCAAACCTCTTAGGGGCCCCTTCCACATCTTTAGCTCTCCTCTTCTTAGATCTTACATCATGCAGGATCGCAGGGGAGGTGGAAGGTGCAGGCAGGGAGGGACAAGGGTACTGCAAGCCCTGGGGTGGTTGGAAGTCATGTGGACAGGGAGGGCTGAGGATGCCCACCCATACAGGAGCAGCATGAGCCACTGAGATGAAGGGGCCAGCAGCAGCTAAGCAAGATCCCCCTTCCCACTCCTGTAGAGGCAGGGAGGGACAGGGGTTCTGCTGGCCCTGGAATGGTCAGAAGTAGTGTGGGAAGGGAGGGCCGAGGAAGCAGCATCAACCACCTCTCCAACCCCAACAGGAACAGTGTGAACCATTGGGGTGGAGGGGCCAGCAGGATCCAAGCTGGATCCCCCCCATTCCAGTAGCAGCAGACTGCCAAGCAGCCACATAGGCATGCTCAGCTTGCATCAGAAAGAAGGAGGAGGGGGCAAAGAGCACTGCCTCACCTTCATCAGGCCACCCCTACCTCTAGAATGCTGCCAACTGCCCACCTCACTAGCTCCTGCCCCAGTCTGGCCCCCACTGGAACAGCCCACTGATGAGCCAGATGCCCCCTCAGAGCACCTGCTTTAGCTAAGCAGCACCATTCAGCTCATCCAGGGCCTTGGCCTGCTGCAGAGGCTCATCCAAACTGTCAGCATGGGAAGCAGCCATGATAGGGCAAAAAAGTGGATGCTGCAGCATGGTAGCAACCTACAGGACCCACATGGAAGGTCAGAAACATGCCCCAAGGGAAGAAGCACAGAACTGGAAGAAAATGCGAGACTGGGAACTCCAGCAAGGAAGTGACAATGAAATAAAAGGTGCCTGGAGAAAAATGGGATAAAGATGTGATGCTGCACACAAACCTAGAGGTAAGTCCAGCCTGTCCAACCTGCTAGCAGGCTCCCAGCACATGACAACAAGGCCTGACCATGAGGGGCCGCATGGACAAAATGGCAATCCCGAAACAAACAGAATGGTGCATCTGGTCTGGTTGGTAATTCAAGGCTTCAGATGCTGGAGCCATGCCAGGTAGGGGACTTTTAACCCCATGAGCCTGCCTCGCCTATGCATGTACACCAATCCCATCCCAGACCATCCGTCCATTGGCCAGTTGTCAGGGAAGTGGCACCAACCACTCCCTCCCAAGCCTCATCACCCACTGGTCTGGCACCAGCCATTTCACATCCCTAGGGAGGGAGGGCTTTCAGCAGGGGTGGCGGTGGTGGGAGGAAACCCCATGCCAATTCCTCCTCCCCCTTTAGCTGGGGGAGACTCCCTGTTTTAAATGAATATCTGTGCTGCATCAATGCTCTTACTATCTCCCTTAGAAAGAGGGGGCACTCTAATTAACACCACCAGCATAGCTGCAGTTCTCCAATCACCATCGAAAAGAGATCACAGGTGGCGGAGGGGTCACTAGCACCAGGGATAATACAAATTATACAATGACAAGAACATTTCTTAGTTTCTGATTAGTTGGTGGCCGCCTTCACCAGTGATGTTATCTGAGTATAACATCACTGTATGAAGATCCAGCAGCAGCACAACCTCAGAAAATAAAGAAAAAGAAATCACTGCACCCATCTAAATGCTACCTTCTATGATCCTAACCGCTTTTCCTGTCACATACCCCACTTTTGCACACAAGTTTCCCGCCATCATCTCACACACCAGCCACCACTCTGCCAAAGCAGTTATCTCTATGTAATTTTACCAGCATTACTGATGAAGCAAAACAGATTTATTTTTATGTCCCATTCTGAAAGCTTCACTGAATGAGTAAGTATATGCTTCTTTCAACAGTCAGCGTGGGGCTCTTCCGGCAATGCTAGCTCACTTTTCACCTAATTTTATTTATTTTTTCTTTCTGACACCTTTGCTGGCCACAAAATCAGGGGTCAACCTTAACATTCATTTACTGGCCCGGGTACTAGTGCAGATTGCCGCGGGCTAGTGCAGAATCTCTTGTTACTTGCCTGGCTAGACTAGGGCAGTTCCTCCTGTGGAAAGCTGCAATTCCATTCTCAACCCGGGTATCAAATAAATACATAAATACGTGCATACTGTATAAGTGTTATTTAATTAAATGCCAGGTCCTTTTCATGGAGGTTTAACTATGTGCTGCCTTAGCATTAGTGAAATGAAAAAAAAAATAGATGTCTGTGTATAGTGCATTTACAAACAGTTTCATTTTATACTAACTACGGCTTTTGTTTTTTGCTGGTAAAGATCCTTTCTCCTTTTCCTGTCCTTGTTTAGCTCAGTACTTATGGTAGGCAGATTTGTGACTGTGTCCAGCAGCAGCACAGTTCTAGGGTTGTGACCTGTCCAGTTGTAGACCGGATAATCCGGTTTTCAGGGTCCTAATCTGGTCATCCAGTTGTGATTAAATGTGGTTCACTGTTTGGGCCATTTTGAGTGCTCAGATAGTATTAAAACTGATTTTGTATAAATCATTCACTGTTGTATGCATGCCCAGGTTACAAAAAAGTTCTGGTGTCACTAGTCACAGGCCTTTGTTTGTAAAACCAGTCTGTCTAGGAGGTGTAAAGTATTGCCATGAAGACCATTAGCAGTAGAGCAACCTAATCTTTTCAACTCTGAATTTTAAGTATGGTCATTTACTGCCACGATAGGAAACAGTTTTTATACCTTCATATGCTGTAATGGGTTCCTTTTTGTTTTTCCTATATTCTCATGTTTTAGATCCAGTTTTTCAAATTAGTTTTCACATTTTTATTGCATTTATTGCTGTGTTGATTATTTCTTTCCTAAGTCCTCAGCAGCTGCTGCTCTTATTTTTCAAACTACCAACCTAAACATCCCATGATATTAACTACACCTTTACATGATATTGGAATAAATAGCATGGAATAGTGTGTCTGAAATTGTGGAATGTGATTTCTTAGTCATTTGAAATGAAACAGCAGTAGCTTATGAGGTAAAGGGAACACAATGCAGTATTGAGGATACTACAAGTACTGATAGTTTAGTTATCAAAAAGGTGGTCAAAGCATATCCGAATACATGGCTGTCGTGGGAAAGAAAACTGGACAGTGTTTAACTGAGACAGCAACAGGTTGTGAATGGGCTTTGTACATCCAGAAGATCTGGGTTTAAATTCCCACAGCTTCCACTTGCAAACTGTGTGACCCTAAACAAGTTACTTAACCTCCCTGTGTTCCTGGGCCACCAGTGTAAATGGGTCTTGTGCCCAATAGGAGTTACCTGGTTGTCAAAGAATAAAAATAAATAAATAACAGCATGGGTTGATGATGTTGAATTTATCCTTACTTTTTTTTTTTGGTGAACTTTTTTTAATAGAACTGGAACAATCAAGCATTTATGGGATCTGTGGCCAGGGTGGGAAAAGAAAGGAAAAAGGGAAGAAAAAGGCACACACACTTTTCATGACACAACTTTGTTAACTACAAATCTGAAAATGTGGAAATATATTAAAGAAGTCAGTAATCCAGCTGACACTAATAGAAAACAAACAAATAAAAGCTCATGCGTATAAAAGGCAAAGAGAAGCCGTCGGTTCCAGCAGTGTTGGCTAGAAAAATATGACTGGTTGGGGTATGATGGTGCAAAAGACCTGATGTTCTGCCAAACATGAAATAAAATTGGGTAAGGTGGGCAATGATAATAATTTTAATTTTGGTACAGATAACTTCCGGCTTGACTCTGTCTCATCCCATAATATCAGTGAAGCTCATGCTAGGGCAAAGGAAAAGGAGGATGCCAGCACTGCTACTCCAGGGATATGTAACAGAGGGAATGTTGAAGAACATGAATGAAGCAATGCTTAACTGTCTGGATAAACTGTTTCACACATGCCATGCAATTGCTAAGAAAGGACGACCTTTCACAAACTCTGTGTGGATGTGCAGCATTGATGATATGAAAGAGCTAGATATCAGTTCAGCATATCAGAAGGACAAATATGCCTGCAACTTTATCCAATATGTAGCCAAGGTTGAACACATAGTGCTATGAGAAAAATTTATGAGAACAAAGTTAATTTCAGTCATCAGTGACAGAACCACATGACCTTTCAGTCACAGAAGCTGAGATAGCATATCTGCGATTTGCAGTTAAAGGCACAGTGCAAAATCAGTTGGTAGGTGTCCAGACTGTTAGCAGGACAAATGTGATTTTATTTGCCTTTCATTTAACAAATCATTGTTAACCATACTGACTGCAGGCTACTGCAAACTTCTGTGGGCTAGTGCAATCTCTGGTTCACTAGCCTGGCTGGCTAGTGCAAAAAAAGTTAAGGTTTACCCCTGCACTAAATACACATCAAAACAGCACACCGTGCCTAAAATCTCATTCTCCCTTCCACCTACCTACTCCATCATCTTCTTTGGCAGTCCTGGAGCTCAGAGTGGCAACAGCGGGTGGCAAGAACAGTGGATGGCTGGCACCACCAAACACTGGTGACTCAGTAAAAATGCCATCCCAGTAGAATAATATCCCCATACCATTTTTATGACCAGTACCCTTGGTATCTTGTGGTTTGTGTGTGCTCTGCCTTTTTCATGTTGTTGACATAAGAGCAATGCTCCTAATACAGAGACAGCTCCAACTAATGGATAACCAGAAAAAGGAACATATTTTTATATAAATATACCTCCACACACAAGAAAAAGTGAAAAAAAAAATATTTTACATTTTTTTATTTATTTTTTAATTCTCTTCAAACATTAGCCAATGTATAATCACAATAATTCACTTCTGGGTGTGTGTCATGCTAAGATAATGTCACTTCTTGGATGCAGGACATACTCGGCCTGTGGCCTCATGCCCAACCACCCGAGGCATGTTGGTATCCTAGCACAACACACACTCTGTCATGCATTATTGCTTAAATGTAATCTAAGGATTGGGCATCATGGGGGAGGGCCATTACATGACAAGACTGGGCATCATGGTTGGGGTAACCACTGAAAACCAGTAATACATTTATACTAGCAGGGCTGGTTGGGGGGACACTCTTAGATGTCAGGGATAAAGAAACACAGTTATTAATTTTAAAAAGTTTTAACTGGAAAGACATACTGAGCTGGTGTTTTATTTTTTTACTTTTAAGCATCATGGTTGGTAGACAATGGTGCCATCAGTGCCTGCTGACATCATCACATCAGCACATGGAACTCTGTGGGTATAAAAGGGGATGTTTAGAAGCCAGTTCTTACTGCTGGCAGAAAGCAAACAGCAAGGAAGCAGATAAGAAAACCATGCTTAGCAGAAGCCGTTTAAAGGAAGAAATAATTGTTGAGCAGGCATAGCTCCTAAGGACTGAGCACCAGTTTTCCAGCAAGAATATCATAAGAAAATAAAACTAAATTAACAATAACATGAGAAAACCTAACTGTAACACTTGCATGTGAACTATCAACAGAGGTAGCATTTTTTGACATTCACAAAGGCATATCAGCTTGGATGCATAAATAAAGAACAGAACTGTAGGTTCTATGAAATATAAGTCAAAGAAGCTTTGAGGAGAATGCCTAGATGCAGTAGACATAAAATAGAGCAACACTAACACTAAGGCATTGTTTTAATTTGTTTTCTTCTAGAGCTCAACAGCATTTACAAATCTGGTTTTTACAATTTACAAAGGTACACTTATAAACATGTTTTTATCCTAAAAATACAATAAGATAAATAGTGAATGCAATATATATATCACAATAAAAGGATTCACAGTAGAAAGGAAAGGTGGGAGGGAAAAGGAGCTGTAGATTGAAAATGGTCTGTCATATGATATGATAGGTAAGGAGAATGGGCAGACTGGATGGGCCAAGCAATTCTTATCAGCCATCAAATTCTGTGTTTCTATTCATGCATCTTATTATAAATTTTCATAAATAAACAGTGAAGTTTGCCGCAAGCCCACTCCTGTGGAGCAGGATTCTCTCTGTTACAGCAAAAAAAATCCCTCTTGTGATGGTGGGGGGGGCAGGGATATCGTTTCTCTGTCCTTTTAACACACTAGCTGTTTCACAACTAAACATACACCAGAGAATCCCAGGGCACCCTCTCTCCATGCAAGGGGGTACAAATATGTCTCCAGTTTGTGTTCCTGGGATAGAACCGTCTTGGCCGCTGCACAATGAAACCAGAAAGTCACAGGTGTGTATAGGCTTTGGGGGGCCCAATACACCCTTTTATGTTTCTTTCCTCAAAAATGCAGAGCTCAGTTCAAACTCCAACAGACTCCTCCTGAGACCCTTCATATTTCCTCCCCTCCTTTCATCATGAAGTCTATAGTGGTTCTTCACTTTGGTTGTGTTTGGCCTTAAGACAGTTACACAGGTGTAGTATAGTTTGAACAACCCTTACAAAGGCAACTCACACAAAAGACATGGGCAGAATTATTTTTAAAAAGTAAACCAATGCTTTACTAATTAATTAATAAATGCAGTAAATAACATAAAGACAAATAACTTAGACATTGGTTACAGGACATTAAAAATAAAATGGAAAATATACATAAAACCCTACACTTAACAAACTCTGAGATTAAAGTTCTACCTTGAGTATTTAGCTGCTGAATTTTGAAGAGCAAAGTGTCCTTAGAAGTGATAATTGAAGTTTTAGCTCTGATGGTCCAGGAGAAAATGTCCTGAACAGAAATTATCTCTGCTCTCCTGAGCAGAGAGGCAGGGTCCCCAAATGAAAAAAAAAGGCTCAAGGCTCAAAAGCTAAAAGCTCAGATACAGTCTTTCTTCCTTGCTTTATGGGATTTCTCAAGGGGCAGGTCCAGTGGACAGTGGCTTGCCCTGTGATAGGCTAGCATTCTGTTTCTATGGCTACGCAACCAATCCATTTTTAGTATTTCATTACAAAACAACACATATGCAGTGCTAAATATGGGAGAAGAAAAACTCAGGTCAGCTAGTTTAAACCAGAATCCTAGGGAAAAAACTCAGCCCCTATCCTTTTCAAATGGCTGTGATTAAGCTACAGTTAGTGTAGCCATTTACTTAAATGGTAGCCCATTTAGTGGTAACAAGATTAGCTCAATGTAGACTTGCAGAGACAATAGAACCCCGGACCGAATGGCACCACTTGATGGTGAGGGCCATTCAGGCACAAATGTATGTGCTGGATTCCAGCTCTTCTTAATTATTATTTTGTCTCCTTTTTAAATGATTCAATTAACTCTAGTCCCTGCCTAGTAGCTGACAGATTCTCTGCCCAGTAACAAGAGTTACAACATCATTCTAGAGCCCATGGCTTTTCTTTGTACCCATGATCCCTTGCAACTTACATTGGCCACCATGTGCATCTCTGATGCATTATATACATAAAATTATATAAAATATGATCAGAACAATAAGGTATGTTCCTATCTCACCACAATGTTTCTTATTTTGAACTTGTTAAAATAATACATGGCCTGGCAGCTAAACAGCATCAAGGCAAGCTTTAAAGTAGGTTAAGAGAGAGAGGTAGCCATTTTGTGGCACACAATAAGAACAGAATAATTGTGTGATTAAAGGAGATATATGAAAGAGTAATGAGGATATAAAAGCAGAATATAAATTAAATAATGTATTAATACAGCTTCAGTTAAAAGATATATCATAAGCCACTGATAGTGGCTTAAAGATTTAAAGAAAATTAAATGGTATGTGATCATGTCAGTTAATAACAATAGGCCCTATGCACTAATGGACAGAGTGGCTACGTGCCATGTATCAGGGGCATGTAGCCACTCTGCATCCATTGCACCACCCATGTGGAATGCATGAAATGGGGTGTGTGGCCACAACACCCCCAATTCCACAGCCATGTGGACCACAACATGCCAAGGGAGATGGCGAGGGGGGTTGCCAGCACTATGCACCATTCACAATGGTGTGTAGTGCCTTCCTCGGGGGGGTGCAACAGTTGGCAGATTATGGCAGGGGGAACCCTGCCATAACCGAGGTACACATGGCTGTGCATACAGACACCCACCATGGCAATGAGGACTGTCCCAGTCCACCCAATCTCTACCACAGTACCCGCCCCCCCTTCCTGATGGTCAACCCCAGCATACCAACATAGCCATCCCCAGCACAGCAGCCCCCCACACACAAACAAAGTGGCACCAGATTCATAACTGCAGTACACACTTCCACCTCCTATGGATGGACCCGTACATGTCAACCCTGCCTAACCAGTACAAGGCACCCTTCGTATTGGTTCCTCTGGCATACCTTAAAAATGCCCCACACAGAAGGCATTGTGTTCATTCAGACACCCCCTGGCTGTCCTACCCCCTGCCTGTCATGTCCGACTGCTCACAAGCCACGTGCAGCAGACACAGTGAAGCAATCACTGCAAACCTCCCCCATCCCCGATCCCATCCCCTCTGCCCTCATTGGTAGTCAGTGGCACTCCCAACCCCATGGCACTGACCACTGCCCCCTTTTCTGTACCTGCACAGACAGTGCTATGGCCTGAATGGCCAGTGGCACAGCCCTCCACACACCTCCTTGGCCACCGGCCATCCAAGTGATGCTGGGTACAAAGTGCCCATTTATACAGTAGGTGGCATGCTCCCACCATCACTCAGATGACCAGTGGCTGAGGATGTATAGGGAAGGATGTTTAACTAGCTGTCCTGTGATGGGGCACTGGCTCTCAGGTACAGCACATGAGGGGGTTGTTTGGTGGTGCCACAGGAGGGGGCAGCATTGTGTGCTATGGGGACGGGGCTGCCTGGTGCCAGGTGTACCTGCTGGTCAAGCACTGAGTCAGGGACGTCATATGTTTGGTGGGTGTTTGCCATTGGACCACCTGGGTCCTGGATGGCATGTGGGGGGGCTGCCATATGGGTCAGGGGCAGGGGTTCTGCCGGGAACTGTATGGATGTGTGGTGCAACTGGGGTATGAGCTGGGGGTCCCCAAGCCAACATGGCTGGGCTGCACAGGTCTGGGTGCCTGAGTTGGGCATTCACACATCCAGACCCACACCTTTGTTTGCTAGGGGTCCAATGAGGGACCCCTGCCTGGGTTCACGACTCTGCTTTGGCCACCTTGCACAGACCTGTATACCATGGGGTTGAGCCCATGGACAGGTGGAAGCCGTTGATAGATACAGCCGGTGCGCACCTGTCCACAGGTGCAGAGCTAAGTAGTTGGGATATACACCTCTGGCTCATACTTTCTGCCCATTCTTGCATAGGCCCAAAAATAAAATAGAGCTGAATATAAGATTTTTAGTTTAGTTGAGCTTTTCATATTTTTTTAGTTTAGCTTTTAATTTCTTCACAGATCTCCTGGAAGAAGCAGAACAGGTGAAATGTTCGGGATGTTAAAAAAATGATTATAAGGAACATTTATGGTATAGTGGCCTTTTTTTGTTCAGAGTTGCCCACCCCAAATGTACTTCAAGGTTCCACCAAGGGCAAGCTCCACAGATAATAGATGCACAACTTTCTATGATTCCTACACTGGAACACCTAATTAACAAATAGTGACCATCAGTACCTCTTTTCCCATTCTGTTCTCCAGCTCTGGGCTTCTGTGCCCTAAGTGCATGATTTTGTACCTTTTCACATTGAAACCCAGCTACCATACCCTTGACTACTCCTTGAGTTTCCTTAGATCTCGTCCCATTCTTTCCATAACACCCCGCCTCGAGAATCCACTCTATTACATATTTTGGCATCATCAGGAAAGAGGCATACCTTGTTTTTATTTTATTCTAGTCTTTGGTAACTGGGTAAGGCTGACTAGGCACAAATGCCTGTTTTCAGGGGTGACCTGGGAGCACTGGGTGATTAAGTGACTTCCTCAGAGTCACACAGTATGCAAGTGGAGGTAGTGAGAATCACACCCTGGTCTGGTCTGCTGGATGTACCAAGCTCATTCATACCTCATTACCCTAATCTCTAGGTTATACTGCATACCTTCTCTTCCAGTTCATCTGCAATGTCACTTACAAAGACATTAAAAAGGACCTGTCCCAGTACTAAGCCCTGGGACACCCCACTGGTCACATTCCCTTCTATGGAGTCAATTCTATTTACCACACCCTCTGTTGCCTATCCCTTAACCAATTTCTTACTCAGATTACCACCGTTGGACTAATCCCTAAGCTGTTCAGCTTCTATATGAGTCTTCTGTTTGGATTGGTGTTGAATGTCTTATTGAAACCTAGGTTGACCACATCCGCCACTCCACCTAGATCTATTGCCCTGGTCACTGAGTAAGAGAAATTTGTCAGATTTGTTAGACATGTATCCAAATCTAAAAATCCATGTGTCCTTATCTCTTATAACCCATTGGATATAAGGTACTCCAGAATCCTTTCCTTCAGCTGTGTTTTCATTAACTTCCCCACCACTGATGTTAGGCTGACTAGCCTTTAATTGCAAGATTTTTCCCTACTACTGGTTTTGTGTAGTGGAACTGCATCTGACCTCCTCAAGTCCTCTGGAACCACACCTGTTTCTAGTGGTATCCTATGAGAAGGGAGATTGCTATTGAGTGCGTACAAAAAAGGTAATTCAATAGCGGTGCCTGTTCTCAGGGCTAGTAGATGGGGCGCTGAATGTGGGTTATAGCAACATCCTATTGCTATAAGTATATGTACATGCATATGGTGGGGAGGAGCAAGCATGCCGTGTGATGGGCAGAAGGAAAGGGAGGGTTAGTGAGGTGTAGCGCGATGGTGGGTTGCCGAACTGGCCGTGTGGTGTGGGGGTTCATGGCAGGCTATGGTTTGGAGGGTGCCGGGTTCGATGCTGCGCTCATCTAGATTTTTGCGCCAGTCTGAGATTTTTATTTTTTTTATTTTCTTTCACCCCCCTTAAAAAAATGCACCCCCTGGAGTTGAGAATCTTTAGTACGGAGGGTGCATGAACAAAAAATTTGAAGTTCCCGGCACCATTTTGTGGTGCACTGGGAGTGTACATTGGCAAAATGGATTTTCGCTGATGTACATTCATCCTAACAGTGATCTCCTTTCTGCGATTGCTATTATCACATAAACCCATTTCTAGTGAGCTGTTAAATAAGACTGTCTGGGGTGTTGTCATTACCTCCCTGAACTCCATTGGCTGTCCCCCATCTGGCCTCATTGCCTTGTGCACTTTCAAATTTGTGACTCCCCTCTGAAAAAGAGCTAGTTTCTACCTTTTTTTTTTTTTAGTTATTTAACCAGGTGAGACACACTAAGCTGAAAGCTTTTTTACAGGTACAACCTGGGAGCACAGGGAAGTTTTTTTTTTTTTTTTTTTTATTTAGTTGTTTAACCAGGTATAGCACACTAAGCTGAAAGCTTTTTCACAGGAGCGACCTGGGAGCACAAGGAGGTTAAGTGACTTGCTCAGGGTCACACAGTATGCAAGTGGAAGCTGTGGGATTCAAACCCAGGTCTGGTCTGCTGGATGTCACCAAATTTGCAGCTCAGAGCCTTAGACCACTGCACTGTACTGCCTCCCTCATGCCCTCTAGTGCTCCTGATACTTTTATGTGGCCCACTCCCCTTCTCCTTCCCTCTGTGAATACCAAACAAAAGTATTTTTCAGGATATCTGCCTTAAGGAGACAGTTGATGGAACCTCCTAATGAAGCTCTTCTACAGGAAAACAGTCTTTTTTTTTCTTATGAGTAAGATCAGCTTCTCCAGAGGGCCACTGAGTTATTTTTAAACAGTTTATGTTTTTTTACGTGTGAATCACATTTTTTTACTTAATGATTGTGTACTGTGTTTTCTGTCAAAGCACTGGAGCTGAGCCTCTTCAGTTGACTTCTACAGTAGAATGAAGGGCCAAATGGCTTCATCTGATTCAAATGTAGTAAGGCCACAGACAAGGAGAGGGAGGGCAATAACCCCAGCTAGACATTAGGTCCCAGGGCAGAATAGGGTAAACACAGCAAACTGCGTGGACCAATTTTCTTTTTTTCTGCCAACATATTCTATGTTTCTAAACTGTTATGACTCTAAGTAGTGCAATCTTCTATTGTATTGAAGCCACAGTGATGGGAAATGTGGTAACCAGTTATGCACACCTCTGGCATTCTTAGCTTTGTGCCTATTGAATGTTTTGCTCTGAATGCAATATGTTTTAACATGTATAAGAAAGATTGTTGGTTCCATTGGGCATACTTTCGCAGTGCTAGCCAGTGATGACTAAAATAGATGGTAGCAAGAGAAAATATCAGATTAGTGTAGTGAGTTGGGTTTATAAATGTGTTGAGGAACTCATACTTGTACAGAAACTTTGCATTCCAAAAAGGTGTGGTCTACTACATTCTAATATGTGTTTTATCCTTGCAGAACCTCACAAAACGCTACTAAAGTACATACTGTGCAACATTTATAGCTTGTGAGGAAATAAACATTAGGGCTGTAAAAGAATTGTTGCAACTTTCATGAATATAGCTGTGCAATCTTATAGTAAAGAGAAATTAGGGCAAGTACATTAACAAGGCATTAACAAGGGTAAACAGCAGAATCTAGAATTTTCATGGGCAGTCCAGAATGTCTGTCTTTCCATTGTCCATATTGAACTGCCAAGTATTACTCTTACAGGAATTGCACAATTGTTTAGCTTCGTGTGCCTTTCACTGTACTTTAATCTGTATTGTAACAGAGCCAGATGATATGTAAGCAATAACCCATGACAGGGTGTGGGGTTATTGGGGATTAATCAATACACTAGGTGTTTTGAAGACACTCAGCCAATTTTAACCCACCAAAGACAACAGGAGGATTCTGCTGACCAGCAAGGTCCACCAAACAGGGATTTCAACTCTCAGGGGGATTCTGTTCCCTTACCTAGGAGGCATGGATACAAAAAGCATTAGAAGCTACCAGTATGCATAGTGTATGGGGTGCTGCTAGATTGCATCTCACACTTCTCAGCAGTAAATGTGTACCGTCTGGAACCCTGTGGCCTGAGAGAGAGCCACTTCTTGTCACCTTGTACATAAAAGGAGGAGATATTTCATGTCACTGATCATCATCAGTGCCAGCTCTTTAAGTGCCCCACCCACACAAAACATGCAGAACAAAGTCTGCTGCTCCACACATTTCACACATGAGAATCCTGCTGGTGCTAGAAAAAATTAAACAATGAGAAGAACAGATCATTCAGTGGTAATTACATGATGGGTGGGGCATAAGTGATACAGTATAATGGATTTTAGAATGGAAAAGGCAGTGGTGGTGCTGACTGAATGGCTTATAGGCTAAGTGTGACATGACCTGAGACACGCCACAACATGAAATTGAAAGCATACAGGGTGGAGTGGCAAAAAGAAAGTAAGTGCATCCATTCTAAAGAAAACTAAAAAATATTTACATACAATTAATTCCCATCCACATCTTCATTACAACAGTTGATCTACTTCTCCTGCTTAAACCTTAGCTGAAATCACACTTGATTGCCTTCTAAGTTAGTATGCTAAGATAAATAGAGAATTATGAAGTTAGCAAAGGGCTGAACCTCAGGAGCAAATCAACTCTAGTGGACAGGATCCAGGGCCAAAGACACAGTCACAATGTTGTGGTGCAAAATGGCCATAATGTCCTACATTTGTACATCTGGCCCTGTTGTCGTATGTATAAAGGGGTTGGAATACATTCTCTGCACTGTCGCAATGGTCATTACAACAGCAAAAGGAAAGTGGCAGGAGCACCATGCGAATTAGGCACTGTGCCATGCACAGATGCATGCCAGTGCCTGCACTCTGCAACCATATACTGTAGCATCAGCATCCCTGAAGAACTGTTGCAAACAGCTCTTCATGGTGTCACAGGCATGTGGCAGGGATAACTGGGATCATGGTGGTTTATATTGATAATGGACCATTGAATTAAAGTACTCATTCAACAGAATTGGGCTAGTGAGCAGGGTTCCACTAGATAGCAGTAATACATTAAATTTAGAGAAATAGCGGGGATCTACTGAACAGCCAGGGTTGGCCAGTAAAGGACCAGAAAAATTGAAGCTATTCCAGAAAACAGGCAGGCCTAAAGCTATGGGTTGTGTGAGTGGTAAGGGGGGGACTAAGGCAGTAGCAGCCCTGGATATAGATTCTGGGCACAGCAGGGTGCCATGTGAGCAGAAGTTTGCCATGCACAGACCTCTGTGGGTGGTGCAGACCAGTATCTTTAAGAGCAAAACCATGCTCTGTGCCCACTAATGTCTGGTAGCCACATCTGTATTCTGATTTAACCATTCTAGGAGACTCATCCTCACCATGGCTTAGTCAGGGCTCTGCATACTCTGTGACAGATGAATGTGATTGCACAATAGAGTACCTCTTTGCACCTTGAATTTGTGCCACAACAGACTGCAACTGTGTTTAAGTCCCTAATGTCATGCAAATGAACCTACAGTAGTAATAAAACAAATGGAAGAGAAATATGAAAATCTGTATTAGTGAAGTGGAACTATGTATAAATAATGGGCTCAATTTTCAAATGCCTGTTAGACAGATGCATGGTGCACCGAACCCCTGCTTGTGGTAAAGCTGGGTGCACCAGGGACTCTGCGCTGGATTTTGGTAAAAATCCATGCACAGCAGCAGAGATCCCAAAGTTGCCACAAGCAGAACTGTGCAGCAAAGAGAAGATGCATGAGAGGGCACAAGGGAGGGGATTGCTGCGAGCTCCATTGTGGGTGTGCTGTAGCGTAACTTGTGTCACCAACCCATAGGGTATGAGCACCGGTGGGCAGAAGAGTCTGTGAATGGCAACAAGTGTTAGGTTGGGAGGTGGTGGATTGCACAGCACCCTGACAGGGATGGGTATCAACAATGCAACAGTCACAGTGACAGGGCCATGAGTGATAGACAGTGCTTTAACTAGCACTGTGGGAAGGGTTGAGGACACCAAAGGGAGCCATGGTGGCCATGGTGTAACAGGGGACAGTAGGAAAGATATGTACTGGAAGTCATTAATTGCAGGGGCTTAGAAGGACAACATATCACATGTACTGGTGACAGCCATAGCTGTGGCAGTGCACCCACTCCACTGCAGAGCACAAAGCTGGCACCATACACTGTGACCTATGGCAGCAGCCAGTTCCTGGCAGGCCACAATGCATTAGTGCCATGTAAACCTGCAAGACAGTGGTAAGCTCCAGATCCACCCTGCCATGCCACAGCCCCATCAGTGTACATGACTGGGCCCCCCATGGCATGAGACTGTCATTACATGCAGGGGCTGCAGGACTATCATCACTATGTCCTGTATGCTGTGGCACTGTATACAGGTCGAGATGGGGTATGTATGAAAGACACGCTGATACTACCACACAGACCACCACATATGTGGTACGCAGGGTCCTGTACCCCTGTAGCAGGTGGTGGTCCAGAGATCCTGGTTTTAGAGGTGAGTCCACATTCATCTGTGCACAGGACAAAACCACCTGCACCTTTGTAGCCATCATCCAGGATATTGGACATGGGTGATCCTCCATGCAATGTGCAGGCTGCTAGACATGGTTCCCTGGTATGCCAGATCACTGTGGATGCAGCATGTACAGATGTGCCACCCATAGCATCTGCAGAATGATGCAGTATATCCTATCACTGACAACACTGTGACAGAACAGTACACACACACACACACACACACATGTGGTGCTCAGCAATGTCCATCAGTACTGTACTGGTGATATTTCCAGTCAACACCCATGGCAGCATGTGTGACATGTAATACATGTGGCAGAAAGTCAGTCTGCTGTCTGACTGTTGTGCCAGTCTTAGTCACCTGTCATAAGTGGTGTAAAGTGACAAGGCTGTGACAGGGCAGGGTGGACAGGGTCCTGTACAACAGTGGATGGCTGAAATGGCACTGACACTGTGTTCAATGAACATCCATGGCAACCATCTTAGGGCCCATGCAGTGTGCCATACATGCATGCAACCTGTACAATCCAGGGCTCACAGTCTATGTACATCCACTGCTGTATGGTTCTCTACTTTGATGTGTTGGGGTTGACAGCATGTCCAGTTTACGGTACTGTAGACCCAGAGGACTATCACAGGTCTTTCCAGAGCCCCAGCCACAACCCCCTTCCACACCAGGTGCCAGTGATGGTACACTGTTAGCCCAAGTGGACCGGGGGCCATCCTGTGCTGCATAGCCTCTCTGACCATACAGCTCCTTATGGTCAGTGCTGACACATGGGGCTGTAAGACCAGCTCTGGCTGGTCTAACTCCTACCTCTCTGGACTTTGGAGGGGTGTTTGAAAAATTCACTTTAGGGATGCCAGTCCACTGTTGTGGCACAAGCACCCATCCACTGTGGTGCAGTGGTACATCTACTGCAAGCTCGGAAAAAGTCACTTTGGCGCAGGTGGCACCCTTTACGCTGCAAGATCCCTTGCAGAACTGGAAATGATGCAAGGTCCAATGCAAAGTGCCCTTGCATCAATTATCTTGGATGCATGCACCTTGCATAATTCCCTGGCCTCTGAAAATCTAGCCCAATATGTTTTTCAACGTTTTCACAAAAGTGGACAACTCACTTATGGAGAAAGAAAACTATGAGCCACATTCAACGGAGAAGGGAAAAAAATCAGGCTGCGGTATAAATGAAGGAATGATAAGTGAGTAGCAAGTAAATTACAAGAATGCAAAGGCGTTAATAGTGGAAATATTTAAAAGGAAAATTGTAAACTTCTCCTGAAGAGATGTAGTACCTGTGATTTTTTATTGGTATTGTCTTAGCATTTAATATAAGGTGGAGAACCTAAGTTAAGTGGGCTGCTATAGGGAGCCAAGCATACCTTATGAAATAATTTTGTTTTGAAATTGCTAACAGTATTTCCCTCCCAATTCATACCTATATAGTTTTGCTGCATTGTTTCCCTTTAAGGAGACAGAGCTAGCTACAATGAGAATCCTATATTACAGAATCAGATGCCTGGACCTCAGCACCCAAAACATGGAACACCACTGTAAAGTGTTTGACAAACTCAGATGGTCTACAATGGAAGTTTGAATCCAGTATGCATTGAAATGCCTCTACAACAAGATGATAAACATCAGTTCCCCTTCAATCTTGTCTACATTCTTGATGAGGCAGTGTTCTCAATGTAAGCTGTGGTCTACATCCAGTAGTCAGTGCTGGAAATAGGGGCCGGGCAGGAACCCAGGGGAACTCAGTATCAGGACTAAAACTGGGAGCTTGACCACTTCCATGAATAAAATGGAAAGCACTGCTCCTGTGTAACATTTAACCATCAAAATACATAAAACTGAATTACAAACATGTTCAAATGCAACAGATGAAGAGGAAATATGTCCCCAGACCCTTGCAGGTAGATTTGATACTATATAAAAGGTGGTGGGTTCCCCCAGTGAATTTTGCACATTTACAGTGCCGCCAGTAGCTCATTCGTAATACACCACATGAGAACCTCAATGGGGAAGATTAATTTGAAGGCACTATAGTGTAGTAGTTAACAGCACTGAGCTGCAAACTTTGGGAACTGGGTTTGAATCCCACAGCTACCACTTGCATACTGTGTGACCATGAGCAAGTGACTTAACTTCCCAGTGCTCCTAGGACACACCTTGAAACAAGTCTCAGCTTAGTGTGTCTTTTCTGATAAAAAATGTTAAGATTAAAATAAAATTCCTATATAGCACTACATTGTGGAATTCCTTCCCCTCCATACCCAAATGATTTCAAGTACAGTGGCGTGAAAAAGTATTTGCCCCCTTCCTGATTTTCTCTATTATTGCATATTTGTCACACTGGATGTTTTCAGGTCTTTAGACAAAATATAATATTAGATAAAGGGAACCTGAGTGAACAAATAACACTTTTTTTTTCACTTATTTCATTTATTTAATGAAAAAAGTTAACCAACACCAACTGGCACTGTGTGAAAAGTAATTGCCCCTAGTTAAATCAACCCAATTAAAGGGATAATTAGAGTCAGCTGATTGAACACAGCCAGGCTTGATTACAGCCAGCCCTGCTCAATATAAACCTCACTTATTTTGGCCTTACCATCAGAGTCACGCCAGCACAAAGATTCAACAAGCACATTATGCCATGATCAAAGGAAGTTCCTGAAAAGATCAGAAAAAAATTTGTTGCCCTCTATTAGTCTGGAAAGGGTTACAAAGCTATTTCTAAGGCTCTGGGACTCCATCAAACCACAGTGAGAGCCATAATCTCCAAATGGAGAACACTTGGAAAAGTAGTGAACCTTCCCAGGAGTGGGCGGCCTGCCAAAATTACTCCAAGGGCGCAGTGTAAAATCATCCAAGAAGTCTCAAAGGATCCTAAAACAACATCCAAAGAACTGCAGGCTTCTCTTGCCTCAGCCAAGGTCAGTGTTCATGACTCCACAATCAGAAAGAGACTGGGCAAAATGGCTTCATGAGAGCAGCAAGGAAACCACTGCTAACCAAGAAGAACATAAATGCTTGTCTCTCATTTGCCAAGAAGCACCTGGATGATCCACAAGCCTTTTGGGAAAATGTTCTATGGACAGATGAGTCCAAAGTGGAACTTTGGACAACATGGATCCCATAATGTCTCGCGTAAAGCAAACACAGCATTCCACAGTAAGAACACCATACCAACAGTCAAACATGGTGGTGGTAGTGTGATGGTGTGGGGATGCTTTGCTGCCTAAGGACCTGGATGACTTGCCATAATTAAAGGAACCATGAATTCTGCTCTGTACCAGAAAATTCTTAAGGAGAATGTCCAGTCATCCTTCCGTCAGCTGAAGCTGAAGAGTAGTTGGGTCATGCAGCAAGACAATGATCCAAAACACAAAAGCAAGTCCACATCAGACTGGCTAAAAATAAGTAAAATTAAAGTTTTGGAGTGGCCTAGTCAAAGTCCAGACTTAAACCCAATAGAGATGCTGTGGCAGGACCTGAAACGAGCAGTTCATGCTCGAAAACCTACCAAATGTTACTGAATTAAAGCAGTTCTGCGAGGAAGAGTGGGTTAAAATTCCTCCACAGCGATGTGAAAGAATGATATTGAATTATAAGAAGTGTTTGGTTGCAGTCATTGCAGCTAAATGTGGCATAACCAGTTATTAAGTGTAAGGGGGCAATTACTTTTTCACACAGTGCCAGTTGGTGTTGGTTAACTTTTTTTCATTAAATAAGTGAAATTAAAAAAAAAAACAAGTGTTATTTGTTCACTCAGGTTCCCTTTATCTAATATTACATTTTCTCTAAAGACCTGAAAACATCCAGTGTGACAAATATGCAATAATAGAGAAAATCAGGAAGGGGGCAAATACTTTTTCACGCCACTGTATGTGTACCTTGACATCAACATTCCAAAAATACATCATAAAGCTACACAGGTATATATGCCATCTATGATCACCTCTCCTGTTATGCTAAGATATGCTTGCTAGTACGTTTGCCCTATTTTGGCCTCCGGGTTTGAACTAAATGGATTCATGTTATCAGGTCTGTTGATCACGGCCACTGTGTGCTGTATTTTCCTGCCCACCCACCCTCCACCCCGATACCTACTTTGAGAATCCTGTTATGGTTCTGTCCCTTGTCCTCAATAAACAAAAAATAATTCCAGAGTGAAGAGATGAACAAATGATAACTACAGTATACACAACTTAAGCTTAAAGGTTTTATGTTCAAGATTCACCACTGCTTAGAATTTGAAACTCAAAATACAATGAGAAAGAAAATGATGGAGCATGAGACGTTTAGCAATCCTAATCAGTAGCAGGTGCATAGCTCAGTTCTGGGAATGTTTATATCTGTACCAGTAGGCACCTAATTACAAAAATAGCAGAGAGAGTCTGGAGCTACATAGATAAAAGATGTGCTGTTTATTGAGAAAGACAGGAATTAATTTATATGGCGTTTTGGCAGCCCAGAATAAATTGGATAGTGTTAGTAGTAGTGGCAATTATATCTGTATTAAAGCACCACTTCTGTGTATACAGTACATGGCATGTTGCACATGATAAAAAAAGA
This sequence comes from Neoceratodus forsteri, assembly GCA_016271365.2. NCBI lineage: Eukaryota > Metazoa > Chordata > Ceratodontiformes > Ceratodontidae > Neoceratodus > Neoceratodus forsteri. The sequence goes on along the minus strand of CM057455.1, from coordinate 1,292,026,682 downwards.
ATGAATTTATCATGCATCTCTTATACAGTGTAAGGGAGAGTGCTACCACTAATGGAATTTAATGAATTCCTACCATTGTTGTACCATTATAGTGACCTCAAAATCTTGTTGTACCATCTTTAGTACATTACTACGATGATACAATAAGCTGGAACATCTTCACGCTACTGTCACCTCGACAGTCTCACCAATCATTCTTGTTTTTATTTTATTTTAGCCTTCAGTCTCTTTTGACAGTGAAAAGAAAAAAACAGTGATCATGATGGTATCACCAGCATTCTCCAAACTTAATTGAGTGATCAGAAAGCATTTGTTGAAGAGCAGCAAAACTGCTGTGCATTAAAAAAACAGAGTCAGATGTTAGCATCATACTGTGTGATACATAGATACATAGACAGTGTCGGCAGATAAGGGCCTGTGGCCCACCCAGTCTGTCCATTTGAGCTTGTAAGTTCAGTTTATGTTTTCCTAGAAGTCTGTTGCCCCTTACCCCTGACCTCCAGAATTCCTTTATGTCTATCCCATGCATTCTTAAATCCTGTGATTGTTTCAGCCCCCACCACTTCCTCTGGCAGGCTGTTCCACTTGTTCACCACCCATTCTGTGAAGAAATTCTTCCTCACTTTTCCTCTGAGTCATCCTCCCTCCAACTTCATCCCATGTCCTCTAGTCCTGGAACATCTTTTTCACTTAAAAATAGTGTATTCCTGCACCCTGTTCCTCCCTGTAAGATACTTGTATGTCTCTATCATATCCCCCTCTCCTCCTCTCCTCCAGGGAGTACATATTCAGTTCCTTCAACCTGTCTTCATAGGACTTGTGATGCAATCCATGTACCATCTTTGTTGCCCCTCTGAACCTTCTCTACCCTGTCTATGTCCTTACATAGGTAAGGTCTCCAGAACTGTACACTGTACTCCAGGTAGGGCCTCACTAGTGTCTTGTATAGTGGAATTATGACCTCCTTTTCCTGCTGGTGATGCCCCTGCCTATGCATCCCAGCATCCTATTTGTTTACCTGCTGCCTTGTCACACTGTTTCCCTACCTTGAGGTCATCAGAGATGATAACCCCAAGATCCCTTTCCTGCTTGGTGCATGCTATATCCTCACCCCCAACTGATATATTGTGACAGGGTTTTTGTGCCCCATATGCATTATCTTGCACTTCTTTGCATTGAATTTCAACTGCTAAACCCCTGACCATTCTTCAAGTTTCTGCAGGTCCCTTCTCATTCTGTATACACCCTCTGGTGTGTCTACCCTGTTACAGAGTGTGACACTGAGACATGATCAGCTCAGGGACTAAGATGAAATAATTCTTGTTGATATGTCCTAATTCAGAAGTGCTCAGCTGGTGATCACTGTTGCCCATACACTATAAAAGGCAATGGATGGGCAACAGTGAACAACAATGCTGAGTTCACTTCACGAGGTTGTCGTGACAACCATAGACCTCTCGAGCTTCACTCTCAAAGTCTATTTGATTGCCATGACAACATCTCAAAATGAACACAGTATTGTTGTTCACTGTTGCCCATCCATTATCCTCACTATACTGTAATGTTGAAATAGTCTCTCAGTTTTATTTATCAACTAAATTAGATGACCAACATTTTGTGGCTCCATCACTTCATCACAATACTGTGGCAATACAGTCATTGTATTTTTTGTAAAATATATTTATTAAATAAAAAAACCCAGACATGTAAGGATTAACTCCATTAAACTTTGCACACAGATTATTTTTCTACCCTTTAGTTTACTCACATAATACATACCCCTGTCTATATAGTTCTAAGAAGGAGGATTACTGAAACCAATAATCTAGGATAACTCCTCTTACATTTATATAAATGTATAAGGAAATCAACTGTTCTAGCTAACTCTGTAAGCTGCAAATGTATGCAAATAAGTCAATTGATCAGACAATAATATATTTAACTGACAATGTACTAATTACAATAATGGATCATATATGTATAGTATTATTGTGTTATCTGCCCAAAATTGTCTACTTTTATGCATGTATAAAGTCCCTCTACATCTGTTCACCAGAGACCATAAAGAAACATGCTGTGCTTAACATTCCTGTGGCCTACAAAGTTAAACAGAACAGATAATTTCATTATACCCAGCACAGCAAATTTCATTACACCCAAGGAAAGATGAGGTGGCTAAGGGAATCCATATCCGGAGCACACTCCAAATAGAACAGAACCAAACAAATGTTAAGCGTGGCTAACAGGCACTAGTGTGCATCTCAAAAACATAAACCCATAGCTTGATTTATAGTTAAAATTTGCTTTTATTTCATAAAATCCATCTCACTCACCCCACCAGCATCTGCCAGCATTTCAGTCACAAGATCGTGGCCTTTATCAAGGTGTGGCCAATATGGCAAACATACATCCTTTTAGAAGGCACACTTAAAGTTGCAGGTCACATTTTTTGTTACAACTATTCATTTAGAATTATTTTAAAAAAACATTAATACATAAATGCCACATTATCCATCCAGCTAACTATATAATTATAATATCAAATGACACACTAAAAATTACCTCACACATACAAACAATTACAATACAAATCCTGCCAGTAGAAGGTCAATATAAATACAAAAGGTCAAACCAATATCCTCTTCATAAATACATTGGAAAACTCCCACTAAATGTGAAATTAACATATTTACAAAAATTGCCTAACTTAAGACAAAAAACCTTATTTAGTGGAAACATCAACGGGAACAAAGGAGGTAGCTAAACAACAAGGAATGGATCCAAGCAAATAAGTTACTAACAGGAATGCAGGCAGTTCGGCTTCCCGGTCATCACGTACAAAAGAAGCAATCCATTGTTGCAAAGTTAAAAACTTTTCTAGGTGCCAGGTTTCTAAGGTGCAGCAGGTAGAGATCCTCACTCACAAGCAGCCAAATGTTTTCATGCTTCGCACACTTTTTCAAGGTTGACTCAACCTTGAAAAAGTGCAAGAAGTGCAAAAATGTTTGGTTGCTTGAGAGTGAGGGAGGGGGTTGAATTTTACCTGCTGCACCTTTGAAAACCTAGCACTTAGAAAAATGTTTAACTTTGCAACAATGGATTGCTTCTTTTGTACGTGGTGACCGGGAAGCCGAGCTGCCTGCATTCCCTTATTTGGTGGAAGGTCAATAAATATGCTAAAGATGAAGGGCAACTTCTCACTTACTATTGGTGATTTTAGCTTCCCTCTCTAGTTCATATTTACATAGTTGCACAAAACAGTGATAAATACATATCACATTATGCATAATAATTAAGGCTGTATTAATTTCATGGCAGTCCCCGAATTCACACTTTCTGCTAAATCACCCCCCCCACCATGAAAACAGCAGTTCACCATGCAAATTGGCAACAAATCACCCTTTTTTGTCTTTTTGTTTGTTTGGATGGCACCGATTGACACTGATTAATCTACTTCAGCATGTTTCCTGCTCTCCATAGCAACATATCCATTTCATACACCACCCAGTTCAGCAGAGTGCTCACTGAATGTCCCTCTGACTTGGTCTCTTTACAGTTTAACATTCAACACCTGTGCACACCTTAGAGTCCCAGATTACTGTTACTGTCAGTATTTAACACCTCATTAGTTCAGGTTATCATGCAGAACCTCTACTTGTTTTGACAGCCACCACACCATGCCAATGATGGTCAAGTCAAAGCCTTATTCAGCTTTCAAAACCAGCAATGTGTTTGCCAAACAATAGTCAACTCAGTATTAAAAAGGGACATTTCATGTTTTGGGGGAAATAATGTTTTGTACCACACGCAACAATCCATTGATCACAGACAGAAAGCTAGCTGTGACTGACATTTCAAAGCCTTTTCACACTTGGCAAAAAAATGAAACTTGAATCATCTTCAGTGTCGGTAGCTGAGAAACAGGTCACATTGGAGAGCTGTTTTACACCAAATCGGTTAATCAGGAAACCAGAAAAGTGGCTTTGTTCAATATGTTGGAAGTCTTTGCATCAGCAAACATGCCTCTTAATGCCCTTGATAATCCAACATTTCATTTATTCCTAGAGGGAAACCAGAAGTTGGTTGGAGTCATTCCCACTTCACAGTGGTTAAGAAGTGAATACTGGCCCAAGGTGTTAAACTACCATGTATCAGAGGTCAAAAAGACATTAGCAGATGCTGTGTCTATCTCAATTGTCTGTGATAAGACCACAGACATTCAAGATCACTACATTTTAAATATAGTGGTGGTTCCATCAATTAACACTATTTCAGCAAACAGTATTCCAGGTAATGCTACCACTGACACTAATACTGAAGCAATCCTCTTGAATTGTATAGTGCTGGAAGTCACAAACTACAAAACAGTGTCGCAAGCAGTGTTGCATTGTTTGTAGACCTTTGAAGTGTAATACTCAAAGGGCTTTGCATTTGTAACAGACAGTGCAATATATATGAACAAGTGCTGGGAACAAAGCTTGAAACATGTTTTGCTTTACGGCGTTCATGTTTCATGTTCAGTGCACCTCTTGAATTTACTCGGTGACATTTGGAGGAAGAACTGTCCCACTGTAAACAAACTTATTGTAGCTGTCAAGAAGGTATTCACAATGTGTCCTGCCATGGAAGGCACAATTTAAACAGTTTTAAAATGGCAATGGAAAGTCGACAGCACTACCACCAATGCCAGTAATCAGCTGGTGGAACACTTAGTCCCATGTCAGTTTTTATCATGTAGAGCATCTAGAAGAATTTATTGAATTTTTTAAAGATGAGATTGTGGCCTGTGAGGATGTAGTGAACCTGACATCCACAAACTCAATGGTATTCAACCTGAAAGAAGTAGCAGTTAATCTGCTCCCTTTGGTGCAAATGCTAGAAAAGTACAAGGGGGATGAAGTAAAGGCATACCTTGCTACAATCACCTGCTGGACTTTGCAGTGTTTGTGGAAGTAAAATCAGAAACATCAAACCACTTGTTAATGGCTTGATGTGCTAAAAAAATTCAGGACTACATGGCAAGAAATGGCTGCTTCAGCCAATCTTCTTCAAAGTTTTTTGAAGCTGCCCATGCTTTCAATCTGGCACAGCTTGCTAAAATAGTTGTTTGTGAAGATGAAATTGGTCACAGCATGCCAGCCTTAGAGAACAACTTAAGAGAATGGCAGAACTCCAAACTTATATTCTGGAAACTCAGTGCAGCAAAATAACTTCCAATGAAAGGAGCATCATCTTGTTCTGACAGGATAGAACAGCTCACTTCCCCAACTTGACAAACATAGCCCTTAGTTGCCTTAGGGTCCTGGTTCACAATGCCATTGGTGAGAAATCTTTTTCCCACTATGCAGCACTCTTGCAGACAACTGAAGGAGCATAAAGCCGGAGAATTTACATGCTTATTCCATGCTGCAGCAAAATGAACTAAAATGAACTGCAAGCTGCAGATATATGATCATTTTTAACAATTTTAACATTTCTACCATTTTACTAATGTGTTTTCTATTAAAGTCTAATAATGAGTGTTATTCAGAAGCCATAAATGACTCTGTGTATTTCCATAAAATAACTTCTTTTTTTCCCCATACAAGGGCCATGAAAACAAACATTTTTTTATCAGGAAAACTTACAGCCTTAATAAAAATTCATTTTGTGTAACCTGACACTGTAAACACACTATTTATACTTGGTGTACAAATAAAACTACCTCCATAATATCAAGTAGAAGCAAATATATATTAAAGTATAAAATACTCCATATACATATCAATTTAGAAAGGGAGACAATTTAAAAATATAATTTAATCCTTGCTTGTTTACTTCTCTTAACTCATATTGCCAAAAAGGTTCCTGTTTCAAACATTCATTGTTACGATCCCCTCACCTTCCACCCCCATGGTTTTGGTTTAATGTTTTCCAGTCCACAGAACAAAAAACTATGATTTTTAATGTAATTTCCTTGATCCTTAACATGTAGTGCTAAAGTATTATTCAGTTCCAGGCACATTTAGTCTTTCTCACATAAAATGCCTTGCATGAGCAAACTGCCACATAAATTAATGTTTCCAATAAATAAGTTATAAAATCACATACCTCATACTGATTGTTCATTAATGGATGCACAAAACAACTTGTTTGAAGGATAGTTGTACAACACTTACAATTGCCACATTTGAAATTTCTATGTGGCAGTTCTGATCCTGGGCTAGACATTCTGGGTGGTTGACAGAAACTGTGGACCAACCGATCTTTATGATTCCTGCCTCTTTTATTAACCAAATAAGGGGGGTTATCTTGAATAGCCTTCAAACTAAAACCAGCTTTCAAAACATGCCAGTGACTCTCTAAAATTGCACGGGTCTCTGAAGACTGTGAATTAAAAATTGTGACAAAATTGCAGTGTTTACCACTTTCTCCCCATTTTTATTTTTATTGTTATTAATAACATTACTTCTGGTAAATATCTAATTTCTATTACTATTTATTGCTCTCTAAACAGCTCTCGGAATACTGTTGTCACTATAACCCTTTTCTCTAAATCTTTCTGTGAGATCCGCTACCCCTTCTGTAAAATCATTAACAAGCTAATGTGCTGTCTGGAAACTGCCTGCAATTAATTGTAACATTCAGACGTAGTCAGTTATCACTTTTTATGTCTCAAGTATTTTTTTCTTTTCTGTTTTGTATTTAGAACATGTTCCACCTGGCAGTACTGGGGTGATGTGTGGAGCAGTATTATGGAGGGAAAAAAGTCAGTTCTGTTCCTCCCACTACACCAGCACTGGGACCACACTGACTATGACATCATTTCTAACCAATAAGAACCATTTCTTACTGTCGGGTTTCACTTTCACATGAGGCGGCAGGGACTAGCTCTCCCTGGTTACTAGTGATGTCACAATTTCCTGCATTTTGATTGGTAGCTTGTGAGAGTCACTGGCCAGGCTGCAAGGATTCTAATGCCTCAAAGTGTTTGATCTCATTTCTGATGATGTAGTGGGAGGACAATAAGTGATTTTATTTTCCTCCAGACAGACTGCTGCTCCACACATCACCTCAGTACTGCCAGGTGGAAAATCTTCTAATTAGCAAACAGAAAAGAAAAAAATACTTGGGATATAAGACATGACAGCTGACTGCATCTGAAAATTACTATTAATCCCAAGCAGTACACTAGCTCTTTAAAGTCACTCCAATTCCACCTAAGTCTGAGAAATTGCCCTACTGGGATGTTAGCTATACATTGTATGGGATAGCAACTTGTGTTCTACAACAATGAATTTCTGTCAGAAGGCTTATGAAAAAGTTTTGTCATTACTTCCCCTTACTGTCTTTCTGGATACATAAATCCAAAAATGTGATCTCCCCAAGGTGCTATGCTGCTGTGAACTTTAAATTATTATCATGCTGACAGACTGCTCTCCTTCTCTGGGGAGGGGGGTTCTCAGTGATCGGTGCCTGCCTGCTCCCTAGCGGAGGCTAGGGGAACAGGGCACATGCTGCAGAAGGGAGAGGAGGTGGGGCAGATGCCTGGAGGGAGCACATCTGGAAGTGGTCATGCTCCTCTCTGCAGGCATCATTGCATGCCTTGACTCCTGGGGAAAGAGAAATCCAAGAAAAACAAGATGCCACAGCAGAATGGTGGAGGGTGCCTCTCAGGCTCCACTCCCGGGCAGCCACAGAGCTGGTCTCACTAAATCCAGTCTTTGGTCGGGGTTGTGGAACCCTGCTGGCCCCACCGGGGAGGGGGCCCTGGGAGTTTGGGCCAGTGCTGAATGATGGATGCCAGGGGGCGGGGCTGGAGGCTCCCTCCAGGTGATAGCTGGCAATAGAAAAAAAAGTTAAAAAAAAACACAAAACTGACTGTATGACCACCATGTCCTGATAAAGTTTCGGCACCACAAACTATCAGTCATCTAATTTGGTGGATAAATAAAACAGATAAATATTTTAAAATTGCATTTGAGATGCAGTGACGTTGTTATTCTTTGGTGAAGTTGGGAAGAATTCAGGGAAATGTCCACTTGTCCAGTTTCACAGATTACCCAGCAGCCACACCAACACCAACCTTGCTGTTCAAATTTCTTAAAGAAACACTCAAACTAAAAAATCCCTCCCCCCATGCACTGTGCTGCATTACCATCCCCCTCCCACCTACTAAAAATATTGTATTCCTATAGCCCCTCTCATCCCCAGCTGTCACCTTCATCCTTCCCACTGTCACCCTCCTCCTTTTCCCACCCAAATTCCTGGTGACTTTGACTGGACATTATCAAATAACATAATAAGTTAATTGTACAGTTTACCCTGCCCCCCCAAGTGTGCCAAATGCATGCTACCTGGCTCTCCTCACCCGAGTCCCATCACCAGATAAAGTCATATAGAACCCACCAAACCAATCCACTTTAGCATCATCTCACTCTTTCCCCCACCAGCATCCAGAAAAAATGCAACCTCTAATAAAGAAAACAGTCCCACAGAGTGACTGCTCTGCTCAGTGTCCATATCAGTAAGGGCACTGGCACATGAATGAATGGTGATAACTTTGCTCATAGTACAGTAAAACAAAAGTTTCATCCAATCAGGTTTTACTATGCACAAACTACCTTACCTTTCATTCATGCAGAACCCATTTCTAAGATGGACACTGAACAGAACAGACACTTTGCTATGTGGCTCAGTTGGTAGCACAGTTGCCTCTTGCTTGAAGGCCATGGGTTCTTGTCTGCCTCCAGGACTGGGCTCATACTATAAATGCTGGCACCTGAGTGCAGTACTGAGGGGGGGGTGCTGTACTGTTGGAGTGTGCTGTCCTTTGGATGAGACATTACACCGAGGTCCCTTCTACCCATCTGTGGTGCTGTCCTGGTGGGTATCACTGTGGAAGTAAAAGAACCCAAAGGCACTTGTTGCAAGAGTAGAGAATTTTCCCCATTGTCTTGGCCAACGTTTTCCCCCACATAAAAATTTGTCCATGCAGTTGTCCAAGGCTGTGTGTGGGTTTTAATTTGCAAAATAACAATCACTACATATTCAGTCACTTCACTACCAGTCTCTCATTGCTTTTAAAGTGCATTGGAATACAATGTGTATGAAAAGCACTATATAAATACTGTTTTTTTTCTTCCTTGTACCAATGATCTGTCTATTGTTTTTCTATATGCTGGTGGGGAGGTGGAGATAGAGGGAGACTGGATGGGGAATGTTATATATAACTTGACCTGGTGGTGGCACTCAGGTGGAGGAGGCAGGCAGGAGTGTGTCTGGTGTACCAGTAGGGCAGGGCCATATTAAGGCAAAGACAACATAGGCATAGACATAGGACTCCTGCCTGCCAGGGGTGCCCCAGTAATCCCCAAAATATATTTACTATATGCAGGTATCTGTTTCTTTCTGCCTGAGCTGCATTTTTTTGTACAGGACTCGGCCATTAAGTAATCCGAGCAAGGCAGGGACTGAACTGTGACATGACTCTCACCTCCTTGATTAGTTGTTAAGTGCAGTTGATAGCTTCATGAGGCCATGGTCAGGCTGACATTTAAGGTGAGAACGGGCCCATTTCCCTTGTTTTGTCTCCCATCTGCAATTAGAATCCCCACTTAGGATCAAGTCTTACTCTTAAATATTGAAAATGATTGGTGCAGTTCAATGTGTATGCTTTATATTTAATCTCACTCCCAAAATTAAGAAATCTACAATGCGTTTCGATGGTACAATTAAAAATGTTACTCTTTTTTTTAATTCCTCATCTCACTCATATTGAAGTTCTGACCTTGATATTGCTCCATTTTCAGGGTGAACAAGTTAATGTATTTCCAGATTCCTGTCAGAAAATGTTGCCATTTGTTCATCCTGGCTTACTAATCAATAACAGAAATGTTTGACCCTGGGAATAATTTCTTCCAGCAATCACTTGCTTTGCAGTGCAATTTCTAAAGTTTGTGACTCCTTTAGTAAGCTATCAGTTTAACTCCTACATTGCCCAGGACCTAGCCTCTTATAGAGATGGGTCCCTAATCTAGCCAACAAAACTCCCACATCCTGGTTAATGTTACCTGACAGGACACAATGATAACAACTGGACTGTAAGCACACACACATATGTGTTTTTGTGTGTGTGTGTGTGTGTGTGTGTGTGTGGGGAGGGGGTGCTTTGGAGAAGTGCAAATCTACCAAGGAGGGCTTTACTTTTTTAAGAAACTGGGATGCATTCAGGGATACCAGACTTTTTAGGAAAGATGACTTGTACCTTAACAGCTATGGCTTGAGGGTGCTAGGAAAAAAGGATCCGAAGTATAATGAACAAACATTTAAACTGACTAACCAGGGGACTGGAGGAGGGGAAACATCAACCATGAGGTCTGAACCCTTTAATTCTGATACGGAAACTAGGAGGAAAAGTTGGGATTGAAAGTGTGTACTAATAAATGCTAGAAGTCTGGTTAGAAAGAAAGATAAGCTGGTAAAAGTACTTACACATAAAAAGACTGTGATTTGCACTATGACTGAGACATGGTGGCATACTGGTGATGAATGGGACAAGGAGATCAAGGGCTATAGGTTATACATCAAGGAAGGGAACATAAGGGAGGAGAAGGAGTGGCTGTTTATATAGCAAAACACATCACCATTGAGCCAATTCCAGTTATGAAGGGGGCTAATACTCTAGAACAAATTTAGTTAAAGATAATTCCAGAGCCTGGTAAAAAGATTTACACTGGGTATAATATACAGACCTACATCAGGACAGCAAGACATAGATAGACGATTGAGGTCTTGACAGGCCTGATCTCAAATGATGGATTATTAATCTTGGGAGATTTTAATCTTCCAACAATGGACTGGGTAAAGGGGATAGGGAAAATGGAGTTTGAACATGAATTTATCAGTATGATAGTCTATTGGATTAGAATAATATGTTATTCGCCCAACCAGGGGTAATGACATTCTGGATTTAGTTTTAAGTAATCTGGGAGGATGTATATACAGTTGTTGTGTAAGTTACCTGTTGGGGAATAGTGACCGCATTAAGATCAAGTTTTTGATCAGGAACATGCATACAAAAATCTCAGGAACAACAAGAGTAAAATGTTTTAGGGAAGGAATTATTTTAAGGGATGTGGAGGAAGATTGAAACTAGAATTGGGCAAGGGAGTTCGATTCAAATTCTCAAGAAGAGATGTGGAATATACTCCTCAATAAATTAAATCAGATAGTTGATAAACAAGTACCAGAGAAGAATAAATACAGTGATAAAGGAGGATTTCCGGCCCTTGGTTTAATAAGAGGGTAACTAAACACATGAACAAAAGAAAACAAGCTTACAAAAGGGCAAAAAACAAAGTGACTGAGGACAACTGGAAAAAATACAAGTAAGTCAAGAAATGTAAAAAGTATGTAAGAAAAGCTAAAAGGGAATATGAAATTAGCCTAACAGGAAAAGTTAAGGATAATTATGACCTACTTTGAGTTCAGAGATAAGTAGAAGCCTAGGTGCTAGTTAGAGGGCATTTATCCTAAAGTGTCTTGCTACTGTTTATATTTGAGTCTAAATCTACTGTGTAAATGACCTACTCTGAGTTCAGAGATAAGTAGAAGCCTAGCTGCTAGTTAGATGGTATTTATCCTAAAGTGTCTTGCTACTGTTTACATTTGAAGAATACCCAAAAGGGACACATAGGGAATAACTAACAAGCCAGACTCAGTAATTCTGGTCCCTCAAACTAGGGTGGTCCAAGTCAACCAAATGAGGAGACCCACAGTTCCTACCACTGTAACCCTAGGGTCTCCATTACTCAAGGACATGCCAATGAAGCCTGGGGCACTTTGTCAATACCTGCCCAACAGAGATCTACTTCTGGCCATTATGTATATCCTGTCACTCCTCTGGGTGGATAGGCTCATTGGCACAGGGGACCCTAACCCACACGTATCCAAACAGCCTTTCACCCACATATACTACTGTGACCTAACCCCCTAGCAAAGCAATCTTCAATCCTCACTGTTGACCGTTGAGCTTACCAAGAAAGGCACATGGTGCTCTATCACCCTCCATGAAATGAGGTCGCACCCAAGAGGTCTCATCTCGTTTCTTAACCCCACCTCACTATGCCGCTTTGGAGTCCTCCTGCTCATGGCAGGTGATATTCAACCAAACCCAGGCCCCATTCTTGGCAATCTCCTGATATGCTCTATGCAAGACTCTCAATGGGTGTCCTCAAAGGGCCTGTGGATTTTGCACATGAACACGTGCAGCCTATGACCTAAGATGCATGAAGTGCAAGCCTGGCTGGACCTTTATAAACCAAATGTACTGGCAGTGTCAGAAACCTGGTTCAAACCCCATGTCCTCCCACATGAGGTTACAGCCCTTGGGTACCACTCGTACTGGAAAGACAGGTCTAACAAAAGAGGGGGAGGGGTACTCATTTATGTAAAAGATACCCTCAATTCAACTGAGGTTATCCTGCAACATGATGCCAGCATGGACTGTGAATCAATCTTCATCCACATCACCCTGGGCCTCTGCAAACACCTCACCATAGGGTGCATATACAACCCTCCTAAGAACACCCTTCAATCCCTGGAGGCAGTCCTGCAGGATACAGTTAAACACATTGCCACTGAACTCCTCATCCTAGGAGAGTTCAACCTGAAATGGGTCCAGAATCCCACTCAGTCCCTTTTGGGTCTGATACAAGATGCAAACCTTGTACAGATAATCTCCGAACCCACCAGACTGAACCACAAAACTGGGAATCACTTTACCCTCGACTGGGCTCTAGTGATGAACCCCTGCAATATCCAGTTCGCTGGTATCCTGGCTGACACTTTGAGTGATCATTCTCCTATCTTCTGTATCTGGAAGAACAGAGCACCCAGAGTGCCCCCACATATTTTGACCATGAGGGATTTCACCCACTACACACCCAAATGATTCTCCAATCATCTAAACAACCTAGATTGGAGCCCGATGAAGCATCTCCCTACCCTGGACGAGACTGTGGCCTTCTTCCAGAGGACAATAAATGCGGCAGCCAATCTCCATGCTCCTATGAAAAAACTTTGTGCCCAGGGCAGCTGCTACAAATGGATAACATCTCCATTAAAGTCTCTCATGACACACCGGGATAAGGTGAGGAAAAAGTTCAAGCATTCCTCACCACAGGCAGACCTCGTGACATACAAAACCATCAGGAACAAATGCAAATTGGCCATAAAAAAAGCCAAAATAGAGTACATCACGCGGCATCAGAAAAATAACCTGAGGAACCCTAGACTTTTCTGGGCTCACATCAATGAACTGGTGAGAGGGAACAGCAAGTCTGAACCAGGTCCCATCGAGGTCAATGGACAACTAATTAATGAGGACCCACTAATTGCCACCTCCCTAAACCACCATTTCACCATAGAATAGGACACAGAGAGTAATAGTAAATGGAGTCCACTCTGAAGAAAGGGGGTTTACTAGTGGGGTACCGCAGGGTTCAGTATTAGGACTGATCCTCTTCAATGTCTTTATAAGCGACATTGCAGAAGGACTGGAAGGAAAAGTATGTCTCTTTGCAGATGACACAAAGATCTGCAACAGAGTTGATGCACAAGGTGGGGTGGAAAGGATGAGAAGGGACTTGGCAAGGTTAGAGGAATGGTAAAATGTATGGCAGCTTAGATTCAATGCTAAGAAGTGCAAGGTAATGCACCTGGGAAACAAAAACCCAGGGGAAGAGTACACAATGGGGGGTGAGATACTAACAACAACAAAAATGGAAAGGGACCTGGGGTAGTCATATCAGATGACCTAAAGGTGGGCAAGCAATGTGAGAGGGCAGCAAGGAGGGCTGGGGGGATACTGGGATGCAAAGGGAGAGGCATCACCAGTAGAAAACAGGAAGTTATTATCCTCTGTACAGACAGCTGGTCAGACCCCATCTGGAGTACTGTGTGCAGTTCTGGAGACCCAATCTCAAAAGACATAGACAGGATGGAAGCTGTCTAGAGGAGGGCAACTAAAATGGTGCAGGGTCTGCACCAGAAGACATATGAAGAGAGACTTAAGGAGCTTAATATGTATAGCCTCGAGGAAAGGAGGGAGAGGGGGGACATGATAGAAACTTTCAAGTACCTCAAGGGAATCAACAAAGTCCAAGAGGGTAGCATCTTTCAAAAAAAGAGGTGTGCAAGAACAAGGGGCACAATTTGAAGATAGAGGGGGGCGGCTCAGAGGTAATTTAAGGAAGTATTTTTTCACAGAGAGGGTTGTGGATGCATGGAACGGCCTTCCGGAGGAGGTTGTGGAGTCAAAAACAGTGGTGGAATTCAAGCATGCATGGGACAGTCATAAGGCAATTCTAGGGGGTAGGGGCAGAAAGAAGTAGGCTGCTGGTTAACTAGGATCTGCAGCTTATCCATTAGGTAGGGAAATGGGCAGACTGGGTGGGCCAAGCGGTCCTTACCTGTCATCAAATTCTATGTTTCTATGTTTCTAGACCTGTACAAGGCTGCCTTACCCTCCTCCACCATCGACCCCAACACTAGGGATTCCCCTGACCTCGACCGCCCATCCTTCCACCTAAGGCTAGTCAAACCTCAGGAGGTTCTATCACAGCTAAAAACTCTAAAAGCCACTGGTGCTGGGCGACCTGACAGGATCCATCCCAAGCTGCTGAAGGATGGGGCCCCAGTCCTGGCCAGACTCCTATCCTGGCTTATCAACCACTTAGTGAAGGAGGGCGTCATCCCTACACAGTGGAAACAGGCCCATGTGGTCCCGATCCACAAGAGTGGCTGCCGGGAGTCTATTGGCAACTATAGACCAATCTCGTTACTCTGCATCCTGTCAAAAATCCAGGAAAAACTGATCTATGGACAACTACGTGACTACTTAGAGGCACATAAAATCCTGTCACCCTCCCAGCATGGCTTCAGAACCGGCCATGGGACAGACACAGTTCTTACCAAATTTACAACAGATGTATTACGTGGCCTGGATAAGGGCACCCCCACTGGTGCAGTCTTCATTGACCTTTCCAAGGCCTGAGACCTGGTCCACCATGAGCTCCTCCTCACTAAGCTGAGCAACACAGGCCTAGATAGCTATGCTCTGAAGTGGTTCGAGAGTTACTTGACCACCCAGATGCAGAGGGTAAAGTGGAAGGACACCATTTCTGGGCCACTTCCGCTAAAAGAGGGTGTGCCCCAAGGGTCTATACCCAGCCTCCTCCTTTTCTCCCTGTTCACTAATGAACTATTGGATCACTGTGGCACGAACTCCATTGTCCAGTACGCAGATGATGCAGTCATCTACTGGTCCACTGCTAATCTGGGAAGCCTTAGCCCCCTACTCTAAGATGATCTCCAGTCACTGGAGCACTGGTTCATTATGAACAGAATGCTCCTCAACACATCCAAAACTAAGGCAATGCTGTTCGGCCCTAAATCCTTTGGTCAGGACAGAACACAGCACCTACACCTCACCACTGCAGCTGGCAAAAGCCTAGAAGTAGTACCATCCCTGAAATACCTCAGCCTAACCCTGGACCAGGACCTCACCCTGAAGAACCATGTGGACTCAGTCACTAAAACATTATGCGGGAAACTGGGTACCCTCTACCGCCTGAAAGACGAGCTCATACCTGAAGCCAGAATCTCAATCGCCACCAGTGTCCTCCTCCCAACACTCACTTATGCTGCCCCAGTCATGCAAAGGTGGGGAAAGCTGGAAAAGAACGGACTCCAGGTCCTCTATAACAAGGTGGCAAGGTTTGCCTCCCAGGCCAACCCTAGAGATCTCCATTATGACTTCCTATCCTTTCTAAACTGGCCCTCACTGGATGCATGTTTCCAATACCCCCTGCTCTGCCTAGCCTACAAGTTAGTCAGCCTGACCCCCCCAGTTTCTCTGGCCTCGTTGCTCTGAAGACCAACCACTCCATTGCCTCCTGCGCACAGTGGGCCATACTCTCCTTGGTGTGCCCAGGGTTAGAACAAAGGCAGGTGGAATGTTATTTGCCTTCACTGCTCTCACACTGTGGAACCAGCTCCCTTCTGGGGTGCAGGAAGCCCCCACTATCAAAAACTTCCGCACCAGGCTTAAGGCCCACTTATCAGCATACAGCTCCTGTAATTGCACCAGCTCCTGACAGGAACCCAGAGACAACTGACTAGACAGGTTCTACTCCTCTACCACTGTTTAACTCCATGACAACCCACTAATATTCACTCTAAGTTATCACTGGTGCTCTAACTATGTATTTCATTTGGAATGCTATGTTTCTGTCCTGTCACCATAACTGTGTTACTGTAATTCCTGTACACTGAACTAACGCTATATTTGTCTCTGGTATTATGTAATTTCCCAGGTTGCCCCTGAAAAAGGGACGTTTGAGGCTCAGTGGGCTTACCCGGTCACCAAAATTTTATAAATAAATAAATAAATAATAAATTATTACAAATCATTTTTCCCACAGTAATTGCACAAGAGAATGTCATGTGCAGGTGGGCCCCCTAGTTGATAATAGAGGGGAACTAGTCACTGATGACAAAGTGTTAAATCAATACTTTGTGTCAGTTTTCAACATCAAGACAGACTTTGTAGTTGAAGGAGACGATGTCTCCAAGGCAGCACTGATGTTTATTATGGAGGAGGATATTATGAATAGACTCTGAGGTCTTGATCACAATAAGTCACCTGGACCAGATGATGTGCATCCAAGGGTCCAAAGGGAGTTGGTGGCAGAATGATTAGGGCCCATAGCTAAGATCTTTCAGGAATCAATAAATACAGGACGAGTAGCTAGTAGCTGGAGAGAGGCTAGTGCAGTTCCAATGTATAAGGAGGGAAGGAGAGAGGAATGTGGGAATTACAGACCTGTTAGTTTGATGTCTATCCTGTGTAAGGTGTTGGGGGGGATACTTAGGGAAAGGATTGAGGAACATCTTAAAAATACAGAAGGATATGGCAAGCTTCAGCATGGGTTTACAACTGGCAGGTCTTGTTAGACTAACCTACTCCAATTCTACAATGGGGTGAGCAGAGCACTTGACTAGGGACTACCAATGGATGTGGTGTTTTTGGATTTTAGCAAGGCGTTCAACAAGGTGCCGCATAAGGAGCTAGCTGAAGCTTTGCAAAAAAACTAGGCTTACAAAGCAATATAGTAAGATGAGCTAGCTCTTGGCTAATGGTTAGAAGACAGCATGTGATCTTGAGAGAATGCAGGTCAGACTGGACAGAAGTGAGGAGCGATGTGCCACAGTGCTCTGTGCTGCGAGTCTCATTAACATATAAGTAACATCTATGAAGTGTGGTGAGGGGCTGTGGCTGTTGAAATTTGTTGACGACACAAAAGTAGGGTATGTGGTACAAAGCACTGGGGTAGTAGAAAGGCTACAGCTGGAACTGATAAAGCTAGAACACTGGGCAGGGGATCATCAGTTGGTATTTAACTTGGACAAGTGTACCATGATGCACTTGGGAAAATCAGATGATCAGGCAAATAATAAAATGGGAAGCCACACATTAAGAAAAACAACAGAAGAAAGAGATCTGGGAGTAATAATATCTGGAGACCTCAAACAGAGTAGTAATTGTAATACCATGGCCAGAAAGGCTAAAAGTATACTGGGATATATATCTAGGCACATTGTAAGTAGGAAGAGAAAGGTGGTGCTGCCACTGTACACCTTCCTGGTGTGACCAAACCTGGCTTACTGTGAACAGTTCACATCTTATGCCAAAGTAGACGTCTTCCTATTGGAGGGGGTCACAGAGAAGGGCTACAAGGATGATTAGATCAGTTAGACACCTGAGTTATACAGACAGGTTGGAAGCCCTAGGTTTATACTTGCTTGAGTATAAGGACGACTACAAGGGGTCATGTGTCTGGTCTTCAGATCATTTACAAATATTGATTTGTCGGAATACCTGGGACTAGGATTAATGACTAGTTGCCAGGCCACGAGATGACATGAGTTACAACTAAAGGGGGATTTATGTCATATGATGAAAAGATCAGCATGGTTCTCCCAGGGGATGGTGGACTTACGGAATAAGCTGCCACTGGAGGTGGTAGGCAGCACAGATATGAATATTTTTAAATATGGATTGGACACATATTATTTTACACATACTGGGCCCAATTCTAAAATGGGTTATGCATGTCTCAAGCCCCATGGCAAAAATCACACTTTACAACATGTTTTACGCCCAACGCAATTTAAGGAGGGCTGCCTGCACCAAATGTGGGTTACGCCACCTACTATGCCAGCAACCCCCTACGACATGGCACAAGAGAGATTCTGGCAACAATTACTCCAGTATTCCAAAAGGGCAGCTGGTGGAATTGCAAATTGCGATTCCAAGTAGGACCCAGTAGATCATGGCGTCAGTAATGTTAGACCAGCTACTAGCTGGACTAACCATACCTACATCCACCGGGAACACACCACTGAGCCTGCCACCCCTCCAGCTGACCTCCCATGGTCCTTCATGGGTGCCCACCACACCCCCATGACAGGGCTGCCCTCTGTGGGTCAATGACACCCCCTTGCCCCCCAACCCTGTGCAGTGCCCCCATGGGGCAGTTCCCATCCCCCCACATGCCAGGTGCCCCAGGGTGGTCCTATGGTCTCCAGCCCTGTGGGGCAGTGCCATGGTGTTGGGATACAGGGCTCTGGGGGGCCATGCCTTGTGCCGCTTACACCCTGCGGACTGTGGCTTGCAGCATCCATGTCGGGTGCACCCTTCCTGTGGCACAGCCCTGCGGCTGCTGCAAGTCACAGGGCACAAGTGCTGGGGACCCTGCCTGTTCTGAAATAGGGTGCATGGTCCCCGGCGTAGTGCCAAATGTCACAACTCACATACACCTGTGAGCTGCGACATTCATCTTAGAATCAGGCCCACTGTGTTCGGCTATTCCTTTTGAGTTAAGAGCGAGCTGCATTTGGGCATCCGCTCTTTTTTGGTTCAAAAACTTCTATGAATCCTATGACATTTCATGCCCCAAACATCATTTTTACCAGGCCAATTATTGATTATTTTCTCTAAATGATCAAAAGTCAGACTATTGTTATTTGTCCTTACTGATAATAATACATTCATTAATTTTGAAGCATTTTAGTTTGGTTATTTAACTTCTTTAAGGACAGTAAGACATTTTTTTTCATGTTTCAGTAACTGATATGCATGGCTAAGAGGTGCAGTCACAGTGAAGGGGCAGAGTCATGGTGATAGAGCACTGATATTCCGTCCTGACTGGCTCAGGAGCCACATGAGCAGTCATGTTAGCCAAGGAGCCAAACACTTCCTAGTAGATTTTGGCAAACACACTCCAGTGTAAAAGAAAATATTTCAATTACTGAACATTTCTTTCATTTAATTTACTAAACATTAGTTAACATTTTCATAGTCTGACAGGGTGCAGCTTGAACGAAAATTTGCAATACACTTTGAAAATAATGCTTGCTGGTGAACAATGCAGTGGTATTATAGTGCATCCTGGCTGGTTAATTCTGAAGAGTGTGGGAGCTGTTTGCATTGCTTACTGGGAAGAGCTGTAGGTGATAAGCTGAAGAGCCACATGAGGCTCTAGAGCCACAGTCTGAGGATCACTATGATCGAGCATGGCTGAGGTGAAGGGGGCCCCAGATTTCTCTTGGACCTAGGTCCCCAGGTTGCCTTAATCTTATCATGCTTTGTGATGCTGTGCAGTCCAATTCTACTGGGGGTGGGGGAGAGAAGGATGCCAGTGAATGATGGGGAGGTATAAGAATAAAAAGTTTGAAGGAGGTGGGACAGGAGTATTATTACACAGTACAGTAGGTGGGGGTATTAATTTTTTAAAGACCCAATTCAAGTCATTTTTCACTAGTGAATTGCACAATTTTGCATGGCAAACTATGTGAAATGAGGCTGTCAGTGAAGCAAAGTTGCCCTGTCATGCCTGTATAGTTATAGGACCATGTTAACACCACTTAAAGTGACTATGCTTGGTTGTAACACAGTCTTCTGCTTGAAACTGTCTGTCACAAGCAAACAGAGAGAGCATGCCCCTAACAGGATAGCACCTTTGATCCTGGGAGCCATATTCAGCAACAAGCATGCTAATGATCACTTATGGCATACAAGGCTCTATGGGAATAATTGAATGGGGCCATTAGGTGATCTGCACAATGTCACTGCAAAGGAAAGTGTGGAGGCATTCTGCAAAATTAGGACCGTCCCTTGCCTGCCTTACCCTTCAGTAACGTGGAGACAGCAGGTACTGTCATTCCCAGTAATTCAATGCCCCCCAACCCCAGTTGTCTTTACAGTATTGTGTTGCAGAGCAATAAATGTCCTTCATTGTCTAGTGGCCCTCCTTTCTCCCCAGTGCCCATCTGATGTTGCATTGTATAGGAATAAATGTCTCTGGTTGTCTAGTAGCCTCTCTCTCATCCTAATGCCCATTCAATGTTGCCTTGTGTAGGAATGAATATCCCTTGCTGGCTAGTGCCCCATTCCTCCTAATGCCCATTTGATATTGCATTGTATTGGAATTGATGTCCTGGTGGTCTAATGGCCCACCTTCCTCCCAGATGCCACCTGATGTAATCAATGTGCCTGATAGTTCAGCAGCCCCCTCCCCACCCATGCACTGTTACCATATACCATCCTTACCCCCATCCCAACTACTTAGATGCCTCCACCCACACCCCTGCCCATAGGCCAAATGCACATCGATGGCTTCTGCAAGACCCAGTATGCCACCACCTCTTAGCAATGTTTAATCAATCAATCAATCTTTATTTATTTAAGATGCCTTTCTTAAACCAAGGCGTCTTTACAAATTACATAAAACAATAAATATTTAAAACAAGATTAAAATAATTAACAATCATTAAAAGCTTTGTTAAAAATGTAGGTTTTCAAAGCTCCTTTAAAGCTTTGGACAGTCGGGCAATTTCGTACCTGACGAGGTAGAGAGTTCCACAGGGTCGGGGCCAAAAACTAAAAGATCTTGCCCCTGAAGTTTTTAAGCGAACCCTGGGAATCTCTAGCAATCCCTCATCAGTGGATCAGAGAAAGCGGGGGTGGGGACAGTAGGGTTGAAGGAGATCTTTCAGGTAAGCAGGTCCCTGATCATGTAGGGCCTTATAGGTCAGCAAACCGACCTTGAAGGTGATTCGCCAACCAACTGGCAGCCAGTGCAGTCCACGGAGCACAGGCATTATATGACTGGACCTTGAAGAACGAGTCAGAAGCCTGGCTGCCGCATTCTGCACTAGCTGCAAGCAGTGAAGTTCAACCCCTATGAGCCCTAGGTATAGGACATTGCAATAGTCCAGGTGGGAGGTAACGAAGGCATGGACCAAAGTTGGAAGATCCTCTGGAAGAACCAAATGCTTCACCCGGGCGATGTTCCTCATACGATAAAAAGAGGTTTTGACAACCGCTGACACCTGAGATTTAAAAGTCAGACAATCGTCAAATACAACGCCCAAGTTCCACACCCGGTCTGAGATAGTCAGCTGGACACCCCCAAGCCATAAGCCCAAGGGTGATCCAGCTAACAGACCCGCCTCACAGCGACCCTGGTCCACATCCAACACCTCAGTTTTTTCAGGGTTCAACCTCAGCCAACTCACATTCATCCAGTCTTGGATTTCAGCAAGACAGTTGTTAAAGACTGAAAAGGCAGTATCCTGGCCAGGCACAAAGGACATGTACAGCTGGGTATCATCTGCATAGCAATGAAAACCCAAGCCGTACCACCTAATAATCACTCCTAATGGCAGCATATACACTGCAAACAACATGGTTGCCAAAATGGAACCCTGCGGTACCCCGCAGGATAGTGAGACTGATGTCAAGGAAAAAATTCCAGACACCACCCTCTGAGTCCTACCTAGGACTATACCAGACAGTCCACAGATAGATCGCAAACATTCTAGTAGCACACCATGGTCCACAGTGTCAAACGCTGCAGAGAGATCAAGAAGGACCAAGATGGAACAGGTCCTTCGATCTCTTGCTATTAGGAGGTCATTTAGTACCTGTACAAGTGCTGCCTCGGTACTATGCCTTTTCCTAAATCCAGACTGGAGAGAATCATAGACATTGTTGTTGGTCAGATGATCATCCAACTGTGATGCAATCACCTTTTCAATAACCTTACCACAAAGGGTAAGTTAGAGACAGGCCTGTAATTTGTCAGACAGTCCGGGTCCAAGGAGGACTTATTAAGAAGGGGCTTAACCACAGCCTCCTTAAGAGGATCTGGAAAAATTCCCCTCTCCAAGGACCTCCAGACTATCTCAGCAAGAACTGGGCCAATTTTATCCACACAATCCACTAAGAGACATGTGGGGCCCGGGTCCAAATTACAGTTGGTCGGATGCAGTGATTGGATAACCATCACAATGTCACTGATTGTGGGGTGACTGAAGTCATACCACACAAACTGGGTGTCCGACATCTCCTGCTGACCATCATGACTCCCATTTGAGAGGGTCAAATGGTTCTTGGATCTGATTTCAGCAATCTTATCTGCAAAGAACAGAGCAAACTCCTCACATCGTTCTTGAGAAAAAGCTCTTCTGGAATGAAGACAGACTGGATTGCACAATCTGTCCATGGTCCGGAAGAGCTGAGCTGGTCTATTCTGTGCAGCCGCAATCTTTCTGGACTGGAATTCTGCCTTCTTATGAGAGATTGCAGATTGATAGACTAGATAATGGTCCATCAAAATAAGTTTGTCATCATCCAGACCCATTCTCCGCCAGCACCTCTCCAACCTTCGTCCAACTCTCATCTCCCTCAAGATCTCATCAAACCAAGGAGACCTGGGGCGAAGAGTGAGAAGATGAACACGAACAGGAGCAATGGAATCCAGGGCCCCTGCCACCGCCTCATTATAGGCATATAACAGCTCTCCTGGATCCCATGCAATCTCTCAGTAAGCCCGATAGATCCAACACCACCATCAGGTCATCTGGGGAAACACCCCTTAATGGGCAGTACTGGACCATTTCCATAGGGGCTGACCTACTTGGGGTGGCCTCAAAACTGAACCCAATGGAGTGATGGTCCGACCATCAGACCGGTTCCACCACCAAGTCGAATATCTCCATCCCCAGAAGGAACACCAAATCCAGTGAATGACCACCAACATGGGTCGAGGAGAAAATAACCTGTGTGAAGCCCAGTGAAGTCATTAACTGGAGGAAGTCTTGACCAAAGTGCGAGAGTTCTTCATTTACCCAGGCATTGAAGTCCCACAGAACCAACCATCTGGGGGATCCCAATGTCAGGTCGACAATGAAGTCTGTGACTTCCCGCAGGAAAACATTCCCATCACCTGGTGGATGGTATATGAGAAGTATCCTGTGCCCCACACCCTCACCTAGAATACATTCAAAGGATTTGGTAACTCCCACTGGCACCTCCACTAGGCTCAGTTCTGTTCTAAAACAAATAGCAACACCCCTGCCCCTATGATCCACCCTCGGGCGGTGTATCACCGAGTACCCGGCTGGAATTGCTGCCACCAAAACTAGTCCAGCACTTTCATCAAGCCAGGTCTCGGTGATGCACGCCAGGTCAGATGACCCAACAAAATCAGCTATAATAGCCGTCTTGTTTTTAATAGACCTGGCATTACATAACACCGCCAGAGTAGGATGAGCCTCCTAGGATGACTGTGCTACCTGCTGAGTATAATCAGAACCCTTGGGTATGGGCACTAGACAGGGAGGTCCCCTTTCCTGGGCCCATTTCACCCCAGGGTGTCTCCTTGTCCTCACTGTCCCAATCTGCTCACTCCTTTCCATTCCCTCCAGTCCCCGCCTCCATCCTCCTCCTCCTCCTCCCCACAATCCCCAAGGCCCTACAATGTCTATAGACCTCTGGTGATAAGGGGGGACAAGAAAAGGGGTGAAGATCCCTGTGCCTGGAGGGGGAATAATACTCGACCGTCCTAATATTATCCCAACACATAATTATCACACCAAATAAACAATCCAAAAATTAACCCACCTCTAAAACTTAAATAAATACAAAGCTCTACAATGACACAAAATACAGTTTAACCACACCTCAGACTATTAACTTAAAAACTCTTACCCTCATACAAAAAACAGATACAAAACATTAACTAAATTCCCCTTTTCAATTTAGTTCCCTTCCCACTCAGTCCTCACACCACTAGGAAGAGAGGAAAATAATACCAATATCAAACAATAATATAAACTAAAAATCTAAATAAACAAAATAACTAAAAAACTAAATAGCTAAATAACTGGATATAGAGTCCTCTCACCACCCAACTATCCAGATAAATCTGCTCATGTGCTGTCTTTAAATCTTCACCATCTCAGAACAGACTTTTCTTCCTCCTCAGTCCTCTTCTGCACTTACTGGGAATGCTTCTGGCAGTGTCTTTAACTGTTGGAGCAAATCCAGGTACTCTAATTGTACAATCATTGTCAGCTGAATATGGAACATGAACATATCATGTGATTCGAGGTTACACACACTTCTGAGTTTTTCACTGTTATCCATTGCGAGTAACAGATTTGTTCAACTGACTCTACGTTTCTGGGTGTCACACTGTGTGAAGTTACAGGTATCTCAAGATCTGGTAGTAGCTGCCCAATAGGTAGAAAGATAGAAACATAGAACAATGACAGCAATAAAATTCCCACTGGCCCATCCAGTCTGTCCAATCCTATCTATCACTCTTGCGATGACCATAATTGCCATCCTCCTCATTTTTCCCCTTCCTCTTTTACACTTCCTCCTGCCCTTATCAAGCCCTGTGTCTGTCCCACCAGTGCTTGAATCCACTTACTGTTTTAGGAAATATCTCTTCCTCATGCAGTGTGTTCCACATGCCCACCACTCTGTGAAAAAGTCCTTGTAGACATCATTCCTGGACCTTCAACCAGTCAGCCATTGTGGATCTCCAGTTATGTTTATGTTTGCACTGAGTGAACAATTCATTGCATTTCACCCTGTCAGTTCTAGGGAGATATTTGCACATCTCTGTCATGTATTCCATCTCTCACCTTGTCTCCAGCCCTCAATTCTTCTTTGCTTCCTCAAGTCCCTAGATCATATTGATCATCCTTTTCTGTATAGAGTTCCCCCATCACAGTCCTTCCACAGGTGTTGGCTCGGAAACCTCAAACAGTACTCCAGGTGAAGACAAACTAAAGACCAATACTGTCATAGAAACAGAAGTTGACGGCAGATAAGGACTGCAATGGCCATCCAGTCTGCCCATTTTTTCTACCTTATGACTGTGCCATAGGCCTTTACTCTGTCATTGGCCTATCTATTCATACTCATCTGTATTACTTTCATACAGTATGCCTATCCCATGCCTGTTTGAAGCCATACACTGTATTCATATCCACCGCTCCCTGAGGTAGGCATTCCATGCATCTATCACCCTTTCTGTGAAAAAGAACATCCTCACATTACCCCTTAATCAGCCTCCCTCTAATCTCATGCTGTGTCTTCTTGTCATGCTACTTTTCTTATATTGAAACATGTTAGACTCTTTCACCTTGTTAATGCCCTTAGAATGTTTGACTATTTCGATCATATCACCTCTCTCCCTCCTTT
Organism: Neoceratodus forsteri; assembly: GCA_016271365.2. Classification (NCBI taxonomy): domain Eukaryota; kingdom Metazoa; phylum Chordata; order Ceratodontiformes; family Ceratodontidae; genus Neoceratodus; species Neoceratodus forsteri. Next base: position 1,292,001,076 of record CM057455.1, on the reverse strand, counting down.
GCTCTAGGGTATACATATTGAGCTCCTTTAATCTGTCCTCATATGTTTTCTGATGCAGTCCCTGCACCATTTTGGTTGTCCTTCTCTGGACTGCCTCCATTTTGTTAATGTCATTGTGCAGGTGTGGCCTCCATTACTGCACGCAGTACTCCATATGGGGCCTAACCAGTGTCTTGTAAAGAGGGATTATTACCTCCCTCTTACGATTTATGACACCCCTACTAATACACCCCAACATCCCTCTAGCCTTACCTACTGCTTTAGTGGTCTGCTTGGATGATTTCAGGTCATCTGTGATGATGATGCCCAAGTCTCTTTCTTCCCTTGTGATTGCCAGCAATTCCTCTCCCAACCTGTAGGTAGCTTCAGGGTTTCTTTTTCCTATGTACATGATCTTGCACTTCTTTGCATTAAATCCCAGTTGCCACTCTTCTGACCATTTTGCCAGTTTTTCCAGATCTCTTCTCATTCTGTCAACCCCATCTGGATCATCTATTCTGTTGCAGATCTTAGTGTCATCTGCAAACAGACAAACCTTACCCTCCAGTCCATCTGCAATGTCACTGATGAAGATATTGCAGAAGAATGGCCTCCATAATGATTCATGAGGAACCCCACTTGTGACTTGCATCTCTTCTGACTGTATACCATTTACCACCACTCTCTGTTTTTTGCCTGCCAAGTTTGCCACCCAGTTGACCAATCTCTGAGCCACCCCGAGCCTACCCAGCTTATTAATCAATCTTCATGTGGAACAGTATCGAAAGCTTTGCTGAAGTCAAGGTAGGCAACATCAACTACATTCCCTTGGTCCACCACTCTGGTTACCCAGTCAAAGAAATCTATGAGATTAGTTTGACAGGACCTTCCTTTAGTAAACCCTTACTGTCTTGGAACCTGTGCTCCTATGGATTCCAGGTGTTGCACTATCCTTTCCTTAAGGAGTGCCTCCATAATCTTGCCCACTATTGAGGTAAGACCTATTGATCTGTAGTTCCCTGCCTTCTCCCTGCTACCACTCTTATGGAGTGGTATCATGTGAGCCCTTCTCTAGTCTTCTGGGACCTCTCCTGTGCTCAGAGACTCACTAAACAGTTCTGCTAATGGCTCTGCTAATTCCATCCTTAACTCCATTAGTGCCCTGGGATGTATCCCATCCATTGCCCTGTCCAGCCTGAGTTTAGTGAGCTCTTGTAAGACCCTTTCTTTTGTGAAGGGACTTGTGCATATCTCCCTCCCCCCGTGTCCATGGTGCTGAGCTGTGGGCCCTGCCCTACCTTCTCCTCAGTAAATACTCAGCAGAAGTATCTAGTTATGATCAAGGCTGTTCCTTGGTCTTCCTCCACACTCCCCCTTTTTCCCTTTGATCTTAGCAATACTCTCTCTGGACTTTCTCCTTTCACTAGTGTATCTATAGAAAGTCTTGTCCCCTTCTTTTACTGTTCATGCTAGTGTTTCCTCAGTTTGGGCCTTTGCCCACCTTACTGCCTTCCCTACTTCCCTTAGAGAAGTTTGGTATGCCACCCTATCTTCGTCCCACTGAATTCCCTGGTATGCCTTCCTGTCTTCATTCTGCTGCATCCTTTTTCTCTGTTGTGCTCTCTATTACTACTCCCCTATCATGTATTGCATTTTTGGGTTCTCATTCCAGTCTTCATTACCTTAAATTTCTTGCCATTGAATTTCAGCTTCCATATCCTGAACCACATTTTAAGGGTATCCTATACCTCCCTCCTTGCTCAGATTCCATCTTCTCTGTTCACCCTCCCACAGATCTTGGTGTCATCCACAAACAAACAGATATTTTCCTTAACTCATTGCCTCCTAGAAACGTCTGTAGGCATCAGCAAATCTAACTACAGTGTGTCCCAGAATGCCTACAGAAGTCACCTACAGACTTCCTGTGTGCCCTAGAAACATCTGGAGAAGAAACTCACATATTTTAATATTACTTGCCAGCCAGAACTGATTCAAATTGACTGCATAGTACCATTAGAAAGGTAATATTGTGCTGAACAACCTTGCCACTAACACTTTGTGTGTATCATGTTCGCTTTGGGAGTTATTCATATTTGTTTATGACATTTTGTCAATCTAGAACCAGCTAAGCACTTTGAAGAAAACTCACATTCTGAGTATCTTAGCCAGTGTAAAACAAAAACCAAATTGAGTACAGTTGATTGCATAGAACCGTTGGAAAGGCAATTTTGTGTGGAACAACTTTGCCACTGATACGTTGTGTGTGTCATGTATACTTTAGGAGTTATATGCATTTGTTTATGGCATGGTGAGTATGGTTCAGATTTGTCCCTCAAATCTCACCAATACACCTTGACTCAAATGGAGAAAAATGATGTTTAATAATACAGAAATAGCTGTTGTTTTACAAACAAATTATTAAAATTACATCTAATGTATGGATGCTTAATTTGGTGTTGATATGTTACATATTTCCGAACAAAAAAAGATTTATGGTGCATTTTTTAGTGGAAAAAATATTTTGTTTTGCTGTTTCAATCAGCACAGAAATAAAACTAAATTACCTGCTATTCCTTGCATTCCACTGTTGGAAAGGTAATTTTATGCTGAATAATTTTGCCACTCATACTTTGTGTGTAGTACTTATGGTTTTTGTGCTGTTAGCATTTGTTTGCGGCATGCCACTTATGGCTTGATTTTACTTAGAAGGGCCCAGGATTAACTGTTAACAGTATACAGGAGACAAGTGCTGCAACTTCAGAAAGCTCCTGTGGAGGCAATGAGTTAACTTCTACTCCTATATCACAAATGAATATGGTAAAGAGGATGGCTGTTAGACTGAGCCTTGTGGTACCCCATTCATTACCTCCTTATCATCAGAGTGCTCCCCATTCACCACTTCCACCCTCTGTCCTCCCCTTTAGCCAGTTTTCCATCCATGTTGCTGTCCCTTCCTCCACCCCAGATCACTTAGGTTCTTGATTAGTCTAATGTACTGAACCTACTCAATGTCCTTACTGAATGCCAGGTGTAGTATGTTTACTGCCTGTTCATTTTCATCCACCATAGTTTCAGTTTCAGTTTATTGTTTATATTGGAAAACATGTGAGCAAGTCTGCCCATTTTCACAAGCATCCAGCCATATGACAAACAGATGTGCAATATTATGTACAATGTCTAATGTACAAGTGTAAATACAGGAGTGGCAGAGAGCCTAAAAAATAATTTATAAAAGTGGAGGGACTGTGAGTCCAAACTAAACACTAGGAACTGAAAACAGCATCAAAACAATTGATAGTATGAGTGAAGTGGATAAAGATGCATTAGAGAGGTGGATGTTAAGATGGGCAGGAACAGACAGACAGCCATTAGGTTTTGTTTGATGTAGCTTTTGAAACTTATGAGGGAAAAAGACTATAAGAGAGAGGAAGGGAGGCTGTTAAATGGCCCGGTACCCCTGGTGGCAAGGGAGTGAAGTCCTTGAGAAGTTTGGCAGAAAGGAACTGAGAAGGAGTTGTGGGGGGCGGATCTAGTGGTTCGAGATCTGATGAGCCTGTTGAAGTCAGAAGTGATGAAGTTAGAGAACAGTCCTTGCTGGATTTTAAAGAAAAAGGTCAGGATGTTGTAGTTAAATCTGTCTTTGAGAGAGCCAGTTGGCAGCCTTGTAGAGGTCACAGTGATGAGTGCATCGGCGGAGGCCAATGATGTATCTGATGATATTATGGTAGGTGGCTCTAAACTTAAGGAGGGTCTTTTGGCATGTAGAGGAAGAGTAAATGGTAGATTCATAATCAAGGTGTGGGAGCACAATGCTATTTGTGACCACTGCCCTTGTACTGGGGATGAGGAGTTGGTTAATTTGACATAACATCCCAAGTCTTTGGTGTACTTTTTTGATTAGTTGGGTGATGCGGTATTCATATGAGAGGTGGCAGTCTAAGTGGATATCAAGGTATCTAAATTCAGTGACTCTTTCAATGTTGTTGCTGTCATCAGTGAGTGAGAAGCTGAAGTTGTTTTTTTTCCTAGAGCCAGAGAAAACTCTGGATTTGTATTTTTTGGCATTGAGGTCAAGTCCTTGGGAGGGGAACTAGAGGTGAAGCTTACTGAAATCATGCTGGAGTTTGTTGAGGAGAGTTTTGGGACACCTGTCTTTGCAGAAAAGAGCTGTGTCTTCTGCATAGAGGATTAATTCCATGTGCTTGCAGATTTCAGGAAGGTAATGTGTGGCAAGTGAAAAGAGTAAATGACACAGGATGGAGCCTTGAGGGACTCCATATTTATTGGGACAGTTATCAGAGTACTGTTCATTAATTGGGGTAGAGTGTTATCTATTACTGAGGTAGTGCTGGAGCCAGTGCAGAACTTCTTCTGAGAAGTGGAGCTGGGATAGAGTATTGATGAGTATGTGGTGGTCAACATGATCAAAGGTCTTGGTGAGGTCCACAAAAACTGAGCTGGTGTAGAGGCCTTCATCATTAGCCTAGTTGATGCAACTGTTGAGCTTAGCCAGGGCTGTCTCAGAATTGTTGCCTGATCTGGAGCCATGCTGACATTTGGGGAGTAGGTTATACTTTTCTATGCATTCCCTGGTTTGATCATGGAAAATCTTTTCTAAGATTTTATAAAGGGGAGCAAGCAGTGAAATTGGCCTAAAGTTACCAACATCTTTTTTAGTCCAGATTTGTGGATGGGCTTAATAGTGGCAGTTTTCTAGTTGATGGAAAAGACACTGGTGCAAAGTGAGTGATTGAAGATGTTGGTAAGGGGCTTAGCAATGTGTTCACAAACAATTCTGAGAATGAGGTAGTCAATGGCATCTCTACCAAGGCTGGGCTTGGGGACATTCTTTTTCATGTAATCAATAACATGAGATGGGGATAGTTATCAGAAGCAGAAACTGGGGCAGGTGGGGATTTTAATCAGGGATTGTGACTGGGATTGACTTGTTTGTGTGACATATTGTAGGTTTATATTTTTTGAGGTTCCCAAAGCAGGTGTTGATCAGGTTAATAACTTCTATTGGATCCTATATGAGTTGTCCATCTTTGGTAAGGGTGATTTGCTCCTCTGTGGTTCCCCTGCCCAGATGTTTGTTGATAGTTTTCCATGTAAGCTTAGAGCTACCTAAACAATTTAATTGTTTGACCCTGAGAAATTTTACTTTTTGGCTGAAGGTATGGCTGAGTTGCATCTGTTACGGAGAGTCGTATAGTGCTGAAGGAGGTTGGGGAGTTTTAAGTTTCCTGTAAGCGGTCCATGCCTTGTCCCTCTTACACAAAAGGTTTAGCACATCATGAGTAGCCCATTCCAATTTTTTCTCCTGACTCTGAGTCTTTTTAGGGGAATAATGGAGTCACAGATGGAGAGAAAGGATGAACTAAAGGAATCTAGGTCATCATCAATGTTTACAATGTTATGGGTAAAGGACCAGATGGTGGCTGAGATGGCATTGACAAATTCCTCCTTGTTTCATATTTTAGGTGTCTGGAGACCTAGACTAGTTATTACCTAGTTGAAGAACTGAATCACCTTCCCCTGGCATGGCCTACCCCATGTGAACCCATGTAGCTTACAGTCCTGTAGACTGTTTGCCTTGTGAAGTCTACAGTCCTTTCACTTGGTATAGCCTCCAGTAATTTGCCCATTGTAGATGCCAAGCTGACAGGTCTATAGTTGCCCAAATTGCTCTTACTACCACTTTTGTGAAGGGGCACACTATCAGCTGTCCTCCTTTCTCTGGGGACCACCACAATGTTCAATGAGCAGCAGAAAATTTCTGCAGTAGTGCAACAAGCACCTGCACCATTTCCCTTAGTATTCTTGGGTGCATGTCATCTAAGCATGGTAGCAAGGGGATCCAAAGCAAAAGCTTTACAACTCCTTTGCTATCCTCCTACTTGACTGTATACAGGGAGATGACCTATTTATTCTATTAGTTTGATAACCAGATTGGCCCCCTTAGAACAGCTGGGACCTGGGCACAATGCATAGTGCAGTTCTTACACAGTGAAAACAAAACAAACAAACAAAAAAAAAATGTCTACCTGGCAATATGTATGCACAATAATGATCACATACATAGAAACTAGAACTCAGTCATAATGTACAGTTAGATAAAAGCAGTTACACCCCACATTTAATAGCAGATGTTCCTCGAGTTTTGATTTGAATTTGGTATGCAAGACTATTGGTCATGATATTGTTCCATAATCATATAGGGGTTATCATCTGTCCAAACTTTTATGTTTGCCTTACAAACCAAACTTTCTCAGCATCACATGATCTCAAACTTGCAGAACCCCCTGAGACACATTTGATACATCTGTCTTATTTATATGTTTGTTCTAAGACTAACTGACAGGTCTCCTGTATTTGGCTATACAACCTCAGAGTATGAAGATATATTTTAGGAAATGCTCGAGTAGCAGAACTTCTGAAGCAAAAGTCAGCAGGCAGTCGACACTCTCACATACACATGACTTAGAAAGGAGAAAACAGTGGCATCATTGTGATTCCTGTGATTTGGTTCTGTGCATTGCCATTTATAGCTTTGCTTGAATTTCTTAATGCTTTATTCTGAACCTTACTATAATTGTATTAGTACTGTGTTTCCCTGTTCTAAACTTCACTGTAATTGTATTATTAGTGTATCTTTCTACTGGATTGCTTGTTTCCATGGTCCACCAGGTACCCAATGTTACCTGCCTTCTCTTGTTTTTCCCTAAGCCGTACCTGCAAATAGGTATTCATTTGTCTAGTGTACCTTACTTGTTAAAAGCAATCTAAATCTAGGTGACTTTTTGAGACAACTTGGATTTCAGGACTGGGTCAATGATGCTCTAGATGTTCAAAAAGAGTGCAATTGTAATGTTGAGGTGAAGGATCAGCTTAGGGGTGCTAGGGAGTAGTCTTGGTTCCTCAGCCCCATAAGTGGCTAATAATAATTCTACAATGACACAACTTTTGAAATATTAATCTTGATTTGCATTTGCATAACTTCTCAGATACAGGCTGTAATGCAAAAAAAATATTTCTCTGTAAGAATCTTAACCACTGTTGTTTTTTCATTGCTGTGGCATTTCAACACATACCATGCCAAGTGACCTGTTTCCACAATTTACTGTACATGTTTGCTGTTTAGCTCCAGCAACAAAAACTCCATGCATACCAGTTCATCAAGCCCAATGGTGGTGAGGTTCACTAAATGTGCAGAATGTTTTCAGCAGGGATTTTCTTTGAACACACCTTAAATAGTTTGTGCTGTAGTTTAAAACTTCTGCATCTATTTTGGGCCAGTAAAAATAATCTTATCCCAAGGCAAAATTCCTGCCATATCCCAAATGTCTCATTTGAGTAAGTCTGAGCAAAGTACAATCTTATGGAGCTTACACAGGAGCAATAGCGTCTTCTTTCAGTAAGACATACTACTGATCCTTGGACTTTTCTGTACATCAGAATTTTGGGGGCAATCAAAGCCATTCTTCAATTGGCTGAACTTATGACTCAGTGAAACTGAACTACAGGAATATTATCTATCCTTCTTGTCAGCATGCTGCAGCTAGAGAATTGGGCCATTTATTGGGTTTCCAAGAATTTGCTCATTTGAACTTTTGCAGCAGATCTTCCTTGATACGAGCAATGACAGGTTTTAGTATAGTCCTGTGTCCTCATTATTAACAGTGTCTTCATTTTATAAAGAGTAGATTTATGTACTTGTACCTCTTTGTCTAACTGTTCAGCACTGTTGATATTGTTTATTTAGTTTGTTTTACCAGGAAAAGGCTCAGTTGAGCAAGCTCATTTACAAGGAGGTCCTGGGTAGGACAGCATATGGTGAAATAACAAATCACAATAGTATACACTAAATAATAAAGAACAATATATGATGGTAATATAATGCAGAGAAAACAGGCTAAATGTCTAAAGGGGTCTCAATAAGCATGTACAATCACAAATTACATGAGCAGTCTTTTGAGAGAAATGCGATGTCAGAAAAATCAAAGAGAAGATAAGGCACAAGAACACGTAGAGGAGATTTAAAGTTCTATAACTGTAAAGAAGTACATCATAAAATGTTTAAGTATACAAGTAACTGCACCATTACATGTATACAGCTTTATACACCATTTATTAATCATAAATTTGAACATCTGGTGACTATCTACACTGGTGAGTTTAAGAGTTTTCTGAAATGCGTTCCATGATACTGGGATAATACTACTTATGGGTATTTTGCTGTAGTTGTTGTGCACTTTTGGAGTATCATACAGTATGTAATTATTTTTTCTTAGTGCATACATGCTGTGTGATTTTTTTGAAGACTCCTGAGATATATGCTGGCACATCATTAGTGATTACTTTGAAGGCCCATCTATAAATGTGTTTTAATCTTCTAGTGGATAATGAAGTCCATCCTATGGTTTTATATAAGATACAGTGCTGTGTTCTAGGCTCCAGATCAGTGATGAAGCTAAGGGCTCTATGATATAATAGGTACCAGGTCAGATGAACACTACATTAATGGTGACAATCAAGGGAGTGCTAGTCAGTATAGTGCTACCAGTGACTGCAAGTAGAGATTTACAGTGCTAGCTATATGCGCTACACTGGTCACTGTCCATGGTACCGCTACATGGACGAGGACAGCAGAATCCAGGAGCCTGGCTCAGCTGCTCCTGTGGCATGGAGGGCTGGGGTACAGCACAGCTCAGCCAATAGTAATAGAGGCCAGAGTTCTAATCCTGTCACTGACATTTTTTAACATATTGGCACTTTGTTTTGTTTTACATGGGATCATGGAAACAGTATTCCATGGCACGACAAATGTTAACGTTCCCTGGGATCCACCCCCCCCTTGGAGTGAGAATCCTATTGAAGGGGGGGGGTGCAGAGAGCAGACCCCCCCACAAAAGAAAGATTGGTGTCATTTTTACCATACACGCCTAGCCAATGCTATTCTTGTCAGCACTCTTTGGACCCAGTGCCCACATAATATGTCCAATTTGTGTACAGTAGATGGCATTGGCATAGTTCAGTAAGGGATGGAATGTGGCTTGCACTAAGTTCTTTCTTGCAGTCTGTGATAGGCAGTTTTTGTTATGATAGAAGAAATGTATCCTGCTTCTTAACTTTCTACATATGGTCTTGATGTGAGGGATGAAGAAAGTTTGTTGTCGATCCATAGACCAAGATATTTTATTTTATTTTCTACTTTTAGAATGCCACCTAGTAGGGTGGATATAGTTGGGATTTGAGCAGCAGTAAAGATTGTGTTATTAGGGGAGAAGAACATGACTTTAGTTTGATCTGCATTTAGAAGTAGTTTTTCCTGATTGAGGCGTGCTTGTAATTTGTTGAATTCTGATTGTAGGTCAAGGAGTAATTCAGATAGGGTTGGTTTGGATACGTATAGAACTGTATTATCAGCAAAGAGGTGTATGGATGCATTTATTATGTGTCTGTTTTAATCATTAGTATAGATCATGAAGGGCAATGGCCCAAGGATCGACCCTTGTGGTACTCCTTTTAAGAGTTTTGTGCAGGATAAGAAGGATCTTCTGCTTTTACCTGTTGTCTTCTAATCAAATAGTGAACCATAAGCAAACAATGTGCCCTTCTCCCAAGCCATGTAATTTATTTAATAGAATGTTATGGTCGACGGTGTCAAAGGCTTTGTTGAGGTCGAGGAATATAAGACCTGTGATGAGTCTTTTAGTGAGGGAGGAAAACCAGTCATTGGTGACTTTTGCCTGTGCAGTATCTCTGTTGTGTTTGGCTCTAAAATCTGACTCTAGAGGACTGATTGGGTTTGATTCTCTAGGTAATCCCTTAATTGATTGTTAACAAGTCTCTTTAGGAGTTTGGACAGCACTGGTAGTACAGAAATGGGTCTGTAATTAGGGGAGAAGAACATAACTTTAGTTAGCAGTGTCAGTGGTTCAGTAGGTAGCACACTTGCCTCTGAGGCTGGGAGATCAGAGGGCTGTGGGTTCAGTTCCTACATTTGGCACTTGGGTTAATATCCCAGTACTGACACTGTAGTGCAGCATGAGAGAGGTGCTACACTTCTGAGGTGCCGTCTTTCGGAGGAGACGTTAAACTGGGGTCCCATCTGCCTGGATTGGTGATAGTTCAGGTGGATGTTAAAGATCCCATGGCACTTATTGAAAAGAGCAGGGGAATATCCCTGATGTCTGGCCAAATTTCCCTCATTCACTAAAAATACCACCAACAGCTTAATCTGGTTCAGGGTCAGTTGGCATTCATCTGTAACCCCCTGCCCCTTCCCCCTGGTTCATGCCTGAAACTAGACAGGATTTGTCTAGTGCACTTACCATGGTCAACAAAAATTAAATAAAATAATTTGCATGTGTCATCTGACTTCAATAATGGTAATATGTGGGCATACTTCCAGATTATTGGGAAATCACCAGTACACAAGGAAATGCTGAAGATGTGGTGCTGTGAGTTGCCTGTATCCAATTTTCAGAAAATAGAGATCCAGACCATCTCCTCCTCCTGAACTTTTATTTACATCTAATCCTAGGAGGAGATCTTCGACTTCTTTCTAGGTGATAGTCTGGATTTTTTTATTTAATGAACTGATTTTCCGCAGTGTTAGTTGTAGCAATCTGCTCTAAAAGGCGGGGGAGTGGTAGGCTGCTGCAGGTGAGGTTTGAAATACTAATCCCGCCTTTGCAAAGTGTGAATTTAACTCCTCCAGGATAAGTTGCTTATCACTTATTGTCTTTCCAAGGGATTCAATTTTAATTGGTAGTGAAGGGGATGAATTGTGGCCCTCCATGGATTTAATTGCTTTCCAGAATTTAGCTGGATTGTGTTTGGAGTTTCCAATACTGTTAAGGTTGAATTTAGATTTAATATCTCTTATTAGATTAGTGCATGTATTTCTCATCACTTTGAAATGTATTCAGTCGGAGTATGATTTGGTCTCCCTTGCTTTAGACCATAGTTTCTCTCCCTTTCTTACCATCTTTTTGAGATCATGATTGCACCATGGGCATGGTTAAATTCTCATTCTCCTATTTTTGAAGTGGGACATGTTTATTTATTACATCCAGTATAATTTGATTAAAGAGGAGCAAGGCTTCATCTATTCTAGGAGCAAGAAAGAATTGTTGCCAATTAAGCTGATCTAGCTCTACTATTAATTATTTGGCAGTAAATTTTTTGAAGCTTCTTTTAAAAGTGAATTTGATTTTAGAGTCAAACTTTGTATGTCCTCTAATGCAGGACACAAGGTTATGATCACTATGATCGTTGTGAAACATTGTAACATGAGTGATTTTGTGTGTTCTATTAGTTAATATTAGGTCTAATATAGTGACGTTTAAGGCAAGGTAAATTTTATTTAAAAGACGCCCATCCCATAGGCTCTGGATGCTAAACAAATTAGAATCACATACAAATAACACCAAAAATATAATTATATATACAAAATAATGGCAACAATATAATAAACCTAATAATAAATATACTACACTGTAACTCGTTATTATAAAATATATAAATAATATACTTAGAAATAAATATGAAGCTAAATATATAACCAGGGACAGAAATTAAAGTATGGAAGTCAAGCATCAGATAAATTTATAAATCAGTATCCGGGAAGGCCTGATTGTACAGGAAGGCCTTGAGGTGGGCTTTGAAAAACCTCAGCAGAGGGGGCCTCTCTTACAACTGGAGGTAGCAAATTTCAAAGGATGGGGCCAGTGACAATAAATGCTCTTTCACCAGCCATTTTTAACCTCATCCTGGTAATCACAAGGAGGCCCCTAGAGGAGGAGCGGGGGGAGCAGACTGAGACAGCAGGTGTAAGAAGGTGCTTCAGGTAACTAGGGCCCAGGCCATGTAGGACCTTAAAGGTAAGCAAGCCCACCTTAAAGAGGATCCTCCATCTGACTGGCAGCCAGTGCCTATTCACGCAGCACCAGGGTGATGTGACAGTACTTAAACTGCCCTGTCAGCAACCTGCCAGGTGCAGGCGGTGGAGGGTACCTCCAGAGACCCCGAGATAGAGCGCATTACAATAGTCATGCCTAGAGATCACAAAGGGTCATTTGGGTTTGGTCTGGTAGATGCATTAAATAATTGAAACAGGCCTAGGTTGCTGCATAGGTTTTTGAGACTATCCATGTTATTGGAATGCCAATCTAGGTTAAAGTCCCCTAATATTATGGACTTGTTAGAGCATGAATCTAGTAAGGAAGTGATGTAATTTAGGAACTGAAGGCCCCCCTTTGGTGGTCTGTAGCATCCTATCATGTTTATAGTCTCGACATCTGATCGTTTGATGTTCAGTGTAAGACAATCTAATTCATTTGGTGTGGAACAGTAAATAAGCTCAGTTGCACTAAATTTGTTACTTATGTACATGACAATACCACCTCCTCTGGATTGTCTATCAAGTCAGAAGGGGTTATAGGTTGGTATGGATATTTGATTTTGTGTCAGTGTGTTATTTTGCCATGTTTCAGTAAGTATAAATATATCGGGTTTTGAATGGGCAACCCATGTTTTTACCCCATCTAGTTTTTTTTTTTTAATAAGCTAAACACATTCAGCAAAAGATATTTTAGACCTTCTTGTGAAGCAAATTCAGTAAGTGAATGGTTGGTGTTGGGTGGGCCAGGGTTTAACTCAACAGAACCAGAGCATATTAAGAGGAGTGATATTACTGTAACTGTTTGCACATCTTAAACCTGTATATTAGCTTTGAACTAAAAATGGTATATTTCCTGCCAGTGTTTATGGTACAGTGACAGATTAATATATGATTATGCTGTATTTGGTGTTTGTAGAGAAGCAGTAGTGCTCTGAGGAAGAATGGTTCTTTAATAGTATGTTGGCTGGAGATTGTTATATTGGGAATGATATGGGACTATGAAGCCCATTGATGGTCTTTATTGGGATATTTATTAGTTTATGCGGGAGGGCAAGCTATCAGGCTCACTGTCTCTAATGACCCATTATAGGTCCTACTTTGTACTGTGAAGGAATCTGATCCCACCTGGTGATTTTAAGACAACTAGAATAATTGACATTCACTTCTGTGCGTTTCTCTAGGTGATCTCTGATACTGACGGCACGGGGATTAGAGATAGTTGGTTGTAGGTGTAACAAAAGATAGTGCACTTAAGGGTGAAGCATTGATGGATTGAGGGCTTGATACTATGGGTATGGGAGAACAGGCAGTTGTTAGGGATGTACAGTAGTTGGTTTGGAAGTATTGTGTGAAGCAAGAGATGTAAATTCAAGGGGGCATGTGAGTGATTCTAGAGACAGATGAATCTGGTAACTGTAGCAGTGCTAAATATGAAAGATTAGCTAGGAATGTAGGGCTAACACTTTGCATCTTACGTTGCATAGCAATTACATACCACTGGCACTTTGGTGTAGTGAATGACGGTGAATGTGGGATCTGTAATCAGCAGCTTATGTCTGTGTTTGGATGGTCAGTATAGTGGGGTGTAAGTGGGTAATATGTGACAGTGGTGCTGGTGACAATGAATGGGGGTGAGGGGAGTGGCCAGGAGATGATATATAGTACGATTGTCAAACCCAGGTAAGTGTGGTGGGAGTAGGGAGGGTAGGATCCACCACTCTGAAACAATGACACCCCACACTCAAACTATCAGTGTGAGTATGCTGACACAAATTAAAGGAATTTAAAGGAGTCGGTTGCAATGGCACTGAATGCCAAATCGTGTGGTCTTCTACCTTTGTTTCTTCCTTCAGGCAACTGTGGGCATGTTGAGAAGGGAGGGCTTTCACAGCACCCTCACGACCTCTCTGGACTCTGAACCTGCTGCACTGAGGAGGGGTCTGTGGAGGGAAATGGAAGTTAAACAAGTAAGTGGAGGCCAGCTGATATATGTGCATCTCAGATTACAGCACTCTGTGAGGAGCCAAGATCCTGCTCCAGGAGGGATTATGGAGGGGAGGACAAGAGTAGAGAAAAGTGAAATAGAAGGATGAGATCGGTAGTGTAGCAGGGAGGGGAGAGTGTCAAATAGGAAAGGGTTTTATGAGGGATTGGGGAATAAAGGACAAGAGATAAGGATACACTCAGCTCTCATCACTCTAAACAGAAACAGATTTTAGCAGCTCTAAGCAAAATGACTAAGCAAAATGGCTGTTCTAATAACAAGATTCTAACCACCACGCAGTTGCTCTGAGCAAAATGGCTAAGCAGAATGGCTAGTCTAAATTCAAGAATGTAACCTCCACACAGTTGCCAATCTAGTTACAAGATTTTAACCTCCACACAGTTGCTAAAGAAATAATCCTCTCAGTTTAAAGGAGGGCAGCACATGGCAATGATAGTAGTAAAAAAAAAATGAAAAAAACCTAGAATACATAGTTGAAACCAACACAGAGGTTGGCTCTCTGATACATCTAAAAATACAGTTTCTGGGCAAAACAGGGTTAAAAGCTATAGTATGAGCAGCACATGAGGCAGAATTAGACAGAGATGAAGCAGTTACATAAGCAAACCCAGTGTTTTAAGACAAGAATCTACAGCTGAGTCTATTTCTCTGTCTGTTCTGGTGCATATGTTGTGTTCACTTATGTTTCCCTTTGTTATACTGTAATACAACAAACTAAAGATTAAACATCTCTTGTACAGGTAAAATAAGTATTGTCTGCCCAGTAAGCAGCATAAAATAAAAATATTGCAATTAAAAGCACGATCCACCACTCTGAAACAATGGCACTCCACAAACTATCAGTGTGAAGATACCAACACAAATTAAAGGAATTTAAAGGAATCAGTTGCAATGGCGCTGAACGCTAAACCACAAACTGGTTGTCTGCAATTTTCAGTGTATGCTACATAACAGAAATATAAAATCTTTCAGCAGAAAAGGAGCTCTTTGCCCACCCAATCTGCCCAGATGTTGCCTGTCTCTGTGGATCCTAACTGGTCTCCAGGGACCCTCCCTATTTTCTAAAATGCCTCTATGTCTATCCCATGCATGCTTGAAGCCCCCCCCCCCCACACACACACACTGTTTTCACTGCAACCACTTCTGCTTGCAGTCTGTTCCAGGTGTCTACCACACTTTCAGTGAGGAAATATTTGCTGATATCTCTTCTAAATTTCAACCTCCAACTTCATCACATGCACCCCCCACCCAGATCTGATACCTTTTTCTCATTTAAGGACTCGGTCCTGCACCCTGTTTACCCTGGGAGGTACTTGTAGCTCTCTATCATGTCTTCTCTTGCCCTTCTCTGTTTCACTGCGTACATGTTGAGATCCCTCAGTCTCTCCCATTAAGGCTTGCCATGCAGCCCCTCCACCATTTTAGTTGCCCTCCTCCAGACTGTCTGCCTATGGCCTTTCTGAAGTGCAGCCTCCAAAATTGGAAACAGTATTCCAGGTGGGGTTTCCTCAGTGACTGATACAGTGGTAACATCACTCCCCTCCTCTTCCTGGGGATATGCCTTCCTATGCACTCCAGCATGTCACTAGTCTTACCCACTGCTTTTGCATTCTGTCCTTCCACTTTGAGGTAACCAGATAGGATATAACCCCAAAGTCCCTTTCCTGTTTATTGACTGCCAGTACCTCCCCCTCCCCATCCTATACTATGCTACTGGGTTCATATGCCCTAGATGTATGATTTTGTACTTTTGGCATTAAACTCCAACTGCCAGGCTCTTGACAACTCCTCAACTTTTCCAAGATCAAAAGTAGCACCCTAAGATGCTCAACATTAATAACTCATCCTCCTCAGATCTGCTAGCCATTGCTGATGCCTTTAAACAGGCCTTTACAGACCTGTCCTCAGTGCTGCCTCCAGGCTACCTTCTGCCGGCGGAGGACCAAGATTGCTCCAACCTGACCAAAACTAACCACCCAGCCTTCTACTTTAAGAAGGTGATGGTGAAGAAGGCCCTAACGATGGTCATGAAAGTCCTAGGCAAAACCAGATTGGGAGTGATGGGCTAGAAATGAAGTTACTATCACTCACCCTTGATGTTCTTATCACACCCATAACAATGCTATTTAATAAATCCTTGGCTCTAGCTCAATTTCTGGAGATATAGAAGCAAGCCCTGGTAACTCCAGTGCATAAGAATGGTGACAAGGTGCTGGTGTCAAACTATAGGCCAATATCTATCCTCTCCCCACTATCCAAAGCTTTGGAAAAAATTGCAGCAAGTCAACTCGCAGAATACCTCAATAAGTACAATCTGCTCTGCCCAAACCAACATGGTTTCAGGCAAAAACACAGTACCAGCACGGCACTGCTGGAATACACTGACTATGCACACAAGGCGCTGGATGAAGGCAAATTGGTGGGGTCCATCTTCATTGACCTCACCAAATCATTTGATACCATCAACCAACTTCTACTAGTACTCCAGCTCCAAAGACTGGGTGTGGCACCTAACACTCAGAATTGGTTCAATGACTACTTAACACACAGGAACCAGGGAGTCAAAATCAGGCAGACATTATCCAACTCCAGAGATGTACTCCTAGGAGTCCCTCAAGGATCAGTTCTAGGGCACCTGCTTTTCAGCCTCTTTGTAAATGACCTAGCCACAGCCTGCGACACCAAACTTATGCTGTATGTGGACGATGCCATGCTGCTGAACAGCAGCACCTCTCAGGTTGCCCTACAAACAGAACTACAGAACTCTTTCAATAAACTTCAAGACTGGTTCAATAGGCAGAAGCTGTTACTAAATTACAAGAAAACCAAGGCCTCTACAACAAACGCAAGCATGCTCCCCTTTTAATCACCAATAAGGCTGGTGAGCAGATTGAGCAGGTGCACTTGTTCAAGTACCTTGGAGTCACCATTGATGACTCTCTCACTTATATGCACCACGTAGACTCCCTTGTCAGAGTGGTACAGTAAACACAAAGATCGGGGTCCTCTATAGGCATAAGAAATCCCTCACCCTGGAAGCACTCCGGATCTCAGTTTCCAGCTCCATACTTTCCATGATAGACTACGGGCTGGTGGTCTGTGGAGCTGCTACTGATACAGTGCTCAAAAGGGTCAAAATTGCACTCAGTAAGGCATGCCGCCTTACTCTGTGTGCAGATCACTACACTCATACTGGCACCCTGTATGAGCGTACAAACTGGTTTAACCTAAAAGACAGGATCAAATACCAAGACTTGCCTCCTGGGAAAGAAGGCGCTCCTTGGGAAAACCCCCACCATGTATAGGAAACCAGCTAGAGTCTTCTCTCTCAACACACATCACCAAAGGGAGGAAGAATGGAACACTGTACATACCATTCCACCGAACCTCACTAGGGCAGTACACTTTCTCCTTTCAGGCCCTCCTCTTGATAAATGAACTCCTGATGAAATTGCAAACAAACAACAGCCTGTCTCAGTTCAAAGCAGGCCTCAAACAGCACTTAATGTCAAGTTAAAAATGCACCTGCTTCTCAGACCCCACTTGATAGACTGGCCTACCCCCAAGGTAGCACCCAGCAGGGCTACCTAGAGAACCCTGCCTCCATTCCAGCCTAGCCAAGGGCTTAAGTAAGCTCTCAGTCCTCTTTAAATGCTCTTGGTACTGCCCCTCCCTAACCCCCCCACGCACGCACTGCTCGACAAAGCTCTCTGGAGCTGCTCCCCCTGTCACAGCCCCCCCGTTTCACTAGGTTCAAACCCAATCCCCCTTGTTTTGCTGTCACCCAGCCTCTCGCCATCTGGGATAGTGTTAAACCCTATGCAGTTACTCTGCCATAGTTTATCAACAGATTTGTAGGTTTCCAGGAGTGTGCTACCTAGGGCAACCAATTAGAAATAGCTTAGTATTCTATTACAACTGCTCTGTTTTTCTCCTATTTGTCTAATTCTCATGTGATCACTCTTTAATGCCTAATGATCAGGCCTCTGTAATGACTGAATATGTGTATTGTCTTATTGTCTATCCTAACATGGAACTTTTGTAAAATAACTCATGCTCAAAGGTCTTTCTGAAATACTAATTAAATAAAAAAAAATTAAATTAAATTAAAAGATTTCTGTGCATTCTCGCCACCCCTCTCATGAGTCTCCATCCTACAGTATAGCAATTGTGGTATCATCCACAAAATTGGCATGCCTTCCCTTCTAGTTCTTCTGTAGTGTCATTCATGTAGACATTGAAGAGGACTGGTCTCAGCAATGAGCCCTCTGGAACCATGCTGGTCACTCTCCCATCATTAGAGTGAGTGCCATTTAACACCACCATCTGTCTCCTATCCTTTAACCAGTTTCTAACTCAATTCAACACTTTGTATACCACCCATAGGTGACTCAGTTTCTCTATCAGCCTCCTGTGAGGCACATTGTTAAAGGCCTTGCTGAGGTTCAGATGGACCATGTCCACTGCATTCCCCCTAATCTATTTCCATGGTCACCCAGTCAAAGAAATCCATCAGATTAGTTTGGCATGCCCCCACCCCCCCCCTGGAATCCATGCTGCCTGCAGTTTTGCAACCCATTGGATTTTAAGATACTCTATGAGTCTCTTTCCATTACCATGGTTTCCATTCATATCCCCCCACTGCAGTAAGACTGACAGGCCTATACTTGATAGTCTCCTTTCTACTGCTGCACTTATGTAGAAAGACCACATCAGCTCCTCTCCAGTCCTTAAGAACCATGCCTGTTTCCAGTGAGCTGTTAAATAAGTCTACTGCACCACAAACAGTCTGCAGAGGTTGGTGCTCCCTCTTGGACTGACTAAAGCCCAGGAAATGCCTAAAACTTCCCCCAGCAATTGTTTCAAGGAGCACTCAGAGGTAAACGGCAACACATTTTACTATCACTCATCTCAGCAACCAAACACAACATATATTCATGTAAATAAGGCAACACCATATCTCTCAACCTCTTGTCTCATGAATCAGGGACAAGGCTTAAAAAAATCAGGGACAAAGACATAAAATGAGGGACACATCTTAAAAATTGGTACTATTCACTCAGAAAGCTGATAAAATGAAAGGATTTGTTTTAAGATGTATTTTCTGAAGAAGAACAAGTCTGTAACTTTAATGATGGACATCATTTTGTGCTTTTAATCCCCACTGTTCAGTCACAAAAACAAAAATTTCACGAGGGACAGAGGAAAATTTTGAGGCAAAATCAGGGACTTCCCTGAAAATCCGGGACAGTTGAGAGGTATGGGCAACACTCTTACACAGACAGGATTCTCAGATTGAAATGCAGTTTATTTTGAGATGCAAAAATGACAATTCATGTAAAGTGCTGCTATGAGTGTACAAAATACATGGCAAAATGTATAACCTGACTGCATCATAAATTTGAAAACATGCAAACAGTGCAGCATCAAAAAAATCTATAGTGCCAAATTAGCAAACATTACCTCCCACCCAGCTGTCAGCATATCATGCCTAGCACTTTGTTCTGAAATGAGCTTCATCAGGGGGCCATTTCTGTAGCCAAAATAAAGTGCATTTCAAGCTGAAAATTGTGTCTATGTAAGAGTGTTGCCTTATTTACATGGCTTTTGGGGAAGCTGCTGTACAAAGCTGTCAGTGGGGCAGTAACTGCAGGTGAAGTGGAAAAAAAAACTGCAGTTTATGTAGTATGTAACGTAGCATGTTAATTTGCATAGTGAACTTTATTTATTTATTTAAATTTGTTAACCAGGTAGGAACACTGGACCAAAAGGTCCTTTTTCAGGTCTCACCCAAAGACACAACACAATACAAACTACAAACAAAACAATACATATAAGAAAAAACAACATACAATACATAATTAAAACAGTTAAAAACTTCCTGATCCAGCAGAAGTTGTTATAATTAGATTTAAAAGTTTGAAAAGAACCAGAAGAACGAAGTGCTTCAAGTAAGCCATTACAATAAAAAAGGTACTGCTATGGAAAAGACATGATAACCAGTCTTAGATTTTAAAAATACAGAATAAAGTATAGGGTGGTGTGAGCAACAAGAAGTTTAAACACACCCAAGGTGTTATATGCTGCATAACCCTTAGAGCGAAGCTTGACGGGTTTGTGGAAGCATCTAACACCAAGTGTTTGTATGTAAACACTGAGTTTAAACATCACCCCATATTTTGTTTTATATAATTGCTAGGTTTTCCTTTTTCACCACAGTAATTATATAAAATAAAAAGTCATTCCTGTGCAGCTGCAGTTTAGTCAAATTTAAGCACGCAGTCCACGGTCGCCTCATTTTATTTATTTAAACTTTTTTTTTATTAATTTCTTTCAGTCGAAAGCTGAAATGTTGTTATTTGTTTCTTGGTACTTGATTTTATTTTTCACAGTCACTTACCACTGAGTTCAAGTGGTGGTTCAGTCTCTGGGGGAAGACATGACGGCTAGCAATGGAAAAGGAAGAGCTGTGGTGGGCACATGTGCAGAGTGAGGGAAACTGGGTGCATGTTTGCCATTATAAACACTCCTTTATAATGGCAAATTATGCCACAATTTCTCTATGGGAACAAGGAAGACCCAGGTATGAATAGGTTTGAGTACAATGCCCTTTGCTGACCTTAGGTTAGGATGAACAGAACTAATGGAAACCAGATCAGAGAAAAGAAATGAAATGTCTGGAAAAACAGACTTAAAAACCATACACTGCAAACTAAAAAACATTCAATCGGGTATGGGGTACTTGTGCAAACTGTACAAATTTCACTAGAGTTTTGTCACATTGTTCATGTACTGTGCACCTTATGGTCAATTTAATTACATGAATTGCTTCACTACACACTAATAGTTCATTACAAAGTGATAATGTTGCCAATTCACTCAGTAAAATTTGTGCTGAAATGTAAAGTGTGGAATTAGCAAACGCTATGCATAGCAAATTATGCAGTCTTCCCCCTCTGCCTTTCTAATCCTCACTATCCCTTCCCTTGCTTTCCTCTTCACACCTGTGCATCAAAACATGTTTAATCCTCCTTGGGGGCCCTCTTTGGATCTTTTTCTCTTTCTATATCTCTGTTTTCTTAACCACCTTACCTGCTTTCCTCTGCTTTACTAGATATACCTCCCAGTCCTCCTCCCTCTGTGTTTCTTTATACCACTTAAAAGCCACCTTTTTTCCTTCACCATCTTTGCCATTTCCTTGGAAACCATAATGGTCCTTTTTTCCTTCTGCTTTTACTTACTTCCTTTATGCAGAGGTTGGTTGTTTTATTTATGCCCGCCCTTATTTTCCCCACTGTGCTTCTGCCCTTCCCTGGCAATTCTCCCCCCCTTGAAGCAGTTTTTGAGGCAGTCCCCTATTTCTTTAAAATCCACCTTCCTGAAATCAGTGACACTTGCCTCATATGATTACCCTCTACTCCTGTCTCTATGATAACATGCACAATATGGTGATCACTGGTACCTAGGGTACATCCCACTGTGATGTATGCACAGTGGTCAGGCAGTAGACATCCTTTATCTGGACTTCAGCAAGGCCTTTGACTCTGTACTCCACAAAAGGTTGATCAGGAAGCTGGCAAAATCTCTGAGCTGGGGAAAATAGGACCAGGTAGGTAGAAAACTGTCTGAAGCACAGAACCCAAAGGGTAGTGGTAGGGGGAGAGTTATCCAGTGCCAGGAAAGTCACCAGCGGGATCCCACAGGGCTTGATGCTAGGGCTGGTGTTGTTCAGTGTTTTCATCATTGACACTGCAGAAGGCATTAAGGGCTAAATGTGCCTATTTGCAGATGACACCAAGCTTTGAAGAAAGGTGGACACAGTGGAAGGGATACAAGACCTGTGGGAAGATCTAGGAAAACATGAAAGATGGTCAGCGATCTGGAAGCTTGGCTTCAGGGCCAAAAAATGCAAAGTTATGCACATAAGAGACAGGAATTCAAGGACTAGGTACTACCTGGCAGGGGGTAGGGTAGCAGTAGTGGAGGACGATAAGGATCTGTGGTGATAATCACTAGTGACCTGAAGCAGTCCACACACTGCAAAAAAGCAGCAGCAAAGGCAAATAAGATTCTGGGGTGTATAGCAAGAGGAATCAGTAGTAGACAGAAGGAGGTAATACCACCCTTATACTGGTCACTGGTGAGACCACTTCTGGAATACCAGCCATCAACCTTCTAGAGACAGTGCAGAAGAGGGCAACTAAGATGCCTGCAGGTCAGCAGGGTGAGACATATGATGAGAGGTTGGGGGCTCTGAGGATGTGAGGATGTACTCCCTGGAGGAGAGGTGAGGAGAAGGAGGGGCATTCTAGAGACCTTCGAATACTTGAAAGGGATAAATAGGGTGAACAGGGAGGGTCTTTTCAAGCTACAGTATGTGGTAGCCAAATCACAAGAAGACATGTGCTAAAGCTGGAGCAGGGGTTAGGAGGGAGATCTAGAAGCACTTATTCATGGAAGGGGTGGTGGTGAGTTGGAATGCAGTGCTGCAAGAAATGGTATTGATGAAGTTGGTGAGTAGCTTCATGAGAAGCTGGTATAGGCACATGGGAAAATCATGGGGATGGGGGACAGATGGAGAGGTGGGGAGGGTGGGTGCAGTGTCAGTACCTTAGGATGAGGACCTGGCAAAACAAGCAGACTATGAGACTGAATGGCCTTCTTCTACAGGCTTCTTCGTATATTCGTATGTTTCTGTTTGTAAGTACCAGGTCCAACACTGTCCCATCCCAAGTGAGTTCTTTGAGTCACTTCCTGAGAAAAGCTCATTGAAGGGAGTCAAAGATGGCCCTATTCTTTGTCAAAAATGCAAATGTATTATGTAAATTAATGTATCAAAATCAGAAATTTATTAAATAAGGAAGGCACTGTTGACCCCCCCAACACACATTGGACAGTTTTTGTCACATGAAAGGATTATAAAATGTAACCTAAAGGAAACCCATCTAGGATGCCATGGATCCAGTCAAAGTCACCGCACACAGCCATTCAAGCATCAAATTAGAAATTGTGCTGCAAATTCAGTTCAATGAAAAAAAAATAAACACTTTGAAATTCAGATGTTCGATTCTTTTGGACCTTAGCAAAGTTTTAGGGGAAATAGGCTG
This sequence comes from Neoceratodus forsteri, assembly GCA_016271365.2. Lineage (NCBI taxonomy): Eukaryota > Metazoa > Chordata > Ceratodontiformes > Ceratodontidae > Neoceratodus > Neoceratodus forsteri. The sequence goes on along the minus strand of CM057455.1, from coordinate 1,291,978,074 downwards.
ACTTTTGGTTTGACTGGGTTTCTATGGCCCGTGTGGTACAGACTGGGTGAACTAGTTGAACCACAGACTGGCGGTCATGTAGGAATTTTAAATGTGTTCAGGATGTGGGTATTAATCCATCTTTGATGTCAACTCTTTTGCTCTCTCTCCCTTTGCACTCTGAAATAAGGCCCCCAAGGCCCATAAAATCCATTCTTCACCCTCGTTAATTAAGGCTCTGTTCTCTGACACTCACGTCTTGTGCAAGTAGAGAATTATTGGTGCTGCATTTTATAAGCATATGAACTGCAGATACTGAGGGCACAGTATTTGCTACTAATAAAAAGGATTTCAGTGTCCATTCAAACTAGTACCTTGAAGTCAGGCAGTCCATGCACTGCCAGTTGGTCAGTTATCTGAGAGCTGGGACATTGTGTTCCCACAGCTGCATAACATCAGCTGAATGTGCTGTTCTCCTCTTTGGGGTTTTACAAATCAGGGGCAGCTATGAAAATTTAATTTGTTAGTGGAATAGAACAAAAGTTAAAATTATACTGAGTATTGACCAATTGTTAGAACTGAATCACAGTAGTCAGCAACAGAATCAAGATACTTCTGAATCATTTTTGTGATAGGGTTTAATAAGGCTATGTTCCATTTGTTATGCAGAAAGGTTTAAATGCAAACATCTGTTCTTTCCTCTCCTTTTCTGTCTCCTGTCAGTCTGGTTGTGCAACCAAATTTTCTTGTGAGACCTAGGAACTGATCACTCTGATGGTCTCACGATTTTCTGCCTCTTGCTATCTGTCTTCAGTTGCTGATTATTTTTTCTTCCCCTTGCATATCTGCAGTTATAAAAATATATGTGAATCTTTATGTGAAGCTGGGATCCCTCTGTTTGAAACTATATGTAGTTATACTGTTGAAATAAGTGCAAAAAGCTATTTGGAATTTAGGGGGTTAACCTAAGATGCAGTTTGAGCTCCTCTCAGGCTTGTTTGCAAACTCTTTTGCAGAGCTGTCAGCAGGAGGCCAGCTTGGGACACTGTTCGATTTGCAAGCTTGCACCTGCAAAGAAACTAATAAGAACATTTTGTGAGAAGCAGGATGTCTCCTTAATGAGTTCAGAATGAAGAAGTTATTACCTGGCAAAGACTTGTTATAAAAAGAGCAGCAATACTTTTGCTGAGATGAGACTGACAGACTGAAAATTGGAATTAGAGATACCCTCAGACAAATGATTTTGTTTTCTGTTTGAACTGCCTTTTTAAATAGTTATACTGAATAATTTTTTTTTATATTTTAATGTTATTGATAATAAAATGGTACTTGTGTACTTTACAACTACTCCTGGTCTTCCTGTGCCTCCTGACCTATGCATCAACAACAATTTTAAAACCAACACCATTCCCACCAAAGATTTTCATTAGTTTTGCCTGTATGTTTTGTAATGGGTGAATGAGGGCAAAGTAGTCCACCGTTAGATGAACTTTACATAGAAACAGACTTTGATGGCAGATAAGGGCCGCTTAGCCCACCCAGTCTGCCCATTTTCCTACCTATTGGATAAGCTGAAGATTCAAGTTTACCAACATCCTACTTCCTCCTACCCCCCACTATAATTGCCTTATGTCTGTCCCATGCATTTTTGAATTCCCCCACCATTTTTGACCCCACAACCTCCTCAGGAAGGTGGTTGCATGCGTCCATCACTCTCTCTGTGAAAATATATTTCCTCACTTTGCCCCTGCGATGTCCCCCCTCTGTCTTTGAATTGCACCTCCTTATTCTTGCACATCTCTTTTTCTGAAAGATGACACCTTCCTGGACTTTGTTGATTCCCTTGAGGTACTTGAAAGTTTCTATCGTGTCCCCCCATCCCTCATTTCCTCAGGGGTATAGATATTAAGCTCTCTTAGTTGCTCTTCATATGGTTTCTGATGCAGACCACGCACCATTTTGGTTGTCCTCTTCTGGACTGCCTCCATCCTGCCTATGTCCTTGCACTGATGGGGTCTCCAAAACTGCATGCAGTACTCCAGATGGGGTCTCATCAAATGTCTGTACAGAGGGATAACCATTTCCCATTTTCTACTTGTGATGCCATTCCCTATGCATCCCAATGTCCACTCAGCTCTCCTTACTACCTTCTCACATTGCTTGCCTACCTTAAGGTCCTCTGATATGATTACCCCCTGGTCTTTTTCCATTTTTGTTATTGTTAATGCCTTCCTCCCCATTGTGTACTCTTCACCTGGGTTTTTGTTTCCAAGGTGCATTCCTTTACACTTCTTTGCACTGAATCTAAGTTGCTATATGTTTGACCATTCCTCCAACCTTGCCAATTTCCTTTTCGTCCTTTCCACCCCCCCATGTATCAACTCTGTTGCAGATCTTTGTGTCATCTGCAAAGAGTCATATTTTTCCTTACAGACTCTCTGCAATGTCTTCTATAAAGACATTAAAGAAGACCGGACCCAGTACTGAACCCTGAGGCACCTCACTAGTAACACCCCTTTCCTTGGAGTGGGTTCCATTTACTATTACCCTCTGTGCCCTGTTGTGCAGCCAATTTGTTATCCATGCTACCACCCTGGGACTCACTACCAGGCTGGCTAACTTGATTATTAAATCTTTTGCATGGGACTTAGCCAAATGCAGTGCTAAAGTCTATGTAGGACATATCCATAGCCCCTCCCTGGTCTATTACTTTGGTCATCCAGTCAAAGAAATCAATTAAATTCATCTGACATGACCTTCCTGCTGTGAATCCATGCTGCCTTGGGTTCTGTGCCCCACTGGACTCTAGGTACTCAACAATTCTTTCTTTCAGAATTGATTCCCTCATTTCCCTACCATTGAGGTCAATCTAACAGGTCTGCAATTTCCTGCTTTTGCCTTTCTCCCACTTTTGTGAAGGGGAATCATATCCACCCTCCTCCAGTCCTCAGACACCACATCATCCTCCCATGATTTGTTAAAAAGGGTTTTCAATGGTGTCACTATGCCCCCCCTTAGTTCTTTTAGGATTCTGGGGTGAATCCTATCAGGCTCCATTGCTTTGTCCACCTTGAGTTTTAGGAGTTCTTTCAGGACCCTTTCTTCTGTAAATGGACTGGAGTCAGGCCCCTGCCCAGAATGCTTCTATTGTTTGGTTTTGGTAACTCCTCCTCTTCTTCTTTTATGAATACTGAGCAAAATAATTCATTCAGTATCTCTGCCTTTTCACTGTCTCCCTCTGCCCACATCTCCTCCCCTTTATTAAGCTTCACTATCCCTCCCTTGACCTTTCTTTGCTCCCTAATATATCTATAAAAGGTTTTATCCCCCTTCCTAACTGACTTGGCTATCTTTTCCTTGGTTTGGACCTTTGCTATTCTGACTACCTTCCCTGCTTCCCTCTGCTTTTACTGATACAGTGCCCAGTCCTGCTCCCTCTGTGTGTCCTTATACTTCTTGAATGCTATATTTTTCTCCCTAACCTTCCTTGCTACCTCTTTTGAGAACCATACTGTTTTTTTTTACTCTGTTTTGTTTTCTATATTTGTTTCACACAAAGGCTTGTTGCCTCCATGACGGCAGTGTTGATTTGTCTCCATTGTTCTTCCACTCCTCTTTTCTGGCCATTTGCTATTGCGTTCCTTAGGTATTCACCCATTTTGCTAAAGTCAGCCCTTCTAAAGTCCAATATACTTGTTTTTGTATGGCTTGTCTCCATGGTTGTGTTTATTGTGAACCACACTGTGCGGTGGTCACTTGTTCCCAGATGGCTACCCACTTCTAAATCTGTGATTCCCTCCCCATATGAGAGTACGAGGTCTAATACTGCTCCCTCCTGAGTGGATTCCAACACAAGCTGTCTAAGGCATGCACCCTGTAGGGCATTAAGAATAACCCTGCTCTTGGATGTGGCTGCAACAAGTGTCTTCCAGTTAACATCTAGCATATTCAGGTCCCCCATAAACAATATCTCCCCATTTTCATCCATTCTGAGAATGCCTTCTATCATTTCCTTGTCCAAGTCCTCCCCCTAACATGGGGGTCTGTATACAACCCCTGTGCAGATTATGGTGTCAATCCCTGTCTCCTAGGTGACCCACAGTGACTCTTGGCCTCCCCCTTTACTCTTCAGTTCTGTAGCTTTGATCCCTTCCCTTATATAGAGAGCTACTCCACCTCCTTTTTTACCCTCCCTGTCCCTTCTGTAGATTGTGTACCCTGGTATGTTGACATCCCAGTCATGGTTCTCCATGTACCACATTGCTGTGACTGCCACAATATCCAGGTGTCCCTTTTCCATCAGGGCTACTAGCTCAGGAAGCTTGTTTCCCAGACTACTGGCATTGGTACTTATTGCCCTCATTTAGTGGTGGCATTTTCCTTTTCTCCCATCCCTACCCTTATTGCCTTTGTCTATTTTTCCATTTACCCCATCCAGCCCTCTGTCAAACTCTGTACCTTGGTGTTTATCTTACTAACTGCCATGTTTTGTGGGAGGAGGCTTGAAATTTCCTTCTTCCTATCTACATCTTCCCTGTTGGCTAGTTTAAAAACTTGCCAATGAAGCATTTAAACATATCACCTAGGAGCTTGGTTCCCTTCCTGGACAGATAAAGACCATCGCATCAGTATAGACCTACATCTCTCCAGGTGGTCCCCCAATCCCCAATGAAGCCAAAACCCTGTGCTCTGCAACAGTTTTGCAACCATTCATTGAACTGCATGGTGCACTGTACCCTAGCCTTACCCATGCCACAGAAAGGCAGCACCTCTGAGAAGGTTACCATGATTGCTACATGCCTGAGGCCCCTCCATAACTCCACAAACTCTTCCTGCACTCCACTGATCTCATGCCCAGCTAGGTCATTTCTCCCAAGGTGGATAAGGATGTCTAGTTCCCTCTCCCATGATGCTGCTTCTGCAATCTTGAGGATTTGCTTCCTGTTCCTCTAAGTCATGGCACCAGACAAGCACCTTATATCCCTCTCCCTCCCTTCCCCAGTTCTACACCCCTAACAACTGAGTCCCCTACCAGAAGCTGCTTCCTTCCCCTGTGGTTTCACTTGTCACCCTTTTGTGGGTCTCCCTTCCTGAGGTTCCCAGCAGCCTTATTGGTCTCCACTGAGGGTGCCATCATAGAGGTACCTTGCTCTGCCAGAATGACATATGAATTTTGGAGAGGCACAACTTGAGAGCCGTGCCTCTGTTCCACCACCCTCACCATCCCAAAGACCTATATTTTCCCTTTTGTACTTTGGGAGGGTTGTACGACCCTAATTAAATGCTCTTAGTGTTAGGGTCAGCAACCACCCAACTTAGCATTTTATAAAAATAAAACCAAAATGCTGCAATTTGTCTAATTAAATTACTACTGATCATTGAGCTTTTTTTATTTATCGGTTGATATGAATACCAAGATGTATTCCGCAGTGACCAAAATGGTGGTCAGTGAAAGCAGCTAAGTCAAACAGCTAAGTCAAATACAGCAACAGAAATTTGCCACCTCCCTGAGGTGCATCCCCCTGGAGTTGGTATATATAAGAAGTAGAAGTGGAGTGTAGGGTACAAATCTCCCCACAAGGGGGGTGCAGGGGGCTTTCCCACTACAAAAACATAACTTGTTGTATTTGACCGAGCTGTTTTGTATTTACTGTTTTTGGTGGTCACTGTTGTTACTTAGCTGTTTTCACAAGGCACCATCCAAAACAGATGAAGCACAGACCTTTGTAAAACTAAACAATTCAGATGTTATAGACTAAGCTGAAACCTATGAAACCTAGAGTTATTTATTTGTACTGGATAAATGCATACATTTCTCAGGTTATGATTTTTATTAAAAGAAAACTGTGACAACTAAAGAGGTGGTATAATGTGTAATACTAAAAATAAACTTAATTCTAATTATATTAAAGAAATTGAACTAGAGAAGTTGGAGTCTAGTGACTGCAAATCAATCTTGATAAAGTCTTTAAAGGCTACAATCCATTGGTAAGTGGACTACTGAACCATCTCCAGAGTAATGCTAAAATAGAATGAGTGATCATATGAATTCCTCAGTGGACTTTCTACAGTCAAAATTCATCTCTTTGGAGTTGTGTTAATGGAAAAACAGTTTTCTGACCAGAGAGAATAACATACTAGACCTTGCTTTAACAAAGATGGGGAATCTTTGTAATCAAAAGCTGAATCTTGCTGCCTTATTGATCAATCTGCTCACCATGTTGTCCTATTTAAATCCATACTTTCATATACAATACTCCATCAATAGTACAAGTGCAGGAAAATTATTGTTCCTGACAAAAAGGCTGTTATTTCCAACTTAAATAGTTTTGTCTTTTGTAGTACAGGTAATTATTTTCTTAATGGAATGATAATTCCTTTTTTTAAATTGGATTAGCAGTAAGATTACTTCATGCATATAAGCTGTTTCAAAAATAGTTATAATTAATTCAGATCTGACAACTTCTATATAAATACAGTAATCCTTGTAAAATAATTGTACAAGCCAGAGAGCTAGAAAAGATGACCATTTGGTCATGTATTGATTCTACTGGAATAGAACCAATTGGATGAATACATACTTAAGAAAAATGTAGTATTATAAGGTCCAAAACTTGCTGACCACCAATCTTAGTAAATGGTAGTTGGGAGTTAAAAGATATTTGGGTAATGGCAAAACTGAGCACTCATATTGTTCTGCTTCTTCAAAAAAGACAAAAGACAGCTTCTGAAACAGAAAATCTTCACAGTTACAGAAGTCAAAGTTTTTGTACGTTCTTCTGCAGGTTGGATGAAGCCACTGACCCAAATCTTAAATGTAATTGCCTGTAAATACTAGGTTTAGTCCTATTATTTATTGTTTCTCACTTTGGTGGTTCTATTGTATAATGTTCTTTTATTTTATATATAATTTATACATTTGTTACTTATTTTTCTTTGTCACTGGATCTGCTCTCACAAAGACACATTACAACATATTTTGGTGCTCAGTTGGCATCATTTAATTGTAACATTCCTCTTTTTTGCACATATATTTTTTACCATTAGCTCACTATCACATAATTTCTACATTTTTTCATTTCTTATTATGTATTAATTTTTGACCCTGAGCCATGTTCTAGTAGATACCTGAGCTTGCTTTTGGCAGCTGGATGCATATCCAAAAATCACCTCTCCATTTAGGTGAACACACAGATCCTTCCCCCATCCAGCTTCATAGCATGTTCCGTTGTTCCTCTGCACCTTTATTTTCTGAAAACTACTTCCCTCCTTTACCTTATTTACTTCTGTGAGATAGTTAAAGGTCCTTATGATATCCCCCCATCACCCTCCTGTCTTCCAGGGTGTACATATTGAGGTAATTTAGTTTTCTTGCATGGCTTTTGGTGCAGACCCTGCACCTTTTTAGTTGCCCTCCTCTGGACCACCTCCACTCTGTCTACGTCCCTCTGGAGATATGGTCTTCAGAATTGGACACAGTACCCTAGGTAGAGCCTTACCAGTGATCTGTACCCACCACTTCCACCCTCTTTCTGCTAGTGATACCACTCCCTATGCACCCCAGTATCCCACTAGCCCTTTTGACTGTCTTGTTGCATTGCTTGGCCACCTTTAGGTCATCAAATATGATTACTGCTTGGTAGTCATCAGTACCACTCTAATCATTTTGTACCCCACTCCAGGATTCTGTGCCCTAAGTGTATTATTTTGCACTTTTTGCATTGAAACCCAGCTGCTATTCCCTTGCCACTCCTCTAGTTTTCTCAGGTCTCTGCTTATTCTTTCCACCCCCTTCCCCAGAGTATCTACCCTATTGCAGATTCTGGTAACATCGACAGTGAGGCAGACTTTTCCTTCCTTTGCTTATTGCCCCTTATGGTAAAAAAAAACTGTGCTCTGAAAAGAGAGGGTGCTCAGCCTAAATGGACCTTGGTCAAGGCTCCATATAACAATAACAAATTTTCTTTATGTGAGAAAGGTGAGCAATGGGTACCAGATCTGGAGAAATAGGCACACCACAATCAAGTAAACTCAATTATTTTATTTTTCTTATTTCAAAAAAAAAATTATATTGGTGTTCATACAAAAATCATCTTTGTCACAAGAATATGAAAACATTACAGCATTCTATATTGAAATGTATTTGAAGGACAGAAAGACATAAAACAGACCTACCCTAGTACCCATAAGCAAGCCAGCCACTTCTAAAAAAAAAAACAGTGCTTTAGCTCATGCCTTCCTGAGTGGGTGTGATTTTGAAAATATATTCCCTATTTTATACACACCAAAGTGCATGTGAAAGTGATTACTTTGTAACTGATTATTCAGTCCCATTTGATTACTTAAAGTACATAATACCCATTTCCTAGGGAGTTAACAATGGTACAATAATATAAACATGTATATTTAACAAGGTAGCAATAAATAGCATGACTGTTAATTCAAATACTAAATGAAATAAATATACGGATCTGTGACGATAGCAGTTTTCATATTAATAGTTTGATGCACTGATGTTACATATATTAACACATTCTGGCAGAGCCACTACAGCTGCAAATGCCATTAACTTGAAAATGGTGTCTCATGGGCTTAAACATAAACATGAATTGCATTTAGTAAGGCCTACGATACTATTCCACATATGACTTGCAAATAAACTGGGTAGCCTGGGAGTGGGTCACAAGGTGGTAAACTCAGTTAGGAACTGGTTGAATGATAGAAGATGGAGAGTCATGGTAAATGGTGTTCAGTCAAAGGAAAGGAGTGTGACCAGCAAGGTGCCACAGGGATCAGTCTTGGGCCCAGTCATATTTTATGTCTTCATAAATGAAACTGCAGAGGGGCTGCAGGGGAAAGTGTGCCTGTTTGTGAATGACACTAAAGATCTGCAACAGGAGGGACACTCTGGGAAGAGTGGAAAAAAATGAAGAGAGATCTAGGAAAACTAGAGGAATGGTCCAAAATGTTGTGACTGAGATTTGATGCAAAAAAGTGCAAAATCATGCATCTGGGTTGCAGGAACCCAGTGATGGATTACGGGGGAGCTGATGGTCATCAAAATGGAAAGGGAGTTTGGGGTAATCATATTGGATGACCTAAAGGTGGCTAAACAATGTACCAAAGCTGTGAGAAGAGTCAGTGGAATGCTGTGGTGCATATGGAGAGGTATTACCAACAGAAGGAAGGTAGTGGTGATGCCACTATGTAGATCACTGGTGAGGCCTCATTTGGAATATGGTGTCCAGTTCTGGAAGCCACATTTCCATCATGCAACTTTAAATCACAATTGGGTTAAATGGTTCTAATTTAGATTTCTATTCCTTTCCCCTACTGCTCCACTGGTTAGCCTTATGGAATGCAACCAGAACATATCTTGGCTAGCATGATGATTTACCTACATAATCTGCTTCTCAGTCTATAGCACTGTCTTTTTAAAATTGTAACTTCTTGCTGAAAATGTGGCATAATCTTTCCATCCATGTTACTGCTAGACATACTGTAGCTATCATGGCTTGAGGAAGGGTGAACATGGTCAGGACCCCTTAGCAACTGAGATGCATATGCAGCAAATAAGTCCAAATGTGCTAACTTACCCTACAAATGTTAAGTGTTACAGTCTGCATAATACAGAAGACTTACAGTGATAAATCTTGATATGGTTTGGCTGGTTTGGGTTCTGATATAACTGCACAGTTGCTTGCTGCTGCTTTTGTCTGCAGTTCCATTTTCTTCTTGAAATGGTTACCTTTGCATTTATTTTTATTTTAAAATATTTAATATTCCGATCATGTGCTTATGTCATGGACCATGACTGATCTTGAGCTTTAACACCCCCCCCCACTCCAGCCCTTTTACCAAGGACCTCCTATGTGTATCCCATGCATGTTTGAAATCTGTAATCATTTTGGTACCCATTACCTCTGCTGACAGGCTGTTCCACATGTCCCCCACCCTACCTCTAAAGAAGTATTTCCTTGTATCCCCTCTAAGTCTTCCACCTTCTAGTTACATATCATGCCCCCTTGTCCTTGAACATCTCTTCCTCAGCAAAATTTAACCTTCCTGTACCTTATTGTTACCTTTGAAGTACTTGAATGCTTCTATCATGTCTCCCCTTTCCCTCATTTCCTCTAGAAAATACATACTTAACTTCCTGAGTCTTTACTCCATAGGCAACAGTTCCATAATCTCTCATCTAGAGTACAAGTTTAAAATTTCTGGCTTCACCCATTCTTACATGCATGATGTCCCTTACAGCTGGTGCCAAGAGAATTACTCCACACAGCTAAAGGGATACAGCTTCATCCCCAATTGATGCAGACTGTACATGCCACTTTATCAGTAATTTAAAATAACACAAATGTAGTTTCTCATTCTTACTATAAGGGGAGCAAGAAAGATCAATCAGCATGGTTAGCGAATATATTGATTGACACCTGTGAATGAGTGGGGAAGGGAGATTTTTTCTAACATTCCTGGTAGTTTTATGCCCCCTGGAACCTACTATTCAGGTTTTTTTTTATTGCATCTTATCCCAGACAATCTTTCCAGAGTGCACTTTGCCCTGCTAGAGGTCAGTGTCTTGTTACATTGTCTTTTTGTTTCATTGAAGAGAGAACATGGCAGCCAGAGGAGTCACACTTTGAGTTTTAGCATATGTACAACATAATTAATATGATTCCTAAATATTAGTACTTTATCCAGCCGTGTTCTTCTGTGTGTGTGTGTGTGTGTGTGTGTGTGTGTGTGCATCTTACTGCTTAAAGTAGTTTTGTCTGCAGTCCTGTTGATATCCTTCAGTCCCTTTCATTTTTTTTTACCAGACCAAGTAGCAGAAATAGAGCAGCACTTTATAGTTTGTTATAGTAGACCATGAATTAAATAATATATGCAGAATTGGAATGGTTTTTATAAACCAGTTTGGAAACAACATGGAGCACATCTATTTAAAAAATAAATATGTGATTGCTTCTCAACAATGCAACTTAACACTTCACCCCTTCCCCACTGCATGACAAGGGACACATCAGTTTATCTCAGCAGCAGTTATTACTGCCTGCAGTCTAAACAGAAACTGTGTAACTTTGCCTAAAATCCTGCTCCACCCATTTTGACCAACCTGTTATGGACTTTTGATTCAATTGTTTGTGTCTTGCATAGAAAACAGTGTTCTGCTCTGTGTGTGTGTGTGTGTGTGTGTGTGTGTGGCCTTTAATTCAGTTGTGTGCGTCTTGTGTAGAAGACAGTGTTTGTAGACAAATCTAATCATTTTCAGCTGTGTTCTGCTGTGTGTGTGTGTGTGTGTGTGTGTGTGTGTGTGTGTGTGTCTTGTGTAGAAGGCAGTGCTTTACTGCTTGTAGACAAATCTAATAGTTTTGCAGCTGTGGTCATCCATTGGCTAAGTAGACTTTGTGATTATTTTTGTTTATGTAATCCAGTCTTTACTTAGTAGTTGTTTACTTTATTGATGTCTCCTATGGTGGGACTCAAAATGTGCAAGACAGTTTTTTTTTAGCAAATTCAGAGAAATCACAGAAACACCAGACTTGGACATTGGGTGGATTTTCCCTCTAACTTCTCTCAAGCCAGAGGCAAGCCCCATAAAAAAGTATGAAGGAAGTTTCAATTTGCCAAAAAAAAGCAGTTAAAAGAGATTCTTGCTAATGGCATAATCTGCCCATCAGTGTTAGTGCTAGACATACTGTAGCTAGCTTGGCTTGAGGATGGGTGAACATGGTCAAGACCCCTTAGCAATTGAGATGCATATGCAGCAAATAAGTCAAGATGGACTAAATTACCCTAAAACTGTTGAGTATCACAGTCTGCCTACAAGTAATACGCAAGCCTTACAGTGATGAATCTTCATATGGTTTGGTTGGTTTGGGTTCTACTGTTCATAATTCAGGGATGAATAGCTAGGAAAATATTTTTCAATGACTGCCAACTGTGGCACAGTGGCAGATGTTTTGCAAAGGTATAACAGAAATTATTTCTATCAGGTATTGTTCCCCAGGAATTGGATCACAAATTTCATACAGACAGATTACATTTAGGGTACCTGATTGTCCCTTTGTGAATCATTGCTGCTCTCTGTCACTGAAATCACTGTTAGACATGTAGCTGACTGAAATCTTAATGATTCTAGAAGTTACCCTGCACCTTTATTTATTAACTTAAAATATATATATATTTTGAGGGGGGTCTGGTTATGGATTATGCCAATATTTAATTTCAGCATTTTAGTGGAAACTTTGCACTCTGATTTTCTTATTCTGAAGTTTTTGCAGTATGTTGTCTGTATTTGTATAAATTCTGTTGGCATTCTTGGTAGTGTGCAGGGGCAGGGGATTGAGTTGTGACTGGGTTTGAATAAGGAACACAAATATTCATTACATTGCTTTGCTATCTCCACTGGATTTTTTACTGTAGCCTCTTTAATATTGATATGCTTTTTTTTTTAGTTTAGGCTATTGATATAACTACACAATTGCTTGCTGTTGCCTTTGTCTGCATTTGTTGCATTTGAGTTCCATTTTCTTTTTGAAATGGTTACTTTGGTGTTTATGTTTCTTTAAAAATGTTTCATATTCTGACCATGTGGTTATGCCATGGCTTTTGTTTTCAGATATTTTATTGCATGTTTAGCTTTTTTGTTGTTGTTGATGTTGAGTCATTTTCTTCACATTCTCATTTAGCCATCTTGCTTGTCATCATTGGTTATTGTATTCCTTGATCCTTTTAATGCAAACTATTGCAATTGATAATATGTTGCCCTAAGCAAGTAAGATCAACCAGCATGGTTATCAAACAATGCATTAACACTGCTGTATGAGTGGGGAAGGGATACCAGCAAAACCGGTTTCTCAATTTGTAAATGGTTGTAAATTAAGCACTGAACCTTAGCAGAGAAAGATAGCTACAGCGGAGTTTTCAGCTTGCAAAAAAGCCAGTACTGGGGATAGTTCAATTAAAGGAAAACAACATAATAAATGTGTGTGTGTGTGTGTGTGTGTGTGTTTGTTGATTGAATTGCTTGTGTCTTGTGTAGAAGAAAGTGCTTGTAGACAAATCTACTCATTTCATTGCTGTGTTCTGCTGTGTGTGTGTGTGTGTGGACTTTTGATTCAATTGCTTGTGTCTTGTGTAGAAGACGGTGCTTGTATACAAATCTAATCCTTTTGTAGCTGTGCGTTGGTGTGTGTGTGTGTGTGTGTGTGTGTGTGTGTTTGTGCATGTGTGGACTTTTGATTCAATTGCTTGTGTCTTGTGTAGAAGGCAGTGCTTGTAGACAAATATAATCATTTTGCAGCTGTGTTCTGGTGTGTGTGTGTGTGTGTGTGTGTGTGTGGACTTTTGATTTAATTGCTTGTGTCTTGTGTAGAAGGCAGTGCTTGACTGCTTGTAGACAAATCTCATCATTTTGCAGCTGTGGTCATCAATTGGCTATGTAGGCTTTGTGATTGTGTTTTATGTGATATCCTTAGTATTTGGTTACTTTATTGATGTCTCCTATGGAGGGACTCAAAATGTGCAGGATAGTTTTCTAGAAAATTCTGACAAATCGAGGAGGCACCAGACTTGGACTTTGGTGGAGTTTTCTTTTAACTTCTCTCAAGCCAGAAGAAAGACCCATAAAGCAGTATAGAGGAGGTTTCAACTTTCCAAAAAAGGCAGTATTGGGGAGGATCATCTTAAGCGCTGAAACTTAAACAAAGGAAAGACCCATAAAACACTATGGAGGAGGTTTCAACTTGCAAAAAGAGGCAGTACTGGGGAGGCTCAATTAACTTCTCAAGCCAGAGGAAAAATAGTGCTCTTCAGCTGCCATACACACACAGGCAGCATAGTAATGAGGCTTCAGTGGAGGGCACTGTCACAAGTGCACTCCACAGGACAGACCCTCTGCTCCCACAGTGCCAACCTCTGAGTGCAATAGTGTGAACAGGTAACAGACAGAGTAACCCTCCTGTCTGCTTTTGAGTGTGAATCACCTTTAGTCTCAAGTTCTGAGGGGATTCAAACTGTGAACCTTATGCTAATGTACCCAATGTACATGTTCAGATAATATTCTCTTCAGGGGGATGCAATATATCTTTTGCCTAAGAGCACCTAACCAGGTATCCAAAATTAACCCTTTCTATAGGGTATAAGCTGACTAGGATCTACCAGATTTCCTTTTATCAATGTCAGGGATGCCCCTGTGTCTCTTAACCCTTGTGTCTGTACACCATTCACAGCGACTGGGTGCATGTGTTACCTCATGTACACAGGCATGCTTCCAGGGACATACAAACAACCCACTTCTTTCCTAGCCCCATATTGCTCATCCTTTTAGGACACTGTCTGACAATATGCCAAGTTTCTTTACAAACCCAACATTTGTTTCTTTTCTCAGAAATTTTTTTTCTTTGAAACCTGGGGCTAACTGGTTTTGGTGGAGGCAGTGAGGATCTTAGCTGCCCTGAAGGTGTGCTTTTCCCTTTCTGCACTGCCACACCCACCCCATTCTCTCTCAGAGCAGGTCTTCTCTTGGCATAGCAGTCCAAGAGTTCAGCAGCCTCTTGCACTATTTTGGGATCTCGGTCCTCCAGCCAGGTTTTCAGCTCTGCTGGTCATGCCCCAAAAAGCTGTTCTACCAATATAGCATTTTCAGTTTTATCTACAGAGTTTGCTTCGATTCCTTCCCACCAATGTTTTAAACACTGATATTGTTTCATGGCTAGCTTCTCATAGCTCATGTCAGGGCTTCTCCTGAGCTTGCAGAATTTAGCTCTGTATGCTTCTGCAGTTAAATCAAACTTTTTTAAAAATGCAGCTTTATGTTTGCTGTAATCATTACTGTCCTCATTGTCCATTTGACAGAATACATCCCTAGCTTTCCCGGTATGTAGTGGGGATAGCTGGAAGCTCCAGGACCCTCTAGGAATCTTTTCCTGAATACAAACTTTTTCAAAGGAATTTAAAAAGACATCCATATTCCTCTCCCTCTTTAAATTCAGCTATCAATTTGGAATTTAATTTGTAACCCAGTCCTGTAGTTCCAGTTAAACCAAAGCCAATTACCTGCTCTGGTGCTGTTGGTTGGAGTCATAGCTTCTCCAGTTCATGTCACCTCTGGAGCTCTTGTTTTTCACGGTCCACCTCTCACTGTTCATGTTTAGCTTCTCACTGTCCTCACTTCCTCTTCTCCTCTGCGGCTCACTGGCACTCATGCTCTTCACGGTCAGCATCTCACTGTTCTCGCTCCGTCCTCTCCTCTGCTGCTCGTTTCTCTCACTCTGCTTCTCGACGTTCTCCCTCAGCGTCTTTCTGGAACTCCAGCTCCATTCTGTGCAACTCAACCTGCAGCCTGACTGCTTCTGGCTCCAGAATGCTGGTGACCTTCCCCTGCTGCTATGGCTCTTCACTTGCATTGGCTCTGTTGCTCTCTTTACCAGATCTGGACACTGCACTGGCCGCTGGCACCTCCACACCCAAGGTTTGGTCCTTACAGTCACGGTCTGTGACTTAATGCTCTGGGCATCTGCTGCCATCAGGGCATCCATGAATTTCTGCTTTGTGGCTCTCCCCTAATGCAGGACTCCTTTCCTTGCACAAGTGCTTCAGGTAGTCTGCAGTGTGCTCACTGCAGTTGGAAGCCATGTTCTTCCATAACTACGGCTACTCTAACTTGCACTTTGAAAAAAAAATAAAACAGGTAGGAACTTTGACTGTAAGCAAAATTATATAATTCTATTTCCTTCTTAAAAATAAATCACTGCCTTATTTTCCAAGTGAGCTGTACAGTATTAAGCTGACACACTGAACAGTTAAAGCTTGTGTTACCAAATTTTTTCATACTGTTGCCAACCAAATCTGTCACAAACGCATTCTGCAGGTCAGGCACTCTGCTCCCACAGTGCCAACCTCCTAGTGCAATAGTGTCAACTGGTAGCAGGCAGGGTAACCCTCCTGTCTGCTTTTGGGTCCAAATCACCTTTTGCCTCAAGTTCTGGGGGGATTCAAACTGTGAACCTTATGCTAGCATACTCAATGTACAGGCACAGATAATATTCTCTTCAGGGGAATGCAATATATCGTTTACCTAAGGGCATCTAACCAGGTATCCAAAATTAACCCTTTAAACTATATAAGAGACTTTAGGTATATTTGTACCTTTTTACTCAAGCTCAGTAACACCATCAAGCTGTTGAACAATTGTCATACTTAACCATCTATACGTCACATGCAAAAAAAGAACTGGCAGACACCCAGGCAGTCTTTCAAAGAAAAGGTACTTTACTAAAAGATGATAAAATATGAAAAATGTAAACACAGAACAATATATCAAAGAGCTCACAATCATATAAAAGAACAAGGGAAGATCACAAAATAAAACTCCTACCACAATACATTTAGACCGTTGCTGTCTAAGGTATTACCTCTGGAAGTGCATAAGATAAATCAGAGAACTGTGTTTCTCTGGAATCCCAAAATAATATGACATTCATGTCAGACACAAGTATCAGTTTAAACTGTGTCTCCACACCCCTTCTGTGAGTCATCTATCTCCTCCTTTTAGAATAAAAAAATACAAACATGATGTCCTATCAGGAGGTATATTAAATAAGTTGACATCAGCAAAAACTCATTTCCCAAATTATGAGTCTTTCATCAGCTGGTTTCTTTGAGGTTTACAACCCTGCAGTCCATCACCTAAGTGCAAAATAGCCAAAAGGAGTCAGCTAAATGATGTCCTGTCCTATAATAAAATGTATATTTAGTTTCCCAACTTCAAAAGCATGAGGTCATAAAAAGGCCATAAAATGCAATTTCTCAAGGAAGTTAATTACATTACAGAGATCTCCTGGTCAGTTTAATATATCCTGTAGCTTCACTGAAACATGGGGGGGGGGACCCATGGAAGCAAAGGCTGTCTTATGTGAGACAATCACATACTATATTTTTATTTTACAGATATCGTACCATGATCATAACCAGCTGGCCAAGCATCACATACACTGTTTTTAACACTCTACCGTGTTGTTATGAAGGTAATTATGCAGGTAGTCCTTTTCTCAAAGCAATACGTCTGCAGGGCTACACCCACTGCAGCCATAAAAAGAGAACAAAATTCTAATTTATAACATTATTAAACATCAAACACCATTTATCCTCTTCACCAGTGAATTCAGTCCATGTTATTCTTTGGTGTTGTAACTCATCACCACCTTGATTTCACCATTGTCCTTACTTCAAAATAGAAACCCCACTTTTCCAGATATTCACACTAGGAAACCTTAAGGTCAGTTCATGAGGTACCAGAAATCCCATCAGCAGTACTTGATTTTTACTGCAATACAAACATAAAAGGAGCCATTTCGCATATTGCTCATCATTTATAGCATGATTTTTTCAAATCATATTCATATGCAGTTCTGTAACAATATTATTTAAACTTATAAACCTGTAAGCTTAAAGCATACTTTCTTCTTAGCCTAATATATCCATAACATATACTGTATTTAAGCACTAAAGTTTGAATAAGATTCTTTGCATGGGAACTTTTTCATCAATTTGAATACACACAATCACAGATAAAACTGCACAATACATATATTCAGTTTAACATTTATTAAAATCCATCACATGTATGGCTATAAGTCTAATGCATCATTCAGGTCCTTCAGTTTACGTTTTTCTAGCCACCAGATCCATGCTGTTTCTAATTGTGCCAGTTTTCCTTTCAATGATACATTCTTTCTTTTCTCATTCCTTGCACATTCTAATCCAACAAAACGTAAGCCATTGGGGTCCCCGTTATGGTTATTAAAGAAATGCATCCTCATTGGACAGTTAACATTCACATTAACTATACTTCTAATATGTTCCTGTATGCATTTTTTAAGGGGCATTTCATCATTCCCACATACAATAGATGCCACAGACATATTAATACATAAGCTACAAAAGTTGTATGACATGTAATACATTCATTTATCACAAATCTCTTCACTGTTACTGGATGAATAAAGGCCTCAGTTTCATTCACATACTGGTATATATTGCAGGTCCTGTTTTTTTTAAAGCCTGTTGGGGGAAGGGTAACCACATATGACTAACAGTTTCTGGGCTAGAAGCAACCTTGCTATGTACTACAAAATCATTTAAATGTATGGCTCTTCTGAATGGAATATGTGGTTTCTCATCGAATGCTTCTTTTGATTAATCATCATTTACCACAACTGGCCAATACTTGTGAATAATAGAACCAATTTTTCCTGAGATTACATTGTACTCTATATTTAATGTGACAGGTTCCTGCTGTTGCTCAGCTGCTTTTTCTTTCACATTTAAAAGATCTCTTCTCTCTCTCTCTCTCTCTTTCATAACTTTCACACTGTATCCTCGTTCCAGAAACTTTTTAATCATACATTCAGGTAGTATATGGAATCCTCTGTTGTGCTCCAATTCATTCTTTAATGCAGCAATTGACTAAATGGGATTGATTTTTTAAAACTTTTTTGGGTGTGAGGTCATGAAATGCAAATATGAATTACATGCTGTTTCCTTGCTAAAATTTCTAGTGATGACACACTGTCAATCTCTACCTTCTAACACTACATCCAAAAAAAGGCATCATGTTTCTTCCAACCTTATATATAACTCTCAGTCCCAATCTGTGTGAATTTACCCAGTCAATAAAACCTGATATTTGTGCCTCGCCCCACCACACACAGATGACATCATCGATAAATCAAAACCAGATGACGATGTCATCTGTGTATGGGAAGCCCTCTGAATAGACCCCCTCCAGTCTCCACATACCTAGTGTAAGGTTAGCATAGGAGGGTGCCATACCCTTCAAGCTCCTTTGCAATGCCACTTAAAGAGGCATTGAAGAGGACTGATGCCAGCACTAATTCCCGAGGCACCCTACTGGTTACCCTTCCTTCCTCAGGGTGAACTTCATTTACCACCATCCTCTGTCACCTATCCCCTAACCAATGTCTTAGCCAGTTTACCATCTTTGGACCCACTCATAAGGTACCCAGCTTGGGTACTTGTCTCCTATGTAGAATGATGTCAAAAGCATTACTGAAATCTAGGTAGGCCACATCTACTGCTCCACCCATATCTAATTCCTTTGTCACTCTGTCAAATAAATAAATTAGATTTGTTTGACATGACCCCCCCCACCCCGGTGAACCTATGGTGCTCCAGGTCTTGTAATCAATTGGATTCAATACATTCCACAATCATTTTATTCAACAGTGATTTGACTAACATTTTCACCAGCAATGTCAGGCTGTCTGGCCTATAATTGCCAGCCTCCTTCCTGCTACCAGTTTTGAGGAGTAGAACTACATTTGCCCTCCTCCAGTCCTCTGGAACCACTCTTGTTTCCAGTGAGCTGTTAAACAGGACAATCAGAGGGCAGATAGTACCTCCCTGAGCTCCCTCAATATCCTTGGATGCACCCCAACAGGCCTCATAACTTTGTCCTCCTTTGGATTAATGAGTCCCTTCAGGAGTCTCTCCTCTAAGAAAGAACTAGTATCAAGTTTTGCGCTCTCCAAAGCTTCTGTTACTTTTTATGTGGGCCCCTCCCCTTCATTTCCTCTGTGAACAAAAGTATTTGTTCAGGATGTCTGCTGTTTTCTGGTCCTCTGCACAGCCCCGCTTCTGTTTTTAATCTAACAGTCCCACTCTTGGTCTTCTTCTTTACACTTACACCTTAAAAATGTATTGTTCCCTTCATTACCTCCTGACCTAGTTTTGCTTCAGTTTGTGCCTTTGCACTCCTTACTGCTTTCCCTGTTTCCCTCTGTTTCCTCTGCTTTACCTCCCTATCCTCCTCATACTGCATCTCCTTCTCAAGGCTACTCTTCAGTCTTTATTGTTTCAGTCACCTCTTTAAAGAACCATAGTGGTCTATTTCTCCTCTTGATTTGTCTCACTTGTTTGATGCAGAAGTTTGTGCCCTTACTATGCTCCCTTTCTGCTTCACCACTGTTCCTCTATGCCATCCAAGGCACCCCCTCACCATGTCATCCCTGAGACATTCACTCATCATTATAAAATCTGCCATCTTGAAGTCCAAGACCCTCGCTGTTGTGTAGTTTGATTCTACAGCCATCCTTATATTGACCCACAACATACGGTGGTCACAGGTCTTCATGTGACCTTCCACCTTGATGTCTGTAACACTGTCCCTGTTAGTGAGTACCATGTCCATTATTGCCCCATCACAAGTGGGTTTGCTGACTAGTTGCCTGTGGAACACTCCCTGGATATCCTTGCTTCTAGCTGAAGCCACTGCTGAGAGGAACCAATCTATATATGGCAGGTTGAAGTCTCCCAACAGCAGCACCTCCCCCCTGTCTGTCATCTTGCCAGTGGCTTCCACCAGTACCTTATCTAATTCTTTTCCTTGTGATGGAGTTCTGTAGATCACTACTGTGCAAGTGGTTACTACATTCCCCATCTCCAGAGTGACCTACAGTACAGAAAAAACAAGAACAAGTGTATACTCCCCCCCTAAAATTTTGGCAAATCTAACAAATAAACAAAAAGTGGAGTGTGGTCGCTCTGATTCTAACAAATCATTCTGGCACAAAAGTTTCTTAAATGAAAAGTCTTTTAATTTTATTTTTCCATCCGTTATGGCTAGCCCCAATGTTTCATCAGTTAGGCTTCTTTGGGGGGCTATAATCAAAGATAAACATGAATGTTTGTACATCATAAGTTTATATATATGTTTTTCTACTACAACAATAATTTTTTTAGAAAAAAATATTTTTATTGCCATTAAGTCTCTACATTCTACATATACAGACAGACTTTTTTTATTACATTTGATATCTAGCATTAACATATTTTATTATTCCTTTATATACATGTGTATAAGTAGTGTTTTGCATTTGTCAACACACATTTTATCAGCCTCCTGTTCTCACAATAGTATATGAAATACTGCCTTTCACTTTAACTGGCCCGTGGCCTCTCTCTGGTCTGCTCCACCTGCACATGTCTTTTAGAGGCAACCATACTGGATGAAGGCTCATAAATATTTACTTATTATATGCAAGTTTCAAAAAATCAGTAACAGCTTAATTGTGCATTAATACTTCAGAGAATACCTTATTCCATTACATAGTGAAGCTTAGTTCATCCTGTCATTTAGGCTTCAGTTTTCAAGTTCTATGTAAAGTTTTTTAATAGCATAAGCATTAACTATTGTCAAAAACACCTTTCAATAATAATTAAGATAGTATCTGGGACTTATGTACCTGCTTTTGGTTAAAGGATACCTAAACAACATTTTGACAGCAAACAATTCAAAAATCTGACTCTGTAGGTGACTAAAGAAAAGGCTGCTGTATTCATTAATGCTAAAACTACATTTACATAATTGACCTAAATGTTGTTCCAGAGCATTTGAAAATTGCAAAATCAGCCTTCCAATTTTAAAAAAAACTGTCTTACCTGCTTCATAAAATGGCCGCCAAATGTGTTATGTGATGACATCATTAGAGCCAAAGTCAGAGAGATATATGGCTCTCTATAGTGCTAACTGGTTCTTTTTACCCTTTGTATAAAATTGTTTCACCCAAATGGTCGAAACCATGTGCATTATTTTGTATAATGCAAATGTTAAGCTATGGTTCTGTTCATTTTGTTTACATTAACATGCTGAAATTGTGTTTTAATCCAACGACTTTCTCTGTGGCAAACCACAATGCAGTACAATCTTGAATAACTTGATGATCTAGTGGTTATGGTGGATCCAGGATGCTACAATGGGGTGCTGGGGTGGTGTGCATATTTAATATGCACTTTTTAACATTTTTATTAAACCTTTATATTTTCTGCTATTATTCTTTTCTTGTACGTTTTTGACAGAACCTACAAATGTAATCCATAGTTTGAATGTAAACATTTGTACAATCAATAAATCAGACTTCTTCAACAAAGTAAAATGCAGCAGCAGCAAGCAAGTACGTTACTATGTGGGGGGTTCAGCCACACCCATCACCACCCCATAGAGCCACCACTTTTTTGTAGCAAAGTTCTTGTGCAGACCAACGTTAGAGTTCATACTTTCTCAAATATATGCTTATCTTGTCTTCTTTTTCCATGGGAAATAATAATAATAATAAGAATCAGCATTTATATAATGGTTTTCATATGCATTGTATACCAAAGTGCTTTACAAGCAATACTAGACTGGTAGTGAATTGACTGAAGGTGTAGTGGCAGCTATTTCATAAATAAATATCCACACACAGTCTTGGACAATTGCACAAACTGGTTTTATGGGAAGGAGAATGTTAGCCAGGACAACGGGGTCAGGTACTGATCAAAGTGCTTGCAACCCACATCTTATTTCTCACAGTAATTTGCTCATATTTCTCTCCTTCTGTCTTCCCCCTTCCCTGAATATAGCAGTACCTTGCAAGAGTGGTCTTCTCAGTCCCCCTCTGGTATTCATTCTTCAGTATTCCTCCTCACACCAAAAACTTGTGAGTTCATCACCCTTCTGCATCATGAATACAAGTAGTACAGTCCCCATTTTATTTTGACATAAACATATCTTTCCAGTAAGTCAGGCTCATAGCAGCAGGGAACAAGAGGAATGATGGGCTTTCCTATCCTTAAAATATCTAGGATACTTTTGATTAGGCACTATTAAATGATGAGTTTTCACATCATTATGAATGCCATATAATAGTGCCTAATCATAGATGGCTTAGATGTTATATGGGTAAGAAAGCCTATTTTTCCACTTGTGCCATACTACTATCAGCCTGGCTTACCAGAAGATCATGTTTACTATTAATATGTAAATATAACACAGGAGACTGTACTAAACACATTCATGATGAAGAAGGGTTGTGAACTCACCAGTTTTTGGTGTGGGGAGCAGGTGAGAAGAATGAATGCCAGAGAGGGACTGAAGAGGCCATTACAGCATGGTACAGCTATATTCAGGTTAGTTGAAGACATGAAGGAGGACACTGAGCAAATCATTGTGAGATCTGAACTGCAGGGCTGCCAGCATCGTGATCACTACCTGACTGTGGATGAGAGTAGTCAGTGATGTCAAATACTCAGAGTGGCAAGGCTGCACTTAAACTGTTACTTGAATTCAGTGTAGGGAGATTACCCTTGAGGGGGATGTTGACATTTGTTAGGATAGTATTGAGGGAGTTATGTATAGCTCATTCAAGATTTGGAAGGGTGTTAGCCAGCCAACTCGCATTGAGAAGTGGAGCACAGAACAGTACAGGAGAAGAATTGCTAGGAAGTGTCCTGCAAGGTTCTGCAGATCACAGGTAAAGGAGTAGACTGACACTGGAAGTCAGGTGGATTCGCTCAAGGTATTAGTATGCCTCTCCTGCTAATAATATTGTTATCCATTGCAAGTGCAGCCCTTATGAGGGCATGAACAACAGTTTTTCTGGTGGGTCATGATGCTTATTGCTTGACCTTCCAGGAAGACCTAGTTGTTGGTTAATCAGGTGGGAAAAAAACACAACAGGGAACTGTACATACTACCTTCACTGTGCAGAAGGGTGGTGATCCACTCAATGTTTACTGTGCGAGCAGAAGTCAAACACTGAGACTGTGGACTGCAGAGTGATTTGGGAGGCATTTTTTAACAATGCCAGCTGATGATGCATATTAGTATAGGTGTGCACAACTCTCTGAGGTACAAGATTACAATCTGAGGTGTGATAATTCTCTTCATGAGACAGCAGGCTCGTATGCGGCCCCAGGTAGTACTAAGGACAGGGTATGGATGGTGGGTGTTCAACAGAAGGCAGGCTAGGTGTAGAGGATTCACATGGTAAAAGAAAGCCTTATTCATGGATTAACAAGAGAGCATGAGCTTTGGAACTGAACAAGACCGGTACTTTGCTGTGTGACCCTGAGTAAAGTCACTAAACTTCCTTGTGCTCCCAGGCCACACCTGTAAACAAGCTTTCAGGTTAGTGTGTCTCTCTCTCCTGGTTAACAAAAAACTAAATTCAGTTCATCATATAACCACTAGATCATCAGGTATGTGAAGTGTTGTACTGTAATGCAGTTTACCATAGAAAAAGTCAGCTGGATTGCAAAACATTTTCCACAAGTTAAAGTAAACAAAATGAACAAAATCATAGCCTAACATGTGTACTGATCAAAATAATCCACAAGTTAATACATGGTGTTGATCATTCTGGTACAACAATTCAAAATAAAGAGGGAAAGAAGAACTAGTTAGCACTATAGAAATATACGTGGATCTCTGTCTCTGGCTCTGATGATGTCATCATGACTCATCACTTAACACACTTGGCAGACATCTTAGGGAGAAACCAAGGCTGTTTTCTGAAAGTGAAAGGCTGATGTTTACATTTTTCAAAAGCTATGAAACTGCATTTATGTTATTTATATAAATGCAGTTTTAGCATAAATGTAAACAGCAGCCTTTACTTTACCTTGCAATGAAGCCAGATTTTGGAATTTGCAGTTTTATAAAACTGCTCGTTTAGGTATCCTTTAAGATCGTTCATCTCTTGTCTGTTTTTGTAATGGTAAAATACATTTCTTTGCTTGTTAATCTAAATGTGTGCCTGTATTTTTAAGGTGGCAGGACTTTTTTTGCGTGGTGTCTGTTCATCATTCTAACTCTTTTCCTTTCTGCAAAACCTTTCTTTTTAACGGTCTATCAAGTCTCTTACAGCTCTTGGGTAAGTAAGCATTTTTTGCTGTTTTTATTAGTTCATTGTTCCCAGAGTGTCTGCTTCTTTTCGTTTTCTCAAAGTGTTACCACTGATAATCACTAATGTCTTCAATGTACTTTAAAGATATATTTTTTAATAACAGTATCTTCTTATTTTAGGTGTTCTCCAAACAGTAGCGTGATTCAATGTTTTCTTTAAAATTTTGCTTACTTGTGCTTGAAGCCTTCTTTCTGTGACTCAGTTTATTGAGTGTAACAGGCAGCACTGAGCGGCTCATGCGGCCCTCCTCTTATACCCGTATCAAGCCATGTGATGGCCAGTCTAGGTCAACACCCATTACCATAGTAACATTGTTGTCTCTGAAACAGTGGCTTCCATAATGGTACATGGCTATTGTGTTATTATCATCCAGAACATGGTGCCATTTCCAATCACAAGGAACTGTCTAGTTGCTACTTAATGGTGCGTGTATTCACTTCTCAAGTATGTTTTTCAGACAGTTGTTAGTTAAAGCGTATTTGTGGTATATACTGCATCCTAGTTTATTTATTCAAACCTGTCTTCCTTCTTCTACCCAGGAGGTCAAGATTTGACCTTTTGCTCTTCTCACATGATGTATGTGATTTCATCATTTCCAATAATTTTCTTGTTATTGGTTTTTAGTGGGTTTAGCAGTCCTTCAGCCTCTATTAAAGTTTTTTTTCTTAACTACCCAAAATCCCCAAATGAGCCCAAGTCATATACCCATTTACTTTATTGGAGGTTAAACTACCTGACCTCCCATTGTCATCTATCCTTTCCTTATGGTGGGTAGAGATGCAGTGAAGTTTAACTTCACTAGCCTAGTAAAGACAGTGGCCCACTCTGCCTTGACATACCGCTACACGAAGTGCCCATTGAAATACAGTACTTTGCCACTTTGTGTCATAATGACTTCACGTTATAATGACTCCATGTTACTTCACTTTATTTTCTTTTAAAGGCAGAGTGAGTGAGCATTCTAACAGTCCACAGATCACATGGCTCACAGTCTGCAGGTCACATGCTTCAGGCAGGAAGTTAATCATGCAAGAGAGTGACAGACTTTCACTTTTGCCTTACTTAGTTTGGGAGAAAGAGCTGTGTTTGAGAGGAGACAGAGCGATAGCAACAAATATAAACCCTGCTTTGAAAGGAGACAGAGAGATAGCGAAAAATATAACTCCCCACATCTGAACTGGAGCAACGTCTGTGCTAGTGGTCCCCTCCCTGAAGCAGGAAGTAGTGGTGCCATGGAAGCAGCACCTCTGGTGGCACCTACCTATGCCTCACCCACCAGTGCCACCACCTGCTGTGGCCCCTGCACCAGCAACTCAGCAGAAAGAGAGGGAGGAGCCACAGCAGTCACAGCTGCAGCAGCAGGTTTCCCCAACCCCAGCCCCAATTAAGCACTAGCAGCAGCTGGCAACAACATCTAGGGTCCCCCCACCTGTGCCCTGTCCTCCCTACAACTCATTAGTGTGGGAGCTCTTCACTACACTGTGGAATCTGTGTGGTGAGGTGGTGTGCCATGGCCCCAAGAGAAGTCATCTGGGCACAGGTGGTCAGTGCACCCACCTATACAACCACCACTGTGCAGATTGGCAGTCCAAGCCTGCTGAACAGGGTAGGAATGCACCTGCTGGCCCTGCTGGGCAACAGGTGGCAGCACGGCCTCCACCTACACATGGTGTCAAGCAGGAGAGGGCCATAGAGTAAATGGCTGCTTCACAACCTGCAGATGATGGAGGCAACGCTGCATGAATACCTGCCACACATGTCAATTTGGGCCTGATGCAGTCTGGAGTGAGTTGGACCATGTGAACCACCAGATTGACAATGTGGAACAGTGGTTGGAGCACATGGAGGTGCACTAACTCCAAATAATGGGCATGCTTCAACTGCTACTCTCACACCATAACACTGATCATTAGTTTTTGCTTGTCCTTCCTCCCACCACCCTCTGCATGAAGAAAATAACTCCTGACATGGCCCCTGATTCATCCCCCTTTTATCTTCAAATTTTGCCCCCTTGTTCATGCACATCTCTTTTTCTGAAAGATGCTACTCTCTTGTACATTGTTGATTCTCTTTCAGTACTCAATAGTTTCTATCATGCCTCCCCCTTTCCTTGTGGTTATACATATTAAGCTTTAGACTCCACAATATTTGGGAAACTGGTTAACTTTTTGTCAAGGGTTGAAACTGGGGCAATACTCATGCCATCAGCAACTTCACTACCACCAGTGGGACAACAGCATCTCCAACCATGACTGAATCTACTGATTGCGCTGTGAGAAACAGTCAGAGAAATCCCTTTACTGGCATCAACTACACACTTCTGCTGCATCCTACCATGCCCACAGCCACTCTTGCCACTGGCAGCAGTGCCATGGCCACAAGCATCTCTGCATGCACATCTCTTTGCAGGCATTTTTGGGGATTACACAGAAAATTCACAACAAATTGAGATTTCTGAAATTTGGGGAGGATGGAAAGCCAAAAAACAACTAACTGTGGCTTACAGATGCAGATTGGGCACTAAACAGATGCAAGCACACAAACACAGATTGCACAGTATAAAGTCATGCAGCCGCACAGTCACAAAAA
This sequence comes from Neoceratodus forsteri, assembly GCA_016271365.2. Classification (NCBI taxonomy): domain Eukaryota; kingdom Metazoa; phylum Chordata; order Ceratodontiformes; family Ceratodontidae; genus Neoceratodus; species Neoceratodus forsteri. The sequence continues at coordinate 1,291,950,751 of CM057455.1, read as the reverse complement.
CACCTTAACCAGTAGTCACACAAATCCCAAAATGGGAAATTAAATTATAACTTTTGTGGGTTGGGGGGGCTGCAGTAACAGTCCACTAGCTAGATAGAAGGAAACAATAAAAAATAACACCAATGGATAACCGATTCAGAGTGCAGCGATTACTGTGTGGCACAATAAAATGTGAAAATTTAACAGTGCAATACACTATATAAACAAATCTCTTAAACAGAATGAAAATATACACTGCACCACAATAAACAAGGAATAATTATCAAAAATTGATTCAAGTATTACTGTGTGTACATAAACACACAAATACTAACACACACTACTAGTACAAAACAATTATAAAGACTGCCTTTCTCATGTGAATCTCGCTTCACCACAGATACACCCCTCCCTGAAGCACACTTCAACAGTGTCTGTCAGTGCACAGGCTGAATATTCTAAATTAACATTCAAAAAGCACACAAAAACAATCAACACTTGATGATTTAAGTGCAGGATGGTTTCCTACAGTCGATGTACTAAATTTGTAACAAAATAATTGGATCGAAAGTGATTTTTTTAAAGCTTTTTCGATGGTTTGATTCTCAGAGTTCTGAAAGCAAACTGTGTCCAGCTTTCCACTACACATACCACACAGAACTGAGGTTGTGCAAGACAATATAGAGCCCGTGTGACCTGCCATCCCATGAATCAATGCAAAATCTGCCTCAAATAGCAATAAACAGGTGAAGCAAATTGAAGTCCATTAAAATCGATGGCACTTTGCATTAAAATTAAGGGGAAGGCTGCAATACAAGGTGAAGTAATGTGAAGTTCACTGGAAACAATGCACTTCACATTCAAATTGATTGGTGGAGTAATTCGCTTCACGTTGTGGAGCACTAAGCAGATTTGTGGATAATACGCTAAGTACTCCACGTAGAAAAATGGGAGCACTTCACCCAACTCTAACGGTGGGGGCACATAGGGGTGTAGATTGTCCAATTCTCCAATTACAAACATGTATTTTTTATATAACTGGTTTACCAGCAGGCCTGCCAATTTGTTTCTTCGTTTAGATCCCATCCCTTTGAATGAGTCTCAAGTTCATATATCCACCACATCTCCTGCTTCTCAACTGATTTGTTGTAATCCCCCCTCCCACCCCTTGTAGGTTCTGGAACCTGTTCCAATTCCCAGAAACATATCTGAACTGCAGTGTGTCCTCACTCCTGATTAATGCCTGGCTAATGGGGATTTCTCATCTTTAAGTCTTATTTTGCTCTTGTGTTCTGATATATGAGTTTTGTGTTCTCTTAGAGTTTTGCTCACATATAGGCAATCAGAGGGACATTATGTCATACACAGCTCCTGAGATGTTACAGCTAATGTGGGATTTAATTTTCTATTCTTCTCCTGTGCGTGGGTGTTTAACGATCTCCTTCTCTGAGATGCGTCCACAGGCCACACCTCTACCACATGGAACATACCATTTTAAGAGGTCCAAGTAGCAACTGCCTTTTTTGTTGCTTTTTGTTGTATATTCTGCATGTACAAACTTACTCTGTAATGTGGCCGCGCATTTGGAGATTACATAAGGTTTTTGTACAAACATTTGGTTAGTTGTGGGATTACTGTATCTTGTAGGATTTTCCAGTTATCTAATAGAACCTTCTTTATTAGTGGCATGTGTATAGTGTGTTGTGTACTAAAGTTCACTTTTCATATTGTGGTGTCCATTTTGTTTTTCTGTATTAATGTCTGTTCCCTTTTTTTTGTTTTGATTTCTTGGTGGCTGCCACAAAAGTGGCATTCTTGTATTTTTTTCTTTAAATCTTCCTAATATAGTAACTTGGTCCTTTTGAAAGTTTGCCTCCTGGCTGCAGCTCCTCCTTGCCCTGGGTAGTTGAGAATAGGGTATATTGTTGATCAGCAAATCTGACAAAAGGACAATATTTTTCTGCCTGAATTCACCACTTAATTATTTGATTTTCACTAGGAGTGAGAACTCCTAGTATTGACTTCAGGGCTCTGTTCTGAAGTCATCTAGCTACTAGCATCAAGGAAGACCACCTGTCAGCGGGGTCCCTATTTCAACATGCATCTGTCTGAAATGGCTTCCTTAAATTGGGTGCATTAGCCTGAAATTGGTTTAATTAAGATGTGGTCTCCAACAAATGTGCAGGTTCTAGTGGGGAGCTAGCTAATGAGAGAGGCATACTTCTCTCAGCCAAATTTAGCTGCTCCCCCTTGTTCATTCACATACTTAAAATGGGCTTTTCACTTAGGGGTGCTACTGCATATGGTATGCAACATATCAGTAAAAACAAGAATCATCTCCCATCTCAGTAGCCACTCCCTCCCTTTGACCTGACTCAACCAACTGTACTTCAGTCTTGCCAGGGTTAAGTCATCTTAACCAGCTCAGTGACTTTCAGTCTTGGATCTTGACCAGACATCTATTCAGCACATCATCTGCACCAGGCTTCTCAAGTGCAATGGACAATAGCGCTGGGTTTCATCTGCATAGCAGTGAAACCGAAGTCCATACTGTCTAATGATCCTCCCCAAGGGCAACATATACACTGTTAACAAGATGGGCAAGAGGAAGGCACCTTGGGGCACACAACAGGGTAGAGCCATCGGGACTGAAGAGAACCTTCAAAATGCTTCCCTTTGTGTCTTGCCTCTGAGTTTAGACTCAAACCAGCAAATAACTTTGCTGGTGAGTCCTGCATGCACCCTGAGCCAGTCCAATAACAGCACATGGTCCATGGTTTCAAAAGGTGAGTAGAGATCAAAGAGAATGAGAATCGACTGCTGTCCTCTATCTTTTACCCAAAGCAGATCATTATACACCCTGACCAATGCAGTCTCCATGCTATGCCTATACCAAAAACCAGAATGAAGAGGCTCATAGATATGAAAGACAGTGTGATGGGTTTACCTATAGTGCAGTGACATCCGCATTGCCGACATCCCCATCAGTGACAGACACAATGCTGAGTGTTAGCATTGTACTGTCAGGGATATGTGTGTGTGTATGTGTGTGTATTTCCATCGGGGGCTGTTACTCCTCAACTCCCCCCCCCGGTTTCTAATTATACAAATCCAAGTCACAGTTGTCTCAGAAAGTAGGTGACACACCTGGTGATGCAGTGCCGGTGCCAGTGGGGACCAACACAGCAACCTGAAGTTGTTGGTCGAATGATGTCACTGTGATGGTATTCACTCTTGTGGTTTCACTGTGAGGTTGGTATATCATGTGGGGTGCCTCAAGTTGCTATGCAGCCATCTTCAATAATCTTACCAAAGAAGGGCAGGTTAGAAACAGGTCACTAATTTGATAGGACATCCAGGTCCAAAAATGTTTTTATTTTTTTAGAAAGGGCTTCACCAGTATGTCTTTCAGTGCAAATTGAGCACCTCCTCTGACAAAGTGCACCACACAATCTCAGTGAGCACTAGGCCCAGCTGCTCAACACTGCTCACTAGTAAACGTGTTGGGCCTGGAACCAGTTCACAAATTGTAGCCACAGCTGAGATATCACCCCACTCACTTCATCCATTGTCACTGGTCTGAACTCTCACCTTGGCCACTAAATGCATCTTAGACCCATTGGCTCAAAACTGCTGGGCTGTGATGGTACACTTGGCAAGATCCTGGCCTGAGTAGAGGACACTCTATCAGAGAAGAATCAAGCAAACTCTTTCCATTTTGAGAAAGAAAATCTGTACTGAGCCATATTAAAAGAAATGCCTGTTTCATTATTGCAAATGTAAAAAAATGTTCTAATGTAGACCAAAAACAGGGAATAAAGGCATCATACAAGAAAGAAGCTAAAGGGCAATCTAAAATAGAATAAAAAGGTATAGGTCAAATGTTTCACATCTAACATGCACTACAGTTTTAAGCAGTTTGTCTAAAAACACACACTGACAGTTTTCAAATAAGCAGTTATTTTTACTTACCAAAATTAGAAAATTTCCATGTTAGAAGCAGGAAAAAGCAATTATTTGCAATGCTTTGGATCCAGTAGCATAAAAGGCTGCTTACTTCTCTTCCACTTACCTACTGCTTAGCCCAATCTGCCTCCACCCCCACCTGTATATCCCTAGGTTGCACTTACTGTACTTTTGTATCCTCTACTCTATTCATGCTTAATGTATATATGGTAAAGTTGCTAACTGTTGCTTGATTGTGCAAATTATGTTTCTCTTCCTGCTGTAAATATTGTTTTGATCTGTTACACGTTACCTCCCATTTCCCATTACCCCTTCTTCCCTAGGAAGCATCTGGAAATGAGTTGCTACTCAGCTCAATATGTCTTTCCTGGTGAAACTTTTGAAATAAATAAATAAACTGAGTCCAGTGGCACAAAACATGCCCTAAAACTACCAATCAGGATAGCACACTATACTTCACCTACTATTGTAATTAAAGCCTGGACTGGATTCTTTCTGAAAAAAAAGCTACATTTCACTTATCTCTTGTCCTCAGTTTTCTTAAGTATTCTTCCTAGCAATGTAATATAATTTAGTATACATGAGTGCCTGCGGAGGACTCAGTGGTAATTTCATCTCATGATGCTAATTGCAGGATAAGCCACCCTCAATCTTTGGCCTAATGACTTATTCTGCCACCAGCTTCACTTGATAAAATTAGCATCTTTTTCTTTATAGGAACTTGTGCAAAATCCTTTTTTGTTTTTAGATGAATCGTGTGCTTGCAATTTACAGTACCACTACGTCTGTGCACGTCTTGCTAATTTGCCTTCCCTCTGTACCCAACCAGCCCCAGAATACACTGGAAATGAATCTTGGCTGGGTGCGCTTCCATGACCCAAACATATGAATCAATAATAATTCAGGATGCCATGGTGAATCAGAAAGAAAACACACCAGGGAACATCTGTATCTGCCTCAGGAACATACCTGGCAACCAAGTAAACCATATCTGCATAATCAAAGATTAAGAATGACAAAGCTTTAGACATTTAAACTGATAACATCATGAGGCAATTTAAGCAAAACAGCCCCATATGACTAAATTACAAAATGTATCAATTGTTTTGTTAAATGTGGGGATATGGTTGGCCCATTAGTAGGGTTACTGTTCATGATACTGGTGATGCAGATTTGGGAATGATTCCTATATATTGGGGTCCTGCTTGGAGATTGAACAGCTATCAGGATGCTGTCAGACAATTGTAGACACTGATGCAGAAAAAGACCAAATGTCCCTCTAGTCAGCCCTATCTGTTCAGTCTGTCAGTTCCCAATCTTCTCTGGGACCAATTGACAATACAGGGTTTTATCTCTATTGGTTCTCCCCCTGTTCCCTTCCCTATGGCTACAGATCCAAACAATCACAAAACCCTTCATTCTGTTTCAGCCAAACTTGAAACCATTAACAGTTTTAGTGCCCTCCACCTCAGCTGGCATACTGTTTCAATCCTCCTCCACACTTTTTGTAAAACAGAACTTCCTTGCATCCCTCTTAATCCTTCCCCCTACCAGTTTCCACTCTTATCAAGGCAAGGCAAATTGTATTTATATAGCACTCAATACAACAAGGGCTGTAAGTGCTTTACATACAAAACAAAAAAAACCATAAAATATACTCAAAACCTAATACTAAAATAAACACAGGTTCCATTAAAAGGCTGTTCAAATAAGAATGTTTTAAAAGGGGCTTTAAAGGCCTCCACTGATCTGTGAGGAATAGAATTCCAAATAATAGGTGCCACCACCACCCCAAAAGCTCTATCACCAGATGTCCTGAGCCTAGAAGTGGGGACTACTAGCAGTCCAGCTACAGTAGAGCAGATGCAGTAAAGTGGTTCATAAGGAATCAGGGGGGCCAATTCCAAGATGGCCAGTGTAATTTGTATGCAGTTGCGAGTTACACTGGTTGCGTCTACACCAAGGACCCTACGCTGCATTCCAGAAGCGGCGGGGTCCCGGCACCTGTGACATGTGAGATACACCATGCATGTGGCGGTAGCCCATGCATGGCATATCCCATCCACAATTCACATTTTGCAGCCAGTGACAGGAGGCTCCCCCGGAGCTTCCCTGCCCTGGACCACCACAACACACATCGGGGGCATGGGGGGCAGGACAGATGGCACAGGCATCTGGGGGGCACTACTGACACAGAACTCTGGGGGTCCCTCATGTTCAGGGGTTTGGGGGGTGGTGATGTGCTAGTGGGAGCTGGGGGGACAGCATTGTGTTGGTGCAGTGGTGCTGCGAGGCTGCATCCTATGGTGCCAGCTGTCAGATGCCTCTTAAGACAGCTCCTAGTTGTTGGAAGTCAGCTACACCACTACATGTCCTGGAATAGCAATTGCAGGTTGCAACAGCAGCCCTTCAGGAATTGGGTTAAGTTGCTGTTGCAACCTGCAGTTGTGACATGTGTTGTGGGCTGCGGCATAAGTGTGGTCGCATCTTGTGCTTGTCACAGCCAGCAGACACCATGGCATAGGTAGCCTCCTGGAATAGCACTGGACGTATTGCATGGTGTAAGTCACAGGATATGCCATGGAGATTGGTGTATCCCGACTTATGCCGGCATAGTCCATCTTGGAATTGGGCCCCAGGACCTCTTTTAAGTAGTCTGGTCCCAAACCATGTGGGGACTTGTATGTTGGCAAGTAGAGCAGTGCAGAATGTAGAATTCCAACAGCAAAATTAGTGTGGAATGACCATTCCACAGTGGAATTCCTGTTGGAATTTCACTAGTTCTGTGAAATTCCACCTGCAGTGATCCATGGATAATATTCCATGGAACAACATTTTTCCAAAGAAAATCATTCCACAATCATTTTCTGCTATGGAATTCCATCATTTTGTTTCTGGTTAAATTCAGCAGAAGTTTGAAAATTCCACAAAAGTTTGTTCCACCCGACTTTGAAAATTCCATATAGCACTATTAGCAAGCCAGTCTTGAAGGTGATGCATGAACACAAAGGCAGCCAGTGCAAAGTGCCTAGAGGTAGAGTAATGTGATCCCTAGGCAAGGAGTGCACCAAGATCTGGGGAGCAGCATTCTGCACCAACTGCAGTTCATGTGTCAGACCTCTAGATAAACCTAGGTATAGCATGTTACAGTAATCTAACCTCATGGTGGACAAGGCATACATAATCATCACTAGGTCATCATGAGATAAGAACGGCCAGATCCTAGTAATATTCCAGAGATGGAAAAAGCCAGACCAGACAACAGATGACACCTGCTATGCAAAGGCAAGACTGTCATCCAGTATGAACCCAGGTCTCTGACCGCACTCTCTGCAGAGAACTGTTGACCACCCAATACAGAGAGAACAACATCTCTTCCAGCAGATAAGCCCTGATGCCCAGGTTCAATTACAATGAGTTCTGGGTTACCTGGGTTGAGACATAATCATCTGGCAGCCATCCAGTCGTTAATCTCTGCCAAACAGCTCCAATGATGCAGAGGTGTCATCAGGGGCACAAGATAGGTACAACAGGATATCATCTGCATAGCAGTGAAACTCTACATTGTACTGCCTTATGATCTCCCTTAGTAGCAGCATTTACATGGAGAATAAAGTGGGGGCAAGGATCGATCCCTGAGTTACACCACGAGGCAGCACAGAGAGCCATGAGATAAAGTTCTCCGGAACCACCCGCTGCATCCTCCAGGTCAGATATGAGTGAAACCAGTATAAAAATGCACCAGTAGCACCCACATAGCTCATCAGTTGATCAATCAGCACCCTATGATCCACTGTGTTGAATGACAAAGATAGGTTAAAGAGCACCAAGATAGTACATTGCCCTTAGTCCCTCACTCATGTGTCATCCTGACCACTGCTGTCTCAGTGCTGTGCCACAGTTGAAAACCCAACTGGAGAGGTTCAACGATAGCAAGACTATATAGATGGTCTAACAGTTGCTCAACCACATCCTTCTCCATAACCTTCCCTAAAAAGGAAAAATTAGAGACCAGTCTATAATTTGCGAGAAAGTCATGATCCAATGAGGGCTTCTTTAGGAGAAGCCTCAACACTACCTCTCTTAAGACAGAAGGAAGGACACCCTCCTTCAAGGACCCATTAATGATCACAGCAAAAACTAGAGCCAGGAACTCAATGCTGCCAACAGTTAGCCACATTGGACCTGGGTCCAGTTCACAGTGGGTTGGACACAAACTGATGACCACTTGGAGGACCTCGGCTTCTGAGACCAGTCGAAACTCATCCCATGTAGACAGATCAATGGCACTTCAAGGCTGATTACCCCCAGCTCCCACTAGACCATGAGAAAAAATACTGGTTCTGTTGGTAGACACTGTCTCAATGAAAAAGTGACCAAACTTCTCACACCTCTGTGTGGAAAAGGCCCTCATGGACTGCAGTCAGGGAGGATTTCCCCATCTACAGTGTGAAAGAGCATAATTGGGCAGTTTTTCACGGCAACATTTGACTAAGACAAAAATTCGTTTTTTTTCTGGTCAACTGCCCACTAATATACAACATAATGGAGTCTCAGTACCAACCTGTCCTCCACTGAGCCAGATCTCCTCCAGGATCATTCCAGCCTACACCTCTTCATCTTCAACCTGACCTCAGGCTAATGACTCTGTACTCCAGCTAAATAGGTCCCTGCATTTAACCTTGTTTATTCTGTTCAAGAACTGGAAAGTCTCTATTATACCCCCCTTGTCTCCTCTCCAGTGAGTACATGTTCATTGCATTGAGAAGATCTTCATTAGATCTGCCCTGTTGGCCCTAAATATGTTGGTCACCCTGCATTGCATCTCCAGCCAGTCCCTGTCCTTTCTTAGGTGAGGACACCAGAACTAAGCACAAAATTCCAGTTGTGGCCTCACCAGTGACCTATTTAGAGGTAGTAGTGCCTCCTTTTATCTGCTGTCAGTACCCCTACTGATACACCCCAGTATCACATAAGCTTTACTAAAGGCTTTGTTACATTAGCTTTCTTGTTTGACGGAGTCAGTAATAATGGCAGTTTACTCACCTGGTAAAGATGATTGTATTAGCTTATATCTTTGGTGCTCCAGTCCTTACATCATGGGTTCAGGTCCACCTGACAGGCTGATTGGTGCACATGTGACCTAGGATCAAATTTCTGTGGTCCTCCTAGGTTCTAGAAGCCCCCTGTGCCCCAGTTTAGACTCTTTCCCCATCTGAAAACAGTTTCATGACTAGAACATCTGTAAGGGTGAACCACAGGAGCCTAAACAAGGAAATGGAGCATGACCAAGCACTTTTAACATTTTATTTATTCACCTATTGTTACATTGGCTAACCACCAGATACTTACAGAACTGTCCACAATCATCTATGTGCATTTCTACATACTATCTCGTAAAAATACTGAGTGATCCACCAACTTCAGATTCTACAGTGAGCGCTTGTATAAGCATGGGCTGTGGAGTGCCATAGATGTAAACTAACATGATCACCTTTACCAGGTGAGTAAACTAGCATTGTGTTGTGATTATCTCTCTCCACAGCCTGAGCCCCCCTGATCAGGAGTACTCCCTCTGCGTTGTGGCTTCTCTGCAGCAACCACCTGCCTTGCCTGCCAAGCAGCAAGGATCATCAGTTGAGTCCCCCTGACCTGGTGCGCTCCTCCTGCGGTGTGACTTCTCTGCAGCCATCACCTGCCTTGCCCTCCAAGCTGCAAGGATCATCAGCTCGAGCCCCCCTGACTGGGTGTGCTCCCCCTGCTGTGAGGCTTCTCTACAGCCACCACCCGCCTCGCCTTCCAAGTCACAAGGATCATCCGGTACAGACCGAGCCCAGGAAACTTTATTCAGACCTTGGTGCCCACCACACACCACCTTCCAATTGGCTACCTAACTTGAGTGCTCCTGATTGGCTACTGAATGAGCTGAAAGGATTTTCCTCCTGCTTAGCGAGTCGTAAGGTACTACTAACTCTCTGAACCTGTTTTCAGCTGCCTTCTTCTCTCCTCTAAACTTTTACAGTTTAGTATTTACTGCTGTACTTAGAAACATAGACTTTGACAGCAGATAAGGACTGCTTGGTCCACCCAGTCTGCCCATTTCCCTACCTATTGGATAAGCTGCAAATTCTAGTTAACCAACAGCCTACTTCTTCCTACCCCCACCAGAATTGTCTTAAGTCTATCCTATGCATTCTTGAATTCCCACACTGTTTGTGATCCTATGACCTCCTCAGAAAGTCTGTTCCATGTGTCCACCACCCTCTCCGTGAAAAAAATACTTCCTCACGTTGCCCCCGAGCCATTCCCCCTCTGTCTTCAAATTGCGCCCCCTTGTTCTTGCACATCTCTATTTCAGAAAGATGCTACCCTCTTGGACTTTGTTGATTCCATTAAGGTACTTGAAAGTTTCTATCATGTCCCTCTCTACCTTTTTTCCTTGAGGGTATACTTATTAACCTCCTTCAATTTCTCTTTGTATGGTTTCTGGTGCAGACCCTGCACCATTTGAGTTGTCTTCCTCTGGACTGCCTCCATACTGTCTATGTCCTTGTAGAGATGGGGTTTGCAGAACTGCATGCAGTACTCCAGATGGTGTCTCACCAACTGTATGTACAGATGGATAACAACTTCCTGTTTTCTACTGGTGATGCCTCTCCCTATATATTCCAGTATCCCCCATGCCTACTTACTGCCTTCTCACATTGCTTCATTGCATCACATTCTCACCTTTAGGTCATCTGATATCACTACTCCCAGGTCTCTTTCCATTTTTGTAGTTGTTAGTACCTCCCCCCATTGTGTAGTCTTCCTCTCGGTTTTTGTTTTCCAGGTACATTACTTTGCACTTCTTTTCATTGAATCTAAGCTGCCATACGTTTGACCATTCCTCTAACCTTGCCAAGTCCCTTCTCATTCTCCCGTCCCCCCCCCTTGTGTATCAACCTTGATGCAGATCTTTGTGTCATCTGCAATGAGGCATACTTTTCCTTCCAGTCCCTCTGCAATGTCACTTATTAAGACATTAAAAAGGACCGGTCCCAGTACTGAACCCTGCGGTACCCTGTTAGTAACCTCTCTTTCTTCATTGTGGACTCTGTTTATTATTACCCTCTGTGTCATGTTGTCCAGCCAATTTTTTGCCACCCGAGCTACCACCCTGGGACCCACTCTCAGGCTGGCTAACTTGTTTACTGTATTAATCTTTTGTATGGGACTGTGTCAAATGCCTTGCTAAAGTCTAGGTAGGCCATGACCACAGCCCTTCCCTGATCTACTACTTTGGTCACCCAGTCAAAGAAATCTATTAGATTCATCTGACATGACCTTCCCACTGTGAATCCATGCTGCCTTTTGTCCTGTGCCCCGCAGGCCTCTAGGTACTCAAAATTTCTTTCTTTCAGAAGTGAGTCCATCATTTTCCCTACCACTGAGTTCAAACTGACAGGTCTGTAGTTTCCTCCCTTTGCTTTGCTTTCACTTTAGTGAAGGAGAATCACATCCACTCTCCTCCAGTCCTCAGGTACCACACCATCCTCCCATGATTTGTTAAAAAGGTTAATCAGTGGCATCAATAGTTCTCCACTTAGTTCTTTCAGAATTCTTGGGTGAATCCTGTCAGGTCTCATTGCCTTGTCCACCTTCAGTTTTAGAAGTTCTTTCAGAACCCTTTCTTCTATGAATGGACTGGTATCAACCCACCCCCCCATCCAGGGTGCTTCTATTGATTGGATTAAGTACCTTCCCCTCCTCTTCTTTTGTGAATACAGAGCAGAAGTATTCATTCAGTATCCCTACTTTTTCACTGTCACCTTCTCCCCATCCATCCTCCCCTTTATTAAGCCTCACTATCCCTCCCTTGGTGTTTCTTCACTCCTTAATGTAGCTATAAAAGGTTTTATCCCCATTCTTAACTGAGTTGATTATCTTTTCCTTAGTTTGGGCTTCTGCTATTCTGCCTTCCTTGCTTCCTTCTGCTTTAAATGGTACAGTTCTCTGTCCTGCTCTTTCTGTGTTTCCTTATACTACCGGAATGATACCTTTTTCTCCCTAACCTTCCCCGCCACCTCTTTTGAGAACCAGTGTTTTTTTCCTTCATTTTGATTTATTTCCTTCACACAAAGGTGTGTTGCCTCTTGCAGCCATTTGAACAGCCACCCTCTTCCTAATGCTGTTATAGCTGAATTTTACTGACAAAATTAATCTGCTGCAAATAACCTGTTTCTACTGCTGAGTGCTGCCATTTAAATTCTGTTCTAGCCAAATTTTAACTGACAAAATTAATCTGCTGCAATTAATCTGTTTCTGCTGCTGATTGTTGCCATTTAAATCTTGTTTTACTATTGAATTACCATTTAATTCTGCTCTACTGCTGAATATTGATATTTAATCCTGCTGTAGTGCTGATTTTTGCTGGCAGCTCACTGTTATCTCCCTACCTCTCCACTCTCTCCATTACTACCCCCTTCCCAGTTTGGTGCTAACCCACCCTGCCCCCCCAGCTCTTTCTGTCTCTCCTGTTGCTGTTCTGATCCCTGCACCTGATTAAACTAATCCTTTTCTCGAGAGGACACCACTCCCCTGCTGCTAAACAGTCTCTGCCTACCCCAGTCCTATCTCCTAATTCCTATTTAATTAATTTATCCTTCTGCTCTGTCTTTCTCTCTCCATAGCCTGAGCCCTCCTGACTGGGTGTGCTCCCCCTGTGATGCAGCTTCTCTGCAGCTACCGCCTGCCTCACCCTCCAAGCTGCAAGGATGATCAGGTACAGACCGAGTCCAGGAAACGTTGTTCAGACTATGGCACTCACCACATGCCACCTCCCATCTGGCCACTAAACTTGAGTGTTCCATCTTGATTAGCTCCTGAATGAGTTGAAAGGACTTTCCTCCTGCATAGTGAACTGTAAGGTCCTGTAACTCTCTGAACCTGTTTTCAGCTACCTTCTTCTCACCCTTACATTTTCTCCTGCCCACCCACCTCTGCTCAGCTCCCCTTACCCTACTATCTCCCCACAGCCTGCTCCCACACTCTCCTATCCCCTCCCTCTCACCCACCAACTCCAGGCATTCTACACATCTTCCCCTCTTTTCCCTTTTCCCCCACCATCCACCCTTTCCTGCTCCCTTCTCACCTCCTAAACCTTGAAGCTCTTTACTCCTGCCTAAACCTCTCCACCTTGCCCTTCTCATGTAGTTCTGGCAGATCAAAACATCCCCTACTCCTTTCTCTCTCCCTCCTCCTCCTGCTCCTTGCTGGTGACATCCAACTCAACCCTGGCCACCCCCTTGCCCCAGTCCACCACCACTTCAACCACTACCCTTCCTAGTTTGTCCCCCTCACAGGCCTCGGCTTTTCTACCTAAGGGTCTCCATATTTTTCATCTCAATGCCAGAAGCCTCCTCCACAAAATGGATACCATCAATGTACTGCTTACCCAGCATCACCCTGACATACTCTGCATCTCTGAAACCTGGATATCTGCCAAAATCCCTAACTCCTCCCTTGCCATTCCTGACTATAACCTATTCTGCCAAGACAGAGACAAGAGAGGTGGTGGAGTAGCTTCGTACATTAGACAATCCATCTCCAGCTCAATTATCTTGAATGAATCCTGCCCCTCCTCCCACAAACTTATTCTGCCCACTTATCTCTTCTCTCCTCTGCCCCGTCTATGTTGGAACCATATATGCCCCACCTAGAGTCTTGCCCAACTCCATCATCAAGATCATCTCCTCAATCATCACCCTTACCTCCAATGAAGAACTTTTGCTCTTAGGCAACTTCAGTCTTGACTGGCTCTCCCCATCTGCCAGGCCTACAGCCCTAATGACTGAAGCCCTCACCCTCTCTCAACTTATCCAGGAACCTACCCATCTAAACCCTTAGTCCCAAAACCACTCCCTTCTTGATGGGATATTTTCCTCCCACCTCCACCGCATCTCTGCCTCAGGTATCCTTTCCAACTCCCTCAGTGATCACTGTATTACCATTGTATTCCCCAAATCCACACTCCCCTCCCAAATTCATATGGTCCCACCCCCTCCACTCTGTAGACATATTCGCCCTGCAGCATGATCTCCTAAATACTGACTGTCAACCTGTCTTTAACACCCCAGATGTTGACCTTGCCTTATCCCACTTTCTACGCATCTTTAACCTTATCTGTGACCATCGCACACCAGTTCGAAAAGTCAGGATGAAACAATGCCACCATCCCTGGATTACCTCTGATGTTATCACCATGTGTCCTACTAGGGACAAAACCTTGAGACCTTACAAAGCAACCCAAACCCCAAGTGACCTCCTATCTTGAAAACAATTCAGAAAAGGGTACACTAAGGCTATTCACTTGTTTAAGGCCTTCTATTTCAAATCCCAGCTTTAACAGAACTCAAACTCCCCTGCTTCTTTCTGGAAGGTGATTCACTCCCTCCTAGATCCCCCTTCCAAACAAGCTTGTCCAGTCACAAAAATCAATTGCTCTCCTGTCTTGGACCCCGTTGCTGAAGCCAGTGCATTTAACAAGTTCTTTATCTCTTGCTGTCTACCCAACTCCCCACCCCCTTCACCTGACTCTTCTCCATGCCCTCCCAAATACCCCTCCCACTAACCTTGTCTTTCCTCCCTTGACTCCTCTCAAAGTTTACACTGCACTCATGTCCCTCAACCCCTCCAAATCAAGTCCTGATGGTCTCAACCCTAGACTGTTCCATTTGTCCGCACCCGCAATAGCTGCTCATTTGACACATATACTGAATCTCTCTCTCACATCAGCTACTGTTCCAAAAGCCTGGAAACTGACCAAGGTCCTACCCCTACACAAATGCAGTGACCCCTCATCCCCAGGAAATTATAGGCCCATCTCACTCCTCTTTCTCCTGTTAAAGTCCAGGAATCCCTCATTCTTGCAAAGCTGTCTGACTTTCTGTCCTCTAAAAACTTCCTATCACCTGTGCAATCAGGCTTTTGAAAGCAACACTCCACTATCACCTGTCTGCTACATGTCTCCGACTCCATCCTCACTGCGATGGACCAAAGCCATATCACTGCTGCTGTCTTCATTGATTTAGTTAAAGCTTTTAACTCTGTATCACACCCACTCCTTCTTCAAAAACTTACTTCATTCAGACTTGTGAAACCCGCAGTTGATTGGTTCCTTCCTTACCTCCACAACAGACAACAGTCAGTCCAAATAGGTGATGCATTCTTTACTCTTCTACCTATCCTTTCCGGGGCACCTCATGGCTCTATCCTTGGCCCCATCCTTTTCTGTTTTTATAAATGATCTTCCTTCAGTCTGTCACTCTTCTAACATGCACATGTACATGGATGACACTGTCATTTCCACCTCTGGTCCATCCCATGACATTGTTCTCCCCAATCTCCAGAAAGATTTTGACAGAGTAAAGTCTTGGTCCCAATTAGAACAGTTAACACTTGATGCCAAAAAGACAGTTACTATGTTTTTTGGTTCCAGAGAGAAGCTGGCCTCCCTCCCCCACCGGAATCACCACCCTGGACAGTTCACCACTCAAGAGGGTCTCTACTTTCAAATACCTAAGCATCTAGCTAGACAGTCACCTCAATTTCTCAACACACATTGATGCCATCTGCTCCAAACTCCACCCCAAATTTGCAGTCATCTACCACAACAAAGTCAGCCTTGCTCTCCCCACTCATCACAAATTAATACTTAAAACAATCTTGGCAGTGTTGGCTACACCAATGTAGTCTATGGAACTGCCTCTACCTCTTCCCTCTCCAAGTTAGACACTCTTATCAACACCTTCTGCCACTTTGCCACCGCCTCACCTCCTCTTACCCATCATTGTCTCCTTTATGATCCACTCTCCCTTACCCCACATCATGAGCCTTTACACTGTAATGTCTCCTGAAATGGGAGGGTTTAAGCAGTCAGTACTGGAACCTATTGGGTAAGCTACAGATAATACTCTCACTCCACAGGATGGCCTTTGCCTGGTGATGCTTTCGAGTCTGTAGTGTCTGGCAAATGTGTGGATTGAAGTCTTTGTTGCTGCTCTACAAATGTCCTTCATGAAGGCATTACTTCTCTGCCCAAGATGTGGCCATAGCCAGGGTGGAGTGTGCTTTTATGCCCTCTGGTGGAGATACTGTCTTAGCCTTGAAAGTCTGTAATATAGGCATTTCTCTGCCCCTTACTCTGCTTCTGAGTAAAATGCCTGTAGCTTGATAGTTTTATTGTGGTGGAAGGCGAATGACACCTTTGTAGTAAACAAGGGAACTGTCCTCAGAGAAACACTCTCAGTGGTCAAAATTGTGCATGGCTCCCTGCAAGATAAAGCCCACAATTCACTTATACTGTGGGCAGAGCAGATTACTATCATAAAACAAGTTTCTAATCCCAGCCAGAACAATTTTGAGTTCTTGATTGGTTCGAATGGTGTGGTTGTTAGTGAGTCCTGGATGTAGTGTAAGATCCCAAGAAGCCATGGTCACCCTTTTTCATTGTCTGATGAGATAGGCCACTTTTAGAAGCCTTAGTATGTCCAAATGGGAGCCTGGAAATGAATGACCAACTCAGCCCAGAGCTGCTTCAATTGTGAAAAGTTACACCTGGAGGGAGGCAGGTTATAACCCTTTTTCTAGGCTTTCCTGTAAGCATAAAAAGATAAGCAGAACATTTGCATTTTATGGATCTGTGCTCTCTGACCTGCAATAAGAGGCAAATATGTTCCATTGTCTGCTGTAAAGGTTGATAGGTTCATAGGTTGTATCAGAGCATAGAAGACATAAGTCCATATAGCTCACCAGTTTGCTAACAATACCCACATATGCCTTTATTAATTAAAATAAGAATCTAGCCTGTTTTTAAAGGTATTCATAGTAGGACTTAACACTACTTCATTTGGTAGTGCATTCCAAATTCCTATTGTTCTTATACTAAACCAGTTTTCCCTTCTTTTAGTATTATATTTATCTTTATACACTTGATAGCAATGCGTCCTAGTATCATAAGTTTGTTTCCTTATTTTTATATCTAGATGCTCCCTTAATTGGTCATCACTAATTGTTCTAAATATTTGGCACATGTCCCCATGTAATCTACGATACTCCAAAGAATATAGTCCAAGTTTTTCTAATCTCTGTTCATAATTCAATCCCTGAACTTCCTTAATGCCTTTGGTTGCCCTTCTCTGCACCCTTTCCAAAGCAGCAACATCTTTTCTGTAACCTGTTGCCCAAAACTGGGCACAATACTCCATATGTGGGCATACCAATGAGGTGTATAATGGCAGCAATACTGCCATTGCACTTATACAATGTTGAATTCCACTTGCCTTCCTTACCACCTGGGTACAATGTAGTCCAAATTTTAGTTCATTGTCAACCCTTCCTCCTAGATCTTTTTCATCCTGTACTATCCTCAACTCACCGTTACCTAGTTTGTATTTATAATGCGAGTTATTCTTGCCCATATGCATAACAACACATTTATCAATATTAAATGATGATCTCTTGATATTTGCCCATTCTTCCAATTCTGTAAGTGCTGTTTGCAAGATGGTGGCCTCATTAATATTATTGACTGAGTATCCCAGCCATGTATCAACCGCAAACTTTGCTAGCCATACTCCATTAGTTACATTCATACTAGAAATATATATATTGAAAAGGCATGGTCCCAACACCGAACCCTGAGGTATCCCACTTGACACCTCTGCCCACTCTGAGTATGCTCCTCTCACACATACTCTCTGCCTCCTTTCCCCCAACCAAGTCCCCACCCAAGAAGAAACTTTATCATATGCTCCCATTTCCCTGAGTGCTCCTATTAATTCCACATGTGGCACCTTGTCAAATGCTTTTGCAAAATCAAGGAAAATAACATCGACCGAGTTGCCTGTATCCAAGGCTTTGTTGACCCTGCCATAAAATTCTAAAAGTTTTGTCTGGCATGATCTGCCCTTAGTAAACCCGTGTTGTGACCTATCAATAATACCCTTGCTACTCAAAGAGTCAAGGATATGATCCTTGATTATAGTCTCCAAGATTTTTCCCAAGACCGAGGCCAGGCTGATTGGGCGATAATTTTCAACTTGTTGATGAGATCCTTTTTTATATATTGGTATGACCAGTGCCTGTCTCCAGTCAGCAGGCACTTCTGATGTATCCAGGGATTTTTGGAAGATGTACATTACTGGCCCTGCCAATTCTTGTGCCAGTTTCTTAATTACTCTTGGGTGGTTTCCATCTGGACCCTGCGCTTTATTTGGATTTATATCCTGAAGCCTTTTAGTTACATCAAGGATGTTTAATGTAATGCTAGATCGCTGTGACATATTTCGCTGTTTCGTTGGTATATGTTGCTCTTTATTAAAGACTGATGCAAAATATACATTACACAAATCTGCCATTTCCTGATTATCTGAGGTTAAATGGCCAGCTGGATCTTGCAAGGATATAATGCTGCTATTGTTTCCTTTTTTAGAATTAATGTATGAATAAAAGGATTTATAATTATTTTATATTTGGTTGCTAGTTTGTGTTCATATGTCTTTTTTGCTAAGGTTATTGATGCTTTGTTTTTTTTTTAAATGCTCTTTGTATATCTCCCAACAAATCTTATTACTCTTTTTTTGCCTTTAAGTATGCTATATTTTTTTGCTTAATTAGTTTCCTAACTGGGGGAGTCATCCATAGGGTAAGTGATTTTTTAAATCTGTTATATTTCTTTTTAATTGGTACATGCCTATGGACCAATGTGCCAACTATATTACTCAATGTACTCCACATTTCTGATTCTAAGTTAGCAAATTCTTTTTGCCAGTTCCAAGCTACCATCTCATTTTTCATTAACTTAAAGTGTGCTTTATCACACATGTGGATGATTGTACTCTCTGAGTGATTTCCCAAATTTCCCAAATATTCAAAGCTGACCATGGCATGATCGCTTGACCCCAATAGAGGTAGTGTTATACAGTTATGAATGCTATTGCTTAAATTGCTTAACACCAAATCTAAAATGTTATCCCCCCAAGTACTATCAACTACATGTTGATCTAATCCAGCCAGACTGAAAATCTCTAAATATCTGGTTTCCATGGGTGATAAAGTTTCTAATGTATTCCATTTAATTCCCAGGAGATTGAAGTCACCCATTAATATAGCATTTTTTGCTGCAACCAACTGTTTAGTAAAATCTAATAATATAAGGTCATCAGAGTTAACAATGGATGGTGGTCTATACACTAACCCCAAGTTAATAGTAGGATCATTGGGTGGCGAGATCTTAATCCATAATATTTCTGAATTACCCCATCTATCTGTTTCTATATTCTCCGATGTTATACTATCCAAAATGTATAGTGCTACCCCATCCCCTCTGGAAGATTTTCTGTCCTTTGAGTATAGTGTACAGTATATCCAGTAATTTCCCTACCACAGGTATCTTTATCATTCCACCAGGTCTCAGTAATAGCACATATGTGTATTTGGGAAGTTTTTGTTATATTAACTTTAATTTGTCCATTTTATTCGTTATATTTCTGGCATTAACTAATAAAAATTTCCAGTGTGTTTGTGTATCTTTGTTTGTGATAATGGACTTGGGTTTTGAGTTACCCCTCTGAAAGCAGTTTAAATGAACATCTACAATGTATCTCAATTTTTGGACTAGCACTTTCTTACCATGTTTCTTTAAGTGCAATCCATCCTGTGCGAACAGGCGAAAGCCCCTAAAATCTTGCTATTGATCAATGTAGGCATGCCCTTCCCTGTAATACTACCTCTTTAACCACTCCTTAATTCTCTGGATATCATTGTTAAACATATCATTGGCCCTGAGGACAGGTAATAGTCCCAAGATTATCAAATCACATCCTTTATTGCTCAGGTAGGTGCCCACATATTCAAAGTTACTCTGAATTTCAGGTATTCCAATTTTCCCTATGTCATTTACTCCTATGTGCAATATTACAACAGGTGCAAATGTATTTTCCAATAGACCTGGTATCAGCTGTTTGATGTCCCTAGTGCCTGCTCCTGGCAGTACACTGACCGTAGTATATTCGTTTCGATTTTTGCATAATATATTGTCAGTGTTGCACAGCATTGAATGCCCTATGTACAATAAATCCTGAGGAGCCTTTTTTTGTATCCTGGGATTAATTATATTTTTTCCCTCTTCCTGAGCTGTACTAGTGTCAGTACAAATTTTTTTGCTGTACCTCAGGGATCGTCATGTCAGGAAACTGGGGCTTTTGCTCACTAACTTCTACTGGTACAAGAGCTTGGTACCTATTGGGGTAAGTATATTTGAAGAGCCACCAATATTCCTTCTTCCCTTCTTACTAGTTTTTGATTTATCAACTAGGCTCCATTCCTCAGCTACTTGTATACCTGGGCATGCTGCTAATACCTCTGTTTCATGTAAACCTGCTTTTACATCTCTGTCTGCCAGTGAATCAATAAATTGTTCCAATGTTGTGATTTCCACCTGTGTTTTAATCCTCTGTTTTAGTATATCAATTTCTAGCTGGAGTTCCTCTATCAACAAACACTTCTCATATATATAGTCATTTAAGTCTTCCCCTGATTTGAACATTTGACACTTAATGCAAACCATTTTAACTGTTAATCTTACTTGTTGCAATATGTAATGCTTAATGTCCAGCTGTCCAGCAGACACAGCCGACATGCGTCGATGTGCATGTCTCTGCGAGCATCTCCGTATGCAACCACAAGTGCCCTGCTCACTGCAGAGGTGAGTTATATAGGCCCTGTGACCCAGATATGACTTCTGGGTAGCGCTGTCCCTCACTAGCAAACTAGCGAATTTTAAAACAATATTTTGCTTAAAAGCAAGCTCCAAGCACTTAGATGTGGCCAGGAGGTATATTTGCACAGGATTCAATTAAAATAAACTAATTTCGACACTTTTGTAGTTCGAGGTGTTACTCAGTAGAACTACAGTGCCCCCTTCCTACTTCCTGCTAGTAGGGCTCCAATAAAAGGTATGCTGCGTGTATTTTGCAGGAATAACACAAGAAGGCTATATAATACTCAGTTTACACCCTCTACACATACAAAAAGGTTTATTTCTGATAGTTTTTGTATGTGGATGTTGTTGGTGACCTCCTTGACTGGAATATAATGAATATCATTGAGTCCTGGTAGTCAGCATTCAACAGCGTCTGCCTTTTTGGGAGTCAGCCATGAGTTTCAGTTTGTGTGAATCTAGGTGTAGTACTGGTCCATGTGATAGTGTGTCAGGCCTCAATGGGAGGTGGCACTTGTCCAGGGCCATCACCATGACTGTGATAAACCATGGTCTCCTGAACCAGTGTGATGAGATGAATATTATTAACCTCTGGTCTGCCTGTCTTTTGTCAATACCTCTGGTATCGGAGGTATGGGGTAAGCACATAAGCACAGTCATGGGAACATTCCTGTGATTGGGCATGTCTCCCTAGGGCCATCAGGTCTATTGGAATTGGTCCTCATCTTCTGTGAATCATTTGGAATATTCCTTTGTGCAGTTAACACTTCTCTGGATGCATTTTCTGTCCGCAGATCCAATCCACATTTATGTTTACTTTTCCCCGCTAGGAGGTATGGCATGTATGTGAGTTATATTGTTTTGGGCCCATATCATCACTTTTGCTGTTTCACATTGCATCAGCCAGCTCCTAGTCCCCCCTCCCTTGTTTGGAAATCTATGCAGCAGTTATCCTGTTTTTCAATTTGATTAGTGCTGATTTTCACTGAGTTACCTGATTTTCAGTGAGTTACAGTAGTAGCCACAGACATTGCCAGCTATTTCCAGATATTTCACAACATTTCTGAAGAGTTCCTCTCAGCTGCCCCTACTGTGGAAATGCAGAAAGCAGAAGATATTTCTGGAAATATCACAGAAATTTTGGGAAATAGCTGGCAGTGTCTGTGTCTACTACTGTACCTTCTTGAAGGTCTGTAGTGCCTGTAGGACTGCCCTTATCTCGAGAACATTTATAGAGAGTTTGGATTGTGATTTTGTCCATTTTCCATGAGCTGATTTGTTGTATATGGGTGCTTCCCATCCTGTGAGATTTGCATCTGTCTTTATCATTACATGGTGTGGTAATTCCAGTGGATAACCTTGTGTCAGATTATCCGTCTTGGTCCACCTTTGAAGTTACTTCACTGTTGCTGTGAGAGTTCATCTCCTGTGTGGGTTTTCCTCCAGGAGGAACCATATTATAACAGGCAGTTCTGAAGCAGACACATGTTCCACCTGGCGCATGGTAATAGGTTGATACATGAAGACTTACACCTTGGCACCATGGCCACTTGGTCCTTCACTGTGAAGTGGCATGTCATCAGATTTTTGACTACCATCAACATGTTTTTTATCCTATTGGTGGATGATCTCACCTTGCCTTCGATCATGTTGTTCTCTTTGCCTAAATACTCTATTGACTGTGCTGGAATTATGGAACTCTTGGCTATGTTAAACACCCATCCTTGGTTTCTCAGTGTTGATAGGCCCAACTCTGTATCCCTTTGAGACTGTGCCTTGTTTCTTCCCTGTATTAGCCAGTTATCAAGGTACAGTATTTCATCAACACCCTTTCTCTCAGGCTGGTCTCTAGCACTATAAATAGTTTGGTAAATACTCTTGGCGCTGAGGCTAGCCCAAAGGGCAGTGCCTGATTCTGAAAGTGTTGGCCTAGGATATGGAACCATAGGTATTTGCAGTGGCATGGTCTTAAGGGTATGTGCAAGTAGGCATCCTTTAAACTGACTGAGGTAAGGTAATCATTTATTCATATTGCTCTTAGAGTATACTTGAGTGTTTTCATTTCAAACGTTTGTGTTTCCACAACCTGATTTAGGAACTTTAGGTCAAATATCAGTCTTCGATCACTCATTTTCTTGGGCACTAGGACAAAGATAGAGTAAACTCCTTTCCCCCATTTGTCCTCTGGCACAACCTGGATAGAATTTTTCTTTTTTAGATCATGGAGGATCTCTTGCACTTGATGTGCTGTGGACCTCTTTTCCACTATTTGCTGATAGTATTATTCCATCCTATTTGGCTTTTCTCGTAATTCTATAGTATATCGCTGATTGATCACTTCCTGGACCCACTTGTCTGATGTTGCATTCCACCACTGTATTTTAAATATTGCTAGTCTTTGCCCTATTGGTGTTATCTGTTGCTGTGTCCCCTGATGGATTGGTTGTATTGTTACTGAGTTGGTATGAATGATTTGCTAGG
Organism: Neoceratodus forsteri; assembly: GCA_016271365.2. Classification (NCBI taxonomy): domain Eukaryota; kingdom Metazoa; phylum Chordata; order Ceratodontiformes; family Ceratodontidae; genus Neoceratodus; species Neoceratodus forsteri. The sequence goes on along the minus strand of CM057455.1, from coordinate 1,291,927,563 downwards.
TGTAGTCATTGTTGTTTTGATTTACCACCTCTGCCTCTGTTACCATATATACCCCTGAGTGTTCCTTTTCCTTTGAAGCTATTGGTGCTGTTGAGTGAATATGGGGATCGATAGCTGTTGAAGAAGCTCCGTTCATGAAAGCTGTTATTGTATTGTTTCATTTTGTGCTGAAACCTATTCCTATGAAAGTGGGGTGGTTGGGTGGGAGGTATGAGGATTTATGATTGTCCTTGGTGAGGTTGTTCCCTTCATCCTATTATTTTAGTAATTTTTGCAATTTGTCTTGAAACACAAATTTCCCTTTCAACAACAGTTTCCATAAAAGAGATTTTGGCTCACTTGGTGTGTCCCATAACTTCAGCCATAGAGATCTTCTTGCTCTACAGGCTAGTGCATATGTCCTTGCATTTAGTTTGAGGGCATCTACTGACATGTCTCGCATGTAATTCACTGTGTCAAGGGTACATTCTAATAATTCTGCCTTGTGGAATTTGGGAGTTGTTTTGCTTAGCACTTCCCCTAGACATCACATTTGTCATCCAGCTGCATAAATATCTCTTGTGGTGGCCCTGGCTGCCAATCCTGACATCTCAGTCAACTTCTTTAGCATGTTCTGCACCTTTTTGTCTATGGGGTCCTTCAAGGCTAACATACCCTGGGTAGGGAGGGAGGTTTTCTTGCTCAGGACAGCAATTTGTGGGTCAATGGTTGGAGCCATGCACCATAGTTTTAGTCTATCTTCCTGAACTGGGTAAATTCTGTCCAGATTCATTCTTCTGGAAAAGTGTGCAGGTTATAGAGATTCTCATTGTTTGCTAATCACATCTTCAGTTGCTGGACAGATAGAGAAGATGTCCCAGTGTAATTATTTTTGTTGGAGCATGGGATCCAGTTTGAACTCTGGTTTGGGTGGAAGTAAGTCAATCCCCATTGTTGTCTTAATGGCCTTCATGAGTTCTAGAATCAGTTCATAAGGGAAGAATTTTGATGTTAGTAACAGCTCCTCCATTGTCATGGGCTTCAGTTGTTCATTCCCTGATTCATTCATACTTAGTGGCATTATCTGAGTCCTGGTCATTGTCTGCATTGCCTCATCAGGCAGTTGATCGTGGTGGTCTTCAGTGTCTTCAGTGGCCCATTCTGGATTATTTGTGGGCTGGCTGGTCTCTCAGCCACATTCTTTTGTTTGGGGTGGTCCCCCATGGTGCCATTGGCCTTGAAGCTGTTATAGCCTCTAGCTGTTCCATGACTTTCAACATAACATTTTGCTTACTTTCCATCATTGCTGCTGCCACTTGTTACATTTGAAGGAGGAGTGAGCTAATTTTCCCCCTCCATTCTGTAGCCACTTAATTCATTATTACTGTTTTCCAGTGTGGGCAATTGCTCAATGAAGGACTCTCCCCTCCTCCAGCTTGCATGCTTGACACCATCACCATCAACAGTTTTATTGATGAGCTATAAAGCCATTGCAGTATGCTAAAACTAAAACAAATTAAAAACAAGCCATACAAATAAGCAGCTTAAGTCAGTAATATCATAATTACATGTATTTTACATACAAACAGATATCAGGAGACAGAGACCAAAATTACATTTTGGATCTCTAGTTTATATCTGTTAAGCACAGTAAATGGTTAGCAGTTACATCAATCAACATTTCTATAAAATTACTTACTAAGTTCTGACCTACTTGTCCAAAAATAATTTTTCATCCATGTTCATCAGTATAAACAGGAGGAGAAAATAAACCAGAAAAAATGCTACATTTTCTTTAAATTGAACAATTCTACTCAGCTGCATTACCATTAAGATCAACAGGCAGTTCACTGATAAAATAAATTGACCATTATTTATTTTAATCAGTAAAAATTTAGTGCAATCGGGCCCTTAAATCTTTCATTATTTTAAATTGCAATTCTTAAAAATGGTTTGAGCTAGAGACTCCTAAAGAGTTCAAAATGAATCCCATTGTTCACGTTTTGTCCCTAAAAGGGTCCACATATTTACTTGCCCATGTGCGGTATCTGAAATTTAAAACCCTAGTTGACCAAGCCCAACCTCAAACAGCATGCAACTCATAAATTCTCAGAAAGCAACAACATGCAGTGGACAAAAAGAGGCTCCTATTTTACACCAGAGTCCATCTTATATGGTATGAGTTTCCATATCAGGTAAAGGGTCCATAAAAGGTCCGCACAAATATCCCAGGGTTCACTCTCTCACTTTACATTTATAAATGTGGGCAACATACATTTCAAACAATAAGGCCCAGCTACCACATATTAAATACTAATAGATGTTGCATGGCACCGCAGTTTTCTTTCTACACAAATTGCAACAAATTTTGAGAAATAGAAATAAGTCTCCTTTAAAATACTGGAGTTCATACTCCTAGGGAAAACCGCTCATGTGGGCTACCAGATTTTAAATCAAGAAGCTTGTTGAGCATCTCATTATAAAGCACTTGCCATACAGAAAACATCAGTGTTACTATTTACGCACTCTTCATGAGCACAGACATGACAATTGCCATTTCCAAACATTCAGAAACCATGCTATTTAACCAATTTTGCCAAATGGCTCCTTAAACTAACAGTTCAGTCAGTTAAGGCAGTAATTATCTTAAATTGCTACCAACTCAAAGAAGACCATATGGAACATTAAAGGCAGTTTATTTTTCAATGTTTTTACTTCAAGCATTTGTAAGCGTCAAAGGTAGTCCATGGCAATCCATCTGTTCACTGCCCAACCAGGAAAGTTGCCCTTGTTCTTCACCTGTAGGCACAAATACATTTCTGCACTTACCATTCATGTAGATGTAAGGCTTCCAGTAGGACTTTCCATTGAAATGTATTTAATAAAATGAAATACTCCTTGACCTCCTATAGCACACTGGCTCCTTATTATGGCATCCATGGATTTAAGTGGTTCCACTCGAACATGCACTTGGAGCATTGTCTCCCCTGTCTCCTTTCTCCCATCTTAACCATTACGTGGCCACACCTGCAAATTAAGCAGAAAAGTAAAGCTCCACTGAGCATAGTAACCTCAGGGTAGACAAAGTAAAAATGATAATCTGCCCCCCCCAGGTAATATTATCATACCTTCAACAGGCCAAAAGCAGACATATCAACTTAAAATGCTGTTCCATATTCTCCTCATCTCATTGCCCCTAGGGCCACATCACCATAGATGGACTCTGAAAATTTCTTTCAATTCATTCATGTAGTCAGTAACTGCCGGTTACTGCCATTAAAATTACATCGTTTTCATCAAAAAATCCATATAATTTCAGCCACAGCTCTATCAACTAGAGAAAGACAAGAACCCTCTTGCTCTATAATTTCCACCAGGGTTTCTGATTTCCTAGACACCGAACACTAAATCTGTCATCTTACAGACTCAGGCCGCTTAAATTATTTAACATGCTCTCCATGAGAGTAATACTAATGTCGTTTATTGAGGGAGAAGAGAGCTATGTATTTAATGCTCTTCACTCCTAATATAGGCTGGTAAATTAGTAAGAGAAGCAGACAGCCCATCAAAATGCCAAACGAATGGCATTACTTAACCACAAAGACTGTCTCCAAAAATCTCTACTATGTCTCTAGTTAATAAATAACACAAGTTTCATTCATGAGTTAAACAGACAAAGCTGAAAAACTAAAATAAAATGTGGAAATCTTTTAGCTTAGTAGGAGCACTCGAATAGTGTGGCATTAAGCAGAGCAGCAGCATAGCTATCTAGCTGCTCTACCCCCCACCCCTTTCATCGCACACAGCAGCACCCCATGTGATGGGACATCAGGGTGGTGCCACACATGGTGCACTTCTTTGTTCTTCCCATCTAAAAGACATAATATAGAGATATATATCCCTCGAATGCAGTTAGCATGTAAGGATGTCACCTCCATGTGTGCGTGCAAAGAACAGGCTGAGTCAGGGAGAAAAATTCATGTAAATACTTATCATCTCCTTGTGGGCCTGATCTACAGGCCCAGTGGGGAGACTGATCAAACAATAGATCATGCCTGCTGTTAGCATCTCCCTGTAACATTAAGGACAGGCTCAGTGGGGAGGTTATCAATAACTTGAGCAGTGGTGACATCTGGCTAGGTGGTTGGCTGAGAGGCACAACAAGTCTTGACTTCTGTATCCACTCTGTTCCTTTCCATACATTTTATATATACATATATATGCAGTGACGCCTACCAGGATGAACCCCAACTCTGTAGAATTCTGCAGTACAGTTACTGCAGCAAACAATGCAATTTCAATGGGAGTTGATCCCTTTTGTCATTCAGGAAACCTGTGCTACTCCACTACATCCTGATGGGCTTCACTGTGGATATGTATTCTTTGCAAAAAGCTTCATTAATGCATCAGTGAGGGTTGTTTCCACAACAACAAAATGTGGAAATTCAACCCCACCCTCATGGCCCCATCCTCCACACACAAACAGATGTCAGGGTGTGCCATGGGGTCATCAGGCCCAACTCCAATCTCATTCCATGTGTAAGCAAGCTGACATACTACAATATAGAAGAATGGGGCAAAAGTTAGACCTGATGACCCTATGGCACACCCCAACATCTGTTGGTGTGTGTGGAGGATGGGGCCGGGGGGTGGAGTGGTGGGGTGGTAACCCTAACGTTGAATTTCCACACTTTTGTCGCTGTGGAAACAACCTTAACTGATATGTTAATGAAGTTTTTTGCAAAGATTTTCCTTACTTTTTGAAAAAGTGTAATATCAATCGTAAATGGTATGTGTTGGTGGGAGCACAGGGCCCAAACCAATCTGCCCATTTGTGCATGATGATACTTATCTGTGGGGGGGGGGGCTGTACTCCCACTTACAGATAACTATTGAGCCATACAGCAGCCCTATAGGGCAAGAAACTATTGTAATAGTAATTTGCTAATATCTCAGCAACCGTAGCAGCTATGAACAAAATTCCAGTGCTATTGTAATCATGACAGCATGACCACTACAGAAGATAACTAATTAAAATCTGTTTTTCACATACTTTACGAGATACTGGCACCGAAAAACACTGTGGGTGTTAACTTTGAAGGTGTAATACTGGCCTACGGACATGAAAATGAGCCATTAGAATACTAATTTCCAAATATCTCAGTAACAGCACAAGGTAGAAAACATTTCAAAATTCATGGCATTAATGACTTTCCAACCTACTTCTGTACTGAGTCCCCCCATAGGGGGATAAAAAATCCATGTCTCAATCTGTTTTCGAGATATGGGTGCCGAAAGGCATGACGGGTGCCACAATGTTAACCTATGGGAACATTTTTCAGCTTCGGAATGCTGTAACTATGGGCCTGTTCAATGTTTTGGTATCAGGCCACCAAAATGCCACCTGTGGGACCAGGGCTTGCCACCTTGAAAATGTCATGCCAAAAGCACAATCCAGCTTGGCACAATCAAGTAACAAAGAAAATAACACATTAGAAAATGTGTTCATGCAGTGTTATCGTAATTACTTTCTCAATAATGGAAATGTTATCGCGCACAGACACATTTTGTTGAGGTTACTTTATCGCGATTGTTTTCGAGGCAAAAAAAATGCTACTGTGATCAGAAAATGGCAAGGTGGTGTAACAAGTTTGAAAAACATTTTTCCAGACCAGCTGGTAAAAACCTAATGCCAGGGTCATGTTCCTCAGGGCCCAATTAGGTAAACACGACTGCTGGTGTTTACCAAAGGGCATTATATTTTAAGTTACAATGTTTTTTGTCTCTTGCTAACTGCAAACAAGATGGTGGCAGCATAAAAACACTTCAGGAAGCACAACAACAAAAATTTGATCGTGAAAGTTTTCACAATGTACATATAAATTTTCCCTTAGGCTATAATGGGACATGAAAAAATTGAATAACTTTCAAACAGAGCAATATTTTTTCACCAAATCTTCAAAAGGCAGCAGTTCAACACAGGCTACATGTAGACAAATAAATCTGAAGCCACTGAAATGTATTCTTCAGTCCATTATGGCTTACCGTAAAATGCGCAAAAGTTGGTGATTTTTCACATATTGAATGCCCTACGGTTCCGCAACAGTAAATCCAACTGGAACACAACTTCCCATATCCAGAGATGTATTATTGTCGGTTATGCATGCAAATTTTCAGGAAAATTGAAGAAATGGTTGCAAAGTTATTAAAGTGCAAACTATGAGGTTTAACATACAAGGGACCATGCAATCCTAACTATACTGGCCTTATTGGGGCCAGTATACTATGTATATATATATATATATATATATATATATATATATATAGAGAGAGAGAGAGAGAGAGAGAGAGATTTATAAAATAGTAGGGAAATTGCTGCTCATTTATTGGACTACCAGCATCTCAAGACCATGCATATATCAGAGCATGACCAGCACACCTGCACTTTTACCCCCATAAAAACAATTTTGCCATTTTATAGAGTAGATAACCCACTCTGAGGTGTGCAGTCATGCTCTGATATACGCAAGCCTTGGGTGGTTGACACACTCAGCCTGCGGCCTCATGCATCACAACGCACACCGAGGCGTGTGTACATCAGAGCGCGATCGCACACCTCAGAGTGGGTTATCTATCAGATATACTCTCTCTCTCTCTATATATATATATATATATATATATAGTAAATATATACTTTATAAGAGAAAGGAACATGAGCAGTATTGGGAACCAAAGGGGAAAGTGAGTGCTGCAGCCTTGGGTTCAATGGGCCATGAATACCAATGTAACTCTCTCCCTGGGACATTGGGGAGACTGCCCTCAGCTTAATCAGCAATTTGTCATGCTCAAGATGGCCACCAGAGTGATCATCACACATGCAGACCTTCAACATGACTTCCACACATGCGCATGCTCAGTGGGCAACTTGTCCTAACCAAGATGGCACCCAGTACTATGCGCATGTGCCAGTCGGGTGGACAACCCAATGGTGTTGCGCATGGGCACTGCTAGGAGAGAGAGGAGGGCAAAGAAAAAAGGAGTTGATGAGTGGCGTGAATGTCAACTAACAAATGATGACTGGGGTACTGACAACATGGTGCCCTGTCTCATCAAGTCATTAGGAGTTGGAGCTTCAAATGGGAACAAGCAGTACAAAAAGTTATGCTGCTCTTACATGCATCACCCGGGGATCACAAGGTGACTGGGGATTATTTTGAGGGGCTATGCGGAAGAGAGTAGGGATGGTCTTGCCAGCAGCCACCCCATGGCCACTCATGAGGGACCTGGGGCTGGTGCATCAATGAGAAGTTTTGATTTCTGCCCAAGAGGGGTATCTTACTAGATGAAGGGAATAGACCTAAGGCATAATGCCATGCCATGTACAAGTGTGTGGCTCAGGTCGCCCCACTCATTAGGGAGGACAATCAGCATGATCTACCAGATAGAAGTGCCAGATTTTAACCAGCCTCCAGCACATGTAAAATAGATTGGCTGTGTTCAAAACATTGCTTACTGAATTTTTGAGTCTCAGTTATGAAATAAAGAAACAGGAACCTGTCAAGTGCTGGGCTGTTCTGAGGGAGTGAGCGCTACACAACTGGTATCTAATCTGCTAGAAAATTACAGTAGAACAGAGACAGAAAGGAATCTTGCCAAAAGAAAAAAAGTTTTCAGTCTTATCTTGATACCATGCTGTTATACGGAGCTCCTATTCTAGCCATATTGAAGGAAACTGAAGTAGGCAAAGCTGGATACATTTTACATAAAATAGGCAGGTTTGCAAATGGAGTGAACAGCTGGGAACACCACTGTACTGTACTCTCATCCTTGAAAGTGCCTTCCCTGGAAGATAGGCTAAACTATGCTTGAACTTACATTAAACATGCTAATGGGATCTCTCCCCACCCTCATTAGTCTAGTGAAAATAAAATTGTCCACCAGAGATGGCCAGGTGGTGCTGAGAGTTGAGGCGTGGGATGCCACACCTTGCTCCGTGCCAGCGACCCAGGCTCAGGACCAGACTCAGATCGCTGGTGGGTTGGCTGGGGGGAGATAGGCTTGAGCATCCCATGACAGCTTGCCTTTTCTGGGGGAAGGTTGAGGCCAAAGCCCGTGCACTTACCTGACTCCGAGTGGAGGCTCAGAGTACTGTAAGCCCCCAATGGTAGGGGACAGGTGGCCTCTACACAGCATGGACGTCAGCACCTTGCGCCTTGACATCAGGGGTCACACGCTGTAGGGGAGGGAGAAAAGAGGAAAAACACACCTGCTGGCTCCGGGAAGACAGGCTTCCTGGAGTGTGCCTCCAATGTGCCTGCCTCACTCACCGGACCACTTCCTCGACCTGACACAATGAAGGATTCCCAGGGTGAAGACACCCCACCTCGTCCCCGCTCAGGGGGCACACCGAAGCTCCATGGGGGATTGAGAGATAGGTCTGTGTGGGCAAGAGGCAGGAGGATGACTCTTTGGCTGCCTCAAAGGGTTGGGGCCTGCAAGCATTGTAGGGAAGTAAAAAAGAGAAATAAAAAATTAAAAGGTCCACCAGAAATCTTCACTCCTCTGAGCAGTCCTTTTGGAGGTTCTCAAAACCAGGTCTCTATCTGACTAACATTCTTTCTCTAGCAAGGCCTCCTGGTTGTAGAATAGCCTCCCAGTATCCCTGCAACAATGTGTCTTGCTAGGATCATTTAAAAATAGAAGTGTGATAAAGTTGCAAAATTCCACTTTTGTGGAAGTTCCACAAAATTTCAAAAATTTGGGGAAATTTTCGTCCTTTTGCCAGTGGAAAATTTCAAACTTCCAAAGATTTCCTTTGCATTTTCATCTTGTACTTTGGTATTTATTCAGTAGCAGCAGAATTTAGTCAAGAATTGCTGCATTAAAGTTCCTTGCCATTTATGTTACCAGATCATGTTATTTCACTGCAGTTTGCAATATAATTCAGATGAATGTGTTTCCTGACAGAAGTATATAACCATATGTGTTTTTCTACTGATGGTATTCTAAATTTGATGGTCACTTAGTGAATCTAACCATCCAACCTGTAGAGTACCTTAATTTTGGTGTCAGCAATCAACACTTTCTTTGTTTTTTAATTATTTCATTTTTTCCTCCTTTCCTGGTTTTATTTCATGTTGTTTTCTTTTGATTTCCACAGAACCAAAGGATTGTGTTCTTTTTTTTTATTTAGCAGTAGTTGGTAAATTCCATACTCCAGCACAGTAATTCCATGAAAAGGTCAAATTTCTCCGTGTTTAGCTCTAGTCACATGGTTTGCTGCTCTGCAGTCACATGGGGTGCAGAGGGCAGTATCAGGTGACAGCACACATTTCTTACTGCTTAGCTATTCAAATCTGAAGTGATTTCCAAAGAGGGAGGAGCTCTGTTTGTTCAGCTCCACAGATAGTGGCGGCTCTACACCAGGGCTGGCCAGGGCACATGCCCTGGTAAAAACAATGCTGTGCCCCAGTTGGTGCCCTATATGGTGCAGAGCTTCCCCCATGGTAACCATATATCAGTGCCCTGGCTGCCATCTGTTGTGTCCCAGCTGTGCCCTGGTAACCATTTGTGGCTAGAGCTGCTGTTGTCCACAGAACTGACTTTTTGAGTGATAATCTGCTGTTTTCTTGTTCAGTGCAAGAAAGTAGTAGTAGTAGTAGTAGTAGTAAAAACCTTTATTTTTATTCAGGAAAGTTGTTGACAATTTGACATCATTAGGACGTAGTCCTATTTGTAAGATGCCCCTGATGTATAACATTTAGCAATTGAATGCAGGTATAGTTATAACATAAGACAACAAAGTAGACTAGACAATCCATTCATTTGACAATACAAATAAGTTAGTGCAAAAATCATATCAGAATACACTTAATCATCTATTAATGAGGATACATATATTGCACTTCACTATTCTAGATATATTTTAAGTTTTCTGGTTTCTAGCCATAACATTCACACTTAGTTCTTAGTTCTAACTTTAAACTTCTTGAGAATGATGTCACATCTTCAAATTGTTTACTTACTACTGATTTTAACATGTTCCATATTCTAGCTACAATCACTGGGAAACGCAGATCACTATAAGTATTTTTGAGTTTGGGAAAAACAAAATCTCTTACATTTATATTTCGCAAATTATGAACAAGCGTTTTCTCTTCCAATGTATCACTTAGATACTCTGGCTGTTTCTGATTTAACACTCTATAAATCTGCATTGCCCATGCAATCTGCCTTTTAGCTTCCTACGAGAGCCAACCTAGTTCCTCTAGTAGATCACAATGATGCACTTTATAATCCTTTCTCATTATAAATCTAGCCATTCTATTATACATTATATCAATTTTTTGTAAAAGGCCTTTTGATGCCAGGCCATATACATGGTTGCCATATTCTAGTACTGGTAAAAGAAATTGATTTATTACAGTTTCCTTTATTGTTTTATTCATACAAAAACTAGTCTGTCTAAACACTCCCAACCTTTTATTTACCTTTGGTACTGTATCTAATATGTGTTCATCAGATTTTAAGACATCATCAATCCATACCCCCAAGTATCTATATTCCGATACCTGTTCTAATACTTCATTTTGTAATGTTTTTATAATTACCATTTCTTTACTTTTGTTCAGCATTCAATGAGTTCTACAAAAAACCATAAGTTTTGTTTTTTTGCTATTAACTATTAATCTTGATTCAGTCAACCATGTACATTGTCTGGTAAAATCTGCCTGTAATTTAATTTCCAATTCTACAGGTGTACTTCCACTCGGAATCAGCAGAGTGTCATCTGCATAAAGACTTATATTTGAGCATTTTATTATGTCTACTAATTTATTTACAGTATATAGATCAGGAACAATGTTGGCTCCAAAATGGAGCCTTGCGGGACTTCTCTCTGTACAGGCATTTTACCAGATAACACCCTATTTATGCTTACTTGCTGTGTTCTATTTTTTAAATAGGATATAAACCAATTGTATGATTCCTTAGTTAAACCAATCTCTGAAAGCCATTCCCCCAAAAGCCTATGAGACTCTGTATCAAAAGCCTTTGATAAATCCATGAACACCGCACCCACAGACAAATCATTTTCCATCTTTGAAGCATCTTTGAAAGAAAGTGCTATTATCTGTACTTCTAGTGCTGAGGCAAATACATTTCAGCAGTTTTGTTGATTTCTTTGTGACTATTTTCAAATATTCTGGTAGTCTTAGTTCTGCAGCCTGCAGTAGTACAGTGTTGATTCTGAATAATTAGTAGTTAAGGACTGAGTAAAACACAGACATTACACCATGTCTGTTCAAGAGAAAGTGAGGATCTGTGAGAAGTGTGTCAGAAGGGGGTACAGAGGGTGCTGGGGAAGGAACTAGCAGGAGTAGCAAAGTCAGTCACATTGCAACTTCCAAGGCCAGTGGTGCCACATGCTGTGCTAGTGTCAGCTTCATCTGGCATGAAAGCTTATGGTTTCTTTGGGTTGTGGTGTAGTAGTGCCACTCCCACAGCTGCTGTTGGACAGTGTGCAAAAGTAGATAGAAAGACTGCCTTGGATGTCACTGCACTACTGTGTGAGTCCCATGGGTCTCAGAAGGAGAAACAGCCACAGGAGTCTAAGGAGTTGACTCAAGAGCTGCTAGGGACTAGGAGCGATGAGGGTGTGCATTCAGTGTCAGGCAGTATCACAGAGGATGGCATGGGGGGAGGGGCCAGGACCGTTAACTGTCCAGGCAGTGGAGAAGGAGCGTGAGCATATTGTGTTTCACACGGAGGCTGAGGAGGAAAAGCATCCTCAGTCTGCACATTCTGCTACTGTTAATGTGGAAGAGAAGGTTAATGAGGAAGAGGAGGTGGGAAATAGTCAGCCCTTAATGTCAGAGCTAGAAATGAAAAAAAAAACAATGAGGATGATAGTGATAAGGGATGTGATAATGATCAAGTACTAGATCCTATTTAGCAGCCACCCCTTCCCCAAGCAGCACCAAAAAGTGTCATAGGTAAAGGGAAAGCAATTCTTGTTATGCTGCTCCCCAAGTACTTGGTTACTTGGCTTCTTGGTGTTAGAGACAAAAGAAGGCCAAGGCCCATGGAGATAGTCCCCCACATAGTGGGATATTGTTTCCCAAGATAATTTAATCATAGAACCAGATGTCCAATTGATTTTTAAAGATAGATATATTTGAACAGTCCACTGAATGTTGTGGTAGTTTATTCCACAATTTAGATGCCCTAATAGAAAAAAAGTTTTGTCTTTTATTTGTTCTTGCCCTTCCAATATTTAAGTGTTTATTATGCAGTCTTGATACAATCTTCCTTGTTGCATAAGAAATGCCACATGAGTCCATTAAGACTGGGGACTGAATAATCTTAAACAACTGAAGAAGATCACCTCTTTCACTTCTTTGTTCAAGTGAATAGAGGTCCGTTTTTTTCTAATCTTATTTCATAGTTTAAGTGAGATAGATAAGGAATAATTTATGTTGCCCTGTGTTGTATTTGTTCAATCATTTTTATGTCAGCAGATAAATAAGTGCTCCAAAAAGGAGACCCAAGTCTATATATGACCGAATATGAGATCTATATAAAGTGATTATACATTGCTCAGTTTTAGAAATAAAAGTGTGATTTATTCATCTAAGTAAAGAATTAGCAATATTGGCTGCTTTATTACAGTGATCTATTGATGACAGTTTGCAATTTACCAAAATTCCCAAATCTTTTTCACTGATGGCTGATTTGATATTTATATTGTTAAGTATATATGTCTGTTTGGGATTATTTGTGCCCATGTGTAATACCAAACATTTGTTTTCATTAAAGCATATTTTATTTGCTATTGCTGACTGCTCAATGGTGGTTAAGTCTTGCTTAAGTATTTTTTGATTTATTGGATTATCCACCCTTCCTCCTAGTTTTGTGTCATCAGCAAATTTGACAACAATATTTGTTGATTTTATAGCCGTATCGATGATAAATAAATTAAACAAGGTGGGGTCCCAGGACTGAGCCCTGGGGGACACCACTAGTCACTCCTCCACTCTCAAACAACACTCCATTTATCCTGACTCTCTGTGTTCTGCCAGTCAGCCAGCAATGCACCCATCTGACAATTACTGGAGAGAACCTAAAAAGGTGAGTTTGTCCACCAGAATTGCGTGGGATACCCTATCAAATGCCTTACTGAAGTCTAATAAAATAATATCAATAGGAATATTATTATCCATGTGCTTACTTACATATTCATAAAAAGTGAGTAAATTGGTAGTACAAGAATGGCCCTGTTTAAATCCATGTTGAGTTGGATCTATAATATTTAAAGAGGCCATTTCAAGTTCAATGATGGTTTTGATAATTGTCTCCATCACCTTGCAAGGAATTGAGGTGAGACTTATAGATCTTTAATTTTCAATTTTGGAATGCGTTCCTTGTTTAAAAATAGGAGTGACAATAGCTGAAAGCCATTCTGTTGGAATTTTAGTTTCCTATAAAGATTTATTAAATATTATAGTAAGTAGTAGAATAATGATGTCTAGTGTACCTAACAAAAATTTAGCGTTAATATCGTCAGGACCAGGACTAGTTGTTTTATTTATAGTTTTAAGTACAGTCATAAATTGGAAAATTGATTACAATTATCAGGTCAAATGACAGGGCAAAGGGACCTCAAGTTGAAAAAGGGTACACGTGAATAAGTAGCAGGAAGAGCAGCAAAAGACAACCATTTTTCCAATCCCTATGTCCCTTGTTCACCCACGAAATCTGGCGTGTCAGCAGAAAGTCACTTGTGTGGGATTTCTTCACAGCTGATGAGGTCGATGACAGTGTAGCTGTGTGTAACATATGCAGTTTCAAAATTAGCAGGGACAACTGGTATGCATAGCCATATGCAAACTAAGCATCCCATTTGCTTGGCACAGCATAAGCATTTGGCAGCATTGTCCACTTCTGACATTCCACAACAGTCTGAAAGAGAGGAACCTTGTCCTGGTGATGATCTAGTACCATTCGACCTTTTATAGTGTTCCACCCCAGGTGTGCAGATACAAGTGGTAGTATGCAAGCTGACCTGTCCTCTTCCCATATAGAGAGTTATTTCCATTGAGTCCCTGCTGGTGGACAAGGCAGCCAAAGCAGCAAGATCATAACTGGCAAAGTCAGAACCCCTTCCACAGTGCAGCACACTGTGAGGCTTAAGCAAAGAGATACTGTATTAAATCTGCATTAAGCAAGCACACAAAATACCTTTGTAAACACCCTATGATGAAAGAGCTAGACACTGTAGTTGCAAAGATGCTGGCAATAGACCTTTTGCCATTTTCTTTTGTTGCAGATCCAGGGTTTAGAGAACTCATGGAAAAATCTGCACCTAAATAATGTATAATACTGTAAAATGTGCCCAGTCGTATGAACATACTGTACGTAAAACAGTCATACTTATTTTGGCACTAAGGCTGTTCCGACACTATAATGATCTTGCTTGCCTTGTGTCACATGTAGTGTCCCACTCTGCAGTAGCCAGCATCCACCTCACCACAGACATCTGGACTAGCGGCCCATCATCAGGTATTAGTTATATGTGCATCACTGCTCACTGGGCCTATTTCCTAGGGTGTATGATTTGCACCCATGCCCATCATCTACTTTCCCACTGAATACTGGCAGCAGTACTAGTGGTGGTCTTATCAGCAGCCACTTTGAGTATACAGAGCATGCATGGCCACATACATTTGACAGAATGTGCACCCAAATCAATGAGGCCATTACGCAATTGCCAAAGTCGCATGGATTCCAGGCTGGCTTCATTGCAAGTGACAATGGATGGAATGCTATTAAAGCACTAAGTGATGGCTGCTTCTATCATGTGCCATCTTTGCACATGTCCTGAACCCGACTGTGAAGGTCTTTCTGGAGCATGAAGCAGTCAGTAGCATGTTGAGTGTCAGTCACAAAATCTGCTGCTATTACAATTGCTCTGCACTGGCAATATCAGAGCTCAGGATTCTACAGAAGACTGACAAAGCACCATTACACCACCTAAAGCTTGACATAGCAACATGCTGGAACTCAGTGCTTTATATGCTTGAGAGGCTGTTTGAGCAATACAAGCCAATAAATGACTATGTCTTGCAGATGCATGATCAGTCAGGCATGCCACTGAGTCCATCCCAGTGGATTTTTGTTGGATAGTGTCATCCAGATCCTCTATCCACTTGAACAGGCTACACAGGTTGTCAGCTTGAAAAAAATTAAATGCTTGAGCCAGATTATACCACTGATGTGTGTACTCTGCCAGGCACTGGTTAATGTCAAGTGGCAGCAGACTCTGTTAGAGTAGAGCTGGCTGACCTGATCATGCAGCTGTGTGATGTTGGTCCCAGGGTGATTCATATTTATACCTCTGAGGCATACATCCTGGCAACCTTGCTAGATCCATGGTACAAGCATTACATGATGTCACTTCTTGCAGGTGGGAAGGCTGATCTAGACTGATATGTTGTGATCCTGCATGGCAAGGTTGAAAATTGGATGAGTCACTCAGAGCAAAGGATCAAAAAATCTGTACCTGTAGACAATCTGTATCTGTACCTGAAGGAGCCACAGCAACAGCCCTGGCTTAGACAGTATCATAGAAATTGTTGGCAGATAAGGACCGCTAGGCCCATCCAGTCTGCCAGTAGGCCCTATACATGTATGCATCCACTCAACTTAAGTGGTCAATGGCTTTTCATCACTCCCTTCTCACCCAAGGTTTCCCTGTGCTTGTCCCAAGCATGTTTAAACCCCTAGACTGTGCTTGCCCCTACTATCTCTTGTGGCAGACTATTCCAAGTGTTCACTACCCTCTCTGTATAGGAAAACTTCCTCATGTTACCTCTTAATCTCACCCCCTCCAATTTCATATCATGCCCCCTTGTTCTGGTATTTGTTCTACATTGGAAAAGATCTCCCAACTGCACCTTGTTCATGCCCTTGAGGTACTTAAAAGTTTCTATCATGTCGCCTCTTTCTCTTCTCTCCTCTAGCGAGTACATACTGAGGTCTCTTAGTCTCTCCTCATATGTTTTGTGGTGCAAACCATGCGCCATCTTTGTCACCCTTCTCTAAACAGCCTCCACCTTGTTTATGTCCCTATGCATGTGTGGTCTCCAGTACTGCACACAGTACTCAAGGTGAGGCCTTACTAGTGTTTTATACAATGATATCACTACTTCCTGCCTCCTACTAGTAATACCTCTGCCTCTGCCTATGCACCCCAGCATTCCACTGGCCCTTCCTGTAGCCTTTGCACACTGCTTTGATACCTTCAGGTCATCAGATATGATAACCCCTAGGTCCTTCTCTTCTTTGGTGATGGTCAGCCTCCATAGGGCTCCAAGTAGCACAACAAATATCTGCACTACTCAGGTCACTTCATGAAAAAGGAAGCTTTATTGTTAAAATGCAGTACAAAACATACCTGCCAAGTGGTGCATCAAGATCAAAGGACTTCTACCAGTTTAGCAAATGTGCTTGCTTCATCAGTAGGCTCCTGATGACGCAAGTACATTTGTGAAACCGGTATAGGTCCTTTGATCTTGAGGAACCATTTGGCGGGTATGATTTGTACTGAATTTTAACAAATAAAGCTGCCCTTTCCATGAAATGACCTGAGTAGTATGGATATTTGCTGTGCTACTTGGATTTTGGTTATATCCAGCATTGCCCCACTGAGCTGTTTTGTTGCATTACACTCCCTAGGGACCCCCCCCACCCAGGTGCATTATCTTGGACTTTTTTGCACTGAGCCTCGACTGCCACACCTCCAACCATCTTTTGAGCTTCTCTAGGTCCCTCTTCATTATCTGCACCCCTTCTGGAGTATCCACCCTGCTGTAGATCTACCACCTCCTCCTCCCCCTCCTCCTCTACCTGTATGGTGTCTGCTCTTGCATCCTCATCATCACATAGCAATGGTAGTACAACCCGCTGTGGGCCATGCTAAAGGATACTGGTGTTTCCACATGCCAGCCACCTGAGGCAACACACAAGTGCAGCTGACTGCATGCCATATGGTGCAGTCATACCTGGATGACCCACAGCAGCTGAGCATATATGAACCCTTTCAATATTGGTAAAGCAAACTTGAAATCTGGCCTGCGCTTTCAGCTGTCGCCATTGAGTACCTAACCTGTCCCTGTGCCAGTGTAAGCTCAGAAATGGTATTCAGTGCTGCAGGTGCCATTGTGACTGACCAGCAAGCCACCTGTCAGACAGGAATGCTCAGCACCTCACTTTTATTAAAATGAACTCACATGTCTTACACAAGCACTACACTTTGTCATCGACACCAGGATACCATGATCCTGGAGAAGAAGCGGATGTGCATTAGGAATCATCATCAGAGGAAGAGAAGAGTGTGCTATTCCTATCTGATGATAAAGACAGAGTGGTGGGGTTTGAGTTCTCCTGAGCAGGAGACAAAATATGTGTTGCACTACTGTCATTGTTAGATGTGTACATTAATTGTTTGGAGAGGTACCATGATATCTGTTTGTGTCTGCAGTTACATTTGCATAACAGTGACACAAGGTACTAAGAGATCTGTGTGCAATACATAAATCAGCAACTGTAGTCTTAGAAAATAAGTTGTTGACAGGTGAAGCATTAAAGCTAGACTAATCCTGAAAATTCACACTGACATAACTCGTAGTTGTGTAGCCATAACACTGCAATATTTTTATCTTTAAGATTCCAAGTTGGACATTGTTTAGGCCCCCCTTCCCCAAAAGAAAACTTAATAAAAAAAATGTAAATTGGTCCAGACATTATTACCTGTCCTGGACTGTTAACTTTCCCAGTTGTCCACTGTTTATGCCCCCCCAAAAGAAAACTGGAATGCTTTCAGTCCAGTGGTGTATTCCAGATCCATGTGGTTTGAGTGCTGCATAACTGTAAAAGGATGTGAATGTAAAGACGGATGCTGACCCCAAATTTTAGAGAGGCAAGGCTTAAAAGAAGCAGCCAAGCCTAAAAATATTTATTGAGATACAAACAGAATAAAATTAACTCGTACTTCACACATGGATAAGAAATTAAATCAAAAGGCACAAAAATAAACTTTTCTTCACACAGGGAATAACAGCATCAGCCACCTGGGAATGTCAAGGGTGTGTAGTCTGAAAAGGCACAGAATTCCTAGTAGATCAGCCCAGAGCTGATCCCAAAATGAATCTGACATGGTCAAGGCTAGGAGCTCCTTTTAACCAAAGAGAACAGCACACTCCACCCACAACACTTTCAAACGTAAATCTTTCTTTATTCAACATAAAGGTCTTTTATAAACCTTTTAAAAATTAAAAATTAGCTGCGTCTGTCTGTAGTCAGTATATGCTAATATACACAAAAATAAATCAGTCCTTAATGAAAAGGAAATGTTATAGAAACACAGAAACATAGACTTTGATGGCAGATAAGGACCACTTGGCTCACCCAGTCTGCCCATTTTCCTACCTATTGGATAAGCTGCAGATTCTAGTTAACCAACAGCCTACTTCCTGCAACCCCCCACTATAATTGCCTTATGTCTGTCCCATGCATATTTGAATTCCCCCACTGTTTTGGACCCCACAACCTCTCCAGAAAGGTGTTCCATGTGTCCACCACTCTATCCATGAAAAATAATTTTCTCACATTACCCCTGAGCCGTCCCCCCTCTAACTTTAAATTGTGCCCCTTGTTCATACACATCTCTTTTTCTGAATGATGCTACCCTCCTGGACTTTGCTGATTCCCTTGAGGTACTTAAAAGTTTCTATCATGTCCCCCCCGTCCCTCCTTTCATCAAGGGTATACATATTAAGCTCTCTCAGTCTCTCCTCATATGGTTTCTGATGTAGACCCTGCACCATTTTAGTTGCCTCCTCTGGACTGCTTCCATCATGTCTATGTCCTTATGTAGATGAGGTCTCCAAACTGCACGCAGTACTCCAGATGGGGTCTCACCAACTGCCTGTATAGAGGGATAACCACTTCCCTTTTTCTACTTGTGATGCCCCTCCCTATGCATCCCAGTATCCCCCTGGCTCTCCTTACTGACTTCTCACATTGCTTACCCACCTATAGGTCATCTGATATGACTACACCTAGATCCCTTTCCATTATTGTTGTCATTAGTACCTCCCCTGCTATTGTGTACTCTTTTCCTGGATTTTTATTTCCCAGGTGCATTACTTTGCACTTCTTTGCACTGAATCTAAGTTGCCATATGTCTGACCATTCCTCCAACCTTGCCAAGTCCCTTCTCATCCTTTCAACCCCCCTTGTGTATCAGCTCTGTTACAGATCTTGTGTCATCTGCAAAGAGGCATACCTTTCCTTCCAGACCTTCTGCAATGTCACCTATAAAGATGTTAAAGAGGACTGGACCCAGTACTGAGCCGGAGGTACTCCACTAGTAACACCCCTTTCTTCAGAATGTGTTCCATTCACTATTACCTTCTGTGTCCTGTTGTGCAGCCAGTTTTCTACCCAGGCTACCACCCTGGAACCCACTCCTAGGCTGGCTAGCTTGATTGTTAATCTTTTATACGGGACTGTGTCAAATGCCTTGCTAAAGTCTAGGTAGGCCATATCCACAGCCCGTCCCTGGTCTATTACTTTGGTCACCCAGTCAAGGAAAGTGATTAGATTCATCTGACATGACCTTCCTGCTGTGAATCCATGCTGCTTTGGGTCCTGTGCCCCATTGGCCTCTAGGTACTGAACAATTATTTCTTTCAGAAGTGATTCCATCATTTTCCCCACTACTGAGGTCAAACTAACAGGTCTGTAGTTTCCTGCTTCTGCCTTGCTCCCACTTTTGTGAAGGGGAATCACATCTGCCCTCCTCCAGTCAGTCCTCAGGTACCACCCCATCTTCCCATGATTTGTTAAAAAGTGTGGTTAGTGGTGTCACTAGGTCCTCCCTTAGCTCTTTTAGGATTCTAGGGTGAATCCTGTCAGGTGCCCTTGCTTTGTCCACCTTGAGTTTTAGGAGTTCTTTCAGGACTCTTTCTTCTGTAAATGTACTGGCATCTTCTGTAAATGGACTGGCATCAACCCCACTACCCAGAGTGCTTCTACTGTTTGGTTTATGCATTCTATGGCTCCTCCCATGAATGACCCAAGGTATAAGTATGGAGAAGAGAGGGCCAGCTGACTCCTAAGGATCCACTCATAATGATCCCTGCAACGAAACAACCCCTTCTAGAAGATTCACCCTGCTTATACCTCAGTAAGACCTTCCATTCTTAAGTAACAAATAAACTAACATTGGAATGTATACATTCTTTTAACCAAAACCTGAAAGTTATCTAGAATTCTGCACATTTAAGTACAGAAGTTTCTTTTTTATATTTACAAATGTGCTGCAGCACAGGGAAACACAAATCTCTTATTGTAGAAACATTGTGTTGCTTTTGTAAGGCCATTATTATTCTTACTTTATGTTTATTTAAACTATTGTGATAATACTTATGGAGATTCTGTGGAAAACAAACATTAAAACCATGTTTTCTAGAATTCATTTCACCTGGTTACTAACAACAGAGACATAACTTCAAATCATTCAGTGTTATGCATGGATGCCTAGGCTTGAAGAAAACACAGAAAACTGTGTCTGTTTCGGTTTAGGTTTAAAATACAGCTTCTACTGAGGCAAACTCAACAGTTTAACAAATACCTCCACATGGAGGTATCTTTGGACATCTCACAAGGGAAATAAGGAAAAGGGGGTTCACCTCACAAGTGCGAGAAGGAGGGAAGGGTTTACTTCTTGGAAGCTTTAAACCGCTGCTTTACTGTGTATACTGTGTGCAGGTTTCTAAATGAAACTAATGACAAATGCCTATACAGCAAAAGCTCTGTGCAGAAGTTAGCTATATTAGCTACTGGTGGGCAGAGGGACTGTGAGAACATCAAGGCTCCAGAAGTGCAGAGAAGGAAGAAAAAAGGACAAGAGTTTGAGAGATGCCTTTTTCCAGGTAGCCAGCCTGGAAAAAGGGGAAATGAGAAACAGAAAAGAAGGCAACAGGGAAAGAATTAGAATCTTAGTGCTACTGCAGTAGTCTTTTACTAGAGAAAGGAATGAACCTCTGGAGAGACTTGAACATTCTTTCACACTCCTCCCCACTTAAGAGCAAGCTACTGGGTAGCTGCCTAAGAACCTTTGTATGTACAGTGTCAGATCTTTCACTTTAATGAGGGAGAGATGGAGCTTTAGCCCACCCAGTCCCAAAGCTCCACCTTAGGGACCCTAAACAAAATTAAACACATACAGAGCTGTAAACCAACAATTCATAATTCATACTTTTCCCCAAAGTCTGATTGTGCATTCACATTCGCCCCATAGCAGGACATGAAATCTGCATTTCTACTAGTGATACTGGGTCTATGGTGCATTGTAAATCTGTCTGGCTGTAGAGGCAAGTACCACCACATGATTTTGGGCTTTTTCTCTTTCATGACATGTAGCCAGCAAAAAGGGTTATGATCTGTGACTACTTTGAATTCAGCACCCCATAAATAAAATTTAAGAGCTTCAATGTCCCATTTAATAGCGGAACATTCCTTTTCCATAGCCGAATATCTGGTTTCTCTCTCATGTAATTTTCGGCTCAGGTATATTTCAAGATGTTCTTCACCCTCTACTATCTGTGATTGGACAGCACCTATACCCACATCAGAAGCATCAGTTTGTAATATAAAAGGTAAAGAAAAATCATGGCTTTGTAATACAGGGGCTGTACATAGCTGGGCTTTGATGGTACAAAAAGCGGTTTCACACTCCAGGGTCCATCTTACTACCGTGGGTTGATGTTTCTTTGTCAGGTTTGTGAGTGGAGTGGCCAATATGACAAAATGTGGCACAAACATTCTGTAGTAGCCCGCTAAGCCTAAAAATGATCTTACCTGCTTCCTGGTGCGTGGTATGGGGCACCGGGCTATAGCGTTTATCTTGCTAGTCTCTGGTTTGACTTTCCCATCACCAGTGATAAACCCCAGATACTTAGTTTCCTGCATAGTGATTCTACATTTTGAGGTGTTAGTGATTAATCCAGCTACTCTAAGGGATGTAAGAACAGCATCTAGATGTTGCAGATGGGCCTCCCATATGGGACTGTATATTGTGACATCATCTAGGTATGCCGAACAGTAAGACCTATGTTGATGTAAAGTGTGATCCATCAGTCGTTGGAAGGTGGTGGGCGCACCATGGAGGCCAAAGGGCATATTGGTGAATTGATACAGTCCTGTGGTGGTGGTGAATGCTGTCTTTTCCCTAGAGGCTTTGTCCAATGGGATATGCCAGTACCCTTTAGTTAAATCAAAGGTGGTGATGTACTCAGCATTCCCTAGCCTATCCATGATGTCATCTAAATTGGGCATAGGGTATGCATCAATTTTAGACAGTGCATTTAGATGTCTAAAGTCTAAACAAAGATGTATACCACCTTCCTTTTTTGGTACTATCACCATGGGAAATGCCCATTCACTTTTGGAGGTTTTGAGTACCCCTAACACAGACATTTGCTTAACCTCATGTACTACATCCTCCCTTACCTTTTCAGGCAAGCGGTAAGCTTTCTGCCTGATTGGTTTAGGAGAATTGACCTCAATGTGGTGTACAATCCCATGGACTAGACCAGGTCTGGATGTGAATGTTGAGGCATATGTAGATAATAAAGAATCTAATTCAGATCTTTGTTGGATAGTGATGTTAGGATTGACGGTGAGATCTTTTAATTCACCTTCTGTTTCCAATCACCTATATGCCAATTCTAACTTATTAATCTCATTTTCTGGACAGATAAAACATCTCAGGCCTGGTCATTCCATCCATTTTTTAAGGAGGTTAATATGATAGATCCCCTTCTTCTGTCACTTATCTGGCATGTCAGTTTCATACATCATGGGAACAGTTTGCCTTAGAACATTGTAGGGACGTTGCAATTTCATGAGCAGTTTGTTGTTGAATGTAGTAATAGTAATACCTTGTCCCCTTCATTTAATGTCCTTATTCCTATCCCATGGTCATAATGTTCTTTTTGCACACTTTGCTTACCCTGATTATGCTGGTGTGCCATCTGAGTGTACCTGATCAGCCTAGATCTTAAATTTGTCATATCATCTAATGTTGAGCTTGGCAGTTCAGATTTTTTCTCTTCCCACTCCTCCAAGGGTCCCCTCAGGTCCCTCCCATACAATAATTTGAAGGTAGAGAAGCCGGTCGATGTCTGTGGAACCTCCCTATATGCAAATAGTAGGAGGGGCAGACAGGTGTCCCACATTTTTCCTTTATCTTCCACATACTTCCTTAACATCCTGTTCAGGGTCTGGTTGAATCTTTCAACCAGTCCATCCATTTGAGGATGGTAAGGGGTTGTGTGAGTCACTGCTACCCCTATGGTTGCATACAATCTTGCCAATATCCATGAACAGAAATCACTGCCTCTATCTGCAAGTATTTCCCAGGGTATTCCAACTCGACTAAACAATTTCAGTACTTCATCAGCTACTTTTTCCGCAGTCACAGTATGAAGTGGAATAGCTTCAGGACACTTTGAACAGTAGTCACAAATAACCAGGATGAAGCAGTTGAACTTGGAGCTTTTAGGCAAGGGACCTACTACATCCATGGCTATATGGCTGAAAGGTACTGTAATCAGGGGTAATGGTTGGTGAGGGATCAGGTCTTTCCGGGTTATGGCTGTAACCCGCTGACATTCGGTGCAGCTCTGACAATAATCTGCAACTTGGGTATGAATACCGGCCCAATAAAACCTAGTCAATAATCTTTGTAAGGCACGATCTCTTCCTAGATGTCCTGCTAAGGGAATCTCATGAGCCAATTGCAATCTTTTATTCCTGTATCTTTGGGGCACCACTAACTGATTGATTTGGGCACTTGTTATAGGGTGGGTACACCTTCTATATAATAGGCCATTCTTAATTAAACATATAGGCCCATGATCTGTCTCAGTTGCTCCCATCCTTTGAAACAAATTCATCCCTTTTTTGTTCAGCACCAAAATCAGATTCTTGTATGATAGACAGTCCCCCCTCTAACCCATCATCACACTGGACATCAATGTTATCTATATTACATTTGACATCAACATTATTATGAGTCCATTAATGGTTCTCCCTTTTCTTCTCTTGCCAGGTCTTTGTTTTTTTCCCAGGTTCCCCATATATTTCATCACCAAAAGGAATTATTTGTGCCCATTGCTGTTCTTGCCTACTCTGGGCAAGGGTTGACATGGCACACATTATATCCAATGGTTGAATCAGGTTGGAAAAGTCAGGGCAGTCATGACCAATAATTAGTGGAACAGGAAGATGGGGAACTATACCAACAGGCATGGCACATGACTTCTTCTGAATATGTAAAGTCCTGAAAACCCTGCTGGTGGACCAGGGAGGTCCAGGAGGTGGTGCGGGGAAAGAAGGCATCCTATAGGCAATTCAAGTGCTCAAGGAGAGAAAGGGATCAAGGGGAGTACAAGCTGATGATTAGAAGGGCCACTAGGGTGATGAGAGTGGCTAAGGCAAGGAAGGAGCAGGAGAGGGAACAAGGGGTTCTTTAGATACATTGGGAAAAATGAAGGGTGAAGGGGCAGATTAGCAGGATTAAAACAGGGGAGAGATGGGCACAAGACCCAGGGGAGCAGGCTGAGGTACTAAATGAGTACTTCACCTCAGTTTTCACCAAAGAAAATGGGGGTGCTGCATCATACATGGGAGGAGACAGTGATACTGAGGAGGAGGAGGGAACCCTTACCAATCAGCAGGTCTGGGGAGAGGGGAATGCATCACTGGTAGGAGGGGGGAAGGCTAAGCAGGGGGAAGAGGTAGCAGAGGTGGAAATCACAGCAGAGAGAGTGAGGGAAGCCCTGAGATACCTTAAGATGGAGAAAGCACCAGGGCTCGATAAATTACATCCCAGATTGCTGAAGAAACTTGTGCATGTCCTGGCGAAACCCCTGGTGGAGCTTTTCACCATCTCTCTGAGGACAGGGTGGGTGTCCCAGGACTGGAAGGTGGTGCATATAGTGCCTATCCACAAGGGGGGATCAAGAGAGGTGGCAGGGAACTACAGGTCTGTCAGTGTGACATCGGTAGTGGGCAAGGTGATGGAGGGCATTGTCAAGGAGAGGCTAGGGTGGGACCTGGAAAAGTCAAGGTGCCTGGACAATAGGCAGCATGGATTCATCCAGGGAAAATCGTGTCAGACAAACCTTGATGAGTTTTATGACTGGGTGACGAGTGCCTTGGACATGGGTAGACCAGTGGATGTCCTCTTTCTAGACTTCAGCAAGGTATTTGACTCTGTTCCTTTCAAAGGCCTGTTGGATAAGCTGGGTGAAATGGGGGTGGGGAACCAGATGATCAGATGGATAGGCAACTGGCTCCAGGACCAGACCCAGAGGGTCATTGTTGGCAGGATAGTCTCATCCTCGAGGAGAGTCATTAGTGGGGTCCCACAGAGATCAGTCCTTGGGCCCTTCCTGTTCAATGCCTACATCTCTGACATAAGGACAGGTATCAGGAGTGAGATGAGCCTCTTTGTGGATGACTCAAAACTGGGGGCAGTGGTGGATGGGGAGGAGGAGATGGTGACCCTACAGGGGGACCTGAGGCTCTGGAAAGATGGTCTAGAAAGTGGAAGCTGAGGTTCAATGCAGAAAAATGCAAGGTACTGCACCAGGGGCCAGAAACCTGGGCCAAGTGTACACCCTGGAGGTGAGATTGTTACAAGTCTCAGTGGCTGAGAGGGACCTGGGGGTGGTGGTGGATGTCAAGATGAACAACTTGGAGACTTGTAGGAGGGCAGCAGCCAAGGCCAACAGGATGCTGTGATGCATCGTTAGGGGGATCATCTCCAGAAGGAGGAAAGTGATGCTCCCTCTGTATAACTGCTTGGTGAGGCTGCACCTCGAGTACTGCATGCACTTTTGGAGGCCACACTTAAAGAGGGACATTAAACTCCTGGAGAGTGTCCAGTGGAAGGCAATCAAAATGATTTGGGGCTTGGTGGACAGAACCTATGGGGAGAGGCTCGAAGAGCTAAATATGTACACATTGGAAGGGAGAAGGGACCGGGGAGACACGATAGAGGTCTTCAGGTACATGAAGGGAGTAAATAGGGGAGGATCAGTCAAGGTGCTTCAAATGAAGGAAGAGGGGGAACTAGAGGGCATGGGTGGAAGCTGGAGGGGGAAGATTCAGGGGAGAAAGGAAGAGGTGCTACTTCACTGAGAGGGTGGTGGAGCCATGGAATGTGCTGCCCAGGGGGCTGGTGGAGGCAGAGATGGTGGAGGGATTCAAGAGGGGGGACAGGTACAGTGGAAGGGTTCTAGAAGCAAAATCCAGTGCAGCGAGAATATCAGAAACTGGAAAGGGAGAAGCCAGAGAAGGTGAGGGGGCAGCAAGGTCAGCTCCCAGGGTGGGGGCTGACCAAATGAGCAGACATGAAAGACCATTAGGCCTATTCTGCTGGCATTTTAGTGTGTTAGTATAGTAGTAACCGGGTATTGATGGACGTCCCCGTGTATGCAGATGACAGCAGTGTTTGTACCAGTTTTACAGTTCCGGGGTGCTAAATGAACTCTAACCAGGGTTTGCTTACTACCCGAGTCTAT
Source organism: Neoceratodus forsteri (assembly GCA_016271365.2). Lineage (NCBI taxonomy): Eukaryota > Metazoa > Chordata > Ceratodontiformes > Ceratodontidae > Neoceratodus > Neoceratodus forsteri. The sequence goes on along the minus strand of CM057455.1, from coordinate 1,291,900,927 downwards.
CAACTCAGTCACTTCTCTTTCACTAATTCTTACTGGGGTGATGTATTGTTCCCAATTTGCTAGGGCTAACTGGGTGGTGTTTTTCTTCTGGGGACAAAAACGAGCAATATGTCCTATTCCTTGGCATGGCCTTCATATTATGTCAGGATTAAATGTTCTATAGGGGAGGTAGTCTTAGCTTTCTTGGTGCCAGTAGTACGAGAAACAGTAGCGGAAGAAGGCATACATCTTACCAGATTTGCAGTAGTACCAGGTTCAGAATGTCCTTTTTGACAGTTGGGATGTGCAGTCAGGTAATCTTTGGCCAATGTAAGAGCCTTCTTTGTTGTCTCGGGCTGGTGCTCTTTTACCCATACCTGCACATCCGGTGGAAGTATTCATTTAAACTGTTCCACAATAAGCATTTCAAGCATCTGGTCTGCTGTCTTCACCCCAGGCTGCAACCATTTATGGCAGAGGTCCTTCAACCAGGCATAGGCTTCTCTGGGGTTGTCAACCTGATGATATTTAAAGGCTCTGAACCATTGCCAGTACGTCTCAGGACTAATGTCATATCTCTGCAATATTACTTGTTTCACAGTCTCATAATTCTCAGCCTGAGTGCTGTCTATATGGCTATACACCAGCTGAGCCTTCCCAGATAGATAGGGTACCGGGCAGATGACCCATTGTGTTATTGGCCAGCCACACACCTGGGCAACCCACTCAAATGTCATCATGTATGCTTCTATATTATCCATTGCCCCTAATTTGGTATGTTTAGTGTCTTTTGGGGTATCCACTGGGGCTGGATTATGACCCCCAATTTCTCTAACAGCCTTTAGAGTATCATTCCATCTACTGTAGCTTCAGCCTTTCGATCCATATCCAGTTGCTTGACACACAGCCACCACAACAGGCTGCACACACCCTCTGGAGGCTCCTCAATGGGGAGGGTAACCTCTTCCTCTGGCTCTTCCACCTCCTCTTCCTCCAGTCTCTGTTCTCTGTCCATCTTGTTTTTTCTCCATCGGACATCAGACTCCAACCCAGTCAACAAGGGTTCACCCTACCTGGTAGCCATGGTCTGAGAATAGACACAACTAGGTCTGTCATGAGTCTGTTCTGCATCTGTATTCTGCATTCAGTGTCAAAAAAACAGAAAGCACCAGTATCACCAGTACATCCCACCACTGCCACCAGTGTAAAAGTGTGTGGATGTAAAGACGGACGCTGTCAAAAATTTTCGAGAGGCAATGCTTAAAAGAAGCAACCAAGCCTAAAAATATTTATTGAGATACAAACAAAACAAAATTAACTCATACTTCATACATGAAAAAGAAATTAAATCAAAAGGCACAGAAATAAACTTTTGTTCATACAGGCAATAACAGCATCAACCACCTGGGAACATCAAGGGTACATAGTCTGAAAAGGTGCAGACTCCCCAGTAGATCAACCCAGAGCTGATCCTAAAATGAATCTGACATGGTCAAGGCTAGGAGCTCCTTTTAGCCCAAGAGAACAGCATGTTTCCATGTCAGACTCCAGTCTGTCTTTTGTCAGTATATGCTAATATACACAAAAAGAAATCAATCCTTAACAAAAAGAAAATGTTATGCACTCCATGGATCCTCTCATGCCTAGAATGACCCAAGGTATAAGTATGGAGAAGAGATGGCCATCTGACTCCTAAGGATCCATTCATAATGATCCCTGCAAGGAAACAACACCTTCTAGAAGATTTGCCCTGCTTATACTTCAGCAAGACCTTCCATTCTTAAGAAACAAATAAACTAACATTGGAATTTATACATTCTTTTAACCAAAAGTTGAACGTTATCTAGAATTCTGCACATTTAAGTACAGAATTTTCTTTTTATATTTATAAACATGCTGCAGCACAGGGAAACACATAACTCTTATTGCAGAAACATTGTGTTGCTTTTGTATAGCTATTATCATTCTTACTTTACTTTTATTTAAACCTAAAAATTAAAACCATGTTTTCTAGAATTCATTTCATTGGGTTACTAACAACAGAGAGAGAACTTCAAATAATTCAGTGTTATGTTTGGATGCATAGGCTTGAAGAAAACAAACAGAAAACTGTGTCTTTCGGTTTAGGTTTAAAATGTAGCTTCTACCGAGGCAAACTCAACAATTTAACAAATACCTCCACATGGAGGTCTCCTTGGACATCTCGCAATGGAAAAAAGGAAAAGGAAAAGGGGTTTCACCTCACAAGTGTGAGCAGGAGGGGGGATTACTTCTTGGCAGCTTTAAACTGTTTCTTTACTGAGTATACTGTGTGCAGGTTTCTAAATGAAATTAACAGGGCAAATGCCTATACGGCAAAAGCTCTCTGCAGAAGGTAGTTATATTAGCTACTGGGGGGGAGGGGGGGAACTGTGAGAACGTCAAGGCTCCAAAAGTGCAGAGAAGGAAGAAAAAAGACAAGCATTTGTGAGATACCTTTGTTCAGGTGTCCGGGGGAAATGATAAACAGAAATGAAGGCAACAGGGAAAGAATTAGATTCTTAATGCTATTGTGGTAGTCTTTTACTAGAGAAAGGAATGAACCTCTGCAGAGACTTGAACATTTTTTCACAATAACACAGTAAACCAAAAAGCAAAAAACACACTGCAATGAAAGCAGATGTTAAAGGGGGGCATGCCACCTCTGTAAAACCTAATGTTACCTAAATGTGAAGTGTTTCTGTTTCTGTTATGTTGCAGTTGTCTAAAGCAGGGGTTCTCAAATAGTGAGGCCAGCCTCCCTTGGGAGGCCCCAGTCTGTTCCAAGGGAGGCTCAAGCAAGTCTGAAAAAGTACTGTATTTAAATTTTGAGTTTTATATATTTTGTGTGAAGAGATGAAGCAAACTGAAAGAGGATAATAGTAGGTGAATTTTATGTATTTATTTACTAATAGGTGACAAGTGAAGGTGAATGAGCCAAGGCTAATTTCAGGTGTACCCGGGAAAGGGTAGGGAGTGAATACATTTCAAAAGGTAACTGCAAAACAATCAAGAAATACACAGTGAACAATAATGCAAAAAAAATATGAATAATAAACTAATAATGAGTGGTGGTAATTGATCAATTTGTAGACTGATGGTAGAACATCCCAAATACAAGGGTTGGGCATAGAAGTACTAAGAGCAATAGCAGGAAGGAGCAAAGTAATCCCAGAGAAGTTGCTTAGCAGCAGGGAAGGAGGTGGAGAGGCAAAGTATGTAGGAAGGTTATTTCATATAGAGGAAACAGAGAAGTAGTCTGACCCATGAAGGTACTGCAACAAGAGGTAACAATGGTTCAAGAATGAAACTAGAGGAGCAAGTAGGCTGGCCTGTGGGGGGGGTGTTACAATAAGATGTATAATATTTATTGTATTTATTTGGTATTCAGATAACACTTTTGAGCACAGGAGCTCTTTTTCAAAGGTTCCACGTTAGTATAAGACAAAGAACTGAATGTGAGCCAAGTACTCAAAGGGGTTTCAATTTATTAATGGTGTACTGCGCGAAGTACAGTATGTTATTTTTCTTTGGGGAGAACCAAGATTATTTCAGTTTTTGGGGGAGGCTCAAAATATTTTCCATGGATTTGGGGAGGCTCACTGTGACAAAGTCTAAGAACCATTGGTCTAGAGAGTTTGAGTCTTGTAATAATCCCCTCCACCCCACTACCCAACCCCTTCACATTTCCTCCCCTCTACCTAATGACTCACCCACCCATCTGTCCTGACAAGGTCTGTTGGCTGATTTCAACTTACCTTATGATTTTACCAGTAACTGACAAAGCTTGTTTTGGCTGATTTTCAGTTTACTGTATGCATTCGTGTGCATGCAACTGCTTAGTGTTACTCGTTTCTATTCTTTAATTCACTGTGAATGTCAACTATTGCTTTCTTTTCTTATTTACAATTATTTTGCCATGCCCTGTTTAGTCTGTGAATCTGTTGATCTCCTTTCTCTATGTATACTGTTTTGCAATACTTTTTGTTCTGTTAACCAGTTGTATTATGCTGCTGATGTGGAGCATTTGTAAAAGAGCTCTAAGCTCAAAAGTATTTGTAATCCGAGATCTAAATAATAAACAAAAATAAATAAAATAATTTATAATTGGTAGATAGAGTTGAGCAGTATGGTTCTTTGGTATAGAAACATAGCAACATAAACTTTGACAGTAGATAAGGACCGCTTGGTTCACCTAGTCTGCCCATTTCCCTACCTATTGCATAAGCTGCAGATCCAAGTTAACCAACAGCCTATATCTTCCTACCCCCCCACACGAATTGCCTTATGTCTGTTCCATGCATTCTTGAATTCCCCCACTGTTATTGACCCCACAACCTCCTCAGGAAGGCTATTCCATGAGTCCACAACCCTCTCTGTGAAAAAATACTTCCTCACATTGCCCCTGATCCGTTCCCCCTGTCTTCAAATTGTGTCTCCTTGTTCTTGCACATTTCTTTTTCTGAAAGATGCTACCCTCTTGGACTTTGTTGATTCCCTTGGGGTACTTAAAAGTTTCTATCATGTCCTCCTCTCCATCCTTTCCTCAAGAGTATACATGTTAAGCTCCTTTAGTCTCTCTTTGTATGGCTTCTGTTGCAGACCCTGCACCATTTTAGTTGCCTCCTCTGGACTGCCTCCATCCTGTCTATGTCCTTGCAGAGATGGGGTCTCCAGAACTGCATGCAGTGCTCCAGATGGGGTCTCACTAACTGTCTGCACAGAGGGATAACAATTTCCTGTGTTCTACTGGTGATGCCTTTCCCTATACATCCCAGTATCCCCTCAGCCATCCCTACTGCCTTCTCACATTGTTTGCTAACCTTTAGGTAATCTGATAATACCACCTCCATGTCCCTTTCCATTTTTGTTGTTGTTGTTACTCCCCCCCCACTGTGTACTCTTCCCCTGGGTTTTTGTTTCCCAGGTGCATTACTTTGCACTTCTTTGCATTGAATCTAAGCTGTCATACTTTTGACCAGTCAAAGAAACTGATAAGTTTCATCTGACATGACCGTCCTACTGTGAGTCCATGCTGCCTTGGTTCCTGTGCCCCACTGGGTTCTAGGTATTCAACAATTCTTTCCTTCAGAAGTGATTCCATTATTTTCCTTATGGTATGCCCCATTGAAGTAACAGTATACTTCTGCATAGCTGCTTTTAAATCAGCCTTTTAGACCAAACTTTAAGTTACCTGAATGGGTATAAGAATAAGTACTACTCATCATGTTGGAATCGGATGTAAACTACACAGCTAGGTGATGCAGATATTTCTGTGGCCGCATTTGCTTCCAAGGTAAGAGACTTTAAATGAAAACAGTTTTGGGGGGGGCAGCTCTGATAAGATTTCTGTTATCAGAATCAAGTGAACTGTTTTCTTATGTTAAACTTCTCAGCTTATCACTTAGCAGATAGTGTCCATCAACCTGGCTGGGGGTTGAGCATACTGGCCCTGTAACAGCTCTAGGGCTGGATATGAGCCACATGTTGTGCAGCACAGTATGCACCCCTATCAGCATGTACCAGGCCCATTAGTGCAAAGGGCCCCACTCTTGAAAAATGGTAGGTTGACAGCTACAATATTTATTGGCATGCTGCAAGTTTTGGTGACTTATAGTGGGTCTCTGGTGTTCAACATATATATTTACACATGGAATGAGAATAATATTTAATATTCAGCACATTTTCAGTCAGCACTCCTTTTTTTTATTTTCTATTTTTTGGCTGTATCCCCTTTTCTCAGGCCCCATCCACCCACCACCCCCCATGCCCAGGATTACCCCACTGGGCAGTGCTGCTGAGGAGCTTCCCACTCCTGAATGAACATCATGGGCAAGCCCGGGATTACACCCCCAGGTCAAGGCCATGACAGCGGGACCCCTCCAGCAGGTGTCAGAGGCAGTGGGCAATAGAAAGGAATGGGCCTTCATACTGGGGGACTGGTGTTTTTTTTTTGCTTACTGCCCTGGGGGCTGGGATGTGCAGTGATGACCATTGTCTTCCCCACCACAATGTATTGGCACTAAGCACTGTGGTGACCCCAGCCTCTGCCAGGGGTCCATCAAGCACCAGACACTCAACCCCTCCCTCCCCTTGGAAAAGGAGAGCAGTCCCAAGGGATGCTCAATCCTTCTTCCCCAGCCTGCCCTCCTACTCCCCAGGTCCATACCTGAACCAGGTTTGCCAGCATCGCGAGCGGAAATCTAACCTCTGCGCTGGTGGGCCAGCTTGTCAGTCAGCATTCCTAATTACCTAATGTTCAAGACTATTACAACAGTTGTCATAGGATCAGAATGACATGCAGAAGATAGTTGGAATAATCAAAACACTTTTTTTAACTGTGTTGCAGGTCAGTTGTGTTTTATGAGTCTCCAGAAAATCTAGCATACTTGTTTTGCGGTAATACCTTTTATTAGAGTAACTGAAGAATTTTAACACAAGCTTTCATGACCTCTCAGGTGCCTTTATCAGGTGCAGGGAAAACTAACCCTATCTTAGTTCTCTCTGTGCTTAATGAATATATCTGCGAGGTCTTAAAAACTTGTGAAAAAATATTCAGTTAGTCTTATAAAAGGTATTTCCACAAAAAAGTGCCCTGGATTACATTAGCATGCATTTTGTAGCAACCTTTCATTAGTTACTCCACTGGTTTTGGCAGGTGTATGCATTACTGTAGAATAGATTACTTTTGCGGTTCTTTATATTCCGCTATGTTTACATTTTGGATGTTTTCTGTGAAACATAAAATTTAAGTTGTTAATATATTTCCCCAAGCTGTTTTTTTTTTTTTCACCGACCACAAAAGTAATGCGGTTTGCTGTTTCCACCTTACACTGCTTCGCCCATTGGTCACTCATTCAGGGACTCCACTATAGATGTTTTTCAGTTACATTTATTCATTTATTTGTTTTAATCATGTAATCATTGTATTGTTAAATAAAATTAAATGATAAGCACATTGGCTGTGCTTAAGCAGACACTGAGGATCCTAAAAAAAAGCCATGGCTCTTTGTATGTCACACAGGTACAGCACCTAAAAAAGAGAAAAAATATTTTAGTACAGTACCTTGTCAGTTAGAAACACTATTTTAAATTATTTTTTACATTCCTTTACTTCTATGATCAGTCCATGTCCAGGTCCATGTCAAGGTTCAGTCCTAGATGGTTGTAGAGACAGTGT